>OX101749.1:6671796-7952369 GCA_944452665.1 Stenoptilia bipunctidactyla | reverse complement strand
ATTGAGAAAAAACGCAAGAACATGCCTTCATATTTTTCAAATTTAACCCAGTATATCACTACAAATAGATAAAAAAAAAATACTTTTTTAATACTGCAGAAACCAATAAATAATTTCATATACTTTTTTTTGTTCTTTACAAACAAAGTCATATTTTTTTAAAGCCCTAAAATATAGATAAGTTTTACGTAAAATCTTAAATAGAGCGTACTCTCATCGCCAGTGCGTTTCTGGATTTCAAGGCGACGACGACACCACGCGTGTTTTATGCACCAGCCAAGTTACATGTTGCGAATTTGTGTACTTCGTGATTAAATGTAAGTCATTATTAATTAGTTATTTTTATAACTAATTAATTTCAGGTAGTAGTACCGATACAATGAAATCTGAAAGAAAACAAAGATGCCAAACCAATTTACCACCAAACGACATAAATTTTCGCTCGCGTACGGCCTAACACCTTAATAAATTATCCAAAACGTATGTGGCCCCTTCGTAAACTTGCTTATGTAAACCACACAGCGAAACTGCACAGCCACGATTTTTTCTTCTTCCTACTCTTCTTTAACTAGAGATTTTCTCTATCATGAACAATTGGAGAATATAGACAATTGGAGCCCTACAAAGGAGCTGGCTAAAAATTAAAACATTAGGCATACGATAAATACAAATTTGGAAGAGCTGGCAGAACACAAAATATTGCCGGAACACTGGGCAAATATAAAAAAAAAACTAATGGAACGTCTATATCTGACCAATCAGAACAAAGGAACGGTTAACAGTCATTTCATTTCATTGCTCATGACCTTACTTTACGTGCAGCAAGGCGTGACGAGAAAGCGAAAGGCGGGAACCTGGCATTGTCTTTGAAATATTATAGCTGTCATTTTTAATTAAGCCTTTTTTGAAAAAATTTTAAAGCCTTTTTTATCGTGAAAAGTCCTTTTATTTTTGACCTCATCTCTCTTGCTGCCTGATAGATAGTAAGTTGCATCTTGGCCTATGAAATTCGTAATTATAGATAGTACAATGAATAATGCTTTGCTGACTAAAGGCCTAGTTCAAAAAAACCATACTGTTTTCAGAAACAGAGGCAATAGAGAGCGTACATCGAAACTAGGTTGTAATCTACACACGAACCCTATCCAGTATCCAGAGTATAAAAAGAAACTAAAATTAAATCTCGTGAAATTACTTTCCCAGTTTAAACCTTCATCGATAACGGACGGATAAGTAAAACACTTTATAAAAGAATTTATCGTGTATAAGATGTTATTGAAGATTCTGAATCATGAAAACTTCAAACAAAAAAAAATAGGTATCCGTTGTCTACTACCTCACACACAAGCTATGTGCGTATTTCAGGGCTCGATGGAGTAGTTATGTATGTCTAACAATGCATGTTTACTAAATAAGTAACCTTTTATTTTTCAGGAACCACGATCGAACAATATTCTGTACCAGTTCCCACTCCACCGGATATCCTACTGCGCGGACGACAAAGGCGCCAAAAAGTACTTCTCTTTTATCGCAAAAGGTGGCAGCACTGTAAACGGCGTCAACGGCCATGACAGCGGGAATGCGGAGAAACACGAATGTTTTGTGTTTATTTCTACTAAACTAGCGTCGGAGATCACACTGACTATTGGACAGGCTTTTGATTTGGCTTACAGGTAAGATTACGTTGTTTTAAACCAAAAAATACTGAAACTATCATTATCATCATCACAACTCTTCGTAGTGAGGCTATGAGGCTATGAGTTTCTCTTTTGGAGATGAGGAGGTATAGGCCGTAAGCCATCAAGCTGGTTCACAGCTGATTGGTGGATATAAGAATTCTCAGCGTGCCGAAATGGCTTTTAACAAAAACCCTTACAACAACTTTATATAAGCACCCGGAACCGACTGCTTCACGTGCCCTCTGAAGCGAGGAAGTTGCTGTGAGAAATGAATGGTTGGCGGTCACCCATCCTATTACCGACCGCGCAGATCGATTGATATACAGCTAGCCGGCTATGATAGTAGACTTCATAAAGTCACTAACTCATTTATGGGTCAATTAGGGATTGCAATCCGGTGTCATTTTCAGTCCGGCCGGATACGACCGGATTCCCATCAATCCTCGGATCCGGGATATTGGTACCGGATCCGGTTAGCATTAAATGATGCCGGATCCGCCGGATTACCGGATCCGTTTTTCCGGATTGCAATCCCTAGGGTCAATGCATACGTTTGACTTCGTTACGTTACGACTTCAAAAACTATGCAATTACCTAACCAGATAAATTATTAATGTTCTTATTACATTCATTAGTATTAATTAATTTTTGGCAGAAATTTACTATATGGGGTAGTAATATGGATGGAATAGCAACAGGAATAGGATGGCGTTTATAAAAAATATTTTTACATTTTGAGTGGGTCGGCTTTTTGAAGGCGGTTCACTTTTTCTTAAAAAGAAATAATTAGTTTGCTTTCATTTTGGTTTTGGTTTTATGACTTTTTTTATTATAATAAGGTTCCCACAAATATTCAAGACTTATCACTTGATAAATTTAAAGAAACTATTAAACAAACATTTTCAATAGTTTCTTTAAATAAAATAAACGATAAAAGCCCTTGGTTGTAAATTGTTTTTCAAAACTTCTCAATCTCCAACTCCATCTCCTTCTTATCCAACGCCATCTCCGTCTCCTTCTTGTCCATACAACAGCAAGAACGTCATGCTCACTCAGGCGGCATGGCTAGCGGTAGCTTCGGGTGTCGGGTCACCCTCTTCCCTAAAATATGGTTGAGGAGGGTGATGGCTGGTGCTTGCGTTATACTCGTGAACGGGTGCTGCTAGCGGTGCCAGGTCGTTTTGCTGATGACTTTGTTGATGTTACTTTTTGAATCTGAGTCTGACTTCCCCATCTCCATGTCCACGTCCGTGTCTCTGTCCACGACTACCTTCATCTCCATCCACTCTAACCTCTATCGCTACGCCTATCTTTAATTCTATCTTTACCTCTTATACAGTGAATGATTTCACTGCGTCTATATCTATGTTTATGGTAAGTCGTGGTAGCGCCGTGGTTACTGTGTGTATCATACGATATCACAGATTAGGCAACGTTTGGTGCGGTCGGTGCTTGGATGGGTGACCGCCGACCATTCATTTCTCACGACGACTTCCGTGCTTCGGAAGGCACGTTAAGCAGTCGGTCCCGGGTGCTGTATACTTGTATACAGTAGTCGTTAGGGTTTGTCAGAAGCCACTTTGGCGCCCTGAAAATTCTGACATCCACCACCCAGCACTGGGCCAGCTTGGTGGATTATCGCCTATACCTCCTCGTCACCCAGGGGAGAGACTCATGCCCTGCAGGGGGCTCATTACAAAGAGTTGTGATGATCATGATATCGATGTCCATGCTTCTGTCTAGCCTAATTTACGAGTATAAATATAATAGTAGACTCCACAAGATCACCAACTCGTTCATGGGTCAATGTGTATTTGTGCAAATGTGGGTCTTTTATAATAAAATTCCGAAAAATTTTGAGATTAAGATTTCTTCAATAGATTTAAGGATAAGTGATATGAGAAAAAGTTTATTATTAGATATTTGGATGCAAGAAGATGGGATTCCCTGTCTGTAAATTGTTATTATGTATTTTTTTTTTCTTATTTTTAAAAGATAATTGCTGTTGAGTTTCTTGCCAGTTCTTCTCAACAGATCGACTTTCCGAAGTGGTGATAGATTCAGTTCAATTTGTAAATTGTTTTACTTATTTCAAATTTATTTTTAATAATGAAATACTTATGAAATAAAGAATTGTTTGACTTTTGACATTTTGACACAGGAGCCACGACGACTTTTAAAACTACATATAGTAAAAATATGTATAAATAAAAATAAAAGCCCTAGATAATTACTATGCGTTTCAAATGGGAATAGGACTGGCTTAGCGCCATATTGTGACGTCATAGCTGTCAATTCGAACCGTTTAGGTAGAGTCAGCAAAAGAATATTATTTAGTTTAGAATTTATTTACATTTAGATAAAAAAAATATTCCATTTTTTCAATTACTTTCATTCCATTTAGTGATGAAAATTCATTTTCTGAAGAGTCGTTCTCGTCGTATAATGTTGGCATGGTTTCCGCGCTTTTTCACCACGCATCTTCTTTACTGCGTGTAAATAAAGTTTAGGAAGTAATTAAATAATAAAATAAGTATAATAAAATAAAGTTTTTGCTTCTTTTCGCTATAATACTCTGATAAACAAAATAAGTAAAATAAATAGTTATTTTTACTGAAAAAAAATTTTTTTGCAGACCCTATTTTTCAAGTGGTAATAGACTTTTGACAGATAGAGGTCTTTAACGATCCTATTCTCATTTGACTCACATAGTATACCTACTAAGTGTAGTGAGATTGTTAGAAATTGAAATTGTTTGCTTGGTAGGATCCCTTCTGGGCCCGCCTGGCTAGCGACCACCCTTTATATAAAGTCTGCCGCCAAATGTTACCGCTCCGGCGGTAATGTGTTCCGGCAATATTGTATAAAGAGCCAGTTCCTTCCTAAACCCGTGTGCTTTCATCTTCGACCTCATCGTCACTTACCATCAGGTGAGATTGAGGTCAAACGTGGGTTTAGTCACTAATAAAAAAAAAAAAAAAACAATTTTTGGGTAGGCAATTTATAAATTTGCTACACCCTGTATTTTCTTTACCAAACATTTTTCAGTCAATCATTCTTTAGCAATTGGATGTAAACTTGAATCGCACGATATCAAGAATTAACCTTGCAAATTGCCCAAACGTAAAATCAAATACCGACATAACATTTTTCATTAAATCTTTAGCAAATGCAGTGTTATGCATGAAACTATAAAAATATGATTGAATTTCGGAAGCATGTTATGAACACGTGATTGTAGAAGAACACAAGTAAAAAATTGTATTTTATTGTATTTTTAATTTAATTTCAGGCGGTTCTTGAACGACAACGGCAAATATATCGAGATGCAGAAGTTAACGTTACAAAATAAGAAACTGGAATTACAAATGAATGCATACAAAAATCGCTTACAGGTAAATACATACTATAACTTAATTATACAGAATCCGCATATAACAGTCAATTATATTTTAATAGCAGAATAAGAATGATGAATGGGTACGAGTTTGGAAAAAAATAATAATGTATATTTCATAAATTAAAATTTAATCATTCTTCTCAGTGAGTAAAATTTAAGTTTATTCTTCATTTTATGACTAAATACAATTAGATGGAAACGTTTTTATTACTTGCTGGTCATAAGCTACAAATTAAACTTAAATTTTGATCACTTGGAAGAGTTTTGAAATTTTAATTTATGAAAAATTTTCAAAAAAAATTTGTTTTCGAAATTCAGACCCACTCATCATTCTTAATCTGCTATTGAAATATTATTGACTATTATGTGGCGACTCTATATTTATTATCTCTTTTGACTTCGATTGATCTAACCATTGTGCTGTCATCTAGGACGTCATCATCCTTGACCATTTGTTGAGGTTGAAGTCAAAAGCAGGCTTAGACAACGTTAAAATAAAAGTTGGTGCAAGGCGCATCTTAAATATCAACACAAGTTATATTTTTAAGCTATTGCATAGCTTCTATCGCGGGCCTTGAGAACCTAACACCCCCCCACTCCGACCGGCACAGAGGTGATACTTTGATTTCATAACTTTACACGCGGACTTTAATAAACAATCAGCGCAATGCAATAGCTTTACCGCGGCAGTCTCCGAGTGCCACACGTCTTTTTTTTATTTTGCTTTATTCAGGAAACAAACAGTCATTGTAGGCACTTATAGTTAAAATGTATAATTTATACAGAGACCAGTGAAGATTCCATACCAAAAATTATAAATTTAAACGAAAAACATAGTCACACAATACATTAGTAGGTACAATAATTAAATTAAAATAAATAACTATATATCGAGAGGCAAAAAGAGTTCTTTTTTTTAAGTTTGGGAGAGAGAGATGAAAGATGTCGATATTATCATAAATGTTATTAAATTGGGTACAAGATCTGTTAAAGAAAGAGTTAGCGGCGGGAAAGAGACGAGACAAAAGTAGGTTTGTGACTAAGCAAAATTAATATAACTCAATAAATGTGGAGACTCGATTATATAATTCAGAATTTTTAAAAGAAAAATTATAACTCGTATAGACTGCCTTTCGGAGTCTGAATATACATATATAAAGAAATTATTTCACTACCTACAAAAAAGCAAGTCGCGTAAACTTAACTTTTTTCAAATTTTAAAAAATGCCCAAAAACTCGAAAACCGTGACACTTTTACTAAACACAAATTGTCATTTTCCGAACAGCCGCAATGCCCCCCAACCGTCGGTAAAGGATTATCCACTCATTACGCCACACCCTGTATATAAAGAAATTATTTCACTACCTACAAAAAAGCAAGTCGCGTAAACTTTGAGAAAAACGTAATTGCTACAAAAACACAGGGTTGAAGATATGAATAGATGATTAAGCAAGAAAATATAAGTATTACAAATAGAGTAACATGAAGATAATATCATGTTTTTATGATAAATTGTTTTCCGCGTCATCCTCGTCACCACTACTTTATGAGGTACATTCTCGTATCTAGAAATGTTCGTATTTTGAAAGTTTTGTAAAAAATCTGCTTATCTTTCTTCACTTTACATACAGTCTTTCTAAAGAGACAATCCTCCTGAAATCGTAAATTTTATTGAGATTAAAAAAATGAAATAATTGATGTTCTAAAGTGTATTTTTCAAAGTATGGCAATATGTAAACATTGCGGAGGCAACTTGCTTCTTTACTCTTAAAAAGGGATTTATTGAGACGTTAAATTGTTTTTCTTTTTGAAAACAACTTCTTCAATTTTATAACTACAATAAGTTTTGTAAATTTTGGCATATTTCAAATCTTAATATTGAATTTAAAAATACATATAAAAATACATTTTCCTTGGTGGTAGGATCCCTGCTGGGTCCGCCTGGCTAGCGACCACCCTTTATATAAAGTCTGCCGCCAAATGTTTCCGTTCCGGCGGTAATGTGTTCTGGCAATATTGTATAAAGAGCCAGTTCCTTCCTAAGCCCGTGTGCTTTCATCTTCGACCTCATCGTCACTTACCATCAGGTGAGATTGAGGTCAAACGCGGGTTTAGTAACTTATAAAAAAAAAAAACATTAACAAATATAAGCGGTAAAAGTCATGAAGTGACATTTTCCAAGACGGTGCTTAGCTATAGTGCTTAATTCCAATTTTTGCCACGCGCCAATCCTTGTCGTACTATATGTATGTATCAAATTTTCAATCTATTTAATATCCATGTCTTTTTAATTACAGGAGTTATCAAAAATCACATACAAAGACGACCTGTCGTCGTACCTCAGTCGCAGCAATTTGTCAGATATAACGGAATTCAAAGCGCCTGCCGAGTTGGAGAAGCAAATATCATCGCTCACACTCACCAATGGGTTTAATGGCATGAATGGGATGAAGACGCCTGATCTAAGTGAGTATTTTATACAATAAAATACAAATTAACAATATTTTTTAAAAGGTTTTTGTATTTAATGATGCTCAACTTAATGATGCTTTTAATGATGCAACTTAATGATGCTCAACTTCATGTAGCCTATAACCAGAGGACAATCAAGAGGCTTCCAACGTAACCTCATTTGTCCAATTATGATAACTAGTTCTGAAGTTATCAGGGAACAGACGAACATCCATACCCTAGGTCAAACATAGGTGCAAATCATAACCCTAACCCTACTTTGTGTTTCGCCGTAGTCAGGTAATAATTTTTTACAAATTGTGATGATGATGATGTGATGATACAAAAACATGAGTTGTGCTGATGATGATAATAAATAAATAAATAATAAATATTTCTGACACTCACACAACATTATCTAGCCCAAATTAAGTTTCTTAAAGAACTTGTGTTATGGATACTAGATAACTGATATACTTAAGAAATATATAAACATACATATTGAATAAATACATATTTTTTATTAGAATAAACTTAAATAAACATATAAACATCCATGACTTGACGACTAATATCTGTGTTCATCACACAAATATCCGCCGCCGCCGGGATTCGAACCCAGGACCTCTGGCATAGAAGGCAATTTATGTTACCGCTACACCAGCCGGTCGTCGAAAACTGATAAATGATGATGATGATAAACTGATGATGGTAAACTTACAATATGTTTATATCTCGTGACAGACTCGGACGCCATGTCGAACAAGTCGACGGATACGTTCAACTCGAGCACCGGCAACTTGCTACTGGGCACGCCGCCGCCGCAGCACAACGGCAAAATGCATAACAGGTAACTAACCAGACTACTGCCATAATTATTTTTTTTTATTTATACAGGGTCCGCTTATAATAGTCATATTTTATTGATCCGGGTTATACATTAAATATTTTCAGAAACAACATAGAGATTTTATACCACTTCAAATCCATATATATTTTTAAATGTTTGCGCCTTATATTAGTACAACAAATTTGTATATCAAACAAATTATTCACAATTTACAATAATGTGGAATATAAGTTTGTTACCTGTACCTTCAACAACTGCTTCAAATAAATTTTATGACCACGTATGTCTGTCTTTTACTCATAAGTGTGTTGAAAAACGTCGTATGTAACTCGTGAGTGTTGCTTATTACAGTCTCGGCTCATTATTAACACACAAATCACAGCCTCGACTGTAATTAGCAACTTAGCTCACTTGTTACATAATATACTAATATTTTTTCGTAATTATGACCGACTCATCAGTCCTAATCTGCTATTAAAATATTATTGACTATTATAAAGCGACCCTATATTGGTCCATCAACAGATGCTTACACTAAAACATACAGTTAAATCTTAATATTAGTAACATTCTAAAATGCAGCATCTACTTATAGATAGACTCTGCATGGGTATAAAAAAAATCGAAAAATACAAGTTAACAAGTAGCTCGTCACTGAAATCGCTACAGAAGATACAAATAAAAGGTTTTATATTTAAAAAAAAGTTAATTAGATCAACTACTTATAAATTACACAAACTATTATACAGGGTGTCCCAAAACTCAACGTCAAGCCGAAACGGGGTGACAGGATTGACTGTAACCATCATGAGAAAAATCTGAAAAGAAATCTATCCCGTGCCGTTTGGAAATTATGGCATTTAAAGAAAACCTAGAAATTTGGTCAAACTGTAACCATTTTTCGGTTATTGTGGTTAATTTTTATTATTTTTGTTCATTTAAACTTTGGAACCTTAACCCTAAATAACATTTCTAGAACCCAATTCAAGAATAATGACAAAATTGCCTCAAGTTTTCTAAAATAAAGACTATTTGTTAAACTATGATTTTTAGAACACCAGAGGTTATAAGACCATCCTCTGTCACGTTTCGAGGAATTATAATAGTGTAGAGAGACTATTGCAGGACAGATGGTCAGCCTGTCACCCGCAAAAACGAAAATTTTACAGTATGTCCGGGAAGAGAAGCACTTGCTATATTCTATGTTTTATTTTCGCGAACCGTAAGCACAGTCCTATATTTTCCGTTCCCGTGGGAATTTCGGGAATTCCTTCCTTTCCCTTGTACCCTCTAAGGGATGAATGTTACAAATTTCAGTTCTCTACGCTCAGTTTTGGCTGTACGTTGTCTGTCAGTAAGGCTGCAAACTGGACGGCAGCGACGCGGGGAGAGATTTGTCGTGTTTTTTTTTTTTTTTTTTTATATATATATAAAAGACTAAACCCGCGTTTGACCTCAATCTCACCTGATGGTAAGTGACGATGAGGTCGAAGATGAAAGCACACGGGTTTAGAAAGGAACTGGCTCTTTATACAATATTGCTAGAACACATTACCACCGGAGCGGTAACATTTGGCGGCAGACTTTATATAAAGGGTGGTCGCTAGCCAGGCGGACCCAGAAGGAATCCTACCACCAAGCATATACAAACTCAATACTTTCTATAGTGTCGCGGAAATCGCTGCCCGCGCCGCTGTCGCTCTCACTGTCGCTGTTACTGCTGTCCATTATGCAGCCTTAAGACACTGTGTCTTACGGGGAATAAAACCTCAAAAAATCCCGTCGGTCCATTCGCCAAACACCCTGTATTTTTTTTTAAATAATTAAAATCGAACAAAATAAATATGTCATTATTTTCTTTTCTTTTTCAGTAACACGCCTTCGAATAAGAACCCTGTAGTAGGACCAAAGTTAGAAGAACTCCTACTCAACTCAGATTCAGACAGTGGTACGTTTGTTCAAGTTATTATTTTTATGTCCTTCTTATTTATTTGTTTATCTATACATACATAACTTCACACCTGTATCCCATGGGGTAGGCAGAACACCAGGGCTATAAAACCATCTTATGTCACGTTTGACAAATTTGGAGGTATTATAATGATGGAGACAGATAATTGCAGAGCCAGGGGTTTTGTTATTTCAAGGCAATTATAACAAATTTGCAAAAATTTTTACATTATTTAACTAAAATTTGAAAATCATATTGCTGGTTTACAATTGAATAAGGAAACATGAAAATTTTAAATGGCTACTAAAATATAGAAAAAAGAGACAAAAATGATGACACATTTACCCCCCCTTCACACATGGTACGTTTTACTGGATACGTTTTTTTTTCATCGATGGCGCATGGAGTTGTATGGGCGACTTCACATATGGCACACTATTCAGTATACGTATTTTCGATACAAAAGAGGTATCTAGTAAAAAGTATCATGTGTGAACGGGCTGTTACTTATAAATTATTTTGTTTTTATAGTGGGTAGCGAATCATTAAACAAATCATTATCACCAGTTAGACTATGATACAGTCTGTTAAGGCGATTATTGAAAGATACATTATTGTTGGTTTTGGGTATCAAATAGCTTTTGATATCTCACTTTAATTAAACTTGGTCGCCCTTGGATGAGCGTTTCGTCAAAGGCGACTAAACCGTGTACTTCGCTTGTGGGTAGTGTCACGTAGCAACTGCCCTTAATTTAAAATCTACCGCCAAATTCACCGCTGCGGCTGTGATGTGATTCGGCATTGTGTTATGAAGAGCCAGTTCTTTCCTAAATACACACCGGTGTCGTCCTCGACCTCATTTTAACTTACAGTCAGATGAGACCACAGACATACATCTACATAGATAACGCAAATGCATGTACTTTGACGACCGGCTGGTGTAGCGGTAACATAGATTGCCTTCTATGCCAGAGGTCCTGGTTTCGAATCCCGGCGGCGGCGGATATTTGTGTGATGAACACAGATATTAGTCTTCAAGTCATGGATGTTTATATGTTTATTTAAGTTTATTCTAATAAAAATATGTATTTATTCAATATGTATGTTTATATATTTCTTAAGTATATCAGTTACTAGTATCCATAACAGAAGTTCTTCAAGAGACTCAATTTGGGCTAGATAATGTTGTGTGAGTGTCAGAAATATTTATTTATAATTAGTTTTTGATTTGAAAATGGAATGCACATCACAATCACGTGTTCTTTGTCGATTGCTTGCAGACTTCGACCCGCGAGCGTTTGAGTCGGAACCTGCGCGCTTCTCGTCCCCAATAACGACGGACACGTCCGCTACGCCGCCGCTTTGTAAGTATACAAACATTAATTATAATACAAACATTCATTCCAAGAAAAAACCAATACTGTGGTTTTACATATTATGAAAAGAAAAAAATAAATGAAAATTACTGCTTATTGTTCATCTTAAGTCTTATAAATGAACTATAATAATGATATTCAGTATTTTATTTGTTTACATACAGAAAACAGATGAGAAATGTAAATAGGTGATTTCCGTTTTATTAGATCTAAATTCGCTATACAATTGAATTATTTTCAAGTGACAATTGTGACAGTTCCACGTTGACAATCTTTGTGACGTTGCCGTAATGAAAATAAATGATATTCCATTTGATTGATTGCTATGACATATCGAGACCGTTGTTGAAAAAAATGTATTCACTTAGGATTACAAGATGGCCGCTCATATCTATCGATTCAATGTCGATTAGTGTTAATCCCTATTAACTGAACGTTTCGTTTCTACAAAGAATCTGTCAATTTAAGTTATGTCATAAAAAATATTTTATGACATTTCATTTATTTATTTACGGTTAATAATAACAATGGAATGCACATAACAATCACGTGCTTAGGAGGGCACGTTAAACAGTCGGTCCCGGGTGCTGTATACTTGTATACAGGTAGTCGTTAGGGTTTGTCAGAAGCCACTTTGGCGCCCTGAAAATTCTGACATCCACCACCCAGCACTGGGCCAGCTTGGTGGATTATGGCCTATACCTCCTCGTCACCCAGAGGAGAGACTGATGCACTGCAGTGGGCGCATTACAAAGAGTTGTGATGATGATGATGATGAATAATAACAATTACGTTTTTGATTAACAGTTACATTTATAACTTTAGAATAAAGAATTCTATGTAAACATCTTTTTTATCCCGCCAATTTCTATTTTGTTAGTTGTAGGTAATTAGTTAGCGCGTAATGGAAAATGAGAACTGACTCGGATATCATTTGAAAACAATTCAACTGTAAAAATGTCATAAGTCAATATTTTTATCTCGATTTTCATGATTCAGTGGTGGTCCCATATAAAGTTCATCAAAACCGGTACAGCATTTTTTGAAAAATTTGCAAATTTTCGAAAAATATGTATGAAAATAAATACCCAGTTGACATTTGACATCATCCAAAGCTTTGAGAATAATGTTTTTTTATGCATGCGTTCGTTGATTGTTAGATAATCATTACAGTTAAAGATACATTATCAGAATAAAACCTTTAATTTCATGTATAAATATTTAGTACTTACTTAGTCGAATAAAGATAAATGTCAGTACCACAATGTATCTAATAAAAATGCGGCTTAAAGAGATTCATTTCAGGAAAACTTGTTAGTGCAATTAATATACCTATTGGTTTTTTTGTAAAATATTATTCAAATAAGCAGTTGATATTCTGAATACAAATAACTAAATTGATTTTTTCCGTTCCAGTGGCGCCCCCACCAAAAGCCTCGAAACGTCAGCAATCACATCAAATGCCCCAAAACACACCTCCACAACCAATCAACGGAAGCGACCTCTTCGGCTCAACCCCATTCGACGTTCCACCCCAAACTTTCACACCCCCTCAAAACTCTCCGTTCAATCAAACCAACGGAACTGTCAACGTCAATGTCAAACCGAACTATGACATAAGCGACTTTAACCTGCAAACGTCAGTTTTCAACACAAGCACTTCGTTCACAAACGGTCTTTCAGGGTACGACCCGTTCGATACACAAAAGAGTGGGAATATTTTCGGTAATGGCTACGGGAACGCTTTTAATGGTTTTGGGAATTTGAGCGAGAAACAAACTGTCGAGCTGGATAGCAATTTTAACGGATTTTTAGATAAAACTATATCTGAAATGAAGGTTTGTGTCTCAATTCTTTTTTTTAATAATCTGCTAACATACTCTTTTTTTACTTATTCTAACTGAAGCAACCAATATAGCAATAAAACATTATTATAGTCTGGCTAATGAAAGTAGAGACTGGAAAAAGCTGGCGAATTAAAAAGGAATAGCATTATGGTAACCCCGACAATTAAATGGATTAAACAAACTTGATACTTGATTAATATTTTTTATAAAATTATCGTATAATTAACAATATTGTTACTGTCCTACTTTTTGATGAGAAGTATACTATTAAAATTATAGGCAACTAGTATTAACCAGGTTTAAAAATAAAACAACAAAATACAATAGTTATTTTTATTCGTTGTATTCAAAATCTGAATCCAGCAATGAGAGATTTTCTGACAGCTCATTAAAAAACAAAACTTGAACAAAACGGTACAAAAGGCTTCGATAGATGGCGCTTTACAAAAGGCGAAGTCTTGTCTGTCATATAGCCTTTTATCCCACACTGCGTTTTTAAAAGTAAAATAAATTAACTGACGTCTTTGTCAGAAATCGAACTTATAAATAATCATAGATGATAGATACCACTTATCTACATTTTAGTATACAGACTTAACGCCTTCGGCCTTTAAAAAGTGCCACCTGTAGAGGTTTTTAAACTAATATTTTTGAGCTGTCAGAAAATTCCTCATTCTATATGGAATGAATCGTCAAAATCACTGGTATCGCTGTTTCGGACATTGATTATGAGACTATCAAATTTTTAATTTGTTCATTCATTTTTAAATACGAAAATTACCAAAACCACCAACAACCGTTCGATTGACAACAGTGACAACAGAAAAACGACTTTGACATTCATGCTAGTACTGCCATATAAAAAAATTGCAAAAACCCCCAGTGTCTACTTTCGTTAGCCAGAATCTAAACACTAAGTTACTAATCTTAGGCTCGTATTATAAAAGCTAACTTAGACTTGAATTCTACTAGTATAGATTTTTTGATAGTATTGCGTATTGCCTGAGACTTTATGGGGTATGATCAATGCTTAAAAAAGCCTTTATAATACGGGCATTAGACTTATTTTTATAATGTAGTAGTTTGTTGCGATAAAAATTGATAAGTATATAATGATAGTTTAGTAGACAATGGGCCTTATTTGACATTACAATCTCTAATTTTAGTTCAGTCCCATGCCAAATTATGGTCCTTCAAACTCAACATTTGTTTATAATAATTAACGAATGTAAGTAACGAATGTCTAATTACTAGTTAATGTAATGGTTATAGGAATGTCGATTACGGTCCTAACTCCATGTGTTTAAAAATAAAAAAATAAAAAATATATAAGGCATAAAAATAAATGGGTGAATCTCCTATCGTTTAGTTTCAATCTTATTTAATGGTAAAATACAGTTCAATTCAATTCAATTCTTTGGATGAAATGGCAACCAGCCGTCTATACTAAGCAACTAGTTATTACTGCCAGTATCACGTGTTGGAATGGACACGGTATTAGAAGTTAGGTCAAGAAAGTCGCGACGAATACCGGATATGGAGTTACCCAAATCAATGGAGAAGAAAGCGAAAAGCTCTAAATAGATGTCGCTTCATACGCTTGACCCTTTACAAACCATCAAATGAACAAGCTGTTATCGAAATTGCTTGTGCACTGTTCTGTTTTTTGCGGTAAATCTATTTGTTTTTCTATATGAGAATGTGGAAAATATGGACCGTAATATGTGCATTTTCATAAAAGTTCAAATCAAGTACATCCACAACTTCCACATGTGTATATCCTCAGAAAAACTGAGGTATCCATTTTCTATAAAACTTAAAACTACGCAATGATATGCGTTTTGATAAAAAACAGAATTAATTAACCAAATTAACTTTTACTATGGTATTTGACAGTTGTTATGAGTCAAGCGTAATTAGCGCCTCTAGTGGAAAAAGTAGGCAGTTTTCTACCCCATTGGACAACACAGTTAATATCACCACCAACAGACAAGTTTAGCATACATTTAGTAACACATACTTATAGTACAACAATTAAGTACCTCACTACATACTTACAAGGAAATATTACACTCTAGGATATATTTAATATACAGTTACATCGTAGTAAATGGTTCTCCATGTGTTAATACTTCACAGCGGAGATGACATTGACATGACAATTTTTACTTCAGATATTTTTTTTCGTCAAGATTTAAGTATAAGAGTTAAACAATATTTTTAAATGTAACGTTTTCTATTGACCTTAACTTTAAATATCTGTCCCTGTTAATGTCATAGAATATAACTATTTGTTTTTCATTTCAACAGCTTAGTGATTGGTAAGCAAATTAATTTAATTATACGATAAGTGTTATGAATCTTTTGTATGTAATATTTATTATTGGAAGGTATAGAAATTAACAATAGAATAATAATATTTTGAAATTAGTGATTTAATCAATCTATTACATTTTCAGAAAATTTAAAGTAAGAATGTAGGTACCTAAAAAGACGCGTTTAAGAAAAAAAAGGATAATCATTGAAACACCATAATAACGGCCTGTTTATTTTTTTACCATACGAAATAACGTCATCGCTCAAGTTGAAACATCTTAATAATATTATAAATGTGAAAGTTTGGATGTACGGATGTTTGTTCCTCAATCACGGGAGAACGGCTCAACGGATTTGAATGAAATTTGGGTTAGTGATAGTGTACAGTCTGGAATAGCACATAGGCTACTTTTTATGCCAAAATAACCGCGGTATTTGAAATTACGCGGGTAAAACTGCGCGCAACAGCTAGTATAAATATAGTTCTCGATCGATACGAAAAAAAAATCGAGCTTTTGATCTATAAGAGTATGTGATAAATATATCGATCGATACGATAAAAGTTGTTGACCAATCTAATCTATATACATATTATGTAAAATAATACAAAAAAACTGAAGAGATTATTATTTTTTTATTTTGTACTTACATAAAATCTTTATTACCTTACCTGCGTACCTTATTCAAATTGTGCAATTTAGTTAACATTATAATTTTATGACAACATGTATGTGGGTACAGCGATTCATTTCTTTCCGTCCTAGTAAAATACTGTGGTATGGCAAAATAATGATTCTCGTCGTATTTAGGTACCTTTTACAAACAGCTCAATTATTATTAGCTATTAACAAAATTATCTATTATTATAAGTAAGAACAAACTCTACAACTACATGTTACTCCTATACCCTGGCAAATAATTCAATGCAGTAAACTGACAGTTCCAAATGTCAAAAAAAATATCCCAGTTAAACATTTTTTGGAAAGTTTTTGAAAAATTGAAAACTGAATGAGAATGATTGAAAATGAATGACTCTTTGTCATTCGTTTTGCGTAACATTTTAAAGCAATGTATAAATAATTGAATTTGAAGTTTGTTACTTATCTTCAAAGTAACTTTAACGAAAATATTTAATTACCGAACATGCCTAGTGTTTTAAAATGGTTATATTTTTATGTTTGGAATATTTTTTTTATATATTTTAATCCAAACATTATGATATAAGAATAAAACTTAATTACTTTCATTCACTTAAAACACATCACTATTTTTTTTCTTCCCTGAAGTGGGCACACTGGAACTGTAAATTTACTGCATTAAATTTTTTGCCAGGGTATAGCAGTCTAGACTACTTACTTATGATTTACATAGAAATTTATCGGAGATCAAAAGATACGCCATTAAACCGCGCGAAGCTGCTAGTTCTCTTATACAGGGTCCGCTTATAATAGTCAATTCTATTTTAATAGCAGATTAGGAACTCGAAAAAAAAATATTCAAAATTCTTCTCTGTGAGTAAAATTTAAGATTAATCTTCATTTTATGACTACATACAATTACTTGCTGTGTAGTCATAAACTACAGATCACACTTAAATTTTGATCACTTAGAAGCTTTTTGAAATTTTAATTTATGAAAAGTATTTAAAATTCTTCCATGCTGAGCTGGGAACGGAAGAAAAACATAGAATATGCCAGCTGCTTCTCTTCCCGGGCATACTGTTAAAGTCAGTTAAGGGATAGAGGTTTTATAGGCGTTTTTGCGGGCGATGGGTTGACCTCCTGTCACTGCAATAGTCTCTCTCCATTATTAAGCTATTGCATAGCTTCTATTGCGGGCCTTGAGCGTAGGGACCGAATCCAGAAATTCCGTAACGAAAAAAACCTAACACCCCCCACTCCGACCGGCACAACGGTGATACTTTGATTTCATAACTTTACATGCGGGCTCTAATAAAGAATCAGCGCCATCTACTAGGAACTTGTGGAACTTCATATTAGATCAAACATTGCTGCATTCATAAAATAAATAAATAATTATAATTGCATAAGTTGATAAAAAATGCTATGCAATATCTTTACCGCGGCAGTCTCTGAGTGCCAAACGTCTTTTTATAATACCTCCATTGTCAAACGTGATTTCAGATGGTTTTATTATAGCCTCTGGTGTTCCCTACCCCATAAGGGATACGGGAGTGAAGCAATGCATGCATGCATGCATTAAAAAAATTGTTTTCGTAATTACCTACTCATCAATATTAATTTGCTATTAAAACATTATTGACTATTATAAGGCGACCCTATATTACCTTATCATACATCGAAGTATCATAGCTAGAACATATTAGTTATCGATATAGCATAGCCTGAATAAAAAAAGGTTGCATGACATGTCGATAAAACAAAATTTTGCAGGTGTCCATTGGTGGTGGAGTTTAGTTATGATCAGGTAACCCACGAGCTCGTTTGTTTTAGATACAAGTTGAAATTTAAAAAGAAAACAGAGTGATAAGGTTTTTTGGCAGCCATTTTGTTACCTGTCGACAAAAATTTCCCACGGATATTTAAGGCTTAGCGTCGAACTAGACGGCATTATTTACCTACAATGTTAATATATATATATATTAATCATATTAATCGGAAACTATTAAAAAAGTTTACGAGAAGTTTTCGACATTTTTATTTCAAAGTACTTAAATGGCTTAGTAATTAAGTTAAAATGTAAACATAGTGTTTTAAAGATTTGGATAACTCTTAAATACTATCGCTGTAGTACTTACGATCAGGTGATCAGCAGGACTAGCATGCAACCATCGATAAATAGTCGAATCGACAAGATAATTATTATTTTGTTATTTTATCCTATTATGTAATTTCTAATTAATTACTCGATTTGATACCATGATTAAGACCACAGAACCAAATATGTCATAATCTTAATAAATTATATACACTAAATACCATATTCTAAGAAAATATCGATTAAAGGCCCGATTTATCGTTGTCGACGGTAGCATGCTAGCCCGGCTGGAAGATATAAACAAAGTGTTCAAATTAAACTTACAAAAATCTGAAAAACATTCCTGTGATCAAACTTTTGCTTACATTGTTCTGATTTTTATTGTGTACCTAACCTGATAATTATACACAAAATATGTCGCTTGTATCAATTTTGTATGATATATTATATTTATTAAGCCTAACCTGTGCTCAAAAATCGATACATTCTTCTATCGATACGATCAAATTATCGACTTTTGTTATAAATGGAAAAAAAATAATAATAAAGAGAACCTTTAAAACCAAAAAAATGTGCTAAATAAAAATCGAGAGCTCTCAGTACCGCCAGGCCCCGGCACCTCAGTGGAAGAGCTCTCGTCCGGCAAACGAGAGGTCCCAGCAGTGCGATCACAGAACTTTATCGAATCGTTTGTTAACGAATGTTCGTATAGTATGGAGACGGTTTATAAGAAAAAAATTAAATCTATCCATTGCCGCACGGCCAGCTTAAATGAATGTGTGCCTTGTTAATTTTGAATATTTGTAAACATGTTGTACTCATAAATATCTGTAAAATAAAAAATTACATTGTTACTAAAAACTTGCAACCGACTCCATACTATACGAGCATTCGTAAACATTCGTTAATATACGATTCGATAAAGTTCTGTGATCGCACTGCAGGTTCGAGTCCTGGTCGGGAGATTTTTATTTAGCACATTTTTTCAGTTATTTAAGAATAATTGAGCATTTTAAATGCAAAAACTTAAAAATATTAGAGAACCTATATTCTAACATATGTTTATTTTTCTATTGCAGGATGGTTTCACCCGAGGGATCTCCTTTGGAAACGACGATTTTTCAATAGAAAACCTCGACCCATTAAAGAAAAACTAAAACTTAATATTACGTAAAGTAAATAGAAAATGGTGTGAATGTACGAAAGTTAAAAGTTTTAAGTTTGTCCACGGATTACGAAAATGCAATGTTTTTATTTTTGGCGGAATGAATTACAAAAATATAATATGTTGGTACATTGTGAATATTGCAGAAACCAGTAGGAATGCCATATTTTTGGTTACGAAATACATAAATGAAGAATTGTTTGTGTAGATAAATTTTACCACCTTTCTCTGATGTCTTACACTTTAATGCAAAAAAAAAATATTACAAATGCATCTCGAAAGATTCTTTAACTTGAAAAACTCTATGTAAATAATAAATATTTTATATAAATTTAATCTCGTCAGTTTTATTTTATAAAACTGTAACTCGATAAATTAATCTAATGAAAATGGTATATTTTTAGATGTATTTTACACTTATTATGATATGCTCAATGTCATTCCTAGTGCCTTACATGAAATAAATGTTATACCTACTTATGCATATTTTATACAAAATGATTTTTATGAAACTATTATTAAGGTGTATTTAAGGCAATGAGAATAACTAATTTAAATCACACACTATTAAAAAAAATTGTTCTTTATAATTTCAATATTATTTTAAAAAAATATAGACATTGAAATTAGGACATCATAGTTTATCCTTTGGAGACAATACTTGATTCACAATTTTAGGAATACGGAATCGTTTTTATAGTCACCACACAAAACTATTTTTTTTTCAGATAGTAATTATAATAAGTGACATGACAATGCACTCATGTATACATTATTATCTATTTACATTTATATTGTCTTTGTATTGTATACACCAGTAGGATTTAAAACAAATTATATGGTATAAACTAGCACTGCTTACTATGTAATTATTATTATTATTTTTTAATTTTTATACATATAAAGTAAGGACCAAAAAAATCACAATAATGTTTGAAAGTCGCCTCACATTACTCTGTGATAATTCTCTTCAAAATGGGGGACTTCAAAGAATATAATTTTTCTTTTATACACAATGGAAAACTCTGGTCAAAACATAAGCGCTTGTATCAGTTCTAATTGTTAATTTTCTCTTAGTTTAATAACTACATAGATTTGAAATTATGAAAGCATTATTTGGCCATTTCTATTATCAAATGCTTTGAGCTTTAGTGAATAATGAGCAAGGTTGTCACACACAGGTATTTTTTTATGACTTATATTATGGTCAGTAAACAGCATATTTGTTGGTTTGATTACAAATGGCCAGAAATTTTCCAGAGTGTATACTTCTTTCTAATCAAAAATTCGACTGAATAAAACAAAAATTGTAAATAAAAGAACTAACAGTCATTTTATACTATTTTTCGAATGTATATCGAATGGCATTGTAGCTTATAAGGGTCAATAAAAATCATTCCATAATACTTATAATTTTTAAAACTATTAACTCTTTTTAATTTTAATAATAATTTTAGTAAAGGTTTTATTTTTAGTTGTGTATAATAGTTGATTAATAATCTGTTGTATTGCAATTTCTCGTCGGTGGTAATTAGTACTGTATCACTAATGTTACTGTTAGGCCAAAATGATGTGTATTTTTAATAAACAAAATATGTTTATAAATAATGTTTTTTTTTTAAATCCGCTTACGTATTTGCTCGGCAGTAGATTAATCTTCATTGATCCATTTATAAAAAGCCTTATTGCAAAGGTATTCAAGCATGGTATGTCATGGTAGTATCGATATAATTTTGTCGTACCTACCAAGTAGTTGTAATGACTATTGCCTTGTTAACTGAAGCTGGTGCGTTCACAGTACTCACACATATGCAATTTCGCTATACCTATATAAAATAAATGATTTTGATTCAAAATGCGACTCTAGTTTCAGTGTTGACTAGAGTTAGGTTTTAGTAAGATGGGCGCGTTGTAGATAAATAAATACAATTATACATAATAATATGTGTTACTTGTTTATTACACATTATTATTTGTTTTGATTATTACATTATTTCATTAATCTTGCATTATATTATGCAGGCGCAATCGATTTATAAACTATTTTATAGCGCTGACATATGCTGCCAACTACAAAATAAACACGAAACCTAGTTACAATTCTATGATTTTTGCGTTCACTGCAAATAAATAATCACACACGATCACAAGATCACGCTGTATTTATAAACAGTACAAAAAGTAAAACAATATCTTTCCCCTTCATACTCATAAGTCGAACCGCGCGCGAGAGAGACGGGCAAACTTTTCATGATGCGCACACAGTGCGACGTCACGGCACGCGCTTATCACTGACAACACACAAGAGCAATGTGTAAATGTGTTGAACGCGCCAGCTTTAGTTAATTTCGGTATACCTATATCAAGGTTTGTATTCTTAACGTTAACATGTCGTCAAATGTTAACACAGTTACTTCTTGTCGATGTCGATAAGATGAAACGATGAAGTCTACGTAAGTTGGACGATGGTATACTATTCAATAGTTCGTTACAACGTTTGCGCAATATTTTTCCGATGTCAACGAACACAATTTCAATAGGTCTTACTAGGATCACCCGTTGCCAAGACACAGGGAAGCCTTGGCTCCATAATTCTGTTATGGGTCATTTTACGAGATTCACACCTGGATCATTAATTAGTGAGGCAAATAAGACCGTATCGTGACGACTTATATTAAACTAAAATGCATGCAAATACAAAAACAAATATATGCTAACTCCTGAATTTTCCAGGAGTTAGCAGCTACTTATTTTTTACTATACACAGCCACTTTCCTGAGTTTGTTGAAATAAAACAAAAAGTTATGATCAAAAATAGTTGGCCGCCGGATCCGCCACTTTCCGTAGAGATCATACAGAAGAATGATATATCAATATAAAATTCATAATTTGTTGAAACTTGTTGCACTAAAAAAAAACTTAATAAAAAAAAGTTATGGTTATTATTAATGGTCAAATTTAATGAGCCACAGTATTCTATAGTATTAAATGTAATCCCAAGTTTATGTATATTGGCAGTTAGTTGGTTAGTTGTTAATTGTAACTTTAAATATGCACTTTTTTTGTTATCGGGTTGATTGCGCGCCCCTTTCTATAGGAATACCATTTCGGCCCCTACAAAAGCCGTAATCTCGTCTTAACATGGAAGGTCCTTCTGGCGAATAATATAAACAGTACCTACCGCCAGAAACAATTCTGGTGGAATTGTACGTTAAATAAAAGGCGAAAACAGTCCGCCAATAGATTAGCAAGCAATTCATTATGTCTTGTAATGTGGGCCAGAACCATTGGCTTTCCTCAGGCAGCGATGAGGGCCAAAACATGGTTTAGTTAGATCAACTTAACGAGGGACTAAAAATCTTTCTTTCCTGAAGGACGTGATGCTGGAAACATCTGATGCAACCGATGTAGTAGAAATGCAGTAGGTATTTTAATGACCTTAACAAGACTTGGCGGCAGCATTGTATCTTGGAATATTTGCGTTTTGGCTGCATCTGGAAATTATTATTAAGTAAATACTCTACTTGGAAGCCCTAAAGCAAGGCTTAATAAAATAATCAACGAATGCAGAGCATTAAAAAAACCGACTTCACGCCAAAACTTTGGCTGAGTTATAATGTCATCAACGTAAACATTCTAAGAAATCATACATATTTTTTCTAAAATTTTAAATTTTTAATGAAGTACTCAACCGATTTAGATAGGATTTCTATGGGACCAACTATAAAGTACCTTCAATATATGATTTTAAAAAAATCGATTCGTAATTGAACGTAGTTAGGCAGAAGGAACTCAATCCACAGAAAGTCACTTTTAAATTAAAAAGTCATATATTTCCCGTTCCCGTGGGAATTTCGGGAACTCCTTGCAAAAATCAACTAGTCATTTTTTTAGAAACCTTTATGCTAAGTATCCCTGCACTCAAGGAATAAGATTTTTCATAAAAATTAAAAAGTCCAATAATTCCCGTTCCCGTCAGAATTTTGGGAATTCCTTCCTCAGTACTCCCCCAAAACTTCTAAGGATTGTATGTTCCAAATTTCAGCTCTCTACGGTCAGTAGATATGGATGTACGTAGTCTGTCAGTCGCTCAGTCAATAACGTAAGAGTTTTATACTTATAAGAAGTCTTATACAATGTGTTAATTTTATACTTGATCAAATGAAATGTGCGGATATAATATTACAAATTATATCTTATACCTTAATCTGTGTTAAGCAACGTTTGGTGCGGTCCGGTGCTTGGATGGGTGACCGCCGACCATTCATTTCTCACGACGACTTCCGTGCTTCGGAGGGCACGTTAAGCAGTCGGTCCCGGGTGCTATATACTTGTATACAGTAGTCGTTAGGATTTGTCAGAAGTCACTTTGGCGCCCTGAAAATTCTAACATCCTCCACCCAGCACTGGGCCAGCTTGGTGGATTATGGCCCATACATCCTCGTCACCCAGGGGAGAAACTTATGCCCTGCCGTGGGGTCATTACAAAGAGTTGGGATGATGATGATGATAAGATGTCATAAAAGGTTCTAAGAAATGTTTTACAAATATTATGTATAATGTGCTATTTGTGTAGAACGTAATTTTTCGAGCATACCCGTATTAATAACATGACGTTCATTGCAACGAATTCTCACAAAGATAGTGGTAACTAAAGACAGACACCGTACGACATCAATTGAGAGCTTAAGCATACACGACATTATCAGTGGGCCCATCCGGACTATGAACTTAAGGTTCCTTGGAGTACTCATGCTAAAGCTGACCATGTGAAAAACAACTCAAGCTACAACTCATCGACTCCAGCAACGCCTAGAGTCTGCCTTATTTATTGTCAAGCTACTGGAAACTGTACCTAGGTACTCTCTTAAACTGAAATAGGAAATTGTTCAGAATCAAATGAACCATACTGACTTTGTTAGATTTTAGTAAAGCCTTCAACATTGTAGACTTTGATATTTTGTTACAAATTATGGGCTCTCTTAACATATCTCCATCAATACCTAATTGTTTTTTTTCGTACATACGTTCGTGGACGCCGGCAACGTATCGTCATGGATGAAGCTCGTTCAACTTGGGCTCTGCTCGAAACCGGTGTCCCGCAACGTGGCGTGTTGTCTATTATTTATTATCAATAACAAAATCCACAGACCTTAAGTATAATTAGATAGTTCACATAAGAGGTAAGAAGCTTACTTCTAATGACGGATTTACATTTTATTATTAAAACTAGAGAGCCTAATATATTCTATCATAAAGAATTTTATACAATTTTTGTTTTTAATTAATCTGTAATTAGTTCTAAAAAGAAAGATGAAAGTAGGGAAAAATACAAATCATCTAAACTTAAATTAGTTTGATAAAATTTGTAAAAAAAATAATAATCAAAATAATCTAAGTAACTATTTTATGTGAATTATTGAATCAGAATGAGTGTGTGTGTGAGTCTGTGTGTGAACGTGTGCCTGCGTGGCCCATGAACACACACACACTCAAAAAGGGCCTATACTCTGACAAATAATTTAATGCAGTAAACTGACAGATCGAAATGTCAAATAGAAAAATAATGATACCAGTTAAAAACTTCGTAGTGTAAGTAGGTACTAAATGAGAATGATTGAGTATTTGTCATTCGTTTTGAATAAAATTTAAAGAAATTTATGAATAGGTAATTGAATTTGAGGTGTGTACTATTAAGTCTTTAAAGTAACTATAATGAAAATAATTAATTTTTTTCATTATAGTTACTGCTTTAAAAAGGATTAAATTCGTTTTGTCGTTAAAAATGAAATTTCAAGTTGCCCTTCGCTAACTTCACCATAAGAAAAGAAAAATCTTGTGAACTAAAATAGTTTTTTTCCATACATTACGATATTATTATTTAAAAAATAATTACTTACATTCGTTTATTTTAACCACATTACTATTTTTTTCTTCCCGAAAGTGGGCACACTGGAACTGTCATTTTACTGCATTGAATTATTTGCCAGAGTATAGTTAAAATTATCCGTAACCGGCGATCATGTATGAAAAGATTAATGATTGATCAAATGATGAGAATTAATTAGCTGATATACTTTATACCATACTTATATTATATAAAATACTATACCATATTAAGAATTTGCATTGGCTTAATTGTACATTGTTTTTTGTGTTGCCTACTTAGACGACTTAACAATTTTATTAATGTGTGCTATGTTTATTATCTCTTTGGATTGTTTAATTTGTCTCAATTTAATGTCGTTATTTTGATCATAATTAGTACTGCAATCTTTATAAAAAACTAGTCACCCACAACACAGGGAATCCTAGTGTGGGGGCTAGTGTGCTCAAATAATTAAAAAACAATACTTATTTTGTTGTAACTAGTTATAAGGTAAATACTGTTTTCTACACAAACTTAATTGGAGAAATTGAATAAATTATTATAACGTGGAGGATCGGAAAAGGTATGTCTGGATCATTGCAATTGGAGTTCCCTTGGTTCTGCCTGCCTACCCAAAAGAGAAAAAGGCATGAGGTTATGTATTATGTATGTATTTTTTTAATTTGCCGCGGTTTTTCAGTTTCTACTTTCACTAGCCAGAGACCAGAGACCTATGTTCCCGAGTAAATATGTTCCTTGCCAGAGACTTATCATTAGTATCGCAAATCTTTTTATCGGACATTGACGATTTATCGATTCGATTGACTGACACAAAATGACAGACAACTGACTGACAGACAGACAAGTTGTTTAGTGTTTACTTTTCTTTCTTCACCTACATTGATGGATTTGTTCTGAAAATTTTAGAAACATCAATTTTCATGTAGAAGTGAATATTGCTGAAAGCTTTAGCTTTCTCTGTAGATCTGATAGTATTAATAAATACAACCCTGACAGTATTAAATAAAGAAACATAAGTATTAATTGAAGATGGTGGACCTAAGCGGTAGCGGCCAAGATGGGCCTTTAGAACATGCATTTTCGAACTCTGTCTTCATTGTTCCTGGGATAACTGTAGTCAGTTTATCAAGTAAGTAAATTTCAAGGCTTTACACACTTTATTTGCAGTAACCACCACTATCGTTTTGCTGAATATACATTTGTGCGAGTTCATAAACTTTAGGTGTTATTTGGTTTATTTATGAAACATCAGAAAGTTTTGAAGTCCTTAAAAACAAAATAAGTCAAAATAAGTCTAAACTTAAATCTGTTCATCATTAATTTTTTAATTAGAAGATTTTTTATTGGCTTATACTGTAAAAGTCATTTCTGAGTTAAGGGACAGAGGTTTTATTGGAGGTGTTTTTTTTATGGGGATAGGCTAACCAATGTCACGGCAATAGTCTTCCTCTACCATTATAATGCCTCCAAATTTGTCAAATGTGACATCTGCCTACCCAGTAAGGGTGTTACCAGATCAAGAGATAGATTGTCGATTGAGGGTGTCAATCAATAAATAATAAATAAAAATTACTAAAATTCCCAGACAATCACACCAACTACTTGGTCCCAAACTAAGCAGAGCTTGTGATATGGAATAGTAGTGAACTTGGGGGGAACCTAGAATATAAATACATTCATTGAAAAACGCCCAGACCCGTTTTTTTTTTTTTCTTGTTCTGTGCGGGGATCAAACCCACAACCACTGGTGCCTGAGGCAAACAGTGTTACCCCATTGCCAAAAAGGTTGTCTAAATGAAAATATTAATGTGTATGGTAATGGCCTTGCTTATTAGGTAAGTACTAGACATAAAATAGTTTATTGAAAGCCATTAATATTAGAGTTCAATTTAAGAACTCATAAAACTGATAAGACCAGTAAGTTACCTTATAAGATAAAAATAAGATAGAAGAAATAACTAAGATTTATTGTTTTTATTTCAAAGCTCAAATAATATAATTATTTTTATTTCCTCACAAAGAAATACAGAAATTTATAAATTAAACAAGATATTACAACATATAATTTTACAAGGAACTGGTGCCTGAGATAGGCATAAGCCTGAAATACAGATCACTAGGTCTCACCCCCCGGACTGTGCATACTGTTACATTGATAGTCCATAGCCGCTAAGTAAATGTAAATAACTGTAAGCACCTCTTATTCTTATCATCATTACAACTCTGTAATGAGCTCACTGCAAGGCTATGAGTCCCCTGGGTGACAAGTAGGTTTAGGCCGAAAATTTTTATTTTTATAATATAGACATACTTTTATCTTCCCATGACGACCACTTTGGCGATGGGGTAAACCTATCTGCCTCAGACGCCAGTGGTTGTGGGTTCGATTCCCGCATGGAACAAGAAAAAAAAAATGTTCCATGTCTGGGTGTTTATCTATTTATATTCTAGGTTCCCCCCTAGTTCGCTACATGGTATCCCATAACACAAGCTATGCTTACTTTTGGGCCATGTAGTTGGTGTGATTGTCTGGGGATTTTATTTATTTTATTATTATTATTATAACTTTGTTGGGCTAATTTGTTTACATGTTTCATTATTTTTTTGCACTGTTTGTTGCCTAAATAAGGTAAAATAAAAAAAAGAACATGTATAAATTGAATTCTGCCTTAGGAACTCTTCGCGCAACACTAAAGAGTACTTTACTTTATTTGAATAGCTTTGGTAGTAATTTCATGTTCTTGGATAACCTTTGGGCCAATTTTATGTATGTACCAAAGATATGCATTTACATCACAAAGAAAATTATAAATATTAAAGAAAGAAAGAAAGAAAACATTTATTTCCCGCAAAGACAACACAGACATATAACTTCTATTTTTACATTTAAACATATTTACTATTATGTACAATGGGGAAAAGGGAACATACTCAGCATGTTGCTGGCATAAGTATGTAGTCATACTTAATAATCAGCGCTGGTATTATAGTCAGTCCCAGAACAAAACAAATACTTAACCTGATTTACACAAATAAAAACTTACTTTTCTAATTTAGATATATTTATTATCTTATCTAATTAATTATATAAATCTCAATTTCGTATGTATATTCAATACAAGAAATAATATTACTTACATAAATACTTACACATTTATTATATTACATATACAACATGTAACAAAATGGAGAGATAAAGCTTAAGGGTTAGCTTCTATACCATACCAGGACTGGCTCACTCCGCGCGGTACATCCGTTATTTACCTACAGCGAAGCGCTCCGCCGGCGGATTTCGAATCAGTTGGGTGTCACGCGCGCGCGTTGTAGATACCTACCTACCTAATAGCACTCACAGTAATTCTATGATCGACGTCGCGAATAGTATTTAAAAATGGACATAAAAAGAAACAAATATTCAATTAGATAATGTTCAATTTAGTAAACAAAACATAGGTAGTATTACTAATTATTCGTCGTAACTTTTTTTCATTTTGTACTTTAGGTAAGTTGAAATAATATTTTTTTACAAAGGTAGAATAACAGTAATACCTACATCGGCAGATACTTAATTACAAATAAGGAGATTAATTATTCCTCAATAGGCAGATAAATTTAGCAGGTACGTAATGCTGTGCGAGCTGAATTCCACTGTATCGCGACGTAGCAAGACTCGCATTCAATTCAAGTCAATTCTTGACAATTTGGCAACCAGCGACTCGCATTTATTTAGATCTTCTTGGAGTAATTCTTCTGTACCCCCGGTACTATTACGTGACCATACGTAGAATATAGTTAGGCCCACTTGCACAGAACACAGGGTTGAAATGATAACTTTCATGCAGTGGCTGGGCGGGGGGGGGGGGGGCGGGGGCGGCAAAATGTCGCCGGTAAAGCGGGTTGAGATCTATGATTTATTCATTTCTTTTCCGATCACACTCGTACTAAAGTCTCAAAAACTAAGAAGTCAAGGTCATATTTCATTCAATATTAGTTTTAATCAAACGACTAGACCCTTGTCTAGAGTAAACATAATTTGTATTGTGATTCTTATTTATCCTATTTCTATTTCACTCTAACATAGTTAAGTACCAATGGCAAGCAGACATATTATGCTCGCGCGAGCGACCATATGCGACGTTGCCTTCATGAAGTTGTTTTCGCACATCTCATCGGCGGAACGGCTACAACGCGCGCTGGCCACTTGCAATTGTTTTTGTTTATATTTGTTTTAGTGCATCGTGAAGTTCCATTACGCAATCACGCATTATAAGTATTTGTTTCGCGAGAGTTTCGGATTCGGAACGAAAGTCATTTTGATTGCGTTCGATCGTTTAAATACTGTTGAATCTTCTAATACTAAACATTTAGAACTTCACTTAACCTTTAAAGTAGTTTTTGAAAATGAAAAGAGTCAAAGAAAGCGGTGCGGAATTCCGCAAAAAAAGGGCTAAGAAAGAAGCACATAGGAAGAAGTCTCAAGGTGCATTACTGAAATATTTCAGTTCCAGTTCTGGTTCGAAAGCCACGTTAACGTCTTCGGTGGCATCCTGCAGCAGCGAAAGCGATTCCAGTGTAAGTACCTATTTCTCCATCTAGAATCGTGCGTGGCCTAGAATTATTCGTTATTTTAGACCTAACAGATAAGGGTTGGGTCGCAATAAATTGCAAGGTTGTAATTTGCACCTTCTAGTGAACGAAGTACCTATTAGAGGAAGTATTTATAATCGTAAAAAAAATCGGCGTTGAGATTTTGATCGGGATAGAAAAAGTAAAAAGTGTGTATGTAGGTATGTGCGTATGTGCGTCTGTTTTCAGTTGTCAGCTCTAGCGCCTAAACCGCTGAATGAAATTGGATGAAATTTCATATTAGGTAGGGGATGTTTTGTAAATAACTAGGAATTTTATTTTTTTATTTTGTATAACTTGATTGTTTATGGCTTTTTATTTATTGCTCAAAAATGGGGCCAACGATTTTTCTCAAGTTTCTCGTCAAAACCACTTTTGTGTTGTGATAAAATACCTACTTATTTGAAATCCGAACGTATCTTCTTTACTTTTTTAGTTGTTTGCGCCACGGCCTTTGCTGAGTGATGTCCCTTACAACAACGGGACAAATAACACAATTTTTATGTATTTTGTGTAACATTGAATATGTTGTAATTTACGTATTTTCTATGTGTTTTTCCTGTGTTTAACTGTATATGATTTAAGTGTCTTGATGTCTTGTGTAATAAATGTATTTTCTATCTTTATTCCGACCAATCTTCATTTATTTTACAGGCACAAGAAGAAGACGTGCCTGCCGTCGCAGTTGGAAGTCGTTCTGGTCCCACCACAGAGCAGGTAAAGACGAAGTCAACTTACCAGATGTACCTCAAGCATCTAGTCATAGCCCTTTGGAATCGATGTGCTGTATTGAGTCAGATCCGCGACGTACTAGAAGCGTTCTGATTCCGTCGGTCACATGGGAAGGCCAGCAACCTATATCATCGAAATTCACATCTTTGGCTTCGGCAGGAGCAGAAGGCACGATTTCAATTATATATTCTTTGGAAAGAGTTGGAAGTTCGCCTGAACCGTAATGCCACCATCGATCAGAAACAACAAGAAGTTTTCTAAAGTGAGGAGAAGAAGTGGAGGGATGTACTGAATGTGTTGAATATTATCCAGTTCTTAGTATACAGGTTGCGTATTGGGAGCGAAATGAAACCGACTTTATTCATAAATAATATGCCATTATATAACGTGAAAGTTTACATACTTCACATCCCCATTTAAATAATAAAAAATAACATACAACAACATGTTTATTTTTTGTTTAAAATAATATAATCCTTTCCTTACATGCATAACTCGAGTTATATATACATAATAAATAATAAATAAATAAATAAAATCCCCAGACAATCACACCAACTGCATGGCCCCAAAGTAAGCATAGCTTGTGTTATGGGATACCATGTAGCGAACTAGGGGGGAACCTAGAATATAAATACATAAATAGATAAACACCCAGACACGGAACATTATTTTTTTTTCTTCCGTGCGGGAATCGAACCCGCAACCAATACATTCATTCACACAATAGCTTACAAAGAAAATTATAAGTAACTACAAGGAAAAAAAAACATAGGTAGTTGTTTCAAAATAAAGAACTTTATACAAAATCATTTGTAGAGTTTAGTGCGATTTTTGTGCACAATATCTTGTTTTCCATTTTTAATTATTTTTACATTACAATCTAAATCCTCTACTATTAAATAAGGTCCTAAATATATAGGATCCATTTTATTATCAGAGAGGTTTCTTAACCATACATAGTCATTTTTATTATAAGACACTGGTTTTACATTTAAATCATATTTGCTTTTACGTTTTAATTTACTGTTAATTAAATTATCTCGAGCTTCCTTTTGCGCTAATTGCAATCTATATTTGAATTCTAAAGGATAATTATCGTGAGCATATAAAGGATCTACGATAAAACTATTAAAATTACTAGGTAACATGCATCGCTTACCGAAAACCAACTCATGTGGGGTATATTGTGTTTCACAATGTACTGTGTTGTTGTATGCAAAACACCAGTAGGGCAACCAGCTGCTCCAATGATCTGTTTTATTTTCGCTATAAATTCTTAAATACGCACCCAAAGTTTTATGTGAATTTTCTAAAGCTCCAATGCTTTCATGATGGTATGCTGTTGAACAGATTTGGTAAATTTTTAAGATTCTGCATAACTCTTTCATTGTACTTGAAAGAAATTCTGTACCTCGGTCAGTAGCAATTACTTTTGGTATGCCAAATCTTAAAATGAAATTGTTTACTAAAGCTGAAGCTACACTTACCAAATCTTTGGCTTGTAGCGGATATGCCTCTGTAAATTTAGTTAATTCGCACTGTAAAGTAAGTATATAACTAAAATTATTTGAATCTTTAGAGATTGGGCCAACTATATCCAAAAAAAAAATTTCGAATGCTGAATTTGCAGTAGTTATCATTAAGGGTTGCTTTGTACCGACTGAATATTTTTGCCCATTACACTGGTCGCACTTGGAAACATAATCAATAATATCCTTTTCTATACTTGGCCAAAAATAGTACCTTTTAATATTGTTCGTCATTCGCTTGATGCCCGCGTGGCCACTCGTAGGCAACAAATGAAAGTCGTTCAATATTACTTTTCTATCATCAATATTATTTATTCTTTGCGCTTTATTCAAAATACACACTCTTAATTCTTTCCATTTGTCATAATTATTTATTGTATTAATTAACCCAGCTATCTTTATTTTTCTCATTTCTTATTATACACACTTCATTTATCTTATATTTTTTGCATATAATTAACAATTCTCTCATCAATTCGACTCGCGAAATCGACGACCGAGACATTGTATTTAAATAAATGGCTGACTTTCTGGGCACATAAACGTAATAATTATACTTGTATACTACTTCCTGTTTTAATAAGTTTCTTATATTCTTATCATCACATATAATCAGTTCAGTATAGTGTTTTGGCTTTTTAATAATGTCCACAACCCTCGGTTGATCAGGCCTTGAGTTTGTGTCAATATTATCGACCAAAACGCTATCACTGTTATCCTCACTACTCATCGCTTTTCTTGTTTGCGCACGCGTCATTACATTCATTTGGTTATTAATAGTTTTTAAATCATTAACTGAAATGTTTATTCGTGATAAAGCGTCCGCTGCCGAATTAGATGTTCCCTTTATATATTCTATATGAAAATCGTATTCTTCTAATAATAATCTAAATTTAAGTAGTCTACTTGAAGGGTCACGCATACTGAATAAATAAACTAGTGGTCTATGGTCGGTCTGTATCTTAAATCGTTTCCCGTATAAATAAGGACGAGAATATTTTACACTCCACACTATATCAAGAGTTCCTTTTCAATAGTTGGGTAATTAATTTCCGCCTTATTTAAACTTCGACTTGCATAAGCTACAGGTCGACCATCCTGATTACATAAGACAGATCCTAAAGCTAAAGCCCGACGCGTCTGTTTGTAGTAAAAATTCGTTACTCTCTGAAAAATCGGGGTATTGCAAAACAGGTGGTTTCATTAATGACGATTTCAAATTTTGGAATGAGTTATCACATTCCTTTGTCCAAGAAAAAGTTACGTTTTACGACATATTTTATTCAATGGAAGCACTATTTCTGCAAAATTTGGAATAAATTTACGATAATAATTCGCAAATGCAACAAACCGCTTTGTTTCGTCAGCTGTTTCTGGTTTTGGATAATTTTCTATAGCTTTTATGTTTTTGGATAATGTTTCTGGTTTTGGATAATTTTCTATAGCTTTTATTTTATTAGACTCTAGTAAAATACCTTTTTCAGAAACAACGTGCCCTAGATAAAGCATTTCTTTTTGTAAAAATTGACATTTGGCAGGATTTAACTTTAAATTAACTTTGCGTAACCTGGTAAAAACATCTATTAAATTTTGATTATGTATACTTTAATTTCTTCCGAAGACTGCCAAATCATCTTGATATATTAAGCATTTATCGTAGTTCAGTCCTGACATTGCTATAGTCATCATACGACTGAACCCATTTGGACTAGATTTTTAGCCCATCGGCATCCTTGTCATTTGGTACTGATTTTTACCTGTAGTAAAAGCTGTAAGTGGTCTACTTTCTTGTTTTAAATTAATTTGGAAGAATATAAATGTGTAAAGTACATTGCTCCTGACAAAGAATCTAATATGTCATTAATATTCGGCAGTGGAAACTTATCATCTTGAATCTGGTTGTTGAGTTTACGATAATTTATAACTACTCTAAATTTTTTCTCACCAGTAGAATCTATCTTTTTTGGAACTAATAATAAAGGACTAGACCAAGGATTCTTAGATTCTTCTATAATATTATCATTCAACATGTTTTGAATTTGTCTATCTATTTCAATTTTTTGTGAATTTGGCAATCGGTATAAACAGGGACAGTGTGAGGTTTTAACTCTATTGATTGCTCGTAAACTGTGGTTGTTAACAATTTATCACCGGGCAAATGGAAAATATCTGGAAATTTAGCACAAATATTCTCTATTGATTTCTGTTCCTCAATATTTAGTCCTAGTAATGAAAATAATTGTTTAACTCTTTCACTATTCATAGCAGGTTTTTCGAAACTACATATAAAATAATCATTTAATTTATGAGTGTAAGATTTAAAATAACTTAATTTTACCTCCGTATCTCTAGTGTTTAAATTCTAATAGAAATTTTACCATTTTTTGGCCTAGCTAAAGTGCTAGCCATATAAATTCCTTTACTAAGCTCCTGCGGGTCTATCAAGCAATCTTCACTACAATCTGCTGTAACATAGTGTATCGATTCGCATCTTGGTGGTATAACCAAATAAGAATTCAAAGCTGTTTCCAAATACGTAAGGTTAAATTACACTTTTGTTGTTTTTTATACTTAATGTAACTGTATTCAACTCAAAATCCAATAAGGCACCATGGTTTTTGAAAAAATCCTGACCTAAAATACCGTTAGTCAAACATGGCAATTTTTTAAAGACGTGAAATTTATGAGTAAAAAGTAGTCATTAAAATTTAATTTAAGATGCACATGACCTAATGAAACTATTTCTCCACCGATACCTACGACACTCACTTCATTCTTATGGAATGGAATTTGTAAACGTTCAAACACACTCGTATTTGATTGCAGAAATTGATGCCCCTGTATCAACTAGCCAATCGTATCTATATTTTTCGACGAAACTAGAAATTTTACATAAGCTGTTACACGATGTTATATAATTATTCACGAAAAAAATGATTCAAGGACTCAATTTGGGAATTATCTGTTTCAACGTTCTCCGCTGTTCTCATGACGTTTATTGTGCCGCGGGTGGACTGACCACAGCCACGAACAACATACTTACCACGATTATTACGAAAGTTATTACCGTGAAAATAGTTATTTTGTCTATTTAGTACCTGTTGAGACTGCTGGTAGTAGGGGCGCATGTGCTGCCCTTGAGATCTGCTGGAAAAATTGCGAAATCCGCGCGGCCTCACATGGTATCCACGCTGGGGTTTATTCCTAGATAAATAAATGCTAGAATTTTTATAGTACATACCCTTGACTCCTTCAGACGTGGACGGAGAAGTGATTTCTTCGTCTTGCGCAGCTTGTATGGCATCTGGTAAAGAAGCATAATTACGCGCGGCGATGATTGTGCTCAATCGACTATTTCGCAAACCATCACTGAATCTTTTAATAGCCAATTTTTCATTAAGCGGCCTTAACACACTGTATTTTTCTGAATCTTATATTTTTCTGAAATAGTCAAATCAGCAAAAAGTTCTGAAATGTCTTTTCCGAAATCACTAATAGACCTATTATTTTGCCTACATTGCATTAGTCTCGATTGTAAAGCCGTATAGCTTTTTTGTGGTAATAATAGTTTTTTCATATCCTTTATAAGCTCATCGATGCTATCATAATTTTGTGAAAGTTTTAATTTAGCGTGCTGAGATAACCTACTTTTTAAAACAAAGTGTATTAACTTAATATTACATTCCTTTTTTGATAAGACAGAGCTATAATATTCTATATTTTCAATTAATTGTTTTGTGTTTTCAATTTTATTTGTCATTACCGGTAAAATGCTCAAAGCAATTTTTAAGTCAAAAAGTTCGCTAGCCATATTTTCTGTGAAACTTTGTTTTTTAATGTACACAACTTTATTATTTCTGTGTAAAGGCTATCAAAGTCTTTACGAATTCGATTAATCAAGGAAACTTCACTCGTATCAATTTTCCCTAATCCTAATTTAATTTTATAAGACTCAATAAAACTATTGTACTTATCTAACACTTTATACGCCTCAGTTCTTTTTATATCCAAAATATTACCTATCCTTCTACTCGGACCAAGTTTTATTAAATAAGTTCTTATCGATTTAAGTTCATGTAAAATTAATGATAGGTCTTCAGCCATCAACTACAGTATATAGTAAACACATAATGAATGTCATAGAGATTAAATAGAAATCATAACATTATTATATTTTAATTATAAAATATACGTTAAAAAAAAACTATGAAAACAAACTATCTATGGAACACCTGACGAAGATAAAACTGGGAGCAAGAGTCCCAGTTTCGTATCTATCTCCAGAAACCCAGAATAAATTTATAAACTTACTGGGACAGCAAGTTCGATCCACCATCATCCGTCGTATTCAAGAAGCTAAATAATTATTGCGTAATCTTCGACAGTACACCAGACGTCTCCCACAATGACCAAATGAGCCAAGTTTTGCGATACGTACATATCGAAGGGGAAAAAGTCGCCGTAGTAGAATCTTTAAAAACTGATTCACAATTTTGCCATAATTCAACTATTTCAATTAGCGATAGTTTTTATTTCATAATTTTAGTGTCAATATTTTTTATTTCATAATTGCCGCCATATCAAAACAATGGTTGATCAATACGTTGATCAATCCTCACTACTCGCCTCACTAAGCGACATTACATCAAAAATATTCTTTTTATTACATTTAAAAAAAAAATTACCTTAATTCACGTACCTATTGTACATTCGAATATTAAACAACAGCTAAGCTGTGCCTACGTCATTATCAGATTGGCGCATATAAGCAACAGCGTAGCATCTGAAACACGATACGATTTGTCTTGCCCTACTATTTTAATTTTTACTTCGATAAGCAAGTATTAAACTAAAACACTTGTGCTATCAATGTATTAATTCAGATTGACATAATTTATAAGCGGCAGCGTTTGTTTTCGTAGAACTAATTCGAATTCACTTACCATCAAGTGAAATTGAGGTCAAATGTAGGATTAGTAACAAATTTCAAAACAATTTGTCTCTCGTGACCACTTTGGTGGTAGCTTTTGTATTTAACTGACTTCAAAATTTGAAAGTACAGGGTGTCCAGTAAGAGTAGCGGGTATAAGATAGTTAAATAAAATGAGAAATACAATTAATTCAATATATTATTTATTTTTTATTCAAAAACAGTTTCTTGGGAATTTATTTGGCGAATATAACATTATCTAAATGTGTACCCCCACGCTGCTGGCACTCCTCTAACCTTGAGCGCAGGTTGGCGACGACGCGTTGACAAAGCGAAGTTGGGATTGCCCTCATCTCTGACGTGATGTTCTCCTTCAATTGACTCAGATTCGTTGGGTGGTTATCGTATACCTTACCCTTAAGGTATCCCCATAAAAAATAATCGAGAGGACTGAGATCTGGACTTCTGGGGGGCCAGTTGATGGTGCCTCTACGCGAGATAACTTTGTTTGGGAACAATTCGTTTACAGCCTCTATTGACGTCGCTGCGGTGTGGCATGTGGCTCCATATTGCTGAAACCATGTTTTTGAATTAAACCCTGGGAAATCTTGTAATGCTGGTGCCAAAAAAGTCCTTAACATGTCACAGTAACGGTCTGTATTCACTGTAGCTGCTCGCCCACGTCTGTCTTCATGGAAAAAGGGTACTGAAACTATATCCTAAGAAATGCCGCCAGTCAAAAGGCATCCTTTTGCTTCGAGCACCGCTGCATCGCAGTGTCAAAAACTCAATAGCAACATGACATGTGCGGTTTTGATCTTCTCACCATAACAAAAGTTTTCTTCTCTTCTATGCTGGACTGGGAGCGAAAGAAAAACATAGAATGTGCCAGCTGCTTCTCTTCCCGGGCATACTGTAAAAGTCAGTAAAGGGACCGAGGTGTTATGGGAGGCTTTTTTGTGGGCGATAGGCTGACCCCCTGTCACTGCAATAGTCTCTCTCCACTATTATAATGCCTCCAAATTCGTCAAACGTGACATCAGATGGTTTTATTACCTCTGGTGTTCTGCCTACCCCATATGGGATACAGGCGTGAAGTTATGTATGTATGTATGTGTAAAAGTTTTTATGAAATTCAGCCATTTGTCATGAGTTGAAAACATTTGAGTTATACACTTGAAAAGTGCCGAAGAGATTTTCCTGTTAGTATCCTATTTTTTAAACAGAAAAAAGTGCCTGGTTCTCGTGATACCTCTGCTTTCCAATCGGGCATCGACAAACAGCATTCATATTTTACTAAAAATTTAAGATGGTCGCGTTAATACTTTAACTATGTACCTAAAGTTTTGTATCCATATTGATACGTATTGCTCAAAATATCATGGCTGTTATGGTTAAAGAAATTTATTGCAAGAAATTTACTTACTGAGAAAAAATTAGTTCATAAACTAAAACCCGACCACTAAAAACACGCTCTAAAAAGTAGGAAAAGTAGGAAACAATAGTCTCCGTTGAAATATTTATGTATTACGTAATATTGATAGAGATATGTTGAAAGGGTAGCCGTGATAGTATGCCATTTTGATTTTATTTTATTATTAAAATGAATCAGTTTTCCTAAACACATCAAATAAAGTTGGTGATCACTTTGATAAGACGACTTCGTTTTTAATACGTAAGAATAAAAAGTTTTTTCTGTTTTTTTTATAAGATTCTTCATTAAAAAATCAAATCTTCTAATAACAATAGAATTTAAAATATCAGTTGTTTTTCTGTGTAAAAAGACATAAAATCCTTGTTAACACTGCAAGAATTGTTATATTGAGGTCAGAAGGACATTCTACGCGAGAAATAGTACGCAGACTGGCTGTATCCCAATCATGTGTCGTGAACACATTACAGAATTAACGCGGCGCGCATAACATTTGCTCATCGACCTCGCAGTGGTCGACCAAGTGTTCTTACTGCTGCTTAAAAGCGTTACATCAGATTGCTGACTGCCCTACTAACCCAACAATCAATGCCACTAAAATAAAAGCTGAGTTACGGGCTGTTACTGGACTACAAATTAGCTTACACCAGGATTGATTACGAGCGAGGAGTTCCTGGTGAGCATCCCTTAACTCACAGCAACGAAAGCGACGCAGATTGTAGTGGGCTAGACTCCGACAAAATGAAGGAAACGACGAGGAAAACATTTGGCTGAATTGTCTCTTCGTTGACGAGTCCAGAATTAGTACTCATCCAGACAACCGACGTCTGCGTGTCTGGAGAAGATGCGCGGACGCTGAAAAACTGCCACCGGAACTGTTCAACAAGGTGGGAAATCGGTATCCTTTTGGGGCGGTTATTTTAGAATAATATTTTTTTCATATTTGAGTTGTGCTAACATAGCTCTTTCAGTCACAAAACCGAAAATATTTTTTTTTCTTTAGTTCTTCACGTTAGAGAAGAACTCACTCTGTACTCAGCTTAACATAACTTTATGTAGCCACTAGCTGTGACCCGCGACTTCGACCGCGTGGATACCGTTTATTAGAGTTGGATAAATACTATTATTATATCCTCCTTGAAGTTAAAACTTACCTTATTCTAAATTTCGTCAAAATCGACTCAGTAGTTTAGCTGTGAAAGCGTTACTGATAGAATTACTTCAAAAACTGTTACAACAAAGCAGTGATCCGCAGTTTCACCTAGGTTTTGTGAAAAAGTATAGGTAGGTAGGTATATTACATAGATGATGCCCGCGACTTCGTCTGTATTGAATTAGTATTTCGAGTAGGTTATTTTCTTCTCCAAGGTCCTAACTATCTTTAATAACAAAAATAAAAATGAAGAATCTGCGCCCATATAATATGTATAACTCTTAACCACAAACATAGGTAGGTATTAGATACATTACAAAGGCACATAGCGTTATAAACAAATTGGGTGCCAAAGTGCCTTAAATTTTAATATTGTCTTAAGTTTTCGCGATGACTATTAAATAAAACACTTTTTAACCGGATTTATCGCGTATATTTACATTTTAAATTTTAACAGTCGCTCGTGACCACGGGGTCTGCAGACACCGAAACGTCGTCGAGTTAAAATGTAAAATATAAATTATACGCCATTAATCCGGTTAAAAAGTGATTTATTTAATGCCTTCAATTTTACTTAATTCATGCAATATCTTCATTAATTATACTTAGCTTATTGTTATTATAGGTAAAGCTAAGTAGTTTTTGCGTGAAAGAATAGCAAAAATCCATCCATCCAGCCATTATCAGTGTACATACAATACTACCTATAGTTATGTGTGGCTGCTTTTCACTGCCAAACGGCTAAGCCAATATTAATGTAATTTGGTATAGTAGTTAACACATACGTTATTTTTTATTCCGAAGAAATCTACGGTTTCTGACTTCCAAGAGGCAGAAACGATCATGAAATAAACAAAACCTTGATTTCCATTTTATCTCTGTATGTAAGGCAGTACATCAAGCGTTACAAATCTGTCAAAATTTTTTACTTGAATTTGAAATCTACGAGTATAATAAGTCGATAATAAGTTAAAATTGGTTGGGGAAATTTGACAGGTAATGTAACGCTTGTTCCTTCTGTACCTACCTATATTAAATCGCGCAAGAGCTTGCGCTCGCCTCCCGCCTTTTTATACCCTACAGCCGCGAGCCGCGTCGAGCGCGGCAACCGTTACGCAAAATCATCCTTATATCATTCAGTATTCACGCGCGATGGGTTATTAGCGTATTTCATGTATAAGTTTGGTGTTTCTATACCGATTTCTATGATTCTTTTTTTATTGAATAGGTAATAATGTTATTTTTTTTCATTAGGGATGAGTGAGAGTATTATAAACGTTAGAGTAAACAAATATAATCAGAAAGCTCCGAACTGCTAAGCTATCGGGATTTACTCTTGTTATTGTGAGTCAACCATAAAATATAGATAAATACTGTTGTGGGATATTTTTAAATAATTTTATGAAGAATATTTCTGTCATACATGATTTCTATGTAGCTTTAACCATTAAGGCTGCACACGCGACGGAAGCTTAAAAAATGAAGTAACTTCTCCCGTTTTTCCAACATTTCCCTTCACTGCTCTGCTCTTATTGATTGTAGCGTGATAATAAGTATACTATAACCTGCCCAGGAGTATGAAGAATAATTTTACCAAGTTTCGTTAAAATCCGTCCAGTAGTTTTTGTTTCTATAAGGAACATACAGACAGACAGACAAAAATTTTACTGATTGCATTTTTGGCATCAGTATCGATCACTAATCACCCCCTGATAGTTATTTTGAAAAAATATTTCATGTACAGAATTGACCTCTCTACAGATTTATTATAAGTATAGATATAGATTAACCAGCGAAAAGTGAAGAGGCTGCCAACGACACCTCATTTGTCTAATTATGATTAGTAGTTTAGAAGTTCTGAGGGAACAGATGAACATCCATACCCACATACATACACGTCAAAATCATAACCCTCCTTTTTAGCTTGCCGTAGTTGGGTAAAAAATACATTTACAACTTAACATCATGAGCATAGAAGCACAGATTATAAATAAGGCTTTCGTGGTGTATTCTAGAAATGAACCAATTCTGTCCCTAACCTGTGTGCTTTGAGTAGGTAGATTTCTGAAATGACTGAAACATGTGCTAAATAAAAATCACTCGACCGGTAGATTTCTTACCAAAAAAGCAAAAGACTTAATTCTCACTAAGTTGACATTAGGCAGTTATGTTAACGCTCATAACTTAGACCACACCCTAATATGTCCACGTAGAGCCACATGTAATTTTCCTTACACGTATCAACTAATAGCGCGATAAAACCAACTCTTATATCTCCTGCATTTATTGAAGTCAATCGTTATTTTTATTTAAATAATCATGGATAATGTGGACCTTGAGGATATTAAAGCTTTTGAGGAGTTAGTGGGTAAAGATGAAGGTCATATGCCGAATAGAAAAGAACTTCTGGAGATTCTTGAAACTTCTAACTTCACGGAAGACACGAAGGAGAAACTGAAGAGCCTGCTGATTGGGGACGTGCCGTCGGTATTTGGCGGCGGTTCGCTGTTGGCAGTGCTTTTTGCCTTCATAATTTTTAGCATCATACGTGAGTGCATTGATTTGTATTTTATTACCATGTGATCGTTTGGTTTACAGTGTTAACTTATACATATTTGGAATTCAATTATGAGGAAGTGTAAGCAACTTATGAAAACTTTAGGATCGGATCGGAGATTTATAAACGCCATAGATTTTTTAGTTCTAGAAGTGCTACTTTTTACCATTTTGAGTTCATGTATTTGTGGAGGCTATTTCGTAACACTGTTGATATAGATTGATTATCTATTATCAGTTGATTTCGATTATCTTGAGAACTTATTACAGTCGGATTTTCGGTACTAACCATGGAACATTCTACAATCGGTAACACATTGTCTGAATTCCAATTATGTGTATTTGGATAGGTCTTCCTATAAACCTAATCTGAGTCATCCATGTTTGTGGTGTTAACGGTGTTTGTTCAGGGACCATCTGACCGGGATTTATATACCTAACTTCTCTACGATATGCCACCATTATTGTCGGTGCATGACGTGTCAATAGGGTTGCCAATCATACTGTTTTTCCCTACATTATACTGTTTACTGTTGAACAAAAATAAAGTATACAAAATACTGTTGTCAGCATAAAATGTTTAACATTTTAAGTGCTACACTTAAATTCATAATGTGTGCGAGAAGCTCTAAAATATGTGTTTAAAACATGAAACAAATTGAATACTGTTTATTTTCAACCGACTTCCAAAAAAAAGGGGGGGGTTCTCAGTTCGTCTGTATGTTTTTTTGTATCTTTGTTACACGATATTTCTGAAAATTATAAATCGATTTTTAAAATTCTTATGATACTTACTTCATAGTTGGTCCCATATAAATTTCATCGAAATCGGTTGGGTACTTCATTGAAAATTTCAAACTTTTGAAAATGTTTCGGAGAATGTTTAACTTTTGATCCCGTGGGAATTTCGGGATAAAATATAGCCTATAACCTTCCTCGAGAATAGGGCTATCAAATGCAAAAAGAATTTCTAAATCCCACTTGTAGTTTCTGAAATTAGCGCGTTCAAACAAACAAACAAACAAAAAAACAAACTCTTCAGCTTTATATATTAGTATAGATTTCTAGAAATAAAAGTTGGAAACTCTAGGTTTATATCTTAATTGTAATCGTTATTTACCATCCGGTGAGATTGTTAAACGTAGAATTATACTTATTTGATCGATTACTACAAATCGAACCTAGGTTCTTATCGACTCGAACCTAGGGGGTTTTCTTTAAATAGATTTTTTTTTCTTTTTAATATTTTATTTAACGGGCCTAGAAACGAGTCCTTTTAGCCACACAAGTTTACAATATACAGTTTACAAATAAAGTTCACTTCTTAAAATTACAGTTTCATTTCTATGTTCAATAAAAATTGGAATAAAGATTTATAAAACTTCTTCTCTGAAAGTAAACAATTTTTGTTGCCATGAGAGAGAACGCTAAAACTATGTAGTTTTTAAAATCGACGTTCTATATTTGATATTGAAATCCGAATAAGTAATAATCGTAGGTAAACATTATTCGATTATTAATCGACTGTTGCATCACTTAATCAAACTTATGGTCAATATGAACTTACTTTGTATTATCATTGGATTATTTACGTAAATAATATAGTGATAAAGAAAGCTTTCTGTTACTACCTACGCATGATTCCTTAGCAGCAATAGCCTGGGTTCTTATATGTTGATAGCCTTTAACGATTGGCCGAGGATAAAGTTATCTTTGGGTCTCGTAATAATTAGAGGTTGGTTTAAGTATCTATTACTAAAAGTATAATCAACGAATGCAGAGCATTAAAAAACCGACTTCACGTCAAAAACTTTGGCTGAAGTAGAAGGTTGAAAAGGTAAACGATCTCCGAATTCATACATATTTAAATGAAGTACTCGATATGGGACGAAATGTGAAGTATCCTCTATCATATGAAACAAGAATCATCAATATCGGTGCACCCAGTCGAAAGTTTTGAAGTAACAAACATTAAAAAAAAACATACGAGACGAATTGAGAACCAACTCTTTTTTTTGAAGTCGGTTGAAAGCTGCTATAATTTGGTCTATGTTCAGTAATACGGGTGAAAAAAAATGTGTCCATTGTGAATGATAACCTTTTTTTTTCGAAACTGTCTTATTCGTGGAATTAAGCAACCATTGAAAATTTTCAAAACGAAATCGAAAAATCAACTAACGATTTTTAGGCCACATACTCCTTACACTGTGTACGATCGAATAACATAACAGCAACATTGTGCGAGAAATACAACAGAAGAACGATTTAATTGTATTAAATCGCGAATATTAATAAATAGAGCGGAGACACTGCTTAAAATGCGAATCGACAACCGTAAACGATTCAAAAGTTGTGAATAAATCAGACCAATGACGAAAGGCCATACTGATAACGATTAATTAGGCTATAGATATCGTTACACGTAATAGCTGTTTATTCAACAGTTGCAGTGATATATCGTCAACACTGATTGTGGTAATGAGCATCCAACCTCCTTGGCATACCTAAAGTTGCAAGTACATAAAAAGTCGTGATTTCGTGTACACCTATGAAACATATGCCAATCGACAGAGAAAATCAATACAAATAACATTTATAGAGAGACAAAATGTCGTAAGTGATATACTTTTCGAGTTATTTCAGTCTGAATATATATATATTTTTTTCTCCATTCAATTAACTTTTTATGATCGTTTAATACAATTTATTGTTTATTTTATTTATTTAATGAATTAAATTATTAATTAATTACATATTTGTCATGACAAAATGATATATGATATTAAATGATAAATGATATGTATTTTCCAAGTAATTTAGTTTTAAATTGTAATTTGTACAAACTTATTTCAGGTTTTGCGTATTTAAACGTTACAACTTGTATTTATTTTCTACCGTTAGAACTATTCTCATAGATTGGTTAGTTAAAAATATATTACTTAGTTTTAACACAAGTTCTGTGCAGTTGATATATCACAAATCACAATGACATCGTGGCCTTAATCGGTCAGAAGCTTTATTACATTAAATAAAACAAAAAAGTAAAATAAATTAGTTATATTTGAGAATTATCCATAAACACTTATTCAATAATACAGTGAACTCGGGAATAAAATAGGAAAATACGTACTACTACTGCTTAACAAGTTACGTTAAGAAAATAATCGTCTATTTAATATGTTTACACTTTTGCATTAAAAAATATATGTATTTCGTACTATTAGGTAACACGTTATTCAGTAAACAAAAATAAAATGTAAATCACAACTCTACAAAAGGATTATTTAAGTTAAACACCCATAATAGTCAACCTACAAAAGCAACAATCAAAACTCATCATTGGCCTCATTCTCAATGTCATGCCTCACTATGACGTAATCCAGGAACGCCGCTGGCGGCAGTGGAGGTGTTTCTTGGTGCCGAGCCCATGCCATGAACCACACCACACTCATGACGTGAGAACAGCAACCAAGAGTTCTATTACCCACTATGCAAGAGCAATAATGTCCTGCGATTTTGCGTCTGCCTTCAAAGTCATTGTTTATTAATAAGTAAACGATATATGCTCATATGCTCCTTGCTTGGGCAATTTGATATGTGCCTAATGCCATAATAATGAGATCACTCATTGTAAAAATGGAAAAGTCATCTACGCCTTGAATGGCATCCATTCTTTCGAATGCTACAGTATGACGATTTAATTGTCTGTTATTTCTGTTGACCACTTCGCTCAAAACATTCGCCGCATTTTGCTTAACTCTTATTTCTTGAATTATTTCATTTACAAGCACGTGCTCCTGGAACCTAGCACCAAATGCATTCAACAACGCGCAAGCAATTCTAAATTCATCTTTCTCGCAGCTATGTTACAATATTGTTGACGTAGTTGACGGAACTGATTTTTAATATGCCCATTAATAGCTTCGACTACCCAACGGCATATAGTCACCTTTCTTGACTCGTTCGCCTGTTCGGTGGTCAGTTGCCTCGCGTTATTATTTCTTGTAATTGGTATATATGCACGATACCCGAGCTATCTAAGCAGACCCACGACGTCGCGGAAACCTCTGTCTACAATAAAAATGTCACCACTCTCAAAAAACTTCCGAATCTCTTCAGTTTGAATTAACTCTCTCATAATGATCGCATCAGATTGATCAGCTCCATACGGACCAAAGCATTCTAATATGTATCCATCAGGACAAACGATCATAAACATTTTCAATAAATTCCTATATTTGTGTAGGCTATATGTTTTTTTCTGAAAGGAATAATTTGTACTTTTTTGTATGTAAACGTAAGTTCCATCGCATATAAAAATCATGCCGTTAGGATGCTCGGAATCTGTATATAAAAAATCCGGCATGGCCAATTTTCTTTGGAGAAGTTCATCGCGGTTTTCAGCTGATGATAGACCCAAATGTAGGGGAAGTGTAAGTCTGCCAGTAAACATGTTCGCACTTTTTTCATCATGCGGCCTAAATGCTGGGGGCCTATGCGAAATAATTGAGACAATCTGTCATTTGAGTCACCTGTATGGAGTTTGCAGAGTACCATTGCCAAAGCTCTATAAGGTTTTTTGATTGACTCAATTAGCGACGGTGTGTTTTGCAAAATCTCTAAAAAATTGCTTTTATTAAAACCAATGAAGTATTGAAATGTTGCGTCGTCTATGCTATCAAGATTATCAAAATCAAGAAAAGGATTTTGTTTCTGCAACATTCTAAGCATATTTGCGATTTGGTTTGGCTCAAATGTGTTGTGCCTAGTACGGCTAAATTCAGAAAAAATCACGCCAGATAACATTGGATTGCAAGTGTTCTTCGCAAGCCCGAGCTCCTTTTGGTATATAAATAGACAATTTGGCCAAAATATTATTTCGAATTGCATCACTGATTCTATGCAATTCATCCCTAACGTGGCAACCTGCTATAATACAGTATGTCGAAGTATTGGAAGCTCTAGAAAAACCAGGGATTGGAATTCCGTTTCTAGAAGCTGGCATTGGACGAGGCTGTTCTTGCACGATATCTTCAATATCTTCTCGTGGGATGGCTTGTGGATTCTCAGGAGATTCGACTCTATGATGATCTTCTACCTGAACGTCTTCGATACCTTGTTGGGGGCTGTTTCGGGCACTGTCCCCAAGTGGATTGTCCACGGTCTCCACGGATGACCTTCCAGAGGAACCTTGTACAGATGGTTCAAAAAACTCATCTATAGCATCAGCAGACCTCGCTCGTTCAGCTGAGTAGCGGCGAGCACGAACAATACTTTTCAGACAAATGCGGTCGTCTAAATGAAATGAAAGTCCAGGTACCTACTCCTCACAAAGCTCACAACTACGTATTTGGGGTCGCGGACGGCGTCCACCTTTACGACGAGCAGTACTTATGCCACAGCAGAAACATCGCGACCCTGGTGGGCCGATGTTACTTGACATTTTCGTAAATATCAAATCAAAAAATAATTAACGATAACAATAACAGTATTAAAATTATATAATTATAATTTTGTTAATACTTATAATTATAAGTATTAACAAAAACTTAAAAACTAATATTTTCGACACGAATACGGACTTTTGCTTGCGCATGGTAAAAGTTACAGTGAAAAACTGAACTGACTGCCTTGAGCTCGCTTAGCTTTAAACAGGAGAGAAGATGACCCGCACCCCGCCCTTCATCCCGCCACTCCTTGTATTTATTTTTCTATTGTCTTTCGCGCTACACTACTAACTCGTTCTTTTGTAGTTTTGACTACCTGATGAATACAGGATAGATACCTAAGAATCTAATGAATCTAGTGTTTGCTTTGTATAGCTTTCGCTAATAACAGCACTTATGAATATTTTTTTAAACAGCGCTTATTAGTGCTGAAACTGTATTGCATCAAAATGTTTTTTTTTTTTTGCATAAAACATATTATTTTACTTACATTTTCTAACTGGGTGGGGTATTTAACACATTTTTCTTTTTACAGTGTGGTTTTGTATTTAATTTATAATTATTAGATTGTGTTTTTTCTAGAATCCCGCATTTAGTATTTGTACATAAATTGATAATCTTAAAAAAAAACTTTTATTTATAAACAACAGCACAAATGGTACAAATAATCCACTGAACACATAAAATAAAAATTAAATTGTATTAAAACATCATTAAAAATCAAATGAAAAAAAAATATATATAAGTATTCAGACTGAAATAACTCAAAAAGTATATCACTTACGACATTTTGTCTGTCTATAAATGTTATTTATAATAATTTTCCCTGTCGATTGGTATACGTTTCATAGGTGTACACGAAATCTTGACTTTTTATGTACTTGCAACTTTAGGTATGCCAGGCTTCATACAAAAATGTTCGAACCTCTTTATTAGTTTATTGAAAGGTGTACCTAAAGAAGCAGGGTAAGAAAACATATCTTACTTAAAAACATACTCATATTTTCATCCTTCAAATTCGAAATTTGTTACTGGTAAATCATTAACGTGTGAGCTAGTATTTTGAAAACTTTAAGACTTACTTGAGTGTCTATACAGGGTTAATTTTAATTAACACATCACCTCTTGCGGGCAGTCTCTCCACATCAATCCCAACAATATTTGCTCTACGACTTTGTGCAAATCTTGATATAAAAACACAATAAATAAAAACATAAAATGTTTGCTCCTTACTCTACATTTTGTAAGAAGTACCTATTATAATGAAGCGATATTTTACGGCGCAAGGTGCGTGGTATACCTACGCTCAGAGTAGGTAAATAGATTTACGCCTCTAAACAGAGGCTTTAAATATTTTTTGTATGAGAAAACTACAATTTAAAAAATATATAATTTTAAAAAGTTGTAGAACAAATGTTGTTGGGATTGATGTCATTAAGGGGCTGCCTGCAAGAAGTACACAACCTAATTAAAATTAACCCTATGGATTATTTGATAGTTCTCTATGAATAATTTATAGCGATAACATGCTTGAGTAATGATCAATGCTCAAGCCTCAAAATTCTAGCCTTAAACTATACTTTTATTTTACATTGAACACAAATCATTTTTTAAACTTTAAGGTCGTGTTTTTCTTAACTTTTGCCGGTCACTTACCGAAAAATTTACTTAAGTATCCAATTAAAAAAATTAGTTTACTCACTAGCGTAACATAGATCTGTCCTTTGCTATCGGAAAACTACGTCATCGTCGTCCGGATGCGCCCCCCGGTCTCGATAACTTACCAAAAAGTTAAAGTAAAAGTAAGGATAGAAATTCCCATACTAGCTTAAGCTCAAGTGACAGATTTGATACAGCCAATCATTGGCTATCATTTAGGATAACTATATAGAACTTTAAGATAACCTATATTTTGCGGTAGAGTTAAAATATTGTAGACTTCAAAATCAAACCTAATTTGGTTAAAACAGTAATTTGTAATAAAATACCTAAATACTAGATGTTTTATTAGACAACAAACATTTTATTTATTTATTTTATATTTTTATTTTCGTTTATTCAATAAAACTGCTGTTAACAATACTACAAAGTTTATCGGTTAAGTATTATCGTACTTTTATCACATTATCTAATACATGTGGTACCTACCTACTATAAAAACAAAATAAATATGTACGAATAGATAAATAAGTAATTTTGATTCCAACAAAGTGATTGCCTAAAGTCACCGTAAAGAGTAATGTACATATGTCAATTTTTTGACAACTCATGAAATGTAATAAAACAAAATATACTGCAAATAATAGCTCATGTTCGGTTAATTCCAAATCATTTACTTATATTAGAAACCGCATCAAGGATTTTAATATTTCACCCTCTCAAGTTACTCAATAGACTTCTAGTACCTATCATCCACTTGAAATGAAAATCCCGATATCGTTTCTAAGAAATTAAATGAAGTCTGAGTCTGCACCAATAGTTTATACATCTTCATACATTCACATAGGTACCTAATAAAAGTAGTTTGACAGGTCAGAGACTGTATGGACCGATTACTCTTTGCCATAGGTAATCATGGTAAATCATCAAGGGATTTAGGTCAACCGCGGGCTAACTCGCCGTTAAAATAAAGTAATTGCCCATCAATAGTGTCCTAGTAACTTCATAATATTTTGTTTTATTAACTAATGAGATTTTTCATTTCTATCAAAATGACTTACACAATTGTATCGTTTTTCTGAGACTTAACTATTCCGTCTTTCAGTTGTAATTAACCTTTACCCACATCATTTTACCAGATACTTACAAAAATTTGTTATGCTAATGAGTAAACGCTTATTTATTGCAAATTAAATAGATTAAGGGCGGCTTGCGTAACATTTGGTCTAAACAGAATTTAGTTAAATGAGTTTATCTTGCTAAATATGTTTAGCCTAAATACAATTAAAAAGGTCTTGCTCACGTCCGTTTGGATGGTAATTTAAGTAATCGTAGTTAGGGAGTCGGTAAAGCAGTTTCTTGCGTTCTTTTTTACGTTTTCGTGCGTTGTACACTTGACTTAGAGCAAAATGGTTGAATTTCTTAAAGAAAAAATACGTGAAATGGACCGACGAGCTTTCAGTTTTCACATCAAGTCACACAAATTGTGTTGTGATTTTAATTTTTATTGATAATAATTGTTTTAGTTGAGTTCATTGATAATTACCATGGCAAACAAAAGTGTTTCTTCTAGGGCCCGGGGGCCTAATTTTACAAAAGAAGAACAGATATTGCTGATTGCAGCGATGGAACCATACACCCATATTACTGATTGCAAAAAGACCGATCAAATTAAACAGATTTAAAAGCAAAATGTCTAGGTCAAAATCGCTCATGTTTTTAATCCCAACACAAAAGGTGTTTCAAGAAATGCCGAAAACCTTTTAAGTTGTTATAGAAACATTAAAAGCAAATTGAAAAAAAAAACATTCAGAATCAAAAACGTTGTTGAGAGGTTAGTAACATGATGAACTTATTTATTACTTATTTTTTATCGTCGTCAGAATATAATTCCCACAAATCCATCTTACAAGCTTCCTACCGAACCCTTTACAATCTTTTATAAAATAATAGTAAAATTTCTATAACCACAAAATGATGACGCTCGATTGCTACTAAACGTATTTAGCGACGCTAAATAGCCATCTTTGGGTATTTAACTTTGACAATTCGTTAAACGTGATTAGTGCCTAAATTTTTGTTGTGCAAGACGCTAATTATAATTAGCAGACTAAATGCGTTTACGTCGCTCTTAAACTGTATTTAACGACAATGCGCAAGCCGCCCTTAATCTATTCTATATTCATCTGTCTATTTAAGATTTATAACATTGTAACTGCATTAGCTTGGCAGCCAAAAGACCGCTTACCACATTCAAAATTAGAAATAGAACTTTAGCGCCACTCGGTATTCCAAATCCGACCGCCGCGATCCACATTACTTTGGTCATCAAAACTGCAGCTCAATTCATTATTCCATATTCAAATCGTGTAGTCCACAATCATAAAAAAAATATTTCCCGCCTTAGAAAATGGAGATCGAAGAAGTCAACGACGACGGTGCGCCTGTTGTGAATATCGGATCCTTGATTTCTGAAAAAGTGTCTGAGTCGGTGCAAAATATGGATGTCATGGGTATGATCAGGAAAATGCTGGATGCTACTGTTAAAGACGGCGGTGACGACGAGTCAGACGCAGTGCGCGAACGGTTGCAAGGAATCCTGCAGACTTACGAATCCTTGAGCGAAGAGGAACAAAACACAATGCAGAAACAAATGAAAGAACTCCTGACTAGCAAGCTTGCAGATAAATTCAAAGACTACACCATCGACACATCGGGTCTGCAAGAAGCAATCGGGGATGCAGTTTTCCGTATGAAATGTTACGCGGCCGCTGCAGTCGTCGTTGTTATACTCTTTGGTAATGTTAATTTAATTTAACCCTAGCACAGTTTTGTCCAAGCCTACGAAGGCCTTGAGATTTGACATCGGCCATTTTATAGCAGTGGATGTAGTTACTTATAAATTTATCTAATATATAAAAGTCTCGTGTCACAGTTTTCGTTGCCATACTCCTCCGAAACGGCTTGACTGATTTTGATGAAATTTTTTGTGCTTATCCGGTATCTATGAGAATCGGCCAACATCATTTTTTTTTATATGGCAAAACAACGTTTGCCGGGTCAGCTAGTAAGCTAATATTATAGAGAATCTCGATCACATTACTAAGGCTGCAAACTAGACGGCAGCGACAGCGGCGCGGGCAGCGACGCGGCGAATCTGGGCCGTTTTCGACGCCAGCGGTCGCTCGGGCAATTTGTCGCGGTTTCATACAAACTCAATACTTTCTATCGTGTCGTGGAAATCGCTGCCCGCGCCGCTGTCGCTCTCGCTGTCGTCCAGTTTGCAGCCTAACGATATAAATTGCGGCCCATACCTAGTTTTTAAAAGGCGTTACGCGTACCGCTTCCATACATTCAAGCCCGCGACACGGGGTTCTTTTATTTATGTAACCTTCATATTTCTCCCAGTACACAAGAGTTTCACTGAATTAAATGTAAAATTGGACATGCCAATTATGGTATAAAATCCTTTAGTTACAAAATTTTGATTTCCCTTAACATGTAGGAATAACCAATGTTATCCAAAGCAAACAAAATTGAGTGTGCCTTCGAAATGGTAAAAAACAAGCAATTAGTTTTACAAAATCTAATAATCAACGAATGTAGAGCATCAAAAAAACCGACTTCACGTCAACACTTTGGCTGACTAATATTGTCAGCCATGTAAACATTCTCCGAAATCAAACATACCTATTGTTTCAAAAATTTGAAATTTTTAATTAAGTTCCCAACCGATTTCGATGAAATTTAAATGGGACCAACTATGAAGTATCCTCTATCATATGAATGAATTTCGAAGATCGATTCATAATTGTCTGAAATATCGTGTAACAAAGACACAAAAAAAAAATTGAGAACCTCCTCCTGTTTTGGAAGTCGGTTGAAAAATACTGATTTATGTTCACTACGCGACCCCATGTTATTCATTTGTATCTTTATCCAATGTTTAATATCATTTAAGATGTGTATATGACGACCGGCTGGTGTAGCGGTAACATTGATTGCCTTCTATGCCAGTGGTCCTTGGTTCAAATCCTGGCGGCGGCGGATATTTGTGTGATGAACACAGATATTAGTTGTCAAGTCATGGATGTTTATATGTTTATTTAAGTTTATTCTATATATTTATTCAATATGTATGTTTATATATTTCTTAAGTATATCAGTTATCTAGTATCCATAACACAAGTTCTTTAAGAAACTTAATTTGGGCTAGATAATGTTGTGCGAGTGTCAGAAATATTTATTTATATTTATTATTTTTTATATGAAATATTTATATGAAATATATTTATCTGTAAAACCTACTTACTTCAAATCGATGGCCTGTCGATGTTAAATACTAGGTACCTATATAAATAATGCTAAAAAATAAACCAGGTACTTGCAGGTACTTTGATAACATGCTAGCTATCCTATTTTCGATATGCTGACCAAAGAAGAAGTCATTGTGGCGCAGTGAATCCTGTGATATATCATACTATATCGCAGGTTCAGCACGGTCGGTCGAACTGGTATTAGGATGGGTGACTACTTACCAGTCATCTCTCAGGCTACAAACTGGACGGCAGCGACAGCGGCGCGGGACAGCCATGCGGGGAATCTGGGCCGTTCTCGACGCCAGCGGGCGTGAGAGCGATTTGTCGCGGTGCAATACAAACTCAATACTTTCTATCGTATCGGGGAAATCGCTGCCCGCGCCGCTGTGGCTCTCGCTGTCGCTGCTGTCCAGTTTACAGCTTCACGGCGACTTCAGAGGTGACTGCCGACCATTCATTTCTCACGGCGACTGCCATATCAAATGATATCGCAGGTTAAGCGCGCTCGGCGCGGCTGGTATTAGGATGGGTGACCGCCGATCATTTATTTTTCACAAAAACTTCCGTGCTTCGGAGGGCATGTTAAGCAGTCGGTCCCGGGCGCTATATACTTGTATACAGTAGTGGTTAGGGTTTGTCAGAAGCCATTTCGCGCTCTGAAAATTCTGACATCCATCAACCAGCACTGGTTGTATTATGGCCTAATACCCTCTTCGTCACTCAGGGGAGAGACTCATAGCCCAGCAGTGCACTCATTTCAAAGGGTTATGATTTAAATTTTACAGCGATTCAACCTCCAAAAAAAACATTGTTTACTGACGATTGTTACCTACCCATGAAAGTAACATATTGAGAGTAAAACTAGCTCGAGTCTCGAATTTTTATATTAAAGTGGGGTTTTCTGTTTGATTTTCTAGTTTGCTGTTACCGTTTACGATGTAATGTCCTATAACAAAAAATGAAACAGTTTATAAGAAACTATCATACTTTGCTATTTTTATTTTATTTTAAACCAAAATATTTTGCTTAGTTACGCATATTCTCCAAAAAACGCTCTCAAGACATGGTTTGCCTTTTGACCTTTGAAGTGAAGTATAAATAGCATCAGCAAAATAGTGCAGCGTACGAGACATACAATTATCAATATATATAAAACTGTTCCGTTACTGACTGAGTTACTGAGTGACTGACAGCCAACGTACAGCCGTAACTACTGGGCGTAGAGAGCTGAAATTTGGAACATACATTCTTTAGGAAATGTAGGGGTGCACTAAGGAAGGAATTCCCGAAATTCCCACGGGAACGGGAAATATAGGACTTTTTAGTTTGTATGAAAAATCTTATTGCTTGAGTGCACCGATGTGAAACTTGGTGTAAAAGTTTTTCAATGTGTGTCTGGTTGTGTTATGAAAGGAATTCCCGAAATTCCCACGGGAACGAGAAATATACGATGTTTTACTTTGTATGAAAAAATATTTTTCCTTAAGTGCACGGATGTGATACTTGGTATAAAGGTTCTTCAGTAGGTATCTGATTGTATTGTAAAAGGAATTCCCGAAATTCCCACGGGGTCGGGAAAAATAAGACATTATGTTTATGTGCGTACGAAGTTGCGGGAAAAAGCTCGTTTATTTATAAATTAATTATGTACTTTCTTTCTATAGCTTCACAGCATCGGAGCTCATAATGCTGACCGAGGTCTCCACGTCGATCCCAATCCCAATAAACAGGAGAGAAATTAAAGTATCTGTGTCATGTGATGCGGGCCTACTTACCTAATTGAGAATCACGCATTTAGGTTCAGTTTGAATAATTCATAGTATTTACATAAAGTCTAGCTAACGAAATTAGAAAATGGGGTTTTTCGCGAACATTTTATATGCCAACTTATTCTGGTGTCACTGTTGTCAATCGAACGGTTGTTAGTGGTTTTGGTAATTGAGATTTTGGAATTTTCATATTTGAAAATGAATAAAATAATAAAAAATTTGATGGTTTCATAATCAATGTAGGATAGCAGGACACGATACCAGTGACTGGCGATTCATTTCATTAGAATTGCCTGATTCAGATTTTGATTACAATTAATAAAAATAATTATTCTATTTTATTGTTTTATTTTTAAGCCTGATTTATACTAGTTGCCTATCAGTTTAATTATATACTTCTCATCAAAAAGTAGGACAGTACTAATATTGTTATTTTTTACAATAATTTTATAAAAAATAATGAAGTATCAAGTTTGTTTAATCCATATGTGTCGTACTATAGTCGGGGTTACCATGATGGGATTTTTTTAATTCGCCAGATTTTTTAATTCTCTACTTTCATAAGCCAGACAAACTCCCAAACAACTCAAAAAAGCAACCAAACTGGTTTTCACCTAAAAATCTCTTTTTTTCCAGTATTCTTCGGCTACAAGCTGTACAAGTCAATAAAAGAAAAAGAAAGAAAACGGGAGGAGAAGAAAAAGGCAAAAATGTCCAAAAAGAAGAAATGAAAAGCTACATCGCAATGTGGTGTAGAATCAGGACTCCATCGAACGATCTACGGCTTAGAATATCGGATCACTGAAAATAGTGCATTTTTAGATTTACTACTTAGTTATAGAATTATTTATAACTGAAAATTGTTTTAGATGAAGAGTCAATATTGTTCTAAACACGTGTAACTACTGCATCATTGTCCTTGGAACATACCATCAAGTGATGTTGAGGTAGAACACAAATTTAGTTCCCTTATCCACAGCTATAAGTACAATCCAAAATATATATTTTTGGCATAGGTTTTAAAATGGCTCAAACTGTATAGAACATTACTGCAGCGACCGGCAAGATAATTTTTAATATATATTTTTTATAATTTTCTGCGAAATTTAAATTAAATTTTTGAAAAGTTACCTCTTTGGTCGCCATATAGCGAATTAGAAGATCGTTCCTTTTTTAAATTACACTACAATAGTATATTTCATTACGAGTGCGGAAAGCCTGTCATTGCAAAGAGTTCCGACAAATGTCTACACGAGCCGAGGCGCAGCCGAAGGCGAGGGTTGACAGTCGGAACGAGTTGCAATGACGGTTCCGCACGTGTACTGAACGACTTTTTTTAATACAGTTGCGAAAAAATTAAGCAATTTTATAAAATATACAAAATGGCGCCAGCCGCGAAAGATTATAAACAGAGATTTTTTTTGCTTGTTTACCCATTCTGGGTAGGCAAAGGGAACAATTTTATAAAATATACAAAATGGCGCCAGCCGCGAAAGATTATAAACAGAGATTTTTTTTGTTTGTTTACCCATTCTGGGTAGGCAAAGGGAACTATGCCCATACAGCCAAGTCGTTTTTTTGTATTGACATGAAATGAAAATGAATTTAAAGGGATAAAATGAAATGAAACCTAACCTAACTCATTGCATCAAATCATTATATCTGATATTGAAACAAATAAGTAGCTTCTTTTCAGAAATATTTGCATGAATCGTAAAAACTTCTATGAATTTTTTTTTAGTAAAAACTTCGTGGTTGATTTTTTCTTTTTAATAGACATTATTTTGACATTTGGGAAAGAGAACGCACGAGTGCGGAAAAGGTAAAGAAAAAGCACAAGTGTGTAATAGCACACATCCCGAACGCTAAACGTCCCTGCAATACGCCACTTTTTGAGCAACTTTATTAAAAAATGATTTACATAGTAATTTATTTGGCCGCTAAACACGACAGATACGGGTTTTCATACAACTATTGCCGGCCGCTGCTCGACAAGTACAGCAATTTCGATTTATCTCGAAGAAGGTTGTCAAAAATAATGCTCAAATTTCCAAGCATGTTTGAGAAATAACATATTAAATAGTAAATAATTGTCATAGAAAAGAAAACCTACCTCTTCGAAAAGAAGAATTGGCAGAAATATTTTAAAAACTCCGACCTCAAGCTTGATGTTTTAAACAAGAATTAATGGTACAATTATTTATTACAATAGAATGCACAATTTTCAGTAAGTTTAAATAATTTTTTATTGACTGATTTTATTGACATATTTTTTTTTATATTTAAGGAAAATATTTATTTATCTTCGTAAAGTTTAGAATGATTGTCGTAATATTTGGTGTAAAGAGGGTTTTTTTTAAATTCATCAATCAAGCTATTTATAGATGTCTACCCCTATCTATGGATCAGATGGATTTACACTTCCATCTTGGTTTGGTCTGTTATTTCGTAAAGATAGACCAACTTGAAACTGCGATGAATTTGATTATCTAAGTTACAGTTAAATTGCAAAGAGCGTTAAGGAGTTTTGTTGCGAAATCTTTAGATAAGCTTTTCTATTTAGGTACCTATACAGGGTTAATCTTAATTAACGCATAACCTCTTGCGGGCAGCCTCTCCACATCAACCCCAACAACATTTGTTCTACGACTTTTTGCAAATCTTGATAAATAACACAAAAAATAAAAACAAAAAAATGTTTGTTCCTTACTCTACATTTTGTAAGAAGTACCTATTATTATTATGAAGCGATATTTTACTGCGCAGGGTAAATAGAGTTACGCCTCTAAACAGAGGCTATAAATATTTTTTGTATGGAAAAACTATTTTTTTTTAAAGTTGTAGCACAAATCTTACTTCCATGCTGGTCTGGGAGTGAAAGAAAAACATAGAATGTGCCAGCTGCTTCCGTTCCCGGGCATACTGTAAAAGTCGGTTAAGGGACAGAGGTTTTATTGGCATTTTTTGTGGACGATAGGCTGACCCCCTGTCACTGCAATAGCCTCTCGCAATCATATAATACCTCATTAGTCAAACGTGACATCAGTTGGTCTTATAACCTCTGATGTTCTGCCTACCCCATAAGGGATACAGGCGTGAAGTTATGTATGTATGTAGAACAAATGTTGTTGGGATTGATTTGAAGAGGCTTCCTGCAAGAGGTGATGAGTAATTAAAATTAATCCTGTATACATACCTACCTACTCACTTAGTTTTGGGCATAAGTGCCATCTGTTGTATAAGTTTTTATACCTTATACGATTTAATATATTTTTACACAAGAGACTGGTTTCTTTTGTTACAAATAATGATGATTTTCTAACGGTTCTAAAGTACGTCCATAAAGTAGACAAAATATGTAATATAACAAAAATAGCTTGTTTGGTCGATAAGGAAAAAACTCTTCTGACTTCTACTTAGATACTAGATAATTAATAGATGTTGCCAAACCTTATCTTCTAGTGCGCTTTTTTACATTATTTCACTTAAATTATGTATTTATAATTGTCAAGTACGTCAGAATCTATCTACCTACCTACCCATCACTATAAATTGTAAGTAGGTAATTAAATTAAAAAAAATGCTGAATTTGTATAACAGCCGTTATTGTATACTTATACTTACCTACATACTTTTTTGACATTTATTTTTTACAGTTATCATCATTGCAGACATTAGATAATTTTAAAGGCTAACAATATTGTCGGATGAAAAATAAGGCCTAATATTAAAATAATTTATTTTCTGACTGAAATTGTTAAATGTTGTTTTTCCTCAGAAGATAATTTTAAAATTGCCAATTAATTGTATACAGTAGGCAAATGAGATATTATCTAAATAATGCGCGAACATTACTTAGTCTAAAAGTTCTAAGAAAATTTACTAAAAATACGAAAATGTAAAGCGTATATTGAGTTATTGTATTAAATCCAGAAATGCCAAAATTTTACTCTTTCGTTAATAAGGTACTTGCATTAATTTATAGAAACAAAGTACATACATTCCGTAACTACTTACCTATTAATTTTATATTCTTGTTGGAATAAATGTTATATTTTCAATTATTACATTTTATTTGATTCTTCACGTCTCATACTGCTGTTCGAACACAAGTCTGCGAAGAGCTTAAAAAAGTCGACATTTTTGGTCATTTAGAATCCTACAGAGGCTACCATATGTAAGGCAGGGCAGATGTAACAATCAAGCACAGAAGGCAGCAGATCAACCGTGACATTACCTGTCAAATTTCCCCAACAAATTCTAACTTAACCCTTTACCCGCCAGACTTTATATCAGTTGTCGTGCTCCCAGCGCCAAGCACAGTAAATCTAAAAATAAATACCTACAACAAATAGGAATGTTCAATGGTAGGTCGATATACCCGTCCTAGCTTCGCACGCTTCAAATTCAATCTTATAGTTTCAGCTGTTTAAGCTTGAAGAGGTAACAGACAAATATATACAACGTGTAACAAAATGGAGAGATAAAACTTAAGGGTTAGCTTCTATACCATACGTAGAATATACAGTAAAAGAATTAGCATGATTAGTGCTGGTATAGACTTTAATACAAATTTATTTAATTATTTTACAACAAAATATTTTGACAACCCTAGTCAACCTTATGACCTTTCCTGCACCGGCTGAACTTTGTAGTATCTGTCTCAGTTACCCATCACTTTATTTTTACGCCATCTGTTATCGACTAGATTTCATCAAAAGCTTACAGCTGTTTTTAGGGTTGACGCTTAGATTTTGATCTAAATTTTGAACTTGTTTTTCGGCCGAAGCGTAAGGATAACAAATTTATGTTACTGTTACTTATAATCTACATCACCAAACTACAATTCCTTTAAGTATTATCTCTTCATTATGTTACACGTTGTATATACGACTTTGGCGGAATGGACTCGAAAATTTTTGTTTTACAGATAGACCGTGTCGGTTAAAGGGTTAATAAGATGTCGTCGGAGGAGAGATTTAAATGCGTCAAAGAAAATAATTCGTGTGTTAACATTATACATGAAGTTTCATCATGCAAATGCACCATAAAGGTGTGCCAATCTAAACACTATACATCTTTGCACTTTATTAAATCTGCTGACCAAAGTCTCAACGGAGCATCGAACCGTAGCCACGCCCGCACTTCGCCCGTCTCAGCCGCCGCAGCTCCTACCTCGCCACCTTTCCGCTCATCTCTCTACGGTAATGTAGCTTTGTGTAGCACTACAACTATGATAAGAGGTTTTAATGTTACGTGCGTAGGTACCGAACGAGTAGGTTAAGACGGCGCAAGTTATTGTGTATGATAGCTGTGGCAAGAAACATTTAGTAGGATGTTTATTAGATACGGCATCGCATTGTGAGTTTGAACTTGTGTATTCAACCGCGTAACCAATTACTAAATATGATTGTAAAAAGGGATTGGGGCGACGGAAAAGAATGTTTTATTTTTGTTCACATTTGACGAACACATATTTGTAATTTCGGCTTTAGTAATTGATCATATTACCTATAGTTTGCCTTCAGCCGTAGTGGACGTGGGTGCGTGTACGTATTTAAATAACCTGCCGTTGGCCTACGCCACGTTCGGGATGCCGGGCCCCGTGGAGCTTTTGCTGGGCGCGGCGCTGCTCCCGCGTCTGGTGCTGCCGGGCGGCGCGCGCGAGGACCCCTTAATTATTTAACAATTTTTTAATTGTACCACCGCGTACGATCGCGTACCATCATCAGTTCGGGTACGACTCGTTTAAGTGATTTCTTACTTGCCGTGAATAGTGAGCGGGTGCACCATCATGCTGTAGCCACATCCTATTGCGAACTTCCTCGGTACATCGTTTAACAAATTACCAAGCTCTACTCTTAAAAAAAAAAATTGCTCCATTCAGTCGTGGGGGGAGTTCAAATGGACCGATGATTTGTATGTTTAGTATCCCAGCCCATAAATTAACTCCAAACTGTTGCTGAAACTTGTCTTCCTTTACTGCACGGGGGTTTTCGACGGCTTCCTTCCTTGAATGGCAAGGAAGTTGTGCATGTTAATGACGCCCATTATCTTAAAACAAGATTCATCACTCCACAATTGAATCGAAAAACCGTGGATCTTGTCTGCACCTGCGCAACATCTCCCTACAGAAATCTTAGCGACGTTGATAATCCAATGGCAGCAATGTTTGCACCCGTTGGACATGATACGGGTGCATGCGGTTTCTTTTCAAGATTCTATGTACCGTACTTGTTGCGATACCCGTGCGAACACTCGTCTAACTTCCATCATTACCTGATCTTCATGCTCCTGTCTAGGTCTTCCTTCACATCTGGTAACGCCAGGGCTTCGACCCTCCAAATACGCGTTACTAAATCGGGAAAGCTTTCGCGATTTGGATAGGTAACGCACACGATATCTACGTGCGGCCTCCCGAGCATTACCGTCACATAAACCGTAAATAAAATATATTTCTGCGTATTCACGAGCAGTAAGTACCTATAAACAGCGGGTATTTTCAGGAATTGAGAATAATCGAATACTGTTTATGTGTGATAAATGGAAAATTAAGAAAAATATGTTTTTTTTATTTACTTGAATTAATCGAACTGTTTTTTTTAAGTGCCTGGTTTAAAATAAAGTTTTCTATTTTCTATTCAGCCAGCATCTTTTCATGGATCTTAAAATAAGAAACCAAATCATTAAAGATTTTTAAGACTAAGTGGGTTTTGGTATGGTTTTATAGTAAAAAAAAATATGTTTCTTTATTTTTTCTTTGTACACTTTTATACCTTTTAGAAATCTGTATAAATTGTAGCTGTTTTTAAAAAAAGTTCACCAAAGCTGCTATACTTCTTTTTTTACACCAGCATCATTTCAAAATGAGTTTATAAATATAAGGATTTAAAAAAATTACATGTTTTAGCTTTTATTATCACAGTTGGAGAAAATCCTATAAATATTCAAAATCGGTATATCTCAAAAACTACTTAGCTTAGCTAGGAAAAAAAAATTGGTGTTTCGGATTCTAGACAACCCCTTGTATCTTGAATTTTCCGCTGGTCCACTATTTATGGGACACCCTGTATAATAATTCGTATTACAATTTGAAAAGTAAAGGTTAACCTGCGGGACATTGGGGAAAATTTTTATACAAATACTAAGCTATTGCTTGTAAGTTTTAGCTCTAACCGAGAAGAAGACCCATATGCGAGATGCATGTTTGAGGATCAGGTCAAGAGGACCCATATGTCAGATCCTGTTTGGACGATCAGGTCAAGGGGACCCATGTGTAAGTCAGACCAGAAGCTAGAGGGTGTTGTGTATTCGAGCCAAGGTGACTTATGATGTATGAGAGTCAGACCAGAACACAGCGCCAAACGTAACCAAGGGTATTGTGGGAGAGCGATACCGAGGTTGGACGTTGTATTGAACTTGATACAGAGAGACAAGAAAGAAGAGTGTTACGGGAGAATAAGTGATGGAATTTTTCTCAGCGCAACTGTAAGATCGAGTCGGGATTAATCATCGAGTACTGAATCCGAGGGATGCGGAAGAACAAGACATAAAAACACAATACAATATGCAACATAGATGCGAGAATGCTTGACGAGAATAGAGCAAAAATAAGAATGAGCTGCAACCTTCTTTTTCTAAAATTAATAGACGTATAAACGGAGGGTATGTTAGATGTTTTTGACAATATTGCAATCAGTCGAGAGTGCTGATAAGTCTAAGTTGAGTTGTTATTCGTATATAGGTAATAAGTAAGTACATGAATTAAACCCAATGTTAAAGGAGCAGACGATTAGAACATGGCTAACAAAAGTAGAAGAGTATTGCCGAAATTTATTTAATTTTCTACCACTATGTTCTCCCAAAACTAATCGGGGTCGTAAAGTCGTAGTATTAGAGTCTGATGACAATGAGAGATATTGACTGAAATGCTTGCTAAAAAAAAAGGTTAAAGGTCTCTCAAACATTACACTCCATTAAATAGATGCAAGGTGTACCTATGGTCGTAAAACAAAATCAAAACTTAAAAACATTTAAACATCAAAATACAAACCAAGTAAAGAAAAGTTTAATTAAGAATCGGCTTTCAAGAATCTTATGACTTTGAAGTGATCTGCTTTATTGTACTGCAGTTCGATGTTTTCGAAATTTAGAGGAATGATTATTCATATCTTTTTCTTGTGGTCGTTTTAAGCAAATTGTACTTTTTCTAATTTTTGTTCGATACTTTTTTTATTTGAAAAAGAGGTGTTTTTAGAGATTTCTCGATATATCTCTTAAACTGCCGGAGCAAACGAAATGAAATTTTTCTGAGTGTAAGATATTATATCGTATTAAAATGCTGTCAATATTTTCAATAAAATGCACACAATCGTTACAAAAAGCAAAAACAGGTTTTGAGACTTACGTCCTCTAGTTCCGAGTTAAAAGTGTTAAAACAGATCAGGCAATTCTAACCTTTACGTCCACTGGAAAAGACCTTATATTGATCGTTCATGGGATCGACAGCTCAGTGCCGCTCGGTTCGTCGAAGGGGGAACACGTATCACTTTGTCGTCGGCAGTGCTAAGCTTACGTTACGATAAAAGATTAAAATACATACTAAAAATTTATAATTGAAATAAAAACATTATATCTAAGCGGCAGGGATAGCGCGCTAGTCTATTAATCGGTTCAAAAACCAATAGTGAGTTTTGAAACTATTTATTTTAAAACATGATAACTAAATTTACGATGCAAGATGAGGTATTGACTGACGGAGGTCTACTTATAATGGACGGCATGTGAATTTGTATGAAACTGTCGATCGCTACCAGATTATTCTGACCTCTGCCTCTGTCGAAAAGAAAGCGATGTGAGTAGGATGCAAATATAAAAATGCGATGTAGACATACATCGCCGTTTTTTATGCAATTCGTGACGATTTAGCCTAGTACGAAATTCAATGTATTTAAATATTATGTATCAATATTACGATATGAAAAAAACAGTTTCGATTGCCTTATCAACAATATTTTTCAGAAATAAAAAGTCTTTGGCACAGATTGAGCTTCGCAACAGTGGAGTCGTCATCTGAACTAACTAATTTACTTACGGTTAAAAGGTTAATCTATTTACTTATTTTATACTTTTACTGATATCACTAAATAATACTGTTTTCTTTTTAATTCACCGTACCGGTTTGTAAGGATACAATTAATTTTTTGAAAAATATATTCTTATATCAAATTAATTTTTACAGAAAGATAATAAACGTACCTACAAATAGTTTCATAATGCCTAATAATACCACAACTCCAATGAGTGAACAAGAATTATGTGACATAATGATTTTCTTTGTAGTTTTTATATTAGCTCGTTTTTCTAGTTTTAGCAAGTTTTTCTCTGTAGATTTGATTTAGTTTAGATTATATACGTACTCTATTTGGCAGTGTTAATAATAAACTTTTTTTTTTATATTTATAATTGTGGTCATTACTATACAGGGTTAATTTTATTAAAATTTTAAAAAAAAATTGTTAAAATTTACCTTGTAGATTATTTATTTAGAAATTTTATTTAGTGTTATTTAGTAACTTAAGTCGAAAATAATCTTTCATTCAATAATATTTTATAGCCTTTTAGTTATACAGGGTGGATTTTTTTTATTCCACCTGGAGGGAAAGTAGGTACCCTAAATAATAGAGATAACAAATTTTATTAATAAAGCCACATTCAAAGATTTTCGAAAGTTCGCTCGCCTCACCTGAGAATCAAACCGACTAAAATCCGTAAAAATATTTTTATTGCATCGATCGTTAGGGTCAATTGCAAGGATGAAATCTCTCTAGCATACTTGGTTAATTGAATGAATGGAATACCATGAAATCTTCAATTATTTTAATTACTAACAAAATTTACAAAAAATGGCAATTGAAAATTTGTTATCTCTATTATTTAGGGTGTTACCAGACCAATCGATCTATAGTCGATCGAAGTCGAGAACTGATATGGTAATTTAAATTGATAGAAGGATACCGTTCCACTAACCAGCTGATCGACGGTTGGTCGACGTTGATCTAGTAATCCCAACTATATTCCATTAGCTCGATTGACGTCGACAAATCTATTCCATCATTGTTTTACAAATTAAGGTGAATTTTGCTAAAGTAAAAATAAAAGTATCTGCAGACTGGCAGGGTTTTGGATTTGAACATCCATACGTGGTATTTTCATCGATAAAACTGTTTATAGTGCTTCTCTAAAGTTTTATTACTATATGTCAATCCACACACTTCATAGTAAAAGTCTATCATCGTCAGTGTAAAATATTTGTGTTCTCATATCATAAGTTGTTTTTTAGGAGATCGCACATTTGGATACAATAGATAACGATAATTTGCTTCCCGAAATCTCGTTTCAAAACAGTGGCAAAGATAATATTTGTATTTGTACTCCTTATTCCTTATATAATCAAGATACAAAATTTTTTAGATCAGTTAAAATCAGTGGCTGACCATTATTGCCTTTTTAATAACGGGCTTGGAGCAGTGCAGGTTATTGCCGAACATCAGAAGGGTTTTTATTCTAGACAGTGTTGAATAAAACTTTAGTTACGTTTTTGACATTTAAGAAGAATAATTTTTCAAAAATTACTTTCCAAAAACTCAATTAAATTCAAGAACATAAGGAAATTTCACTCTTTTTCTAAACATAGTGTTCTTGTTATCAGATAGTCCTAAGGTCCATCCATCTCCGGTGTCATCCAAACCAGTCATTTTTTGGACACCCTGTATATACAAAGTATGTCATCATTAATATTAATATTTTTTGCTGATTTTTCACTCTTTGTTTATTTTAAGAATCTGTAGTTTTATAAAAAAATATACAATTATTTGCGTTAGATGTAAATATGACTGAGTTTTGATAAAAGTTACTACGTACAATGCATACGGAAGGTTGAATTCATGCTAAAAATTCATGTTCGTCAAAACTCTCCTTTCTTGTAGGGATACAAATTATAAATCCGACAAGACTCATCATAATCTCCTGTCCTAGAATCTATAATTCGATTTTTTATTACAATAAAATAGTTTTTTTCTTCAATATTTTTTAATCTACATTAGGTAAATATTGAACATTCCAGATATTGCTTAAATATTTAAATACACTTCTTAAATAGACATGAAAATTTTGGTATCCATACCAACACACTTACAGGCAAACACTTATAAATTATTATAAAAATGTTTGCTTACAGTATTTTTGAGTTTCAAATATTTTGATTCATTTCTTATTCCAGGTAAAAATAAACAAAAGGTCTGATTGGTACTACCAAGTCCAAGGTCAAATGCATATTGCAAAGAAAACTAAATGTCTCTTAGCTATATGGTATGGGGACAATAAGTTAAAAATTGAAGTATTAGAAAAGGACGACCAGTTTTGGAAGACAGAAATGGAACCCAAACTTGTCTCATTTTATATGGAGTGTTTGTTGCCTGAATTGGTGGATCCTCGCTACCCTACAACAAAAAATTTTCGAGACCCATCAATAGTAAATGTTTCCACACCTACCTTGTCGACGATCAACGATCAACCATTTGAAGTAAATAATAGTACTGATGACGTTTTATTTCTTCATAGTCAACCAGTTCGACAACGAAGATTGGATTTTTCGGAATTGTAAAAGATTGTTTTTTTTCTTTTGTAAAATACATATTACCTTTAGGTATACATTATTAAGTTCAAACTCCGTTTTTTAATATGATAGTTACTATGTATAAGTAATGCCATTGAATTCAACATAAATATCAGACGTAAATATAACAAATTATTAAAATCGATCAAGTTTAATAAAGGAGCAACAACTGCAATTAATCACATTAAAAAAAATACAAAAATATAACACGTTAGGTACTTATAATTAATGAAACACTGACATTCAAATATTTAACATTTTTTCACTAAACAATATTAAGAGATTATAAAAATACTTTTAATAACAGTTGTTGCGACTCCGTAGATTTCTTGTTCCTTAGCATTGAACGCTGTTGACCTGCGATGGCGCCATTTTGGCGCGAAATTCAAATCTTAAATGTTTAACGACGAGTGTAGCGTGAGGGGCGCGTGAGGGGCGCGCGGAAAAGGGCAGTGCGTTTTGAAGTTATATTTGCTGACAGTGGGCTCTTAAAGTAGATCATTGGCGGATAATGGGCGATCATTATCTTCATGAGCCGAGAGACGCACACTTCTCGACGGAGGCCTCCCCCAGGATTCGTCAAGTCGTCCGGACCCGCGCCGCCCTCATCCAGCGTTTGAAGTTCGTAAAGTGTATAAAATACCTAAGTACAAAGTATAAAAAGGTTTTTATTTTCATTTTCAAGAAAAAAAAGTAAGACTGCTATTGGTGCTTGCTTACTAATGTCATATCGCAGCCAAGCTGCTCGCAAGGTAATTTACATCTAATCTTAAAAATACCTCTGGAGATATACATCCATACTCTTTTGTCATCTAGTAATCATTGAAATTAAAGTAATGTTTTGTTTTTATAATGTGTCCGTAATTAATAGTTGTTGTAAAAACCTATTGAGCGGTAAGGTTTGAATGGAAGTTTTCTGACAGCTCATTAAAAAAACAAAACGGTACAAAAATGGTACAAAAGGCTTCGATAGATGGCGCTTTACAAAAGGCGAAGTCTTGTCTGTCATATAGCCATTTCTTCCACACTGCGTTTTTAAAAGTAAAAGAAATTTATTGACGTCTGTATCAGAAATTGAACTTATAACCATAGATGGTACATACCACTTACTTACATTATAGTATACAGACTTAACGCCTTCGGCTTTTTAAAAGTGCCATCTATAGAGGTTATTTGAACTAATCTTTATGAGCTGTCAGAAAACTCCTCATTGGCTTCGTTATTCTATCATTAATATGTACCTATTGTTATTGTGATAAATGATTAGTTGCTTTTAGCCAACCTTTGTTTGGTTAACCCTTGTTTATGGTCCTTTCTTGTACTATTCTTAGGCCCTTTTTGCACGAAACACTGAGTTAAAATGATAACTTTGACGTCTACTAACTCGAGTTAAAAGCTTATTTAACTCGGGAAACGTTTTGCACCAACCAAAAATTGCTTTGAGTTATTCAATTTTAACAATATTCGAACCAAACTAAGTTTACAACTGGACATCTGTTATTGCTTCAAAGTAGCCTAAAAATTTTGACAATACCCGGGTTAGCGACTTAACCCTGTCATCTTGAACGGTTAAATATTTAGCAGTTTTAACTCGGGCTAACCTGCTAACCCTAAATGGTGCAAGACAACTTACTAAATTAAGTTTCTCTTAACCCTTGCGATCTATCGCTAACCCTGCTTGGTGCAAGCGACCCTTACTTGAATAGAATGTCGTTTTTTTTTGTATTTAAACGCAAAACAGAAAAATATAATCCGACTTCACGTCTACATTTTGGCCGACTAATAATGTCATCCACCTAAACATTGTCCGAAATCATACATACCTACTTATTGTTTCAAAAATTTGAAATTTTCAATGAAGTACCCAACCGATTTCGATGAAATTTATATGGGACCAACTATGAAGTATCATAAGAATTTTAAAAATCGATTTATTATTTTCAGAAATATCGTGTAACAAAGATACAAAAAAACATACAGACGAATTGAGAACCTCCTCCTTTTTTGGAATTCGGTTGAAAATATACAATCAAAGTTCAAATTATTCCAAGGGGAGACAAGCGTGAAGTTGTGCAAATGTATGAATAATAGGGAAACAATATATTAAACTAACCAAAATATCTAAAATTAATAAAAAAAAAACAAAAAAAAGAACGCTTACAAAATAAATAATAGGAATAAATATGTTTTCTAGTATTCTAGTGTGTGTAACATAGCAAAAAGGTCATAACTCAATGTTTACATTCGCTCTGTGGAACAAAATCATTGATTTTCATATATTTACCATAAGGGTAAGCGGTTGTCAGCGACGCAACATAATTTAAGGTTTCATAGAACATAGGTACCTATCATATTTCCAATAAGATTACTATGTAAGTTTGAATCCTCTCTCGCCAGTAGGATTAGTTGCGCTCCACCGCCGCCGTGCGAGAGCGAGAGGGAAGGTTCTTCCCTTTCTTATTAGATTTTCCAGAAAGTTTGTATGTTTGTAGGTACTACTCGCGCTCTGACGCCGTGTGAGCGAGAGAGAACATATTTCTGTTTCGTTGAGTAGCATAAGAAACTGCGAGAACATTATGTTAGATAACTCTATAGCTTGTAGGTAAACTAGAATGTTCTTATAACACTAAAGAAGCTCGAGATAGTAGAAATTTCTGGAATGTAATGTTGTATGAGGGTACAGGTATAGGTATATTTTAAGTTATAATGTTTTGGCGGTAAATTACGTTCTTTTGAATATTGTTTTGTGAATCTAGAGCTTTCTAGCATGACAATAATAGAAGTAGGTATGGAATTAGAAGCTATCTTGTATGTTCTCGAAATAATTTACGATGTATGTAGGTATGGATATATGGATAATTTGGTTTTCGACAATTTTATGTAATTCTATGGTAAATTGATGTCTGTATTGATATATTCGAATGTTAGGAACGTATTTATGTATAAAACAATATGGTTAAATGTCTTATTTAGGTATTAATGGACAAAGTTTTATATGGTTTTATACTGTTAGATTATTACGTAATTACTATAAATCTTGGGTTTATTTCATGTTAATTATGTTCGAATAGTGTATATCTAAAGAAATATGATAGTTATTTGTAAGACAAGTTTGATATTAAGTTTATATTGAGAGAAATTACGGTCTTGTTTTACGTTTGGTTTTAAATTGTTTGAATTGTATAATCTGATAAGAATTATGATTTGCCGTAATTGAATTCTGATTATTTATGTTGAAAATTATGAGAAATAGTTTAGTTTTCATTGGGAACCGTTTTACCTTAGATATGATGTCTTATATTCTTAACCACTTGTAAGCGCAAACGGTAATAATCAGAAGTTTTTGTTGTAGGAAGTTTTATGTATTAGGATATTTGTAACAATGGCCTTATATTCAGTTAGAGTAGATTTAATCCTTTCATTTGATATATTATTCTTGAATAGGAGTTAAATGGTTTATAATAGAATCTTAGGACAAAATCTTACTGATAGTGAAAATTAACGTGTAATTCGGTTCGAGCGTGCAAACCCGCCAGCCAATCAGAATGCACGAATTATTTTGGCCGGGTTTCGTATAAATAGCGGAAGGCTTGCTACGGAACTCACGACTTCCCGTTTGCGTTCGCTCCCGAACGGTCGTGTCTGCGGCCGCTCCCGAGTGTTCGTATTGCGCTGCCCTTGTTCCCTCCCCCGCACTCGTGCGGGTCAGGTGCCAAGTTAAGCTCTTTCGGAAAGTTTTCTCTTGTGGAGGCTGTGTGGTGTCGGGGCTAATTCATCTGCCCTTTTCAGGGCGGACCCGACTGCTGCCGGCCGAAGCATCGCTGTTCAGGTGGATACGTAACCGTGCCAACGAAGCCTGATCGTCCGCCGTTCATCGGTAATAGGTCCGTGTTAGGTTGATCTTTATTTCAGCGCAGTTTGTGCAGCCACTTCGCCGTTCACTGGCACGTAGGCCCCCCCCCCAGTTAGGATAGGATTCTTTTTCAGAGTAGGATAGGTTCCCCGGGTTCGATGGAGTGCTCCGTCGAATCCAGGGCTATGGCCCAAGCGAAAGAAGAGCTTCGGGCTGAGGTAAGTCAAATTATGGATCTCCGATTCCAACAACTCCAGCTCCAATTACAACAATTTCTCATGTCTTATCAGGGCCACGCACCAGCCCCTCAGGATTTACCCGCGCCCCTCCCGGCCCTTCAGGCCTCGCCACCTCAGTCCACCGAGGTCCCTCCCGGCCACTCCGCCTTCTCTTTCTTTCCCAACAGATTCTCCGGCGTCCCCAGATGTCGAGTGTGTTGATACTACGTCAGACTTCATGTCGGTTGATTATTCCGCGTGCAAACGGAAAACTACCCCGCCGGGTAGCGATTCCGACTCCGCTCTTTTAGTTCCAGAATCTCCTGCTCCGTTCACCGAGGTTCGCAAAAAATCCAAATCAAAGAAGAAGAAGAAAGAGGCTTCTTCGACTTTATCTCCATCCGTTTCAGCTGCTCCAGCCGCTGTCCCTGCTCCGCAAAATGTCGCACCGGCGTCTGCTCCAGCGCCTTTTGTTTCAGCGATCCCGGCGTCCCAGCCTGCGTCGCAATCAGATTCGGCTCCGCCGAAAGTCAAGTCTCCGCCCCCCGTCTTTCTACGGGACAAGAGCCGCTGGACCGAGGTCTCAGCTCTCTGCGGAACGCACTCCCCGAAGATCCAGTATAGCAAGGCATCCAATGTGGGTGACTCTATTAAGGTCGTTGTCTGCTCAATTTCTGATTTCAGGAATTTCACTCGGCTTCTTGCTGACAAGAAGCTCGAGTACCACACTTACGCCCTCCCTGAGGAGCGTAAGATTCGTGCCGTCCTCAGGAACGTGCCGTTCGAGCTCTCGAACGAGCAAATCCAAGAGGACTTGTCTTCTCAAGGCTTCCCCGTCGAATCTGTGCACAAAATGCACAGCCGTCGAGGCAAGCAGTTCCCACTTGCGCTAGTAATCCTAGCGAAGAGCCCGCAAGGGCAGTCCATTTTCAGAGGCAAGCTCACCGTGTGCGGTCTCTCCAACATCCGAGTCGAAGCTCCACACAAACGTGGTTTCCCAGGTCAGTGCCACCGCTGCCAATTGTATGGTCATGCGGCGGCAAACTGTTTTGCTTCCCCTAGGTGCGTCAAGTGCCTAGAACCGCATGGGACTAAGGAGTGCTCTCGCACTCCCGAATCGCCCACCGCTCCGTCCTGCGTCTTGTGCGGCCAGTCAGGCCACACAGCAAACTTTCGCGGCTGCCCCAAGGCACCGCGTGCTGCCAGGGCTACCGTGAAGCCCATCGAGAACTGGAGAGAGCGACCGCAGCCTAGCTCGGACGCCCCTCCAGTCAGTTCAAAGGCCCCTAAGGCCTTCACTTCTATCGTTCCAGGTCAGCGCAGCCGGGTCGCGACTCAATCGCAACCGGCCGCCAAATCGGCTTCCCAGTGCCAGAACGCAAAAGGTTCTCAAGACCGCATGGCGTTCTGGATCCAGCTCGCTCCCATCGACGAGATCCTGGCTTTCGGCGCCGCTCTCGACGCCAGCCCAGAGGGTTTCAACGGTGCTCTTCCGGTCCTAACCAAGTTCGCTCCCCTTATCAGGAAACTCCAGCAAGCTCAACGTTTCTAAACGTAGTCCTTCTTTCCAGCATTCCTATCTCAGAGTGAGTCTGATCACTCTAGATAATATCTTAGTTTCAGCTTTGTCATTTCTGCTAATCTTAGCTTTATTTTTCTCACTTTCAGTTCCTTTTGGTGGCAGCCGTCTGGATGCCGCTCACTGCGCAGCCTCTCTCTCCAATTGGCTGTCGCTCCGATGAAGACTAATGGCCTCAATCAAGGTGAGTCAGTAAAGGGGGATGTTTAGTGGGTATGCTCGGCTTCACTGAGTGAGTCTCTGTCTGGGCATTCTATTTTCCGTTAGCCACTGTGGTTAACAGCTTATAGAATGCCCATTCGTCCGTAATAGGATTCATCCTCCTCCCGCTAAAGCTTGCTTTACTGGTTAAAGCTTGTTTTAGGGGGTGCCAAAATTTTCTGTGGCGGAAAAACAAAAAAAAAAAAAAAAATACGGAACTCAGTTCGTGTCTACTCGGCGACTAATGAAGAGCAAGTCAGAAGAAGTCAGCAAGAAAGAAGACTGTACTCCATATTTTATTAAATCACAATCGTGTCTTTCTAGATCAGTGTAATTAGGCTTAATTCATATGACTATACCCAGTATTGTATATGCCTAACACTGTATCTGGAAATAAAAGGGTTATTGGAGTACACGGCGGTTCAAGAAATTCAAAAAATCTACTTTGCTCTCCCTGTGTGCGGTACTTCGGGTTCGTAGGCAGTCTACTGGTGGGAAGCATCCATCCAGCTGGCGCAACTGTCTTCGGGGAAGCGGACGTCTGGAGCGTAGCACTACGTACTTCGGCACGGGCAGCGTGTTCGTCGCACAGCGGTCGCCCTAGATTGCCCGCCCGGCTCCGGTCATACCTACCGGAGTCTATCATCACCGACTTTACAGCGGTAATACAAGATTAGCAATAAAATAACGAAAACATTATGTTGCGATTAATCATAGTAAAATGAATCAATCATATTCCTTTCTAAATAAATGACGTACTTACCTATGTATAATTATATAGGGACTTTTTTATGAAGATCAAAATATTTTAGGAAAAGGATAAGAATGATGTGCGGGTGGATACAATTTATGAAGAAAAAAAAGTTGTTTGTTAGGTAAATTGATATTTTATAATTCTCATAGGTTAACAACATTTTAGTTTAATCTGTTATTTACGACTAAATAGCAAGAAATAAAAGCGTTTTTCCAACTATTTCTATTAAGAAATACGTTAAGACCCGATTTTTTAATAGTCAGAAAAATTTTGTTTGTTGAAAGAATTGTAAAATATCAATTTAAAAACAATATAATAATTTTTCTTTTTGTCATAAATTGAATCCACATATTATTCTTAACCATCTCTTAAAGTGTTTTCACCTTCAAAAAAATAACCCTGTATAAGATGAATAAACTGATAATTGATTTGAAAAAATAATAGAAGTTAACGAATGAATAATTATAAATAAAATAAAATCCCCAGACAATCACACCAACTACATTGCCCCAAAGTAAGCATAGCTTGTGTCATGGGATACCATGTAGCGAACTAGGGGAACCTAGAATATAAATAGATAAACACCCAGACACGGAACATTTTTTTTCTTGTTCCGTGCGGGAATCAAACCCGCAACCACTGGCGTCTGGGGCAGACAGGTTTACCCCATCGCCAAAGTGGTCGTCATTAATAACATAATAAAAGCAATTAATAACTAAACGAAAAGGGAACATTCCTGCTCTCAATATAGATAGGCGCTACGATTTTACGGAAGTACAGGGTATGACGGATATTGTAGAGTCGATTATGGAATAAATCAGTCCGTTTTGTTAGGGCATTCCTTCCGAAAAGCATCTTCTGTGGCTGTATTTATTAGAATCCCGAAAGAATTTCAAAATTACCGAAACTAAAATACGAACACTTATTGGGAAAATTCCTGGATGTGATATTTGTTAATTGCTGTTATTTTCACTATAATTTAATGAATTCACGGGATTCTAAAAGCGACTACACACGACCCTAAAATCACTGGCAATATCGGGACAGTGGTGGGGAGGACCCTAGATCGTCTCATAAATCGTCTCGTGTGTAGGCAAATCCTACCCGATTTTTATCGTCCCTAAATCGCTCAAAGCGAGCTCACGATTTAGGGACAATTATCGTCTAGGGAGCGTTGTCAGTACGTGTGTAGCGAAATTAGGATTGATTTCTACGCAGTCTGCGCTTGAGTGACGCGACGATACGACGTGCTTGCGGCTATAATTGTTTATTTAGCGCGAAAACGTGGCGAACGAGAAAGATCGAGAAGCGTGGACCAAAGCTATCGATCTATTCAACGATTTACCATATTTGTAGGATAAAAAACATAAAGATTATTTCAACCGCGACATGAGACAGGAGGCATTCAAAATGCCTTCAAGAAAAAACTTGAGAATATGCGTACTACGTATGGAAGAGAGCTACCATATTAAGGAGCTCTTCAAAACACTCAAAATCCATTCTTAAAAAGTTTCTAAAATCATCTGCTTCTAAATGTCTCATCACGTTCATGTGGCTAAGTTCATGAAGTTTCATCAACCAGTTTTTAACCCAGGTCTTCCTTTTTCGTCTCTGGTTAGGTGGCATCGTAGTAAGTGCCATAACAATGCCTATTTTCTGCTGTTTTGTGAGTGTCGGCGGCATCTCGGAACAATGAGCAGTCTGTTGCACGGTCGGTTTCGTCAGGGTTCAGACACAACCCTTGCCCGCCTGCGATCCAACTGTGACCGCATATTTGCAATTCTATATCTTAACTGATTGAAATAAGGTTTTATTTTGAATAGGTTATTCTGATATTCGGGATGAAGCCTTTAAACTTTGTAAACGTATAGCGGATGATTCTGCTATAAGGTTGGCACCCGGAAGTCGTGCTAGAATCGCAATGTGTATCGAAAGGCCTATAAAGACGTTTGACAGTAAAAAAAACAGTTTTGTCTAGTCTATTAGATACATTAGATATTTGAAATTGTCAAAATGAGACGATGACAATTTGTCAATTGATGTCTAAATGAATTTAATTATAAAAAAAATATTTTAAAAATAAATTGTTTTAAAAATTACTAAATTTTAGCTGGTTTCCATTAAACCAAAAGAAGAAGAACTAAAATTTTTCAATTCATCAATAAAGATGTAAGAACCCATGCAAGAAGATTGTTTTTAGTTACAGGTAATTTTTATGTACTAAGTACCATCGCGAACCTTTCCGCAGGTCGTAGACGATATATTTCTGCCTGGAACACATCGATCATCATCGAAGCGATCATTTTTCGTGACAAATTGTATGTGAAGGGGAGGCTAGCCAGGTGAACTCAGAACTGGTCCTTCAGAGGTGGAAATTATACTGATCCAAACCTACACAGCTAGTTCATCAAATCTACGTTAAACGTCTTTAGAATAGGAAAAACTAACTAATTTGATGTATTGTGAGTATTTTTTTTAAGTTAAACTGAAACATCAACCGTAGCATCAAAGTGAACCTTTATTATTATCAAAGTAAGCTTCTGTTATGGAGACTATACAGCGGAAGTAAGGTGGGTATCCACTAAGATTTAAGAAAAGTTCGTTTCCTAAACTGTCCCGGCTGGGGCTCGAACCCAGGAACTCTCAGGCCACAGAAAAACACTGCGGAACAGAGTCTTTAAGTTTAAAATTTTGGTAGTAGGTATTCATTTTGTTATAAATCTTAGTAATTTCTCACACTAATTTTCAACCGACTTCTAAAAGGAGAATGTTTTGTAACATGATTTTTTGGACAATAATTGTGAATCGATATTAAATATTCTGTTACAGGATACTTCAGCGGTGGTCCCATATAAATTTCATCGAAATCGATTGAATACGTCATGAAAAAAATATTTTTTTGAAAGACATATGTTGGCATAGGTACGGAGAACATTTACCTTGCCAAAGCTTTGACGTGAAGTTGGTTTTTTGATGCTCTGCATTCGTTGATTATTATATGTTATACAACACAATAAAATTTACAGCTGCATTGACAATAATACAATACAATAACTGATATCATGAATCGTGTTCCTAGGACCGAGATATCTCATGGATTTTGGAGATGCGAAATCTGTAAAGTTCAAAAGAAGCCTGGCTCTGGTGTATTATAACCCACGTTTCCAGCGGATGCTAAGTGGTATGTAAATAAGGCCATTTCATTATCATGAAGATATTTTGGCCAAAGGCCACCACTGACAAAATTAAACATACAAAATTAACTTCTCTTCTAGACGCTATATTCATAATTTTTTTCCTATTTAGGTATGAGTAATATGAGCTCTTTATTGGTGATTGACACCGCGTTTGACCTCATCTCACCTGATGGAAAATAAAGATGATTTTAAAGATGAAAGCACACGGGTTTGATGGGACCTAGCACTTCATAAAATATTACCGGAACACATCACCGAAGGAGCGATGATATTTAGGGGCAGAAGAGTGGTCGCTAGCCAGAAACGCCTTTTACGACACCCTTTCAAGACAAATTCTATTAACATTTCAAATGATATTATCAAATGTGTGGAGTTATTAAAACACAGTTTATGTAGGTATTTATCTAATTCTTAGATCATAGCTGTTAAGTAATCTATTATATCTGTTCATGTTTTATTTTATGTTACGGAAGAGCGGTGTCTCCCAACAAAAACATTCAGTATTTAAAGGGGTTCACTTGCCACTTATTTTATATGGATTTTAGTAAAAAGTAAATAAAAACATTTTTCATTTTTTTCATTTCAATCTTCTCAAGGGTATATGTTTTCTTTTGAAGTAAAACACTCAAATGAACTTTTTTAATGATTTAACAATAAGAATATTTATTTCTGATTGCAGTTGCCTTAGTGAATAAAAGCAATTCGTGAGGAAGATCTATGTTTGTAAGAAGCATATTACAGTGGAGCAACTACATAAAATGATTGCATTTGGAAACTATTTTTCGGAAAAAACAACAACGCCCCACAGCCTTTCAACATAAGCCACATTTTCGTCGGGAAAGCAATCAGCCACAAATCCTGCCCACAAATTATTTATTTTGTAGGTTTAAAAATAAAAAAGCTAGTCATTTTCAAATCGTGTATAAAGCTAGTAGTCATTTTCAAATCTCCAGAAACCGAGGATTTAGGTTAGCTGGCAAGCCAAAGCATTTTGAATAATGATTTTTTTATACCTACACCAAATTAAAATCGTCAAATGCATTGTCATGTCATTCGTTGGTCAATTTGTAAGCTTTTATAATAAAGCGCCTAAAAATATTAATTATTTAAGCTTAGTTAAAAGATAGTCTAAAACAAATGTTATGTAAAAATGGTTTCTATGAAATGTCTGGGCCATTTTGTGGCTATAAGCTGTTATTTTTATTTTAAAGAAGATTGTTGTTTCGAGCCACTTCTTCTGAACAGATCGTATTTTCAATAATTGGTGGTAGATTCATTTCACTTTGAAAAAAATATTACTTATTGCACGTGTCTGTTGAAATACATACGAAAAAAATCTTTAATTTTCGTATTGCCAAAGTATTGGTTGAATACAGATCGACTCAATAAAAAAAATAATGAAAGATTTCATTATTGAGCGATTGCAAATATTTCACCATTTTCAAAATAGTAATAACTTACATAAGATAAGCTTCACTAGCAAGTCATTAAGAAGAGACTAGGTATAGAGGCATTCTCTTAGTAATAAGATTTTACCCTCTTTACTCAGAAGTATTTTATATATAGGTATAATTATTTTTATTCCTGAGAACTTAAAATACGTAAAATTGTACTGTTTCGGAAAGCTTTTTTTTATTGTTTGATATTGTATAATTGATAATATAGCTTATATTCTTTATTAATTATTTTTCTACATTTTATTTAAACATAAAGATATAAAGATTGTATGTTGACTTAATAAAGGTAAAATATTTATAATTAATTACTCGACTGGTGTTAGCCTTTCTAAAACACAATGCTGTTCAAGTAGCAAAATTGTAACAAAAGATTTTATGATATACTTTGTTTAACCCTATATAAATAACAGCAATACGTAACAGTTTGACTAGTCTTTATGAATCTTCAATATCTTTTTTCTTTAAATATTGTATATTGTTGTTATAAATATTATGCATTTACTTTTTGTTAAAGTATAGTACACAATAACTCTAACTAGGTTACTGTAATATTTTTTTATTATATTTTTTTATAAACTTTACCGCAAGAATAATGAATATGAATTAAACAAGGTGGATAATATAACAACATATTTAATTACAATAATGCTTTTAAAATAACTTATTGCTGTAATTAATAATTTAGGAATGTCACTTTCATCGCATCACTTTTCTTATAACTTTTATTGTTTCTTAAATAGGTTTAAGTAAAAATACCATGTGCTTCAATAAAATGTTTATAATTATTGTTTTTTTTGTGTAGTTCTTTTATCTATTTTTCCCTGTACCTGCTATTTATCGAATCTTTTATCGACCGTGAACATCACTAACTATCGATAATGAACACCACATCCCTAGTATTTTCCTAAAGTTGGCCATACTTTTTTATTAAAATATTGGCAGTAGAATTGGTAGCCTCCTGTTCTTAGCTCATTCATTCGTTCAGTGGGGTCTCTTAGAACGTAGTGATTGTATGCTTTTTGGGTTTCGTACTGACTGGCATAAAGTAACTTTTATAGGTTGAGATAGAGATATCAGCTAAAACGGAGCTCTAGCGCCATCTAGAACTTAGTGACTGAAACTTTTACTAGAACCAGTCGGGAACTTTCCCTGTATTTTTCTTTAAGAATGTTTAAGACTCCTCAAATGTGTATATTATCATGATTATATGAAATATGTATATATCAGAAAATCGTTATTACGATCAAAATTCTAATAAACATGCAAAGGTCGAATTGCAGCGTTGTTTCCGAAATCCAGTAGAATTACCGGGTCAGAATTAAAAAAGGGAGCGTTAGAGTCCAAGTGGTGGCCGGGTTGTTGGTAAAAGGAATCCAAGAAAAATGCGATAAAAACAACATTCGAAAACGGGTGCGCAGTAACGAACACAGGTAACGAATGAAAGATAGATTTAACGAGTCAGTTAGATGATTGATTGAATGAACCGAAGAATGAAAAGTAGGATGAAAGAGACATTGTCTATGGCATTTTTCTAATTTTATAAATTGTAAACAGCGCCATCTATATCTTAGTTATACTAACGAAATTTAGTGAAAACACCGTGCTGACTGGCAGGGACGTGTGTAGAGTAGTAGCCGATTTCATCCCCACTACCGCTGTCCCGATATCGCCTTTAGGGTCGTGTGTAGTCGCTTTTACCACGATTTCCGATTTTTTCCGATTTCAATGCTGGTGCTTGACCATGATCGCGGACTGAGCCCGATAATGATATTTGTTACTAATCCTACTATGAAATATTATTTCATGAATAAAAATTATGTAAGTATGTATGTTTTTGTAAAATATAAAATTACAAATCGCCGATGAATATGCAATAAATAATAACTACAAAAACGCAACTTTTCAGGAGGCGAAAAAAACGTACCACGTCCGTTTCAAAGGTTTTTTCTTATATATTATTCTTTAAAATGTTCATTTAAGCCAACTACCGTATAACAACATTAAAATTTTTATGAAATTATTACTGGTTTTTAAATAAATTGCAGATAGAAGGTATTGTTTCCTCGAATGAAATATAATGTTGGAATTTGAAGATATTCGATATTGCTAGTGCAGATATAAGAAATTGCTTCTAAATTTACACAAAAATATTAAAATACCAGGAAGATAACACAAATGCTGCTTGTATTTTAATGTCATTTTTCTAAAATTTTATTAAAAAAATAAGGGGTATACTTACAAAAATAGTGAAGAAAAAGAAATAAAAGATAAATATTTAAATAAAATCACTTAAATGAGCAGTTATTTGCACTGTGTAACAGTATCGCAAAGTAAATTTTCGTTATTTATCTTAATTATGAAATCAAGAGAATAAAAACACCAACGGTGCTTTTGAAAAATAAAATTAAACATGCAAAAATACAAAAGTAAAACTTAGATTACGTAAAAAATTAACAACCTTTTTTAACTCTTTATGTAGGTAGTAAATTAGATCAAAAAAGTAAATCAACTTGCAGTAGACATTTCGTTATGAAAGACCTTATTATAATCAAAATGGCACATTAATCGCTTAAAAGTACACGCAACAAGGAAAAACAATAATCAAGTCAAAACTTAGACAAAGAAAAACTCGGATCAGTTATATGAAATATTGATCAAGATAGGAATACTTATTCAAAAGGCAAAGAATCATAATAGGGATGACAATCACTAGGAATAACTGCTTTTAGTTTTTTTTTTTTTTTTTTTTTTTTTTTTATATTGTAAGGATAGGACGTTTGTCTTCCATGCCACCTGATGGAAAGTGCGCATGAAGACTATGGTGTTACACGTCCATCCACGAGAAACCTATTCACTCGACACTTAAAAGTTCCAGGACTGTAGTGGTCAGGAAAAACAGACGCAGGCAGATTGTTCCACACCTTGGCAATCCGTACCAAAAAGGAACTATCGAAGCGTTTTGTTCGACTTCTTGGTATATCCACTATATACGGATGGAAATTCTGTCTGCGTCTGGTAGTCCGGTGGTAAAAAGGGGTGGGTTCAATTTGGTCAAAAAGAGCACTCGCACACTCACCAAAATGTAGCCGATAAAATACTGTCAAACAAGCAACCTTACGACGATGCTCTAGCGTCTGCAATTTTTTATTTGTAAGGTTGTTGTTATTTATGATTTTTCTGGCTCTTCGGTCAACAGAGTCTAGCGCTTCGAGCTGGTATTTGGCAGAACCATCCCAAAGGTGACTACAGTACTCCATGCAAGACCTCACTTGGGCTGTGTATAAGTTGAGGAGCCGTTCAGGGCTGAAGTACCGCCGGACCTTCGAGATGATACCCAATTTTTTGGAAGCCGTTTTTGCCATAGTCTCAATTTGTTGTCCGAAGTTTAATTTGGACGTTATAGTGACGCCCAAAAGCCCTAGTTGGTCGGTGATGGGAACAGATACATTCTGGAAAGTGGGCGTAAGAGTAAAGGTGCTCTTTTTTGCGGAGAATAGACACGCTTGTGTTTTGGAGGCGTTGAATTTGACCAGGTTAGATTCGCCCCAATCGGACACATTCCGCAAGGTCGAATCAACGCGCTCAATCATAGACTCTCTCAAAATCTGGATTTCATGGGCGCTCGTTCGCGCATTGGATATATATCTCTCAACAACAGTGCTGTCATCAGCATATCCAATAATGCCTGGTGTTAGGAGGTCATTAATGTGCAGCAAGAATAAAGTTGCAGAGAGAACAGATCCCTGAGGTACCCCGGCATTAATTGCCATTAGGTCAGAGGAGTAGCCATCTAAGACTACTCGAATCGACCGTTCCCTCAGAAAATCAGATATCCAGTCGCAGAGCCCGGTCGGTATGCCATATGCTGGAAGCTTGCTTAAGAGACCATCATGCCAGACCCTGTCAAAGGCCTTGGAGATGTCTAAGGATACAGCTATTGCTTCACCATGACCCTCCAAGGCCTCACTCCATAAGTGTGTGGCATACACGAGAAGATCGCCGGTCGAGCGTCCACTGCGGAAACCATATTGGCTATCGCTTAGGAGCTCGTTAGTCTCAAGGTATGCCAGGAGTCGATTGTTCAATACACGTTCCATGACTTTACAAAGTATGGAGGTGATTGAAATTGGTCGATAGTTGACAGGATCAGCACGGCTTCCCTTCTTCGGTACTGGTTGTACGTTAGCCAGCTTCCAGGATTTGGGGACTTTACCAGATTCCAAAGAGAGTCCATACAGACGCGTCAAAACGGGAGACAACTCAGCTGCGCAGCGTTTCAACACCACTGCAGGAATACCGTCTGGACCGCTAGCCTTATTCTCGTCTAGGTGCAGCAAGCACTTAAGAACCTCCTTTTGGCGAATATGAACGGTACCCATTGTAGGACCGAACTGAGGTAATTGGGGTGGGATTTTTCCTTGGCTATCTAGACGAGAATTTTCCGCAAAGATACTGGCAAATAAATCCGCCTTTTCCTTAGCGGTGTGGGCCAGAGAACCGTCAGGTTTCCGCAGTGGCGGCAGCGATGGGCGACAAAAGTTCGTTTCGACCGACTTGGCGAGGGACCAGAAAGCTTTGCTTCCCGAGGGGTATGATGCTATTCTGTCTCCAATACAGCCTATGTGGGCGAAACGAGCTCTTTTGATCACCTTCTTGCAGGACTTGGCGGCAGCATTGTACCTCTTCTTGTGTTCATGCGAATCCACGGCTTTGCTTCTGCGAGCGGTTGCCCAGGCTTTGTACGCTTCTCGCTTACGCTTTTCAGCGGAAAAGCATTCAGCACTAAACCATGGGCGAGCTTTGGTTTCAAGGGATAGATCAGCGTAGGGAATGAAGAACTCCATTGCTTGACCTATCACACTTGAGACTGCATCAGCGCAGCACGATGGATCGGTTGATGTAAAACAAGCTTGCCGCCACGGATAAGATGCGAAAAAATGTCGCATTTCATCCCAATCTGCCGACTTGTAACGCCATACTCGCCTAGAACCACTTGGTCGGGTGTCAGGTGGCGAGTACTGCGATACAGATTTCACCAGACAGTGATCGGATGTCCCTAAGGGTGCAGTGACGGACACCGAATACCTGTCCGGATCGGTTGTCAGCAGAAGGTCCAGGCAGTAAGCAGTGTGTCCAGCAACGTCTGGGATGCGCGTAGGCTCGTCAACAAGCTGAGAGAGGCCATGAGTGAGCGAAAACTTAAAAGCCTCTCTACCAGCATGGTTGTTGTAAATGGTTAAATTTAGTGGCTTTTATTGGTAGTCTGGAATGCAATCGATCATAAATTACTTCGTCATTCATATTTTTGGTCCGCTGTGGTAAAGGCATCCAGTCTTGATCGAAATTTTATTTTATTTCAATTGTAATATTTTCATATTTTATAGCCCTAATATCAACGAAATGTGGATCTCCAACCTTACGACCTGGTCTAATACTTCTGGTCTAATACGCTGATCTATCCCTTGAAACCAAAGGTCACCCATGGTTTAGTGCTGAATGCGTTTCCGCTGAAAAGTGTAAGCGAGAAGCGTACAAAGCCTGGGCAACCGCTCGCAGAAGCAAAGCCGTGGATTCGCATGAACACAAGAAAAGGTTCAATGCTGCCGCCAAGTCCTGCAAAAAGGTGATTTAAAGAGCTCGTTTTGCCCACATAGGCTGTATCGGAGACAGAATAGCCTCATACCCCTCGGGAAGTAAAGCTTTCTGGTATCTCGCCAAGTCGGTCGAAACGAACTTTTGTCGCCCGTCGCTGCCACCTCTGCGGAAACCTAACGGTTCTCTGGCCCACACCGCTAAAGAAAAGGCGGATTTGTTTGCCAGTATCTTTGCGGAACATTTTCGTCTAGATAGCCAAGGAGAAATCCCACCCCAATTACCTCAGTTCGGTCCTACAATGGGTACCGTTCATATTCGCCAAAAGAAGGTTCTTAAATGCTTGCTGCACCTAGACGAGAATAAGGCTAGCGATCCAGATGGTATTCCTGCTGTGGTCCTAAAACACTGCGCAGCTGAGTTGTCTCCCGTTTTGACGCGTCTCTATAGACTTTCTTTGGAATCTGGTAAAAGTCCCTAAATCCTGGAAGCTGGCTAACGTACAACCAGTACCGAAGAAGGGAAGTCGTGCTGACCCTGTAAACTATCGACCAATTTCAATCACTCCTTCCTTGCAAAGTCATGGAACGTGTATTGAACAATCGAATCCTGGCATACCTTGAGACCAACGAGCTCCTAAGCGATAGCCAATATGGTTTCCGCAGTGGACGCTCGACCGGCGTTCTTCTCGTGTATGCCACACACTTATGGAGTGAGGCCTTGGAGGGTCATGGTGAAGCAATAGCTGTATCCTTAGACATCTCCAAGGCCTTTGACAGGGTCTGGCATGATGGTCTCTTAAGCAAGCTTCCAGCATATGGCATACCGACCGGGCTCCGCGACTGGGTATCTGATTTTCTGAGGGAACGGTCGATTCGAGTAGTCTTAGACGGCTACTCCTCTGACCTAATGGCAATTAATGCCAGGGTACCTCAGGGATCTGTTCTCTCTGAACTTTATTCTTGCTGCACATTAATGACCTCCTAACACCAGGCATTATTGGATATGCTGATGACAGCACTGTTGTTGAGAGATATATATCCAAAGCGCGAACGAGCGCTCATGAAATCCAGGTTTTGAGAGAGTCTATATTTGAGCGCGTTGATTCGACCTTGCGGATTGTGTCCGATTGGGGCGAATCTAACCTGGTCAAATTCAACGCCTCCAAAACACAAGAGTGTCTATTCTCCGCAAAAAGAGCACCTTTACTTTTACGCCCACTTTCCAGAATGTATCTGTTACCATCACCGACCAACTAGGGCTTTTGGGCGTCACTATAACGTCCAAATTAAACTTCGGACAAAAAATTGAGTCTATGGCTAAAACGGCTTCCAAAAAATTGGGTATCATCTCGAAGGTCCGGCGGTGCTTCAGCCCTGAACGGCTGCTCAACTTATACACATCAAAACTGAGGTCGTTCATGGAGTACTGTAGTCACATTTGGATGGTTCTGCCAAATACCAGCTCGAAACGCTGGACTCTGTTGACCGAAGAGCCCGTAAACTCATAAATAACAACCTTACAAATAAAATATTGCAGACGCTGGAGCATCGTCGTAAGGTTGGTTGGTTGACAGTATTTTATCAGCTACATTTTGGTGAGTGCGCGAGTGCTCTTTTTGACCAAATTGAACCCACCCCTTTTTACCACCGGACTACCAGACGCAGACAGAACTTCTATCCCTATATAGCGGATTTACCAAGAAGTCCAACAAAACGCTTCGATAGTTCCTTTTTGGTACAGATTGCCAAGGTGTGGAACAATCTGCCTGCGTCTGTTTTTCCTGACCACTACAGTCCTGGAACTTGTGTCGAGTGGAAGCTAAGTAGCGGCCGTGTCATCGTCGTCATTTCGTATTTTGTATCCTCTCTTTCTCTCTCTCAGTAATGGCACCAAATCGACAGGTCGCAAACAGTTAGTACGCCTGTTACAACGAACACGAGTGAACGTGATGAGTCGTAGATAGTATATATTGCCATCATAAAAGACGTAACAACACTTAATATATATTGCAATTACTATTTTTCTTGGCAAATTAATAAGAAATCGATCCAATACCTTTATCAACAATTGTATTACTATATTTAACAATGAATTATTCAATAAAACGAAAATGGCCAAAATGTCAGTTATTATGTATTGACTCTTCATCGGCGAAATGTACAAACATAAATCATATACTACATATCATTGTAATCATACGTACAAGATTATATTTCTTGGACTAGCGAGGGGACTCGCTATAGCTGAGAGGCCGAGCAGTAAGCATAGGTACTTTTATTGTATGCCTATAAGTATACTGAGAACTGTTAATTATGACTGAAAATATGGCAGATCTATATTGTGATTGTTATTATTCCTTGAAATTGTAATAAAAACGAGATAGAGTTTTAGATAATTGATTATTGTATAATGGAATGAGGACATTATTAGTTTGATATTCAGGATTTGGCATTCTGCCGGAGACCATCGAAAGTGACAGTCGTGTGTAATTTAAGTTGATATTGTTAATTGTGGTTTGTGATGTGATTGTTGAAAATACGAAAGTGAATATTATTCAGCACAGTTTTATTTCTGTATCCCACACTTCTGACGCGTTCCTATGCTATTTACTATAGAAATAAATACGTATGTTTAATTTCTTTGAAAATATGTAAGTTTATAAATGGTCAGTGACTGAATGGATGATTCCCATCCCTAGCAAGCATGTTTAGAAACGAATTTTGCTACTACACCCAGCAGCGCCACGGTCGGAAAAAGACGACCGCTTCTGACGTCATAAGCGAGTTCCGCCTTGTGGAATTCTCCATTAGTGTTGTGCTTACGCATTAGTTATTATGTTCGTGTTATCGATAAATGTGATTTAACTACATTAAAAGATGAAGTTTACATCACAGTATAGAGTCATAAAAATATTCATCTCTGGCCTAATATATTGTGAGGAAATCAATAAATCTTTCAAAATCTTTTAAACGATCTTTATTTCATTTGATTACCGAAATACATTCTATTAGAAATTTAATATCAAAGTTACTCTTCAAGCTTAAACAGCTGAAACTATTAAGATTGAATTTGAAGCGTGCGAAGCTGAGACGGGTATATCGATCTACCATTGAACATCCCTATTTGTTGTAGGTATTTATTTTTAGATTTACTGTGCTTGACGCTGGGAGCACGACAACTGATATAAAGTCTGGCGGGTAAAGGGTTAAAGCTCTCATTGTTATGCTATTGAAGCCCTATATTCATATTTTTTACCATTTTAATGTACGTTGGTGTTAAGTGGCTGAAAACACGGTTTAAATTTTACATAATTTGCTTGTAACTCAGAAATTACCTGCGGATAAAAAAGTGTTAATTTTCTAGTACATTACATAACCCAATTTATTTGAGGGCAGAGAGCTGAAGCCTACAAAGCTTTAAAGCCCTTAAGGTTACAGACTCGAAGTATTGAAGCTTTTAAAGCTAAAGCCTCAGGAGTCTTTAAGGCTAACGCCTCGAAGCCTTCAAAGCTGAAGCCTTAAAGCCTCAGAAGCTTTCAAGGCTAAAGCCTTGAAGCCTTCAAAGCTAAATCCCTGAAGCCTTCAAGGCTTAGTCATATACAATACTATGTGCAAGTCGCGGCAAATAAGTCTAGCGCTGAGGTAAAGTAGAGGGGATTGCGCGGAAACCTACAGATGGGCTACAGGTATCGATGCGCAGATATCCCCTCCACGTTTCGGTCAGCGTTACAATTATGTGCCGTGACCTAAGGTACCTACTATACCTACCTACAGTGTTTTTGGCGCAAATAACATACCTATATCTATACTCTGGTAAATAATTCAATGCGGACTGACAGTTCGAAATTTTAACTGGTATAATAATAATGATACCAGTTAAAAACTTCGTAGTGTAATGATGAGTTCTGAATGAGAATGATTGAAAACGAACGAGTTTTTGTCATTCGTTTTGCATACAATTTTAAATAAAGAATATTGGTCACCGTCCATACATTCAAAAACTTAAATTCTTTTATTGACCCCGTCTTGTATTCGTTGGTGCTTCAAACGGTTGTTTATTTTATTAAATATCTAAATATATTATCAATATTTTTGAATTCGATGCAGAAATAAAATACCTGTCAATGTCAGACGTCAATTCAGACTTATAAAACTAACAATTGTGGTAGTTCCGCAGCTGGATAGTATCAAATATCAGGATATTAGCTTAATCCTTGCGTAATAATAAGCCTACTGCAATGTAAAAAGAATTAACATAATAAACAAGGCACACAAAGGACTGCAAGAAAATACATGTCAATCAAATCTGACGTTGAGGTCTGATTGATCAATGTGAGTGAGAGAACGCTCATCTCATAACTTATAGCTACGTTCAGCTTTAATGTTTAATTACATTGATTAAAAGTATGTATTTACTGACATAATAGTACTATTATTTTTATGAATTTTGCTCTATCATTTTTAGTTTTGGCCCTTCATAAGGTTGATTTCTGTGAGACTTAAAACAATAGATTGGCTGCATTCAAAAACAATATTTCTCGAAAATATTTAAAAATTATTTTATTTTTTTCCATGGACTGTCTGATCACTGTTTTCGTTGCTTTAAAATCATTAAAAAGTCTAAGTTTTTTTGCGATATATTTGAAACTAAGACGCGTCTTCCGGCTATCAATCACTTCAATCAGTTGACAGGTCATAAGTCGCCTGCCTTCTTTATAAATAATTGATTTGAGGTATGTAATTTATGTTTAAAGTAACATTAATGAAAATAATTAATTACTAAACATACCTACTTAGTGCTTCAAAACGGTTAAAGTAGAAGTAAAATCAACTTGATAACTTCTTTATTTTTACTCATTTTATCGTAAAAAAAATGAAATTTCAAGAATAGTTTCCCTTTGCTAACAGCACCATAAAAAGAGGAATATCTTGTCAGCAAAAAAATGTTTTGTATACATTACTATATATATTATTTAAAAAATAATTACATTCATTCACTTATACCACATCACTATTGTTTTTTTCCTCAGAGTTATAATAATAAAGTATAGAGCACGCATAACCAAGTGGGAACAGTAGGCACGGGTGAGAACAACGCTGTGTTATCACCGCAAGCACTAGTGGTCGTCATTCAGAGCTCGACATGTTTATGTCAGGAGTGAATTTCTGTGTTTATTTCGATATTTAACACATTAAAATATGCGGTTTGAAAGTGTAAAAACGTAACCCTGAAACAAACAAAATATAATTCTGATGTAACATTTCATAAATAACTAATTGTTTTAATATATTTTGAATAAAAAAAATCACTCGCCGAGGGGGTAAAAAAGACGCGGGAGGTGAGCGTGACAACGAAGTCCGCGCTGCTCTGTTACCTATAGATTATATTCTCTTTGCTCTTTGACATAATATGACGTCGAGTAGTGATGTGACGCGGTCGATGCTGCATACGATAATTGATTGAATTGTAATGCCCTGCCGCCGCGCCGCCCCGTAACCATATTTTCGTATGAGACGTAACGCGTATGAGACGCGCGTTTGGTACGAACGTGGCCGCGCGCGCTCCTAACGCGCGTGCCAATTCAGTCGGCAACGCTCCGTGGAAAGTATCACACGCGCTTATGAAAATGAGTTTACTGAATTACAGAGCGACTGAATTTTAAAACAGATTCCCCGCACAGCAACCTCCTATTTTAAATTTCTAAACGAAGTTTGGCCAAATACTTAGTAAGAAATTATATTCCATTGACACGACTGGTTCAAGCACACTTATTAAATTGTACTTACTAGCAACGCTGCGTTCGAACGCGCATACCGTTCGTTCGTATCATACGAATGTAACTATTGATTTTTCAATACAGAACACTTATTTTCTTGAATCATTAACAGTTTGTTTAACTTACGATTGCCTGATATAAAATTGAAATCACATGATTGCATTTTTTTTGTAAAAAGATTAATCGCAAAGATACAGTAAGTAATTTATTAGATGCAGTAGTTCTATGATTTATTATTTAATTTAGTTACTGTAGGTAGATTTTTTTTATTTCCTGTTTTGGATTGTCTAATTGTATACAGTCACTGTAATTTGAAAATTTTGAAACCTTGGCGACTCAAGAAAAAAAAACTGAAGGGATTTGAAAATAAAAAATAACAGAAAAAATATTTAAGTGTTTTTTTAGGATGGATTAAAAAAATACTAAAATATTCTTGGTTATTAAAATCATTTTAAAAACATGCTTAGCGATTGCTCTTTCATTTAAGCTATTATTTACGACAGTAGCTATCGTATCTTTGGAAATAAGCTACCTAAAGCAACTAGAGAGCTAAAATTTTTAAGTGTGAATTCTGACTGAAAACAAACTGCCACCGTCAAAACGGAAAGTGGCGGAATTTTACTAGCGTTATGACAAATACTTATCATTACTTGTCAAAACAGTCATGCTGGGAGTTTGTTTTCAGAATTCACACTTTAAACAAAAACTTCGTCTAAGACATGTATGGCTCAAAATGTTCCAAATGGTCTAGACTACCACCTCCTTTCAGCTTTGCATCCTGTTACCAAACACCCTGTATATTTTATTTACAATGAGAGGTTTTCTGACAGCTCATTAAAAAAACAAAACTGTACAAAATTGGTACAAAAGGCTTCGATAGATGGCGCTTTACAAAAGGCGAAGGCGAAGAATTTATTCCACACTGCGTTTTTAAAAGTAAAATAAATTAATTGACGTCTATATCAGAAATTAAACGTATAAATAACCATAGATGGTAGATACCACTTACCTACATTATAGTATACAGACTTAACGCCTTCGGCTTTTTAAAAGTGCCATCTATAGAGGTTTCTTGAACTAATTTTTATGAGCTGTCAGAAAACTCCCCACTGGTATCTAAGTAATATCCCTTTTTAAAATTATTCTATATGACACATGTTTAACATTTTTGCATAAGACTTACAACCCTGTCATATAATATTTTCAATTCAATCAAACTATTCAATTGGTTGAATAGTTTGATTGAATTGAACAATCTTTGTAGAGATTGACACAATAACAATCTTTGTGAATTGATGTGTAAATGAATTTAATTATAAATAAATTATAAAACTATTGGTATAAGTTGTGAAAATTGTGTTACCCTTATGTGAATTTCCAAGAAAATATACCAAAGGAAGTACTTAACTATAACTCAACAATATCTGAAATATACTGACCGCGAGGACTGAAATTATATACCTATATTGGATTGTCAGAAAAAAATATTATTTAATCACACCACATTGTCTAGCCTAAATTAAGTCTCATTAAGAACTTGTGCTATGGATACTAAATAACGGATAAATAAACTTAAGAAATATATAAACACAGAAATTTTTTATTTTTTATATAGAAAAACATTCCAGACCCATATTATTTATTTATAAATTTTATTATTTGGCAAAGGAATTACCCATAGGCATAACATACTAAGAAATTGCCATGTCCGTGGAAAAAAACTGCTACACCTCATTGTGTAGAATAACATAGAAAAAAAAACAAGCTGTCAAAATCAATATGTGAGCCTCGTATAGACCGACATCTATGACAAGGGAGTTGTCCGTCTGAAGTTGTTCTCCTTATTGGTCTGTGTTCATCTGCCTACGCTACGCATAAGGCGGAAAATGCAATACGCGCGCTCTATACATACCTAATATTATTACCTTCCCTAAAGTGGGCACACTGGAACTGTCAATAATTTACTGCATTGAATGGGAGGTTTTCTGACAGCTAATTAAAAAAACAAAACGGTACAAAAGGCTTCGATAGATGGCGCTTTACAAAAGGCGAAGTCTCGTCTGTCATATAGCCATTAATTCCACACTGCGTTTATAAAGTAAAATAAATTTATTGACGTCTGTATCAGAAATTGAGCTTATAAATAACCATAGATGGTAGATACCACTTACCTACATTATAGTATAGAGGTTTAACGCCTTCGGCTTTTTAAAAGTGCCATCTATAGAGGTTTTTTGAACTAATCTTTATGAGCTGTCAGAAAACTCATTATTTCCCAGAGTATATTGTCCGTTCATCGTAAGATGTCCCCTGCCGTTATGTTGGCACTATTGCTTGTCAAGCTGTTTTCGTTATCTGGGATAGTGAATTAATCCTTTTTATTGATTACTTGCCAAAAGGGCAAACGATAACTGGATCCTATTATGCAAACTTAATCCCGAAATTACGTGAAGCGATTAAAGAAAAACGTCGTGGGAAATTGTCATTGGGCGTGTTGTTTCTCCAGGATAACGCTCCACCTCATCGTTCGGAAGTTGCGCTCACCGCAATCCGCAGTGCTGGCTTCGAAGTCCTTGATCACGCACCATATTCTCCTGACTTAGCCCCGAGTGATTTTCACTTATTTCCAAAATTAAAGGAGCATATTCGTGGAACTAAATACGAGGGTAGTCCCAAAAGTAGCCGACCTAACCAAGAAAAAACAAAAAATATGGGATGAATTATATTTATTTCTCTACATAGCTTCCTTGTAGTTCTTTACACTTTTCCCAGCGGTGCTCTATAGCTTCAATGCCGCGTCTGTAGTAGGAACCGTCGAGCTCTTCAAAATAGGCATTAACCGTAGACTCAACATCTTCATTGCTTGCAAATCTTTTCCCACCGAGCCATTTTTTTAAGTTTGGGAACAGAAAATAATCAGATGGGGCCAAATCTGGTGAATAAGGTGCATGAGGTAGCAATTCAAACTTTAATTCTTCGACTTTAGCCATCGCAATGCCGGAGGTGTGGACTGGCGCGTTGTCCTGATGAAACAAAACTTTTTTCTTTGATAGATGAGGCCGTTTTATCTTTATTTCTTCACTTAGACGCTGCAACAAGTTTGCGTAATACTCGCCGTTGATGGTTTTTCCTCTTGGTAGATAATCTATGAAGATTATCCCACGAGCGTCCCAGAAAACCGATGCCATGACTTTTCCTGCCGATGGAACCGTTTTTGCCTTCTTTGGGGCCGATTCTCCCCTTGCGGTCCATTGCTTTGACTGTTCTTTCGTCTCCGGTGTGAAATAATGAACCCACGTTTCATCCATGGTAATAAATCGACGCAAAAACTCTGCTCTATTGCTTCGAAATTTTGCCAAACACTCGACTGAAACATGCTCACGACGCTGTTTTTGCTCTAGTGTGAGTAATCGCGGCACCCACCTTGCGCACAGCTTCCTCATGTCCAAGTTTTCAGTTAAGATACGATGTACTGCACTTTTTGAAATGCCTACCATATCTGCTAGCTCGCGCACCTTTAGTCGACGATCATCCAATACAATTTTGTGGATTTTTTTTGCCATTTCTGGCGAAGTCACCTCATTTGGTCGCCCACTGCGAGGTTCATCTTGGCAGTTCGTACGGCCACGTTTGAACTCGGCCACCCAATATTTTACCGTTGTAAACGAAGGAGAAGACTCCCCCAATGTAGAATCTAGCTCTTCTTTTATGTTAGTTGGGCTGAGGCCTTTCAAATGAAAGTATTGAATGACGTATCGTAGACCAATTTTTTCCATATTAGAAAATTCTCTGACAGCGTTCACTTTCAAGGACTACAAAACAAATGACAAATGACCTAGCGTGTTCGAATTCCAAATTTAAAATCCGCATTGATCAGACTTTTTAAAAAGAGTATTTAATCGAATAAAACTGCCAGTACGTAAGTCAGGTCGGGTAATTTTGGGACCGCCCTCGTATGACGATGATGACGCGGTTATGACTGCCGCAGAGGAATTTTTAATAGTCGAGAAAATGTTTTTTTTTTGCGGAAGGAATAAGAAAGTTGGAGATGCGGTATTCTAAGTGCATGAGATTAGAAGGAGATTACGTAGAAAAATAAAATATTCTTGTTTAATTTTTTTTTTGTATTCATTCTAAGAATGTTTTGATTCGCCCTCGTATAATATAAATTGTGTCGTCATTCAAAACCTTCCTAGTCTTATAGTTGTTTATTATTTACAAATTAGAAAATTAAACATATATTTATTCGTGGTAGGTATAAACAAAGTTAGATTACGGGGTTAAAATGGACACATATTATTGGTAACACTGCTGCCAACATCAGCAGGCAGGGGACATCTTATAGTAAACGGTCTGTAGATACCTATACAACAAGCATGTTATTGAATGTAGGTTTAAAGATTTAAATTTTATTTCACTAAAGATAGATAAAGGGGCGAACAGGGTAATACCAGTCACTTAAGGCAAAATAAACACACCCCCTAATAATAAACATTTATTTAAGTACCAAAATAATTTGAAACACAAACAATTCTTTTCAATCTTTACACATAAAAAATCCGTCTTTAAACGGTATTTCACGCCAACGATGGGTAATTCCGGTCGGGCTTCGCCTAATGCTGTTCTAGCTAGCCTAACCTTACGCCCACAGCTAGACATAGACCTCCCAATACTGCAGTGCTAGCACGGATCTTTTGTCGATCGTAAGTTTACGAACGCTCGTATAGTATGGAGACGGTTTTGCAAGCAATAATTGAAATCTTTCCATTGCCGCACGGTCAGCTTAAATAAATGTGTTCCTTGTTAATTTTGAATGTTTGTTAACAGGTTCTACTCTTAAATAACTGTAAAATAAAAAATTACATTGTTACTAAAAACTTGCAACCGACTCCATACTATACGAGCATTCGTAAACTTACGATCGACAAAAGATCCGTGCTAGCACTGCTGATCTGTTACTGCAACTTTTTCTGGAGTTTAGATCAAGGGAGCTTTTTTGCTTAAATGACATTAAAATTAAACTGCTCAAAAGAATGACTTGCACTGATATAGTTGTTGCAGAAACTATACAAGAATCTGAAAAAAGGAAGCTGATTCGGGGTTAGTATGGTAGTAACCCAACGTCGTATTTTTCTCAATATTCACAAAAAACCGCATTGATTTTTTCTTAAAAACTCTGTTATGACAATGAATATGCAAGTGAAAATATCAACTCACCTCTTAATTACGAAGATTGGGGGAAAAAAAATTACGTACGTTCTTTCTCGATGCGCGATGGAAACTCGGCGACGGTCGACACCGGCTTGCTAGGTATAGCTAGCGCCTCATAAGCCTCTGTGTGCGCGGAAATAATATGCTGACCGGTATACTTTCAGGGAAACCTACTTAGCAACTTGTTTGGAAACATACTAATAATGATCAAAAGGTGTTGCCAATATGCAAACTTTGACTGCCCTAAATGCCCACATCTATTTCGGGTTTTCACAATTACATTGGAGTATTTATAACAGTCGAAGAACAGTTTTTAAGAAGTCGTCGTGGCGCCATGGTTACTGTGCATATCAAACGATATCGCAGGTTAAGCGCGCTCGGTGCGGCCGCTATTAGGATGGGTGACCGCCGACCATTCATTTCTCACGGCGACTTCCGTGCTTCGGAGGGCACGTTAAGCAGTCGGTCCCGGGTGCTGTATACTTGTATACAGTAGTCGTTAGGGTTTGTCAGAGGCCATTTCGGCACCCTGGAATATTTGACATCCACCAACCAGCATTGGGCCAGCTTTGTGGATTACGGCCTAAACCTCCTCGTCACCCAGAGGAGAGACTCATAGCCCTGCAGTGGGCTCATCACACGGAGTTGTGATGATGATGATGATTTATAACAGGGGATCGGTCCATATTGTCATGGCCATTTTATTGAAGTAATGCTGTTTAATGAGCATCTAGCTGTATCAGCAAAAGACAAAGAAATTCTAAAGAAATTTCGTGCACAATCTATAATCTTATTATATTGTACTTCATCAAAAAAAAGATTCTTTCTGAATGAGCGATACATTAGACTAACAATTCTACTTTAGAATAAGTACATACAAATAATATTTTTATATCGTGCATATCACGTTATATTTATTTTAATAGCAGATTATTTATCATGTCTGATAAATGTTTTATGTCAAGCTGAATCAATGAAATTTAGCAAATTCTACCATGAAAATATGATAGAGGCTAAACACAAAAATATGTTGAAAGTGCCTGTGAAGAGGATAGGGTCACATTACCGATTGCAGTGTGATCGTTGGCAAAAACAGCTTTCTCTTGTTTGCTGACCATCAAAACAAGAATAAAGAAGCATTTTAGAAACCATTTGGCATACAAACAGTTTTTGTATGTAACGGCGCCCGCTTAACGCAGCGTTAGACAGGTCTAGTTAAAATACGTCAAAAGGCTTCGATCTAAATTGACAACAGAAATCGTGACCTTTTTAGTTATTGGCCATATTTATTTATAAACGAAGCTAGCTCTTTCGAATGAAGCGATTGTCACGCATAACACTCATAACTTTGTAAGAAAGCTATTAAATTATTTAAAATAGCCTCTTTATTTCAGCTATATTCTGTTCATCATTCGATAAAATAAGACGTAGACACTTATGAGTGAAATCAAACCAAGTTTCCTATTATAATGGGGAGTTTTCTGACAGCTCATAAAAATTAGTTCAAAACACCTCTATAGATGGCACTTTTAAAAAGCCGAAGGCGTTAAGTCTGTAAACTATAATGTAGGTAAGTGGTATCTACCATCTATGGTTATTTATACGTTCAATTTCTGATATAGACATCAATTAATTTATTTTACTTTTAAAAACGCAGTGTGGAATAAATTCTTCGCCTTTTGTAAAGCGCCATCTATCGAAGCCTTTTGTACAGTTTTGTTTTTTTAATGAGCTGTCAGAAAACTCCCCATTAAATAATTAACAATTCAAGAATACAAAAGACATATGATATAGTTCATTTAATTTTATTTGCTTTATAACCAGGCTCAGTAAAGTAGCAAGTTACAACGATTACTTCGACCTCCGAAACACATCTCCGACATTCATTTACAAAATTTACATTTCTAATACTAAGACACCGTCATTCGTAGGGTAAAATTAACAGACTTAATCAAAAGAAAAACCTAATACAATTCTAATTTTCTAAAACGAAACTAAAGTAAGAAAAAGTAAAAAAGAAACCAATAACTGATTCTCTCTCGCTGTGTCAGTGCTCACTCATCAAGTCATCAATAATATTTACAATACATACTGAACATGTATTTAAGTAAACGAAAATGAATATTTTTTCCCAAATATTTATTTATTTTCGTATTGCAATCGACCTAAATCTAATAAGAAATTTAATGAAAGATTAATCTATACTATTTTATGTACACGATTTAATTTCACGAAATAGTGACGGAAAAACACTTTTTTTTCAGTTTTACTTTTTTTATGAAAGCAAATAACATATTTTGTTCTCAACAATCATTCAGATACGCTACGTCAGTATTAAGTTATATTTATATTTAATAATATTTTAACATTATATAGCTAGCTAGTAGTCATTTTTTTCATAAGAATAAATCGAGAGTTTTGGACCAAAATCAAAGCAAATAGAAAACTAAAACAAGGAATCACCATCAATCTCGACTGCTCTACAAACAGTAGGTTTTATGCCTTAAATGAAAATTGCAAAGTACCTGAGAATGTTTGTTTACAAAACCGTTACTTCGTTTAAATATATAAAAAATATATATAAAGTAAACTTCCCCTTTTCACAAATTTATTTACAGAAAAAATGACCCACGACTTAAAAGTTTTGCGAAAACTATTTCAAGTACAAAATATATTCTAGTTTCGCATTGGGGCCAGCCACAACTGAGACAAATTAATTAAAAAAAAAGCCATACACTTGTCAATAAAAAGGCCCATTCACTCCCCTCTCCTACAATGATAAGGAAATAAAAACTTTGTTTACACTGTATAAAGATTTGAAATACGCATCATAGATTTTCTACATTTTCGAAATCCGTTATCTCAATCATAAAAATACACATTTTATCATTAAGCCAAAATATGATTTCTTCTAGTCTAAAGAGTATTTCGATAGGTATATTTTTCATAGGTTATAAATTAATGTTTCCAATTAGGTGGCATTTTGTTTAATCATTCGAGTACTGAAAAACGAAGACTTTATCAAAAACAGTAAGACTTAGTTTTATTTACTTCCTAATATAGTAAGACATTGGGCCGTATTCGACATTACAATATTTAATTTTAAATCTCTAATTTCATAATTGAAGGCTTCAAAATCAGATTTTGTTACCAATCGTCGAGTTTGTTCTGATATTGGAGAAATCTAAAACTAGTGTGTCCAATTAAAGTCTTTCTGATTCTTAACTAGAACGTTTAACATAATGAAGAGATAATACTTGAGGGGATTGTATTTTTGGTTGTGTAGTTTATAAGTAACAGTAAAACAAACTTGTAATCCTTACGGTTCGTTCAGAAAACAAGTTCAAAGTTTAGATCAAAATAGCTAAGTTTCAACCCTAAAAACAGCTGTTACCTTTTGATGAAATCTATTCGATAACAGATGGCGTTAAAATAAAGCGATAAGTAACCAAGAAAGATACTACAAAATGTAATTTTATGCCTACTAAATTAGACGAAAACAACGTCTCGGGAATGTTTTTTTCGTATCTAAGTGCAGAATATTTTTAAAACTACCTTTTCACCAATATGTGCGTTTATCACAAGGTGTACCAATTTACAACACTACTGAAATAATAGATTCGCACGTTCGAACCGAATAACACGTTAATTTTCACTATCCGTGAGAATATATTTTCTCAACCTTAAACTATGATGCATCACTGACAAGGATATTACACTTCTTGTTTATTCTCACATACAACTATCATCACCACCATACAATGCTTGAAATAAATTTTAAGTAATCTGCAATTCTGCATATTTTTTATAGTCTATGAAAAGGCAAGTTCACTGCCCTTTGTGAAATATGACTTGTGTTACATAGTAAAAATCAGCTGGCATTGCAACGCTCGCTTATACGGTCGACTAGGGTTGTCAAAATATTTCGATGTAAAATAGTTAAATGAATATGACCGTTTCGATTGCTCGGACAAGTTAAAAATCCAGAAATGAATAGCACCAAATTTTCGACGAAATACGTCAAGAATCGATATTTAAACTCTGAACAAGTTTTGGAGAAGAGAAAGAAGCTTAAAAATAGTAAACGTAATGTCAAATCCGGCCCAATTCGTCCCTTATCAAATAGTGTTAGGAATTTGATATATTAATTATGCAGACTGAATTAACTGACTTTGGTTGACCAGCTTGTGGCCGAATGTAAGAAATTATTCCATCGATATACTTTTACAGATAAGGCCATTACAGAGAAGCTCCTTGAATTGTAAAGGTTATTCCGCACAGCAGCTATGCATATAACGTTACAGAATGTTGCAAACATTTTATAACAAATTGTAACTAAAGTTATGCAACTTATTACACCATGATATAATGGAGGAATACCGAACAGTGTTGACACAGTGTTATAAAATGTAATCATGTTACACAGTGTTTTATATTGTTATAACTGCTGTGTGAGAGCACCCATACTTGATAGCTTCACTACTTAATGTAATCATCTAATACTGTTTTCAAACTAAAGACTTCTCCATCGTATCTCTTATTTTTGCTATGATATACCAGACCAATTGTGACTTAAATCATTAGTCGGCATATACTCATTCTTATCTAAATTCGTTTCACTTAAATCGAGGTAGCATGAAGCTATCTTGCTCCTTTTCTGGTGTTTAGAATGAGTCACATATATCTAGTATCAAGAGGCTTCTTTCGCTCTCCTACAAGTGAGACGATTGAGATCTCCATCTCTTTTATCAGCCAAGTTAAGAATTTAAATATTTAAATACTCTCAAAATCTTAAAAATACCACCAAATTAAGTTACACCGCTAAAAAAGATACACAATCAGCTCTTCTATTATATCCACTTATATAATACTAATAGTAAGTTATTATATGTGTAATCAAGGGGCATTCTTATTAATACAATTATAGTGTATTAAATACACGACCGTTTTTAATATAAAAAATTAATATAAGTGACATTCAAGGAATTCAAGTAGGTGCTTGAGGATTGCATGTAATTTGTAACAGAATAATGTCGCTTTGATTTAGAAATATCTTGGCATAAACTTAATTTTTAACGCCCATATGGCTAAGTGTTTCTTGTTTTAGCGTTTTATATTACTGGCCAGTTAGAAAAATAAAAATATTGTTATTCTAAATTGGCAGTACAATTGATAAGCTCAAAAAACCGGTGAACTTAATCAAAGTTTCCAAATATCATCGAAAGTATTCTTTACGACAATGCTTTTAATATCTGCATTCATAAGTACAATATTTATCAAGTGAACTGGTCTGAAAAACATATTTTAGCTATATAGATAATAATAAAGAAAAAGTGCTTTATTAGCACCCACACCATTCCCTCGAAACGTAATCAGAAACGTTTTGGCTTTTATTTAAATAACGATTTGCTAATATCGTGGTAAATGCGTAATTCCTAAATTATAAATGAAATAAATTGAACCACTAAAAATTATGAGTAAATCTAACATATAACTATTAAACTTATATTAAAAAAATAACCTTTAAAAATACGTAGGTAGTTTCAGTCCGAGTCACTTTCAAAACAAAAAAAAATGATTGTTATCATTTCACAGCCCAAAATAAAAGCCAAAACAATCTGCGACCACTCTCTAATTTCAAAAATAAACAGCTAATTCAGAAACGGAACGAAAATTTCGCCTTTTTATATTTGCAAAGGCAACTAAAATCTCGAACGAAGCGAATTTTACGCTCCGTTTCAAATACAAAAAAAAAAGAACGTTAACTTTTTTTTTTACAAAAGGTAATTTTACACTACACTAGTGAGGTCCGTTAGTTGTTGCCCGAGGAACGTCGACACACGTGCGGCGCTAGTGAGGCGGCAGTGACGTCACTTGGCCGCGTGGCCATTCCCCGCGGATGTATCGACGACCTGCGAAACGAGCGACGTGTGAGCGCGCAAAGCCGTGTGTCGTCGTTCCTACATGAGGCTGGAATGTTCGCATGAAATTACGTGTGGCAACACATTAATTTAAAAAAAGAACTATTCAAATCTAAACAAAATTTGCCACGCGGTTCCTGAACTCTTTTTTTCTCGATTTTGAAACTTGGATTCTGTATAATTCAATTAAGTATTTAGTAACCAGATTTATATTAATGGAAATCAATCCAAATTCCAAATGAAGACCCACCCGCCACCAGGGTTTTAAAAAACAAGCAAACAGACCCAGCTTTTTATGAAGTGCGATTTTTTTATTTGTGACCCATATTAGTCCCTATGGCCAGTAAAGTAATTGGTTATTCTTTTTTTATAATTCTATATAAATTAAGAACAGATCGAGCCCCATATAGGTACGAAATACACAGCTGAGCGCAAGCTATAGTTTTTAGCTGTTACATTTAAGGGTAAAATTGTAAAAACATATTCTCGTAGACGTAAAACAAGCAATAAAGGTCCACATCTGAAAAGTGGAAGTATATAACAAAAAGAGAATCTTTAACTGCGGACCTCCTGTTTCCAAAAGTTCCACATGTAAAACGTAATTAATCCAAAGCCAAAATATATAAACCGATGAGTTTGATTTTCTTATTTGCCCTATACTTACTGTGTGAACTTGATACTTTTGTCTCATTTTAACCATTGCACTGTAGTGTGACGCACCTCCTCATTACTCGTATAATGTATATTAATAAGACATTATACACACACTTTCAATATAACAACACGTATTTCATTTGGCATCCTTACAGTACACTCAAATCTAATAAGACATTTTAATTGGAATTTGAACCTTATCACAACCGAATAAGGTGCGAAATGTGTACATCTTATTTCACGTGACGTTAAAAAGAGACAAAAAAGTTTAATGTTATACAATATGTATAGGCAAATCAAAGCATCAACTGATTTAAATATATTCTTAAATTCTACTTTTTGAAAACTGGAGGTTAAAGAATAATTTTAAAAGTTTACAGGAGAACAATACTCACTTCTTTTACTATATCAGTAAAGTAAGAAAAGTAGTGTACTCTTGCTAATTGAAAAAAAAAGCAACTGAAATATAACAGCCAAAAAGTAAATGTTTATTAAATCAATGGAGGTATAAAACCAACTCATAACTCAGTAGGAATCATTGAAACTTTTTGTGGAACGAAACAATAACACTTAGGCGAAAGAAATATGGTTTATACTACCATATTTCTTTCAAAAAGGAAAGTCGGCAAATCAAACCTTAGATCACTCTTCCTCGTTAAGCATTGGATTTTAGATCAATTTTATAAAGTGACTAGCTGACCCGGCAAACATTGTTTTGGCATATAAATAAAAAAAAAATAGATGTTGGCCGATTCTCATAGATACCGGATAAGCACAAAAAATTTCATCAAAATCGGTCAAGCCGTCTCGGAGGAGTATGGCAACGAAAACTGTGACATGAGAATTTTATATATTAGATATGTATTTCTTTGTACCAACATTTTCAAAAATATGAACACACCACTATCCTCAAGGTAATGAGCCCAAACAACCGATATTGAAGTACACATAAAACAAAGCAAAAGAAGTCATGCAAAACAAATACATCTCCTGATAAAAAAAAAATACAATCATAAGTAAATAGTGGGCTGTATTCGTACACTCTTATTTTAAGTCTTATAAGAAAGAAGCTTCAACATCAGTTTTTGTTTGTTTTTAATTTGACATAAATGAGACTTAAAATTAGAGAATGTAATGTCGAATCGAGCCCTGTGACTGTACACACATCTTATACTCTAAATAATAAGTCTGCAGAGATTAAGTACACACAATTAACCACCTGTATAGTTTAAAGCAAAATACCAAAATAAAGAAACTTCAAAAAATAAAAGCGGTTATTTATGTTCTTATTCTCGCAGAATAAAAATTATATTTACAAAACTTTTACCCCACACCAATTTTGAATTAATAATCGTAAAATGCAAATGTCGGAAATTAAATTATGAACTTTTTAATATCCTTTCAAAAAACTGATTCAAATTGCATTGAATAAGGAGGTGAATAGTGTCAAATATAGCCAATGTTGTGAATGTATGTTCATGTTGTGGCTATCCTGTCTCGTGAACTTGGATCTTAAGAAAGACTGCCAGTATTTCTTGCAATGTACTACTTATTTTAAGTCATAATTTACTGATTGTGTAAACACACAAATTCTAAATTATTATTCCATTATGAGAGATAGTAAAAAGTTTCTAAACATAAAGTCAAATTTTTAATAAAATAATTTAATTACCAAAAAAATAGAACAAAATATATACCTAGCTGAAAAATATTTAACACAACTTTCCTTTCAAGTAACAATTTACAACTTAATTTTACAAATTTGAAATATTCTTCAATAATCTCAGGCATATTTTACAAAAACTTTTACCAAAATATAACAAAGGTCTTATGTAAGAATTATCAACTAATCAATAAAAATATTACGGCATAAATTTTTATTAAGTACATTCTCACAAACGTGTAAAAAAATATAACAGTGATTTATTAAAATTAACAGCTACAAAAATAAATGGTAACATATGATGGCACCATTAAAAGTTTGACAATGCACTAAATAGCATAAGTACATTACATACAATTCTGACCCAATTTAGTTGGAGCATATTGGGTATAGTAAATAAAATGACTTACTGATAGTATATTATGTAAGGTTTTCAAATTGTACAAGAGATCTAATTATTACCCATGTGAAATATCTGTGGAACTAAGCTAATTACTTCATACAAACTGGAGGAACAGCAAATAAACTTTAAAGTTCTTCAATAAAAATAAAACGGAAATATTTTGAGGCATATTTAAATCGACTCGAATTCTATATCCATATTTTTAATAACTTAAAATAAATGAATTTTAAAACGTTGTTTATGATTGCCTTAGCGACGACAACGGTACTTTAAAGGGGACCACGGGGTGCGGTGCGCGGGGTACGGGGGATACGCATTTAGCGAGGTCCAAAGATATTCCCGACGGGGAGTAACATTTTACACTCAAAGTAAAATTAATACATGACAAACTTTGTCATGTATTATTTATAAGGCCTCCAAAACTTATAAAGCCTGAATCTACATAAATTGAAATATAGATTGATAATAAATACAGCAAATCAATGCTCCAGTCGCCATTTGTTTGTAAATTGTTCTAAAGTATAGGCCTAATAGTATCCAACAAACAACAAAATGTTACCAATATTAAGGGCATATACTAACAGTTTTTTATAATATTAAAATATACAATAATGTAACCAGAATATACTGTTACATATTTAATATTACTACCAACACTGATAAATATATTAATGTTTAGAAGAGCATATATTATGATAGAGCTTATCTACATTAAAAGTATAAAATTAGAGGAACCTCAAATTTGTTGTTTTAGTAATAGATTACTAATAGATTCTAAATACATATATAATAAGGATAAATGGTAAAAATGCGCATCCAAATTGCTCCAATATATATTTTATTTATTTATATGATTAGATAATATGCAACATTTGGCATGCACATTTTGAGAAACAGCATTAAATAACCCTGTAGTTTTGTATTTTGAGCAAGCTTTTTACTGTGAGTATCCAAATATCTAAGATTACACCTTTTTGTAATCAAAAATAATTTTGTTTTGGTAATAAAATTGTGCTAGTTAAAGGCTGTTCTTTAGTCAGTAGTCAAAGCAAAAGTAGGAAAAGAGATTCTAACTAAAATCAAATCAAAATGCTAGAGCATATTTACAGAAAAGATTTTTTCTGTTATTCTGAATTACCAAAATGGCTGTGGACTTCAACATTAACTTTAATTTATTAAGAGAAGATTATTAGAATCGTATTCACAAAAAAATAGAGGCAAAGACAACAATATTACAATAAATATAGGTTTGTTTCAATGTGTCACATAAATATGAGGATACAATCAATTCTTAACTGCTATTATATTCTATGTAACAGCAATAACCAATAGAGTTATATAATAATAGTCCAAAATTGTCATTATATAAAAAATAAACATAACATGTTTATGTTACAAAAATAATGATAATGTGTTATGTCAAACAGATTAAAGCTAAAAATGGTAATGTAATAATAAGTATACTCTATTTCTAATAAATAGGATAGAATATTTTTTTTTAAATTGAGACAGTCGCCACAAATATGCTGGAAAAATTGGAATGTCAAAAGAACTTATTATAAATTAAAATAAGTATTTAAAAAACCTGTCTCGTTCGTTTTTCTCTTAGTCCTAAGTATTAAACAATTTTTACACACCTGTTCATGAAAATTTGTGAATTTATGAAGTAAATTAAAAAAAAAATTACTATATCTTTAGTGAATTAACATCAGAATTATTCAAGTAGGCATGAATGTTTTTTAATAATTGATTAATTGACCAAAGGTTTTGTTTATTATCTAAATTCTGATACTGAATAAAAAATCAGCACAAACCAAACTGTTTTCAAATTTAGTGAAATATAAATTGTAAAATGCATTGTTTTTAACATTAAAACTAAGCTGAATCTTAATTATTTAAAAAAAATTACTGTACTATTTAACAACCATATACGTTTTTAAAGAAAACCTTATTAATGGGTAAGTAAAATGTACATATATAAATTGTATGAATAAGCTACGGTTTCAAAATATACAATTTAAAATTAAAGCTGGAAATAATTATATTTTGTTCTTGTATAAACTTTGTATATTGTTTCCAGTTGTCATAAAAAAATATCTCAGTCCGTTTTCTTCAAGTTTGTGATTAATCTATGTGATCTTTTGGTATCTGTGTAACAGTCAAACTATAATGACCTTATGTGGCCATTACAGTCATCGCACATTCATCTAATGAAGTTTTGTTAACTAAAGATAAACCACAACCTGGAAAAGGACTTGGTTTTTTAGTGATGTATATTTTGTGCAAGTGTATTATAATAAATATAAATATTACAACATTGAAAGCCATTATTACCTTATAAAAGTTTCAACAACAGTATATAACATACAATATATTTGTCATATAATGACTATAAGCTATGCAGTATACGAAGGCATATTTATTTATAAATAGACACATATAAATATGTATAACTATGTAACTTCAAAAATATTCCAATATAAATATATTTATATGTAGCTTATAAATTCTCGACCTTAAATAACAACAATTAATCAAAAGTATATTTAGAAAACCTTGTGTTTCGATTATAAAACCATTACATCACCACCTCATTATATGGGCTAATTCTGTACTTTTTTATGATTTGAGATTTAATTTTCACTATCACAAAGATAACAACAGAAAAGGCCCAAAATGTCGTTAATGTCCACATAAAAATATATAAAACGTTCATTCTGGCGGCGGAGGCGGCACCGGCGGCGGCGGCATAGCTGGCAAAGGAGGCTGACTCGGCTGGTTTTGAGGAACACTTGGAGGATACATTGCAGCACCATAGTAAAACCCATCCATTCCCATACCATAGTACAAAGGAGGTGGTGGTTGAACCATGTAGTAAGGTAACGGAGCCCTATAAGCAGGTGGAGGAAGATTCCAATTGCCTACCTTGTGTTGTGGAGCGCCGTTCTGTCGAGGGAGCTTCTGAGGCGGTCCGTGCTCCGAAGATCCCGTTCGTTTTCTAGACGTTTCTAGAACTTCCTTTGAAATCTTGATCTTTAATCCAGAAGACTGAGGTGGGGGAGGAGGCGCTGCTAATCTTTCCTTAGGTATCTTAATTTTTAGACCGGGACTAGAGGCTAACTTATCGCGAGGTATTGTTATCCGTAAAGTACCGTCATTCGGCGCTTGCGGTGTCTCGACCGGTGGCGGCGGCTGACTCGCTTCACGCTTCTTTTCCTTGTCTTTGTCTTTTTTATGTTTTTTACGTTCCTCTTTCGATTTGTCACGGTCCTTGTGTTTGTGTTTGTCCTTTTTCTTCTTTTCCTTTTTGTGTTTGTGTTCCGATACTTCCTCTGCCTGAGGTGGAGGTTGATTTTGCACCACCTGAGGCTGAGGTTCGGGTTGCACCGGTTGAATTTGAGGTGGTGGCGCAACTTGAATTTCAGGCGGTGGTTCTCTTTTAACCTCTACCATAGGAGACTTTCGTTCCGTAGGTACCGTTATTGGGGCGGGTTTTGCTAAACTTTCTTTTAATAAATTTGATACTAAAGTAGGATCGGTTTCGATCCCATTTAAAGACCGGGACGACTCGGCTTTTCTTTGTTCTGAAGGTCTCTGCGTTCTGATCGCATTACCTCTTTGGGAATCTCTGATTACGTTTTCGTATCCGGAGATTTCATCTAATTTCTTAACTACAGGTACTAATTCAGGTTCGGAACTGGACTGTTGTCTCTGTCTCGGTTGTTTGTGTGGCGTTTCTTTAGAGGGCGGGGAGGAGAACGGGGACAGTAGTCCCGGCGGGAGCATATCGCGAATAGCAGAACTCGGGTCTGGTCGCTTTTTGTGGGGACTTGGAGGTTTTTCTTGTTGGATTTGAGGTAAGTTTTGAGGGGGTGGCTGAGTTTGTTGTACGGGAGGGTTGGGGATTCTGTTTTCTGGTTTTTGGGGTCGATGTTGCGGGGGAGGCTGAGATCGTCGGGGGGCGGCGGCGGCCGCGGCGGGGGTGGTGGCGTTTTCTGGCGAAAACAGCGAGGGCGGCCTCGTCCTTTGTGGTATGACTTCGGGTTGGTTTGGTTGTACTGTGGGTAGACTAGCGCTAGAATTTGAACTAGAGGTTGCCGCGGGATGGGGGACGCTCGGCCGGTGGTGCCTATGATCGTGTGGAGCTTTATGATGCGAGGGCGGTTTATGTCCGTGCGGCCAAGGATGGTGTGGTTTATGATGGTGTTGACTGGAGGACGGTCGCTGATGATGCGGGGGTTGGTTAGGGGCTGTGTGGCCGGGTCTGGGTTGAGCTTGGCTCGGTCGGTCAGGCCGGTCTGGGCGTTCAAGCCTGTCCGGTCTTTCTGGCTGGCCGGGCCTGTCTGGCTGGCCGGGCCTTTCTGGCTGGCTAGGCCTTTCTGGCTGGATGGGTCTCTCTTGCCTCTCTGGTCTGTCCGGTCTTTCAGGCTGGACGGGCCTGTCGGGGCGATCCTGTCTAGCCTGCATAGCTTGTTGCCTTCTCTCCCTTTCCTCTCTTCGTTCTCTTTCTTCTCTCTCTCTCTTCTCTCTATACAGGTTATAGTCAATCTTCTGTGGTGGCGGTGGGTTGTTTGATGAGGTAGCTGGAACGTAGCCCCCTGGGATGGGTTGGCGACGTCTTTCACGTTCGTAATCTGTGGGCAAGAAAGAAGCTTAATATTAAATTTTGTTAAAATTTACTTACAAAATTTGCTTTTATTTGAGTTTCCATTGTAAGATTGCATTCAAATGCTAGCTTGGTATAGGATAAATTCAAAATTACTGGACTGATTTTAGTAGTAATTCTGATTTTAGAAAATAGAATCGTGTCATTGACTAACGGTGGGTTCGAACCTCAATGGAAGATCCAAATTTTTTTCATACAAAATCAAATCTGGATTTTGGTTGCATGGCAACACCCATACTTCTTATAGTGGGTTTCAATATTTTATCTTTATCTAAAATCCTTCTTTGTAAACACTTTTAAACAAACAAAAATTTGGATTTTAAATTGAGATTCGATATTAAAACCCACCGTAAGTGTTTATAAAGAAGGATTTTGGATTAGGATACTATATTTAAACCCGCCGTAAGCGACAAAGAACACTACATCCAATGTAAACGTTAGCCACTTGGACTTACAGGCAACTCTTGCCTTCTCTGCGAACAACAGAGTATAAATCCTTGTTTTGAAATTATGGTTGTAAGTTCAACTCGGTAAGGTTTATATTAAATTGTCGAAATCGCGCTTTTTTGTGGGACGCATATAAGGATATCTGTTATACATTCGTTGGGCAGAAAAGTGTTTCGCGTCTTTTACTATCGACGTGGCGCATGCTAGGCCCGCTTAACGAAGAGAGATTAAATTCCTTATATCCAGTAAAAGGTCCGGCAAACACACTTACCTTTATCAAATGATTTGTCAAAGTCATCGCTAGGCGGCCCATGTTTCTTGTCGAACGGCGATGATTGTGAGCCCGAGGCGTGCGCGTTGCCCGAATGCGGCGGAGTACCGCCTGAAATTAGTAATTTGGATTTATGATCAACAATACCTTCTAAGTCAAAGGCCCAGGTATCAAATTCCAGTGGGGGTGGATATTAGTGAGACGAAGACAGATATTGGCCGTCAAGTTATGAAGCCTGTCTCCCTTTGGGGTATGCAGAGACAAGGGAACACAAATTGCTAGTATGTTTCTATATTTCTAAGTTTATTTATGTATATATCTATTATTCATAGCACAAATTCTTTGATATTTAATTTGGGCTAGATAAATGTGTTTTGGAAGTCTTTGTGGCGCCGCCGTGGTTACTGTGCAAATAAAATGATATCGCCGGTTAAGCGCGCTCGGCGCGGCTTGCATTAAGATGGGTGACCGCCGATCATTTATTTTTCACAACGACTTCCGTGCTACGGATGGCACGTTAAGCATTCGGTCCCGGGTGCTGTATACTTGTATACCGTAGTCGTTAGGGTTTGTCAGAAACCATTTCGGTAACCTGGAAATTCTGTCATCCACCAACCAGCGCTGGGCCCGCTTGGTGGATTACGGCCTAAACCTCCTAGTCACCCAGAGGAGACACACATAGCCCTGCAGTGGGCTTATTATACGGCATTGTGATGATAATGTGTTTTGATTGTATGAAATATTTGTTAATGTTTCGACTAGATACTGCAGAAACGAAGAAAATTCGAAGTTACCTCAGCCTTTTAGTAGACAGTTAAGTGAAGTTAATAGTCAATGCATATTGAGTTGTTTATATAATTAGAGCTAATTATAAGTGCGGTATTTAGCCGGAGTGCACGGCAGATTTTTATTTCATTTAATTTCGTTTCATTTCAGAGCAATCACTAATCTATGATGCTACATCTGTATTATTTCGTCATTACCACCACCTAAAGAATCAGGTGCCTTAGTACATTATAACTGCTACTTCTGTATTTAATTGGACAATGCTATTTTGCTTTGGAAATACGTTGAATTACGGCAACAGAATTCCACACCTATACAAGGTCTTCCGCTTGATTTCCCACAACTCTAGGGTATTAATGGGACCATCATGTAATAGAATAATTTACATGTGAATATTTTTTTTTGTTTTTCTTTTTCATACAAAATAATTCAATTAAGTCAAAACATCTTATGTAAAACACCTTTATGCGATGTATGACAACGTGGCATTGTTGTTTATTGCATGTTTTATTTAAGTGACACGCATCCAAAATATTTAAGATTAACCCTTCGATAGATTTAAGGATAAGTATAAAGTCTTATTATAAGATATCCGGATGCAAGAAGATTGTAAATTGTTATTGTGTATTTTTAAAAGATGATTGCTGTTGAGTTTCTTGCCACTTCTTCTCAACAGATCGACTTTCCGAAGTGTTGGTAGAATGAATGTTAAAGAGATTTTACAAGGGTGATAATTTATGAACTCATTATATTAAGATTGATGATATCTTGGAAAGTATGCACTCTTGAACCACATATTCTTTGGCATAAAGAATCATTTTTTAGTAAGGAACAAAACCTCAAAGTTATGGTATATCAAAAAGAACACCTTGTATATACTCTTGCCCTCGGTCATAATTGGACTTAAAAAGCATGTTTATACAAAGAACTTCCACTTACCATCAGCTGATAAAGAAAATAAACACATGTGAGTAAAATTCCATATTAAAATATATCGTAAAATTTTTAGACTTGATTCTTATAAAAAACATAGTGATGGACTTACTGTTTGACATAGTCATCATTTTCCTCTTTAATCTCGAGGGACATTTATCAAATATATGCAGAAACTCAGCCGTTAACTTCTCTAAGAGCTCCGTGGTCACACTTTTGTCTACGTATGAGAACCAGTGTCTACCCTCGTTTGACTGTGGTATCTGTTAAAGAAATTTATTGTGTAATCCTAGGCGAGTAGTCAATCCTTACCTAGCAAATAACACAGGCTAAACTTAAATGTTTGACGACCGGCTGGTGTAGCGGTAACATACATTGCCTTCTATGCCAGAGGTCCTGGGTTCGAATCCCGGCGGCGGCGGATATTTGTGTGATGAACACACAGATATTAGCTGTCAAGTCATGGATGTTTATATGTTTATTTAAGTTTATTCTAATAAAAAATATGTATTTATTCAACATGTATGTTTATATATTTCTTAAATATATCAGTTATCTAGTATCCATAACACAAGTTCTTTAAGAAACTTAATTTGGGCTAGATAATTTTGTGTGAGTGTCAGAAATATTAAAAAAAAAAAAAATTAAATGTGAAAAATATTAAACTAGAGTATTTTTAAGCTACATAAATAAATAATTACAAAAACAAATAAAATAGAGAGTTTTATTGAGCAGGTATTGTTTACCGCAGTGAATAGAAACATAGAAACGTCGAAATTTACTAAATAATTTAATAACCTAAAACATGTTCATCAAGTGCAGAATATGTTCAAAATTGTGCTATCCATTTATCCTTAATAGTTCACCAATTTAAGTCAGACTAAAAGACCTAAACGGTTATAAATATTGAAAGTTACTTACCGCCCAGTTACTCCATTTTGATGCTAAATGTATACAGAAACAGGCAACGACTGTCGGCCTGTATTGCAAACACATAGTTGTAAGGTGCAGACTGTTCGAGGCCATGAAATACGAAGTTTGAGCCAGATCTTTGGGCGCTGGAACAGATAAACGGCATAGTGAATACATAATACGATTTGGAAAACAACATATCAAATTCATATTATAATAATAGTAATATTGTAATGATATTTCTAAGCCTATGAGATATATTCGGGGCAAATTGACAGTTTCTATCAAGTAAGATTTATGAGATAATGTGCACTGCAAATATGTTTTCTACAAAAGAATCCATATTTATACAAGTTATTTAAGTTATTTTAATTTTGTATGTCAAAGCATATCTAACAGTTATCAGAAGCAGACATGAGCACAAGTCTGTAAACAACAATATTTTACCTGTTGACTAACTAGAACTGTATTATTATACAGGGCTGATTTGCAGTCACCGGCCAAATTTTTAAACAAAGAAATAAATATATCCGCTAACATATTAAGCCAACCATGGTCATTCTAAATTACCATTAAAATAAAGACAACTACGCGCTTCTACAAAGCATCTTGTAGTACTACGTCGTAGTATTATCAAAGAAATGCCGCGTCGTAGTAGCTTTGTTCATCAACAGCGACGATTTGCATAAAAGTTTGTGGTGCCATATCTTTATATTTTTCATACTGAGCTACACTAAAATAATATGCAGGTACGTACGTTTATATCGTATCAAAGAAAGTAACATGGAAATTTGGCTGATGACTAATCAACCCTGTATGTAACACTATACAGATATATCACACATCTTGTTTTCTTAGAAACGATTTCTTGTGGCGTCTACCGTCATACGATACTCTGCCGATTGTAGTGTATCGGTCTACGTGACAGATTTAAACTATGTGGCATTGCAAGCTATGAGTAGGTAATCAAAAATGCGTAAAATGGAAGGGGGCAAAAGCGGAAATCAGTTAGAGATATGTGATAATGGAGTTTTTGAAACTTTGAGGTCTGCTTGCATGTATGCTGTTTGGATATACTTGGTATAAAATAAAGGTGTTTCAAAGTTTTTTGTAATCAATAATTATTTATAAAAAAACTGCAAATATAAAGTGTTTTATGTAAAAAAGGTCTCAACAATTGAGATCAATCAGTTACGTAAAACTCGATTCCTTCTTTCGATTCTTTGAATGCTTTGTCTAAGTAAAAAAACAAGTATGCTTGCATTGCACATTGTGTTTGCTTGCTTGTAGCCTTGCTGGAACAAAGGTTTTTCGAGTTACATAAAAAAACATTCTGTCTACTGCCAAACCTTATTTTCGTAACATGTCAGATAAAAAAGGCAATTTTCTTAATTGGCGATCTACTTCTATAAATACCTAGCTATTTTACAAAATAATCTGTTGACCCTTGGTATCCTCCAATCATTAATCACTTACTATTTTCGTAATGAGATTACCTTTCATTACATTTTAAATTTTTAAGTCCTATTATAAATAAAGCATATTGGAGATAATTTAATAAGCAACTCATTAGCTTAATAAGAATGTCAGTTCCTGTTATCGGTGTCATGGCTTGTCCTCAATATCTTATGTTTGAGTAAGCAAATTTGCAATGTTTTTGTAAATATGTCTAAGCCAATTCTTGCAACTGGGTGATAGGTCATGAAACATTTGTTAATTAGAGAATGGGATGTATTGCTGTATTAGCGATTTATTACATTTAAGATAGTTTATGACAAGCAAGGCTAATATCTGTGTTAATAGTTAACAAAAATTCCAGACCATAACCTTGAAAATTAAGTTCGCGCATTCGTTTTTGGTATGCATTAATGGATGTCAAAAAAAAAAGTGTGGGCGGGCAGGATGTGTGATGGAGACAAACAATTCTAAGACATTCATCATATTAAACATACCTCCTTGTGTCTGCAATAAGTTCATACATTGCCTGATGTTTTTTAGAGCCGCCACTTATGTCATAATTACGCAGCAACGGCACAGTTCCATACGGATTATGTGAAATGATTGGATTGGTTTCTTTTTCTTGTTAATAAAAACTATCTTCACAATAATTTTGAAGATGATTTAAATATAGCAAGGTACCCTTAAAAAAGTTTGGAAAGTCGACTAAAAAGTAACCAACCATCCTCACTTCAATGCAACTGCCGCATTTAAAATAGGAACTGGCCGCGCACGCGCACACAAGCGTTCATTCATGCGGCGGCGACGAGCATGTCACTGTCACTTTTGACGTTGGCAGTTAAACATTTGACGCACTCCCGAACGCTTGTCTCACCTTTGACAAGGTGACAGGTGCGTACGACGTGCGTGTGAGGGTGGTCGATGGCGACATCAAACCCTAACGTCTGTAGGAGTACATTCTCGTTGAATACCAGTTCTTGTGCCTGAAATAATAAGAGATTTATAGAATTGGGGCGGTATACAACGATGATGTAGATATTAACTAATAAGGGATAAAAATAACTAAAATCTATTGCTATTTGAAACTTCTTTAATGGACATATTATGAGTGATATAATATCAAAACCCGCTAAAACGTTTTTGGACTTAAAATTAGTTCATTACACTAAAATTCATTACCGCTAAAATGATGGTAGTGTGAATCAAAATCCACTATTCGACCAATGGCAGCGCTTCATTTAGGTAACGTGATCATCAAACCAGTATGCGATTTCTTCTTGTCAAGGGACAAGTGCTCGTGGTTTTAATTGAATTTTAGTACGAAATAATGGAGGAACTAGCACACTTTGTGTAAAAATGTGATCCAGGGAAGGCCCGGAAGAAATCTCGCAATAAAAAATTGTGGAAACGAGAAGTAGAACGACAAGAACGGTGAGAAAAAACACTGCAAACATTTCGTTAGAAACTTGTTATTATAACGGTATGCAAGATGAAACAAATAAACAAAGCCATCCTTGTAGTACTGATAGTAGGTACTGATTATTTATTTTTGTTGAAGTATGTAAGTTCTAGAACTGTAGGTATAACCAATTCGACTTGCTGCGGTCTGCCTTTGTATTGGCGCGCTAATTCAAAATATTTAAAGATAAATGACGGTAACATTTTTTTCGGTAATCTCATTTCGATGAAGCTGAAACCTTATTATCAATGATAGGAATAGGTAGTGCAATTTAGGGCCAATAAACTCCAATATGAGAATAGTATGGATACGCCTGCGGCATTGCGGGATTTAGTGATTTTTGTAGAACAATTCTTGATCAAACCAACCGGGTTTGTTTTTAATATTTGCTACGAATTTTATACGATTGCTTGAATCATCTTATAAAATATGATAAACAGGACATCAAAGAAAAACATTATGAATTTTCTATGAAACTTAACGCCGCACTAGTAATGAAATAATGAAGAAATAAACAACAATGTTTTTAATTTCTTTATGTATATTTAATATTGGCGACGAGTTTTTAAACCCACAATCACGATGTAAATGATGGAAAAAGTAAAAAAACAGCTGGGTACCCAAAGAGGGTTACTCACCAGAATAGAAAAAAATGTAACATCGAGGGCGTCGATGTCTGACGAGGACATCGATGCTCGCTCTGAGAGCCTTAATATAGCGATAAAGTATCTGCGAGAGCTTCAGCAAACGATCGAAGACCACACCGTCGACCAGCATGACGAGACCGCTTACGAGCAAGAACAGGAGTACAGGTACGATTTCGAAGAGCTGTACACAACAATTATCACGAAACTATTAACGAAAAAGAAACTAAACCAACGACAGCAAGAACAACAACAGCGAGCGCAACATCATAATGAACAACAGTTGCATGACCAGCAGCAGATACGTGAGAGCATACCTAAAATACAATTTCAACCACTAGGAGCATCAGAAACTTTCAACAACTTTAAGAAAACACTGGAATCCTACTTACGATTGAATAATATTACCAAAGATCAAACAAAAACCAACATTATACTATCTACATTATCACCAGAGCTCCATGAAAAGCTCTGTGACTTAGTATGCCCAGAAGAACCAATTAATATGTCATTTGATCTCATCACCGAAACACTTAATGAATATTTAGATCCAAAACCTAGCAAATAGGCCCTACAACATAAATTCATATCAAGAATACAAAAATCTGATGAAAGTATAGCTCAATTCACAGCGGAACTAAAAAAATTAACAACAAATTGCGAATTTAATTGCCAACATTGTGAGAAGAACACATCAGAAAGTTTCCTTTGCCTACAATTCATACGAGGCTTAAAAGATAATGACGCACGAACAAAAATTTTACAAGATCAAAATAAATGCACATTTAAATAACTAGTTCAAAAAGCAACATCAATAGAAATGGGAAGAACAGAAAACGACACTATTGCTACAAATATATTTCCCAGCACGAGTAACGCTAGTATTGACAAAGTTTCTACAAACACATACCAAACTAAAACTTCAAACGCAAGACAAATCACACGCCGAGATTTATAAGGTAAATGTTTTCGCTGCGGATCTTCTCATGAAACCAGGACATGTAACGCCAGCAATGTCACCTGCCGGAAATGCAATAAAATCGGCCATCTTGCCCGCGTTTGCCTACAACACAACCCTAAAGCTACGGATACACGACGACACCTGACACTTGACACTCAGTGTATACACCGAGTGTCCGTGTGTGTCATGTGCCGCGACACTCAGTTGCAGCTCTAGGGGCGCTCTAGCTTGGTGTCGCTCTAGCTGCCGTGTAGACGCGACGTGCGCAGTGTCTGAGAGCAGTGTCGCGGTTTTCGGTCGTGCGCGAAACTTTTAGCTAGAGCAACATGACGGCGGCACGCGCGTGCATTTTAAATTTGTAATATCTTCGGAAATATTCACTTAAATTACATGCTGTGAAAAGCATATTGATCTATAATAAATGCACAATTTATTAAAGGTACTTAATTGGATAAGAATGAATGCTGTATTGTTTAAAATCACTTCGTAAATAACCATTTTTTAGTAAAGGATAAAAATGGTTATGGTGGGTTATCCCTAAGAGATAGACATATACCATCGCAAACTTTTTGGTTGAACTTTTTAAGGTGGACAATACTGTAGTACATCATTTTGGTCTATCTCGTAGGGTTCAGCCAGCGTTTGCAATATAAGCGCAAAAGAACGTGCTTATTTACGACATCACATTAGAAACATCTAATATCAGTGTTTCTCTACTATATTATGCATGTATTATACATAATAACCTTCCTTAAGAATCAGTCTATCCATTAAAAAAAACCGCATCAAAATCCGTTGCATTATTTTAAAGATCTAAGCATACATAGGTACAGATACCTACGGGTGCAATTGATAACCTCCTTTTTAAAAGTCGGTTAATAAGAACGCATTTATTCAGCGGGCGTGCCATTTCATTTGAAATTTAAAAATGGAATACATTTTTTGCAACTGATGTCATATTTTAAATAAAATGTGCCTTTTCATAAATGCAAACGATATTTTGACCAGGTTCGATTCCCGGTTATGTAAAATTAATAGTAGATATTCATTTCTTAATTTTAACTAAGTCCGTAAATATCGATTCATGGCGATGGAATGTCAGAAAGAACTGAGAAATTCATGATATCAGTACAGTTTGAGAACGCAAAGCTGAAAATGGAATTTGATACTGGAGCAACATTAACGTCAATGTCAATGGTAGACTATAGAAAACTGAATATTGTAAAAAGACTGTTCCACACAGATATAAAACTTCGTACTTACACAGGAGAAGTAATAAAACCAGTCGGAGTCACTTACGTTAAATGCAAATACCAAGAAAAGGAATTTCACGGTAAACTATATTTAATCCTATTTTTGGACGCAGTTGGTTGAAGGAACTGGAAAGCTTGAACTTAGCAGATATAAAAACTATACAACATACAAAGAACTTAGAACTAGAGCAACTCATACAACTTTACAAAACCTCAGTCTTTAAGTCCGACCTGGGTAAAATACCTAATTACGAGGGACACCTTAACCTTAAAGAAAACACACAACCAATTTTTATCAAACCTCGATGAATACCCTACGCTTTAAAGACTAAAGTGGATGAAGAAATAGAGTGACTTTGCAAGCTAGAGGTCATAACGAAAGTTGACCACTCTGAGTGGGGAACCCCAGTGGTACCAGTTGTCAAGCCGAACGGGTCAATCCGACTTTGCGCAGACTACAAAGTAACACTAAATAAAGTTATATTGGATGAACAATACCCAATACCGATGATAGAGGATATCTTTGCAGAAATGAACAGCGGCAAGCTAATTTGTACACTCGACATAACTCAAGCATACCTTAATATGGTCATGGACGACGAAAGCGCAATGCTACAAACACTCAGTACACACAAAGGCACATACAAAGTAAACAGACTTATGTTCGGTGTGAAAGTCGCGCCGAGCTTGTGGCAAGGATTTATGGACAGACTCTTGCAGGGGCTGGAAGGAGTCAAATGTTTTTTCGATGATATAATTATTCAAGGAGATTCAAAGGAAAAATTGTTACAAAGACTTAAGCTTGTGCTAGATAAACTGAAAGAAAGCAACCTCAGAGTAAACAAGGATAAGTGCCATTTTTTTAAAACAAGTATAAATTACCTAGGGCACGCACACTATAGATAAAGATGGCCTGCACAAAAACAAGGACAAGATAAATGCTATAATAAAAACAGAACGCCCAGTAAACATTGCAGGATTGAGAACGTTTCTCGGTATGGCAACTTTCTATAATAAATTCATACCTAATCTCGCATCCATCGCGAATCTGTATTGTAATGTACACTGTAATGTAAAAAAAAAAATTTAAAAAATCAGGAGGTTCCAAAAGGAATGTTAGTTAGTATAAAATATGTACAGACTAGAGATGGATCTTCGGTACTAGCATGTCAAAAAACGTTCCTGAATGCATTGAAAATAAAAAAAAGACACGAGTTCAAGGAGTTATGAATAGATTTTATTCATCGAATGGCTCTCCTCCAAATGAACATACAGGAAACGTACCGGAAAACTGTAATGTTTGAAGCAAAAAAGGTATCTGTTCAGAGTCTCATCGAAAAGTTTAAAGCAGTTGAAAGCCACTATTGTCGATCACAAACTAATAGACAATATCTGCCAGCGGAATTAAATATTAAAAATGTGACGGATGTATAATACTGAAGCAGATGTTGACCTTATAGTAAAACATAGCTATTTTCGCAACATTTTCAGTACGTGTTATATCCTGGGCTTTGGGTCACCAAGGACCGACGACGTTTGCATTTCCTTACTATAGCGACTGAAAGCAGAACAAGAAACAAATAAAAAAAATGGTTACCGTCAGAATGGCAAGTTACGAGTCTCCAATCAGGTTAGAAAAGTATTTAAATAATGGTGCCCATTTGGTGACGTTAAGTGCAGGGACCGGAAAACCCCTTTATTTGATTAAGCCTATTGATAGGGTAACGCTATCAAAATCTTACCATATGGAAGTGTAACCCTATTGATATGGTACACTTTGTTAACTACTTTCGGATGCGCTTACCCTGTGGTAGGGTTGTCATTTCTATCTCTTTCCGCGCATGCTGTTGAATTCGGAAGTATAATTCGAAGTGCGAGATTTAATAGATGGTGATATTTTTGATAATTTGATATTCTTAGACATTAAATTTGCCTGCAGGTTTTAAAACCCTATTGAATCGGTAACCTTCAATAGGGTTTTCGATAGGCTTACTGCTTACATGAAGCTATCTCTATTGATATGGTAAGCCTTAAATGAGGGTAAGTCTTCGATACGGTTACCAAATTGATAGGGTTTTTTAAAACAAGTCTGAAAAACCCAATCAAAAACCTCTTTAAGGGTAAGCGGTTAAGTGCCGCTAACGATACAATTGGTGCCATTAAATTTTAGAAGGATCAGCAAATTTTAAGGTGACCGTTCATTCTGACGTCAAGATGAACGGTGACCAGTTTTTAAAGTAGGACCTACGGGGATTTATCCACATTTTTTGAAATCTTCATTACTGTAAGTATTGAGGAGCAAAAGATATCGATCAAAATGATTGTGATGCTGAAAACGCCTGATATAAACCAGTAGGCAAAACTTATTATGTGAGAATTTGCATTTTTGTTGATACCTACAATTGAATTGAGGGTCTTATTGAGAACCTTCTCTTTTTTAATTCGACTGAAAGTTAACAGAAGAATGATAAAAATATCACTGGCCTAAGCGCCCTTTACCATTATTTGAAAAATAGTACCATTTCAGAGAACAAAACAATTTTGAGATTAGTATGGGATGGATGCTCTAGTCAAAATAAAAATACTATGATGATAGCCATGTTAGGTAAATGGCTTTACACTGAAGGTCCCAGAAATGTGAAAAAAATCGAATTAATATTCCCTGTAGTTAGACATTCCTTTATTCCACTTGACCATGTTTTTGCAAAAATCGAAAGAGTTTTAAAAAGAATTGAAGTTACTTGTTCACCACAAGATTATATTACTACGGTACCTTACAACAGTACCCGTTTTTTTTTAACACGCACAAAGACAGAAAATATGAAGGTACAGGGCAAAGTTGTGTACAGAAGTGAGATAAATAACAAACAAATCATAACAAAGAAAAACAAGAAGATTACTATGATTTCACCACAAAGGAAAGAGCTTAATAAAATCGTGCCGAACAGAAGAAAAGTAACTGATCTCACGGCTTTGCTTGAGAAGCATTTTGGGAGCGGATGGAGGGGACTACCAAACCTGCTTTATTATAAAAATATTGAAGACAAAGTCAATATTGAAGGCGATAATAATCCTCTTAACAATACTGAGGAAGACTACGTTTCTAATATATGTGCACCAAAAAAAAAATAAAAAAAAAAAAACAATGTTTTGAAGAATTTTAAAGTAGTTACAGGGCACATTTAATTATGTTTAGCCCAAAACTCGTTTTTATATTTTCATTTTATTTTATCTTTGGATCGAAGTTAGTCCGATTTAAATTGCATGTTTAATATATATTATGTTCTTTTATTTAATGTTAATTTAGATTTTTTAAATAAAAATATATTAGATGACTATTAATGTTTGATATTATAATACTATGTATTGTACAAGACTTGCGCATAATACCATCCAACCACCATTTTAGTCAGTAGCAAAAGCCTCAAATTTTTAACAAGTCAATATCTAAATCCTCTATTATGCAAGTTGAGTTTCAAATTCCGATAAAATCAAAACGTTTTTCGTTTTATTTCGAAATTGGCGCCTATATTTCCAGATAACAGATCAGATTTAATGTTGGCGTGCTCCAATATTCACAAAGGTACCAAAATATATATATTATTCGACATTACAAAAATTCTAGGAAAAAAAAACATTTTACAATTTTTCACTAGAAGTTATTTTAGCGGGATTTGATATTGTATCACTCATATCATATGCCCTAGCCAAAATGAATTTTTTGGCCAAGGCTAAGCAATAAGACGTCTGTCTTATTTATAAATCACAAATAAATAAAGCTTATGACTTTAGAATAGTTTCTTATTGGAAAGTTACTTTAGAATACTTTAAATTTTAAGCATAACTTCATTCTTTTTCCGTTATTTTAATTGTAACCAAACAAAACTAAATATATTTGAATGCATATATCCTGTCAGTAAACATTATTTGTGACTGGAAACCCAACTGTATTTTGCTGAATTTGTAGCGAAGTTCAATGGTTACAGTTTTAACAAAGATGCTTAATTTTTATATAAAATGACATAGACATACCTGCTCCTGATACTGTTCTGGAAGCAGAGCATTCACACCCTCACCTCGATGGAGGCAGACATGGGCGACTTTTATCACATACTCGAGCTTTCGAGGTTGCTCTTCCACCTGTAATAACATTCATAATATTATATTAATAAATTAATTTAAAAAAGAAATTCATAAAGTTATGTATGCAATCCTTCACTACTAAAATGTACCAACATCATCTGAATATTTTTATTCATTGACTAGCTGTTTCGCGTGGTTTTACCCGCGCCATTTCAAATCCCGCGGGAATATCGAGTTAAAAAGTAGCCTATTTGCTATTCCAGACTGTAAACTATCACTGTGCCAAATTTCATCCAAATCCATTAATCCGTGATAGAGGAACAAACATCCAGACATGCATACGCCCATCCATCCAAACTTTCACATTTATAATATACAGAATTTTAGTTTGCTTTTATTCTATAGATGTCGCTGTACGTCAATTAAATCCCGCAACAAGAGTTATAAATGACTTAGCTATACTTACTTTGTAGACTACCTTAATTCGTCCCTTCACAAATATAATATTGGTAGGATTAAATGCCTTTTCAGACACTGTTTATGGTGAATGTATTGCACCTTTAGAATTGCATAGACTCAATTAAAAAAATCTAAGAAATCAAGTGACCATTATAGACGTAATTTTTTTGCTCTTATTTCACGAAAGATAAACTTACCTTAATATAGAAAGCTTTTAAAAGCAAGTAACTAACATGTTACATACTTTATAAGTAAATTAAATCAGTTCAAAGTTGAAAGTCTGCAGTTTCAAAAATTGATTCTTGATTTGCCAAAAACACATATTTTTGAAATACATCACTACTATTCTGAAGGTGCAATGTATTGATATGACTACTAAGCTTACAATGTTTAGTATGAATATATTCTTCATTATCCACATTGAATAAGAGGATTTTTGGTATAAAACATAATGTCTTTTGAGGTTCATGCATGGTTTTATTTGTGAACAAGAAGAGATAAAAAAATTCTTACCTTTGCAGCCAAAAACAAAGCAGCAGCTGCAATAGCATTCCGGTGAAACTGTGTAAACGAGTGGAATGCATAAAATCTGTGCATGTATACAATTGCTGTGTTGATACATAGTTGAGATCTGATTTATTATAGTTAAGGAAATTTCAAAAAAAGGACAATTTTAAGTTGCTGTAAGAAATATATACACAAATATGCTATCCTAAACCTAATATAAATGAAACTCAACAGGCTTACCAGTTTTTGATTAGTGATACAATCTATACTTTAGAAATAACTTTGATAATTGGTTGATTCATGCATAACACCACATTCCAGTTTTTTTTTAATATTCTTTTTGTATACTACCAATTTATGAAATAATAGAGAAACAGACCATAGATGATACTCTGTCCTTCGAAACACTATTGATTGCATAGACATTTCCAATGCAACTATAATTTTCTGCAGAGCCAAGGTTAGGGGTCACAGAAGGGATCCTAGTATTCAACTACTTAGAGATTGTCTTTCACATACAGTTGATGTTTTAACTTAAAAAAATATCATACTAATAAAATAAATCTGTTTGAGTACATATGTCATGGGTTCTGCTTCCTGCACAATACAACTGGATTGAGTTAATTTTGATATGAAAATAGTATTTACTCCTATCATAGTATACTTTTATCCTTAGTTTATTGAGGTTTTCCCAAAACAACAACATACAAGGAATACTATATCACATTGAGCATTTTGTCCAATAAATAGTAGCAGAAAAGTAAATCATGTAACAAATCACTCATAACAAAGAGTCTAAATGAGTCATAAAAATAATGTGTGAAAGTCTATGACTCACCAACCATTGCAAATTAATTTTGTAAATTGTACAGTTGTTTTTGAGTAAGTACTTCATTATCAGCTAACTTTGACGATTGTCAAGGACAGTGGAATATTTGTTTGGCCTTAATATTTTACAAAATAATTAGTTATTTACTAAATATTTTTCTCTTTATTTAGTGATTTATGTAAAGCAATCATTAGAATTTGTTCCGTACTTGGTTTTGAATGTACAAAAAGTTACATTATGAAAGCCCAATTACAAATAAGTATATTTACACTAAACTTTTGAGAAATTCTGGCAATAGAAAAATAAACTCAAAATATTTGAAATGCATACCACAACCTACAAATTTAAAAGGAGGTTGTAAACAACCGTCATATGTAAGTATTTTTACCATTTCTGGTAAAAATACTTTGGTCTTGCAATTGGTCTACTATGTCCATTGCAATGCTCAAAGTAGACCAATTCGAAAAATGATATCACCGGTAGTAGTACCGGTGAGCAGAAAGATGTAATATAATGTATTTATTAAGTGTATTTATATTATTAATAACCGATTAGTCTTAATTACTAGGATACTAAGAATAGTTTTTTCATAGTAACTTCCAAACAACTGTTTTGTACGAGTTTCTTGGCAAAATAAAAATATAAAGAGTTTTGGTTATCTACAAATGCAATACAAATATCTAAATGCATGCACCTAAACAAGAATGTCTGATGAGAAAGAGATAAGATAAATATCAACATGAAACATCTAGAAATATTAGATTGCAGTAGACCTTCCAAATTAAAACAATTTCAAAAGACAGGACATCACTTCAAAACCCACAAAGTAGAATGAATTTAAAATTGAGAAAAGAAAGATATTTAATACAAGATAGTTGATAACCACTACATTTTTTCTTCTTCCTTCTAGCTGAGGATGTGATAAGGTATCATTGACTAGCTGGTAAAATGTTACTATGATTTAAAACAAGGAAAACCCAAAAAAATGTAGATGATTCTAAAGATCATGCAATCAAGCACTGTATGCAAAGTTCAAAGGAGATAAATGTGTCATCACATGATACTTTGTTTACATTAACAATGAAGATAAAACATTATCCATTACTATCACAAATGAGAAACCAGGAAAGCATGAAATATGTTTGTTTAGTATAAATTCAGAAGGTTAAACGTTTTCTTATCCCAATCGCAAATACAGCGCAAAAATGATAAAAGGCGCGTAAATTTAGAGCCGCCAGACAGGTCGATGGTATGACTGGCTACGTCACTCGCGCAGGCGTCCTGACCAGCTGTCAAGGAGCACTGACCTAAAAACACCACGCACACGCGTGACCCTAACCTAAAACAATCTTTAATAATGAATACAATAATAAAGTTTAGGAACCTTAACCTTCTTGGCAATAAAAGGAAAGCATTACTTACAAATGAGGGGGAAGCCCCATATATTGAGGGCGAAAGTATCCATCACGACGCTGTAACTGTTAACGAATTTCGTCATACTTTCTACTGGCTAAAGGCTGCTGTATCATATTTTTCAGACTTTGTATATTATAATAGCACATAAGAGAGGTGTTTTCATACATAATATCACTGTTTCACAGCATGTTTCACTAGTTTTGCACACATGACTCGACAAAAACATTGCACTGAAATCACCAAACTTTGAAAAGGATACACTTGAAGCCTCTGGCCCATATCCTGGATAAGATTTGCGGCCTGCTGCCGATAAGCTAATTCTTTATCTGCATCTAGACCGCATTTTCTGCTTGCTGAATTCTGTAGTTGGTCTTTTGTAAAATACCATTTTTCTTGTGCACCAGCCATTGATTGAACGGATGTTCCAATGACTGTTCGCGAAAGAGCACGACGGAGAGCAATGCCCCGTCTATGTGCTTGAGTGGGAAAGGGACAGCGCTGTGACAGCGGTGACCGGATACAGACAACGTTAACATTTGAGAGATTTTTAACTAATAATCCAACATTCTTTTGAGAAAAACGCACGAAAAGACACACACAAAACAAATAAAATGTTCCACTACTTTTTTCAGACTATCACAATGATTAAATTAACATATGAAACTTTCGTCACAACTTGTTATATGTTTGCTACTCTCAAAGCGACGCCATTGTAAAAACTTGGTGGTTATCGTAACGAGGTCTCCGGTGACAGAATGGTGATCTGCAACAAGCACAAGTACGTATCACTATAACATAATGTTTCTAACTGTAATTTAAGATTAGCTTATTCGTTTATAGGTATTTTTGTAATGATTCAATAACTTTTTATCATGTTTTTTGTGAAATGTAAAATCACGAACCTAAAACTCTGTCACACCGTGCAAATGGCCGGCCCACCACTGAATACAATACAGTGTGTTATTAAATTTGTTAAATAAATTAACTAACGACCTATCAATTCATTAGCATTTCGAAAAATCATTAATTGATTTTTACATTAATTTCTGTTAAATACTAATTAAGAATCGATGATTTAAAAAATATGAAATATATAAAAGTTATGTGTTGAATTATTTCTAAAAAGGAAATAATTTATCGCGGTCAATCACATAATACCCGGTATTTTGACGTGGTTTTCCCGTTTTCCGCGCTTTGGGAATTTTCTTTTTGTGTTGGTTTGCTATTTACTTAAGCAGTCACTAATGAGCAATAATTAAACTGTTCTCTTTGTTTTTTTTTTTATCTCTTTCAAGATGTATCCTTTAAGTGCAAACAAAAATTTGCATTTACACAACATACGAATATCAGAACGTAAGCTTAGACTGTTTTGAGGTTAATAAGTAGTATACTGTTTATATCTGATGTTGTTATTCTTGTGTCCTTGTAACTAAGTATAATTTTGAACTTACCTAGGTATTCCATTCTACATAATTTAGCCAACTGATATTTACGTAGGTAATACTAATATTTGCACCAGAGTTTTAACAAACCCTTCAAATATGTTTCAGTTAGATCACAATTGCCTGACATGTCGCAATCGCATCGTTCGGCATCACTGCCAAAAATCAGAATGTTGAGCAGAGGAGGCAGATCTTCTTCTGGAATCCGTATCACCAATATCAAAAGTATTAAACCACCAGATCCTGAGGTTATTAAAAAACAGGAAGAAGAAAAGTTACGAGCACAGGTAGTTATCCAAGCGCACAGTTGCTGAAACTTTATTCAAACCAATGGTATTTTAATTGTCATTCAATACTTATTGTGTTGCAACAGAAACAGTAAGCCCTCTTTTATTTTATAATCATATAATCACAAACTAATGATAAACCATATCTATTCCAGCTTCAAAAAGAAATAGTGTCAAGAAGTCGCAACTGTGCTTTCAAGAAATATGAATGTCTCGAGCCAGTGGTATCAAATAGTCAGTATTGTGCCCTACATATAACACTCGACCCTAAATCTGGATATAAACAGTGCTCTCATATGGTGAATGGAATTAGATGTGTCATGCCAGCCCCTAGCGATAAGGATAATGCGTAAGTATTTGCATAATGATATCTAGTTTTAAAGTCCCATTTATATCAATGACCACATTGGTGATGGGGAAACACTGCCCGGTGGTTGCAGCTTCAATTCCCACACAATGCTATTAGATGTGTGTATTTCATATGTTAGGCATAAAAATTGGGATTTTTTATTGATAATCCCAGTGTTGAGAATGATGAAATTACAATGTGAAATTACATTAACAGTTGTATGTTTAGATTACATATTAGGATATAGAGGAGTTTTGTTGTTTTTGCTTCTTCCCAAAATCAAAGAGAGTAAACATAATATGTTTATTAATATGTTTTCTAAATTTTATATTTTTATTAGTTTATCATTTAAAAAGGTTCAAGTATGATGAAACTCATTGGCTACAAAAAGTTTCTTTTGAAAAATAATATTACTTAATTGGTTGTATTTCTTGCCATTTCCACTCAACAGATTCACTATCAGAAGTGGTTTATCTATATTTAAATTTGTAAAAATTGTGATTTATTTCAAGTGTACTTAAATACCTAAAATAATTTTGACTTTAACGAAAAAATCCTACAAAGAGCAAAAGTTTAATAGGTAAAACCAAGTGGGAACTATGAACTTGAATAATGTATAACTTTCTACAATGTGTTTTACAGACTCTGTTTTGAGCATGCTCACATAGCATTGCATGCAAGGAATCGAAGTACTGCCCCTCCACCACCTGTTAACACCAGTGAGACCTTGCTGAATCAATTACAGCACTATGTCAGGTATGTGTTCTGTTTCTTTTATCTATTTAGTGGCTTTGATTGATTTAAAGCAAGATAAGAATGTTGTTAATTTTTTTTATTTTGTACATCATTAATTTTAAGGTTAATGGCAATATCGAGTATTTATTACTATTTATTAATAATTTGTGTTTCTTCTGTTAATATGAAACAAATCTTTTTTTTTTTTTTTTAATGAATTATGGATGGGACGTTTGTCTTCCATGCCACCTGATGTTAAGTGCACATGAAGACTAAGGTGTTACACGTCCATCCACGAGAAACCTATTCACTCGACGCTTAAAAGTACTAGGACTATACTGGTCAGGGAAAATAGACGCAGGCAGTTCATTCCAAACCTTGGCGACCCGTATCAAAAAGGAACTGTCAAAGCCCTTAGCTCGACTTTTCGGAATATCTACCACATACGGATGGAAGTTCTGTCTGCGTCTAGTAGTCCGATGGTAAAAGGGTGAGGGTTCAATTTGTTCAAACAGAGCACTGGCGCACTCACCAAAACGTATCCTGTAGTACACGGTTAAACACGCAACCTTACGACGATGCTCTAAGGTCTGCAGTTTTTTGGTTGTAAGGTCGACGTCGTTAATTAATTTACGGGCTCTTCGGTCAACGGAGTCTAGCGCTTCGAGCTGGTATTTCGCAGAACCATCCCAAAGGTGACTACAGTACTCCATGCACGACCTCACTTGGGCTGTGTATAAGTTGAGCAGCCGTTCAGAGCTGAAGTACCACCGGACCTTCGAGATGATACCCAATTTTTTGGAAGCCGTTTTTGCCATAGACTCAATTTGTTGACCGAAGTTTAAACCGGATGTTACAGTTACGCCTAAAAGCCCTAGATGGTCAGTGATGGGGACAGATACATTTTGGAAAGTGGGCGTAAATGTGAAGGTGCTCTTTTTTGCGGAGAATAGACACGCCTGAGTTTTGGACGCGTTGAATTTGACCAGGCTATTTCTGTTTTGAACTCTATCAAAATCACTAATATATTTTTTATCTTTATCACACAACAACTTTGACAATGGGGGGACGCCATTGGTTCCAGGTTCGATCCCTGCACATTGCAAATATTTGTGTTCATAATATGTGTCACTTGATGATTTATAATGGCCTTAACCTTACTTTTCATATGTTATGTCTAGAATGATTAATGTATTTGATGATGCTTTTTGAATCCTAGTTTGCTGAGGACTTTATCTTAATTTATCTTGTAAAGAGAAATCTATAGTTTATGAATAAGGCTCACCTGTGAGATTAGAACTTCACGAAAAAAATCCTTGATAATAAATAAAACAACTAAAAAAATATTTAGAAATTTTCCCTTTTATGTTTGTATAAAATAAAATAAAACACTTTATGTTTTTACTGCCTTATCCAAGGGTAACATTTTATCTATAAATTCCACAGGATTAGGAGCTATACATAACAATTGAATGATGCACTGACAAGGTTTTTTAAAGCTGGTGAAAACAAATGAATTTTTAGAACATTTAACACAACACGGTTATTGGATTTACATATAAAAGAACATTAAAATCGGACTATTAGTTCTTTTTCAATTGATTTGAATTGAAGGAGCAAAACTGGATTTTTAGGAAAAAAGGAATAACTCCAAATATTTTAAAAACACATTGAGATTACTTGATTTGAGCTTGAATGATTGGAAATTACCTCTCCTTCATCACCTAAAAACATTCCGGTCTGAATACAAATAACTCTGTATTTAATATCTGAACTATAGTCAAAGCCTTATATAGATTAGGTAGGGGAACTAAGGTATTCTAGTGTATGTTGGCTTGGGTAATTTATTTATTGTATAATTTCAGACCTGAACGGGCTAGAACAACGTCCTGTGCATCGTCAGTGTCGGTAGTAAGTGATCCTGCTGACCAGGATTCAATGTTGCCGCACCCTGTGGATCCATTCAGTGAGTATTATTTTAATATTTTATACTTAGTAACTTAATGAAGGTTCATCAATCCATTCAGTAGATGTAGTTGAGCGCGTAGATAGCTCTTTTGAGGGGTCAACATTCTTTTTTTTATTTTTATTGTTTAAACTTTCATAGCCTTCCATGGTGGACTGCTTCCATGCTGGATTGGACTGGGAGCAAAGGAAAAACATAGTCAGTATAAGGGACAGAGGTTTAATTGGAGATTTTTTTGTGGGCGATTGGCAGACCCTCTGTCATTCCAATAGTCATTATAATGCCTCAATATTTGTCAAACGTGATGGTTTCATAAATTCTGGTGTTCTGTGTACCCCATAAGGGATACAGGCGTGCAGTTATGTATGATGTAATTTTATACTTTTATACATTAACAAGGGAGTCTTTGTCAGCTTCTGAGTATGTCATACAATGAAGTAGGTTTAGAAAAGTCCTCATTTATTAAGGAAAAGATTTTGTGCATAAGATGCTTATACTTGCTTTCAGTAGTCTTAAGAGTTTGTCAGAAGCTATTCCAAAATCCTGAAAAGAATAATGGCCAACTGCCATTATTCTTTTCAGTCAGTACCGCTTTTATTAGCACAGATCAGGCACGTACCAAAACTTAATAAGTGGGTTTGAATACTAGGATGACTGTCATTTAAATGTAGGTTATTGAGCGGTTGGGAATAAAAAGTTAAAGTATGAATTGTATGAATTAAACATTTAATTTTAATTTTGGTTGTAATTTGTTTTTGTGTTTTATCAATAAATAAATAAAATAAAATAAATCTAACTTAAGTTGTTTGTCTATTTAATTTTCCTTGTGTGTACATAAATTATTAAATAAATAAATAAGAATCTCGCAAATATGACATATGAACAAATTCTGTCCAATCAATACACATTGTCTGTCATTGTGAAAATATGTTCAGATTGACAATATAATAACTTCGCTAATTAATAATGCTGCTGTTTTGATTTCCATATAAGAAAAATCGCCTTTTAATATTCTCCAACTAGAATTAGCAAACTTGGTGGTTTATGAACTAAACCTCCTCATCGTTTATTGCCTTGCAGTGGGCTCTTTAACTATGATCTTGAATATAATTGCTGATAGAAAGAACGGCACTTTTATCATGCAAGCTTCAAATAGCTAACTATAGTTCGGCCGTTCAGAGAATGCGTTCCTGACACCTGTCAGTTAGTCACGACTAGTGATGGGCACAACATAACACTGAGTTCGTTACCGTTCCTCCAAAATGAAACGCCGCGTTATTTTTAAGATTATTTTCGGTTTTAAATTGGCGGAATTATTTAAAATTTGTATTTTAGTAATTTAAGTGGAAACCAAGAAAAGGTAATATTAATTTAATAAAATTGTTTTATTTATTTTTTGTTACAAAGTTACAATCTGTAGTTCTATGCAATAAAGTATATTGAATTCAATGTGCGTACAGAATATTCAGACTCCGATTCGCTTGAGGAGGTAGTTTCTTCATCATCATCTTCGCCTACATGTATAATTATTTTATTATCAATAACAGTTTCAATCCTAATATCTCGGTCAAAATGTTCCATTATCAGGTTTTTAGTCTTTCAACAACCTTTGTTATCTTATAGTCCATTATTTTCAAATTCTTAAAAAGAAAAACGAAACGTATTATTTCATAAAGTATACCTGTTTAAGAACAGATTACGATACTGTTATTATTAGCACAGCACTACAAATATAAAGCTTTGACATTACCTTGTAATAGCGCAGTATAGATTTTGAAAAATATTGTTTACCAAGTTATTTGACACTCAGTTTGGCACAAAATTATAAAATTCATTGATTATTGATATAATAATGTTGTTTTAATGCTCATCAATTGTTAAAACGGTAAACAACCAGCAAAATATTTTTATCGTAACTGCAACGCCATTACAAAGTTACGACGTCAGTTCAATCGCGATGTGTCAGGAACGCATTCTCTGAACGGCCGAACTATATTTCCAAACATCACGATATTTGTAAATTAAATTGTTATTATCTTTTCTTATAAATTTAGACATGACTGTTTTTTAATTATACTATTAAATTTGGGTTAAAATGACCTAAATAAATGATTATTATATTAACTATATTTATCAAGTAATTAACAATTTTTAAATTAATTTCAGAACAAATCGATGCCACAGCAGTGAACACACAGTATTCTAACGCTATCATGGAATGCTTCAGTGGCAGTGAAAGTGACTGTGATGTCACCGATGAACTTAGAGGCAGCTATGAAATAGTGCAGCCCGATGAAGGGGAAGTAGAAAACCAACCTTTGTGGTAATGACCAACTTTTTTTATAAATTTAGAATATAACAAAAAACTACAATAATAATAGATATTAAAAGGTTATCTAAATTTGAATTCTACTTAATTGCGGACTATTTTACAGTTCTTTTGATTGAGAGTGAATCTATGCTTGAATCATAAATGCAAAACTTTGTATGTATGTACTGACTATTGAGTTTCATGTTAAAAAGAATGAACCAATCTTAACGATATTTGGTATTTAAAAAGCTTAGGTATAAAGGGCTTCTTTTTATCCCGAAAAGTTATGGGGTACCTCTTTATTGTATAGTTCATTAATTTCAGTTATTCAACTGAAGGGAAATAATCAACAATTGCCATGAAATAGCTTTAAAAAACCGCCTCCACAAAAACTTTTAAATCCTTCTCAAAACTTATAAGTAAAAATAATAAAACGACCACTTTGCCGATGGGATAAACCTCTCTGCCTCAGATGCCACTGGTTGCGGGTTCGATTCCCGCACAGAACAAGAAAAAAGACGTGCGGCACTCGGACACTGCCGCGGTAAAGCTATTGCATAGCATTTTTTATCAACTTACGCAATTATAATTATTTATTTATTTTATTAATGCAGTAATGTTTGATCTAATATGAAGTTCCACAAGTTCCTAGTAGATGGCGCTGATTGTTTATTAAAGCCCGCATGTAAAGTTATGAAATCAAAGTATCACTGCTGTGCCGGTCGGAGTGGTGGGTGTTACGTTTTTTTCGTTACGGAATTTCTGGATTCGGTCCCCACTAGGGCATGCAAAACCGGAAAGTCATCAAAACCGGTTTTGAACATCGTTTTTTTGGGACCAAAACCGAAAACCGGAGCTAGGTCCGGTTTTATCAAAAAAAAATCGAATGTAGTATAATTTAAAAAGAAACACCATTTTTTTTAAATACCCACTAAGTCTACAAATAAAACAAATTGTATGTTACATTTCTTTTTAATCCAAACCATAATAATTGTACAGATAACAATGAACTTATAATTCCTACCTATTAAGTCTGCTATCAAATATAATATAATAGGTTGGGGAAAAAGTCTTTTCGCATTATAGTATGTATGAACTTGTAATAAAATCTCTTTGGCTATAGTATTTGTATCTGGCTGGTTTTGGTATCATTGAAAGTTAAAATTTTAAAGAACATAATTCCAAATTCAAATTAGAAAAATGTGTGATTTTCATTTGTTTTTCGTACTGTCAAGATGAGTGAATCTAATGAAGAAATTCGATACATTTTAAAATTTTACTACAAAAAGATAAAAATGCAACGCAAGCCGCGAAAAAAATTTATGGACGCGATGTTTATGGACCTAGTGCAGTGTCTGTGAGAGTAGCAAAAATTTGGTTTAAGCGTTTTCAATCCGGAAATTTTGATGTCAAAGATGCACCTCGCTCTGGTCGAATCATTTTTATTACGGAAAAAATGGATGCCATTTTTGAAAAAGTGGAGCAAGATTGACATATCAGTAGTTACGACGTAGCTGAAGAACTAGGAATTGACCACAAAACAGTTTTGGCGGATTTGAAAAAAACTGGGTACACAAAAAAGCTCGATATTTGGGCACCTCACGAGCTCACTGAAAGAAACCTAATGAACCGTGTACTCATTTGTGATTCTTTATTACGACGTAACGAAACCGAATCATTTTTGAAGAAGCTGATAACTGGTGATGAAAAGGGGATTACGTACGACAAGAACGTGCGAAAAAGGTCGTGGTCAAAGGCCGGTCAGGCTTCACAGACTGTGGCGAAACCCGGGTTAACTTGCAATAAGGTGTTGTTGTGTGTGTGGTGGGATTGGAAGGGCATTATTCATTATGAGCTGTTACCACCAGGCAGGACTATCGATTCTGAACTCTACTGCGAACAACTTATGAGATTAAAACAAGAAGCGGCCGGAATTGATCAACAGAAGTGGTGTGATGTTTCATCATGATAACGCCAGACCTCACACATCTATAGCCACCCAGCAAAAATTAAGAGAGTTTGGCTGGGATTTCCACCTGTTTCTGTCTCTCCTTTAGATTTCCACCTGTTTCTGTCTCTTTAGAATTCTTTAGGCAGTGTTAGGTTAACATCACGAGAGGACTGCCAAATCCACTTGTCGCGGTATTTTGATTAGAGGTCCCAAAATTTTTATAGCAATGGGATCATGTCCCTACCTACAAGATGGCAAAAGGTTATCAAACAAAATGGTACATACATACTTTAGTTAAATGTCAATAATCAATATTAAAAAATGTTTTGAATTTTCTTAAAAAATGCGAAGAAACTTTTTCCCCATCCCAATATTTTAAACATAGAAAACACAATCAGCATCTTCAAATATTAAACACAGCCACCCACAATTACCAAAAAAATCAACATTTTTGTAACTTTGAAGACGCACTACAAAATAATATAATTTTAATATGATTCATATTGCACTAAAAAGAGATCAATAATCAACTAATTTAAATAAAGCATAAATCACTTGTTTTCAAGAGATCGCTGTTCTTGATAGTGTACATTTGATGCCTCAAAATTAATTATTAGTGTTCGAAAAATGTTGATTAAAATCAAAATGTTAATTGTTACTCAATAATGGGAAAACAGGAGCTGAGCTCCGGTTTTGGCTCTCAAAACCGGTTTTCAAAAATCGTTAAATTTTGGCCGATTTCCGGTTTTGCGCAAAACCGGAAAACCGGTTTTGCATGCCCTAGTCCCCACGCTCAAGGCCCGCCATAGAAGCTATGCAATAGCTTAACACGTTCCAGCGCGGTACTTCTCTCCATAATGACACTAACAATCTTCATATAAATTTTTCGTACACCTATACCCGTACTGTTATACAACATTATCATTCACCAATAACTGTGTGTCAGTGACTGCTATAGCCGTATACCGAGTTTAGCCGTAGTGCCTATTTTCATAATAACTAGACTATAAGACGCGCCCGTACGGTCATCGCAATAAAAATAAGCAAACCTTACAGAACTGATACATATGGTATTTCACCTAACAAGTTTGTAAATATTTGCTTATTTTTATTCAGACCAGAGCAAGTTGAAATCTCGAATCGTTTCGAGATTTCAACTTTTCGTTTCGAAGTCGTTTGAACTGTTTGAAATTCCTGCCATATTAGCTATGTGAACCGTTTTCAGATGGCGTCTAGTCTTAACTTTTAATGTATGAAGTTGTACTTCTTCTCTTGAGTATATGTGTTCTATGGGCGAAGCACTGAATTACGCGTTGAAGTAACCTTCATACATATACACCGGTTACCACCGTACTGTCAATGTGCGTAGCCCCTGTGTATGTGTGTGTATGATACCTAAAACAATCTTATTGAGCATGTATTTTTGACACTAGGAATTCAAGCCTCCTGTACAGAATAACAGTAAGACTGCTCTCTATGAAACTCCAATGTAAATTTGCCGGCTTTTGCCGTAGTGATTTTTAGATTGAGTTCTGTGAAAACGGCGATACCCGTACCGCCATTACATGAATTCCATATTTACTGTCTATGCCGTTACCGCGGTGGAACGTGTTAAAAAAAAGTTCTTTGTCTGGGTGTTTATCTATTTATGTGTTTATATTCTAGGTTCCGCCCTAGTTCGCTTCATGGTATCCTATAACACAAGCTATGCTTACTTTGGGGCCATGTAGTTGGTATGATTGTCGGGATTTTATTTTATCTCTTTATTGTGGTAACGTCCTTAGCCCATTTGTTAGTTTTAGAACAACAATGTCATCAATGTATACAAGGTGTTCCTGTTGATTTCCCATAACATTAAGGTTTAGTTCTTTACTAAAAACAATACTTTTTGCTAAAGAATACATGGTTCAAAAGTGCATAATTTCCAAGATATCATCAATCTTAATATAAAGTTCATAAATTATCGCCCTTGTAAAATTATAGACGCGTGTCAATGAAGCCATACAATAAACAACAAAAATATTTTAAACATTGAGGAACGTTGCATACAATGTACAACGCAAAGTGTACTGTACCTGTAAAAAAAGGGATAGAAAATGCTATGTTGTCATACTTCGCATTAAAGGTGTTTTACTAAAGATTTTTTGACTTAATTAAATTATTTTGTATGAAAAAATTCACATGTAATTGATTATTGTAGGGACACACACACATACATTGTACAGTATTACATGGTGTTAGGTTAAGTTTGGTTTACTGGCCAGTCGGCGCTGAGCCGAGGTATTAAAAGGTCAAATAAATAAGTCAAGTATTATTACGTATTTCATTTTATTAGTAGTGACCTATCTACTCAGTCATTTATACAAAGAGGATTTCCAACAGTGGTGACCCCGTGAATTGAACACTAAAGTGACTTTCAAGGGTGTTAAACAGTGTCAAAACTAATAAAATACACTTGTGCCGTGTGCGTATTATAAAGTGCCGACTCAAATCCGTTTTCGTGTACAAGCTATTATGACGAACCCAAAAGAGACTGAACCAAAATTAGTTCCGGTATTTCAATCGGACATGGCGCAAATTTCCGTAGCACCAAGGATTCCGGAATTTTGGACAGACCAGCCCCGGTTGTGGTTTGTCCAATTGGATGCAATTTTAGCTCTTCCGAAGCTCTCAGATGAGACCAGATATAATCTAGTTATAACTAAACTGGGAAAAGAGATTGTTGCTCAAGTAAGCAATTTCCTGCTAAAGCTGCCAGAAGAGAAGAAGTATGAGAAGTGGAAAGAGCGCTTACTTGCTATATTTGAAGAAACAGAGACGCGAAGGTTGCAGAAACTGATAGGAGAGATGGAGCTGGGCGACCAGCGGCCTTCACAATTATTGGCAAAAATCACTGACCTGGCCCGCAATAAAATCTCCAGTGAAACACTAAGGATGCTTTGGCAAGGACACTTACCACAGGCGGTGCGCGCTGTACTTACTGTAGCAGATACTGTCGACTTGGAGTAGCTGGCGACGATGGCGGACAAGATCGTCGAGAATATTCGACCGCTGCCGATTAATGAGGTATGCCAAAATGCTAGTTCTGATACTATTGCATCATTAGTTGCTGAAATTGCGCGTTAGATGAGATACCAGGTTAGATGAGATGAGAGATGGAGCATCACGATCCAGGCTACGATATAACAGCTATAATAGGAAATCTCGTTTTAACTCGCAAGGCAGATCTAATTCACGCCCAAGGATTACCCCAAATAGTCCGAATGCTACTAACACCGCCGCTTCCGTACTAAAGCAACAAGTGCGTGGCACCATGCAGGAGAGGTCCAACACTAGCTACATCAGAGAAGAAATCGGAAAACTAGTGGAGGTCCAGTCATCGACGGGAGACTGTACCCAGTTTATTAATTACCTTATTGTTACAGATCAGACTACAGGATTATGATTTTTCATAGACACAGGGGCTAATGTCTCAGTTTTTACCTTTGTTCGCGCCTACTCTATTTGCAAATCTTAACGCCGGTTTAATTAAAAGCTCTCGCGCATCGCCGGTTAGGGAACCTACCCCCGCACGCACCTTATGAGGAAGAACATACTGGAAGTAGTGAACGATCGACCGCTGTGCCGCTAAGACGACGTCCCTTGACGCCGGTATCCGCATACACCGCTTGTGGATTCTTTGTGTTAATCTGTGCTGTTAGACTCTGTGCTTGCGTGCGCACGCATAGTGAAACTTAAAGCCTGGACTTTCACCCTACGCCGGAGCAACCCCAGAGAGAGAAGCAAGGGTGAAGCAAGGGTGAAGCAAGGCGTGCCCTTTTCATTTCCCGCCCCTATATCGCATTATTTAATTGTAATTATTTTTCCTGTGATTACTATCCATCGAAGCTATTTAATATTTTTCTACATTTCCGCGAAACATAATTAATTTGAACCATAGCATGGGGACTTGGGGAGTGACCCTCTGTGGCTCCTCCAACCTTATAATAACAGGTCAGTGAAAACATGTAGTTTGTCTTTGTCCCAAAATAAACTGCATGCTGCTAACTGTTCGGTAATTAATACTTATGGTGCTAAAACATTGTATTTGAATTTAAATTTAAGAAGGCCTTATAAATGGACTTTCATTATAGCGCAGGTAAAGCAAACTATTATTGGCGCAGATTTCATTAAATTTCATAAGCTATTAGTAGATTTATCGGGTCGAAAGTTAATAGATCAAGTTACAAATATGTGTACCATTGCTTCAATTGTGAACTGGGACGAGCCGTCATTAGGAACTGTAGACTCAAGTCACCCCTATAGTGATTTATTAATAAAATATCCTGATAATTACTAAAGAAGTTAATTTCAAAACGAATCCTCCTAATTCCATTATGCATTATATTGAAACTACTGGCCGACCGGTAGCTACGCGCGCTCGACCGCTACCTCCCTATCGGTACAAGAAAGTTAAGGAGGAATTTAAAATTATGTATGAAATGGGCATCTGCAGACCATCTAAAGGAGCATGGTCAAGTGCCTTACATGTTTTACCCAAATCTGAGGGCCAAATAAGGCCATGTGGGGACTAAAGAGCGCTTAACGCAATCACGAAACCGGATCGATATCCGATACCGAGAGTGCAAGATGTAACGTATATACTAACCGATAAAGTTATATTTAGTAGATTAGATTTATGTAGAGCATATCATAATATTCCAATACATCCAGACGATATAGAAAAAACTGCTGTAATTTTAACTGTGTGTAGGCGCAGTGTTACAAACCCGAGTCCAGGGTTCTTGGAAACCTTTATCTTATTTCTCAAAGCGGATGTCGGAGACGGAAAGTAGATATATAGTACGTACGCTCGAGAATTACTCGCTATATATCAGGCTATTCAGCATTTTTAGGTACCTTTTAGAAGGACATAACATAACTTTACTATATTAACTGACCATAAACCACTAATTTACGCTTTTATCAAGAAACCTAGCGAAAAAGACACACCTATACGAATAAGACTTAATGTTTATAAGTGAGTTTTCTACTGATATAAGATATATAGAAGGTAACAGAAATGTATTTGCAGACGGTTTATCGAGAATCGAAACGGTAACATTCTCGACATGCTTAGATTACTCGGAAATCGCGTCAGAACAACAACACGATAAAGAGTTATTAGAACTGTTAGGATCTACATCCGGTAATATTAAACTTAAGAAAGTTTACATACCTTACTGTAGACAGATGATTTATTGCGAGAATTAGACCTTATTTACCCCAAAGGTTTAGAAGGAATGCTTTTGATATTTTACATAGTTTAAATCACCCCGGTATTAGAACGTCTCGAAAAATGGTTACGGAAAGATATTTTTGGACGAATATGAATAAAGATGTAGGTCAATGGACCAAAACTTGCATTCATTGTCAGAAAACAAAAGAAATACCAAATTTAGAAGACATACGGTTTCTAAATTTGGTATTTGTTAACCATAATAGACCGCGCAACTAAATGGCCGGAAGCATTTCCTTTAAAAGATATATCAGCTGACACAGTTGCTCGAAAATTTTATGAGGGTTGGATAGATCGTTTTGGGACTCCGATCAAGGTTAGCACTGATCAGGGTACCCAATTCGAGTCTAAATTATTTAGTTCATTATTAAAGTATTTAGGAAATTTAAGATTAGAACCACCCCTTTTGATTGGTGGTAGGATCCCTTCTGGGTCCGCCTGGCTAGCGACCACCCTTTATATAAAGTCTGCCGCCAAATGTTACCGCTCCGGCGGTAATGTGTTCCGGCAATATTGTATAAAGAGCCAGTTCCTTCCTAAACCCGTGTGCTTTAATCTTCGATCTCATCGTCACTTACCATCAGGTGAGATTGAGGTCAAACGCGGGTTTAGTCACTTATAAAAAAATAAAAAAAACCCCATATCACCCCCAGAGTAATGGGATGATTGAGAGGTGGCATAGGTCCTTAAAAACAGCTTTAAGAGCTAGATTAGATCAATTAGGCAATACTTGGCTTAATCATTTGCCTACAGTTTTGTATGGTTTACGAGCAGTTCCGAAAAGTGATTGCGGCGTAACAGCTTCCGAGATGGTTTACGGTACTAGTATAAGATTACCCAGAGAGTTTTGTGGAGATAACATAACACGTAGCTTTAGTGACACAGAATACGTAGATAAAATTAGGGATAGTATTACAAAAATTAAACCGACCTCTAATAGGGAGAAAACACAAAAGACTTTGTTTGTGCACCCAGATTTGAGTACATCAAAATACGTTTTTGTAAGAAATGAAGTCACGAGGTCGTCTCTAGAACCTTCACATTCAGGACCTTACAAAGTTAAATATATCGATATAGTAAATATATCGAAAGGTTAAAGCCAGTTTATTTACTTAATGATGACACCTCAGTTCACACTTTTGATAGCCTCGATAAACAAAATAATTGTCAAAATAAATTAAGAATATATTTTGCGAAACAATACCTAAAGATTACCCAACCATGTTTGAAACAAAAAGTGCACGAAATATTAAACGTCCGGTTCGATTTTGCGATGTCGAAATATACTAATGTTTATATTGTGTACTTTATGTGACCTTGCCTACTTAATTTTAGTGAAATAATTAATTTTGTGATTGTTGTATGATAAAAATAGTCGAATTGCAAAAATGTATTTTTAGTAATAATTAAACGTTTAGGGTACTTGTAAGTAAATTATCAGTTCAGTGCCTGCACTTAGTAATATTAACAAGTTTAAGTAGCTCCTGTGACCATACTTTAAATCATGGGCAATAACTCTGTAAAAAAAGAACGTAGAGAAGTTAATGTTATTAACCAGGCAGCGATAGCTCACCTAGATAATTTACTACATGGTGGGACTATGCGTAGTAATTGCGCTTCTGGCAATCGCCATAACCTATTTTTTGTTTAAACGCTGTCGTAAGAATTTACGTAAATGGCTGTGGAAAGAAATAAAAACCGAAAGGAGAACCGAGGAAACAATGCAGGAAAAACGTGATGATTTTGTGTAGTTTTGTGTAATACGTCTAAAGTGCATGATTTTATAAAAATGTTTCCCTATATTTCAATGAATTTTAAAATGTAATAAATAATTTACTCATATATATTTTTAAATATGTATAAACTATGTATTAGCTATGTTAATTGTATAAAAATATAATTCAACAAAAGTGTTCTAATAATGAAACAATACACTGTTAAAACTGAACTCAGTGTTTAGTTAATAAGTAATAAGTATATCATTGCTAAGAATGTACGGTTTCATGTTTCGATATCCGACTAAATTGCTAACTACGCTGTCACATGTCGGTAAGTCCCGTAGCCTTGGTCATTTGTAAGACATTTTAAGACTTATGATTTTAATTTTGTTTTTGCTAAAAGATGTTTAAGTTTATTTTTTTAAAAGAAGGGGGCTACTGTAGGTACACACACACATACATTGTATAGTATTACATGGTGTTGGTTAAGTTTGGTTTACTGGCCAGTCGGCGCTGAGCCATTGTATTAAAAGGTCAAATAAATAAGTCAAGTATTATTTATTATGTATTTTATTTTATTAGCAGTGACCTATCTACTCAGTCATATACAAAGAGGATTTCCAACATACATGGTCCCATTAATACCCTAGAGTTATGGGAAATGAACAGAAACACCTTGTATATTCTCCAAAAACACCTTTGACGAATCTTCTATCATATAAAACACTAATCTACAAAATCTATTCATATCTGACTGAATTATCACATTGACAGGAATTGAGAATCCCGCCTTTTGGAAGTTGGTTGAAAACACCTTGTATTGCATTTGAATGACTGTTATCAAGAAATTCCTACATATTCAAAACAAATGAGTCCTTTTAAACTCTTACTAATTAAACAACATAAAACCTCATTTCCAGGCGAGCCGGTGTTTTCACAGCGGAGGAAGCTATCAGAGAAGCCAGGGATACCCTAGTCAATCTGCAGTCGGCCTACAAAAGACAAATGGATAGATTAAAGGTGCTGTTACAAACTGAACGACTCAAGTATTTGAAGACTTTGAAAGTGGAGAAAGAACAGTGTTGTAAGTCTTATTTACACTTACTTTAACATTAGGGATGCCAACTTGTTTTTCTAGAAATAAGAGCATATTTGAGTATGAAAGAGAATATTAAACAGTATATTTAAAAATAAACAGTATTCAACTTAATTAATGTTTGAAACGCATATTTTTGGAGCTTCTTGCACAAATTGTTAATTAAATAAAACATAATTTATATATTTTTATTATTACATAGTGTTTAATTAATTTAAAATTGATATTTGTAGTACCCGCCTAGTACATTTTAATTAATTAATTATCCATTAGTTTAATTAAGTCGATTGTTACCTGCATAAATTGTTTAAAAGTTTTTGTTCGACTTTATGCAAACTACTCTAGGATATCCTGTTATTGGTTAAGATATTTTGTTACTCTAGATTTAAAATTATATGTTCTGTGCCTATAATGCTGTTGGATATCTTGTTAATAAATAAATAAAGTCTAGCACATAAAGTCAAAGTCATAAGTCAATATATTCTTTATTTCGTAAGTATTTAATTAAATACTTTTGAAATAAGTCAAACAATTTACAAATTGAACTGAATCTACCACCACTTCGGAAAGTCGATCTGTTGAGAAGAAGTGGCAAAAAACTCAACAGCAATCATGTTTTAAAAATTAGAAAAAAAATACACAATAACAACAGTATGGGTGGCAGGCAACCCTATTTAACATACACTGAGCAAAATTTAATTAAATGTTATTATAATATCCCATCGGCCCCTGGATAATCATGTCGTAAAAGGCGACTATTCCTAGTGGCCTTAGCTTGGTGGTAGGATCGCGCCAGAGTCCGCCTGGCTAGCGACCACCCTTCATATACATTCATATACAATCTGCTACCAAAAAACACCCTGCTGGAAATGTGTTCCAGAATTTTTGCAAAGCCCGTGTGCTGCCATTTTCGACCTCATCTTCATTTACCATCGGGTGAGATTGAGGTTAATGGAGGGTTCTGTCACAAATGAAAATTGACTGAAATATGGTATGTTATAGTCAGATATATAAAAATTATTAATACATCCAACTAAGGCCTTATTTTACGTATCACTCTGCGGAATAATGTTGTTTTACGATTTTTTATCATAATTGTATGACATTGACATAGAATGACAACAAACTTGAGAGGAGCTTGAAGTAATACTTTATTCATTAGACAACTTTTATCTGGCCATCGAGAAATCAGTCCAAAAAGGAATATTTTAATGATACATTAAATTACTCTTTTATAAGGCGATCAATACAAAAATTACAATAAGAGTTACTTATGGGTATTTTTTATTTCTTATGTTTTTAAAAACATTTTTTCTGCATTCAATTACAGGCAGCATAAACAGCCAAGTTCGATCCGGGGCTGTGACTTTACGGGAGAGAAAGCAACTCAAAAAACTTAAAGCTTATGCTGGTTATAGAAGAAGACGGGCTGTTATAAATGACAAGCTCAGACTGAAAAGACTAAAGGTAAGTAATTGTACTATAATAGGGCAATATTAAGAGATTACATTTGACGTTTCCTTATACCGGCCAAATAAAGTTCATTTTTGGTTGTGTTGTAAGAAAATGTACAGTCTGGCTAATGAAAGCGGAGAATGAAAAAATCTGGCGAATAAATAAAATCCGATCATGGTAACCCCGACACATATGGATTAAACAAATATGATACTTGATTAATTTTGTACTGTCCTTTTTGATGAGAAGTATACAAGGTGTTCTTTTTGATATCCCATAACTTTGTGGTTTTGTTCCTTACTAAAAAATAATACTTTTTGCCCAAGAATATGTGGTTCAAAAGTGCATACTTTCCAAGATATCAGCAATCTGGATATAATGAGTTCATAAATTATCACCCTTGTAAAATCTCTTTAACATTCATTAAATAGATGGGTGTCACTGAAGCCATACCATAAACAAAAAAATATTTTAAACATTAAGGAACATTGCATACAGTGAACAACGCAAAACGTTGCGAACTGTACCTGTGCATAGCAATAAAAAAGGGATAGAAAATGCCAAGTTGTCATACATCGCATAAAGGTGTTACATAAGATGTATTGACTTAATTGAATAATTTTGTATGAAAAATAAACACAAAAAAAAAATGAAAAATTATCCACTTGTTATTTGATTTCTATTATGGTCCCATTAATACCCTAGAGTTATAAGAAATCAACAGGAACACCTTGTATAAACTAAAGGATTTATGTTAATTTTTAAATGAAGATTAAATGTAATAACCTAGCCTTGTAAGCAGCTGTAGTATGGCTATAACATCACATTTGCAAGCACGAATATTTTTGGCATAGTCAACGAATGCAAAGCATTGAAAAAGCCGACTTCACTAACGTTTTATATTAACAAGTCAAAACGTTTTAAGTTAACGAGCCAAAACGTTTTAAATTAAAAAAATACACACGAATTAAAAACCTGCTTCTTTTGGAAGTCGGTTGAAAAGATTGCTTTTACTGTTTTTAAAGCTGAGGTAGTAACTTGGAAGTTGATTAATTAATTAGTTTATTTTATTTTGATTTAAATTGTTACATATTTGCATTGTTCTGCTGTGTATGTATTAAATAACAATAAAAAAATAACATGTAATATAATTTTTTTTTATATTACATTAGTTTAAAGAAACTTTAATTTTTAATCAAATATACATAATTATTAGAAAACAGCAATATGAGTAACACAGTACACCAGTCAAACAGTATGTGTTGGTTAAAGCACCTCATATAAAATCCCTAGACAATAATACCAACTACATGGCCCCAAAGTAAGCATAGCTTGTGTTATGGGATACCATGTAGCGAACTATGGGGGAACCTAGAATATAAATACGTAAATAGTTACATAATCGACACTCAAACACGGAACATTTTCTTTTTCTTGCTCCGTGCGGGAATCGAACCCGCAACCACTGGTGTCTGAGGCAAACAGGTTTACCCTATCACCAAAGTGGTCGTTGCCAAAGTGGTAATCTCAAGTCACTTTATTAAAATAAAACATTGTATGTTTTCAGAATGATTCGACCACAACCCGACCGATACCAAGCCACGGGCGTTGTGTGTTTTCAGAGTACAATGTTCGATGCTCGAATCAAGTGCTGCCTGCGACCAAGCATTGCATGAAGCACATTCTTTATGACCGGGCACAGGTAAAGTTAAATTTCAGTAATATAAAAACGGTTCGGGTGACTTTATTTAGCATATTTTTCAGTAGGTAATTTAAGAGTAATTGAGCCTTACGTATTGAATGCAAAAACTTAAAAATACTATTAAAAAATGCAATGCTTAACTTTAACTGACATTTTACAATTTCTGAAAAGAAATGTCTTTGCAGCTAACCCACCCGAGCTATATTATAGTTAAATTGTTTTCAAATGATTTCTATGACACTGACAGTAATTTCCACAACATAACCTTGTAGTGCCGTCACCGTTACATTAGATTCGTATTGGAGGCTTCTAAAAATGGCGTTTATTTTTTTTATTTATTTATTTTATTTTCTTTATTAGGATATCCAACAGCAGTACAATTAAAGAAATACGTTAACAAAACATGAGTAACTTATAGAAGCTAATAACAGGATATCACATCATGGTTAAATTATATACAAACAAATTCTTCGAATTAAGTAAGTACTTAGAGTTGAATTGCTGGACTATATCTTTATAGTAGCATCATGTATAAAAGTCTGTATATACGTACATATTTATTTAAGCTAAGATATTTTAAATAAAACAAAAGTGTTATTAATTGATTTAGAGTGTTAGGATAATTTTAAATACTTTACGTAAATTATGATTAGTATTGTGATAATAATAGAGTTAAATAAAATAACTTTTAGTTCGATTCTATTGTACCCATCACCAATATAGCTTTAGTATGTGTTCAGAATGTTTTGTACTATCTTTAGTTTGAATGTGTTTTTAGTTAGGAGTAATATATCTGTATCTTTAAATGAAGTGTTATAACTTTTTTGGGCTCTAGAGAAATACTCGTTTTGACTGTAATTAGATTTACTTGCTGGAATATAGAATAGTTTATTTTTTGAAGGACGGGGATGTCGTGGTACATTTATGTTTAACAAGGAGATCAAGTTTGGACAGTCTAACCTTGAATTAACTATATCGTGTAGGAATAGTACGTCTAATAAATTTCTTCTATCTTCCAATTTAACGAGTTCATAACTTTTACAAGCCTCGGTATAGCATTTGAATTGTTTTTTGAATTTATAATTTAAATGTTTTATAAAAAGTTTCTGGATGCCTTCGATGCGATCAATATATTTCTGATATTGAGGGTTCCAAATAATACTGGCAAATTCTAAGTGGCTTCTTACATAAGCGTAAAACACCATTTTGAGACACCTAATATCTTGAAAAGGCTTACACACCCGCATTAAGAAACCTAAATTCTTATAAGCCTTATCAACAGCGGCGTCAATGTGTGTAGCAAATAATAGTTTATTGTCCAATGTAACACCTAAATCACGGACTTCTTGAACGCGCTGAATAAACTGACCATTAATAGCATAACTGTATAAAATTGGTTTAATTTTCCTTGTGAAGGTTATTTGGACACATTTTGTACTATTTACGCTTATTCTATTTTTTACATAATATTCGGTAAGGTTATTTAAATCTTCTTGTAATTTTTTGCAGTCTTCCAATGAGTTAATGTTAAAAAAAATCTTTTTATCGTCAGCATACAGGAGATAATTTGAGTGTCTAAAACAAAAACCAATATCATACAGATAGGCGTTGTAAAGTAAGGGTCCGAGATGTGATCCCTGGGGGACACCTGAGGGAATTAAGGTATAATTAGATTTATGACCGCCAATAATAACAGCTTGTCTTCTGTTAGTTACATAGGAGGCAAGCTGTTATTATTGGCGGTCATAAATCTAATTATACCTTAATTCCCTCAGGTGTGTGTTGAAATTACAACACTTCATAACATTTGCAAGACATTATCTCAATCACACTTTACATTTACGTTGTGCAAAAGTTACTTCTTAGGGTATTTTTTAAATCATACCTTACGAAGTGACTTTTGCAGAACATAAACGTAACGTGTGATTTAGATAATTTCTTGTAAATGTTATGAAGTGTTGTAATTGTTAATATCATTGTATTGGAATATAGCTACGTAAAATAAATAAATGCCATTTTTAGAAGCCTCCAATACGAATCTAATGTAATAGTGACGGCACTACAAGGTTATGCTGTGGAAATTATTGTTAGTGTCATAGGGATCAAGGTTCGCCGCGCCGACTATAGCAATATAACCATTAGTGCCATTAGATGGAGCTATATTAGCAATATAACCTAAAACAGAACATGCTAAGTTATTTCGATGGCGTGTCGCCGTGACCTGGCAGCTCAGTTGGAAGAGCACTCGTCTGGCAAGCGAGAGGTCTCAAGTTCCAGTCTTACTCGGATGATTTTATTAGCATGTTTTTTCAGTTATGTTTGTTCCTCAAAATTCTGACAGAACGGCCTGAATGAAATTTGGCATAGTGATAGTGTTCAGTCTGGAATAGCACCTAGGCTACTTTATTCCCGCGGTAGTTGATGATCGTGATGGCTGGTGCTGGCGTTATACTCGTGAACGGGTGCTGCTAGCGGTGCCAGGTCGGTTTGCTTATGACACTGACTGTTTTTTTCGATTCTTGTATAAATACTCTGGTCCCAGTATGTCATGTTCGTGTTGTGCATCCATAGCTTAAGGCGCCTTCTATGTATTTGGTTGTGGCATGTTATTGGCTCTCACAATTAGCTTTCTTTTGTTTTTTTTTTTTTTTCATGCTTTGGTCTATTTGTATTAATTCGTATAATTCTGACTGGAAAAGAGTGCCAAGAGTTTTTTCCGCCGGCTTTTTTTGGTCTCTTGTTCTACTGTAATATCTTCTAGTTAAAGCCGAAGGATACGATGACGTCATTAAGTGAATTGTAAAATTCCTAAGATGAATAAAACTTTTTGGATTTTGATTCGAAATTTTAAAACCGTGCGAAAATACTACTGTTATACAAGGTTTATTTAGTCACCAGCAATGTTATTTTTCTTTGATATGATGGAGACGTACGTACTTATTTGTTTATCGTTCAGTACAAAAATATAAGAATATGGCACCACAAACTTTTTTACAAATGGTTCGATGAACATAGCTACTACGACGCGGCGTTTCATTTGATAATGCCGCGTCGTAGTAGCTATGTTATGACGTAGTATTTCAAAATGTTATGTAGTAGCGCGTAGTCATCTTTATTTTAATGGATTCATTCATAATTTAGAGTGACCAGGCTTTGCTTAATATGTTAGCAAATCTATTAATGTCCTTGTAAAAAAGAATATACCTTATTTTGCTTTCTTTTTGTATAAATGTTACTTATTGTGTACTTATTAGCCCACATGGTTGGTGTTTCAGTTTGGGTAATTTATCAATTTTGCCATTTCCAGGTCCTATTCACAACCTGCGGAGACGTACGCGGCGGGATTCAATGCCGTGAACCGGTCGCCAAATTACCTCTACCATCAACCGCTTGCAGATACCACACCAGCCCGCCAGTCTACACCACGTTCACTTTGAAGGTGAGCTCGCTTTTTTATTTATACACAGGCTTGTGTTCAAGCACCAGCCAAATTTGAATGTTATTTTCTTGGATACGATATGAACGTACTTGTATTTGTATTATAGTATCGGTCAGTACAGAAAAATAAAGATATGACACCAAACTTATTTACAAACTACGTCGTAGTATTATACAATGCCGTGACGTGAAGATGTTATGTAGTAGCGCGTAGTCGTCATTCATACTTTTAGAGTGACCATGCTTTGCTCAATATGTTGGCGAATATATTAATTTGCTTGTAAAAAAGTACATTTGCACAAATCGTTTTTATAAATGATTCTTATTGTGTAAACAAAATTTGACCGGTGAATAAAAAACAACCTTAAAAATAGTTTCGAATTGATATCTATCTATTTATTTATTTATTTATTAAGGTATATCAACAATAAACATACAATTTCTTACATGGGATACAAATTTAAAAATACAAGTTCTTGTACGTTTACCAATAACAGATATACACAACATTTAAAATAAAATATCAACGACAAATTTTGTTTACACATATTAAAGCAATAATCTAATACAAAAATAGTAACTATGTAGATTAAAATATAAAGTTTACAACAGAAATTTAGACATTTACAAATTTATACAACAAGTATGAGATCATAATTTAACTTAACTTACTGAGAAAGTGAGAGGAAATTTAGAATTTTGGTTCTTATTTCTTTGCGAGAACAGTGAAAAAGGTCAGTTGCATGTTTGGCGTTAAAATTATTATAGGTTGAGCAGATTCTAGGTAGAGGACTATGAAGCATTTGGTTTGTCCGGCATCGAGGTATATGGAATGATTGAGTAATTGCATGACGTGGGAGCTTATATGGTACATTTATACATAGGTTATCCAGAATGTTAGAACATTTAATGGTGTTATTTAGTAGACCATGTAAAAACATAATGTCAAACAATACACGGCGATCACGAAGAGTAATCATTTGGAAGTGTTTTAGCCGCTCAGCATATGGGTGTCGATGTGAGATTTCGGATGACAAATAGGCTAAATTTTTGGTAAAAATACGCTGCATCCTTTCTAATCTTTGAGAGGCGGCACAATATACGGGGTTCCAAACAACACTGGCATACTCGAGTTGACTTCTTACGAGACTATTGAATAGAATTACTTTTGTTTTAGTGAATCGCAATAATTTTGAGTTACGTTTAAGAAAACCGAATGTTTGTGCCGCTTTATTTGAAATATTGTTAATGTGAGTGTTAAAACTAAGTCCACTTTCCAATGTTACTCCAAGATCTTTAATCTGATTTACTTTTGATTGATTTCATTTCTTTTAATTAATCTATTATTACATTCATATGAGACTTTGATTACATTTTTACGTTTCTTAGAAAATGTGATGCAATGGCATTTTTCTGCATTAAGGATCATACCATTGCTAGTGCACCATTGGGTTAAATTGTTTAAATCCTTTTGTAAAAGTTCCGTATCAGATATATTATTAATGGTTTTGTATAATTTCAAATCATCAGCAAACAATAAAAAGTTGCTGGATTTTATTGTTGAATGTATGTCATTAATAAAGATGTTAAATAAGATAGGCCCTAGATGCGATCCTTGAGGTACGCCAGAATCAGCGATAAATACATTTGACTCGTGTCCGTTTATTGCTACAAACTATGGTCTTTTTGAGAGGTAAGACTGAAACCATAATAATAGGGATCCCTCAATACCAAAACTTTCCAATTTTTGTATTAATCGTGAATGATGAACTTTGTCGAATGCGCTTGAAAAGTCAGTGTAGACAGTATCGACCTGTAAGCCACTATCCAGTTCGCGTGACACTTGTGAAACAAAAGAGACTAGGTTACTTTCAGTTGAGCGGCCAGGTGTAAATCCATGTTGGAAATCAGTTATGTTATCCTTGGCTATGTTGTAAATGTAAGGATATATTAGCGATTCGAAAAGTTTTGCAAAACAAGACAAAATGGATACAGGACGATAGTTTTCTACATTCGACTGGCTATTTTTCTTATGTATGGGAATGATTCTTGTCTTCTTCCATTCTTCAGGAAAACTCCCATCTTTAAGAGAAGTATTATAAATAATCATTAGAGGAATAGTTAAAAAATGACTACAGCGTCTGACAAACAAAGGAGGAATATTATCAGGACCGGCACTTTTCTGTACGTTTATCTGCTCCATTTTTTTCAAAATATCGCGTTCGGTAAATTGTAGGTTATTTAACTGTTTGTAACTTTCTTCATAAATAATATCTGAATTTAATTTTTTATTTGAATAAACTGAAGAAAAATGTTTCGCAAAGAGATTAGCTATTCCATCACTTGTCGAAGAAGATATATCACCTAGAGTCATTTCTGCAGGAAAGTTAGCATAACCCCTACGCTTTTCTTTTACAACACGCCAAAATGTTTTAGGATTAGTACATATAGCGGATTCTAATGTTTCATGATATTTACTTCCTAGAATTTTAGCTAACTTATGGCATCGTTCACGCAATATTTCATATTCAAGACGGTCACGTGGATTCTGAAATTTTATGAATTGCTTATCCAATTTTTGACAATTTTTGTATTAGTATCAGTATCATGCGATGGAATAGACGCAGTATTAAGGGCAATATAGATAATAATAATCAAATCCCTAGACAATTGCCAACTAAATCGCCCCAAACTAAGCTAAGCTTGTGATATGCGAACTTGAGGGAACCTGGAATATAAATACATTTTTGTTTGTGCGAAACCTAGCACACGGTTCAAATATTTTCGTTAAAAAATAGGTTTAGAAAAATATGTATGACGACCACTTTGGCGTTGGGGTAAACCTATCTGCCTCAGACTCCAGTGGTTGCAGGTTCGATCCCCACACGGAACCAGAAAAAAAAATGTTCCTTGTCTGGGTGTTTATCTATTTATGTATTTATATTCTAGGTTCCCCCCTAGTTCGCTATATGGTATCCCATAACACAAGCTATGCTTACTTTGGGGCCATGTATTTGGTGTGATTGTCTGGGGATTTTATTTATATATTATTTAATATAGGTATATTATCTTAAAAACTCAGCAAGTTTCAAACCTCTTGCGGTGTCTTGTCTTGACTTGCGACGCTCGTTCGCCACCGCTTCATGCGACCTAGGTACCTACTTGAATTCGAGTGTGTTTGTTTGTACCATCGAACCAACTGAATCGTGACCCATTTTGCTGAAAATTCGTTTGAAGCTGTCAAACTTGTAAGGTCTATCGCGTATAATGCACTTATGACTTTTTAGATACCTACTGTACGAATTCTGTACTTATTAAATGTCCGTATCGAATGAAATGATAACAAGTTCGTCACCAAGGAAACCTATCTTCAAGCATATTTCGATCTACTAGCATTTAGTTAGACGATTTGGCAAAATGAGCTGTTGTGGTTCATGATTCGTTTGGTTCGATAGTACATTATTTAACGTTGTTTACAGATTTTTGAGTTAGAATATGACATGGTTTAATGACTATTGCAGTCGATTCTTTTACCGATTCTGAACACACTTTTTTCAGATTTCGTACAAATAAAAATAACGTTGTACTTATAGATAGGGAAATACCTAGACCCGGAATATATTTCTTTTCATGCTCCGTGCGGGAATGGAACTAGAGACCACAATATTGGCGCAGTAGCGTGCATGATAGTTCTCATTTTATATTACACGTAAACTACCAATTAAACTATACATATAAAACATTGACATTGAATACAAAGTGTTTGATATTTATTTACAATCGGTTTGAAGATATAACAATTTCAGCTTGTCTAAAGCCCAGGAATATTTTAATTATTGTCTGGTGTTTTTTTTAGGGATGCAACGATACTGCTATTACGATACCAATACGAATGACGAATACATCGTTATGGCCAAATACGATAACGAATTACGATACGAATGCATTACGATATTTGTTTAATACCATTTTGATGAATTTATTGGAAACTTTGTTGTATCATGTATGTTATTTGCATGTAAGACTAAGTCAAGTAAAAGTATTTAAAAAAAGTTATGCATTTTTATTTAATTGATATATTTATTAATTTTCATCATTAACTTAGGTTTTATTTTAAGTTGCTACATTTACTGACTATTAATTAATTTTATTGTAGTCGTGATTTATTACTGGCAAATTCTTATCCAGAAAACACAACATTTTTAAGTTTTTTCCTTAGACTTAAATTAAACTTTTTGTCTGGGATTTTTACTATAGATTTTTATTATTACTTTTACATTTTTGTGCACCATTAATTAAGCTTATTGTAATTTTTCGATATTTTTATCGATTCCAGCATAATTTTTGCTACGTTGTGGTCTAGTATTGATGAAATATTCCGATTTGGAAACATAACCTTTAAAAATTTTGAAATAAATGTATCGTAAAAATATCGTATCGTAATATTTACGATAACGAATGATCGTAAAGGTTTACGATAATCGCCGATATACGATTATCGTATCGGTATCGTTGCATCCCTAGTTTTTTTACCATAATTTTGCCATCCTCTTTGATCAGTGAAACATGTTGGATAATTTTTTATTTCTGCTATAACATCTGTTTTGACTATAACATCCATTAGAAACTTAAATTATTCTTGGAAATATTTTTTTATGCTATATAACCGACTCTGTTACCAGAGTTTTGTTGGGCAAATTTATATTTGTTTGTTTAACTTGGGACTGAGTAATATTATCAGACGAGGTAGATGGGCTGGGTCGTTATCACGGGAAGTAGATGGGCGCGGCGATGTCATGAAGTAATTTTACTTTTGATTTCAACCGACTCTTCAATATAGCCTCTCTGCTACTTGGTCGGATTTCCAGCCGCCTTGGCGCTTGAGTGTAGTTAAATTTGCGCCGGAATCTGCGAGAAGCGTTGCTGAGGTTCGACGGAAGCAATGGCCTGCGTAGGAAGCTTTAGAAATACGTAGCAATCTCTTTAGGAAAATTTCCAAATTTGTTTCTGCCTATAATTTGTTTCGTACATTTACCATTTCTGTAATTCAAGAAGAACCGCGGCGTGCTTGTTTCTGTTGGACGAAGTAGTCGATATTTATCCACGACTTTTACGAACTCATCGCGAATTACGAACATTCGATCTGTTTTCGTTTTGGTGTTAACTGGTTTAATAAGCAACATGTTGTCGTGAGTTTCTATATCGTCAACCGTAATATTCAATAACTCAGAGGTTCTAAAAGCACTACTAACGCCAAAAATTAGAGTAACCTGGAAAGAAATATAATTTTGTTTGTATATTCGTACATTCAAATAAAAAATAATATAAGGTCTACCGGGGCTAATGCGTCATAATACTTTGAATGTCATAATTATTTGAGCATAAAAAACATATAATTTGCCCATTTTAGCTAAAACTTGTGATATAAGTTAGAAAATTTTACCGAATTTAATAATTTCACGACATTCTGAATGACTTCTATCTGTAAATCATGTTTCTACAAAAGCTGAGATTTTTCACTTCTGTGCCCCAAGCGGGGTAAATGCGTTTTTCAATAGTATTATGCGCTTGGAAGAGCTAATAATAATTTAAATAGAGAAAATTTATAAAAGTACTAATAATGTACCTAATTATTATCTTGCAAACAAAATTCTGCGCTAAGTTTAGGATATTGAGTGGAACAAAAATATTCGTGGCTATGGCGTCTAATTTTCCATGTTTCTTGTTGACGCATTCACCCCATCTAAGATTCCAGGATTGTCAAACTTTTTTTTTTGTAATAGGTTTGGGTATTTTATTTTATTTTAAATCAAACTACAAATTGAAAATGCTTATCATTTAATTGAACAAGAGTCCGAAGTCATTTTTCCCTTACAAATTACAAGTCTTATGATCTTACAAAACTAAATATACATAGTTACAAAAAATGCTTGAGATTTTTTTGTGAGATTCAACTCGAAGCTTATTTTAATGTTACATATGTTAACAACATTCATAATATTATTTCTTCGAGGGTGGGGGACGACGAAGTTAGACCAGGAGACTTTGTAACAATAATCAATTTATTTCCATTTTAATATCACCAACACATTGATTAATAGAATTATAAAAATATACATCTCAGCAGTTTGACGGTTTTACACGAAGTGTATTTTCACAACAACAATGCTGCGCATGTGCAGAGCAGTTGTCACATACACTTTAATTCAAAATGGGAACGGGTCATCGACCCTCCACCGAGAAGGTTGAATACCTCCCTCAACACACCCCCTTAATCTGCTGCACATGCTGACCATTCTGACAAACAAAAAGTTTTAAACACTGCTATAAAAAATTCTTTTGTTCTGTTTTTAAATGTTCTTTCTTTATATTCCTCTTCTTTTTTTTTTCTAAAAACTCTTCCCTTGTTATAAATTCACAGCCTTTTGAAATTTTTGATTTTTTCAGTTTCACTGTAGAATCACTTCGTTTAATTTTCTGCAGTAAGAGAGTTTCGAAAGAAACTTATTCTGAGGCGGGCAAAATTCTATTTTCAATAATCTTGATCTTCTTTGTGTCATCCAAGTTATTAGATCTCATTTCTTGAGTGTGCAAAAGCAATTTGGAAGACGCGGCTAACAAAGTTAGTTGAGGCTTTAATGTTTTACTACTCTCATTATTAACTGTATTGCTTTCATTCCATGATTTTTAGGTTCCTGGGTACTATCTATCTGGTGGAGTACTATTTGCAAACTCAACTTTTTCAAAGAAGGAATTTCTTTTGCTAGATGTTTTAAATTTTTGAAATCTTTTTAGCGACTCAGGGTCAAATTTTGTTTCTGGAACAGCGTCTCTGTTGAATGGGTATATGCCTCCTTTTTTGAAGCCATTTCTAATAATAATGGGATTCAGTTCACGCCACACTTCTCCAATAATGTGACTAAATTCTTCTTTCGGCAACTTTCTACCTACATTTAATCGTTGCCATTGTAATAATAATAATAATAATTAACTCTTTATTGCACAACTACAAACAAATGTTTAGACAATGAACAGAAATAAAAACTTAGAGTAGGTACAAGAGGTGGCCTTATCGCTAAAGAAGCGATCTCTTACAGACAACCTTAGGGTAGAGGATTTCAGGTGCGTAAAACCGTGTCATGTCGTACAATATATGTAATAAATATATAAGTAATTAAGTTCTTATAAGAATATACATACACACATATATATCTATATACATACACATACATACATATACATAATATTTACAATAACCATAAATATTTGTGAAATACATATTTAATAATAATAGGAAAATGCATATTAAAATTAGGGCAATTCTTCAACTTTGGATAAGTAATGCATCTTCACAAGTTTTTTAAAGGTAGGTAACGTTTGTGCAGATTTGATTTGCAATGGTAATTCGTTCCATAAACGTACCGCGTGGATGGTAAATGATTTGCCATAGAAATCTGTCGAGTGCATCGGCATCAATAGCTTTAAATTATTACGAGATCTCAAATTACGCGTATGAGCGGAGTGAATGTAATCAAACTTTTCTGACAAATACCTCGGCAAGGCAGGATTGAACAGCGCGCGATAAAGAAGACAGAGGATATGAGTATTCCGGCGAAAGCGAATTGGAAGCCACTTGAGTTTATTGCGGTATTCTGATATGTGATCATATTTGCGTAAACCAAATATAAATCTAATGCATAAATTTTGTAGCCGCTCAAGTTTGTTTAGTTGGGCTTCAGTAATATCCAGGTAGCAGACATCAGCATAATCTAAAATAGGAAGGAATAAGGATTGGGCAATTGAAGTTTTGGTAGGTATTGGCAAGACGTTGCGCAGACGTTTCAACGAACCAGTGGCTGCAAACATCTTCCTGCTCACTTCATCAATTTGTGGTTTCCAAGTCAAATTGTTGTCAAGCAAGACCCCAAGGTTTTTTACACTTTTACTCCAGTCAATGTTAATACCATTGTACAAGTTTTTCATCCCAGATATTTTTCATTGATTTGAAAACGGACAAATCTAGCGTTTGCAATAAATGGCTGGCATGAGATGGTAATTTTATGATCGTCACTCCGCATTTTTGTGCTTCTTCTAAAACTTTCAATTGCATGTAACAAGAATGACCGTCAAAAATTACAACGCTGGTGGATCTTTGCTTAAGTGTGGCAGCACAGCCATTTGTCGTTGCAGCATACGATGTATTTTCGTAAGTTAATTCCGACATCCATTGGTCCCATGTGTTTTTTCCTCGATTAATAATTAATGGTGGCAATTTATCACCAGTGGCGCTAGCAGTGAACAAGATCGTGACGTTGTCTTTGCCAGACGATGCAAACGTTCTTGTACTGGCAAATCCACGGGCGCCAACAACTTTAGTTCTATCAGGGTCAAGATTCCATACTTTTTCTGGTCTTCCTTTTAAATCCAATTCATTCAAAATCTCTTGAAGGATATTAAAGTACTCGTTTACTATGGGTGCGGTCTATTTGGTAGAAACTTGATACTCCGAAACCTATTTGGGATAACTGACTTCGCAGAAACTTCTTTAGTCGATCATTAATTAGGCATAAAAAATATTTGACATAAATATTTTTAGGCATAATGTGCTTATGACCGAATTTTGAATGGCATACATTTAAGATAGTAGAATTTTTATTGGCATATTTACCTTTGGCATAGTTAAAATTTTGTATAATATCATTTAGCATAACGTTCATTTAGAGTACAGATTATTTGGCATACTTTGACTAGGCATACTATGAAGATCATGAAGATAAATTGCATTTGTATAAAATTGCATATTGTAAAGCTTCCAATAACTAAAATCTTGATTTAAATAAACTAATAACTAAAGTTAAATAACACCCTTAGAACTAGGTTTAGCCTTCATCATAGCGGCTAGAACTAGGTGCAGCCGCACACCGGTGGCTAAACCTAGGTGTAGCCTAATCACAACCCCCTTAACCACGACCCCTTAACCTGGCTTTGCCATAGTTACCATCGACTCAAGAGTGTATATAAAAAGCCGAGCGTAGCGAGGCGACGATCATCCGAGCGCAGCGAGGTGATCGGCCACCACAACCCCGAAATGGATACACCTAGGTTTAACCACATGTGGCCGGCTGCACCTAGTTTTAGCCGGCTAAAAGTATAAAAGATGATTCTTGCTGTAAGCATTATGCGAAATGATGGTTCTACTTTTAAATTGTTATGGATAAGAAATATATGCCATAAGACGAATCTGGTTTTGAACTTTCTGCGATGTGATGATTATACATTGTGATTATTATGGATACCAAAATTATGCGTACAGATAATTCTGACTTACAGAATTATGGGTTTCAATGTATGCTAAATGAGTTAATGCCCAACGATATTCTGCGAAAAGAGGTTTATGCTATTAGTTGTTATGCAATAAAAAATTATTACTTAAAAAGTTCTACTATAATAGGTGTACCCGTTTACTATATATTGGTCACACGCCACTTTCCTGGAAATCTCCACTGCTTGTGGCTTTTTTAAGGACAGATTGTGTCTTTTTTTTAACGCAGCAAACAAATCATATCCAGGTCGGTTGTTTTTAAATGGGGTTAAGTAATATATTTACATAAAATAATTAAAACATTGTGTAAAGCATTATATCAATAATAGTACTTGCAGTTAAAAAACATCTATACTCTTAAAGAAACTGAGATTTAAAAAGATTCACTATCACTTGTTATCACATGGAAGTATCCAGACGAAGTGACGGATTAATGATGGCAGATTGTATCTCAAAATGGGCTCCGCCACGACATCTATGGATGGTTTTTTGTAGTTTTAGTGCCCAAGATATAAAAAAGATGGCGCGAGTAGTTACTAAATTCGCGATTCGTACGATAATTGGATTCGACGACTTAGCCCCGTAGACGAGTTAGCCCCGGTTGACCTTACTAAGTAAAATAAATATCGTCCGCTAAATAAGCTAGAGTGCTAACTCCCTATCATACTACTTGTCAGAAATAACAAAAAAAGAATTTAAAATTGTAATAACTAAACGACTGTAATATCTCAATTCCAGCTGGTAGATATTTTATCATTGCCCACTATTACATAATTTGTATATTAATTTTAAAAGTATTTATATACTTAAAGGTCTAACATTGGAGTTATCATTTTTTACTTCTGCAATATATTTTTTTATTGCTGAAAGGTTAGGAGTTATCAAATTTTATCATTTATGGAATTCTATTGAAAAAAAGGGCGTATTTAAAAACACGTTTATCACATGATTAAACAAACTTAAAAGTTGAAAAAAGTTCAGTCATGCGGTAAATTCGTATAGAACTCGCGGAAAGCTGCTGGCAAGACTTCTTTTATTTGCTGCAGGTCGTTATACTTTTTACATTTAATTTTGAGTCTACAGTGAGCAGTGTCCATGGCTAACTTAATCGTAATTTATACGAGATATTTCCCGATGGTGAATACATCAGCGCACGTACATCGGTGACATTGGGGTCCCCGCTGTACGGCCAGGGCGAATACTTTTATAGCTTGTAATATTCTTGAAGGTTTTAAAAAAAGCATGTTCTAAATATTCGGGCAGATTGTTGTGGGCAGAACCAATAATTTGAACTTAGTCTGCGGGTACGTTTATAATTCTATTACGCATCCTTCGTTCTATTAAAAAATGCATAGCATCCACCTCCATCTGTGTATGGGCTCCCACACATAAACACGATACGACGTCGCGTCGTACAACGATGCGGCGTCGTTTCACGATACGACATCGTGTCGTGGAAATCTACGATGAGCATCGTAAAAAAACACGACATCGTAACGTAATGTGCCATGCACGAATACGGCACGACGCCGTCGATACAGGTATTTTAGTTCATTTCGAAAAATGGACCGCACTAGACGCATTCTGCTTCTGCTGTTAATAAGAAGACGAAGAAAGAAAAGACAGATACTCAGGAGATATTGGATCCACCCATTTCTTTCAAACATGAATAACGGGAGTCATTTTATAACGAAATACAATGCCTTAAAAATAGACCACAACAAGTTTTTTGATTACTTTAGAATGAGTGTTTCAAGTTTCGAAGAGTTACTTCATCGAATAACGCCACATATAGCAGGAAAATATGGCAGAGGCAGACCACCCATCGAACCTCTCGAGATGCTGGGATTAACTGTAAGGTAAATGAAACAACAACTTTCTCATATTTTTTCATTTCACAAATCAACGACACTAAACAACATTTTTTGAAAATTAAGTTATTAATAAAGAAAGCAAAAAAAAAAGTAAAAAAAAAGGATTCCTTTTTTTAAGAAAAGTCGAAAAGCGATTGGGGTGATGCTATTGGTTCACGTGATGTATTCGAATAATCATTACATACGCTCTCATCGCTTTGGCCTTGCTGGGCAGCTGGTGACAGTGCTGCTTCTCGAGTAGACTGTGTCGAACTTCCGGCTTCCGGCCATGAACTTTGGGGTCTTTGTGATTCATAGTACGTGGTGTGATTCTGGTACGAAGATGGACAATTGCTCTGAGAATAATATATAGAGGTATGTTGCTGTGATTGTTCGTATAGATCCGTTAAAACATTTAAGACCCGACTGGAAAATTAACGTTTGATGATCATTTAGTTTATTTAAAGATGGCAATATCGCTTTAAAAAAAGATAAATGTCTGTTTTCGGGCTCTTCTAATTTTGCCATAATCTCTTCTTCAAATGTATCGACATTTCTTCTTTTTCGTGATGGCTGGGGTAGAGAAGGACTTTTAAATCTTGCTTTTGGACTTTCCTTGTGTGAGTGCTGATTGTTTGCTTCCAGATCTATTATACTATCATCGGTTTCATTTTGATCATTTCTTTTTAAAAAAAGGAGTTGTTTATATAAATGATATTCTTTAAGTTTGCTAGCGCCTGCTCCAGATTTATTTATTTCTTTAAGTTTTTTTACGTACTTGGCATAGTTATCTTTAATACCAGTCCATTTCTTTAACACAGCATTACCTGAAACAATTGTATTTTAAGTTTAGACACGCATAAATAAATAAATAATACATTCACTCGCCCATCTCACCAACACACGCACACACACGCACCACACTGATACACATATACACATGCATACCTTCTCATAGATTATTTATTTATGTATACACTTTTAATTTGTAGTGTGGGCTATGCCTATACTACAAATTATTTCATTTATTTATTTCTTTATTTTGTTTTAGGTTTTTGGCATCAGGAAACACCTTTCAAGACATGCACTTAAACTGCTATCGTGGAGCGTCTACTATTGCTAAAACTGTAAAAATAGTCTGTGGAGTTATATGGAAGCATCTTTTGATAGAAAATATACCGAAAATAACTACTGAGCGGCTAACAAAAATTGCTGAGCAGTTTGCCAAGAGTGCCAACTTTCCTAATTGCATAGGCGCACTTGACGGGAAACATGTTCGTATTTGGAGTCCCAAACATGGCGGATCGCTTTTTTATAATTACAAAAATTATCATTCTGTATTGTTGTTGGCTCTCGTAGATTCTAAATACAGATTTATATATGTTGATATTGGAGCATATGGCAAGGAATGTGACTCAACCGTTTACAATAATTCAAAATTGAATGAATTACTTTCAAAAGGGCAACTTCCTTTACCAACGCCAAAGCCTTTACCAGGCTCCCAAACGCCTCTTCCTTTTGTTTTTATTGCAGACGAAGGCTTACCGTTAACAAATAATATAATGCGCCCATACCCGGGAAAACATTTGACGATACAACAAAGAGTTTTTAATTATCGTTTGAGCCGAGCAAGAAGATTTGTAGAATGTGCGTTCGGTATCCTGGCTAATAGGTGGAGGGTATTTCATCGACCATTAAATGTTTCTTTAGATCTTTGCACAAATATCATAAAAGCAAGCTGTGTTTTACATAATTTCATTCTTAACCGTGAAGTAACCGAAACATTTGAAGATATGATAATTGATGATTCTTTTATTCAACTACAACAATCCACACAGGAGGGTAGAACAAGAACAAGAGCTACCGACATAAGAAATGAATTTTGTGATTACTTTAATACTGATGTGGGAGCTCTTAGCTGGCAACTAAATAAAATATAGGATATTACTTACCATATTTTGTTTTTTCTTGATTACTTAATTCTTGAAAACCAGGAAATAAATTTACGCACACCTCTTTCCAAGCTGTTGTTTTTGCAATTTTATTCTTGTATTCTTCAGATGTTTTATCCCACAGTACGGGTCGCTGCTCGACTAGGGTAATTAAATGATCGACTTCAATAACATCCGTCATCTTTGATTTTTGCGCAACAACTGCGCAGGATTGCATCGTGAGTTTCTAACGTCACGACGTCGTATCGTGCATCTACACGTTACGACGTCGTGACGTAGATTTCCACGACGCGACGTCGTATCGTGAAACGACGCCGCATCGTTGTACAACGCGACGTCGTATCGTGTTTATGTGTGGGAGCCCTATGCCCGACTTCTAAATATTTTTGTTCAATTCTTATTTGGTTTTTAGCTGCCAAATTTAGAAAGGCGTTTGATAACGTTACAATGCGGTTTTGGTATCCACAGCCGTCGGAATAAATAATTACACGTAAATTCGTTTTGTTTTCAATTTTGGAGATAATCTTTTTCTCAATCAAGTACGTCCAAATAGAGGCAAATTCATCTGCATTTAGCCCTCCTTCCGATTCGTTCCACAAAAAAACAATATCCATCTTTAGATATATTATTATAAAAGCATAAATTATGTACTTGCAGTTTGGTTTTATAGTACAAGGTACTGACATTAGACTTAGGTGCCATTAAAAATGGAAACACTAACTGATTGTTTTCTTGGTCAGTTTGCTTTTCTTTTCTGGCTTCTTCTTTTTTTAATACATGCAATTGGTACTCATCTTCCGCCACTGTGCCAGACTTATACTTTGTACATGTTTCACACTCATCCTTTTTGGACGAAACAGTGATATATTTCTGGATGCCATAACTTCAAAGAAAGAAGTTCTGGAAAGCGGCTCTGTGGCATGTGAAGTTTTTGTTTTTCAATCAGGTTGAAGATAATTTCTAGTAGATGAGGCTCGACAATAATGAGATTCCATTGTCGGCAGAGAGTCGAAGAATTCGTTCATTGATTTTTGTCTGTCTGCAAAAGGGTCTGCTCTATCTTTAGTAACTCTAAGTTGATTGGGAGTGCAATCATAATTAATTTTATCTTTCCACGCTATTACTGTCATTCGTCCTATTGCCAAAGTGTTCAAATACATAGTTTTGCAAACTCTTACATAATCATCATCAGTTGTTTTCAAGTTATATTTGAATGTCTGTGTTCTTCGAGATTTATCTGATTGTTTTCGATCCCTTTGGCGTTTTGGTGGAATCGCCTGAACAGTATCATTGACGAATACTTTTTTCTCTCCCCATGTATAGTTTTTCCAAAAATTGTTAAATATTGTTATCCTTTGCTCATCAGTTACAGTAGCACACTTAATTATACCGGTTTTGCTAACACATTTGCATCTGTTTTTTATACGCTTGGGTAGTCTTACAGTTTCATAGACCCATTTCGAATCTTTTTTCACTTTGCCATAGTATTGTGCGCCATGTTCGCGTAATTTTTTATATTTCGCTGCAAACCAATCACTTTTTTTACTTGCGAACGTCTTTTTCTTGACTTACTTTTCTTTGGTAAGGAAATAATGCTGTCATCGTCGGAAGTTGATGAATACGCCACCAATTTAGGGTGGCCTAATTCGTCACTGAAATTAGATATTATATCCCAGTTCTCCATGTTACATTCGTCATTCAATTTTTCTTGTGAATCGAGGCCAAAAATATCACCATCAGTATTTTCTGGAATAGCACTACCACAAATTGTGTTTGCTTCATAATTGGGCACGTCACATGTAATTATGGCATGAAGATCAAATATTTCAATTTGTGTATTTTCTACCAGTGAGTAGTTCTCGATGTTATCCAATGGCACAATAGAAGTAGATTGTACTGGGAGGCGTACTACATAAGTATGTAACTGAACCTTCATTTTCTCCTTCTTCCAGCGTCAGTGCTTTACAATTATTGCACAATCCATTCTTGCACTCAAAGGAAGTAACGTTGCAAACATAATCTCGAATAAATGTTTCAGTGTCTGGGTATCCTATTCGCTGTTAGGTTCTTAATTTGAGTTCAAAGTTTTCATGTTTAACGCAAAGGCACGTTTGTCGATCTCGTAATTTTGGTGCTACTATCCAAAATGGCTTGGCCCTTAGTAATGTTGCATAGGATAAACTGATTCCAGTTTCCTAAACAAATTTAGGATGTAAAGTTTTTATAGTTGATAAGAGCAGACGTTTTTGCATTCTGATACCATTTTTAATGACAAACTCCCTTTTTCCTAAACACATTCTACTAACGTCATCTTTTTGAAAAAAATCTCTTGACTTTTTGGCATATATCTGGCTTTAGAACTACTTAACGAACTTTTTTGTTTGACATCAGAATGGTTTTGTAATTTTTTTCTTTTGGCAAGAATGCCCTAGACATATGTAATAATTTATATTTCCTGATACTGGTGCCACTGACACATCTTTGAAAAAGTTGTCTTTCTTTCGAATTTTTTTTAACGTTGCTGCTTTTTTCTTTAGTTGAGTTGATAACACTTCACCAAGGAGGCACTGCTACTGGTATAACTTTAATTAATTCATTTACTTTTACGTTAGGCGTCAGGTGCAAACTATTATTCTTTTTTTTCTCTTTATTTTATTTCCTGCATATTTTTTTATTCACTGCCGCAATTTTACGTCTCATTACTGCAATCGTATTTTGTTGTTTCTTTATAGTTCTATACGCCATTGAACGGTCTTTCTTTATTTTTTTTCTTCCGCGCTGTTTATTTATTAAATTTCTAGGAGATGCTATTGGCAGCTCTAACCCTGAGTCTGAAGGAGGAGGAGTGTTGCTGACTGCATTCGCAATTGTCTTTTTCTTTTGTCTGTACTTCTTTGATGCTTGTTTCCACTGTTTGCGTTTATTACGTATTTCACGTTCTGTCATATGTTTTACATTTTTAACTTGGTTTTCTGCTTTCTTTTTCTGGTAATACTCCCTATCCTTAGATCTTTTAATTTCTCTTTGTTCCTTAGTCATTTTATCTAAGAACTTTCTTTTTCTTGCGTTAGCTTTTTCCCTGTGTTGTAAATAAGCTAAACTATTCTTTCTAAGATTTTTTTTAGATTTTTGCTTCTCGCCTTTTTTTATTTTGTTCCATGTTAGCTTAAAATAAAAAAATATGAATTATTAATTTTCCGTATAAAACTATTAAAGTATAGACGCTTCAAACTGATTTCGATTATTTAAAATATTTATTTGCTGTGATTTATTCGGATCTACAACTTTATGAACTTTCAATTCGAATTTGCCACCTTCGTGATTTTGAGCCAAAAAAGCAAGCAATATGCCAATAATTTGTTAAAATCTGAATTTATTTTTGTTTTATTCAGAAACTTTCGTTTTTTTCGGTTTTATTTCAAAAAAACATGAAATTTTTCCGACCAAAATTCTTTGAAATTTTCGAATAGAACATGGAAAAAGCAACAGAATTTGAAAAAAAAAACGGTTTTTTCCTGATTTTTTCAACGCTAGTCAGGCCTAACGATATTCCCCCGCGCACGACTGTTGCCACTTCTAAAGGGAACCGAGAATACTTCCATCGCGTGAATTCTTTTTTATCACAGAATTTCAGTAAAATTTCAACATCTGCTTTCTTTTTTAAGGAAACCATGTTTGTTTTATTTAACTGAACACAATCAAATCGCGAAAATGATTTGAAGCCTTTTTTCTTAACTTCGACTTACATTGGCGCAGCAGAATATGCATCTTGAACACGACCACCTTGATTTTCTAACCAAACATAAAACTCTATTATCTTTAGTTTGTTTCATTTTAGGCTTATGTTGCTAACGCTCTGCTCCCATTCATGTAGAGCCGAAAAGTTATTGAATTGTGGTCGCCATAATGATGTACTTGCACATTGCATAGAATGCCGCTCGAACAGAAAGAGTCAACGCTCTCGGTCCATCTGGCACCCTTCGTGAAATCCGAAATCGCTAATCTTGGGTGTTATAGTGACAGCTGTGAAGAATACTCTGATTAGTATCGCGGATAGTTAAATGTATCTATCCCCGCCGCGTGATCTTTAGCGTTATCATTCTTCCAAGCTTTGAGATTGCGCTTTAACCAAATAACCTCCTTATACATCCTAGCTATGGCAGCTTGTCTAACCTCATGCAATTTATCATGTGATAACGCATCAGCCGATTTATCTTTTCCGTGTAATACGTGAATCGCGACCTCTACCATGCCCGTAGGGGCCTTCACGAGGATGTGCATTGCCGTATGTGCGCTACTATAACCTCCATCCCAATCGCTTTGTCTAGTATCGAAACATAGACCAGAGTCCTCAATACGGTGCGATAACAGATAGTACCAAGAACCTGGTCCATTTCCGAATAAACATCTTCTGGACCTGCCATCCTCATTAGTTCGACCGTCTTCTCGTGAATACTCGTCGCGCTCAACAACCGACTCACAGAGTCCGTGAAATATGTTGAAACTCAATACCTCCTCAGTTTTACGGGAAAACAGGTTAGGTAACGTAGTTTGCGTCTCCGCGAACGACCAGTAAGGCATCCACATTCCATGTACATCTCAATAGCTGTATTCCTGCGCTATCATCAAGTCGACTGTGTCAGGCCTAACGATATTCCCCCGCGCACGACTGTTGCCACTACTAAAGTGAACCGAGAATACATCTATCGCGTGAATTCTTTTCTGCTTTCTTTGTTGAGGAAACCGTGTTTGTTTTATTTCACTGAACACAATCAAATCGCGAAAATGATTTGAAGCCTTTCTTCTTAACTTCTACTGTCATTGGCGCAGCAGAATATGCATCTTGAACACGACCACCTTTATTTTCTAACCAAACATAAAACTCTATATTATCTTTGGTTTGTTTCATTTTAGGCTTATGTTGCTAACGCTCTGCTCCCATTCATGTAGAGCCGAAAAGTTATTGAATTGTGGTCGCCATAATGATGTACTTGCACATTGCATAGAATGCCGCTCGAACAGAAAGAGTCAACGCTCTCGGTCCATCTGGCACCCTTTGTGAAATCCGAAATCGCTAATCTTGGGTGTAATAGTGACAGCTGTGAAGAATACTCTGAATAGTATCGCGGATAGTCAAATGTATCTATCCCTGCCGCGTGATCTTTACATCTCTCGGTCTCCGAGTTCTTAGTACCAAGAACCTGGTCCATTTCCGAATAAACATCTTCTGGACCTGCCATCCTCATCAGTTCGTATTTCACGGACTCTGTGACCGTCTTCTCGTGAATACTCGTCATAAGAGTCGCGCTCAACAACCGACTCACGGAGTCCGTGAAATATGTTAAAACTCAATACCTCTTTAGTTTACGGGAAAACAGGTTAGGTAACGTAGTTTGCGTCTCCGCGAACGACCAGTAAGGCATCAACATCCCATGTACATCTCCATAGCTGTATTCCTGCGCGATCATCAAGTCGACTGTGTCAGGCCTAGCGTTGAAAATTCCGAAAAAAACAATTTGTATTTTTCACGAAAAAAAAAACAAAAAGTTTTTTTTTTTTTCGTTTTTTCCAACTTGACATTGAACTTGACATTGAACAAGGAAGATTCAGTTGGAAAAAAACGGAGAAAATATTTTTTTTTTCGAATTTTGCACGGAAATAATGAAAAAAACAGTTGAAAAAAGCTTAATATTGAAGCCTAATATTGACAAAGATATTATTACTGGCAAATCCTTATTCAGAAAACACAACATTTTTAAGTTTTTTTCCCTAAACTTAAACTTTTTGTCTGGGGATTTAATTATAGATTTTTATTATTACTTTTACATTTTTATGCACCATTAATTAAGCTTATTGTAATTTTTCGATATTTTTATCGATTCCAGCATAATTTTATCTACGTTGTGGTCTAGTATTTATTAAATATTCCGATTTGAAAACATAACCTTTAAAAATTTTGAAATAAATGTATCGTAATAATATCGTATCGTAATATTTACGATAAGGAACGATCGTAAAGGTTTACGATAATCGCCGATATACGATCACGTATCGGTATCGTTGCATCCCTAGTTATATATGTAGGTCTGACAACCGAGTTAAAAGTTGCGACTTTTTTCTACTACTTAGAAAAAGCGCATCCATATTCAAATTTTCCAAAGGAAATGAATTCCGCCGGTATTATATAAAAATATTTCGTATCGATTTGAGTAGATGAGGTACATCAAAAATGAACTTTTTTTATCATCGATGTAAAAATAATTTTCTTTCACGTCAATATTTTGTTCCTTTTAGCAGATTCAAGCCACCCATATTTGTTGGATTTTTATCGCACACAGTTGTCACAACAGTTGAACCAATCTGTTCAATGCCAATATTTTTTTTTTTGAGGATGGTCAAATTTTCTCTTTAATCCTTTTATTAAAAAAAACTAATGCTTTATAAGCGATTTTAGGAAATCTTCCCATTGCTCCCAAATCTTCATAACCCTAAATTAACTCCTCACTTTCATTATAAATTAATATCTTTCTTAGAACCATCTCATCAACGAGGAGGGTGCAATATACAGGGTTACAGGAAAAGTAGTATTGAATATTAAAGGACGTTATTTTTCAGGTCATTTCTGATGGATTTGATCACATCATATGGTGTCCGAAACTAAACCCTTGTGGAGATATTTAACCTTTAAGATTTTTATCAAAAATCCCCTTATTTTTAACTTTTGTATTTTTTTTTTGTGATTAGAGCACCTAGAGTGTATTTTCTCAATGTAACTAATTAGAAGACATGTCATTTAAACTGTTAGTGTTAGGTTAAGTTTTTGTTGATCATTTTTATGGACTGGCATGTCTTCTAATTAGTTACATTGAGAAAATACACTCTAGGTGCTCCAATCACAAAAAAAGTTACAAAAGTTATAATAAAGGGATTTTTAATAAAAATCTTAAAGGTTAAATATCTCCACAAGGGTTAAGTTTCGGACACCATATGATTTGATCAAATCCATCAGAAAAGACCTGAAAAATAACGTCCTTTAATATTCAGTACTACTTTCCCTGTCCCCCTGTATATCTGAACCCGGAACTTTTTACACAAATACTGGCCAAAAAGAGTGAACCATTCTTGGGGACATCTGGGATCAACACATCCCCTGTTACAGGATTAAGACCTTGGTTGTCTTTGCTAGGAAACCAATTAGCGACCAGAGAGTAATGGTTGGTGGTAGCGTTGGCGTAGAGGATCCCTGTAACGGGTTCAACCCAATAGTGTCTAGCCAGGTCTCGATTGAGTACCTTTAACATCCCGTGTACAGTGACAATGGGGAAGACAAATGTCAATAGAATGAGAAGTTGGTCTTGTTTGAGTGATTCGATAAGTTCCCTGAGATAAAGACTATATCACCTTCATAAAAAGCAGCAACTTTCCGAGCAATGTTAGGGTGTTGAATATTTTCCCAATTTTGACGTTGAATATCGCATATTTGTTTCTGGATTAATGCTAAATTTTTATTCATCTGATTCATAACAAATCTTTGTTCAAACCTAAGTTGAGCCGAATCATAAGATCCTCTGAGGTCTTTATGAAAAGGATCAGATAAAATTAAAGATCTTTTGGATCTTCTGAACTGATTCAGAATTCTGTCCTGGATAGGATGAGAATTGTTGTGTACTGTATGTACTAGAGGGTGATAGGCCTGTGTTAGTTAATGATATCACATATCCTCCCATCGTATGATACAATTTATTTTCAATGGATTGAACAGTACACGAGATCTTTTCACTCATCTTAGTGATGGAAAATTGCAAAGCCCTTGTTGGAACAGGTACGATATAGTTGTTGTCATAGGTTTTAGAGAGTACTCCAGCATAAATGTCAGAAATCTTAAAGTCGCATACAGTGGAGGTAGTAATCGGTTTGGGCAATTTCATGAGTCTGTGTCCATCACTGTAGAGTCCTGGGTTTATCTCGGACCATTCCCCCAAGAGATTTGATAGAACCATCAGCGTACTTGTATAAGAATGTCTTTTCCCATATGTTTGTACATACAGTCCCTGGCCAAATTATTAGACGCACTGTATGATTTCACGTAAAGTATGAATTACAGCTTAATATTGTACAGTTTTATCGTTTTAACTTGATTTATTTATTATTTTTATATTATACTCGTAATAAACGATTAATTTAACAAAAATAAAACAGCAGTGTTAAAGAAAAATCTGTGTTTATTAAGTTTTGAAGAAAACAAAAAAAAATTAATATTTTGTGGAGCCACCTTTAGCCGCTATTAAAGCTTTAATTCTACGCGGCATGCTATCAATGCAAGACTGTACTGTCTCCTGCATCTGAGGATGATGATTCCACACATCTATTATCTTTTCTAAGAGCTGCGTTTTGTTGGTGATCACATCTTTAGCCACTTCTCTTTTCATCAGCTCCCACACATTCTCAATCGGGTTCATATCGGGGCTAGTACCCGGCCAATCCAATAAAGGGATATTTTGTTCTGCCAAAAAAGCTTTGACAGACCGAGCCGTGTGGCAGGGTGCACCATCTTGCATAAAAATGAAAGGTTCCCCATTTGGAAACCATTCTCTTAGCTGCGGAATCAAGCGATCTTGTAAGACTTCTTTATACTGATCTTGCCTCATGATACCTTTTACCACGTACCTACAGACGTCCAGTGCCCTTGCCGCTTATGACTGACCAAATCATCACCTTTGTAGGGTGTTTCACAGTTGGAACGACACAGTCAGGATGAAACTTTTCTCCATGACGACGACGCACATACTGAGCTTTATTCTGCAAAATTTCGAATGTGCTTTCATCACTGAAGCAAACCTGCCAAAAATAGAAAAAAATTTCAAACATTTGAGTATTTTGGCTTTTTTTAACTAAAAATCATTATAATGTATCAACTGAGATGAAATTGCATAATAAAATCATATATCTTACCGATCTCCAGAAGTCTACATCTTTGTCTTGCAATTGTTTAGCCCACTTCAGGCGCTTTGCTTTCATTGCAGCTGTTAACTTGGGCTTCCTGGCGGGGCGACAGGCCTTAAAATCCAATTCTTTTAATTTTCTTCGAACAGTGCGCTCAGAAGCATTCAAGCTAGCATCCTGGAGTTGTGATTTTATCATCTTGGTGGTAGCAAATCTGTTTTCAAGACAAATTTTCTTTAAACATCTCTCTGATCTTGGAGTGAAAACTGGTTTTCTGCCGCATCTTCGTTTTCGTTTTGGGCTCAATTCCTCCCCTGACACTAGCTTCAGAAACATTTAATCTCCGTGATATTTCACGGTTTGTAAATGTTTTCGCATTTACAAGAGCCTTCACTTCAGCTTTTTTACGTGGTGAAAGATCGCCTTTTCTACCCATTATGAAAATAGCTAAATTATTTTTCTTGAGATCCGCACACAGTATAAACTATTAATTGTGTAGAATAAAACTGTTAAACAAACAATCTCAGTCATAGAGTTACAAAAACACGTCCCGACCTGACGCAATCCCAATCGCGAATGATACAAGTTTGTACTTGTTTACGTTCATGTTTACGTTCATTGGTTATCACAATGTTGCCATATGTTAAAAATAAATGAGGAGCAACAGATCAAAGTGTATCAACTCCGTTAATGTAACTTTGAGATTTTTTTTTTTTTATTAGTGACCAAACCCGCGCTTGACCTCAATCTCACCAGATGGTAAGTGACGATGAGGTCGAAGATGAAAGCACACGGGTTTAGGAAGGAACTGGCTCTTTATACAATATTGCCGGAACACATTACCGCCGGAGCGGTAACATTTGGCGGCAGACTTTATATAAAGGGTGGTCGCTAGCCAGGCGGACCCAGAAGGGATCCTACCACCAAGCAAAAAGATAATAAGATTATGCAAGATAAAAGCATAATCCATAATATTTTTAAGAGAGGACAAAAACAAACAACTTTGTATTGTAATAGGGTTTATTGGAAGTCAAATCAGCAAATAAAACTGAAATCCACATACATTCTTATTATTAATTATCAATAAAATTTTACATATTTTTTGGATTTAATACATATTGATGCATTAACCATAAAATAATACTGTTTGATGTGGCACATTTGGGATTTAATACAGTTTGACATGGGTGTGAAGACTATTCCACACTGAACTAAAATTTACTAATTTCATCCTCCTCTTCCAAACAGTTACACATTTCCTGCTGTTCTTGATCTGAATCGGTAGCACCATCACCATCACCATCACTGTTTATAATTTTTTTGTAATATTCTAACTCCCCATTATCTTGCCATTCCTCTCCAAAACGTTTCTTCAGTAACATGTTTACATCATTTTTCTTTGCCTGATTTAGTAAATTATTATTGTTGACTAGCTGTGACCCGCGACTTCGTCCGCGTGGATACCGTTTATTAGAGTTGGATAAATACTATTATTATATCCTCCTTGAAATTAAAACTTACCTTAATCTAAATTTCGTCAAAATCGACTCAGTAGTTTAGCTGTGAAAGCGTTACTGATAGATAAACATACAGAATTTCTTCAAAAACTGTTACAACAAAGCAATGATCCGCAGTTTCACCTAGGTTTTGTGAAAAAGTATAGGTAGGTAGGTATATTACATAGATGATGCCCGCGACTTCGTCTGTATTGAATTAGTATTTCGAGTAGGCTATTTTCTTCTCCAAGGTCCTAACTATCTTTAATAACAAAAATAAAAATGAAGAATCTTCGCCCATATAATATGTATAACTCCTAACCACAAACATAGGTAGGTAACTATCTATTAGGTACATTACAAAGGCACATAGCGTTATAAACAAATCGGGTGCCAAAGTGCCTTAAATTTTAATATTGTCTTAATTTTTCGCGATAACTAATATGTATGACTATTAAATAAAACACTTTTTAACCGGATTTATCGCGTAAATTTTATATATACCGGATTTATTTTAAACTTTAACAGTCGCTCGTGACCACGGGGTCTGCAAAGACACCGTAACGTCGAGTTACAATTTTACTTAATTCATGCAATATCTTCATTAATTATACTTAGCTTATTGTTATTCTAGGTAAAGCTAAGTAGTTTTTGCGTGAAAGAATAGCAAAAATCCATCCATCCAGCCATTATCAGTGTACATACAATACTACCTATAGTTATGTATGGCTGCTTTTCACTGTCAAACGGCTAAGCCAATATAAATGTAATTTGGTATAGTAGTTAACACATACTTTTTATTCCGAAGAAATCTACGGTTTCTGACTTCCAAGAGGCAGAAACGATCATGAAATAAACAAAACCTTGATTTCCATTTTATCTCTGTATGTACAGAAGGCAGTAAGTATATCAAGCGTTACAAATCTGTCAAAATTTTTTACTTGAATTTGAACTGTATGCCCTCGATAATAAGTTAAAATTGACTGGGGAAATTTGACAGGTAATGTAACGCTTGTTCCTTCTGTACCTACCTATATTAAATCGCGCAAAAGCTTGCGCTCGCCTCCCGCATTTTTATTCCCTACCGCCGCGAGCCGCGTCGAGCGCGGCAACCGTTACGCAAAAATAATCCCTATATCATTCAGTACCTATTCACGCGCGATGGGTTATTAGAGTATTTCATGTATAAGTTTGGTGTTTCTATACCGATTTCTATGATTCTTTTTTTATTAAATAGGTAATAATGTAATTTTTTTTAAATTAGGGATGAGTGAGAGTATTATAAACGTAAGAGTAAACACATATAATCAGAAAGCTCCGAACTGCAAAGCTATCGGGATTTACACGTGTCATTGTGAGTCAACCATAAAATATAGACATATACTGTTGTGGGATATTTTTTATATAATTTTATGAAGAATATTTCTGTCATACATGATTTCTATGTAGCTTTAACCATTAAGGCTGCACACGCGACGGAAGCTTAAAAAATGAAGTAACTTCTCCCGTTTTTCCAACATTTCCCTTCACTGCTCTGCTCTTATTAATTGTAGCGTGATAATAAGTATACTATAACCTGCCCAGGAGTATGAAGAATAATTTTACCAAGTTTCGTTAAAATCCGTCGAGTAGTTTTTGTTTCTATAAGGAACATACAGACAGACAGACAGACAAAAATTTTACTGATTGCATTTTTGGCATCAGTATCGATCACTAATCACCCCCTGATAGTTATTTTGAAAAAATATTTCATGTACAGAATTGACCTCTCTACAGATTTATTATAAGTATAGATAGATGATTGCAGGCTCTGGTATATTTTCAATTTTAAAACCCCTTTTCATAATTGGACCATAGTCTTTTCCAGTATCAGCATTGTAGAAATTTTCCATTTTGACATCTATTCTTAGTTTAAGTTGCCTTGTTGCTTTGTTTCTTACCATTGTCTTTTTTATATAAATCCTTTTAGCATCTCTGATTCCATCCATCTTTTTCATGAATTCTGATAGACTTTTTATATCCAGCGTATTCCATTCCTTTCCCAATTCATGGACTTTTCCTTTTTCAGAGTAAACTTGTGTATATTCTTTACGTGTGATGATTTCTTCTCTCTTCTTCAATTCTTTTTCTACCACTCCAAAGACACGATCTGGAGGCATATAAGAATGCCCTCTTACAGGGTAGAACAAAACAACTTCCTCAATATGTACAGGAGCTTTAGTAAAAAGCCACCAACATAAACTATGAACAACATGCATGTTTTTGTTCTGCCCTCCGCAACCGTCACAGAACAGTCTCAATTTGGTCTTGGATTCGGCAAAATTGTATGTTTGTAGATATGATAGTATAGCAGAGGATATTTCCACTGAGCCTTTTCCGGCCTCCGTTTCTGTCCACGTAAAAAAATGTGAATCCTGCATATTCAGGTCAACAATACAAAAAGTATAAAAGTTTATTTGCCGAGCATAGTAAGCTTCACTAATATTCAGTTTAGGAAGAGGATGAATTTGTTGAAGATCGAAACAAAGTCTGACACTATCAGAATAGTCTGCTTTTAGTAACTTATGAAATGTCTTGGCACGTAACTTATGAGCTCCCAAATTGTGCATCAAACTGTTTTTCTTTTGTGTGTCAGTTTCTGCTCTCATGGTAGACGCCATCCTTTTACAATAACTACAAACATCAACAGCAGGAGTTCCGAAGCCAATATTAAATTTTGTACAAAATATTGTGGCAAAGAAAGTTTTTTTAACTTTAAGATTTTCATTGGCTTGACTGTTGTAAATTTTGAAAAGCTTATTTATTGACAATGTTGATGGCAAATATATGCGCTTGCTTTTAAGGCGATTATAGTGACTTACACTACCCTTAAGTTTAGAAATGAATTCAATAACGGCCTGTTTTTTCTGGGCATACAGATGTGCCTTGTGATTTCCACCTCTCCGTTCATGAACTCCTTCACCACTAAAAACACCCTTTGCAATTGAGTTGATTCTGGTTTGAGAAACATTAAACAACTTTTGAAAAAACTTTGCACAAACAGGCATCATTTTCCCTTGTTTGACAGGAATGTAATACTTAACTGAGAATTTCTTAGCATTTCTGGACTTAGTTTTAGGCTTTGCTACTGGCCTAGATCGTTTAGTGCCTGAAACCCTTAACATGTATGGCAATCGCCTATCCTGCTCAATTTTCGTATGGGCGTCATTAATTTTTTGTTTCGCATAAATAAGGTAATTCATAGAAATCAAACAGCAAGAATACCGTTTTGTCTTATGTTTACATGGTGGATTAAAGGCTATCAAAGCCGGATCACTATCACGGTATCTGAAACAATAAACATTATGACATAAACAAAAACAGGCAAATAACCCATTAAAATAAATTACTAAATGCTGTGATAAAATACACAAGTGTGAACAACACTTACCTTGCTTCTTTACGCCGAGGTCTTAGGTTTTTATTACGTGGCCGTTTTCGTGAACCATCCGAATGTTCTCCAACAAATATTGATTCTTCCATCTTTACATACGATTATTACCATAAAATAATAACAAATCTATTTTATTACTCAAAAAACATTAACACAACACAACCTAACCGCCAATGTTTCCTGTCATATGACAAGTGACCACAAACAATATAGTTTGTTGCGTTCAGAAATGACTTGTACTTGATGTCTATGGATGTAACACACTTTGTTCTAGCGACAAAATTTAATATACTTTGATATGGCAACGAACCTGGATTTAATATCGTTTGAAACGGTGACTACTTTTGGTTCTTTTTTATAATACAAAGTAATACAGTTTGATGCGTCATAATTTGACATGAGTTTCAAGGTTTGAAATAGACAAAAAATCCGTTCTGTATTAGATTAATTCGGTAGGTGGAGTTAATACACTTTGATCTGTTACTCCTCAAATACAAGTACTTGGGGACTGAAAACTGCTCGCGTCCGCAAGGTTTAGCCCTCGATGCCTTGTACGTGGTCCCTGGGTGGTGCTAAACGAGCAGTAAAATCTGGTGGTAGGCTTCGGCCGTGGCTTGTCACCACCCACTAGACAAAACCATGCCGCCAAGTGACTTAGTCGCGTTCCGGCATGATGTCTAGTGTAGCCATTGAGGAGGATAGGTCTGAGTAATCGTGCTGCATCGGAGAACTGTTTACAACTCGTAGGATAATGACTCACCGGGTAACTCGTTTTGGAGGGTAGCGGGATCCGAAGCACGGTGCACCGCTGGCCGACCGCAGGTAGTAGGGGGCCCAAGTAGCATGCCAGCCACATGCGAAAGGCTGCCCCGCCACCTCGCGAAAAATCCCGGGAGGCTCCATCGTGCCGGTTGGCGACCGGTTAGAGAGGACCCGATGGCGACCTCGGGGGGGTTCGGGCGTCCCCGCAGTCTCCAGGCGAGTTCCCCAATGGTGCGTTGTTTCCTACGAGTTGCTTGGTTCCATTTGCAGCGCTTCACTCAACTTCTATTCTCCTCCCTATTCACTCCACTACCAATTCACAATGAAAGGTCCTAAAAAGAGTACGGTTCAACAGCGGTTGCACTTCCTCTCCCTTAAAGTGCACTTCTGTAACATCCGAGGAGTGCACTCCAATCTGAATGATGTCCACCACCATCTTGAGACGGAGAGACCACACCTACTCTTTCTAACGGAGACGCAGATCTGTGATCCGTCAGACTCGGCATACCTTGGTTACCCAGGCTATATCCTGGAGTCTCTTTTCCGCCCGCACGCCGGGGTGTGCATGTATGCCAGTGACGCGATCTGTTGTCAGCGTCTCCGTTACTTGGAAGTGCCGGACCTTTCAGTCATGTGGGTTCACATAGATACTGGCCTAGACCAAGTGGTTTACGCCTGTATCTATCGTTCACATAGCGGAGATCGGGAGACAACGAGGCTTATGGAATACCTTGGCAATACAGCAGATAAGATTCAGCAACGTTTTCCCACGGCGCAGTTGGTGTTTCTGGGGGATTTTAATGCTCACCACGGGCAGTGGTTATACCCGTATCAGGACACTGACCATGCTGGCAGAGAGGCCTTTAAGTTTTCGCTGACTTATGGTCTCTCACAGCTTGTTAACGAGCCTACGCGCATCCCTGACGTTGCTGGCCACACTGCGTATTGCTTGGACCTTCTGCTGACAACCGATCCTGACAGATACTCGGTGTCCGTCACTGCACCTTTAGGGACATCCGATCACTGTATGGTGAAATCTGTATCGCTGTACTCGCCACCTGACACCCGCCCAAAAGGCTCCAGGCGAGTATGGCGTTACAAGTCAGCAGATTGGGATGAAATGCGACATTTCTTCGCATCTTATCCATGGCGGCAAACTTGTTTTACATCAACCGATCCATCGTGCTGCGCTGATGCTGTCTCAAGTGTGATAGTTCAAGCAATGGAGTACTTCATTCCCCACGCTGATCTATCCCTTGAAACCAAAGCTCGCCCATGGTTTAATACTGCTTGCCTTGCCGCTGAAAAGCGAAAGCGGGAAGCATACAAAGCCTGGGCAAATGCTCGCAGAAGCAAAGCCCTGGATTCGCATGAACTTAAGAAAAGATACAATGCTGCCGCCAAGTCCTGCAAAAAGGTAATCAAAAGAGCTCGTTTTGCCCACATAGGCCGTATCGGAGACAGAATAGCAGCATACCCTTCGGGAAGTAAAGCTTTCTGGTCCCTTGCCAAGTCGGTCGAAACGAACTTTTGTCGCCCGTCGCTGCCACCACTGAGGAAACCCGATGGTTCTCTGGCCCACACTGCTAAGGAGAAAGCAGATTTATTTGCTAGTATCTTCGCAGAAAATTCTCGTCTAGATTGCCAAGGAAAAATCCCACCCCAATTACCTCAGTTCGGACCTACAATGGGTACCGTTCACATTCGCCAAAAGGAGGTTCTTAAATGCTTGCTGCACCTAGACGAGAACAAAGCTAGTGGTCCAGACGGTATTCCTGCAGTGGTCTTAAAACGCTGCGCAGCTGAGTTGTCTCCCGTTTTGACGCGTCTTTATCGACTTTCATTGGAATCCGGTAAGGTTCCCAAGTCCTGGAAGCTTGCTAACGTACAACCAGTACCAAAGAAGGGAAGCCGTGCCGATCCTGTCAACTATCGACCAATTTCAATCACTTCCATACTTTGCAAAGTCATGGAACGTGTATTGAACAATCGACTCCTGGCATACCTCGAGACCAACGAGCTCCTAAGCGATAGCCAATATGGTTTCCGCAACGGGCGCTCGACCGGCGATCTTCTCGTGTATGCCACTCACTTATGGAGCGAGGCCTTGGAGGGTCATGGTGAAGCAATAGCTGTATCCTTAGACATTTCCAAGGCCTTTGACAGGGTCTGGCATGATGGTCTCTTAAGTAAGCTTCCAGCTTATGGCATACCGATTGGGCTCTGCGACTGGATATCTGATTTTCTGAGGGAACGGTCAATCCGAGTAGTCTTAGATGGCTTCTCCTCCGAACAAATGGCAATTAATGCCGGGGTACCTCAGGGATCTGTTCTCTCTGCAACATTATTCTTGCTGCACATTAATGACCTTTTAACACCGGGCATTATTAGTTATGCTGATGACAGCACTGTTGTAGAGAGATACGTATCCAATGCGCGAGCGAGCCCCCGTGAAATCCAGAGTTTAAGAAAGTCAATGATTGAGCGCGTTGATTTGACCTTACGGAAAGTATCCGATTGGGGTGAGTCGAATTTGGTCAAATTCAACGCGTCCAAAACTCAGGCGTGTCTATTCTCCGCAAAAAAGAGCACCTTCACATTAACGCCCACTTTCCAAAATGTATCTGTCCCCATCACTGACCATCTAGGGCTTTTAGGCGTAACTATAACATCCAGTTTAAACTTCGGTCAACAAATTGTGTCCATGGCTCAAGTAGCTTCGAAAAAGTTGGGAATCATCTCGAAGGTACGGCGGTACTTCAGCCCTGCACAGCTTCTTAACTTATATACAGCTCAAGTGCGATCATGCATGGAGTACTGCAGTCATCTTTGGGATGGTTCAGCCAAATATCAACTAGAAGCGCTGGACTCCGTTGACCGAAGAGCCCGTAAATTAATTAACAACGTCGACCTTACGACCAAAAAACTACAGACCCTAGAGCATCGTCGTAAGGTTGCTTGTTTAACCGTGTACTACAGGATACATTTTGGTGAGTGCGCGAGTGCTCTGTTTGAGCAAATTGAACCCTCACCCTTTTACCATCGGACTACTAGACGCAGACAGAACTTCCATCCGTATGTGGTTGATATTCCGAAAAGTCGAACTAAGCGCTTTGACAGTTCCTTTTTGATACGGGTCGCCAAGGTTTGGAATGAACTGCCTGCGTCTATTTTCCCTGACCAGTATAGTCCTAGTACTTTTAAGCGTCGAGTGAATAGGTTTCTCGTGGATGGACGTGTACCACCTTAGTCTTCATGTTCACTTAACATCAGGTGTCATAGAAGACAAACGTCCCATCCATATTTTATAAAAAAAAAAAAAAAAAAAAGTAGGAAGTCTACAACAATTGTTTTAAATAAAAATCAATAAATATACAATTACTAAGTAACTTCTCGTAAGAAACATAAAATTGTAAAAAAAATATAGTGCGTCTAATAATTTGGCCAGGGACTGTACCTACTCTTTCCCCCTATTCCACCTGCACCAAGAGCAGTCTAATTTTTGATCATGTTCAGGGGTTCCTAATGGGTTGGCATCATCAATCATAGCATCTTCCACTTTCTCTAAGTCTTCGGAACTCGGGGGATTCACGTGACTTGCTATCTTGTTGGATAAGGTCTTAAAAGTGGTTGACCCCCAAAAGTCTACTGTACAGCTCGTCTTGATAGTCTCTGTCCAAAAAACGTAGGCAACGGATGAACTAAGAGATTGATCCACCTTTCACACAGAGACTGTAACCTCCTTCTGAAAATCATTAATGTCTAATAGATTATTACAAGCAGGGGGTAGAGGAAACTTCTTAAAGTAGGTGGTAGTGTTCCCCGGATATGTGATCAGACGATTCATTGGGCGATTCGTTACTTTACTCCCATTTGAAAGATTGTATGATAGAGATTATAATTTTCTTAAATATATATCTGCCACCAAACTGCTGCGTCTCCATGAAGTAACATAGGAAGACCGCGAAGAGCCATATTATCGCTAACTAATGCACAATCCTTGTACATTTCCACGGCATCTATAAATGCTTCCATAGCTTCCGGGTGTTGAGATGAACCGTCAAAACGTGCAGTACACTTGACGAGAGTTCCTGGAGTTGATGACGGCCACGGAGTCGGTGACATGACAGCGGCGGCGGCACCGGAGACGCAGGCCGCGCCAGCGGCGCGCGAGTCGACATTCGGTGGCGCCCCTAAGTGCGATGTTAGAAGGGACTGGACGAGCTTCTGGTTTGCCTCGGCATGAGCCGCAGAAAAGGCGGCCAGAAGCGACGACAGCTGGTTTTCAGACATAAGCACAGGTGCTGCAGTTGTTGTATATTTTCCCAATTTTGTCGTTGAATATCGCAGATTTGTTTCTGGATTAATGCTAAATTTTTATTCATCTGATTCATAATAAATCTTTGTTCAAACCTAAGTTGAGCGTAGATTAGATTAGATCCTCTTAAGTCTCTATGAAAAAAAACAGAGTATTGATTATTATTACGAGGGTCGCCTTTTATATTTCGGGATTAGAGAACAAATACAAATATTAATCATCGAAAATCACTTTATTGTTTTTCAAAATATTCCCCATGAAGATCTATACACTTTTGCATGCGTTTGAACCAATTGTCGAAGCACTTTTTCCACTCTGATTGAGGTATCTCCAAAACATGCATTCTGAATGCAGCAACCGCTTCTTCAGGTGTCGAAAAACGTTGACCTCTCAGTTTGTTTTTTACGTGCGGGAATAAAAAGAAGTCATTTGGTGAAAGGTCAGGACTATATGGCGGATGACTCATCAAATCGATGTTTTGGGTGCTCAAAAATGCAGTTGTTTGAGCCGATGTGTGAGAGCTCGCATTGTCGTGGTGTAGAGTGATCTGTCTTCGGCGGTTGGTTTTCCGAATTTCTTGGAAGACAACTGGCAAACAAATTGTTGTGTACCACTCAGAATTGACTGTTCTGCGTTGTTCTAGTGGTACGGTTGCGACATGTCCAGTTTTTCCGAAAAAACATGCGACCATTTGCTTGGAAGAGCTCCGTGCGCGAACAACTTTTGTTGGATTCGGCTCATCTTGAAACACCCATACAGTCGACTGCTGTTTACTTTCGGGCTCATACGCGTAAATCCACGATTCATCACCTGTCACGATGTCATAGACGTGTTTTGAAGCACCGCGATCGTATTTTTCGGGCATTTCTTTCGACCAATCGACACGAGCCTTTTTTGAGCGATTGACAAATTGTGTGGGATCCAACGCGAACAAATTTTTTTGACAGTTAAATGTTCATGCAATATTGAGTGTATGCTGGTCCCACTAATGCCTAAGGTTGTCTCTATCTCACGATAGGTCACATGACGATCTTGCAATATCAGTTCGCGCACAACATCAATGTTTTTCGGAACAACAACTGATTTTGGACGACCTTCACGAAATTCGTCTTGGAGTGAACTCCGACCACGATTGAATTCACCATACCATCGATAAACACTGGTCCTTGATGGAGCTTCATCGCCAAAAGTTGAATTAAGTTCATTCATGCACTGCTGCTGAGTTAATCCACGTCGAAAGTTGTAAAAAATAATCGCGCGAAAATGATCACGATTTAATTCCATTCTTGGGGGCAGATGAATCTTTTAATTTACTGTAAACAAAACAAATAGCGCTCGTATGTCAAAACGTTCTGAGTACGTATAACCTCAAAAACTTCTAACTTTACGATAGAGCTGTCAGTTGACAGATTGCAACACCAGGGTTGCCAAATCCCGAAATATAAAAGGCAACCTATGTATTTTTGGTTTAAGCATTTCGCTTCTCGGATCTTGACTGGTGAAAGCTAACAACCACGAGCCTAGGCTAAGTGATTGTTATTGTTAACAATTTTTGAAGTCGGTTCTGATGTTGGAGACAGTACAGTTTTGCAGAAACAATACTTACAATCCTACATGTATTGAGACTAACGGCTTTTTGGAGTTGTATAAATGTAACTGGTGGAAGGTCTAAGAGTTTTAGGGACTGAGGAAGCTGTTTGGCGATTACTCCAGTAGTTGACAGAACAATAGGGACAATTGTTAATTCATCTTTTAGGTCGATGTATTTAGATATTTTTTCTGCTATGGTAGATTGTAGATTGTGAGTATTAAGTATGGCTGTATCAATGATAAGTGCGGGCTTGTGTGCTTTGTCAATGACAGTTATATCTGGCCTATTAAAAATGTACTGTCTTATCGGTTAAAATGGCTCCATCGTAATATAATTTGTTATTTGCATTCTCTAACACTGTTTCTGGAGTGTATTTGTAATACGGTACTGGTTTTGTAGGTTCAGGGATGAGTTTGTATATAAGCGCTAATTTCTGGCGTTTAATGTTAGTAACTTTGTCATGCTTATATTTGTAATCACTCTGAGCTATTGTTTTAGAAGCACCTGTAATATGTTGAATTTTATCAGAATCACTATTGCAACGTCTGTATATATCGGGTTGGTTATGTATTTTCATTTTGTGTTTTTTTATAATTTCGTTTCGTTTCTATGAGCTGCTCTTGTATACCAATCACGAACCCTTCAGTCTCTGGAAAGAGTTCACCTCGATTGAGCCATTCGTTCGATGCATGTTTATCGACGTTAGTCTTGCTTAAATCGTGGTGATGTCTTCCGTGTTGAGACTTCTGGGCCCATTTATATATATATATATATATATTTTTGGACAGATGTAACACTCATAAGTTTTGTGGTTCTGTGCGTTGAGTACTCCAAAAGATCCATTTGGGATAGCACTTCCATTTATTTCAATTGGCCCCTGTGGAATTGTTATTTATGGTAAATTTAATCTTCTTTTCCATCCTGAGTGACGACGTTGGTTATGTGTGATATGTAATCTACTTTTGACTGTGAGATTGCTTGGTAGTCTGGTAGAATTTCACGTGCATCGGTTCTTAGATTTATAACGTTTTGTCCTGTACTGGAATCAAAGAGGAAAAGGTCCCATGTCGTACATGGGTTCATCTCTTGTTCCGCCCTGGTAGTGTCAGGAACTACATCGGGACTAGGCTGAGGTAATGGTTTCTTCTCTGCCTTTGCTTTGGCATCCTTGAATGCCGTGGAACGGGAAGTTGGTTTTCTATTCTTTTCCCGAGCTGGGTCATAAGCTTGAGGCTCGTAACTCCAGTCGACCAATTGCTGTCGGTCATTAAAATGTTGGTATGCTCGTTGGGCGTCCCTAATCGCTCGGCGGTTACCGCCGGAAAATTGGCTTCTGCCACGCGGAGCTCCGCGATTTCGCTTGTAACTCATCTCGTAAGTATAAACTATACAAACGACATTGATTGTGAAGAGTACGGTTATCTACTTTTATTTCGTTAGGTTGTTGGTTGCGATCTGCTAAATTGAGTGGAGTCAGATTTTGATCAATATTAGTTATGCATTGATATAGGGCAGTAGTTTCTGTTTTATTGTGAAAATATTTACGTAGATTTTTGATTTGCTTATTGTGTAAATTACAATTATTATAGTAAATTATAATTATATGAATTATGCCTCGTCCTCCTGTATGGCTCTAGGATGATGTTTTTATGATTAAATGGTCGATCATTTCTGGCTTGATTGACAAATTTTCCATTAACCGATTAAAAGTTTTAGTCCTGGGCAGAGGTATCACTTGTTGAATATTCCGAATATACCGATATGCCTTCGGTGAATTTGTATGTATATAGCCTGAGAAGCCGTTTTATTATAAAAATCCCAACTTTTTCCCTTTGGGTTATTGTACTGATTAGTCAAAGCATTTTGCACAATGCTCTTTAAAACACCTAACTCCAGATCATCTACGTCTATTTTCGATTTCGCCAACTTTTTTCAGTGACAGGGGGGAAATATTCTATATTTCGTAAGTATTTAAATACATTTGAAATAAGTCAAACAATTTACGAATTGAACTGATTCTACCACCACTTCGGAAAGTCACTCTGTTGAGAAGAAGTGGCAAGAAACTCAACAGCAATCATCTTTTAAAAATAAGAAAAAAAAAAAAATACAAAAACAATTTACAGCCTGGGAATCCCATCTTCTTGCATTCGGATATCTTATAGTAAACCTTTTCACATAACACTTATCCTTAAATCTATCGAAGGGTTAATCTTTAATATTTTGGAATTTTATTATAAAATAAAGCGTACACATTAATCCATGAACGAGTTGGTGGTCTTCTGGAGTCTACTATTATACTCACGAACACCTCTGTCCCTTAACTGACTTTCACAATATGCCCGGGAAGAGAAGCAGCTGGCACATTCTATGTTTTTCTTTCGCTCCCAGTCCAACATCGAAGTTATCGTATATTTTAGGGTGTATATTTTTCTGATAAAGTAAATTAGAATATCTATCCTATTCATTATGAAAGGTTATATACCTAATTCTTTATTTTTCATCTGTTAATAAATTGTTGTCCATATTTAAGTAGTGCGTATTGTAAATGTTTACTTCATAGAATGCTGCTACTTATCGTGCAATATTGGGACGCTGAATGTTCTCCCAGTTTTGTTTCTGAAATTCGCATATACCTGTCTGGATCAAGACTAAATTATTTTTCATCTGTTAATAAATTGTTGTTCATATTTAAGTTGCGCGTATTGTCAATGTTTACTTCATGGAATGCTGCTACTTTTCGTGCAATATTGGGATGCTGAATGTTCTCCCAGTTTTGTCTCTGTAATTCGCATAATATACTTTCCTGGATCAAGACTAAATTTTTGTTCATCTTAATATACATAATGTTTTTATAAATATATTGTGATGCCAAGGGTCAAATACCAATGTCTTTAAACTTTTCTTTGAGATTCTCTATATCTAAGTTTATACATTCCACGAATATTCCACTTTTCTGCAGTAAATATCGTGGCAATATCTGCGGCATTGCCCCAAAGTAGGATGCCGTAGGACATTATATTGTGAAAAGCAGATCAGACTTAATTTGTTTTAAATTTGGTGCAGACAATTTTGTACATTTTGTTTTTTTATCACTGAAAGCTAGATTATTTATAAATAAATAATAAATAAATATTTCTGACACTTACACAACATTATCTAGCCCAAATTAAGTTTCCTAAAGAACTGTTATGGATACTAGATAACTGATATACTTAAGAAATGTATAAACATACATATTAAATAAATACATATATTTTATTAGAATAAACTTAAATAAACATATAAATATCCATGACTTGACGGCTAATATCTGTGTTCATCACACAAATATCCGCCGCCGCCGGGATTCGAACCCAGGACCTCTGGCATAGAAGGCAATGTATGTTACCGCTACACCAGCCGGCCGTCATTATTTACATTAAACCACTGCAAAACATTTCAGAGAGCATTGCTTAGATAGATGGTATTCTATCTGTCTAATCATTTTAAAAATTATTGATGTGTCATCGGCAAACAATACAATCTCGTGATTATTGTCTACCATTTAGGTTAGATCATTTATACAGGGTTGATTTGTAGTCATCAGCCTAATTAAAATTTTAGTTTCTTTGATACGATATAATCGTAACTGCAAATTTATTTTAGCATTGCTCAGTACAAAAAAGTACAAATATGGAACCACGAACTTTAAAAAAATTGTCGCTTTTGATGAAAATACCTACTACGAAGCGGCATTTCATTGATAATACTACGACGTAATACTACAAGATGTTTTATAGTAGCGCGTAGTTGCATTAATTTTATTGGTTATTTGGAGTGACCATGGTTTTATGGATTATCGTTTCTATAATAATAATAATAAAATGCCCGCGTAAAAAATAAATCACCCCTTCAAAGGAGATATATTTTATATAAATTGAAATAATAATAACCGACTGGTGTTATTGTCGGGTCTTTTCCGCCGAAAGGCGAGTTGATTTGGACATGCATAATAATAATAATTAAATCCCCAGACAATCACACCAACTACATGGCCCCAAAGTAGGCATAGCTTGTGTTATGGGATGCCATGTAGCGAAATAGGGGGGAACCTAGAATATATACATATATACACATATACATAAACACCCAGACCCGGAACATTTTTTATTTTCTTGTTCCGGGCGGGAATCGAACCCGTAACCACTGGCGTCTGAGGCCGATAGGTTAACCACAAATCAACCCTGTATACATGGTGACTGGTGACAAATTTGCAATTTTAAAGGAGAGCACTCTGTACACGATTCTGCAGTGCGAGCACAGAACTTTATCGAATCGTTTGTTAACGAATGTTCGTATAGTATGGAGACGGTTTTTAAGAAAAAATTGAAATCTATCCATTGCCGCACGGCCAGCTTAAATAAATGTGTGCCTTGTTAATTTTGAATGTTTGCAAACATGTTGTATTCATAAATATCTGTAAAATAAAAAAATACAATGTTACTCAAAACTTGCAACCGACTCCATACTATACGAGCATTCGTAAACATTCGTTAACTTACGATTCGATAAAGTTCTGTGCTCGCACTGCTGATCATAAATATGTTTAAAAATGAGTACTTACGTTTTCACTAGAATTCCCAATACATAAATATAGTATTTTTAGCACCCACGTCACAACACAAAACAGAGGTGCTTAAAGGATAAATCTGAATGTTACATGTAATAATGAAATAATACAGGAAGCCAAGGTAACAACTTTTCTTGGAATATAATTCGACCAACATCTTACATGGAAAGAACATAAAGAAAAAGTATGTTCCAAAATAAATTGATTTTCATATGCGTTATGGAAACTAGCCAAAATATCAAATAAAGAAACGTTTCTTAAAGCATACTATGGATATGTATTTTCTATCTTGACCTATGGTATATTACTTTGCGACATCTCTGTTACATGTAACAAAGTATTTATAGTACAAAAGCAATGTCTAAGAGTTATTGCAGACATAGATTAATTCACCACCTGCAAGCCGGTATTTAAGGAAATGAAACTCCTAACTGGTCCACGCATTTTTATGAAATATGTGTATTTGTAAAAATGAATCCAGATCTGTACACGAAAAAGAAACAAATCTGCCACAAAGGTTCGGCGTCAACCTGGTTTTCTATTCGTTTTTTAATTATAACCCTTTTGGCATCAAGAATACATTCCAGTTTTTTGTAATGAGTTTCCAGCCCTTTTATGTCGAATAAATTCCAATCCTCAGAGAGAACCTTGACTTTGCCATGCTTCGCATAAATTTCATGATATTCTTGGGGTCTGAGTAATAAAGGTTTTTTTCGTAAATCTTTCTCAACCCTGCCAAAGACCCGATCTGCAGGCAAATAACTGTGCCCTCGTACAGGAAAAGTCACGATAATTTTATCGAGATTAGAAGGCGCATGATTTTTGAGCCAAAAGATTATTGTATGTATTACGTGGGAATTTTTATTTTGCCCTCCGCATCCATCTGCAAAAAGACGTAAAACTTCTATCTCATTTAAGTCGAGGGAGACCAAGTGACTCAATAACGCTGATGATATTTCTGTAGATCCCCTTTTAGCCATATTCTCAGTCCACACGTAAAAATAAGGGTGTTGCGTATCAATGTCTGTAATACACAATGAGTAGAAGCTGATTTGCCTCAGATAGAAGCTCTCTTGTATAGGGGTCTTTGGCAGAGGTTGCACTTGCTGCAGATCAAAACATAGGGACAGGGAATTTTCTGGTTTTCGTTTCATATGGCTAGTGAATGCCTTTGCTCTGATCTTATGGAATGCATATTCCCCTTTTAGAGCAGCAATTTGGTTAGGATCCTTTTCTATTTTCAACTTGTTTTTGTACAATAAACAGGTGCTGCAGATATCCGACGCAGGAGATGAAAACCCAATGTTAAAATCCTTTTCAAATACCCGCCGAAACATTGTCTCATTTACTTTGAGATTTTCATCACTTACTGAGTTATTATAACCTTTCCATAACGTTCTAATATTTAATTCATACGACAAGTAGATTCTTTTCGACTTTTGTCTGTTGTAATGCGACTCTTTGGCCGGCAATGAAGCAATAAACTTATGAACAATTTCTTTTTTAGTCACCGAATTGCCACTCTTTCTATCTCCCCCTCTTCCATCACGAGGAATCTTACCTTCAAATAATGTCTTTGAGAGTAAATTAACCCGATGCTTACCTAATCCAAGTGCCTTTAAAAAAAACTTCTTACATACACGTACAACATGTTTAGAATCACGAAGTAGGTAGTAGGTAACAGAAAATTCATTCGGTCGTGGTATGGTTGAGTTTTGTCTTTCTCTCTTTCTTTTGACGGGGTAAGGTGCAATAAAGCGTGATAAGTACGTATCTTGTGCATTTTTGCCAACATTTGAGTACAAATTTCTACGGTTACTTATTATTTCGTTAAGTGTTAGAGTTTTACATTTAAAGAGGTGGCATGCGTGGTCACACGGCGATTGAAAATCCAAAATAAGTGGATCCTTGTCAGAGTACCTAAAACAAGGCATTAAAACATACAGTATTCATCTAACTAATTCGAATTTTAACTAATTTGTAGGTTATGTAATTCTTTCGTACTTACTTTAAATGTTTATTGTTTTCTGAAGTACGTCCTCGTTTCTTTCTCTTACGACAACCATCGTTAATACTTTCCACTGTCACATTCTCGGCCATTTTTAATACTTAACTTTAAATGAAAACACAGAAACAAAACACCAACAATGATTACAAGTTAGTAACAGCTGATTTATTTTTTTAATCATATTTTAGTTGCCAGATTAATGCCAGTGTTGCCAGTGAAATAAATACAACATTTTTTTACTGCGTGTTTTTGCTGGACATTTCCGGTTTTGATTGAAAATGTGTTGAAGAAATGAATACATTACAGGACAAATCCGCTTTAGAATGAAAATATATATATTTTTTAAAATCTTTGTGTTGGATATCGGACTAGTCCGGTTTTGTATGAAAATTTACTTTTTAAAGCCTTTTTTTGCCTACTTCTAGCCGGTTTTGATTGAAATGTATTACAGGGATCGACGAAACTAGGTCAAGATATCACAATTCGAAAAAAAAACATTTTTTGAATAGTAGTGGACAAGTCCGGTTTTGTTCGCCAGCTCCTCATATGTAATTGTCGGTTGATTAAAATCGGGCAGTTTACATATTACTTTATTGGGGTTAAATGGTGCAATGCCAGTGCTTTTGAATGCACTGATTATATTATGTGTTTTTTCTTTAAGTTTCTCTGACAATTTTTTAAGTAAATCTGGAAAATGTCCCTTGTTAATTGTAGCCTCTCTTGGGTTTTTAATCTTGTAATTTAATAGAATTTCTCTCCACAGTTTTTTCATTGGCCCGAAATAGCATACGTCTAACGGTTGTGTTAAATGTGATGAATTTGGAGGTAAAAATACGAACCGTATATCATTTTTCTCACAAAGTTTCACAATTTTATGATTTATGTGGGACGCTAAGTTGTCTCCAATTAAAATTTTGGAGCCAGATTTGGTTTGAGCCCATGGTAGAATAATACTTTCGAACCAATCTTCGAAAATAAGACTATCAAACCAACCCGATTTCGAACGATTGTATCTAGATCCCTTCGGTCCATTAAGTGTCCATTGTGTATATAAATGCTCCGCTTTGTATACGACATAAGGAGGGAGACATTCTCCTCCTGCAGTTATAGCAAACATTATAGAGATAGCTCCCTTTGTAAAATTCACAACTCTTTCGGGATATTTGACGCCCCTTCTGAACAAACATTTTTGTGTTCCGGGATTATCTGCGAGGTTTGTCTCGTCGTAATTCAAAATGTTTTCACTAGGGACACCTTCTAGTGAGACCTTCAGATTTCTAAAATATTCATTCATTTCATGAGGCGTTTTCTCTGCACGGCTCCTTTTTATGTTTTGAACTACTCTGTGTGATAATTTAGATTTATTTCTTTTTAAAAACCCGTATGCCCATTTTTTGCCAGGTAATTTATTATTAAAGATAGCTAGTTTCCCATTGGCGTCCAAGTATCTGAAAGATAAAATTATCACTCTTAATCAACTATCACTAAAATCAATGGCTATTTTTTCTAATTTATTATTTCAACAGAATCTAGATATACCTACCGATGTATAATAATTCGCAGATCCAAAAGAGTCAAAGGACTGCCGTAGTCAGCGGCTGCAATCAATACTTTAATCATGTCAGCTTCCTCCTCATGGGTTAACCTTGTTGGACATCCAGGTCTTTTAGGATGTTTATTGTGCAATTTGTCCAATAATGTTCGTCGAGGGATCCCAAAAATTTTTTCAGCTTCATATGAGGACACTGTCTTCTTTCTCATGGCTTCTAAAGCTATATCTATGATATCTTCGGAATGTGTACAATACGACCGTTTTTTGCGTTTCTTTGGTTCTTGTGTTCCCGCCATTATAAGATAAGTGTATGAGTCCTACAACAATAGGATTGCTTGTCAAAGCTTCGTTCATAGAAAATATGTTAACCAACTTACAAAAAAGAACAATATTTAAAAAAAAAACTGCATAATACTTTTGTTACGCGCAATACCAGATATAAAAGAAATAGAGAGAGATTAGTGATATCAAGATATACTTGAAACTACTTAACAGATTTTGATAAAACTTGACACTTGATAGAACAACATAGTATTTTGCATCTCCAACAGAACAAACACACGGGTCGTATCTAATAATAACCTCCTTTTCTAAGTCGGTTAAAATTACAACAAAATTGACAACCCTAGGGGTAGGCGAAGTTTTGCAACAAGATGGCTGTCGGCATCACCTCTACAACATTTTTATCAATTATGTCTTTTAAACGCAATTTAGACAAAAAGCAATAGTGTCATACGAAAGAGTGTTAGTTATAGGTTGTAATTAAATTAAAAGTTTAGCATTACCTGTTCCGTAACACAGCCAAAAATCGAAGTTCCGACACTGACAAAAAAAAACGTCTCCCGTTTTCTGTTGAAAAAACGCACTGATCACCAATAGAGTGAAGTTAGCCACAATTTAGCTGCAGAAGATTGCCATATATTAAAAATACTTCTAATTTAGAAGTTTTTCTTGCACTCTTTCCTTTTAATACTATGGATATTTGGACTTGTTTGAAATCAGGCGAAGATAGGTAGTGCAGGCGAAATTACGGGAATCTACGGTACGCAACGCATGGTTACATTAGCGTAATACAATAAATACTTAGTGGGTGGTGGTGTGCGTGTGGCGAGAACACTGCTGTGTGCGTGTTGACTGAGGCAGCGCGTCGGGAAAAGTGTAGTAAGGTCTCTTTATTTCTGGTGAAAAATTATGTACCTACTTTTTTACATAATTATGATAAGAATCCAGTACAGAGTGCTCTCCTTTCAGTATTACAAATTTGTCACTAGTCACCCTGTATAAGAGCAAAAGTTTATCTGCTAGATGAAATTACCCTTTAGACCTGGTAAAAACTTCGCCACTAAAATATTTTGGTCATCGTTATTCTCCCATTTCATTCAATACATATATGAATATAACAATAAATATGACGGGCTGGGCTCCAGTCTGGATTTTTATTTCCATTATCATGATGTTGAGATGAAACTCATTACACCATTTTTTTGTTTTTGAAAGCCAGCTAAAGAACAAAGGACCAAACTGATGGTAAGTGACTTGGATATCATTAACTAATAGATGGTAAGATTAATGATTATTTGCCGAACCAAGAAAGGCGTATTATTTCTTTTACTTGACTGACGGTAGGTTGCCTTTATTAACAATTTATGTGCACACAAGGAAACTTCAACAAACAGTTAAATTGACTACAGTGTACAAAGGCGAGGCTTAATTCTTAAAGAAATTTCTTTCAGCAAGCCTGAGGCTTTGAAATAAGAATAAGGAAGAACAAATAAACTGCGTATTACTAATAGAATAGATCGATAATATATTACATTCACTACATACTAAGCCGTACATACAATTAAATATATAAGTACATACTATATGTAACTATGACAATGAATCAATACTATTTGCTACGTTGCCAGGCTTGAGCACAAAATGCAGCTCATTGTCGGGTTTTGAGCACAGTATAATAAAACTTAAGAGTAAAAAAACACATTAATATTGAAGGAACAAAAAAATCTTTGCTTCAAACAATACCTCCCTGTTAAGAGGTCCTCAGATATCATTGAGAGAACTCTTTCTTCAGGAGTATTATGACCTTCTATAGCAATGCCTTCCGCTCTCTCCAGTCAACAGTCTTGTGCGTTGGATTATCATCCTTCTTGGTCATGAGTTATATCTTCAAACTTCTAAAGAGCACCGATATATCATGAAATGTTAGCCCTTTGAACAGCTTGTGGTGTCTCAGAAGATATGTATTTATAGAAAGCATCGATGTAGTTGGCAGTTAGACTTGCTTACACCTTATCTTAAAAGCCGATTCAGTAAACAAGCCTGTCATGTTAGCTTGAGCCATTTTGGAGTACAATCTTTGTTTCGTAAAACATAACACGATAGTCGCTCGTGACCATGGGGTCCGCAAAGATAAAGTCTTAAAAGTCTATCTTAAAAGTAATGTAACTATCTGAAATCCGATTCAGTTACATTTCGCGCAAAACTTCTGTTCCGCCCTGAAGTTGCAACGCGCATGTTCCGCAGGTACAGGCGAGACAAAAATGTTATCGTTTTGTCTATCCACGCATGTTCAATCGAAACACGTCGGTCCGCTCTTACAGTTCTGCTAAAGTTGAGGGCTGTCGTAGTTAATATAAGTATAACAGTAAAATTAAATTTTATAGATCGAGCCTATAAATGTGTGACTCAGTATTTCCTAAAGTTTATAAGTTCGAAAACTACTAGTCTATAAGAGTATTTTTAACAAAATAAGTGAATTAAGCTAAAATCTTAACAGTAAAGTTCAGCTGAAAACTTAAAATCAAGTTCAAAAACAAGTTACACTACGAACTTTATGGCAAAATGATCAGAATCGAGTACAGAGTGCTCTCCTTCAGTATTGCAAATTTGTCACCAGTCACCCTGTATATTTACAATAACCTAATACTTAACCATTAATTAAACACTTAAATGACTTTACTGAGCTAGATGAATCTCAAAAATAATTTGACTTAATATCACGACGCGAGTGCCCGTACAAAAATTTAATCATTTTTTTTAGTAGTTTATGCAACTGTCATAATAGAGGCCTGCGGCTCGTTTCAAAAAACTACACTCATGTTTTAATACCTAATTATATGCAGTTGCATACACTACTTTATTTAATCTCATGGCTATAGGTAGCTACATAAAATAAAATGCAATATAAAACAAACAAATTTTTATTATAATAATTATTCACATTTTGAATATTGCAATTACTGAACCTGAATAACAGGCTGGGGGGTGCTATAAGAGCTAGTCGTTGTCGGTGTTGACAATAGAACGTTTATATTAATTTCGTTTTTATTATTTTCTATGGAATTGAGTATCGAATTGGATACTAAGATTTTGTTAGTTATAGAATAGTCTATGTAGCCTTCTGCGGCTGTTGTTGATTTCCACCCTCCGTGACGCTTTAGTGCTGTTATGTCTCCGCCAGCATCGATTAGTAAGGTTGCAGAAGTTCTGCGGAAGCAATGTCCCGTGTATGAATCTGAGTTTGGAAGATTAAGATAACTGGCTATAGTTTTACCCAACATTCCAAATTTGTTAATACCAACTCTTTAATGGGTGCATTTCCCAGAAATGTAAGTAATTCAAAAAGAAGGAAGGATTGCTACATGTATTTGGTCGTAGTTCTATGTATTGTTTACATAATTGGTAATATTTACCCGTTATGATAAAAGATCGGTCTATTTTGTTTTCTGTGTTCCAAATTTTAACTAAAATTGATGATTCGAAAACTTCGACGTCTTTGAATTTAATGTTGTATAGTTTCTGTCTTCGGCAGGCACCCATTATCTATCTATCTATACTTATAATAAATCTGTAGAGAGGTCAATTCTGTACATGAAATATATTTTCAAAATAACTATCAGGGGGTGATTAGTGATCGATACTGTGCCAAAAATGCAATCAGTAAAATTTTTGTCTGTCTGTCTGTATGTTCCTCATAGAAACAAAAACTACTCGACGGATTTTAACGAAACTTGGTAAAATTATTCTTCATACTCCTGGGCAGGTTATAGTATACTTATTATCACGCTACAATCAATAGGAGCAGAGCAGTGAAGGGAAATGTTGGGAAAACGGTAGAAATTACTTAATTTTTTAAGCTTCCGTTGCGTGTGCAGCCTTAATGGTTAAATCTACATAGAAATTATGTATGACAGAAATATTTTTCATAAAATTATATGAAAAATATCCCACAACAGTATATGTCTATATTTTATGGTTAACTCACAATAACACGTGTAAATCCCGATAGCTTAGCAGTTCGGAGCTTTCTGATTATATTTGTTTACACTTACGTTTATAATACTCTCACTCATCCCTAATTAAAAAAAAATAACATTATTACCTATTCAATAAAAAAAGAATCATAGAAATCGGTATAGAAACACCAAACTTATACATGAAATACGCTAATAACCCATCGCGCGTGAATGCTGAATGATATAAGGATTATTTTTGTATTCGCTCGACGCGCGACGCGACCGCTCGACGCGGCTCGCGGTGGTAGGGTATAAAAAGGCGGGAGGCGAGCGCAATAGTTTACCTATTTGAATTTCTTTTGTTGTTATTTTATAAAATAGGTTGTATTGTCTTAAGTTTTCACGATTCATAATTTAAATAAAACTACTTTTTAACCGGATTAATCGCGTATAATTTATATTTTACATTTTAACTCGACGTTTCGGTGTCTTTGCAGACCCCGTGGTCACGAGCGACAGGTTATAGTTGTTTTGGTAGTGTTTAAATATTCGGTCAAATTCCAAATTTTGGCTAATTTATGTTCAGTTTTTTTTGTATTTTTAGGTAAAAGCGTAGGTACTTCTATTAATTACTAGCTGACCCGGCAAACGTTGTTTTGCCATATAAATAAAAAAAAATAGATGTTGGCCGATTCTCATAGATACCGGATAAGCACAAAAAATTTCATCAAAATCGGTCAAGCCGTTTCGGAGGAGTATGGCAACGAAAACTGTGACACGAGAATTTTATATATTAGATTGTAGTTATAGGTATTTAATTTTAAGTGAAGTAGGTATAGGTAGATAGCATTGCACAGGCATTTCAGCTTTATTTTCATTTCTTTTTCTGTTGTACATATTTCTGGGTATAATTCTATTCGGATATCTCAAATTTTAACAGGTTGCGGTGCAGGAGAAACCGTCTTTATTCCCATAATACCAAATAATTTTCCATTCCAATTTAAAAGAACGCAACTCCCAGTATCGGTGTGTTTTGCAATGACAATTAATAAGGCTCAAGGGCATACTTTTCGTGTTGCTGGAGTAGATCTTGGTGTCAGTTGTTTCTCGCATGGTCAGTTATACGTCGCTCTTTCCCGGGTTAGCAGTTCTAGAAATCTTCATGTTCACGTGCCGGACGGGTCAACTTTCAATATAGTCGGAAGCTTTGCGCTGAAGAATTTTCGTTCCATAGATACTTAAGCCTCATGTGAAAGTGATCTAAAAAATTAATTGTCAAATATTATAAAATGTCAATCCTTATCCTTACTAATATTATAAATATGAAAGCGTGGATATTTGTTCAGCTTTCACGCAAAAACTACTCGACGAATCATGAGAGGTACTAGAAGTAACATAGGATACTTTTTATCCCGAAATTATCGCGAGCGGAGTCGCGGGCACAGCTAGTTCAAAATATTAGTGCAATCTGTAACAATATTTTATGTAACTACTTAAGTAATATGAAGCCAGTAAATATCTAGGTATAAAGCCATTACTTAGTGAGATGGCGTTTAGTAACTAATATATTCTATTTAACTTTTATTTATCTATCTAATGAATCAATATTTCTTACCTTCGTTGAAAGATATAATTTATCGGGCGCTTCATTTAAAAATGTATTAAGTGTTAAGCTGAAAATGTCTTGGCTTTCTTCCCTTTATATCCTTACGATTTTCGTTTCAGAAATGATACAAGTTTTGAATATTTGGTAATATCAATGTCGTTGTAAATACTCAGTGTACTTTTAATCATAGAATATTTAGACCATAAGGACGAACATTTAAAGTTATCCGAAAACTCTTGAAAGTAGGCTAACAAAACGTTTTCGGAAAATGAGTTAGCCTTTTTGTTCATTTTTCAAGTTATCAAAGTCTTGGTAACATTTGTGGTACGCTTTTCTTGATATTTCTGGCAAAAGACTATTCGTCAGTTTCGTAGCTGTTTCTAGAATGTCAGGTGGAGTTAAATTTTCATCAGTATCATCGGTATTGCTAGACATTTTTGCTACTAAAGTTTTATTCAACAAAATATTACTCAAATTCGTATGTACGAAATAGCGTCAAAATGGAAAACGCCTGTTATTGGTTTATTATGGCTCGGACCCAGCACGCACGCGCGTTGCGCGCGCAGCGCGCTCTCCATAGATAATGTGTACACTTAAATTGAATTGAAACCTCCTTGGTCGGGACACATTGTACTTTAATAATTAAAAAAAAATGTTTTAAAGCACTGTTTTGTTAATAGAATAATGCTTTAATTTACTTTTTTAATTTTCTTATAGAAGTAGGTAAATAAAATATGCCAATAAAAGTCTGTATTTCATTTCATAATTAGAACTTTACCGAATGAGATTATATAAAGGTACTTTAAACAACAGTGCATCTTTACTTCGAGCTCAAAAGTTCTAAAAGAAAATTGCAATATTAAAGCACCAAACTTAAGGCATATTTTCCTAAAGCAATGTAACATAATATTATCTTTTTCATTGTAACTCATGCGCGGGATTATATTATTGTATCCCTTTCTAACCTGTGTAACATGAATCAAGCGCGTTCTTTGAAAGAATACGTTCCTGACAAGTCCTTCCTTATGTCCATTGCATAAAGTTCATTTCCGATTAATTATATTTCGCTGGTGCCTCGCTCGGATTCGTAAAATGGTGCGGAACTGTGGACCTATTTATTTGAACCATGGAAACGATATAATTGAATTTCCGACATAGTTTCACTCTGCAGTTTCACATTGCCTTCTATGCCAGAGGTCCTGGGTTCGAATCCTAGCGGCGGCAGATATTTGTGTGATGAACACACAGATATTAGTCGTCAAGTCATGGATGTTTAATGTTTATTTAAGTTTATTCTAATAAAAATATGTATTTATTAAATATGTATGTTTATATATTTCTTAAGTATATCAGTTATCTAGTATCCATAACACAAGTTCTTTAAGAAACTTAATTTTGGCTAGATAATGTTGTGTGAGTGTCAGAAATATTCATTTATTTATTTATTATAGTTCCGAGAACTATTACGATCCGGAACGACACACGTCTATATTCGATGACGGCTATCCTCTATCAGTATAACGTATACTTAAATATTTCAGCGAAGAACAATACTTGTTTCCTACTTTTTAGAGCGTGTTTAAGTAGTCGGGTTTTAGTTTTTATACTTATTTTTTTTTTATATTCTAGGTTTTCCCCTAGTTCGCAACATGGTATTCCATGTTACAAGTTTTGTTAGTTTGGGGCTATATAGTTGGTGTGATTGTCTGGGGATTTTATTGTATTATCATATTTATAGGTCCCTTACCTTGTTGAAAACCTGTAATAATTATTGTTTTTCGTACTTTACAGAAAGGTGAAAGCGACTCTGACTCACTTTCAACTTCAACTGCGACAGAGTTTGAACAAGACATCCTGGGACCGATGGCTTTGGAGGGGGCTCCTCAAGAAATAGCTCCTAATGACTGACAAATGTATTTACATGATGTTTATTGAATCAAAACAGAAAAGTGTGTATCTAAATAATGAATCTTATTGCACAGTGAAATGAAATTAAAAAGTGAGTGATTATAAATATTGAGTTTTGTGATCTTGCAATACCAAAGTACGTTTGTGTTAAATGTAATGATAAAAATAAAATGTCCTTTATTAAATTTATGTTTGATATACAGGGTCCTGAAAAAATAGTGTAATAGTAGATTAGTAGCCAAGAGCTTTTATGCATCAATTGCAGCCCGAGATATTAAGTAATTAATAGGGTAATAATCTAGGTGGAAAAGCCCTAGGGCGGTAAGTATTAAAAAAAACATTTCTTTCTTTCAAAAAGTTCGCGTACATCTAACCATCATACTGGCAATAGACATCATGCATTCAGCCCAATAATCAAAGAGGTCGCTTTGCTATTCAGCCTTGTCTTCGTGTGAGTATAATAGTCATCAATTTCAAATATCGAACGGCGAAGCTCAATTTCGATATTGAAAAAGAAAAGTTTATTACTTGATTCTTTTTAATGAAAAAAGGCGGGAATAGAAAACACCTGTCCCTTAAATTTGAAAATTATTCTCATTTCACTATAAATTTCAACAAACAAAGTGTTTTATTCTTGTAATGCCGGTTTTTTTCTACTTACCTCACAATTGAGATATAAAGCAGAATAGTTAGCTCGGGTGTAAGCATCAATTGCACCCTCGAACTTGCTGCGCTGCGCTCGTGTGCCTAAATATGTCGATCTGCAATGTGTGTTCTTCTGTGGCCGGACCACAGTTTAGTACCCAGATGCTATAGTTCGAAATAAAAGCTACCTAAGGTCTACTTTCATCGGAATACATGTATTTTTATAGTACCTCAACAGATAACTCTTTAATTAACAATTTATGTGGCCCGGCCGCGAAGCAGTGCTCTCTGGCCGCGCCACCTCAAAATAAAATAAAATGAACTATTAAGAAATCAATATCCCGAAAAAATCTACCAAAGAGTATCTTGCATACAACTATGATCCAATAAACTCTTTTAGTTAAGGAGTTATTGGTCGTAGTGTGTGGTCCGGCTAGAAGGTATACTCTGCAGCAACTCAATTTCGTAATATTGAATACCGTAGAATGGGGTTATTTGGTACACATTTTAAAGAAAATTTACAATAATTTAAAAAAAAATTAGTTCACCTCGTATTTTGTATTTTTAATGGATAAATCCCATTTAAACCTGCTGAATCAAATGATTACCATACTTTTTAATACAGTAGAAACATATCTAATATTTTTTTTAATAGTTGTCTCAAATAGCCCCAGGGTTGGGGATTTTTGGGAATCAATTGAAATAACAGTAAGTATTGAATACAAGACATCCAGCGATATTTGAAACGTTTACCAAATAGCCTCACTCTTAATAATTTTTGGAAATGACCTAACAATATTGCAAAAATTGAGTCCGATTACGACGAGCGATATTTGGAACAAAATAAATATACGCCGACCGAACCGTCTTGAGATTATTGAAATATATTAACAGATTTTTTGTTTTAATGAAACTGTCAAAGCTTTTTTGACTTTTATTCATAGTAAATTACAAGCACATTTTAGTTAAAATATCAGATATTTTTAGTTTTTGGCATTTTAATTATTTTAATGATTTTAACTAACTGCTTTTACAATAAAATATTTTTCAAAACTTTTACAATAAAGTATGTAAAAAACTCTTACAACAAAATATTTATCAATAATTTTACAATAAAATATTTAACGACATTAAATAGGTAAGTATGTAAATCAACTTTGTTTTCTTAGAATATTTTGTTCAGCTTTGGCCTTTTAATTTTTATCATCTGTGATCTATGTCACCATCTTTACAAAAAATACACTGTGTCACTCCTATCTGATAGAATAAATTCTTGTGAGCGTTTATCATTCTGAATTATTTCGACTTTTTTCACTATTGATATAGCCGGTACAACATCTCGATCAATTTTCTTCTTACTAACAAACTTCAAATCAGGATTTTTGATAGTCTTTAGAAAGTTAATTGTATAAAAGTTGTTTTGCTCTGTATTCTCTACGAAACCGATGTAATACTTCCAGGTTTTCCTTTGGTAATATCTGACCAATACTTTATCGCTTATATTATACTTTGCCGAAACATTTATCTGATTTTTTCAATATTTTCATCAGTGTCATTAGGAAGAGAATGTTTTTCAAGGTTTTCAGTATCTTCTTTTGTTAAATTTTCTGTGTCTGTTATTTTATCGCTATTACCATCTTGGTCAGTCACCACTTTTGGGGGTTCTACAGTTGTTTTGACTGAAAAGTCATCAACAATGTAAATTTTTTTAGTTAAACTAGGACCCTCCTCGTCAGCTTTAGTTTGCATGATGCCTGTAAGACCGATATTGTTGCTTAAGTTCTCTTTATCTTCGTTATCAGTACTGACGTCAATGCCTTTAAGGACTGTCTTCTTTCCTTTTCCTTTATTTCGTAGTGATGTGAATGTTTCTTTATCACTCAAAGCCTCAATTATGTCGGAATCAGTATGTTCGCTCATTAAATCTGATACGCTAGTTGTGGAATCGCTGTCCCATGAAAAAGCCCGTTGTCTACATTTTCTTTTAGAGTAAGCAGCTTTTATTGAGAGTTCCCGCACCATATGTAATGCTTCCGCATCTTTATCAATGTGTCCAAGCCTGTCAGGTTTTTTTTCTTGAACTGTTGGTTTAGTCTGTCTTTGTGTTAAGTTGTTTATGTTTTTAGGTTTTCCTGTGGATGTACCAGGTTTTGGTTCAGAGGTAAAACCTGTCAAATCTGTGAATTCTATTACTTCAGATACATCTGATTCTCTATCAAAGTCTTCTTCGGCAAAATCACTCATTAGAGGATCACTATCTTCGGCTATCATATCTGACACTTCCCTTTTACTTTGCGTTCTCTTTCTTTTACCTTTAGTCAATTTTGTCTGACCTTTTCTTAAATCATCAGCTGTAATGCTCTTTCCGGGTGCTACGTCACATTTTTTTCGTCTTGATATTATTTCTGTAGGAACCGTACCTCCCCTTATCTCTTGAAGCATATTTATTATAACATCAGAGGTCGCATTTCTTACTTCTTCAGGAATATTTCTAGTTTGAGGGAGTCTTGACTTAGGCCTCTCGGCGTTCACGGGATATAGTCCACATTTTTCAAAACCAGCTATGAAATTTTTAACACCTACATCCTGATCCATTAGTTTATATACCAATTGGCTCAAAAGACGTGGAAATACAGGCTTTATCAATGTCTTGTGTTTTCTTCCTTCCCGCTTTTTCCAGTCTGTAAGTATTTGTCTCCAGTAATGTTTCAGCGGGGCATAAAATGCCACGTCCAAAGGTTGGAGAATGTGAGTTGATTTTGGGGGCAAGCAAACGAATGAAATATTAAATTTCTCACAAGTCGTCAATATTGTCTCTGAGAAATGGGATGATAAATTATCGCCAATGATGACAATTCGTTTTGATTTCTTCTTAGCATAGGTTACAATTATTTTTTGGAACCAATCTTCAAAACATGCCTGATCAAACCATCCGCAACGCGATCGATTGTATCTGGTTTGATCAGGTCCTCCTTCGAACCAGGAATCCCATATATGCTCTGCCTTATATACCACATATACCGGTAACAATGTTCCATCAGCGGTTCCGGAAAACATCAGACTTATTGCCGATTTTGAACTATTCATCACTCTCTCCGGGTATTTTGTCCCTCTTTTATAAATATATTTTTTATTTCCGGGGTCATCCGTAAGATTGGTTTCATCGTAGTTGATTATGCAATCAGGACTAACCCCTTCGATAGTTGTTTTGTAGTTTTCAAAAAATGAATCCAATATTTCTTCTGTCAAATTCACCCTGTCAGTGGATATATTCGCCGCAAGGCGATTAGATATTTTATTTTTATGTCGGAGCAAAAAATTTTTAGCCAAATCTACACCTGGCATGTTGTCCTTTAAGGAGGGTACGATTTTGCCCAATTTGTTTAAATATTTTTGAGCAAAAACTCTAAGATCTAAACAATCGAAAGGAAAACCCCACTCAGCTAGGGTTTTCATGACAGCTATAAAACTATTTTCTTCTGCAGAAGTGAAGAGTGTTGGATGACCAGCTTTCTTTTGTGATTTGTTTAAACCCCTACGCTTTCGTGATAACGTGCTTTTTGGAATGTTATAAGTTTTCGCAGCCTTGGTTAATGTAGTGGTCCCAGACATAATTTCCGCAATAGCTTTTTCTAAAGTTTCTTGGCTATATGAAGTGTACGGGTTGAAATTTTTCCCTTTTCAAACATGTCGATAGGTACGTTTGTACTCTCGTACCATGATGGTACTGTCCTGTTGAGAATAAAAAAAACTATCATAGTAGGTATTAGGATTAGATCTGTGGCCTGGTGCTAATAGGGCCAATATCAATTATCATTGTTTTACGTAATTAGCGTTTTAATAATGCATCAACATTATTAGTTATTATTAATGTGTTATATTGTAGTATATCAAAAATATTGTACTTTTATTCGATTTATGTTTTTAAGTAGATTTATGACTTAAATTCTAATATAAGAAAAAAGTTGTATTTTGGAAAATATTAACGACTTAAGCCCATTTAGCACTCATGATTATTATGATGTTATTTCCTAATATGTATAAAATTATAAAGGCCAATGTTGTTTTTCTCAGAAATTTTATTATAAGTTCACAATATTTTTAATGCTCTTCATCAGAACATGACAAAATATCCTCGATTTCGGGACCAATCTCCAAAGACTCATAAAATGGAGGGCTGGATGGTTGAAGATACCCCAGGAATGATTGCAGGTCTCTGACTTTTGGTGCGGGGAGTTTAATCGGTCTCTGATTTAGGGGCATGAGAGGTGCCACTGGTGCAGTATTTTCTAATTGGGAACGTGTCATATTTCGGTTTCTTTTTAAACTTAGCACTTTGAATAATTCACTATCATCAAATGAGTATTTGTAGTATAATACCCCTGGATAGTTCTTTTGTAGGAATTGGATGAAGATACAGATGAAGTGCGTTTTATGGAAAGGCGGCTTAAAAGCATCTGCATAGGATTTGTTGACAGCAGGGAAGCGAGCTTATGCTTCCTGGTAGGATATGTTGTCGTGGGACATCGAGATTTTAATTGCCTTTTGGCGTGAATGTTCCGGACACGACTTATCCGTGGCCAGGTGCGGTCCTGAACACTGGAGACAGGATGAGTTTTCAACTTTTCAAGGGACTGTATAGGAATCACCAGAATGGGGCTGAGCGCACCGAAAGCACCGAGGAGAGGAGCGACACTGGTTTTTGACATGACCAAAACGACGACAATTAAGACATTGGATGGATGGGGGTGTATAGGATTCAACAGGGAGGGAAGAGTTGAAGACAAGGATTTTTCCAAAAAAAGTAAGCACAACTGATCCAGTTGGTACCCATGAAGGGCCAGCAGGATTGGACACTTTACGATTGAGTCTTCGAGCCTTGAGTATCAAACCACAGCTTTGCGATGAGGAGATACCCTCCACCAGTTCTTCCATGGACTAAGTTGTTAGTACCCCACGGATTTTCCCATTCTTGTTACATTATAGGTAGGAATAAAAGTGACATATTTATATGTGGAGAGGTGTTGGTTATTCATAAATTCATTGGCCGCAACAGCCGTCGAAAATTCCACAGAAACGCGGTTGCGACCAATTCTTTTAACACCATCGCTCTTTATATTTTTGATGTTACTGGATACCAAAAATCGACCAAACTGTAGAGAATTTAAAGTTGTACAAGCAGAAGGATGGGACTCAGAACAGGATACATGAACAATGAAGGGACCCTTATCTATATTTGAATAAGTCTTCCTTTCTAGGAGACTAGGGTGGACATATATGGATTGGATAGAAGGAGAGAAAATGGCAGGGTCTACAATATGTTTTTTAGGGATAGAAGTGGGATCAGAAGTTTCAGAAGGACGTTTTTTGGGTTGGGAGTTAGGGGGAGTAATGAGAATATCTGTATGGCACTCAAGATCTATTATAACAGGATCAGGAAGTTTAGGCGGGATGTTGTCAATCTCCATCATGTATGAAAATGGTGAATGGCCTTAAAACTACTCTTGCCAAGATGGGACGGCACAAAAACAACACAAAACAAACAAAGACGAACCCAATGTGATTAAATAACTCAACAAAAAGACCAAAAAATTTGTGAAAATATGCGAGAAAAAACAAAGCACGTGTGTACCACCATGACAATCACTTGCCCGTGGGTATTGTATGAATCTAGCAATATTTTATCACTTTATACATAAATTTACGCGGCTAAATTGACAAATTGTGACGGTGACTGACGTTTGACAGTTTGACTTTAACACGCAAGACCACAGATTATTCAGCCAAAAATGTAGTATTGTTTCACGTAAGAAAGGCCAATGTAATCTGATGCCTCTTTGACAGAGATAATATTTGATTTTTTTACTTATCATTTGGTTGCAAATATGACGAAAGTACACTTTGATCTTTTTAACATTTGGTTAAAATATTAAAAATATTACTGGCTTTGTGGACCAATGTATACATAGGTCTATTTTGCTTTATTAAAAATAAAGCAGCAAACTAAGATTATATTACAAAAAGGGCTAATGTTAACTTAGATCGTTTAAGTTCTAACTCTATTACTAGCCAAGTGAAAAATAGTTATTTCTTATCGGCTTAAGTCTACTGCAGCCCTTTTATCATTATTATTATTTGCTTAACTATTATGAAACGGCATACTACTTTGGCCTTTTTTACATAGTAACTTTTGAAACATTGTTGATAACCTAACGCCCTTTTAGCACAAAAAAATATTATACTTTTTCAATAAATTGGCATTACAATCTTGTTTCACACAAAAACCGACTTTGGCCCTATTAGCACCAGGCCACAGAGATAATGCAATTTTTTGAGTTTGTGGTTACTAAAAAAAAACTTAACACTGCAGTTGAAAATTATATAGGTATGACCATACATTCCAACCGCAAATCTAAGTTTGCGCCGCACAATATTGAAGTTTTACCATAATATTTTGTTCAGACGACTTTTTATAGGGCCTCTAATCTTCAAGTAAAGAAATATTATACTTATTCTGTTTTTTTTTTTCATAATTAAAGACTCTGCAGTTTTCTAACACTATGCTCTCATTAGGAGAACAATCATTAATAATATTTGGTGTGCGTTTAAACTTTCTTACTATGCTACCTACCAAGTATCAAATTCTAGCTATACAACGGGGTTATTTGAGACTGTTCCGAATAGCCCCAAAACCTGTCTCAAATAGCCCCGTTGGATAAAACTATCAAAATGGAGTCCAAAATACAATGCAATTATCAAATGAGATTACTCCGTAAGCTCCCAAGAATATGTGTATTACATTACTTCAATTTACTTGTCACTTACTTTATAAACCTCTGAACTGCAACCAAAAGTAGAACGACTCCAAAAACCTCACTATTATCACTTTCTATTCAATATAATTTTGCAGACGATACTTTTCAAACATCACCTCAAAATGTAGACCATAAACTAAACAAATGTTTTTGGGTTGCCAGCTACGAGTATAAAACTCCCATTATTAATGTGGTAAAAGAAATTAGTGTTCAAACATTTTATTTATTTTATTCCAAATATCGCCTAAAAGCTCAAATAGCCCCAATCTTAAGATCAGGTTAAAAATGATGTGTGGGTGTAATTTACGGTTCTATTCTTTCTTCAAATTTAATCTGTTATTTACGACTAAATTGTGCGAAATAATAACGTTTTCATGTTTTTATATCCTACTATTTGCGAAAGTGAGGATGAATAATGGAATTCTAAAGGCTATACAGCTAAATTAGCGTTGAAAATTCCAAAAGCAAACAATTTGTATTTTTCACGAAAAAACAAAAAGATTAAGTTTAACTTTATTTTATAGGTTTTATTGATAAGTTGTAATATTTGGATAATATATCACTACAGCTGCTGCTCCACAAAGGACATATCGCTATCTGAAGAAGAATCACTATCAGGTTTTTTGTCCTCTGATATTTTTTTCACTTTGCATCAAGTTAAATTAGGTCGAACGTATACAAGTTTATTAACGCGATTTGGGAGAAGTAGATTCCTGGCTTTTGTATGGGTACGACCAAAAATGGACAAATTTCTTTCAGATGCGGCACAGGAAGGTGGTATACGCATTAATCGTAAAGCAATTGTTGAAAGAGTTTTTGAGTTACAAAATCCGTTCCACCAGTTATGAGAGTGTATATCGTTAACTGGTTTCCAAATTATTTCATTTGCCCAAATACCACTCCTAGCGTGGTATTCAGCAAAATTGGCCATTATTTACGAGATGTTTTTTTGTATAATATCAACAACTTTAGCTATATATTTTGACATTTAGAGAAATTCATAATCAGTCAAAGTATCGTAATGCGAGTTCACAGAACTGTGACATCTGGGATCAAGCAAATAGGCGGAAAAAAGTCATCCGGAAAAATCATATTTTCAATCCGATGCTTGGTTTTTTTAAATTCTGCTGGTACATCTGAAAGTAATGCATTATCTGATTCTCTGAAACAGTACTTCAGCAACGGGATGCAACATCTCTTTCAAAACTCTTAGTTTTGAGCATAATGAGTCCGAGAGCTAACTTTACGTCTCGATCAACACATTTTGAAAGATAAGTAATGCTAATAAGGCATCACGAATTTTTCTTTTTGTATTTCCTCAAATATAGCCGAACATACATGTGGACTAGCGCGGGCTGAGATGATGATGATGATACATGTCTTTTAGTAACATTTTTTATTACTTTCTTACATCCTTCATAGATTTTTTTTATACAATGTGTTAGGGTTCCGACTTTTGATACTTTACTTACGTGATATACATCAAATTTCATCGACAAAAGTCACCTTAGGGGGGGGCGCACCCCTCACCCCTCGTGATGGGGGTGATTTAAAAATTTCGTTTCTCTGGTTTGCTTTAAGTTCGTAAAACCATTTTTTTTTCATATTTATTGTGTGTATCTTGTTGAATTACATCTCATTTTAAAGCTTATTAAATTTACCAACTTTTGATACCACATTCACTAAAAAGTCATAAGAAGAAAAGAATTAATTTTAATGACTTAGAAAAAAAATCTTACTTTTTTGTAGTATTTTTTTAGTTTTTTGTCATTAAAAAAAAAACGAAGCCCTTAACAATGCATTTTTTTCTTCTTAACTAGTACTATTTGAGTTTATCTTTCTAACGATACAGAATACGACAGTTTAACTTCAAAGAAACAGTCCTAACTGCTAAGCTAAAATGACATCAAAATAAAAGACACGAAATTTACAATCTCTTTTTTATTTAGTTTTGCCGATTTTAAGTCAATTTAACAATTGTTCAAAGTGACCACCATTGTTTAATAAACAAGAAGTAGCCCTTAATGCTACTTGTTGTGTAGCTCTTTTAATCATAGCTCTGTCGGCTTTTAATTCATCAGCTGCGGTCATAATTTTTTGCAGCAGCTCTTCTCTTGTTGTAGGCACCTCTAGGTAAACCCGCTGTTTCATGGTCCCCCACAGGAAGAAATCTAGAGGTGTCAAATCAGGGCTACGAGCCGGCCAGGCAATTGTTCCTCCTCTTCCAATCCAGGGGGTGTAGTGTTCATCCACATATGCTCGTACATTCCGGGCAAAATGGGCAGGAGCTCCATCCATCTGCAAATAAAAAGACCGGCGTTCACGTCTGTACTCCAATGGTAGCTCATGTAGGAAATCCCCTCTTAGAAATTCCAAGAATCTCTCACCATTAAGATTGTCTGGTAAGACGATGGGACCTAGCAGCTCATCATCAATAATGCCTGCCCACACGTTGATTGAGAATTCGTGTTGGAACGAGGCGGGCCTCACAGCATGGGGATTTTCATTAAGCCACAAATGATGGTTTCGGTGGTTGGTTATCCCAGCTCTTGTGAATTTGGCTTCATCAGTCCATAATATTCGCCGTACGAAGTTTGCATCATGTCTCACTTTCCTATTAAGCCACGCACAGAACACAAAGCGAGCAGCATAATCTGGTTCAATTAAATTCTGAACTCGACGAAAATGAAACGGCCGTAATCCTTCCCGACGTAGAACTTGCCACACCGACCAATGCGAAATCCCAAGTCTTCTGGCAATATTTCTAGTGCTAAGTCGCGGGTCACTGGCAATCATTTCAATGATTTCTTCTTCCATGTCTGGTCTCCCCACAACAGCACGTTCATTAGGCGGCTGTCGGATTCCATGAGTGCGCAATCTTGCAAAAACGCTTGCAAAAGTTGGAGCAGAAGGTATGCGCCTTGTAGGGAATCTAATTCGATATTCCCGAACAGCAGCCGCAGCGTTTCCATTGGCGTATCCATAAATAAATACAATGTCGGCCACTTCACTTGGTGAATAATTAACTGCCATAGTATCGAGTAAGTAGTACTTAGCTAAATTCGAAAGTAAAACTTTGTAGCAATCGCAACGAGAAACGAAGGACAACTGATTAGCAAGTAGAAATCCTAACCAGTACCGTAGTATTGTTATCTCATTCACTATTAGACTGAAAGAGATTCATGTTTCGACTCGTACGATGCGCGGGGCGACGTGATTGGTGCGCTCTAGCCTTTCGGCACGGGCCTCGCCCTGATCATCCCTCGCCAACGCAGCGAGCGCAGAGGCAGTCAGGCGAAAACCTGAAGCAACCTGCTACCGCATTGCGCGCGCGCTCTAACTCGCGAGTCTTGATAGTACTTAAATTTTGTAACTAGGATGTATTACCTTAGTAAAATAAACTTTTGATATTTTAATTTCGTGTTTCCTTTTAACTAATTACTGAACCGGGCCTAAATTTTGGCATCGTTAGAAAGATAAACTCAAATAGTACTAGTTAAGAAGAAAAAAATGCATTGTTAAGGGCTTCGTTTTTTTTTTAATGACAAAAAACTAAAAAAATACTACAAAAAAGTAAGATTTTTTTTCTAAGTCATTAAAATTAATTCTTTTCTTCTTATGACTTTTTAGTGAATGTGGTATCAAAAGTTGGTAAATTTAATAAGCTTTAAAATGAGATGTAATTCAACAAGATACACACAATAAATATGAAAAAAAAAATGGTTTTACGAACTTAAAGCAAACCAGAGAAACGAAATTTTTAAATCACCCCCATCACGAGGGGTGAGGGGTGCGCCCCCCCCTAAGGTGACTTTTGTCGATGAAATTTGATGTATATCACGTAGGTAAAGTATCAAAAGTCGGAACCCTAACACATTGTATAATCGATTCGTATACTATCAGGAATTAACAAATTGTATATTTTATGTGTTTACAAATATTTGTAATGTAAGTGGAATATGGTTCAGACGAAATTAATTTAGAAATCGTGACTTGTAAGGTTGGATAGATTATTGTTCTTATGTCAGTCCATGGGCAGCACAACCAAGGCAATCGATATTAGAGAGCTCTGCTTGAACTTGCCTCCATGCTGCACGCATGTTACTTGCGTTATCAGTTATAATAGCCGCAAATTTCTCTGGTGATAATAAAAATAACGACTCCTCTACCACAAATATTGGTCCACCCCACAATTAGACCTAAGGCCACTGCAGTCTTGATTTTTTATCCATATTTATTTTAACACGATGCGGGACGGTACCAATTGTTTTAAATCTTGTGTCATGACAGTAAAATCTCCCATACAAATTGTCACCACGGCTATAACCGTAGTGTCACATACACACGCTGAAAAGGCAGGTGTGTAGTCAGTACTGCTAGAACCGTAAATCGGCTGTATCCGTAGTGTCATATTAAGTATTAAGTAATTATCTATTTTTTTACATGACGGTCATACCCGTATGCGGACTTAGCAGTACTGTCTAGTTATTTGAGTTCTTAGTATGTGTATACTGGCAGTACTGGTGTTGCCGTATTACAAATTTGGAATCATAACTGAGAAATAGAATTCAATTCAATTCAATTCAAATACTTTATTGCCATTTGCATAGAATGGATAAATATTAACAAACAATAATATACAAAATAACATTAAATGTGCAATTTGGGCAAGAATAGCTTTATCAATAAATAAATAATATTCAATACAGTCAATATGGGTAACTTTGACAGGGTAGTGTGATATTTGGCCAGGTATTTTAAAAGTGAGAACTTGTCTATGACACTATAAAGATTTGTTAGTGTTCTCTCATGCCTTTCATCCATGGACAGTAAATGAAGATTAAAAATTCATCATTCATAAAGAGTTAATTCTATTTTTGTGGTGTGTCAAAGTTACCTTCGCCACATGGGTATCTTTGACACATATAAAACGAATATTGGAAATGTGGTAATATTTAATTATTTCGTTACTCTGGGTAAATTTGGCTTTTAGTTTTCGTAAAATACGACTCGGGCCGAGGTAATAAAACCAAAAATTTCAAGATACGGTTTTATTTTAATAAATCAAGTTTCACTCCAAAGGAAATTTTACAATGTTAGGTACTTATTTTTTAATCAGCGTCAAAGAACCATATAAAAAGTATTGTGGATATTATTTTAGACATATTAAAAAGAAAACACACTAAAATATTTAAAACAAACAAAAATATAAATAAATTTGGGCATGGAATATCTATTCACCCCACTCCATATAGAGCAAATTATCGTCTACTTTGTACACTCCAGGATGTATTATATGCATTTTGTCGTTACCCACCTTGGATACGACATCATCAAATTCGATTTTGATTACTTCCCTTTTATGTGGCCATCTCCAACCACCTTCCACTGACTTACTCATAACAGCAACCACATAATATGGGTATGTTGCACTCATTACTTTTCCCGGAAACAAACAACCTTCTGTTCTAAATACAATTGTAGTTCCAGGGGACAAAGCGGCGAATTTCGAAGTGGAAGGTTCACACACAGACGTAGTCTCTTCTTGTGCATTAGGCTCTAAAATTCCATCCATCACGACAAAATCTTCGATGACGACATTCTCTGCTAGTTCATCTGAAGCTACTAATGGCACTCCACCATTTAAATCAGGATTTGGCTTTAAAGTCAATGACTCTAATGAATTATATTCTTCTTCTTTATTCTCGTTTTCTTTTTCTTGGATTTTCTTTTTATTTTTAAAACCTTGTGGACGACCTCTTTTAACTGGAATATTTGTATTCATCCCATTTGCTTCATTTTTCTTCTTGTAATATAATTCAACCTCCTCTAATGACACACTCTTACCTGCGTAAACTGGCATTTGGAATTTCCTTTGATTCTGGACGCCTAAATCAGTATTACGCAATTCATTCAGGTAACTTTTAAAACTTTCACCTAAAGCTTCTCGGGCACTGTCTATATTAATAGGAGTTTTTGCATATTCAGCGAGTCGATTCAACGCTTCTTGTCGATTGAGTGGGTAAATACCAGTTGCTTTAAAACCTGCCATAATATTGCTGGAAGATTTCTGAGCAATAAGATCTAGTGTTCTTTTCAAGAGCACAGTAAAGCAGTTTTTAGGAAGTGCGACAGATTTTTTACCTCTCGCCGTTTGTCGCCAATTCAAAAGTACAGTTCTCCAAGTAGATTTTAAAGCACTGAAATAGTCCACATCGAGTGGTTGAAGTAAATGCGTAGAATTCGGTACTAAACAAATAAATTTAATATTGTTGTCTTGGCATAACTTCAATGTGTTGATGGAAATATGGGAACTTAAGTTGTCGCAGATAAGAATCTTCTTACCTTCATTCTTTGATGCTATGGGGAGAAAATGTGTCCGAAACCAGTCATCAAAGCTTTCTAGATCTGTCCAACCACTCTTAGTGACAGTCATTCTTGATCCAGGTGGCGCTCCGATAAGCCAGTCTGACCATGTATGTTTCGCTTTGAATATAAAGTAGGGAGGGATCATTTCTCCGGCGGCATTCCCACAAAAAACAGTCGTGTAGCATGATTTTGTAGAGTTACGAATCACTTCGGGATTACGACATTTGCGCCTGAAGAGCATCTTTTTCTTTTTTGGGTCATCGTGGAAACCTGTTTCATCGAAGTTATATATATTTATAGCAGGTATATCCTGCAATTCCACTTCTAGGTTGTCAAAAAATTTAGTAACTTTTTCGTCATCAACCTGAGCCCTACTTCGACTTATGTTATGACCAAATGTAAGCTTAAGGTCTGGATGTCTACCAAGGAATAGTTGACCCCAATCCCATCCTGGACGGTTATTTGTAAAGACCTTTACTTTTCTGTTGAGTGAATTTAAGTATCTTTGGATAATTAGAGTAACATCATCAAGCCCTACAGGTATTCCAGCATCTGCCAATGCTTTGACATGTTCTTTGATAATTATTTCTTCTTGTTCATTCAAAGCTGTGGGCCTGCCTACTTTTTCATTGTGTTTATTTTTTATTTTATTTTTGATGGTGTTGATGGGTATCTTATAAGATTTACTGGCAGCATACGCACTTAATTTCCCAGATTGAACTTTATCAAGGCACTCTTCTAACGCTGCTGGTGTATAGTTTGATTTTACACCGTACTTGCGCGTACCAGGTACCGCAATTGACTTCTTTCTTGGCATCGTGTATCGTAACTAAAAAAAAGCAAATCATACTAAGTATCCCTTCACAGTAATTAACTATTACCACCTAAAAACGTTTATAGAGTGAATCCAAACCATGGACGAATAAAAAAAAAGTTGTGTCAATGTTACCCTAAAACAAGATTAAAAGGTAGTGGACAGTCGGGGTAACTTTGCCAGAGTCAAAGTTACCCAGATCTTGTTCAAATTACGTATGTTTACATATTTTGACAAATTAGAAAAGATATAAGTAATTAAATGCAAATGTTTCATGAAAATACGATAATTTAATTAATAATCACCATAAAAAACATATTACATACCTTAAAATCCACCAAAATCACGAAATATCGAAAAAGTAATTTGCTGTTTCACCACCACAAACTAGCGCCAAAATTTCAGTATAAGTTTTGACATTTAAAAAGTTAGGCAGATAACTTTTTTTGAAAGGTGGGCCTAATGCAAAAAAAATGTAAAAATAACAAATAAGAAACAAAGATGACTTCTGTTGCTGTAACAAATAAAATAACAAAGATGAACTATAAAACCTTGTTCATATTGTCAGTTTAAAATCGAAAACGGACAAGTGTGAGTCGGGCTCGCCCATTAAGTGTTCCACAGCTAGAATACTCTCTCAACCATAGAGAGGCCCGCTCGGGATGGAGCGTCTATATATTATTATCTTAATCTCGTACATAGGACTAGCAATTAAAATAAATAAATAAAACAAAACTTTGATTAGATTTTTTAATTCAAAGAGCGATAATAACAATTTACTAATAAAAGATGAGAGACCTTTGCCCCGCAGTGGGATTATAAATCAGAAATTAAGAAAACTTAGTTATAAATCAGAAATCAAGAAAAAAAATTATAAACAACACGTCGTTGATATAAGATAAAATACTACTTTAATAATATTATATCAGTAAATATTTTGTATATTAAAGTAGGAAAGATATTTTTTTGGTAAATCGACTATAAAAAAAATCAAACAAAAATCTTCATAGGTATTATAATTTGTGTTAACATATAATCACCGACATTATACAAAAATGGAAAAACATTATTTAGAATGTTCACCTCCATGATTTTTATAAAAACTAGTTTTAAATGCCAAGCTTTTCTAAATAATAATTTTAAATACTTTTATAAATCAAGACAAAAATTTAAACAAAACAATTTTTTCTGATATCGAACTTAGAACTACTCTTACATTTAACAAGTAGGTGTCTTAAACATAATTTTTCGGTAAATCAGTCTGTACATAATTTTAAATACTTTTATAAATCAAGAAAAAATTTCAACAATACAAATTTTTCTGAAATCGAACTTAGAACTACTCTTACATTTAACATTTTTTGGTAAATCAGTCTGTACATAATTTTAATACTTTTATAAATCAACAAAAAATTTAAACAAAACAATTTTTTCTGAAATCGAACTTAGAACTACTCTTACATTTAACAAGTAGGTGTCTTAAACATATTTTTTTGGTAAATCAGTCTGTACAATATTTTGTTAAGTACCGTCCTATCTTTATAGGTATTAAGAATTATGTTAACATAAACATTTTTAATAAATGGCCTTTTTTCGATAAATTATTTGTAATATTGCCCTCCATGATTTTTTAAAACTCGTTTAAAGTACCAAGCTTTTCGAAATAATCATTTTAAATATTATTATAAATCAAGTCAAAAATGTAAACAAAACAACAAGTGGTAACAGATTCTTTCTCAAATCGAACTTAAAAGCTACCTTTGCAATTAACCATACCATGTAAACAATACTAGGATATCTGTGTCTGTGACAGACAATGACTGTTATTTCTCTTAGACATGGACAAAAATATCTTTCTCACAAGAATATCTGTGATCACAAAACTATTATATTTATAAGGTATTTGTATTTTAAAAGTAAATAACATTAATAAAATAAAAAAAGCAATTAACACGGTATTGCACATTCAATGACACCAATTATTTTAGCACATTATAGCTTGACAATAAATCATCATCAAAGTATTTTAACAAATATAAGTTTTATTATTATCAACAATATTAGACCGGGTCGCCAGAAAACATCCGTTAGCAAAATATGAGGTCCGCAATCTTTTTTATAAAGTATGCAAAGGGGTTCTAGGACTATTTAAAAACGCACGTTGCCACGCGCTGGAGTGATCACATCGCTCGGAATCTTTATGAAATTATGCGTTTAGTGCGTTATTAGTGCATAAATATGTCTATCTTCCGAGGATAACACGCAAAAACCAGGGATAAGGTGAGGGACACGTGACCACTCCAGCGCGTGGAAACAAGCATTTTTGCATAGACCTAGAAGCCCTTGGAATACTTATAAAACAGATTGCGATCCTCATAATGCAAACAAAATGCCTTCTGCGATCTGCATAACATTATAAGACTATTGACTTTCCATTATGTAACTTAGCTCGTAGCAGATAATCAAATTAGAGTAAAAGAAAACTTCTTCATTTACTAATTGTAGTTTAGTTTTCTTCATCACTACTAGTATTAAAGAAACTAAATTCTTTTTGTGGCTTTTGTGCCAAGTTTCGTTCGACTACTATAGGACCATCTGTATTTTTAGCTGATAAAATTTCTCGTTTATTATGTACATTTTCTTTCGTAGGTAAGTTAGACGGCGAAGAGAAAAGCTCATTAAAATCTTTTTTTAAATTGAATGACGAAACATTATAGCGCGCTGTACTAGATAACATTTTTAACCTAGAGCTGTTGCGACTATAGTCAACTTTAACATTTGACAGTACACATATCTTAGAAGTAGCTGGCCTGCCATCGTCTGCTTTAATGACATGAGCCGAGGGCGATAGTCTTATGAGCTTGTTCCTCGCATCCGGTTCTGAATCCATGATATTTCTAGCACGATTTGTAAGAACATTCTCAGTTATAGATGTAGCAGAAGCAATTTTTATTTTTGACGTTGAAGCAAAGTCTTGACTTTTCGCGATAAGTGAACAAAAAACATCATCATCAGATGAATCGGATATTTTCTCTTTCGAAACTTTGTTATATTTTGAAATTGATGGAGAATTGTATTCTTTTTCTGGGTTCAACATACTACTGGCAACAGTTTTAAACTTCTTTGGGAAATCGAAAATAGTTTGATAGCTTTCATCATCATCAGATGATGACATGATAATTTTGCGTTTACGAACAGGGAGAAACTTGATAGAGCTATCAGAAGTTGAAGAATCAAAACGTGTTGGCGAGTTATTAAGTGAAACTGCTTCTTCTGATGATGAAATATTTTGATCATCGATTTCATTCACACGAATCAATAAGCAATATTTTTTCAATTCAAAGCAATTACAAAATCCTCTTACTTCGGAAAAATCACAGAAACAACTCAAAATGCGATAGCAAACTTCACCAGACTTATTAGCAGTTTGAATTTGATGAATTTTCATGGTTTTTGGTATAGCTGTTAAATTATTTAAGGCAAATTCGTTGTCGTTTTTAATATTATCAATATTTTTAGCATCAATGTAAAAGAGTTTAATACTAGTTTCGCCTTTTAACATTTCTATCGCACTATTAGCGCTAAGTACGTCAATTCCATACGATACTTTCTTATCCAAAAGTCTTTTTATAGTTCCACCTACACCATCAGCAGCTCCTTTTCCATGATAAGATTCAGAAAAATTCCAAGTAGCTCTAAAGCCTAATTCATGAGTAATTTTACTGAACAGAAAGAAATTCTTTTTTTGTTTATACTGAGTGCTTGGTCCATCAGAATAGACATGCAAAACATTAACTTCTGGTGTGGTTTTTTTTATATCGGCTAATACTGGCATCAAATGTGCCCAGATTGCTTCTGGAGAATGGTCAGTTGAGTCTGAAAATGTGCAATAAGATTGGGGTTCATAATTTTTTTTATAAACTACGCTGGTATGTAATGTAATTTGGTATTGTGAAGCCCCAAAGTGAGCCGATTGGATTTGTTCATGCATTTTGCATGTGTAATTTTCGGAAAAGTCGCAATGTAGCAAAACTTCATTTGACTGTAAACTATCTTTAACTTTTTTATAGCAGTTGTACTGGTGCCGTATGTTAAAAATATGCACTTTGTAAACAGTGAGTTCTTTTTCAAACATGGTGATTAAATTTGCCAAATTTCCATTTCTAAGATCTTTTTTCACTCTTTTCGAAGATTTAGGTTCATTATTTTTCACATACTCAATTTTTTGCACAACCCATTCCAGCCATGTAACAGTCTCCTCTTCCTTATGTTCAGTAAAATTGTATTCAACACATTCATTTTTACATTTTGGGCATTCATTAAACATACATTCTTTTGAATCAATTGTGCATACTGTATCTTTTATAATATCATCGAGTTCGTTATAAACATTCAACACAGACAATCTTTTAAGGGCCGTAAATTTAAATTCTATATTAGAATGTATCTTACAAACGCAAGTATTTCTATTTGAAAGTTGTGGGCTGACAACATAAAAAGGCTTATGTCTTATAAATGTGGAATAAGAAATTTTGCTACCCGTTTCTACTTTGAATTTTCGGTACAAGTTAAGCAAACTATCCAAAAGGTATCTTTTTTGCATTTTTACCATATTTCGCGTCTTCGTCTCTTTTTTGCCAGCAGATGCCCGAGATACGTCGTCTTGCAAAAAGAATGTTTCTATTTGTTCTTGGTGTTTTTTGGTACACTTATTGTCCTTTGGTTTTGAAAGTCTAATTTGTCCTCTTAACCCCAAGTAATGTCCTATCTGAGTTCGCATATTATATTTGCAAATCAAGTTTCTTTTAACCAGGTTTTTCATAACATTTCTTTCAGTGTTATTTTGACAATCCCTGTAATGTTCTGCCAAAACCGTAGACATTACATTTTTTTCCAATAAAACTCGTTTTACTCTTTTTTTATCTTCTGCTGAAATACTATTCAATGTTTGCAAAAATGAATCTGATTTCGAATTAGGTGTCAATGGATCTATATTTTTATTATCATGTTGATGATCATCAGTGGATAATTTTTGACATTTTAAAAGCAAATCCCTTCTGTACACCTTTTTTTGTAGAGACGCTATTCGTCGTTTCATTTTTTCAATTTTATTGTTCTGTCTTTCTACTAGTTTTCTTAATTTATGATGCTTTTGATGATATTTCTTTCGAGATCCAAGTTCTTTTTTATCACTATTTGTACTATCTTTCACAGCTTGTTTTTTTTTTAGATTTCGCCATGTCTTTCTTCTCATATCTTGTTGGCTTTTAGGCAATAATGAAATTTTAACGTATTTGCTTTTTATCCTTTCGCGATTTTGCCTTTGCATTTCTTCATATTTATCTGGATGATTTTTTTTGAGACGTTCTCTGTATAAACGTTGTCTTTCCGCTGGCGATAAGGGCATTTTCTACAACAAACAAACTGTTTAGTCAAATTGTACTAAGTATCATTTCATACATGTTATATATATTGTTGCTTATTAGAATGAACGCATCTGTTTATTTGTCTGTCTGCCTGTATAAATATATTCAAAAGCATAAACCGCGGGTAAAGCTACAGGCGAAAGCTAGGATTACTATAAATATTCATGCCTCCTAGTTAATATAACCTTAAGTTATATTAGGCAACTAGAATTTTTCCATTGTAGCGAAATATAACCACATGACTCTTCCCAGTTAACCTATTTGAGCAGCATGCAACTGTATAATGTTGATGTAATTCAGAAGATATTATTTCATTCAAAATTAAATAGAGAAAAAAAGTAACAATAAATGCTTTCATGCTGGACTGGGAGCGAAAGAAAAACATAGAATGTGCCAGCTGCTTCTCTTCCCGGGCAAACTGTAAAAGTCAGTTGAGGGATGGAGGTTTTACTGACATTTTTGTAGGCGATAGGCTGACCCCCTATCACTGCAAGTCTCTGTCCATCATTTCAATACCTCCAAATTTGTCAAATGTGACATCAGATGGTTTATAGCTTCTGGTGTTCTGCCTACCCCATCAGGGATATAGGCGTGACGTTATGTATGTATGTATGTAAAAAAAGTAACACGGTTTTGTTAAACCAGTGCCACAGTAGCAAGAAAACATTATATTTAATGTAACAGCGTGGTTACTCTTGAAACACGAATCCAATCCGAAGCTCAAATCCGAACGCGATTTTCTTGCATTCGTACTCTTGAACTTCGAAAACAGCGCCAACCTTAATGAAATCTTGTGGCGATTTTACGAACTTATAGTGATCGACCAAATCCGTTACGAACGAGAAAACGGTACTCTTGACGCCATTTTGACAGTTGTAGACTTGTTTACAATCGAGCATTGGTCGATCCGAACTCGGTTTGTTTGCGGTTTGCGGAAAGTAACTTTTAAACTTGTGTTTCAATATTTTTTGTTTATAAAAAACGAAATGGCTCGCCTGGGTATGCAATTGAGTGTTTTAGAGGAAGCCTATGGAGCGGACAAGCGCATGCGACGAAATTTTCGTCGTTTGGAAAGATACAATGGCAATGCGTTTGCTTTAAGTGATGAAGAATTTACGCGCAATTACCGTTTGAATAAAAGCTTATTTCAAGAATTGCAAACGCAAATTACTCCTTTATTACCGGTAACGACAAGAAGGAGTGATATAAGTGCTACTTATAAGGTAAGGACATTCTCTATCAAAAAAATTTGTGCACCATGATAAAACTTTTGACCCTTACGGTTTATCTATGAAGATATTAAGTATTGTATACTCTTGTTATTTCAGATATTGGTAACATTATCATTTTATGCCACTGGAAGCTATCAGCGTTTAGTAGGTAATGCCCATGGCACTTTATTGGCACAACAGTCTGTGTCAAGGGCCATCACTGAAGTAACGAATGCTCTGAATAGTGAAATAATGCAAAAGAAATGGATAAAATTTCCCCAAACAAGACAAGAAAGAGAAAATCTCAAAATGAGGTTTGACATATTTTAGATCTTTTTATCTGTACTTATTTAAAAACTATTTGATACTTAAATTCTATTTTTAATAGGTTCTATGACATGTTTGGGATACCTGGAGTTATAGGCTGCATTGATGGAACTCATATCGCTATTATTCGACCTACTGAAAATGAAGAAAGATTTTTTAATAGAAAACATTTTCATTCAAGAAATGTTTTGATTGTAAGTCTTCCTATTAGTCGAGTGACAATATTGATTTACAACTATTAGATACTCCTTTGTTTAACATACTTTTAATTTCAGCTCAGTGATGCAGACCTTAATATTTTAAGTGTGGATGCTTCATTTGGTGGTGCAACACATGATAGCTATATCTGGAGTCTACATCCTGTAAAGCAGCACCTTATAAATTTAATAAATTCAGGAGAAACAGTTTACTTGCTTGGTTGGTATAAATATAAGTAACTATTAAATAATCCAATAAAATAAAAAATTACAAAAATAATCAATAAACATTTCTATAGGTGACTCCGGATTTCCTCAAAGGGAATTTATGATGACACCCATTGTTGATGCAGCTGATGGTACTCCAGAGAAGTTTTATACGATGAAACACTGTTCAGCTCGCAACAGTGTTGAACGTACCATAGGTGTATTAAAGAATAGATGGAGATGTCTGCTAGGACATAGAGTGTTGCATTACCACCCTGAAAAAGCTGCAAAAATAATTAATGCATGTTGTGTTCTTCACAACATGTGCAATAAAGCTCGTCTGCCCTTCAACAATGAGCCTGAAATAATGCCAGAGGCAAGTGTAAGTCTGCAGGACATGGGAAATGTCAATTCCCGGGTTCAAGGTGGATCACTTGAACTTCGTAGAGGAAACTTGGCAAGGGCTAATTTAGTAAATATTTTGTGGAATAATCGTAGGAGATAAAATTTCTTAGTATGGTTCTTAACCGATTCGTTGCGATGGCTAATTTCGCTAACTTTTACCTGTGGCGTCAAACAAAAATAACGTGACACTGTTCAGTGCCAAGCGCCATACGATAAAATGACACGCATCCGTGTCTTCCGCCATGCGGAAAATAAAACAGTATTTTTACCATTTTTTACATGTTCAAAGCTTGAATAGTTTTAGTTTACATTTGAAATCCAATGTAAGTGGACATGCGCTTTGTTTTAAGTGATTAGAAGTGGCAAAATAAGTGTATTTCTGGAAATAGAAGGTAAGTGAGTTTTTCAATACAGATGTGCTAAACCTTTTCAACTTAATTTGCATTTCCTAATGATCTTTTTGAATGATACCTATTAAATTAGGTCTAGAATATTGTTTTGGCTTTCCTTACAACAAAATCCAACTATGCTAATGAAAAACTGCCAAGTTTGTTTATGTCTTAGATTAGATCTATGGATTATGTAGATAAATCATCACAAATAATGTCAAAAAAATTATATTTGTCGTAAAAAATAACACTTTGCTAAGTAGGTACATACTGCCATTATATTTTGATTATTAGCGTATTTTTTGTTTAAGAATAAGAATCCTTTTTTAAAGAAATGTAGGTGCATTAAGTCGACAAGCCGCCGATCAATGTTTTAAAATATTGAAGATAGCAAATTAAACCTTATTGCGTAAGAATGTAAAGATTATTATTGGCTCAATTAACAATAAGGTTCACCTTGTTGTTACCTGGCCATAAATCAAATGATGCTTTGTTGTTTTGCGATTTAAGCCAGGTTATTGATTAATTACCTACTTACCTATAACGTTGACGCAAACGTATTTTTCTTACGTGAATAATTTTGATAAAAAGATTTGGTGTATAATAATTTTATTGGAGAAAAGCTAAACCAACATAGTCAGAGCGATTTCGCTTTAGGGAGTTAGTCGTTTAATCAAGTGACGTTATTTAAAGTTTACTCTGTATGTAATAAATTTATAATTTATGATCATAATAATATTATATTATGATGATTTAATATCAAATAACGCAACTTTAAAAAATGTTGGTGACCCCTATTTAAAAAAAAATCTTACTTAATCCAGAAACGGTGGCTACGAGCTTAATATACGTGAAAAATAAGAATAGTTTGGTTCTGAGTAAAAAAACCCTAATTTGATTAGAAGGAGTTACCACCGATTTCAAAATGACACACATTCGTGCCTAACGCCACACGCAAAAAAAATTGATGGCACTAAAACGTGCCATCCGCAATGAATCGGTTAATATGGTTTGTTATAATGTTTTAATATTTTGTAGTTTCAATTTGACATTGTGTTCCAGTTGTGATTATAATGTATTTGTGCCATTGTTTTCCTAACTTATACTGATTTTATTATAATTTAATTGATTATTAATTTGGTTTTTGGTGTAGTACTTGTAGATATAACTATTAAGACTTTGTGAATAGTATCTGATCTCCTTTAGAGATTGCTACCGGTTTTAACATTTTTTTGGGATTTCTGTGTTTTTTGCAGGGACTGCATACCTACCGGTATGAATTTCTGTAATTTTTTTTCTGTATGACGTCATACCGTTAAATAGGGTGTATTAAAAAATAACTGTACAGGAATTCATACTGAAATAATTTGTGTACCTTTTTTATTATTGTAGCATAACTGTTTTTTTTTTCAGTTAACTGAAATTTTCCTTTATAAATATTACTGATATTCATTTAAGTATTTATTTTTAAACAATGTATCGGATACTTTAGAATTTTGGATAGTTTAGTTGAAGCCTGAAGCCCAGGGACATATGCTGACCATACATTTCGGTACAGAAATTGAATAGGGACAATATTTCTGTACTAAAAACATCTACAGAAATGAATCCGGTATACATTATTTGGGTATTGATATAATTATGTTACATTTTAATGACTTGTACAGGTATTGTGTTTGATGAGACAGTACACTAATAAGGGTACTGAAATTAAATTGGTACTATTTAAAAAATGTATACCGATATGCAGTCCTTGGTTTTTTGTTTATTGTGTTATCCTGGTCTGTTAATTTGCATGTTTTTCTTTGTAGTTATAGTGCTGTCTCAGTAGATTTTGAGAGTCATTTTTGAGTGTGACTTTGAGAGTGTAGTTCTAGTATGATGTATGTTTAGATATGAGTTCAAGTGTTAAGTATTTTTCTTTATTAGTATTAATAAGATAATTTTGATTATATGTAATAAACATGTTATACCATATCATATTTTACTTTCATATTTAGCTATCACCCTTTAAATTATAATAATGCAGTTTGTCATAATAATAATATAGTGCCCATCCATACTCATTTCCACAACAGGTGTTCTGATAAACAGCCCAAACTCACTACAAATTCCGTCTAGCATAATCGATACCCTACAAAAAGCTACTACCGCATAACTAGAAAATTTATCTTGTGATTACAAGCAATTTTCAGTCAAAATCAATCCTTATCTTTATCTTGCTTTGTTAAAACCCGCATGAAAAGCCCTTAAAAAGGAGAGAATCAAAAACCATATATAAATAAAAACTCTTTATTGTACATAAATTAAAATAGAAATGATGACAATAAAATAGACTCACAAAAGGCGGTACAGTCTTTGTATTATATATATACTAATCATACTATTTTACGTATTGAAACTAATATTACAAATCAATAATTTATTAGTTATTATTTGGATAAAATATTTACCTACAAATTAGAGAAGAACATTTAAGGACATAACATATTAACATTCACATAATAAAATTATACTACTTACTACTGCTGCGAAAGTATGTGTGTAAGAAATTAATATTTATTTATCTTCTTAAACTATTTGCAATCTCACTAAGTGAACTAGCTAGTAAATGTGCGGATTCATTTATTGAGTTGGCAAGCAACTGCCCAATCTGTTGTGTGACCTCTGTGTGATTTTCTATTGCTCTGATATATTCACTTAAATGTGCAACAGCATCTGCAAAAGCTTGGGCAGTCACTTGCTCAGCCTGTACTCGTCTTTCTTCTATGCCTGCGAGACGGTCAGCTTCCCAATGCAATTGATTTGTCCGTCGATTTCTGGCTCTGGGCCTGGGGATTGATGTATGTTGCGTGTGGGCCTGTAGTCGTGGGCTACGTCTTGGTGCTGTAAACATAAAAAAATTGAAAGTGCTGCTTTGTAAGTACATACACACATACATACTAAAATTTGTTTTGAACTTACTTGTTGTAATCCCCTCCTGCTGTGTTGGTACCCTTGAAGCTGCTGGTGGTGATTGGGGAATTCCAATTTCTTCTAATACCACATCTTCAGCCAAATTCAGAACCTAATAAAGAAAATAAAAAAATAAAAAATTTTGAAAGGATAATTTTTCTGAGCTACTTTGAAATACTTTGTCTCGTTTTTTATTTTATTTTCATAAGGAAATCCAGCTTGGTATTTACATTGATATTTACATACCATGGATGGTGGTGTTGTATCTTCCTGTGATGGTGGAAAAGGGTTAACAGCAAGCTGCTGATCACCCAAACCAATTTGCTGTCCGCCAATTAAAGCCACCATCCGCAGCTCAACGGCAGTCAGAGGTATTCCCTGCCCTACCCCACCACCAGTTTGTCTCATGGATTGGGCATGTTGACCACAAAGCTTTTTCAAGGCACACTTTTTATCAGCCCAATACTAAAATAAAAAAAAAATATTTAATAATAATAATGAAATATATTAATAAATGAACATTTAAATTTAGTTTACCTTAGACCATCCCTTGCCATCTTTTACAGCACCACCTATTGAATTTAAGCTTTGGGCAACGTTTTCCCATTTTCTTTTAGTTTCCAACTTCCCTTGATGCGTTCTCATTATTCCTGTATAGATACCTGGGTTATTTTCCAAAAAATCTACCAGCGCTTCAAGTTGGGCACATGTAGGGCGACTCATTTTCACAAAATGTTGAAGTAAAATGACGTTCTAAACTTTATAAAATCAGTGTGAATGACCACTTCAACTAAGTTATGAAATTTTAAGTGGTTTTGAATTTCGTGGGAAAAATGAGTTCTATTTCATAGTTATTGACAAGGTGATGACAGGATTGACACTTCAATCGCTGAATTTTATAATCGAACGCAACTTAATTACTGACAACATAACAATGAACGTGTTTTTTTTCATGCAAGTCTTACGAACTTCAGGTGTAACGACCAATCTCATGCTCGATCGTAATCCAATTCCAAGCGCAATACGATTTTGTTCAAGAGTACCATATGTCGATTGTAACCGAATTTTTGTGAGTTCGGATCGCGGACGGATTGAGATTGAAATTAGTTTCAAGAGTAGGCCCCCAGCAATGTGTAATGTGTATGCTAGATATTTTTATAAATAATATGTAGGTACGTAGGAGAAATCATCCAAATTATTTAATGTACGGAAGAAAAGGAATGGCTATCAAATGGAGGATTAGTTAAAAGAGTGTCTGGCTAAAACAATTAACTAACGTAAACTATTCAACCTCATTTTTGTAGGGAGAGACCAGCAGTTTGGCACCAGTATGATACTTTACAATACTAATTGTTGCCTGCAGCAGGTGCTACAGATCGACAGACACACATACGTACCGGTCAAAATTATACACCCCTCTTTTTGTATCGGGGGTTAAAACACTGCAATGAATATTATAATTTTAATAAACAATAGGTACCTATTTAATATTACATAGTACACATGAAATAGTTAAGCTTAAGACAACTCTCCTTGGGATTTTGATATACCTAGATATAACAGCAATTGTCATTTTGTAAATATAGGAGAAGTCACAGGATATAACCTATATTCCTCACTTTCCAAATGTGAATACGTCTTTACTTCATATTGGTTACAATTTGTTTGTAACGTCACAAATAAATGTAACAAATCCGCAACAAATATGAAACAAAACACGATGTGTAAATAACCTAAAATATTCTCAAAACAAAATGACAATGTTTTTAAGCTAACAGCCACCATTTCGAAATAATTCGTTGTCAAACCTTATGATATACATCAACACAGCATAAATCACTTACCAAAGTGTTTGAAACTGAAGTCATCAAAATGAACAAATTTTTGTTGAATTTTCACTGCACAAATAAAAGAGACGCACGTTGTTGCTAAACTGAACACAAACAATATGGCTGTCACGCAAAGCATTTAAGACCTACTGACGTTGTCTATGGTTTTAATGTTGCCAGAAATAAAATTTATTTTCTGCTATTTTTTGTGTTCACAAAGATGAATCTATACATATAATAAAATGGTAGGAAAGTCAAAACTCACTGACCTCTATATTTACCACTGGACTGGCGGCTGTCAAAGTGCTTTTGTGCCCGTTTGATAATCGCCATTTTGGCGCTGTCGGACGTAGCGAGCAGTAGCGAGTGTCCGTGGTACTAAAACTAGTCGCTTACACATATGTCACATGTCCTCATTCTTGATAACTTTTATATAATGCTTATAACAATAACAACATAAAATTCGAATTAATATTTAAAAAATATAAAATCACTTAACAATAAGCAAGCACTTCTCTGGCGGCCACTTGCAATATACGTCAAAATTTGTTCTGCGGACACTCGCTACTCGCTAGTGGCGCTTCAAATAGGCACAAAAAAATAGCTGTCAAACTTACGGAACAGCCAGTCCAGTGGTAAATATAGAGGTCAGTGTCAAAACTGTACATTGAATATTTTTTTAAAAGAATACTTGGGGTATAATCTACAATCGAAACAGAAACAAAAAATATAGTTTTTAGAATTTTTGTCTGTTTGTCTTTCCGGGATAAACTCAAAAAGTACTGCATGGATTTACTTCAAATTTGGCATGAAGATAGTTAAGAAGTCGGGTCAACATATAGGCTACATATTATCACGCTAGCAGTGTTATAATCGTAGGTGCGTTTGGTGCTGCATAGCGTTCACGCAGACGACGTCGCGGGCAGCAGCTAGTAACAAATATGAAAGATTTTATAGACGGCGCCAAAACTATTATTTTAATTAGTTTTTACTAAAATAATTTATTATATTACTATAAAATATCGAATTATATGATATTCTTCATAAGAAAAAACTATTTACTTTATATAATATGGCTTGTAATATATTTTCCTCATTTCACAAAGTTGATTATGGTTGCATAGGACATTTTCAAATGTATGAAAAAAAATCTACTTCGAATTATAAATTATTTCTTTTTTTATTATTTATGCAGAAAATACAATTATTTATATATTGAGTTGATACATGTTTTAGTAAATAAAAATAATAAATTCTTTTTAAAAATAGATAAAAAATGTCAAAATATTTTATCTATAATAAGACGTAAAAGATTTCTGAAATGTACAATTTTTTTGCATTTCGCCCAGGTGCATTTACGAAGCATGTTAAGGAACTTTTATTTAAAATGTGTTTTTAAAAAACACTGTCATGTCATACTAAAAAAAAATAAAACTAGTTGTTGGTCACACTGTCAATGTTAGCCCAAGGAATCAAAGTTACCCAGATTGACTGTACTGCTTTTACAATATCATTTATTTATCACACAATTTTAATAATTTGTTACAATAAAATCAGATACCTAAATAATTTTAAATTAGCATGATAATATTTACTCATTATTTGGATACAAAAGGTGCCATTCTTCAAAACATTCGGGGCACAAGGGTGTTTTTTTAATGCATCCCTTGCAGATATATTTGGTTTCTTTTCGTTTCTTTAATTTTGAGCAATATTTGCAGTTCAGGTATTTGAATTTGCGTTTGCTTCCATCAGTAGTAGTTGGCATAGGCATCACAACCGGCCAGTGCCCTTTCATTGCCCCGAAGTCGGTTTCTTCAGCAACGCATTCATTAAATCTTCGACTACTGTAAATGCTCCCTTTTCTAATCACGTCAGAACCCTTCATGCCACCAGAGATATGCAACATATCTTTGATAAGATGATCTCTAAACTCAATAGACTTGTACTTTGTATTTTTCTTCACAAAGTTCTTGTACAAATAATAAGCGTTCCAGACTGCAACGTCGACGCAATGAAAGATCACCCTCTTGTACCATCTGATGCTTTTGCGGGGGGAGGAATAATAGGACGTCATTTGGTCGACTCGGTCTACTCCACCCATAAAAGCGTTATAAATAGCAATTTCCACGGGTTTGGTGGCAATTTTTCCATGTCGGTTTGATACTTCTACCAACTTTGGCTGATTACATGTGGTAATCATATGTACTGGACGTTTGTCCTTCCACACAGACACATAGACATGCCCTTTTCGCCACCAATGATGTTCGCCTTTTTTTAATTTTATATTTGTAAGTAATTTGGGATTACCTTTCCGGTTTTTGCGCAGCGTCCCACTTGAATGGGTTCGCAACCCAAGCAATTTTTCTGACAATTCAACGGAATTATAATAATTGTCCATAAACACATGGTGACCTTTGAGCAGGTACGGTTCCAGAAGTTTTAATACCAAGTTCTGAGTTTTTTTACCTGACTCGGAGTCATCTTTTCCACGATACATGATCATATCTAAAACATATCCATCTGCTGTAGTGAGGACGTAGAATTTGATTCCATACTTGGCCTTCTTCCCTTTTATATATTGACGAAAGTATACTCTGCCTCGAAAAAGGATGAGCGATTCGTCGATGGACAGTTCTTTTGTAGGCATGTATAAACGCTGGAAGTTATTATTCAAACACTTTATAAAATCTAGAACTTTGTGTTCACTCTTGGCTTGATCATCAGCCACACAAATGCATCGTAAAATTTGCTCGAATCGTCTGCCAGATGTTATATATTGAAAAATTGGATGGTAGTATAGCGGGTCATTCGAAAAAAATGATCGCCTAACTGGAACTTTCAATTGTCCTTGCAAGAGACACAGGCCTAAAAAGGATATCATCTCCTGAGCGTCCACAGGCCGAAACTTCTGGTTACGACTGTTTCTAGTTTGTGGTCGGTTTTGATTTGTTAATTTTTCAGCATATTTATTCGTACAGTCGACCATATGATCAATAATGCTTTCAGGAAATACCAACTTGAACATGTCTAATGGTGAACGAACTTGATTGATATCAAATTTGGGACCAACAGCGGATAAGTCGAAATAAAAATCGGGTACTGGTTTAGTAGATTTAGACCACTCATCATGCTGAATCTGTTCTGTATTCATATCTAGCTCCTGAGAAGTTACTTGACCCAAATGTGTCTGAAGGCCAGTATCCATGTTACTGAGGTCTAAAAAATTGACGACCTCTTGAGCACTAGACTGTTCTGATAAAGGTAGCTGAAGATTTAAATCCATATTGTTGAAGGGTTCAGAATTGCCAGCTACATAAGTTGCATGCTCTTCTGAAGCTGGAGTTTGGAGTGCTGGATTTATTGTACTCGTGTTTTGTAGCAATGTCGTACTTACATTATTCCCATTACTTCATGAAGAAGAAATATGATGTCGACCGTAACCAAAGTCTTCCGAGGAATCTGACCTAGCAGATGGACGGTAGTCTTCGTCGGAATCATATTCACCTCCATTGTCTGCAAATGGGTCTTCGTTTTCACTGCTTTCTGGGGTGGAACATTCATCTAGAAGCCGCCTGATACGCTCTTCTTTTTGATCCATCTAAATAAAACATCAACCATTAGTTACTCATAAAAACAAAATTACTCAAATATATGAATACAGTCAAATACCACATAGAAATAACGAACGAATATCAAAATATTATGTTTAGTTTTATCATAAAAACAGTCAAATACTAACCGTAAACAGATAAATGCCGGGGCACAAAAATTGGCGCGAAAAATAGCATCCACGTCATACACCGACCGCACGTAGCGTGACACTACTTCACACATTACACAGAATCTTCACGGCCATGACCGTAGTGTGCGCGCGAGTCCTCCCTAGAAAACAGGCACACACTAGCGTCTTCTTAGTGTGTTTGTGTGCGTTTAGTGCTAGAGAGGAACAAAATAAATCGATGTGATACGACAGTAAAAAGTATTTTGTAAGGATTTACTTACCAAAATCTACTGCGCCAGCAGTACCGTGGATTAAAGCTTCTCAAATATTTACGGCAGTACCCGTACTGTTCCTTACACAAAGCGAAAAATCTACGGTTCTTACCGTACGTCCCGCATCGTGTTAATTATATGGTATTCGGCATCAAGCAGAGCGTTACTTAAAGCGTATTTAGTCGGCGGCTTATAATTACTTTTTAATAAGTCAACAGCATTTTGCCAATACGGATTTTCAAACAAATTAACCTCTCAGGGACGGAAGCGGCGGCGCGCGTGAATGTCGCGTGGACGGCAGTAATCCGAAACGGCGCGCATTTCGAGTCCCTTTAGTCGTTCTTATCTAATTTATGACGGTTCTCCTCAACAAATGTTGATGATGTTTATATTTCTGAGAAGCTAATGAATTGTGCTAGCTAACAGAACAAAAAATATCGTAGAGAAATATTGCTTGAATTTTATTTAGGGCAGTTTATCAAGGCGTTTTTGAAAATATACGAGTAGTCGGAAAAAACTTCTTACTTATAAAATACGTGACAATTTTATGCAATTTTTTTTATATTTTTGTAATCTACACAAAATTTCCTAAAAAACATGGTACTTTTTGTATATCTTTTTCATATAAAGTTATTTCGTAATTTCGAATTCAAAACTGAAGCAATTGCGGTACGCAAGCAGTATTAGCGCGGGAGGGTTATCGTATTTGTAAAATTTTTTTTTCACCCCAAATATTAGAGATAAACAATAATTTTTTTTTTACCGTTTCATAAATTTATCTGCCTATGAAATACAAGAAAAACTAATATGATATCTTTATAAACATAATAGTAATCATGAAAATTCTAGAGCTATTGCCAAAATTAGGTAGATTATTACGATGTTTGTATTTTTAAATTAACTGTAATATTTTTCAATCAAATGAAAAAACAAATATAACAGTTAAAAAGAAAAAGAAATGCCCTTTCCAACCATATGCCACTCAATATAGAAAGCTTTATAGATAAACAAATGAAAAGCCATTTATTCAAATGTTTTTTTGCATTCAAGTGGAACTTGCGTTGGTTACCCACTTGTACAGACACGGGCTTATACAGCATGTTTCAATATTTGGAATATAGTTAGGTGTTACTTTTGAAATGAAAATAAAACATTATAAGTGAACATCGTTTTTTTATTGATAATAATATATTATTTATTTGTTTAACATATCTTTGGTACTTATTATATCTTATAGCTATTTTTATCTATAAATACACTGGGACTAGTGTTGTAACAATATCGACTAGCGTTTATAGATAATTGCACGAAAATAATTATTTGATGACAATTATATTACAATAATGAAACTATTGACAGTGTCGTTAAATACACTGGGACTAGTGTTGTAACATTATCGACTAACATTTATAGATAATTGCACGAAAATAATTATATGATGACAATTATATTACAATAGCCTCAGTAATGAAATTAGTGCTGTGAAACTATTCACAGTGTCGTTCAATACACTGGGACTAGTGTTGTAACATTATCGACTAACATTTATAGATAATTGCACGAAAATAATTATATGATGACAATTATATTACAATAGCCTCAGTAATGAAACTAGTGCTGTGACACTTGATAGTGTCGATAAATACACTCGTTGAACTGATTTTGAAGAAATTTGGAAATAGGGATCTTATGACAGGGTAATAGCAATCGATGAACTGATTTTGATGAAATTTGGTAAGGAGGGTATTTCTTGAACTGATTTTGATGAAATTTGGTAAGGTGGGTATTTCTTGAACTGATTTTGATGAATTTTGGAAATAAAAGGCCACTTGTTGAACTGATTTTCATGAAATTTGGAAAAAGAGGCCGTTTGTTGAACTGATTTTGATGAAAATTGGATTAAGGAGAGAATATTTGTGGAACTGATTTTTATGAAATTAGTTAAAAAGAGACAGCATTCTTAAAACATAAAATTTGGAAAAAATACTACTAAACTACAAATTTTCTAACGAATGGTAATCTTTCCAGCAGTCACCAAGACAAAGAAAAACTTTGCATGCGGTGCACTGGAAAGTTACTCGCTGACGTTTACCGCGTTTGGTGCATCGGACACACTGACCGCGTTTATACGTCTCTTTGTGACTTTCAGGATTTCTCTCCTGGATTGGATAGTGGTCACGGCTCCTATCCAAACGCACACTAGCGGACGGCCTCTCCACCACCTGACGTTCCACGCCAAATTTATTTAAAAGTCCTGCCGCGACTTTGGCCCTAAATTCTCGGTGGCTGTCCAACCGATACGTCGGGTTTTTTAAATAAATTATATAAGCATTTAGGAGGCTAGTATTTAATAGCCTCCTAAATACTTTGTGATACCATTTGGAGCCTCTTTTCCTCTCCATGAAGAACATGCTAAGCTTTTGATCTTTGAGATCGACGCCTCCCATGTACTTGTTGTACTGGCTTATAGCCAGCGGTTTCATTATAGCCTCCCCTGCCCTTCGACTTGGAGCCATGTCATTACCATGACATGTCGAAATTACGGTGACAATTTTAACATCCTTCCAAGCTATCATTGTGATGTCACCGCAATTTCTGCTCACCACATGTCCCCTTGCTAACCCTCTGTCAGTCAAATTTTTGATGGCGATCGGAACATTGAGCCGATTACGGTTCATTGTTCCGATCACATCAGTGTTTTTGGATTTTAAAAACCTGGTCAGAGGCAACTGGTTATACCAGTTGTCCATGACCAGGGTATGACCCACGTCTAAGTACCCATCCATGAGCTCAAGAACCACTTTAGCTGTTGGGTTCTCAAACCCATGGATAGGTCCTTGGACGAACGAAGAATCCTTCCCTCCATACAAGATAATTTTTAGGTTATACCCTGTAAGAGCTTCACATAGCTCGAAACTCTTAATCCCGAATCGAGCGGCTTTCGATCTTATGCATTGTACCCAGCTTAGACGTCCCTTCCATAAAAGAAGGGATTCGTCTAAGCTAAGGTACTTGCCCGGTGTATATAACAAAGGAAATACACTATTGCAATGGTCCAATATTGGGCGAATTTTTGCGATTTTCCTGTCATAAGATCTTACGTTGGTAGGTATATTGTCGTTGTCGACAAAGTGCAAGAACCTTATGAGTAATAGATACCGATCTCGCGACATGATGCCCCGGAATTTTGGCATTTCTAACACCCCGGTGGTCCAGTAATCTTTTACACGAGATCGGTTACAAAATGACATAAGGATCATCAGAGCAAACAGCCGATATATCTCGTCTACAGTCGTTTCCACCCAAGACATAAGCAAATTGCTAGGAGCTCGATGTTCGGCTGATTGCTCGATGATCTCCTGTGCATACCTGTCCAGAAAAGTTCGAATAATTCCGTGTGATCCAGAGAAATTTGCGAAGGGCCGGGTGATCGAATATACTCAGCTTCCTGGCCAGAAAACTCAGAAAAGTCGTCTGACCAGGTAAACACCTCATCCCTTCCCAAATTTCTCTGCTCTTCTTCTTCTATAATGTGGTCCCTAAGGGTTTGGGCCACCGCACGCATGTTTTGAACATGGCTGGTATCAATGTCGTTGATTTCATCGTCGTTGAAATCAGCCATGTTGAAAGCAGAGTCTTCGAGGTCATCCCCAGCCTCGTCTTCGTCGACCTCGCTGCCAGAGTCCTCCATATTAATCAGCCTTTCAACTTCCCGCTCCAAAAGTGGCCGGCCGCGAGAGCTGCTTTCGCCAGAAAATAAAGATTTCTGGCTGCGAGGCTTTTTCCATGGGGGCTCATCGCCCGCAGAAGAGCTCGACGGGCTGGCTGAAAAGAAATAATTTATTTTACTGTGCACAACTTGTCTCAGTGCGTTTATTTCAAAATACATGTGTTCAAATTTTCACATACCAAGAACGGGAGTTGATGTTGGCCTCCATGGCCCGAGCCTCCCTGCAGCAACCCTCTGCAATAAAACAGCATCGGTCCCTATGGTCATCGACCCCCCTGGCGTCACCGTGACCTCAAAAGCCGGGATGGGTTGCTCCTCTTCAGGGGTCTGCGGTCGTCGATCTAAATTGAATTTAATAACATTATATGCTTGATTTATCATTACTTTAATTATATTGTACATAATAATATTTAATAATATGAACAACTTTTGTCATGTGAACAACTTCGAAATCGCGAAAAAAAAATCAGCTGTTTCATACAAAATGTTCAATACCTACTAGTCAAAATGTATGAAACAGCTGATTTTTTTTTCGCGATTTCGAAGTTGTTCACATGACAAAAGTTGTTCATATTGATGAGTAGAATAGCCCCTGAAAGTATATGACATTAATAATGTCGCACCTTATATTTATTGCTTTACAAAAATTTTTTTTTTCAAAAAATGTCGCTCAATTATACCAACCAAGTCGAAGCACTATTCTACTTTTATAGCAAATGCATATAAATATCGACATTAGATTTATCGATACTTTGACACAACTCTCAAAGATAACTGTGTTTTATGAAAAAATAATTTTATCGATATCAAAAATCACAACACTATTGCAATTTTATACGATACTAACTGATCGATACTTTGACAACACTAATATCGTTAGATAAAATGTCGATATTGATATATATTATATTTATATAATATTATTATTATTATTATTATAAATGCGATTTTTTTTTACCTAACATTGACGAAAATATAATCAAAACATAATACCCACTGCATTATAATACTTGCATTGTATAATAATCGAAACCCGAAACATTCACGTGAAATATGCAGGTATCCATTACTGGTAAAATGTAATCAAAAACTTTAACGACTTTCGAAAAAACAAACATCCTTTATTCAAAGCCAGAGTGATTCACGCACACAGATGCAGCGTCAAACTGTGTGTGAGTTGAGCGCGCGAATTTCGGGAGTACTCGCCGATTTTTTATAATTATTTTGATAACACTACCAATATTGTTATATATTTTTTTGCAATATAATTCTATAATAAATTTGACATATTTTTTATATAAAAACATGGGTACAGTTTACTTTTATAAATAATAAATAACAGAAGGAAAATACAGTTTCGAAAATTATTTGAAGGTAGGTCAAGATTTCGATCATTTGTATTTATAATTTGCAGTTGTAAAGGGACAGTTTTTTATCTAAATATGAAGAATATGAATGTACTTACCCATTTCAACACAAAAACAAACGGGAAACCAAAATTTTTAACACAAACTTTCACAAGTTCACAAACACGTATTCACTCGCCAACGAAAAGTTTTCGTATAGTTTTGAATGAAGTTTTTGTTCAACAATTGTTGTTTGACAGATGAGATTGAACTTTTTATGGTAGATTATTTATAGCTCATTCATTTGCAATACGAAACAAACGAAAATATACCGTAGAGTCCAACATATGGGGTTCAAAATGAATTGAAGTATGCGCTGCCCGTATACGGGTAGTCCGTCCATTACGGAGACAAATTCCGAGCCCGCCCTCGGGTAGTCCGTCCCTGAGAGGTTAAGTAGCAACCTAGAAGAATACGCAGCTCGCGCCAAAGCGGCATCAATATCATTCACATGATTTTGGCCAGTATTGTCAACAGTCAGCGTATCCAAATTGCTAGATGTGGATGTTCCTGCTGATGGTTGCATCAAATTTTCTTCAAGAGCCGAAACAGAAGATGAATCATTGTTTCTCACTGTGTCGGAGCTAACGATAAGTTGACGATATAAAGATGTTAGTATGACTTCATGGTAACGGAAGTATGTTGGTAGCACTGTTAAAGAGGGCGCTAAATGCAATGAATGATGAAAAACATTCGATTGCAGCGCCATAGGTTATATCTTGAAGTAGGATGATGGCAAGTGAGGCAGATACGGTTAGGACGGCTAGGTGCGCGGACGTATCTCGGACTGACGGTCGATAGTAGCTAGGTATTAATTGAGTTAGCATTGTAACTGTAAAGTAACTGACGGAACGGACTCGCGAATTAAGGTTTTGTTGTGACTAAGCCAGGGTTATACCCAAGCCCACAGACTCGGTACTAAGTAACTGTCCAGTGATTAATTCTATCGTGTTTTGTGAGTAGCGCTTCTTTTCGTTTTGTTTGTTCTCCGACATCAGAAGTGGGATAAGCCTAAATCCTAATATTAATTAGTGTGTCGATTTATTTTTGCGAATAGTCTTCTCGGATCTGCCCAAGCTTAACTTTCGTTTGTGATTAGAGTGAGTTGTGGTAACCTCCGACATACAATCATAGATCTGTTGAAAAAAGGCAGTATATTTCCTAAGAATAAAGGTGTATAACTGAAACTTATCGGATGCTGCCTAAGTCTAAAGGAGCTATATGACGGAAGGATCTGTGGTTGTGTGACTATCGTACAATCATAGATCTGTTGAAATAAGGCAGTATATTTCCTAAGAATAAAGGTGTATAACTGAAACTTATCGGATGCTGCCTAAGTCTAAAGGAGCTATCTGACGGAAGGATCTGTGGTTGTGTGATTATGGAGAGAACTATAATTAATCCCTGTCTCAGTCTAAAGAAGTGATTAATTATGGAAACAGTTTTAGAGTGAGAGAGTCTGTGATTAGAGTAAATTCACGTGCCTAAGATAGTTCATCATTTTTGTTAGTTTTGTATAGCTTGCACAGATGTGACAAGGTAAAATTGTTTTGAAATAACGTACGGTTTGTCGAGACGTATCAAATGGTTTTTCGTAACTTTAGTTGATATAGATAAAGTTCAATTTAAGGCGAAAGATAATATTCAAAAGTTTTGATATTGCGTTTTAAGTACTTAATGATGATGAAAGTAAATTTAACGTTGAAGTTGTAGATTTTCTTTCTGATTATCGTGTATCCGTGATTCGGTAGAAATCGCTTTGTATCTTGCCAATCTTAGATTATTTTGCTGCGATTCTTAGGAGACACGTTTTCTTATGTTTTAGTAACAGTAAACCTGTTATTATTTTGGCAATTGAAACGTAATATTACGATAGTGTGTGTTTAATGAATCACGGAAATAGGTAATAACGTCGAGATTGAAAAGATTGAAAATTGAAAACGCGTTGAACTTGTTGCGATTGACAAAAGAGCTGGATTTTACTGTCGAACTGTTTGCAGTTGTCGAACAATTTTAGTACTTTGTTGTTGTGAATTATGAAGTACAATGCAATGTTCTTATTGGTTTGATATACGCCATAACCGGATAGTGGTTATGAGTGTGAGGTGATGTAACCTAGTGGAGGTTACATTACGTTTTGTGACGGGATGGACGTCACTGCAGAAGAGCTTTGCATTGTTTGCTAATTAATTGGGTTATTCTAGCAGCTTATGCTTGCTTTGTTTATTGTTCGACCGCTGTCAGATTGTTTGATGTTACATTCAAAGTAAATTTCATTGTTTAGTGTGCGGTTTTCTTATCGAAAGTATTGTGGTTCGTACAATGCGTTGACGTTAGCCTACTGAGTTTCTTGCTGGTTCTTCTCAGTAGATGGATCTTCCGAACCAGTTGTAGCTTTACGTAAATTGTTAAATCTTGGATTTAAAAATTAACATTAATTTAAAAATTAAAAAGAAATCTGTAGCGGTTAAAGTTTTGAAGTTGCCAAAAGTACAAGTATCCATTGCAGTTGTAAAGAAAGATGTTATTTTTGGTGTTTGGAAGAGATTTAATGTGTTGTGGATACAGGTTCTCGTTCGTTGGTTTTGTGACTACGACAGAATGATTCTGGGTAGTGTGTTGAAGGAGTCATTGGTTGACTCAGGTTTCCCGTGGGGAAATGATGTAATTTCTGTTAACCACGAACGATATACCTTGTTGTTAATAATGAAATAAATGGATTTCAATGTTTGATTTGGATGTAATTGTTACTCAATGGTGCTTGAAACTTGGTTAACTAAAACGGTATTTTTGTTGTTGAGTATTCTAAAAGATTCATAATGTAAAGAATTCAAACTTGTGTTTTTTTCTTTTGAGAATTTGCCTGACTTCATTGTCAGGAGTGGCCGAGCCGCCACTTTGGTATGATTGTTTCAGAGTATCACACGAGGACGTGTTCCATCGCAGGATGGCCGTGTCGGAGCTAACGATAAGTTGACGATATAAAGATGTTAGTATGACTTCATGGTAACGGAAGTATGTTGGTAGCACTGTTAAAGAGGGCGCTAAATGCAATGAATGATGAAAAACATTCGATTGCAGCGCCATAGGTTATATCTTGAAGTAGGATGATGGCAAGTGAGGCAGATACGGTTAGGACGGCTAGGTGCGCGGACGTATCTCGGACTGACGGTCGATAGTAGCTAGGTATTAATTGAGTTAGCATTGTAACTGTAAAGTAACTGACGGAACTGACTCGCGAATTAAGGTTTTGTTGTGACTAAGCCAGGGTTATACCCAAGCCCACAGACTCGGTACTAAGTAACTGTCCAGTGATTAATTCTATCGTGTTTTGTGAGTAGCGCTTCTTTTCGTTTTGTTTGTTTTCTGACAACTGGAGTAGAATTTACAGGAGCCGAAGAATTTGCCTTGCTAGGCCTTTTTCCCTTATGCATAAACGACGTCTTTATGTCATATGGACACTGCACTTAAACCACTAAATGATCCACCATACGTGTTGTATTTGCATATGCATCCTTTGCAATAGTTTCACAATGATCCCAAATACAGCTTTTTTGCGAGGCATTTTGCAAACCTTACAAACTTATGCTCACTATTTTTATTGTGTAACTGCAGTTCCAAGTAAAACCACTAACACAGACTAAAACTGATAAACACCACTAGGACTCGATGACTAATTGTAGTTACCGTGTCGGTCTGACGACTAGTCAGGCGAAATAGTAGTCAGAACATCTGTCTACCATATTTTTTTTATTTATATTACATTTTATTATAATACAGAAAAAATCTTATGTTACTTCATTCATTCGTTCAATTTATCACTTACAATTCCAATTACAAAATTGCTAACATAGTATAAAAAAGCAAGCAATATGCCAATAATTTGTTAAAATCAGGATTTATTTTTGTTTTATTCAGAAACTTTCGTTTTTTTTTCAATTTTATTCCAAAAAACAAAATTTTTTCGCCCACAATTCTGCCGTGAGAGATAAGATGAGAGAAATAATAATAATAATAAATTTATTCAGATCAACAACAACAACAAATCAATTTCAACATCAACTTATGACTAATAATATACAATCAGATTTAATTAATTAATTTGTAATTTTAACAATAATTATACTTGTGTCTAAACTAGGCTGAGCCTGTTTCTTAGACACGAGTCTTCCCTTTAGAAAGTAATACAAAAAAATTATATAATATCAACGGTACAAAACAAAACAGTAAAGAAATTGTACATTTGCATAATTAAAATAAAAAGGTAAAAACGATACAATTAACATAATTTTACTAATTAATATTTGTTCTTTTGTTACTTACAAGTTTTAATTTAGAAAGAACATTTCCTTATTTCATTATACTTGTCCTACTTTGGACAAAAAAATGGCCGTAGAGAGCTGAAATTTGGAACATACAATTCTTAGAAGTTTTAGGAGAGTACTAAGGACCCGAAATTCCCACGGGAACGGGAATTATTGGACTTTTTAGTTTATATGAATAATCTTATTCCCAATGCAGGGAAATGATACTTAGCTTAAAGGCTCAAAAAGTGACTGGTTGATTTGTGCAAGGAGTTCCCAAAATTCGTGCACGGATCTAATATTTGGTATAAGGGTTCCTTACTAGTTGTCTGCTTGTATTATGGAAGGAATTCCTGAAATTCTCACGGGAACGAGAAGTATTGTACTTTGTAATTTGTATGAAAATCTTTTTCCTTGAGTGCATGGATATGATACTTGGCATAAAAGTTCTTCAATGAGTGCCTGGCTGTGTCAAACATAAATAATGTTTAGGCGCGTACGAAGTCGCGGGCAAAAGCTAGTTAAGAAATATGTTAAAGTACCAAAAAAAAATCTTCCGCGGCACGCTTAAGGCGCTTAGCAGACGATAAACTTCATGCGCTCTGTTGCGACAACCGACAACTGACAACTCCCTGTTCATATATTATTCCAATGGAATTGCGTACACAGCAATTCTAGTGAGGAGTTAGTTTCTGATTGCAGCAACTTGCAATTAGCAACTTTGATTAAGTTGCTGGTTTTCTCAATTGACAATCGCAGCTAACAAAAGTTTCTAAAATCAGCAACTAGCAACTGACGAGCTTCGTGATCGGTGGTTTTCTCAACTGACAATCGCAACTCCCACTCTTTCCCCTCCCGCCTACCCGCGTGCCGTGGACGCGTGTAATTTGCGCCCGCGTCACACTAGTCTTCACGGCTGGTAATCTCCATAGTGTATATTAGCATCAGTCTATGGATATTGTCTATGGGCTCACATAATGATATTGACACTTGACTGCTTGAATTGGTTGAATAGTTTGATTGAATTGAAAGTTTCAATTCGAATTGAACAATCTTTGTAGAGATTGACACAATAACAATCTTTGTGAATTGATGTGTAAATGAATTTAATTATAAATAAATTATAAAAATATTGTATAAGTTGTGAAAATTGTGTTACCCTTATGTGAATTTCCAAGAAAATATACCAAAGGAAGTACCTAACTATAACTCAACAATACCTGAAATATACTGACAGCGAGGACTGAAATTATATACCTATATTGGATTTGTAATTGGATTCTCAGAAAAAATTATTTAATCACACCACAATGTCTAGCCTAAATTAAGTCTCATTAAGAACTTGTGCTATACGATACTAGATAACGGATAAATAAACTTAAGAAATATATAAACACATAGATATTTTTTATTTTTTATATAGAAAAACATCCAGACCCATATTTATTTATTTGTAAATTTTATTATTTGGCAAAGGAATTACCTATAGGCACAACATACTAAGAAAGTTCTTTGCCATGTCCGTAGAAAAAAAACTGCTACACCTCATTGTGTAGAATAACATTTAAAAAAAAACAAGCTGTCAAAATCAATATGTGAGCCTCGTATAGACCGACATCTATGACAAGGGAGTTGTCCGTCTGAACTTGTTCTCCTTATTAGTCTGTGCTAGTCTTGTTCAAGGTATCGAAGTGACTTCATGTTACTTTTGTGCGCTCTTGAAATATGGATGAGAACCAAATCGAAGACGGCAATCAAGGCGGAACGTTGAACACAGAAGATTTTATCGAGGAAATAAGAAAACATCGTGCAATATGGGATTTGAGTGCCGAAGAATATTCCTCTCGCTCAGAGAAGATAAAAGCCTGGGAAAAAGTGGCCTCAAGGAGCAATTTCGAGTTCGAAAATTTGCCTGCGGGAGATAAAAATAAAATAGGTTGGTAATATTTTCATAACTTTATTAAGATAGATAGATCAATTAATTTAAAATAAATGTACCCAATTCTAGAATATTCCAGTATGAGTTCGACAAACTTGTTTACATTCTCTAAATCGTTCATGTTTTTACCTGCACGCTGTAAGACGAAGACAAATGCATATCTCCGTCACCTCTCCACACCGTTGTTTTACATCGATGTTTTTTAATTTTATTTATTTGATGTACAAAAAAAATTACAATCGTTTACTTATATCTATACATATAATAAAATGGTAGGAAAGTCAAAACTGTACATTGAATATTTTTTTAAAAGAATACTTGGGGTATGATCTACAATCGAAACAGAAACAAAAAATATAGTTTTTAGAATTTTTGTCTGTTTGTCTGTTTGTCTTTCCGGGATAAACTCAAAAAGTACTGCATGGATTTACTTCAAATTTGGCATGAAGATAGTTAAGAAGTCGGGTCAACATATAGGCTACATATTATCACGCTAGCAGTGTTATAATCGTAGGTGCGTTTGGTGCTGCATAGCGTTCACGCAGACGACGTCGCGGGCAGCAGCTAGTATTACATAAAGCAAAATTTTAAACTAAATCTAGATTGCAATTCAACTCAAACTTAAACATTATTATTGAAGAAGAATGTACCTATACATTCTTCTTCAATAATAATGTTTAAGTTTGAGTACATAAGTCAAACAAAAAAAAAACAAAAACAAAGAAAACAATAAAATTTACAAATAGAAATAAAAGAAAACAATTTACACGTGTAGGTACGTTAGGTCTCAATACGAGAGAACTACACTACGCTCTGATTGGTCAAAGAATAATTAGGCAGAAGAGTCAATCTATTTTTAGATAATTATAAGAACCATATATTTTTAGAAATTAGTTACTAGGGGTAACATTTTCAAATAAACAGCAATATTGTTCTAGGGTTTTTAATCTAGATTGTACGTTTTAGGCAGCATCTAGGTATACCTAAATTACCTAGATACATTTAACCTATATGATGATATTCCTTATACAGGGTCAATTTATAATATACTATAAAACTTTAAAATTGGGTTAAGAATCATAAGTGGGTTTAAATTACGAAGTCAAATTAAAAAAATATGTTTTGGTGAATAAAATTTAAGTTTAATCTACAATTTATGACTAGGTACATAGCAAAAAAAATCAAACATTTCCATCTAAGTAGTTCTTTTAAGAAAATCACTTCACCAAAACAATAATCTCACGCGAATAGTACCTACGCATCCGAGCGAAGGTCGTTGACACGCGCCCGTGTGTTTGCGTGACCCAGTTACCTACTTAGCGCGGAATCAGCTGTAATTACGTCAAACATCAGGATAAAAGGTGATTCTAATGTCCCATCACACTACTGTTACAGGCTTTTGACAATCAATTTCACGTTAAACTAATTGTAAATATTGTTTTAGTTTTGATTTTCATTAAATTAAAAATAAAATAAAGCATTAGTGCTTGAACTCTTTGTTTAAACTAGTAAATTTATTTTACAATTAATTTAATGTTAGAATGACGTGTTAAAAAACTGGAATCACCTTATTTACAACTATTATAATTAACAGAGTAGGTATGTTCAAAAATAACTTACGTTTTTACATTGCATCCTGTCGTTGATGTTAGATCCGATACTCGTAATCACTGACAACCAATTCAAAGCAACTGCTGCACATACCGCCCTTGCTGCTGTATACACAGTCTTGCCCGTTTAAGTACATTCATTTTCTCTCTTAGTAAACTGTCCTTCTCAGTTCTTACGACAGCAAAGGCGTCAGTTATTCTACTTTTAAGTTCGTCCGCACTTTGAATCGTATGACCGTCCCGACCATACACCAAGTCTTTAATTCGACCCCAAAAAAAAAAAAGTCTACAGGTGTAAGGTCAGGTGATCTAGGTGGCCAGCTCACTGGCCCTCCGCGTCCTATCCATCGCTCACCGTACTCTTGAGACATGTATTCACGCACATTCCTGAGAGCATTCCACATTCCACAGAGCCATTTCCAAATATTCTTGATTACTGTACGCGTAATTCGGCATTTTGGTTACTTAAATCTTACTGATCGCGCGCGCGTATCTCTAGACAGACTGGCGAGCGAGCGGAGGGCGTCCTGTAGGTTTCAAACATGGAAGCCGTGGCCGCCGTGCGACTAACCAATAGCGTGACGTAGGCGCCGGCGGTGGCGGCGGCTCGAATTTGACTTTCGGCTCGTTTGATTGTGCCGCGTAAGAAGGTATACCTATATAAGAAGGTATATTATTTGGTAATGAAATTAATAACTTATTTTTTAATAAAAATAAATGGAAAAGTTTTTTTATTTCTTGCTATGTAGTCGTAGATTACAGATTAAAGGCGATTGAAGTTTATGGACTTACAAGAATTTTGAAATTTTAATTTAAGAAAAATATTTGTATAAAAAAATATTTTTTTTTTGTAAATTAAACCTACTCATGATTCTTAACCTCCGTGAAAAAACATCCGCAAGTGCATTATCTTCATTGTTCATATTGGAAGTGCTATAAATACAGTGGTCATACGATAATTTCAAGTATAAAGCAATTATATGTCTAATATTCATACCATTAAATTTTGCCATGAAATCGAACCTTCAGGACTTACAAAATAGTCTTTTAGTATGTCTCTAGTATTAGCTAGTCCCCTAGAACCCATAATACTGGCTGTATTTTCAAGATTGTTTGACGTTTCGTGAAAATGTAGTCCCTCGTGCTTTCTAATCATGTTGTGCAGTATACAACACGTCCTAACAATTATTTCCGTAAAATCGACAGATACTTGAATTGGAGATTGAAATATTCGAAATTTACTCGTTAATAATCCAAAGGCACATTCAATACAGCGCCTTGCTCGTGACAACCTATAATTAAATATTCTTTTATCAAAACTCAAATATTCTCCACCATATGGTCGCAGCATGTGTTCAGATAAACCAAATGCTTCGTCACCAATAAAACAATAGTTTACAGCAACATTAGGAAGTCCTGGAATACATCTTGGTTCTGGTACTTTAAGAACTCCTTCTTCAATTTGTTTACATAAAGTACTCTCTGTATATATTGTAGAATCAGAAGACTTTCCATAGGCACCAATATCAATAAACGTAAATAAACAATTAGCATCACAAGATGCCAAAAGTACTATTGAAAAATAGCCCTTGTAATTATGATACAAAGATCCAGTGCCCGATGGTTTAATTATTCGAATGTGTTTGCCGTCTATGGCACCCAAACAGTTTGGGAAATTTGTTATCTTTTCGAATCCAGCTGCTATAGTAACAAATCGATCTTCATTTAGTTCTGGTATATGCTCGGTTTCAAGTTTATTACAAATAACTTGGCAAGTTTCTTTAACTATTACTCTCGCAGTTGAGGTACCACGTCCAAATGTGTGTTCAAATTCTGCAAAGCTGCATCCAGATGCTAAATACCTTAAAAAACGTTATTATTAGTAACTAGCTACATACATTCATATATACATACACGAAAAATAAAAAATACATGTCTAATTCTTTTTTAATTATAATAATTTAACAGACGGACATAAATATTAAAATAATATTAATGTTATAATTTTCATGACTCAGTCATCATCCCTATTACGGTCGTAAGTGTTACACAGGCTATTTCTGGAAGGTGAAATAATATTGTGAGATTAGATTTGGAGGATTAATGAGTTTTTTTTATTTTCAGTTGTCCAGCTACAAAATCGTTGGAAGAACTTGAAGACTTGTTTCAATAGAGAAAAGTCGAAACAAACGAAAGTAGCAAGTGGCTCAGCCGCTTATTCCAGAAAGGAATATGAATACTACAAACAAATGTCATTTTTAATGAACGTGACAAAATCAAAACCTTCTCAAGCATATGAAAGAAATGATAGACCTGGTCCCTCTAATACGCCAAAAAAAAAAGCTGAAAGGGCTGCACATACAAACGAGACATTAGCAGTTGAGGAAGAGGAGAATAAAGTGTTACAAACAATTGCAAATAATTTGAAGAGAAAACAAATAGATAATATTATTGATCCAGACTCGAGTTTTTTGGCATCTATACTACCTCATTTCAAAAAAGTACCTGATGATTGTAAATTGGATCTTCAGACAGATATTTTGAACGCTATAAAAAGATGATGTAGTTATCAGTCGCAGTAGTTATGTAGTAGTTATCAGTCGCAATATGGTTATTATTCAAATAAATCATATATGCTCAGTTCAGGAAACGCGTCTTCTCATTCAAACGATATTCCTAATTCACCGACCAATGTATCTCAAGATTCAGAAATAATTGAAGACATGTATTTTGATTTGTAAAGAGTATAAATTTAATAAAGGAATAATTACAATATAAAGATTTTATTTACATACGGTGGATAGGGAAGGTAACCATAAAGCCTATGTTGATATTGTGCTAAATGTGACCATAAATTAATAAAATTACTTACCTTACAGTAATAGCAAGTCGTTCTTTGGGGGATATACTTTCCCTCATCACTGTATCCTGTCGTTTTAAATCACTTTCTAATATTTCCAGCAACTTATTAAATATGTAAACAGACATTCTAAAGTATTGTTTAAACTTGTCATTATGTTTCTGAAGCTCATTTATGTTAATAAATCTAGTCCTATCTTGCAAGAAGGGATGAATCCAAAACCGACGATTGCTGCGAATAATTTGTTGTAGTTGTCGGCGACGCCGACGTAATATAATGTAAACGAGTGCTGCCTCTTCAGTGTCCATCGTAATACTGAGTGGACTCACCTAACAAACCAGGTTGACATAAAATTGCGAAAACCGAGGCCAATTTGTGGTTGCTGCAACTGGAAACCTCAAATACAAAAATTGATAGTTGCCTCAACAAGGTTACCAGTTGCATCAATTGCAGATTCTCTAGTTGTAGCAAGTGGCAATTTCTAAAAAAGTTGTTGGTTGCCTCAACTAAGTTGTCAGTTTTCTAAACTTAAGTTGCTACGTGTGCAAAGCGCCTAATACTATCATGGGCTTGTTTTAACAAACAAAGAACAGTAGTAGAATTTTGTCTGGATTATTTTGAAGTACTCAGATGTCATAAAAACGAAACAATTTGTTTTTTTTTCCTATGATTTTTAATTTTTTCTCTTCTCGTTAAAGTAGGAGTTATTTATAAAGATAAAAAGCATACGAACTAGGTACTTGATGTATCACAGTTATTGTCGTAAATGGCGTGACAGAAACAAATATCATGAGAAAAAATATATATCGATCATTAAATGAACAATAGGGTTGGTTCTGGTTTTAATATATAACTATTGTGTTTTTCAAATGCGACGTGTCCGGTGACTCATTGAAATTATCCGATTTAGGTACGCATACCATTTTTATAAAGGATTTTTAAAATATCATTGATTATTTGTCGTGATGTACCTAAATAAAAAAGAAAACTTATTGATATATTTAAGAAAATCCATGTCTATATCTGAATCCGATAAAAAATAATTAAATTTTATTTAACGGACCAAATTACAGGAGGAAAACGAACATAAGTAACAAGCTTTAAAACTGTCAAACTTGAAACATCGCATTTGAAAAACACTATAGTATGCGGTTATTTTACGTGATAGATATCAATACAACTTTTAAATCCAAAAAATGACATTAAGTGTAAAAGAATCGATACAATGTTGAATTGATTTTACATAAAATCGAATAAAATGTTCAGGTCTGTCTTTCTATCTGTCATGTTTTCTTTGATTATCAGTAATGGGTAGTTTGACACTAAGGCCGTTCTCCCATTACGATACTTGTAAGATACGATACTAGAGTAGAATACTAGTTGAATACTTGTTCACTACTCGACGCTCGCATATTATGCTACTGAAAAATGACTAAATTAATTATTTGTGCAGACTCGTTTTTTGTAGACGGACGTTATGTCGAGTGACTCCAGTGACGAAGAAGCTCTTGCAGCTTTTCTGTTTTGTAGAAATAGAAGACGTCAACACAAGAGTAGAAAACACTGGATTCATCCATAAGAGGGGCGTTCAAAAAGTAATGAGAATAGCTATGTTAAAAAATTTATTTATTTAATATTATTTTATTTTTCGACATAATCACCCTTTAGGTCAATACATTTAAGAAATCTTTTTTCTAGAGCCAAGATTCCTTTTTTAAAAAAATCTTCATCTTGAGTACTTAAAAAATCGTTTACGGCTACCTTCACTTCTTCGTCATCTTCAAATTTTGTGCCTCTCAAGTGTTCTTTCAAACGCGGAAATAGGTAGAAATCACTAGGGGCCAAGTCCGGTGAATAGCCAGCATCTTGGATTGCCGCCATGGCAACTGCAGACTTGTGCGCTGGTGCGTTGTCCTGGTGGAACAAAACTTTTTTCGCGAGTTTTCCTCGTCGCTTTTCAATGATTTCCTGACGTAATTTTTTTATTTGATCTGCGTAGACATTTCCTGTAACAGTGGCTCCATGTTCAAGATATTCAATCATTATCAACCCCTGGCTGTCCCAAAAAACTGAGCCCATGATCTTGCCAGCAGATGGTTGAGTCTTGAATTTCTTTGGTGTGGGAGATGACGGTCTTTTCCAGGCCATTGATTGCCGTTTCGTTTCTGGATCATAATGATGAAGCCATGTTTCATCCATTGTTACGAATCGAGCCAAAAAAAGATCAGGATCTCGTTGAAACAGTTCCAATGAGGTCTTTGAAATGTTGAGTCGCGTTTGCTTTTGTGCGTCCGTTAGCATTCTTGGGACCCAACGCGCGGATACCTTTTTCATTCCTAAGTGATCTTGCAAAATGCTATGCACACTACCAGTTGAAATCTTCAACTCTTCAGCTATAAAACGGACTGTTACACGACGATCATCCAGAACAATTTTTTCAACTTTTTCGACCATTTCTTGAGTGACTGACGTCGAAGGGCGGCCCGAGCGCGGGTCATCTTTAACCGATGTTCTACCACGTTTAAACTCTGCACACCATCGAGCCACTGTGGAATATGGAGGAACAGACTCCCCCAATGTCTCACGTAAATCATTAAAAATTTGTTCCGTAGTAAACTTTTTTAAGCAAAAATATTTTATCACCGCACGGATTTCAATTTTATCCATTTTTAGCGAGAGCTATCGACACGTCACAAGCAAATAATTAATACAACTGACACGGACAAGATAGAAAGCTAATTATTTGAGGGTATTATAACAAAGACCTAATCTTTCCGTGATAGTAATTTTTTTTTTCAAGTACCCTCTATTACTACGTCATTCTCACTACTTTTTGAACACTCTAGTATATTGAAAGAAACATAAATTGTAGAGTTTTTGTAGCCGCACAAGAACTACAATATGATGATAAGAAATTTTTATCTTTCTACCGAATGTCTAAAGAAACCTACTTGCATCTTGTTACATTATTAAAGCCTGCTATACATCAACGAAATACTAAATTTAGAGAATGTGTCAGCGCGGAAGAAAGGATTCTGATAACCCTAAGGTAAATAATACTTCATTGTGACATATGCAGTAAGTAAATGTTTATTAAATTTTTCATTTTTCATCTTCCTGTGATAATAACATAGGTATTGATTCGTAATAAAGTGTGGCAGTATTTGATTGTACGAGATGGCTTTCTTTTACGGTGATTGGCGTACTTATCACCTCAGCAGCATTCATCGGTGAAGGAGTAGATACAATTGTGACGGGACTGTTAATATTTTCACTACTGTGGTCCATTATATCGTCTATCAATGCAAGCACTCTTCTCTTAAACAGTCTTCTTTGACTATCATTCATTTTGTTTACATCCGATAGTAAACTCAGTAAAAACATTTTGTTTGAATTTTCAGTACTATCACAGTTTTCTAGAATTTTAGATTGTTTTAATTTAAAATAAGCTGAAATATCTTGCTCGGCTTGAGATTCTTCAAGCTTCTTTCGTTTTTTTTTAATGCTTGTTGATGGTGGTAATTGCTGTTGCGAGATTGGTTGAGTGCTTGTAGAAGGAAGGGATGAATGCTGTTGCGAGATTGATTGAGTGCTTGTAGAAGGAAGGGATGAATGCTGTTGCGAGGTTGATTGAGTGCTTGTAGAAGGAAGGGATGAATGCTGTTGCGAGATTGGTTGAGTGCTTGTAGGTACATTTTCTGTGAACTCTGTCGGTTCGCATAGCTCAGGATCAGGTGACTGTGGTTGCAATGCGTCATTATCTTCTATCGTCTCTTTCAAATTGCCTGATGGTTTTCCTGCTGTTTTTATGAACGGTATAGCAAATTGCATAAAATCAGCTAAGTAGTATGGTTTTTTTTGCGCAGTACCTGCTCCACTTTTAGGCGGTTTCAAATGGCGAACAAATACACTACGTAGGTTTTTCCACTTTTCTTTAGCTTCTGGTCCTGAAAATGACCTTAATATTAATTCTTTTTCAGATATTTGGGATCAGGTTGTACGTTTGTAAGCCTAGGATTGTATTTTGCAAGAGGAGATAATACAATTGGCAAGGTCATAGCTGAAACTACAATTATAATATGGGAGATTTTAAATGGAGACTATATGCCATTACTAGATGTGCAACATTGGAAAGACATTGCAGCTCGTTTTAATAGCCTCTGGAATTTATCCAACTGCTTAGGGGCATGTGATGGAAAACACATCAGAATAGAAAAATTACCTAATTCGGGATCAAGTAATTTTAATTACAAATCCTACCATTCGATAGTATTAATGGCATGTTGTGATTCCGATGGATTATTTACTATTATCGAGACTGGCTATGCTGGTAGGAATAGCGACGGAGGAATCTTCAGAGCTTCTAGGATCAAACGTTGGATAGAACATGGACGCAATATTCCTTTACCTTCCAAACTTCCTAATGACCAATCTAACCATGAATTTCCGTACTATTTTATTGGTGATGAGGCATTTCCCCTTCTATCTTACTTAATGAGACCATATCCCCAAAGAACCTTGAATGACTTGAGAAGGGTGTTTAACTACAGACTAAGCCGAGGGAGGAATACAATTGAATGTGCTTTTGGGATGATGACTGAGAAATTTCAAGTATTAAGTACTGCTATAAGATGTCAAACAATAGAAAAAGTATCAAATATAATAAAAGCAGTGTGTATTTTACACAACTTTGTTCGAAAACGTGAGGGTATTCTATATAGTCCAAGGGAGGTTATACAAAACACATCGGTCACTATTCCGTTGACAACGTCGATACAACCTCATAATATAGAAACAACTGCAACTATTTCACCACATAATCAACGAAATTATTTAGCAAACTACTTTATATCTGAGCAAGGTTCATTACCTTGGCAATATCGATCCTGTTTGCAAAATACAATGCAACATTGATTTAATAAACTATGTATGTGTACAAACAAAAAAAATACCTGTTATTTGAAATTTGGTCCCAATTTCTGCCCAAGTCCTGTCTATTGTATTTTTCCGCATGTATTCTGGTAATTTATAGTTATATAAACAAGCATGTTTTTCAACTTCTTGCACAAACTTGATATTTTTATCTTGTTCCGCCGCCGCCATCTTGTCGAAACGCGCGAGACGCGACGCACGAGCGACCAGCGCGGTGAGTCGTGCGATACTAGTAGCGGACGCGTAGGATACCAGTATCGTAGTGTGCGAGTCTGCATTCAAATGTATGCGAGATATTTCGCGGCGACTAGTCTTCGCGACTTGTAGGATACTTGAATCGCCTGTGCGTATCGTAATGGGAGAACGGCCTAACGGTAAGATACTAAGATACTACAGAATACTTCTGCTGTTTTCATTACTGTTGTGTTTTGTTTTAATTGTGCCGAGTGAATTGGGTTTTCTTCTAAAATGGTACTATTATAGATTTACTAAGAGAAGCCCGCATATACAAGGTGGGACAAAAGAAGTGATCCGATGTTGTTGGGCTCTCTTTTTTGCTAAAAATAAAACATCGATTCTATTTTTAGAATTTTATAGCTTATTTTTCATCACTTCGGCGAGAACTTCGGGCGACAGATCCTCGCACTCGTATTGAATGTTGTTTTTGAGGGCTTCCAGAGTTTTGAGATTGTTGAAGTAAGCACGGCACTTCGAAAAATCCTACACAAAATGTCTGGAACGCTTACGTCGGACAATCTTGCGGGTCAGTGCAAATCGCTAAGACGAGAGTTGAAAGGACCCGGGAACGCCGCCTACAGAATATCAATTTTGGTTCGCGCAGTGTGTTCTGTTGTTCCTTCTTGTTGGAACCAAATGTCCTTCAGTCCTAATAATGCGAATCGTGGCAGTAAAAGCTGTTTTCATTTGATCAGCGGCATTCTCGAAAAAAAAAACTGGCCCAATGACTACGCCAGCGTGAACAGCGCACCGTGCAGTTACTTTGAGCGGGTGTAATGGCTCCTCGTGCACAATGCGTGTATTTTCGGTGCCCCAAAAGCGATAGTTTTGCTTTTTCACGTACCCAATGAGGTGGAAATGAACCTCATCGCTCATTATGATTTTGGTTGAAATAGTCCACTTCTTCCTCAAGATTGTTCCGCGTTCTTGGGGAGAGTATCGCTCTGTGCCTTGATCACTTGTATTCTGCATCTGTGTAGTCCTCAAATGTCAAAACAGATTTGACATTGGCGGCCATTTGCAAAAATGAGAGCATCTTCCAATAGCGCAATAACTTTGGCTCACCCTGTACTTAAGCGTGTTTGCTTATTGCTCAGCTTATATAAAAGCGTTTTTTTTATTTCTTCCGTAAATGTACCAGTTTTTGTTTGATTTAATGTAGACTCTGTTATAGTTTTTAAAATTAACGAGTGTGAGCAAACAACATAATCTCGTGATTATTGCCTACCTATAAGGATTTTCTTGGAGCAACTGTTGGGCTTGACAGTTTTTGTGGAGTTTTTAACATTTCTTTAAAAGAAGTATTGGTTTGCGCAGAGGTAGATGGCACTTGAACAGAAACCTCAATTAAATCATTAACAGGAGTAGGAGTTGTCAATTTTTGGAGAAATCACGAACTGCTCTGGTTCTGGATCCTTATTAGTTGTGTCCCTAGATGGACATGGATTTGGAATTTGTACTTCAGAATTCATGACCTTAGAAGAGTCCTTAGTTGTATCCTTAAGAGCTGCAGTTATGTCATCAGTAGCTAAAGAAGCTGTCTTTTTATGTCACATTTGAAACATCGGTAAAATTGTTGTCGCTGATAAATAGTCCTACTGCAGAAACAGACTTTCAGGTGTTTCATCCTTTCAAGGAGTGGTTGATAGTAAATCTTTAGCATGTGACTCCTTCGATGTTAGCAGAAGTGAGGGAGAAATAGAGGGGACTGAACTCTACTTATTGAAGGGACTGGAGATTGAAATGAAGAGTCCATAGTTATATCCTTAAAAGCTACAATTATATCATCAGCAGCTGAAGAAGTTGTAGCTTTGCAAGTCATATTTGAAACCTCGATGAAATATTTGTCGCCAACAGGTAGAGCTGGGCCAGAAACATTACGGTTTTCAGTTGTATTATTCTTCGGAGAAGCGGTTGAGAGTAAATCTTTAGCATGTGTCTCATCCGGTGTGAGCAGATTTAAGGGAGAAATAGATGGGATTTGCACTGAAGCTGAGTTTGGCTACTCATTAGTTGTCTTCTTAGAAGAACATGGAGTTTTATGTACTTCAATAGTAATAACTTTATTAGTTGAAGAGACTGGAGATTTGTCTTTAGATATATTTGCGGCGCATGGAAGAGGAAGAGGCTTTATTTTTTGAAGTAATAAGTCCAGCGAGTGGTATGTCATTGTCACTGGAACTGAAATCTTCCGTTGATTCATTTGCTATCATTTCAGGAGCTTCTACGTATGTAGGCAATTTTGGTCGGGTCAAATGGATATATTCCAGTCGCTTTGAACCCTGCTTCAATGTTCGCTGGAGTCATAGCTTTGTCCCATACCTTTGAGAAAATGGCCCCGAATCTTTGCTTAGTTTTTTTTTTTATTTATTTATCATTTTAACAATTTATAAAATTCTTAATTAATTTGCGACAAAAATCCACTTACGTTTATACTTGCGCTAATATGAGTTAGGTACATACATAATTTCATCTTAAATTTATTCTAGTAATACTATTTAATCTTGACAGATAGTTCATCTTAAAATAAATCTTCTATAAGAAAAAAAAGTTATTCTTCGGTCTTCGTGATGGGCGCCATATTTCAAAACTTCTCATCCTAGAAGTACTCAAAAGATCTAGACTGATTTTTCCATATGTTGAAGTTCCTGGGTAGTATTGCTGGGTAAACAAAAAAGCTTTATTTCAAATTTGTCAGCGGTTTCTACTATTGAATAATCTAAGTGGCATTTAGCCCCATCAAACACCACCACACAAGGTCCGGGAAGTTTGTACTTAGCCAAATGGTATATCCATTTGACAAAAACTGCAATATTCATAATTGTTTTCAACTATCGCGGTTATTTTCACTATGATTTATTATATCGGACGTGCGAAAATAAAATCGATAATCGTGGTGAGAATCCCGTAAATACATTAAATCATATTGCAATATTCATACTCCCTTTGGGAGTCATTTGAAATCCCGTTTCGTTTGGTAACGAGTCTTTCCATTCAGGCTTTAACTTTGAATAGAACCATTGGTAGAATAGCCTGCCCCAAGGCATTGCCGCACGATACCACTATTATTTTCAGCATGTTCGTGGCCTACAATATGCACCACCCTCTTTGTCCCTAGTTCGGCCAATACTTGAGCGGCTTTGTATATTTATTTACCGTCCTCAAGTGTTTTTAAAAAGACTGACGCTACTTACGTACAAAGCGTAATCTGGCCGACTGAGGACGCGCTGGCGGCGCAGTGCTAGAACTGTTCAAGGACGCTTGCCGAGAGGTACATTGCATAAAGTTTTTGAATCTGACTCGCCATTGGTGTTCGAGTTACTAACTACTGGGCATATTTACCGACCCAGTAACTTAAATTAAATTTGGTGAAATGGGCCAAGAGTTGATTGAGATTTTTTTTTATTCTATTTATTATTATTTTATTTTACGTCTCTACAGCAGAAGGACAGATAGCAAAATCCTGGAATAGCAAAATCTCAAATTAGCAGGAGTTCAGATTTGCCTTATGGTAAAAATAGTCACTCACAGAAAACAAAAACAAAATTAAGTAGGTACTAGTTACAATTAGGTAACTTTGTGCACAAGGTTATTATTTTCTGACCATCTTCAACTTATGTTGATCTAATTTTCCTGACTCAGCAGCCACAAGTGATTTTAATATGAAAATACTGGTGCTACATCAGAATACACATTAGGGGCCTTCACACGTACAGTTCGGAATGTCGTTCCTGGGACTACGCGCCAATCTGCGGATAAGTCTGTCCAGATTCAATTGCGCGCCAATCCATACTTCTATTTTACGCTTTAATTGTAAGCAGATAAATCTGTAGGCCTGCAATCCTACGTGTAAATGCTTTTCAAGAGTTTGGATCGCAGTTTTGTCTGGCGCGTGGAATGTCTTCCATTTCAAAAGCTTTCTTTCATTAACCAGTAGAGCTGTAGGAATAGACACACCTTTGGTGATAGCGTTAGCTGGATTCGTAGTTGGTTTTAATAATATAGAAATGAGACATTTTTGAGTTACGACATATAGGCGATAATATGGACATTTACCCATGTTAAATGAAATACGAAAAAACTACCCAGAAGATTTTAAAAATTACCTCAGGATGGACGGTGACAATTTGATTGCTTATTGGAACTTATCCGTCACAGAATTACTAAGTAAGATACAGTTATGAGAAAATGCTTAACACCAAAAGAACAACTTTCCGCTATATTAAGATATTTAGAAACTGGACGTTCATTCGAAGATCAAAAATTTTCTTCTGACATTTCTGCATCAGCTCTAAGCAAGATAGTACCCGAAACGTATAAAGCGATTTATGAAACGTTAAGAGAAGATTATATGAGAGAGTAAGGTATTGATACTTATTTTAAATTTATTTATCTTTTTAATTAAAGGAAGCTGTAAAAAATATATCGCACGGTGAGAAATAAACTGACCGAACTCAAAATCTCATTTTATTGGGAAATTGAAGAAAAGTGTGTCATTAATTGACAGATCCGCACTCATCAAGTGATAACATTAAATCAAAATAAATTAGCTGGTATTTTTTTTCGGAATCGGGATATATAACTCTTTAAGATTAATATTCAATTAAACAAAATTGTTTTTTTTTTATTATAAGTACTTTTAAAATAGGAGTATAAAAAACTGACAAAAATAGGTCACTGTATTACTGACAGAATAAAAATATTTTATGACTCACTTTTGAACAGGTCATTGTAGCATTTACAGCGTGAAATAGACATTTAACATAAATTGAAAACTGCCTATGTATTACTTACTTAAAAAGCGGTTTGCTCAAATTAAGTCAAATAAATTAAACAATATTTTTTTTTCTATTGAGCTTTAATAATTACTAAAGAATATTGTACCTATTTTTATCATTGAAGATCTTATCCTTATTGGCTCGGTACCAAAAACAATTTAAAACTTGTCAACTTTTCAGTAACTTGAACAAATAGGTATTTACTTTTGTTGGAAATAATCAATATTGTATTGAGATACCTAGGTATTAAGAATTTAGATATAACTACTAGCTAGATTGGTACTTTTTGAACATAATATAATAAAGATAACATAATAATATTAACTTCTACAGTGTAACAAAATTTAAATAGGATCTTTGATTATAATTAAATCACAAATAATCACTTACTTGGCTCGTCTGCCTTGTTCTTAAATCTAATGAACACTTAATCTAGAAAAGTAGGTAGGTAAGTAAGTACCTGTTTAATATTTTGCAGCATTTATAAATAGGACCCTTTAATTAAAATTAGAAATAGCTACGCCTACTAGTCTTTAACGAACAGTCTTCTCGTCTTTATAGCGAATCATAATAAGTAGCGTATGAGCTTGGTATTAAATTTTTCCTGACAAGATCCTTCAGATCTTTCTTTTTGTTTTCTTTCAATCCCAACGGTTTCTCATACAAGCCATGGATGACAATTTCTTCGTATGGTAACATTTTCTTTCGCTTTGGCCGCATATTTATCAGGCAAAATATCTCATCGGTGTATGATTTTTTATAATAAAATTGAAACATTTCTCGTTTCTCAAATTTAATTATCTTGATGTCGTTCCACTATCATCTGCTTATCAAGGTTTTCGTTAAAGTTATATGCCCATTGCTCTTGTAGATCTTTAAGATTCATGAAGAATTCGTAACTGATTTCATTTAATATGAATGGTTTCCCAGAATTTCTTGCGCTTTTGATCAGTGTAGCAAATTGAATTGGAATGTAAATTGGCCCTGACTTTTCATTTCTTTTTATCTCTTTCTCTATGACGCTGTGAACATTGTCAGCTTCATTTTGGGTGTGACCCTTAATTAAATTTTTATGAGTTATACTTTCTATATTTTCAAAATCAGTAACTGAATACGAATATACACTAGCTATTATTTTATTTTTATTTTGGCCGGTGCAGTTGTCTGAGTAGAAAGTTACATGGAGTTTCTTGCCAGGGTTACTTGTACTTAATTTTCTTAAGTAATCGAATACACAGGATCCAATTTCGTTGGCTCCTTTGTGGCCCTGAGTTTCATCCCAAAAGTAACAGTGAACGTCCCCGTAGGATTTTCCATCATCGTTCCCATTCTTCAATTCAGTTATAGTAAAGTTTAAACAATTCATTTTGGAACAGTACTAGAAATAGTCTCGACTAGGGCATAGCATAACCGACTGTAGGTCGTAAACGGCACAAATATGTGATTCATCTATTATGTCACGATCCTCACGTTTTTCCTTGCGACAGAGCTCCTTTTCAAGTAAATGTTTTTCATATTCAGGTTTTAGCTGTAGTTTAGTGCTCTCAGGTGCAAGCTCATAGGCCACGCATGTCTCGCACCTATCTTTTTTTGGTGAAAAAAAACCGATGTTGTATTCAGTATTAAAAATATGAAGGTAAAGCCAGTATTCTGCTTGAGGCAGATTCTTTACTTTCTGTCCGTTATTAAAATCCGAACAAAGTTCTTTGATTGTCTTGCTTTCACAAATGTATTCTCTGCTAGTTGTAGCTCTTACATAGTGGGATTCTATGCGTGGTATTGAGTTAATGTGCGTTTTTATTTGTTCTTTCAGTTCCGGATTAACTTGTTTGTGGTTTTGATGCTTGCCCCTCATTTCAGGCTCTAAAAATCCTTGGCTATTAGTTTTTTGCTTCACAGTTCTTAGTTGTCTATCCGTGATGTCCAGAGTATTTATAAAAAATAATTTACACACGCGAATTCTCTGGCTTTCAATGGTGAAATAAAAAGCATTGTTTGGCAAGCGAGGATTTTGTGCATTGGTATATCTGTACCTCGGGGCCACTGCTACCATGCAAGATCTGATGTAAGCTCGCTGCGATTCTAAACTTGCTAATCCCCAGTAATTTTTGAACAGTTCTTGTCTTTCATGTTCTTTCACATTATCAGAACACTTTAGCCTGCATTTGCTTGTAAAAGGTCTTTTCATACTTCTAGCTGCAACGCTTTTTTTCGATTTACTTATAGTCACGTAAGCACTTCCTGCGTTTCTTTAAATTTTGGCTTTATTTTGTTTCCACATACCCGGGTTTCGTTTGCGTTTTCTGGATTTTTTCTTTTCTTGAATAGTCTCTTTTTCTTCGTGCGTGCAAGGTGGCGAAGAATCAGAGGACGAAGAGCTGCTACCAGAGGAAGAAATGTTAATTCCTCGACGTCCGTTATTCGTATAGAAAGTCGGATCGGAATCGCTTAGACCCGCATCACTTTCATCTGACCGGAGCGGTGAAATACGATAAGATGGATTGCTAGATGTCGGTCGTAGGCGGCTTGTGCTTGGTTCAGTACTTAGCCTAACAACAGCTGTGGTTTTGGCTCCGCTAGTTGTAACAAGGCTACTGGAAGTTCAACTATTGCTTGAAGACGAGGACGAGCTGCTTGTGCTTGAACTTCTCGAAGTCGTTCGACTGTTAGGGGCTCCTGCAGTCGTTAGTTGAGCCGTAGTATCTTGTAAAGTTTCTGCTTCAACGTTACAGCAATCATCATACTGCTCAATTCTCTGAAAAGTAGCGATATATAGATAAACTAGCTTAATCCCGCAACTTCGTATGCGCTTAACTACCCTTCTCGTGAAAATTTCAGAAACTATACAACCAGACACCCATTGCAAAGAACCTTTATACCAAGTATCACACCCATACACTCAAGGAATAATTTTTTTTCACACAAACTAAAAATCAAATATTTCCCGTGCCCGTGGGAATTTTGGGAACTTTTTTCGTAACACAACCAGTCACTCTTTGAAGAACCTTCATGCCAAGTATCATATCCGTACACTCAAGGAATAAGATTTTTCATACAAACTAAAAAGTCCAACCCATTCCCGTGGGAATTTCGGGAATTTCTTCCATAATACAAACAGACACTTATTGAGGAACCTATATATCAAGTATCACATTCGTGCACTCAAGGGATGGGATTTTTTCATACAAACTAAAACATCATATATTTCCCGTTCCCGTGGGAATTTCGGGAATTCCTTTCATAACACAACCAGACACATATTGAAAAACCTTTACACCAAGTTTCACATCGGTGCACTCAAGGAATAAGATTTTTCATACAAACTAAAAAGTCCTATATTTCCCGTTCCCGTGGGAATTTCGGGAATTCCTTCCTTAGTGCACCCCTACATCCCCTAAAGAATGTATGTTCCAAATTTCAGCTCTCTACGCCCAGTAGTTACGGCTGTACGTTGTCTGTCAGTCACTCAGTCACTCAGTACCTCAGTACCTCAGTCACTCAGTCAGTAACGGAACAGTTTTATATATATTGATAACTCACCTTGTGTGAAAACTGAGCGAGTCATTGGGAAAACGCTGGCTGATGATAAGAAAAAAGTGAATGTCAACTTTATAACAGCAGGAGCTACTTGCATACTTGACTGCTTAAGTAAATGATATGTATATGTCTTTAAAATATATATATTTTGATTTCTCTTATGATGCAACAAGAAAAACTTACATCAAGAAGTTTTGTTCGCGAATTATCTTTTACTCGTAGTAAAGATGATGGTGGCGTGTCTTCAATGATTGAGGTATGTTTATATATATACGAGGTATGTTTTCTTTATATGGATCCTCAGTTTGCTCGCTACGGACCTAAAATAACAAGGTAGGTATTTAGGAAAAAATAAAAAAGGAGTTGAGCTTGAAATCGTCAGTGCATTAAATTAAATTTTACTTACTGCATTCGGTTGATTTACATCCAGTAGTTTGAGAATGAAAGCACTTCTCTTCATTTTATCACAGAACGTTGAGTGACTCAATAAATAATGATTAATTGCTGAAATAGACCGCACGCTTAATAAAACAAAGATGTAACTCAAAAATTGTGAGTTTTGACATTTTCTGATAAAAAGCATCTTCATTGTTTAAAGAATAACGCACGCTTAATAATAAAGAGAAATAAGTCAAAAATTAGGTAAATCCAGATTTTCTAATAAAACGCAATAACAACTCAAGAAGAATAGTTACAATTCGACAGCCGCTCGATTTAGAGGATTTTGAGCAAACCAGAAGGTCGGTCGCCTCTTTCTTTCCAAACAGGTCATCCGTGTTGTCTGTCAAAAAGTAAAGCATTCAGTAATGTTTCAACCTTTGTGATGAAAGCACGTTCGATTTTGCCGCTTAAAGTGAAATATTGCTTTTTATCATCAAAACTTAAGTATTTTTATGCCATTTAATTTATTAATAAAGTGAAATGTTTTGTTTTCGGTCTCTTTAATATTCAAAATGTATCAATGTTTTGGGAACATTTGGAATTATTTCGGTTTATTTCTTAAATCTTATATTTGTTGAATGCAATATGTCGAGTTATTGCGGTTTATGATTAAGAAGCTATCGATATTTTTTAAACATTCAATGTTACTACTTTTTATTATCAGAAAGTGACAACCGATCGAAAAATCTTTAGTATTTATTTCAGTTTATTATTAATAGCCAAGAATATTGAGTTGATTTTTTGAGACTTATAGCTATTTTTGATTATTTAAGCACTACAAAGGCACGAAAATGTTTTCAAGAGAAGGAAAGATTTTCCGCCTACCTAACACACCAGCGCCTCAAAATGAATCTGAAAGTGCAGAACCCGTGTTTGATATCGATCCGGGGTTATTGGTAATTTACTCATTTAGATAAATTATCTTATACCTAATTTATAACTTTATATTTTATCGTACAAAGTTATGTGTAAATACTAATTAATCACTTTTGTTATAGGATTCACAAGATCAAAAATACGCCTTTATCATTAATGTAGAAGATGTTAACTCCCCTAATTTTGATTTAATAACTTACGTTGGTGTAAGTAATGTTAAGGTATTTAAGCTTTATTAAGGGCATAATTTAAAATAGAGAGTATTCCAAAAGTTAGATTGTATCGAATTAATTTTTTCAAAAACCTCCTACACCAACACCATACATACATACATCACGCCTGTATCCCTTGTGGGGTAGGCAGAATACCAGAGATTACAAGACCATCTGATGTCACGTATGACAAATTTGGAGGTATTATAAAGATGGAGAGAGACTATTGTAGTGACAGAGGGTCAGCCTATCGCCCACAAAAACGCTTTAAAACCTCTCACATCTCACATTTGAGTACGTGACTCTTTCAAAGATATAAGAAATAAAATCGCCTAGTCGTCATCTAAAGTTACCATATTGTGTTACCAGTGTCACTTAACACATTGAATGCCAAATACATCTCCAGGTCATCATTGGTTCCCACCATACAAATGGTCTTCTACGTAATACTACGTACTCGGCACCCCGTTTAAAAATGGTATGTGTGGTGCCTACTACGCAATATTACGTATACGCAATATTACGTAGAGTGGCACCACACATTTTGATTTTGAACGGGGTGCCGAATACGTAGTATTACGTAGAAGACCATTTCATCTTCTGTCCCTTTCCCACCTAGATCACGCCACCCTATCGAGTTATTGCGTCATCCTCAGTGTGCCGCGCTGCGTGCAGTGAGATACACGTTGCATTAGGTTAATTTTTCGCCATGCCACGTGGATGCGGATCGAACCGTCGTATTTTACGTGGTCGTCGAAGTATACGTTCAGGGCGACCGGTACAAGAACATCAAATTTCTGCCGCTCTTTATGAAGAAGAATCGTCAGATGACGGGGATTTTTCTCCGGGGTCCGGTGACGATTACGATCCTGAGCTGGATGAAAATCAAAATACTTCAACCGAAAGTGATTCTTCCGATGAACCCGATGAAGAGGCGCCGCCACTATCGTCGTCGCCACCGCCTGGAAATGACGGGCCGTCTTGTGATCCAGAATTTCAGTGGAAAATGGAGTCAGCAAGACCGCAACGATTTCCGTTTTTAGGGGAATCAGGTATAAAAACCAATTTTACTTCATCGGCGAGTGGTTTGGCTAATTTTTTTTTTTCTAACGATTTTTTGGGTTCAATGGTTCAAGCAACTAACAATTACGCTCATAGCAGGGCTGGTCCCTTACAAAAACTCGCACGCTTTAGATACTGGAAAGACACAACTATCACTGAAATGCGCAAGTTTGTTGGTATGTTGCTATATATGGGATTGACTAAGTTACCTACAATTGCTCATTACTGGAAATTAGATCCACTTTATAACTTGCCACTTTTTAGACAAATCATGAGTAGAAATCGATTCCAAATATTGCTGCGATATTTTCACTTTTCTGAGAACGACGACGCAGCGACATCAAGACTTCATAAAATACAACCAATACTAGACAGATTCAACAATGTTATGGCTGATCTCTACTATCCTGAAGCTAATCTGAGTATTTATAGAGGGAAAAGTGAACGCCCACCACCTGGCGTTCTGCACAGCACGGAAGTTATACTAGATCTAATGGAAGGATATTTAGACAAAGGTCACATAATATATGCAGACAATTTTTACAACTCCCCGGATTTGACAAGGCGTCTTAGTGAAAGAAAAACGTATATATGTGGGACACTTCGAAAAAAGCGCAAAAGTCTTCCTAAGGATGTTACCAACGCCAAACTGAAGCGTGGAGAGTTAGCTGCTAAAAGTTGTAACGATATCACTGTTTGTAAATGGAAGGACAAACGTGACGTTTTGGTGATTTCAAATAAACACCAACTTCAGCTTGTGAACGTTAGGAACAGAAACGGAAAAGTCTCATTGAAACCTAACATTGTTGCGGACTATAATCTAGGCATGTCTGGTATTGACAGAGGAGACCAGATGGTCTCGTATTACTCTTGCCTCAGAAAGACGCTCAGATGGCACAAAAAAATAGCTCTGCACATCTTTGAGGTTTACGTTCAAAACGCGCATAGACTGCTACGTTTGAAAGACCGCACATCTAAATTACGGCTCTTGAAGTTTCGGGAAGACTTCGTGAAATATCTACTGGGACTGACCTGTGGCGATATTAGTCCCACAGCTGCAGAAGCACCTGAACCACAAATGCCGCCAGTACAGCCTGAACAAGCTCAAGCAGACCCATCAATGTTGCTGCCTGGGCCATCTGTACTACCTGGATCGTCATCGGTTCATAAAAGTCGTGTCCCGTTGAGAAATTTTCATTACTTGGAATAGCTCCCACCTACTGCAAAGAAGGCTGTTCCAGCGAAGCCTTGTCGTGTCTGCACCAAAAATAAAAAACGAAAGGAGTCATCTTTCGTATGTGCCACTTGCCCAGAAAAGCCTGCCTTGTGTGTGGTCAACTGTTTCTACACTTACCACACTGATCCTCGTTTTGTATAATTCTATAAGTACATATAAAAGTTCTATTGTCGTTGTTAGAAGTTCCTGTTTTTTTTTAATGTATAATTATCGATCTCATTAGTTATAAAACTAATTTTTGATTTCATCATAAAACTGTACTTTTTTGCCATAAAGTGCCTTAGAAATTTTGTGATTTGAAAAGTTTTAAAATAATAAAGTTACTTTTTTTCCATGTCATGTCTTATTTGAGATGCCAACGAACCTAAAGACATCCTTTCCAAGAGGCCTAATAGCACAAAAACCCATATACATTGTAAGAAAGTGCTACGTTGTATTACGTAGTTGGCCCCTAGCATCACTAGTGCCTACGCAATATTGCGTAGTTGGCATTGGAGGTATTATAAAGATGGAGAGAGACTATTGTAGTGACAGAGGGTCAGCCTATCGCCCACAAAAACGCTTTAAAACCTCTCACATCTCACATTTGAGTACGTGACTCTTTCAAAGATATAAGAAATAAAATCGCCTAGTCGTCATCTAAAGTTACCATATTGTGTTACCAGTGTCACTTAAATATTCACAAAAAATTAACACTGAGGATCGATTCATTATTTTCCGTTGGGAATTAGCTGATTTAAGTAAGCAATTATCAATTCATGCAATAAGAGTCTGCTAGACATTTTTCAAAAGCAGTCTCGATGTATCTTACTGCATGATTCATACTATCAGCACAAAATAAATAGTACTGGAATGGTAGAAAAAGATCGTCGGGAAAGCATGGGAACCACAAGCATATAAGCTTGAATCTCATTAAGTCAGGGCCACAATTTCTAGACATGGTAATAAAAAAAAAAAGGATTTGTACGGCGATTTTACGAACAACAAATAAAAAACAATAGAGAAACTGGAAGTTAAATGGCTTTTTACAAAATATTTACTACACAATATAATATAAGCTTTTTTCAGCCACGCAAAGATGAGTGTGATCTATGTACTTCTTATTCTAACTAAGATGCATTGAGTTATTATTACACATAGTAACTCAATGATAAGATGGTGATAAAAGAAAAGATATAAAAGAGATTTATGAAAATAGACTTACAGACTAGAGACTTATTTCGGCCCTGCACAGCTTCTTAACTTATACACAGCTCAAGTGCGATCATGCATGGAGTACTGCAGTCATCATTGGGATGGTTGAGCCAAATATCAACTCAAAGCGCTGGACTCCGTTGACCGAAGAGCCCGTAAATTAATAAACAACGTCAACCTTAGCAAAAAAACTGCAGACCCTAGTCGTAAGGTTGCTTGTTTAACCGTTTTGGTGAGTGCGCGAGTGCTCTGTTTAAACAAATTGAACCCTCACTTTTTTACCATCGGACTACTAGACGCAGACAGAAATGCCATCAGTATGTGGTTGATATTCCGAAAAGTAGATCTAAGCGCTTTGACAGTTCCTTTTTGATACGGGTCGCCAAGGTTTGCAATGAACTGCCTGGGTTCATTTTCCCTGAGCTGTACAGTCCTAGTACTTTTAAGCGTCGAGTGAATAGGTTTCTCGTGGATGGACGTGTACCACCTTAGTCTTCATGTTCACTTAACCTCAGGTGTCATGGAAGACAAATGTGCCATCCATCCTTTATAAAAATAAAAATAAAGGTTTAGTCCACTGAGTTTTCTATATAAAGTGCTGAGGATAGGATAACCGAACCTATCACAATTCTTACTGCTGATGATACTTAAGTTTGATAGTTTTTTATTTTATTTTTCGAAGTTGGTTTTTATCATTATTCTCTAAGTTTTACAAAATGAAGTCTGAATATAGTCATAGAAAAGAATATGAGTTATTAATTTATAGATTTTTGGAGACCTTTATTGCTTGATAATTAAATCTAGTTAGTAGCTAAGATTAAAATGCTGATCTCTATGTTACTTAATAAGTATTAAGTAAACGAGTCTAAAATGCCTTAAAAGATTCCAATTTTTATATTTTTATGTGCTATCTTATAAGAGTTCATTATTGCAAAGCGTTTATTGTTATTCTACATAAAAAATAAACAATGTTTTTTCTTTTTTGTATTACTTAAAAAGTTTTTCCTTATCATCCTTAAAAACTTATTTTAAAAGTAGGAGCAATAAAATCTGTAATCTTTAGATATACAATTTCAAAAATCTTTCAGTATCAAAACTAAAAAGAAATAAGTACTATTTACACCGTTTTAATTTCTAAATAGTTTACACGAAACAGATCTATTTTGTTTTGCGCCGCAACAAATTTGTATTTGAAATCTTTTGTTTTTTGATAAACCGTAATAAGTCGGGGGTTTTTCAATCCCTTTATTTTTTAGCATAGTTTCCATTATCCTAAAAAATATATTTATACACCAAATTAAAGCCTAGAGTCTCTTCTTCAATATTCAGTAATAAAATTTCAGGAAATACTATACTTCTGTTATCTGCACCATTTTAAAAACTGGGTTCAACTTTCCAAAAACTTTAAACGCGTTTTCCCAACATTCATCATTTTTGAGTTATTTCTCTTTATTATTAAGCGTGCGATAAGATGAGTTTGACAGCCGCACGATTGCGATGAAAACAAGCGCGATACAAGATCCTCCTTCTCTTTTTTTTTAACTGAGACTGAAAGGACGATTCTACAAAAGTGGCGTGATTCAGTGATTCTCCGGGTGTGAATGAAGCTGGACGAGTTTTCGTTTGGTGAAACATTCAATTATTCTGTTTCTTATTAAAAGGTATGTATTTTACATTGCATTATTTTATAATAAAAAAGAGTTACTTTGTGATCATTCGTTTTTTGAGAAAAAATAAGTTATGAGAGAGTGTCAGTCTTTCGAGTTAATTCTGTTTAGTTTTAAAAGTAAGCAGTTATTTATAAAATTATCTATTAATGAATCAGTTTTGTTTTAAAAAGTTTACTTTATTTACATAAGTTATTGTATTTACATCACTTTATCATTAAAAAAATACACAATGCTTTCAAACATTTTGAATTACTTCTCTTTATTATTTGTAAGGATAGAAAATAGATAACAAGTTTCAGAGTTAATTCTTTTTTCTTGTAAATTTCAAAACAGTAACTTCAAGTCATTGAGTAGTAATTGTATAAAATTCTATGTCCTGTCTAAAAATTTGATGTTTTGATAATGACGTCTTGGAGAGCAAAAAGAATTCTTAACTTGATTTCAAACAATGAAAACGAATTAAAAAGTGATCGAAGCGATTGTATAGAATCAAAGCAAGATGAAAAATCAATGGTAATAATTTAATTTATTAACAATTATAAAATAATATATTAAAATAATAATGAATTTTATTATTTGATAACATTATTTATAAATTTAGATTATATTAACTTTTTATGGGTACTACTCGTATTGTAATACTGGGTATATATTCAATGTTATTGAGTATTTCTCGATTTGATAATAATATTATTAATAGCAATAGTAATTAAACGGATACATATCTTTTTATTTCTATTTTAGGAACGAGAGGTTGTCGAGATCAAAGAAAATAATCAAGAAATTATTTGTTTGCAATCTATTGGTCCTGAAGAGCCAAATATGCCATCACCACAGGGTATGGCGTTAATTAAAAGAAGGAAAATCAATAAGTCTTGTTCCAGATTACAGTAGCGATGATACCTCGAGTGAGAGTGAAAATAGAGACGGAAAGGACAATGCAACTAGTAGTAGCTTCATTTATGAAAACTTAACACCTGCAATGGAACTATGTAGCAAGCGTAAGCGATCATCATCCTCTAGTTCATCCTCCTCCACTTCTTCATCTAGTTCTTCATCCAGTTCTTCATCAAGCTCTTCTTCAAGCTCTTTAACTTTGAATAGAAAACCGTCAACACCTATAGATGAAAATTTACATGAAAACAGAGATTGTGGGGTAAAACAGTCATCTTGTTCGAATTCACCCCAAAATACGTTATCTGGACCCTGTTTAAGAGACCGCAACTTTGTGACAAATTACAATATTTCTCCAGTATACACTGATCAAAGTGATATTGATCTCAGCGATAATGATCCCACGATGGATTTTAATAAAATTCTGGAGAAGCCTAACTCAAATAGAAATTTTTTGTTTGATTACTCAGCTGTTTCATCTGAATCGGACTCTAATACACAAAAAAATTATAAAAGAGGTAGAAAACGTTTACGAAATGTTCAAAAATGGCATCAAAATAGAACAAAACGACTGAGAAATACAGGTGAATCATATGTCTCGCAGTCCAAAAATCGTAAGACGATTCCTGCTCGTTATATAAAGGAGACTTGTACAAACAAATGCAAATTTAAATGTGCTGAAAGTATTAATATCGAGGGTAGATACAAGTTGTTTAGTGAGTTTTGGAAGCTAGGTGATTTAATTTCACAGCGAGCTTATATCAGGACCTGTATGTCTGACGTAAATCCAAAATATAAGTATAGTAATTCCGAGAGACCCAGGCGTCCAAACAAAGCCTTCTTTTTTACTTTAAATGACGAGCGTGTTAGAGTGTGCAAAACATTTTTAAAAAATACTTTATCTGTTTCCGAACGAATGGTGTATACTGTACAAAGCAAAATGAGTGAAGGGTTTATGATGAATGATTTACGGGGAAAACTTAAAAATCACAAAAAGCTTAATCCGGAATTACTTAATGATATAAGAGCGCATATTAATACGATCCCAAAAATAGAATCGCATTATGTTAGAGCGTCTACATCAAAACAATATATATGTGGTGACAAAAATATAAAAGATCTATACAACGATTTTGTTGTTCAACAAAAAGAACTAGATAGGGAAGTGGGTAATTATATGGCGTACTATAAAATTTTTACTTATGAATTTAATTTAGGATTCTTTCAACCTAAGAAAGATCAATGCGATTTATGTACATCGTTTAGTAATGCAGATAATAATCAAAAACAAAATTTAGAAGAAAAATATAACAAACATTTAGTAGAAAAATCTTTAAGCCGTAGTGAAAAAGAAGCTGATCGTGAACAAGTTACCAAAGACAATAAAGTAGTTATTTATAATTTAGAAGCCGTTTTACAATGCCCAAGAGGCAATACCTCATCTTTCTATTATAAATCCAAATTGAACAGTTACAATTTAACATTGACAGAATTAACAGATGGGAAAAAGAATGCATACGATAATGTTCATTGTTTTTTTTGGACCGAAGTAGATGGTAAGCGTGGCGCAAATGAAATTGGGTCATGTGTATGGGAATATTTAAAAAACGTTTGTGAAAATGATTCAGAACCGAAACAAATTATATTCTACTCGGACAATTGCTGTGGGCAAAACAAAAATAAGTATATTGCTACATTATATTTATATGCTGTAAATCATTTAAATATAACTAGTATAACGCACAAATTTCTTATTAGGGGTCATACCCAAAACGAAGCTGATAGTGTCCATAGTTTGATAGAAAAGGAAGTTAAAAAGAATTTAAAAGCTGGTCCTATTTTTAGTCCAGATCAATATGTTACATTAATAAAAAATGCTAAAAAATCTAAACCAGCAATAAATGTCCATGAATTAACATTCGATTCATTTGTTGATTTGAAATCTCTTCAGGAGAAATGGGGCTATAATTTCAACACAGACAAAGAAGGGAAAAGCGTAAATTGGAACGATATAAAAGTTTTAAAAATGATGAAATCGGAACCATTGAGCTTTTATTATAAGAATTCATACAGTGAGCCTACATTTAAAGAAGTAGATGTTAGGAATAAACGAAAAAAAATGACCCCGATTTCAGATATTTCTTTAAGTGAAGCTTACAGTCAAAGACAAGAGCTTTCTTCTAATAAAAAAAAGACTTGAAAGAGTTAATAACTAAAGGTCTGATTCCGTCTTTTTACACTCATTTTTATGATTCCATTATTTAGTTCTAAAAAAATTGCTCAATTATTGTGACGCGTGTATACCTATTTATTTTAAAAATGTATACCATGATGTTTGATTCGGTTTTGTTGATTATATTAATAAGTACATTTTTTAAGACAGCAACTGATTGTGATATTAGTAAGTTAAATACTGTCTTTATTTTATATTTTACTTTTGATAAAGAAGTTTATTTTGTTTTGCAACTTAGATAGATAAAGAAGACTGATTATAAAAATTATAGCAAATAGGAAAGGGTATAATTATTTTTTTATAATAGAACTGATGACTACAGACTGATTTTGCTAAAAAAATTTGATTGTTCATACCTATTATTTCTACATTTCACTTTTGGAAATAGCAATTGGTTGTAATATTTAAAAGAAAAATAACCTTAATATTGTTTTGAATATTTTATTTGTGCTTAAGAAGATTTTTTGTTTGGTTTGCAAGTTAGAGAGAGAAAGGAAACAACCTGATTAAGAGAATCATAAGCAAAAATAATTGAATTTTTTAAAAGAGTATTTTTATTTGTAATAGAGACTGCTTTAAGTACCTAATATAAATGTAATATTTTCTTTTGTTTGGACAAGTTAATTTTCATTGTACTTATACTCTTTTTAGTAATAAGATTAATTTTGAAAGGCTAAAAATAAATATGAATGAATAAGATAATTTGTTTTATTTTTAAAAACACAGAATAGTTTAAAATACATTTTCCTCAAATAATGATGCATTAGCATATAAACTAAATATATATTTTTTAAATAATAATAAAGAGAATTAATATGCAATAATACTCATAACAATGAGTTTGCTTTAAAACTAAAGTGATTTATTTTGTTTTGCTACTAAGTCATTTTCATAACATTTGTAAATATTTTTATTTAAACTGATTTAAGTCGGATAGTATTTTTTGGCTTCAAAATTATCTAATAAAAACATATTTTTTTACAACATTTTAGATAATTTCTTAATCTGTATACTTACACTTAAGTATATCAATAGTTAAAGTCATAAATTGCGTTATAGTTTTTTATTAATTTACATTTTAAAACAGGACGAAAAACTTGAAAAACTTTAAACGCTCATTCCCACAATTTGTGATTTTTGAGTTACATCTTTCTTCTTTTAAGCGTGCGAGACGTAAAGTGAATCATTTACTTATAGGTCATTGGAAAAATTTCAAGAAAAATAATTAAAATGACTCATTACGAAATAATTTGCAATAAAAAAAAATATTTTAATTTTGTATAGACTTAAAACTAAATAGAACATGAATTTTATCTACTTAAAAAGTAAAAAAGTGACCTAATACGATTTCGGTCACACAAGGACTTAGTTCAATAATTAATAAACAGACCTAATTACATATTCGGTCAATACTTTACTAACTTACTGTGAGAAACTTACCAGAATGATGCGAAAAACACACACTTAACTCTTAGTAGGTCACTTTATTATTAACAGCACTACGTCCTTCCTCATTGGACGCCGGCGCAACACTAAGTTGGTCTCTTTCACACGCAAGGGTCATGTGTCGGATCCCGGATCGTAAAGTGACCGAAAATACTGTTTTGTCTCTTTCGGACCAAAAAAAGCCAGTGTTTTAATTACTAGGCAATAAAGAACAGGATTTTGAGTCGTTCTATATATAAAACTCAATTTTCATAATTTTTGAGTTCGGTCAGTTTATTTCTCACCGTGCGATATGTAATTCGTAAAAACTAATCATTCAAAAGTTAGCGTCATCATAGTTATGTGGTATTCTCGGATAATAGATTCTATATTTTGAGTTCAGTCAATATGGGTAACTTTGACAGAGTAGTCTGATATTTGGCCAGGTATTTTAAAAGCGAGTACTTGTCTATGACACTATAAAGATTTGTTAGTTATTAAAGAGTTAAATCTATTATTGTATCTTTGACACACATAAAACGAATATTGGAAATGTGGTAATATTTAATTATTTCGTTACTCTGGGTAAATTTGGCTTTTAGTTTCCGTTTCAAATACTGGGGCCGAGGTAATAAAACCAAAAGCTTTAAGGTTCGTTTTTTTTAATAAATCAAGTTTCACTGCAAAGGAAATTTACAATGTTAGGTATTTATTTTTTTAATCAGCGTCAAAGATCCATGTAAAAAGTATTGTGGATATTATTTTAGACATGTTAAAAAGAAATCACACTAGAATATTTAAAACAAACAAAAATATAAATAAATTTGGGCATGGAATATCTATTCACCCCACTCCATATAGAGCAAATTATCGTCTACTATGTACACTCCAGGATGTATTATATGCATTTGTCGTTATCCACCTTGGATACGACATCATCAAATTAGATTTTGATTACTTCCCTTTTATGTGGCCAACCACCTTCCACTGACTTACTCATAATAGCAACCACATAATTGCACTTATTACTTTTCCCGGAAACAAGCAACCTTCTGTTCTAAATACAATTGTAGTTCCTGGGAACAAAGCGGCGAATTTCGAAGTGGAAGGTTCACACACAGACGTAGTCTCTTCTTGTGCATTAGGCTCAAAAATTCCATCCATCACGACAAAATCTTCGATGACGACATCCTCTGCTAGTTCATCTGAAGCTACTAATTGCACTTCACCATTTAAATCAGGATTTGGCTTTGAAGTCAATGACTAATAAATTAAATTCTTCTTCTTCTTTATTCTCGTTTTCTTTTTCTTCGATCTTCTTTTTATTTTTATTTTTATTTTTAGACCTCTTTTAACTGGAATATTTGTATTCATCCCATTTGCTTCATTTTTCTTCTTGTAATATAATTCAACCTCCTCTAATGACACACTCTTACCTGCGTAAACTGGCATTTGGAATTTCCTTTGATTCTGCACGCCTAAATCAGTATTACGCAATTCATTCAGGTAACCTTTAAAACTTTCTCCTAACGCTTCTCTGGCACTGTCTACATTAATAGAAGTTGTTGCATATCCAGCGAGCCGATTCAACGCTTCTTGTCGATTGAGTGGGTAAATACCAGCGGGCCTAGACAAAGTACACACGCTTCGTAGCGTTTCTAAATCTGCGATCGCTAACGAAGTAGCGTTATTGTCGATAGAATGCTAGACAAAGTCACAAGTTAACGCCAATCGCTGATTCTATTCGTATCGGAGAAATCTTGCTCTATGGTTAGCGATCAATCACTCAATCATTCGCTTTTCGACAAAAAAACACACTTGAAACTTAAAGCGCGCGCGGAGTTAATTTTGATATTTGTATATTTTAAGTGTTTCCGGTGTTTATTTGGAAAGGATATTAAAATGTAAGTACTTTGAAATTTTCTAAGTGTTACAGAACTAAAAGTTATTCATTATTTGCTAGATTTGAGTGACCTAATGTGTTTCAAGTTTGTAAAAGCAATTTTTAAATCATTCTTCTAAAGGATGGAGGCAAGACAACGTGCGAGCACGGAACAATTTACATTATTATTGGAATATATGGAAAGGTATAGTTTTATAAAATTTTGTTAAAATACTTCCACTAGTTAATCTGTACAAAGAACCTTGCGAAATAGGAGTCCCTACAAAGTAACGTAAAAAATGATGTACCTAATCAACTTGGGATCAACTTTAAATGATATCCCTAAATGTATTTAATGTTTGTAGGAATGGTGATCTTGCTAGGCCACAAGCGAGTGCTCAAGGGAGACTAAGGGCTGATCAACTTTGGCAGGAACTGATCGAAATGTTAAATGCTGTTGGTGGAGATGTTCAAAAGCCTACAGAAAAGTGGAAGAAAGTGAGTACCTATAGAATTTTTTTTTTATGAATGACTTTCTACTTTGTCCTGGAATTTAGAACTTGTTGAGGTGCACGCAAAGCGGCTGCGAGCCCGATTTTCTGTAGTTTGTTCAGTACAACTATTTGTCAATAAGAAACTATAGACCTGAATTTCTTTGATTTAATAGTAAAACTTTAACACTCGACTAAAATCATAATTAATTTGGTGTTGACTTTATCCATGAGTTTTTCAATCAATAAGATTTTTTTTTTCACCTCTTTAGGTTTGGGCAGACTGGAAAACTAAAACCAAAAAGAAGGCGGTAACAATAAGAACAGCTGCTTCTGGCACTGGTGGAGGACCAAGCAACAGGCTTAGGCTGACTGCTCTAGAAGAAAGAGTGTTGAGCATTTTGGGCCTGTCTGCTGTGACAGGCGATGAACATATCCAGGAGCAGGGCTTTGAAGTGAGTAGAAAGCTGTGTATATTTAAAAATCAAAATGTCAATATTAAGTCAATATTAATGTATGGTTATGTTATAGGTTCACCCAGTGCTGGAAACTGTAGAGGTACTACACCACCTACAAGTATCACCACCATCACCACCTCCACCTTCAACTCGTGACAACCACGCTCTTGACTATGTTCCTGCTAGAGTTGAAAGTCCCATCTTAAGAGCACCGCTTGTCCTAAATGAGCCCGGACCCTCTCGAATAGTACAAGGTATATTTTCATCAATTAGAACTCATTATTTAATGTTTTAGATAACTATGTCTTTTATCTACTATAACATATATGATGTGCCAATAAATTAACAAGCGGTACTTTAAGGGGTGATAGTACTCATCAAAACGAGCAACTTTTACTATGGGACCTACATTGTATGGCGAAAAAAGAATCGGCTAAAGTACAATGCCTACTTGACCAAAACGTATGGAGCAGCTGATTTTTTTGCCGTACAACTTAGGTCCTATAGTAAAATTTGCTCATATTGATGAGTACTATAACCCCTTGAAGTACCGCTTGTTAATTTAGTGCCACCTTATACAACGTGTAACATAATGAAGAGATAATACTTAAGGCGATTGTATGTTTGGTGGTGTAGTTTATATGTAACAGTAACATAAACTTGTAATCCTTATGGTTGGTTCGGAAAACAAGTTCAAAGTTTAGATCAAAATATCTAAGTGTCAACCCTAAAAACAGCTGTTACCTTTTGATAGAATCTATTCGATAACAGATGGCGTTAAAATAAAGCGATAAGTAATTTGTTAAAATACTTCCACTAGTTAATCTGTACAAAGAACCTTGCGAAATAGGAGTCCCTACAAAGTAACGTAAAAAATGATGTACCTAATCAACTTGGGATCAACTTCAAATGATATACCTAAATGTATTTAATGTTTGTAGGAATGGTGATCTTGCTAGGCCACAAGCGAGTGCTCAAGGGAGACTAAGGGCTGATCAACTTTGGCAGGAACTGATCGAAATGTTAAATGCTGTTGGTGGAGGTGTTCAAAAGCCTACAGAAAAGTGGAAGAAAGTGAGTACCTATAGAATTTTTTTTTTATGAATGACTTTCTACTTTGTCCTGGAATTTAGAACTTGTTGAGGTGCACGCAAAGCGGCTGCGAGCCCGATTTTCTGTAGTTTGTTCAGTACAACTATTTGACAATGGAAACTATAGGCCTGAATTTCTTTGATTTAATAGTGAAACTTTAACACTCGACTAAAATCATAATTAATTTGGTGTTGACTTTATCCATGAGTTTTTCAATCAATAAGATTTTTTTTTCACCTCTTTAGGTTTGGGCAGACTGGAAAACTAAAACCAAAAAGAAGGCGGTAACAATAAGAACAGCTGCTTCTGGCACTGGTGGAGGACCAAGCAACAGGCTTAGGCTGACTGCTCTAGAAGAAAGAGTGTTGAGCATTTTGGGCCTGTCTGCTGTGACAGGCGATGAACATATCCAGGAGCAGGGCTTTGAAGTGAGTAGAAAGCTGTGTATATTTAAAAATCAAAATGTCAATATTAAGTCAATATTAATGTATGGTTATGTTATAGGTTCACCCAGTGCTGGAAACTGTAGAGGTACTACACCACCTACAAGTATCACCACCATCACCACCTCCACCTTCAACTCGTGACAACCACGCTCTTGACTATGTTCCTGTTGGAGTTGAAAGTTCCATCTTAAGAGCACCGCTTGTCCTAAATGAGCCCGGACCCTCTCGAATAGTACAAGGTATATTTTCATCAATTAGAACTCATTATTTAATGTTTTAGATAACTATGTCTTTTATCTACTATAACATATATGATGTGCCAATAAATTAACAAGCGGTACTTTAAGGGGTGATAGTGCTCATCAAAACGAGCAACTTTTACTATGGGACCTACATTGTATGGCGAAAAAAGAATCAGCTAAAGTGCAATGCCTACTTGACCAAAACGTATGGAGCAGCTGATTTTTTTTGCCGTACAACTTAGGTCCTTTAGTAAAATTTGCTCATATTGATGAGTACTATAACCCCTTGAAGTACCGCTTGTTAATTTAGTGCCACCTTATACAACGTGTAACATAATGAAGAGATAATACTTAAGGCGATTGTATGTTTGGTGGTGTAGTTTATATGTAACAGTAACATAAACTTGTAATCCTTATGGTTGGTTCGGAAAACAAGTTCAAAGTTTAGATCAAAATATCTAAGTGTCAACCCTAAAAACAGCTGTTACCTTTTGATAGAATCTATTCGATAACAGATGGCGTTAAAATAAAGCGATAAGTAACCAAGAGAGATACTACAAAGTGTAATTTTGTGCCTACTAAATTAGACGACAACATCGTCTCGGGAATGTTTTTTTCGGAGGTATCTAAGTGCAGAATATTTTTAAAACTACCTTTTCACCAATATGTGCGTTTATCACGCGGTTTACCAATTTCAAACTCTACTGAAATAATAGATTTGCACGTTAGAACCGACAACACGTTAATTTTAACTACCCGTGAGAATATGAACGAACGTCAACGTCAACAAGTAAACACTGCCTAATCGTAGCTCCGTATTGATTAATAAATTGAAGTGCGAAAATATAGTTTTTGATAGTAATATTGGTGTGAAAATAAAGCTTAAAACCTAGGCTTTCTAAGTGTGTAAATAGTTTTGTGTTTCAATTAGTGTTATTAACACATTAAGAGAGTTTAATCTCATCAAAAAAGTGTAACGGTTACTCTCAGCCCACGTACTACACGGTTCGACTGACAGCTCACCAACCAATCAGCTGACGCTAAATTACACCCAACAGATTTATACGGCTCTTCTAATTTGTACATTAGAGACATAGACATACGAGTGAGATTTCCATGATGTCACAGAAAAACGTTTGTGCTGGGTGTTTCAAACAACTCTAACAGGATATATTTCTTAACTGCAGTAACTGTGGTGACAAATATGACCTGCAATGCGCTAATATGTCGGAAAAGCGTTTTCGTAGTACACCAAATGAAAATAGAAGAACATGGAAATGTGACATGTGCAAAAGCCGTGAGCCGAAGACCGACAACTCAAATACACCAGTTCGTGAGGGACACCTAAATGTTAACCTTCGCCGAGGTACCAGCTCCCGAGTCCGTCAACAGAGTGAGGATGATGAAGGTGAACAGCCACCGACAACAAACGATATGACCGACGTTCAGTTGTTATTAATTGAGATACGGCTCTTTCGGGAGGACATGAAGTCTATGCGGTTTGAGATGACCCAGTTAAACGACTCAGTATCTAGTTTGTTTAAAAAGATTGACTTATGTGAGAAACGAGTTGATGACGTTAGTAAGCGCATCGACGAAATGGAGCGGAGTACAAAAGAGCAAATACATACTCTGCAATCCGGTCAGGCCCAGATAATAACACAACTAAAGGCAGAAATAAATGAACGGGATCAAGAACTACTCTTGAATGATATAGAATTCTCATGTATCCCGGAACAGAAAGGTGAAAACGTTCATCATATTGTTACCACCCTGGGTCAGAAGCTGGGCGTTACACTAACGGAATGTGACATAGTTAGTGCGACACGAATAGGCAGAGTTCCTGACTACACCGAAGAAGCTGCTGCTGGAGCGGCGCAGACACCGGCGGCGCGTCCCCGCCTCATCGTGGTGCGGCTGGCGCGCCGCGCGCTGCGGGACCGGCTGCTGCAGGCGGCGCGCGTGCGGCGCGGCGTCACCACCGACAACACCGACCTTCCTAGCCCTCCGAGAAGGTTCTATGTCAACGAGCGCCTCACCCGGATTAATCGTCAGGTATTCAGTAAAGCTCGGGCAATGAAAGACCAACATAATTGGCGATACGCTTGGACCAAAGAAGGAAGAATCTTTGTACGTAAGAGTTCAGGACCTGATGTTCCTCGCCATAGAATAAGAAACGAGGAAGATCTGCTTCGTGTTTTTGGGTCAGCTTCCATTTGAACTTTTTATATTTTGTTGCTATTATAAATATTTTCATGTAAAGTATCAACAATTATTTCAAGAGAAAAGCATATTTAAATTATTTACACTTTAATTTTGAAATTTAAAAAAAGTAATAGCCTATTTCAGTTTTTGTTTCAAAAAATTTCAAACCTTATTGTAACCTGCATGGATAAATGTGGACTTACCGAAATAGTTTTTGTAATAATCCTTAAACAGTGTGTTGCGGCAGCACTGATACTTATTTGTCAAACAATAATATATTTATTCCAGTGCACTTTTAACTTATGTCGTATTTACTATTTCATATCGTATAATATACACAGCCTTATAACACAGCTTGCAATACACAATTCAAAATTACACTTGATTAAAATTTATAATCAAATACTATTTGTTTGCAATTACATTTACTCCGAAATATCTCACTATTTTGTTCCGAAACCTTTTTGGGGTATATCACTGATAACTTTGACTAAGCACTTTATCTTATTTTATTATGAATCTTTTACTGCAAATAGATTAATTGAATCGTCACGTATTTCTTATGACATCAAATAAATCACAGTTTTTAAAGTTAGCTCTGTACAATGCGGGTTCATTGGGTACGGGTCACGATGACTTTATTATCGCTGTAAATCGTTTTTTGCCAGATTTAGTCGCTATAAACGAAACGTGGATACGCGAAGGTCAGGAGTGCCGCGCGCCTGTCGTCCCTGGCTACCGATTACGCAATGCACCGCGGCCGAGTTGCATGCGCAGGGGTCGTGGCGGTGGTGTAGGTTTTTATATCAAGACTGGCGTACGCGCGCGACCCGTGGCTCATCCCGCCGCTCCGATAGAACAATTATGGCTATCTATGAAGGTAAACGGTAAAAGTTTTATTATAGGAACTGCTTATCGACCTGAATGGATAAATGTTGATGTTTTTTTGGATGATTTGACGGAGACTTTGGTTTATTTCTCAAAATACGACCACGTAATATTATTAGGAGATTTTAATATCAATTTATTAGAAAGTAATAGTAGTAAAACTATTAGTTTACTAAACTTTTTGAGTTGCATGACTTTGGAACAGGTTGTAAGTGAACCAACGCACTTTACGAATAATGGTCATACTTTGATTGATATTGTGTGTACAAATGCTTCAGTTAGAAATATATCTGTCTCAAATGTTACTGGTTCTATAGGACATTCTATGATAAACGTGGAATTTTGTATAAAAAGGAATAAAATTCCTCCTAAAATTATTTCATACAGGCCGCTTAAACAAATTATTACTGATGATTTTAACAGAGATCTAGATTCAATAGATTGGGGCTTAGTTACTCGTGAGCTTTCCGTTGATAGCATGGTGAATGTTTTTAATAATTTGGTTATCAATCTTTTTGATAAACATGCCCCTCAGAAAACTTTAAAAGTTGGTTACTTTAAAAACTTACCATGGATTACCGACACTATCAAAAATATGATTGACATGAGAGATAAAGCTCACAAAAAGTACCAGCTGATGAAAACTGAGAGTAGCAAGCAGTATTATAATGATTTCAAAAAGCTTGTAAAGAATAGTATATTTAGTGAAAAGTGCGCCTATTTCAATCACCACATAAACAAAATTAAAAATGCTCAACTTTTATGGAAAAATTTAAAAAAAGATATTTTGATTGATAACAATAAAAATAATATATCCTTACCAGATAATATTAATGACGCTAATTTAATCAATAATTACTTCTTGGATGTACCGGGTGAGAAAACAGTGCCTTTATCTGTAATGACCTATTACGAATTTCACAAATTCAGTAAGGCAGTTTTTGCTTTGAAAACCTTAGAGGAATCTGAGATAGTCAAGCTTATTTTGTCTATTTCGTCAAATGCTATAGGTGTTGATGGAATTAGCAAAGATATGATACTCTTGACACTCCCAGGGTCTTTGAAAGCAATAACGTTTATTATAAATACATCCATTTTATCAGGTAAAGTACCTTGTATTTGGAAATCTGTTTTGGTTACACCACTGCCAAAAGTTGACAATCCAATAAACTTTAAAGATCTAAGACCAATCAGTAAACTACCTTTTATGTCAAAGCTGCTCGAGAGAACCATTTATATTCAATTACGTTCTTTTATTGAGAATAATAATATTTTACCAGTGCATCAATCAGGTTTTCGTAAGGGTATGGGAACAGTTACTGCTTTGCTCGATGTGGTGGATAATATAATTGCTGAAGAAGACGCTGGAAAGGGCACAAGTTTAGTTTTGCTTGATTATTCTCGTGCCTTTGACGCTTTGAACATTCCTCTCTTAATTTCCAAGCTTGCCTACTATGGTGTTGATAACCGATCCCTATCTTGGTTTGATAGTTACTTGCGTGATCGCGTGCAAACTGTTAGGTTGGTAAATGAGAACGGTGTTGAGTCTTTTTCAGATCCACAAAATGTAACTCGAGGAGTTCCACAAGGCTCAATACTGGGACCACTACTTTACATAATTTACAGCGCAGACATTGCTCAAGTAATTAAACACTGCAGATATCATCTCTACGCAGATGACGTTCAAATGTATATATCGTCTTGTCCACAGCAGTTTCATATAGCTATAGCAAAACTAAACGAGGATCTTGACAATGTCGCACAATGGGCGCATAGAAATGGTTTGCAGCTAAATCCTTCAAAGTCAAAACATATGATTTTGGGATCAAGGCAACAAATATCTAGGATAACTAGCACAAATCCCCTTGTCGTTATTAATGATGACATGGTAGAACGTGTTGAAGAAGCTCGAAATTTAGGAATTGTGATCGACAATCATTTACGTTTTAATTCTCACATAGTTCAACTGGTAAAATCTTGCTTCTATCGCTTAAAAGCTTTATATCGCATACGCAATCTTCTAACTGAAAAAGTGCGCGTCACTCTGTGTGAATCGTTAATTCTCTCAAGACTCAACTATGGTGATTTAGTGTATGGACCACGCCTGCAATCTAAGACTCGCCGTATGATACAGCGTGTACAGAACGCCTGTTGTCGATTTTGCTACTCCATTCCTCCTCGTCAACATATAACGCCATATATACGTGGGTGGTCTGAAAAGTTTCCAACCTAACAATGATACAAGATTTTTTTTCTTAATTTTTTTATTTATTTTTCTACATAGTCTCCTTGTAAGTCTACACACTTCTCCCAGCGATGCTCCCATCTGTGTAACCCGTCCAAATAGTACTCGGCGTTTTTCTCTGCAAAATAATTGTTCACAAAGGTGATTGCCTCCTCATTTGACGAAAATCTTTGTCCTCCGAGCGCAGTTTTTAGATGAGGGAACAAAAAGAAGTCGCTTGGGGCCAGATCTGGTGAGTAAGGCGGATGGTCAAGCAGTTCAAACCGTAACTCGTGGATTTTTGCCATGGCAACCGCTGAGGTGTGAGACGGCGCGTTGTCTTGGTGAAACAGGATTTTCTTTTTCTGCAAATGTGGCCGTTTTTCCGCAATTTGTGCCTTCAGCTCGTCAAGTAATGATGCGTAGTATGCTCCTGTAATGGTTTTTCCTTTTTGAAGATAATCGATTAAGATAACTCCATGACTATCCCAAAAAACAGTCGCCATCACTTTCCCAGCCGAAAAAACAGTTTTTGCTTTTTTTGGAGCTGGTTCCCCCCTTGCAGTCCACTGTTTTGACTGTAGTTTTGTTTCGGGCGTATAATGGTGTATCCAAGTTTCATCTACAGTAATTAATCGGCGCCAAAACTCGGATTTATTGCGCCTAAACTGCGCCAACAGAGCCTTGGAAATGTTCATTCGAACACGTTTTTGTTCTAACGTGAGCAAACGCGGCACCCAACGCGCGGACAGCTTTCTCATGTCTAAATCTTGTTTTAATATGTGACAAACACGTTCTTTGGACATTTTCATAACCTCTGCTATCTCTCTCACTTTAATTCGGCGGTCGTCTAACACCATTTCGTGAACTTTAGCAATGTTATCGTCAGTAGTTGCAGTTTTTGGACGTCCCGAACGTTCATCGTCTCCCAAGCTCTTACGGCCACGTTTAAATTCAGCTGCCCAAAATTTCACTGTGGTAAATGATGGTGCAGAGTCCCCATACACAGAGTCCAACTCATTTTTGATTTGCGTAGGCGTATTGCCTTTCAAAAACAAATATTTAATAACAGCTCGATACTCAATTTTTTCCATTTTCACAAAAACACTCACATGTACTCACTCAAACGACTGTCAACTAAAAACTGCGCGTCCAAAATGGCCGAAACTTTGGTGAGTAACCTGTCAAAAGATGCACAACTACATTCACTAGCTTTTGTTGACGAGTGGCGCCATCTTTGCGTTAAGGTCTGTACGGTCTGCACACCCTTTTCGTTGATATATGATATAGAATGAAAGATATTTGATAGTAGAAAACTGATTGATATATTGATCTATAGAACTTAAACTATTTGATGTTAAATGATAATGTGTGGACGCGAACGAAATGATATAAAGTATGTTGATGACCGGTTGATACCACTGCTGTAATGATACTGAATTCAATTGAATGTAATAACTGACTATGAGGTAAAATGCTGATGCTACAAACTGTACGTGCTTGCCCGTACATGCTCCGGGCCGCGAAGATGAGAGTGTAAGATGATAATGATAGGTGAGTGACAAGGTGATAAAACAATATTTCTTAAAATCTATTACAAGGTGATAAAACAATGATAAAACTTAAAAACTAAAGAGAGCTAAACTGTCTATGAAAAATAGGCGAGGTAGACCTATCAAGTGCACGAGCACTCAAAGTTTGAACCTGAACATTACTACACTCATTTAATTCACTTTGATTAGACTGATTCACACGCGCACTACACTGATTTATACGAGCACTACACTCATTAACACTATCACTGATACACTTCACCGGTGCGCCGCCCATGACGCCGGAGGACGGCACGGGCGCGGGGTGGGCGAGCGCTGCCTGACACCGCCGCTGCCGCCGCGCCGCCAGCACCGCCGCCACCGCCAACCCGCAACCGACCACTACGTAAATAGCGATATAGTGGTGTACATCGTGGTATGATACACGATCCGTTAGGACTCCCTCAGCAGCACTGGCCTTCATGTCCTGTATATGAAGGCTGATATCTCTTTCTTCGTCTAAATGATCTGTAGCCGCCTCCAAGCTCTTGATATCGGAAATAGGTATTGATAAGTTGATTACCTTGTTAATAGGCGGTATCTTAAATTCTATTACATCTGCTTTCGTCTTTAAAGTACTTGATAAATGCTTGTGCGCAAAAATTGTGTATGTAGCTCCTTTGATAATGCACCTGTCGCTTAGCGTTATAATACCAGCCATATTAATCGACTGTGCGGTAACATGATCTTCACATATGATTCTTATGGTGCATTGCCCGCAACAAAAGTATAGGTAAGTATTTATATGATGTAATTCTGTCCAGCTGTTTTTGCATATTACTGTCGATGTTTGACATTGATTAGTTTCATGACCTTTTATACATAGATTTTCGTCAGATCGCATCTGGTATACAGGTCCTTTTAAAGGGCAAATTAAGGAATCTTCTTCATATCTCATACAATGTTGTATATCTTTTTCAAACATAGTCACATAAGAATCCTTTTGAATATTAACGGCGGCGTAATCAGATATGGGAATGATATTGATCATATTTTTGTTTATTTTCTGTGGGATCGGTAATAACTTATAAATATCGTAACTGTCTCGACTCACAAGGGGTATATTAACTTCGAAAATAATAAATGATTTCGATGCTCTAGCCTTAACGGTAAGTAAATGATATATTTTTGATACGTCAGATTGAATGCTATGTAGTGGGAGGGTCAAATCTTTCGTAAGTAACCCGGTTATAATACTTAACTCGTGTTTCAGTTGGTCAGGAGTGAGAAGGTGGAAGTTAAATCTCCCAAGGTAAACGTTCGTAATAGAGTCTACGAGGGTTTCTTGAATGTTTCGTAACTTTAATAAGATGCTATTAGCGATAACTGATGACAAGGTGAAATCATTCGTGTTTACAGATTGTTGTACTACATTTCTTTGCAAGTCTAGTTGTTTTTCTAAATTATTGATATGCTGATTAAATATTTTATGCTGCTTATTTATAGAACTCTCAACTCTCTTGATTAAATTAAACTCGGCTTCTACAACCGAAGTTTGGTTTTTCCATAACAAAGCCAGGTGTTTTTCGTTATCTCTCAATGTTACTATGTCTCGTTCATACTGTTCTGCGAAATCGGCATCCAGTACGCCGAACAGTGTATTAGCTATGGAACCGACACCATTGATAAGACCCCGGCGCGATCGCGTGCCGGGCCGTGTGAACTGCTGACCGAGCAACATGCCGTTGTAATGCTCGAGCTCGGAGATTCCGTGAAGTAATTGGAGTAGTACGACGTCACATTGAGGTATATTTATATTGTTGTTCCTTGTACATGACTCTTCAAGGTGATTTAAGTATTTGTTTAATAACTCTGTACCTTGCCAATACGGAGCCATGTCGTAATAAATAACTAGCTTCCACTGATCTTGTTCTAAACGCATGTTGGCTATTTTATCAAAATAAATACCTTGACTGTTATTTAAGTTTGATATTTTATAGGTACAGTCGACTGGAGATAATATTAAAATAAACCACAAAAATAGTAAGTACAGGAAGTTACTTTTCGGTTTTGTAGTATATGATGAAGACTTAGAATGGATGTTTAATGTAGTTGTAGCGATGATAGGTTGTTGATATTTGATAGGTTTGATTGTTTCTTCGTTTTCTTGGATATTGATAGGTAAACTTGATATTTTACTGATAGGCCTTTTCATTTGGCCGTTTTTTGTTTTAAGCGTGACGACACGCACATAGCCATCCTGCCCTGGGTGAAGCGTTATTACTCTCCCTAGTGCCCATTTACCAGGTGGTAAGTTAGCGTCGTGAATAATGACGACATCGTTGACCTTGATGTTATCTTTAGCTTGGCGCCACTTGCTTCGGGCTGATAATTGTTGTAAATATTCTTGTTGCCATCGCTGCCATACATCACTAAATATTTTTTGTGTTAATTGCCATCGTGTTCGGTGATCCTTTTCTGTCTCGATAATTGTTAAAGTGGGTCCACTTGCTAGAAAATGAGATGGCGTTAAATAGTCCAGATCTTCTCTGTCTTCGGTTAGAGGGCATAAAGGTCTCGCATTAAGACAGGCCTCGAGCTGTGATAAGAGAGTCGAGTACTCCTCAAAGGTGAGCTTTTGTTCGCCGACCACTCTCTTTAGATGATATTTGAGGCTCTTTACAGCAGCCTCCCAGAGCCCTCCAGCGCTAGGCCATGATGGAGCATTAAAATGCCACTGGATATTCATATCTGTGATGGTTGTGTAAAAATTATGGTCTAAGGTAGTTTTTAAATCTATGAATTCTTGATGAAGTGATCTGCTCGCGCCAACGAAGTTTGTTCCATTGTCACTGTAAATATGACCTGGTGTTCCTCGTCTTGCCGCCATTCTTCTCAATGCAGCAAGAAATGATGATGATGATAAATCTGATACTAATTCGAGGTGCACAGCTTTGGTCGCCATGCACACAAATACTGTGATATAACCCTTGGTGGTCTTGATGCCTCGACCTCTATTGGATTTTACTTCGACAAATCCAGTTAGGTCAACTCCGGTATGATAAAATGGTCGAGACGGTGTGGTACGAGAGGATGGTAGATCTCCCATTATTTGCGAGTGTTTAATGGGATCGTAGCGCCGACACTTGACACACTTTCGAAGTTGTTTTTTAACAGCATTGTTGCCGCCAATAATCCAATACTTTCGACGAATAAAAGCAGAAGTTAGGCGGGCTCCACCGTGGAATACAAGTTTATGTGACATATCTATTATAAGTTCTGATAAACGAGAGTTATTTGGTATAATTATGGGATGTTTCATTTCAAAATCTATATGAGCGTTTCTAAGTCTACCTCCCACTCTAAGTAACCCATCTTTATCTAAGAACGGGTTCAATTCTAATAACTTGCTTTTAGTTGATAACTTGATTCCATTATTTAAACATGATATCTCGTTTTTAAACTCTAAATTCTGTACATATTTGATAATTATTATTTTTGATTGTTGTAATTCTGATACTGATAGAAAACTTTGTTTATTTTGATCTTTTTGTTTAAATCTCAACACCCATGATAATATTTTGATTATTTTGATGAAACAGCTATTATTTGATAGTAATTGATAGATAACATCCTTTTCCAAATCTTCTTTAGTAACTACACTAACTTGCTTGATAATTTTTAATTCCAAGTCCGTGGAATAAGTTGGGTGGGCCTGGTCATCCTTATAGTCCTGAAGCCAGGATGGTCCCTTCCACCACAGAGGATGATTTACGAGTTGAGAAGCGGTCAAACCTCGACTCGCGCAGTCTGCAGGATTGTCTTCGGATTTCACATGTCGCCAGCATTCCGAAGGTATTATGCTAGTTATCTGCTTAACTCTATTTGATATAAAGAGTTTCCATCTTGATGGGTCTCCATTTAGCCAACCTAGACAAATCATAGAGTCACACCATCCATATGTTTTTATGTTATAGTGGCTTAAGCATTGTTGAACTTTAAACATTAGTTTTGATAATAGGAGAGCTCCACTCAGCTCTAATCTTGGCAGAGATGTAGCAGTTTTAGAAGGTACTAATCTCGCCTTCGCAACAAATAATGATATAATCGGATGATCCTTTCTCTTAATTTTACAATATATTGCGCACGCGTACGCTTTTGTCGACGCATCGCAAAAGCCGTGCAATTCAATCGTGTCATGTTCCTGAATACCTAACCATCTGTTTATTTTAATGTTATTTATGTTGTAGATATCGTCTTTAATTTTAAGCCATTCCTTTTGAATACTATCTGGTACAAGATCATCCCATTTGATATTAGTTTGCCATACTTCTTGAAAAATAATTTTTAATTTAGTTGATAGTGGAGATAATAAGCCTAAAGGATCGAATAACTTTGAAATGCTTGATAGTAACGATCGCTTAGTATATTTTGGTAATTTATTTATTTTCATGTCGAATGATAAAATATCGCCTGACGGGTCCCAGCTGAGCCCTAGCGTCTTTGTATGCTCTGTCCCTTTAAAATTAAAACTGTTTTGATCTGTTGACTGATAAGGTATACAAGTTAGTTCCGTTGAATTCGATCGCCACTTTCTAAGATTAAATCCGCCTGATCTACATAAGTTGACGAGATCGCTACATAATAGTTTTGCTGATTCTATGTTATGCTGACCGTACACAAGATCATCCATATAGAGACTATTTTCAAGGACGTCCACGGCTGGACTGTTAGGGTAGTGTGACCTTTCGTCGGAAGCTAACTGTCTAAGGGTCATCATTGCTAGGAAAGGAGCCGCTTTGGTTCCGTAAGTTACAGTTGATAATTGATATTGTTGTAAAGGTTCATGAGTTGAGTTACGCCAAATGATTTTTTGATACTTTTGATCTTCGGGGTGGGTCCAAATTTTTCGGAACATCTTCTCTATATCTGCTGTAAACGCAATTTTGAACTGCCTCCACTTGATAAGCAAAGATTGTAAATCCTGCTGCAAATTAGGTCCACAAGCCATTAAGTCATTTAGGCTGTAGCCAGATGATGTTTTTAGAGAGGCGTTAAAAACGACTCGAAATTTAGTACTTGTGGATTCGGAACGCTCTACGCCGTGATGAGTAAGATAGCAGTCCTGTGTGACCGGGTGACCTTGGACGGGAATCATGTGGCCTAGTGTTTGATACTCCTGCATAAATGACTTATATTCTTTCTCCATAGCCTCATTTTTGACGAATTTTCGTTCTAAGGATCGAAACTGAGCGATAGCTTTTGTTTTTGAGTTACCCAAATTAGCCTCAAAACCTGGTTTAAAAGGTATCCTTACTTCATAACTACCATCCTGTCGTCTAGTAGTCGTGTCCTTGTAGTATTTAATGCACTGTTCATCTTCCGTTGATAAGCTTGATTCGTCGGTGATATCTTCTATTTGCCAAAATTTTGAAATTTCCTCTAGGTTTGTTATGACTACATTACAATGAAGGGTTTTTACTGTGCCACTCAAAATCCAGCCCAGGCGAGTATTTTGGGCAATAGGTACATTTTGAGCAGCTCTACAGACACCCTCTAATAAAATTGCTGAATAGATATCTGCACCTAATAAGATATCTATACGTTTACTTAAGTTAAACTCGGGATCGGCAAGGGTGATATTTTCTAAATAGGGCCACGTAGGTTTGTTAAATGAACAGCTGGGTAAGTTACGGGTCACGATGTTCATTATTAGCGCGTCTGTTTCAAATTCAAAATTGCTGTTTATTGATAGACATTTGATATGAGTGATACCCTTGCAATTACTCTCAGTCTCTCCCACTCCAGAGATTACCCCATGGCATCTCTGGCGTGGCATCCCTAATAGCTGAGCGGCATTCTCAGTGATGAGAGATGTCTGCGAGCCTTGGTCTAATAATGCTCTTAATTTGATATAAGTGCCATCTGATTTTTGAACCTTAATAATTGCAGTTGCTAATAGTATTTCCGGCACATCCGGTTGTATTGACACGTGCGAGTTACTCCGTGTGACCTGGGAAGGTTCAGGTTTCGGTGCGCCGCGCGCATGTTTCATGTTCGCCGCCGTGTCATAATTGTGTTCATGTTTTTCAAACGCTTCATGCAAAAGTGTATTATGTGCTTGATTACACTCTCTACACCTTTTGTCTGAAAAACATGCCTTACCAAAGTGACAATAGAGACAATTTTGGCATAGCTTATATTTGGCAACGGTTGCTCGTCGCTGTGGTTGCGACATTTCCATAAACTGTTTACAGTGAAAAACTCCGTGGTCATCGGTTTGACAAATCGGACACTTATACGATTTTGTTAAATAGACATTTCGGTTAGGATGTTGCGAAATACCTCTTCCGTTCGAATTATATTGTTGTTTTATGTTATAATTATTTGATTTTTGATATTTAGGTATTGATATAGATTGATAATTTTGGCCAGTACCCCTTAAGTTATTGGGCCTATTTGATATGGGTTCTTGTTTGCGACGGGAAGATTCGATGGTCGTGAACTTACTTTCTAGGAATGCTAAAAATTCGTCTAAATTTGGAACATCCCTAGGTGCTTTTAAAGACGCGATGTATTCTTTATGAGTGTCTGAGTCCAATTTTTGACACAATAGGTATATGAGCAATGGATCCCACGTGACGACATCGATGCCTAAATTTTTGATGGCGTTTAGGCTCTCACGGGTAGTATCGTGAAGTCTTTTGATGTGGTTATATGAAGGTTGTTGAGCCGTAGGTATGCTGAGCATGATATCGATATGTGAATTTAAAATCAATTTCTTGTTATCAAACCTATGATTTAGTATGTCCCAACATACTAGGTAGTTATCAGAGGCAATTGGTAAATGCTGAATAAGACGCTCCGCTTCACCCCTAACTTTTGATTTGAGGAACTGCATCTTTTGGGCACTAGAGAGAGACGGGTTGCTATGAATCGTCTCAGTAAATAAATCTTTGAATGACGTCCATTGATGGTAGCTTCCATTAAAAGTAGGTATCTCTAAGTGTGGTGTCGAATGATCCCGATGTGAAATGGAAAACAACTTCCTATTGATAGATTTGATAGCATCGTTATAAGTTCGCTCATATTTGTAAAACGTCGCCTCGTAGTCTGGATCCCTACCACCTAGCTCACTATCTAGTTCCCAGTGAAGGGAGTCAATCGCTGACCAACGAGTCTGAACTGAACGTAGGAGGTGTTCAAACTCCCACTTTTCTGATATCGTATCTAATATTATATTTGAAATGGTATGTTCAAAGGCTTTAAAATTACTGCTTTGCTTCCTAAGCATCTCATCGGTTTTGCTTGTTGTCCCCTTATGAGTTAAATTAGCTGAAGTCTGAAGGCCTGATGGGCCTTGCGCCTGCCCCAAAGGAGTTGCAGGTCTGATAAAAGGGGATCCTTGATAATTTTGTATAGCGCTCCTGATATTAGAGAATCTCTCAGTTGTATTTTCGAACTGATTAGACGTAAAATAAGAGTGAGACTTTTCTAGCGATCCACACAATTTAATATGATTCGATTGATATTCCTGCCAGTAACCGTCTAATGTAACTATTCTACGTTTGATATAATCTGGAGTCTTCCTATCGGCTCCATCTTTCTTAAAATTAGTGTACACCTGCTCTATAGCAGCCACTATTTGCTCCTGGGATGCAAGTAAACCCTCCATGTTTTATAATTTGATAATAGGTATGATGCGACTGATAGAATATAATAAACTGGACAGATCTTACTTGATTATTTCTTGATAACCGTTGTCTGCGCGCAGATTGATTTGATAAATCCTGGAAATCCAATTCACTGCAATCCTTTTACATCCACAGTGGAAAGTCCAGAGTCCGTGATAGTTCACACCTCACGTAAGAAACACAGTCCTGATTTGTGCACTCGCGAGGTCCTATGCTCGAAGGACCAGAAAAGATGTACGGTCTGCACACCCTTTTCGTTGATATATGATATAGAATGAAAGATATTTGATAGTAGAAAACTGATTGATATATTGATCTATAGAACTTAAACTATTTGATGTTAAATGATAATGTGTGGACGCGAACGAAATGATATAAAGTATGTTGATGACCGGTTGATACCACTGCTGTAATGATACTGAATTCAATTGAATGTAATAACTGACTATGAGGTAAAATGCTGATGCTACAAACTGTACGTGCTTGCCCGTACAAGGTCGGAAACTTTTCAGACCACCCTGGTAAATAAAGCATCTATGCTTAATATGTCCTCTAGAAGACATTTACATCTTGCTGCCCTATTGTTTGATGTTGTAAAGTATAAGAAACCACAGTATCTATACGATAAACTAAAAAGCTCAGATTTTGGAACAATGTATAGCAGCAGAGCGAACCGTCATCCACTAGAGAGCCATCCGCACAAAACTGTTGCTTTTAGGGGCAGTTTCCGTTACCTAGCCAGTAAATGTTGGAATAATATCCCCCCTCCAATGCAAAAATTGACAACTAAAATAACATTCAAAAAGTATTTCAAATTGTACCTTTTAGAAAAACAAAAAATTGGTATTCCACATGGCTATTTGGTAACGGACTTGATAGTATGATGCCCACAACCACCACACATACATGCTTGAAACACCAAATCAGACTCACATTTTATATATCACATTACATATGTATTATTTTATTATTAATTATTAAGTGCTCTTATCCTGTTTATTTTTATTATTTATTCACTTTAGATATTTTTATTTTTGCACATGAGCATATGTTTATTATTATTTTATAATGTAAATAATCTTATATAATATTATCTCCCTATGAACGTTCCTTGGCTATGGCAGAATTATCAGTGATTTGTTCGCAAGAGCAATACTTCTCACTGAGCCATGGCCTTTTTGTACTGCCGCAACACACACTTTTTATTTAACTCAGTATAGTAAAAAAGAAAAAGAATTAGTGTACTTTTTACCAATTGTTTTTTAATATTGTTTTTTTATCTTCTTTTTAATATTGTTTTTTTTTCTTTTTAATATTGTATTTTTCTTTCTCCTTTTTTTTTATTGTAATGTGTGTGTTTCTTTAAGTACAAATAAATGAATATTATTATTATTATTAATATATTTTCTTAACCTTAAACTATGATGCATCACTGACAAGGATATTTAACTTCTTGTTTATTCTCACACACTTACAACTATCATCACCACCATACAATAAAGCTTGAAATAAATTTTAAGTAATCCAGCATTCTGCATAATTTTTATAGTCTATGAAATAGCAAGTTCGATGCCCTTTGTCTGCCGCGGATCGCTCGCTCGCTACTCCCGGGCTCTCACGTTTAAGTGTTACGTATTTTAAAAACGTTTAATACTTTTTCATAGTCGTACTGTTTGTGGTTATGAACGGATGCTGAGGCTCGGTAGCCCTCTATTTCTAATACTTAACAACATACATAATCGAAATACATTTACGACTAAAATAAAAAATGTTATCAAATTAAGCATAAGTAATCATCAATTTAAGAGAAACGTAAAACAAAACATTAATTTAGGTACTCTCAATAAACTACGATATCAAACTTGTCATACAAAAAACTATCACATTTCTTTAGAAATACGCTATTGCAAGAAACTACAATGAAATTATTACAAATCTGTCGGTAGGTATGACGTCGAAATTCTTTCGCACGGCGTCAAATCGCAACTTATACCTAATGATGAGAGACTCAAATAGACAATCAAACTTACCCATAATTCTAATAAAAAACGAAGAAATATCCTCTCTCTCTTACATTCAAACTTTCTAAGAATTATAATAGGAAACATATTCGGTAAATACCTATGATTTTGTAAACCTCAAACTATGATACAATACTTACAGCTTCTTGTACTTCTTGTATTCTCACATACTTATAACTATCAATAGATACGACAACAAAGCTTTAAATTAATAAAATTAGCAACTAAGTAAAGTCGTTTTCATAAAAGATAACCCGTGCATAGCTCTTATAACAAACACACAAGGTGTATTATCGCTCAAATCGCGGGACTTCTTTCGGCGTCTCGTCGCGAACTTGCGCCTTTCGGAATTATACCCTTTAATTAATGAATTAATTAATGTATTATGAATTATACCGCGCCGCTTCCAAGCCAAACTAAAGGTTGTTCCGTTCAATATTTATTATGAACAAATTCTCAACTCAACTCAATTTTTTATTTAAAAAAGTTAAATTACTGATGACTAACTAATTATTGTTTTTAGTTGCGTTTGTTTCAGGCAGCTGAAATTATTTTCAAACGCTATAGGGAAAAATATCCTAAGTATACCTGTCCTAAAACTTATTTTTTTTATGAGAAATCCTTATCTTTTATTATTATTCTCTTTCTTGAGAAACAAAATTGATTAATTTCTTTATTTAAAATGTGTGAAGCGTAAAAATAAGTTACGTAACAAACTGTTAACAAATAACAGTTTTTAATATTAAACAAACAACTTAAAAACTATTTAAGTGATTTCACGGTTGAAAACTATTTATTTGTAACAGAATAACTTAACAATACAAAAACATAATATAATGAAGTCATTTCACTGTATTATGAAATAAATTGGGAACTAAGATTTTGTTTATCATATCGCTATACGGAATAACCCTAAAAAAAAATAGGTACTAGAAAACTGTTTGGTTCGGTTATTAGTAAAATTAATAGAAACTTGTTGCAGTTCTTTCATGTCCGTTTTGAAGTGTGCACGTCAGTTGCTATAGCTATTTTATTCGAAGTTTTCTTAAAATTTCTCGACTTGAAAGTATTGGAGGTAATGCACGACGACATGTGTATTCAAACAACAAATGTTACAATATGATTCTGTATGTTGGAGCCGCTAGTAACCACAGTATCTACAAAGCTCGAAGGCTTTACAGGCAGCGGTTTGTGGAGTGCAGGCCGGCAGCTGAACAGCGCCACTTACCCTTCTGGAGGTTCTTTTCACGCGAAACCCAGCGCGGCCACCTTCGCGTTCCGAGAACTTAGAAGAGCAAGTCTTGGATCATTTCGAGGAGGATCCGAGGAGCAGCACTCGACGAGTCGGCGCTCTTTTGGATGTCAATCACATGGTAATATGGCGCACGCTTAGTGATGATGGCCAACATCCTTATCATTCCCGATGGACGCAAGAGCTGATACCAGCGGATTTGTGACCGCCTCGGTTAGGCTTTTGTCGGTGGCACAAACTGTGGTTGTGTGTGTATTGAAAAAGAAGGCAGAAATTGTGAACCGTTTTTGTAATGCTGCCCAAGTGTAAGGGAAACCCTAGATACAGTTGTGAGTGTTTTTACGCAAAGTGAACTGAATGTCGATTGAAATAAGTGCGATACTTGCCATAAGAGTTTGTCAGATATTACAAATTTAAGTTGTAATAATAATAACAAACACTCATTATTGTCATTAAACGTAGAAATAATTATGTACACAATATTTAAGCGATTTAAAAAGCTTTAAGCGATTTCTTTCAGCAACCCGATTTCTTCCGGGCAACCCGTTTATTATTAATAAATAGAAACTTGAAAGTTTTACTAACATGTTGTTTTATTTGTTTTCATTAGCTAGGTAGTGTGATAAAAATTGTGTCATTCAATGTGCCAAACGATAGGTAAGTAACAATCAGCTGCGCTGATATCCGCGCTACTCGCAGTGGGCGGCCGCGGCGGCGCGGCGGCGTATCGCTCGCTATTCAGCCGGTGCGGGAAAGGTCATAAGGTCACTGATAGCGGCGCAAGTCTATTTTTAGCTTGTAAGGTTGACTAGGGTTGTCAAAATATTTTATTGTAAAATAATTTAAAAATTTTGTATGAAAGTCTATACCAGCACTGATCATGCTAATTATTTTACTGTACATTCTACGTATGGTATAGAAGCTAACCCTAAAGTTTTATCTCTCCATTTTGTTACACGTTGTATACATGGAATATTATTAGATAATATTTCAACATACTATTATGAATTGGTTAAGCATACCACCTGCGGCATTTCCTGCGTGGTAGGTTGCTTCTGTAGTTTCCCATAAGAATTTTGAAATAAAAAGTATCATAAGTTTTGATTCAGGACATTTGCTACTTGTGTGCCAAATGTCAAACAGAACAAGACAAATGACCAATTTCCATGATATTTTTAGATGTGAGAGCAACACAAAATTCATCGCCGCCATCAGCAGTGCCCTCGCAGCAGTCAACACCGCGCCGCCGCCGAGCAGTCGTTCAACAGCGTCGACGACGAGCGTTAACACCCTTCGACAGAGCAGTCACTGAATTTGCCGCGGTTGAGGCACGACGACTGAGAGTAGAAGTAGAGCGTGATAGACGACTGCACGAAAGGGAGCTTGAAAGAGAACGAATGCTTCATGAAAGAGAAATGCAACGGTTACAGGTAGAGTCACAGAGAGTTGAAGTGGAAAGAACTAGGAATAAATTATTACAATGTTTAACTGATATTCCACAACTATTGATTCAGCTATTACAACAGTTTAGGCAATAATTTTGTATGTATGTATCAGTTAAACTCCAATAATTCTTAATTCTTTCCACTTACATTCTATGGCTCCATAATAAATCACTGATTTCTCTTTCGTGGTATTAGTATTAATTCTGTACCAAATTTAATGTAGATTATTGTTTTAATGTGGATGAAATAAAAGAAGTATGTAAGGATTGTAGCAAAAGGAAGGATGTAGTCTCTGCATACCTCCAGGAAAAAGAGTGAATTTATGTATGTATGTTTACTTTTCTTTATTTCTAATAACTAAACAAGACCATTTACTTTAGATATTATCATAATTTTAAACTACTGTTTCTATTTCTAATAGATTAATTGAATTTTAAAGATTATCATAAAAATATAATCATTCAAAATTGTTTTTGTTTGTATACTACTCAAAAGAAAATAGAAAATTATTATAGAGATTATTTAATTTTTAGACTGCAAGCAGACTGAGAAAATGCATAAAGACTGATTTAATTATATTTTAGATTACAGAATTAAAGAAAAAATATATTTTATATTTTGAATAACTTAACAAGACCATTTACTTTAGATATTATCATAATTTTAAACTACTATTTCTATTTTTAATAGATTGATTGAATTTCAAAGATTAACATAAAAATATTATTATTCAAAATTGTTTTTGTTTGTATACCTAGTACTCAAAAGAAAATAGAAAATATATATTTTTAGAGATTATAAAATTTTTAGACTGCAAGCAGACTGAGAAAATACATAAAGACTGATTTAATTATATTTTAGATTACAGAATAAAAAAAATATATATTTTACTCCCATCTTATTATTTCTTCTCACAAGCTAAGTTATTTTTTTTTTCTTTTTAGGAATTTAATGAAAACTATTACATAGGATTATAAAAATATTTTATTGCAACCTTGAAATTAAATTATTTAATGTCGCTCTGCCGCGAATGAGTTCGTTTTGACTGTTAGGGATGTCGGGTGAAGTCCCCACATCAGCTACACCATCTTCATCTATATCCACAAGATCCAGTGCTGGTAATCTTGCATGTAATGCCATATTATGTAGCACACAACATGCCATTGTGATCTTGCGGGCTATATGAGGATGATAATGCAGAGTTCTGTCCTTCAGCAAGCATCTCCAACGGGACTTGAGAACCCCAAAGCAGCGCTCGATACAATTTCTGGCCCTGACGTGTCTTTGCGTGTAGACTTCCTCCCTGGAGCCAGGAGCTGCACCCAAAATAGGTGTCATGAGCCATGGCCGTTGGGGGTATCCTGAGTCAGCTGAAATCAATAATTTAATTATTATTTCATTATAGACAAGCAGTTATAAAACTTATATATGAAACTTACCTAGCAGCCAAACTTGTTCGCCATCTTGATGGAGCTGTCGCATAAAGGGTTCCACCCTACTCGTTGACCATATATGTGAGTCATGCGATGCTCCACCAAACTTTGGATTTACATTCATTATACGTAAATCACTGTCACATATCTGTAAAATATATTTATATTTACCACTTATCACCCACCATAACATTGTATATGTAGGCGATATAGTAGCCACTTGAAATATTTAAAAACTTGTACAATCCCTTAGTTTGAACAGGGAAAATGAAACATGAAACATCAGTCAACTACATATCTATGTTTTAAAATTTTACTTAATTACATACATACCATTTGCACATTCAGTGAATGGTATCCTTTCCTATTATAATAGTGATGCTCATTATCAACGGGTGACACAAGAGCAACATGAGTGCAGTCAATACACCCTTATTACTCCCGGCAGGCCAAATTTTTGTTGAAACCTGCAAGTATTATTTATTTTTGTTAGTTACAATTCATTTTATGAAAATGGAAACCTATGCTTTACAAAGGATATGCAATAAATATAACAATATTTAAAATTACTTTTAAGTTACTTTTAAATAAGTGTAATACTAGGATTTTGAGTATTTTGTTTGATAAATATGTATGAATGTAATAACATTTAGATTTGGCTTACCATGGTTTATTAATTATAATAGTTAAAGACTAAATAAAGAAGCAAATTAATAGGATTAGTGTGTTATATAAATGGCTTTAGTTTTATACTTACTTCAACTTAATTCGAGATCTTTCATTTCGAGTTTGTGGGAACACAATCCATTGGCTCATGATAGAATTGCTATTCAATGCATCAGAGACTTCCCTGACGCATCGACTAACAGCCCTTTGAGTAAGTAGATGGGAGGTTCCCACGAGTTTCTGGTACGATCCCGTGGCATAGAAACTTAGTGCACAAAGCACCTGAAAAAGATATCATTATGTGTATCTTATATTCCCGAAGCAACGCTAAGTACTTTATCATTTTAAATAATAATACCTTTTGTCTCCAAGGACAGTTCTCGAGACCCCTTCAAGTTGGTCCAGCGGCGAAGATCACGACAGAGCTTACGAAAAGAACGTTTATCAAACCGATATCGGTTTTGGAAATCAGTTTCCGTGATATCCTCAATTCTTTCAAAGCCTCGCCGTAATAATCTATCTTGTCGCCGGAGCCATACTTCTTCGTTATGTGCAGCCCATAATAATCGTAATGTATGCATATTTCACAGTAAACAGAATGTAATTACAAATAAAATAAACCAAATCTAACAAAATAACTCAAACACAACACACCTCAAACAAACAGCTGACCGACAAACCGCTAGACTTGGGTGATAAATAACGTCACAGTGATCAGGTGCCTGCAAAAGTCACTGTGACTTTTTAGAAAATAACAACGTTCCAAAATAACGTTGTTACTTCGCGGCTTCCAAGTCGTTCCGAGCGCGACCGCGCCGCGCGTTATTTGTCACGGTTGGCGCCAAGCGGCCGCGCTCCCTCCCGCCCGGTCCGCGGCGGCGACCAATCATCGGTAGGTAGATTCGGCGATATAACCAATATGGCGATTATTGCAAGCGCGCGACGACGACAGAGCAACAAGTATATATAGTAGACACGGAAACTATAAAAAAATGTCTTATTTGATTATTATTTTTTTCGATACTTATAGGATAATGTAACAAATATTTAGTAATTACGGAACTTGGAATTATAACATGGTGACTTTTATCCTTGAAATAAAATAATAGTATTATGATAGTAATTTTATTTATACACTCGAATTGAATATCTATTTTTTATTAAGTCATGTATTAGAAATGATTTTCTCTAAATTTAATATCTTAATCAAAACATTTTTATTTATATAGATTGCGTGTAAGAAAATCTAAGTTCAAGGCAGAATTCTATCCTTAATAGCTACATTTTCAAAACAATAAAAATTGGTAGGTTCTTAAATAAAATAATTATGATATAAGAAAAACATAATTTGACTGAGTTACTCTGTATAATCATTAAATATTACATTCTAATTTTTTATTTGTCTTAGTAAATAAAAATTATGACATTTCTATTGTTTTTGTAAGCCTATGGCGGGATTTTGTCTTGACCTTGAACTTCGACTGTATGATTCATCACTGTGACAAGTGCACGCGCTCTATTAAGACAATTGTTTTGATTTATCTTCTTTCTCCACGAAAGTTTTTTAAGTTAAAAAGTTGTGTTGTAGAGAGTTGACTGACTTGGGTTAACAGTGATTGTTGTTGGGTCAGAAAAGTATGTAATTTAATCGTGTATATATATTTATTAACTCTTAGTGTAAATAGTAAAAAGTACTGTATATTAGTGTAAAAAGTAACTAAGAAGTGATAGTGTTTAATTATGGCGGATTCACGAAAAATTAAAACAAGTAATTTGTGGAACAGTTTCGACTCAATTGATACTGTAAACAAAATAGCACTATTTTTTTTTTTATAAGTGACTAAACCCGCGTTTGACCTCAATCTCACCTGATGGTAAGTGACGATGAGGTCGAAGATGAAAGCACACGGGTTTAGGAAGGAACTGGCTCTTTATACAATATTGCCGGAACACATTACCGCTGGAGCGGTAATATTTGGCGGCAGACTTTATATAAAGGGTGGTCGCAAGCCAGGCGGACCCAGAAGGGATCCTACCACCAAGCACTATGCAAAATGTGTAAAGTTAGATTAAGTTACAAATCTTCCACTTCGAATTTAAAAAAACACATGGAGCGGAAGCAACGTCTTCTGCATCTACTTGTGAGAAAGCGCAACAAGGTAATGCTAGTGGAAATAATACGCATAAAATACTAAGTCAACCTGTCATGGCCAGATATATTAAAAAAAAACTTACACCAAACGAGAAGAAAAAAATTGATGATTTGCTTATGCAACTATTTATATACGATTATCAACCTTTTTCGATAGTTGAGGACAGGGGATTCAAAGCATTCGTTGAGGGACTCAACTCTTCGTATGTCTTGCCAAGCAGGAAAGTGCTTTCCAATAATTATCTACCGGCACTGTACGAGGCATGCTTAGCCAACACGAAAGAGCAACTCGAGATTCAAGCACTCAGTGTTTGTTTAACATCCGATATTTGGACTTCTAGCACCAATGATCCCTATTTGGGGCTGACAGCTCACTATATAGATGAAGATTTTTTATTGAAGGCAGTATTGTTAGAATGTTGTCCTCTTCCTGGTTCGCACACTAGAGAAAATATTAAAGATAACATTGTTAGAATTCTCCACGAATGGAAGCTAAAAGACAAAGTCTTGATTACTGTCACTGACAATGCCAGCAATATGAAACTTGCTGCAGAATTAATGGGCCATAGACATTTTGGCTGTTACGCCCATACTGTAAACCTAATTGTGAGAGGTTGTACCATGGAAAACACAGCTGAAGTGGTTATACGGGATTTAATCACAAAAGTAAAAACAATTGTAGCCCATTATAAAAGAAGTGTGAAAGCCACAGAAAAACTGATTACATACCAAAAACAAAATGGTATATCGGCCCCCAAAAAGGTTCTACAAGATGTTTCAACCAGGTGGAATTCCACATTGAAAATGATGCAACGCTTTGTACTTTTAGAGGACGCTATTAAATCTACGATGGCGTTAACTGAGCACAAATTACAAGCTTTATCTCATGAAGAATGGCGAATATGTCGTGAGATGTGCATTGTCCTCAAGCCATTTGAACAGATCACAGATGAAATGAGCGGCGAAAAGTATGTATCTGGAAGCCAAATACTAATATTAACTAGAGGGCTCATTTCAACCCTTAACAAAATGCTTCAAATAACAGAAGACCCATTGGAGGAAGATTTCGTCGATAGTCTCCACGAGTCCACCAAAAATATTATCAATATGTTAAGATCAGAGACAGAACGAAAATTCGCCAACCTGGAGGCAAGTAAAACTATAGGCGTATCAACCATGTTGGACCCACGTTTTAAACTACATGTATTTAAAAATCAAGTTTACGCAGCTGATGTAAGAAAAACGATTACTGAGCTGGTCACAGCTAATATCAGGAAAAGTTTGCCAGCTCAAAGAGCTGCTGATGTGGTGGATACACCCGAAGAACCTATCCCGAAAAAGAATAAATTTGACATTTGGGACGAGTATGATTGAACGAAATTTGACATGGTGATTGTGTACAGTCTGGAATAGCCCATAGGCTACTTTTTATCCCAAAATTCCTGCAGGATTCGAAATTGCGCGAGTAAAACCGCGCGCAACAACTAATAATATTTGTAAGAGTAAGATTAGTAAGATAAATAAACATCCAAGACAAGAGAGCTATTAACTGTGTTCATCACAGAAATATCCGCCCTCACCAGGAATCTAACCTTTGACCTCCGGATATTGAAGTCAACTCCGACGCCACGGAGCTGTTGCCCGCGACTTCATCCGCATGAAATCGGCTGTCGCGATTGGATAAATTTTGTTTATCTGTGAGCAGCCCTATCACATCTGAAGGGACCGCGGCGCTGTAGGCATTTATTTTAAAGATGCAGCCGAGTTGAAGTACTGGTAGATATCTGTACTGTGGCCGCAGGTTCAAACGGGTTTTGTAAAATAGACCTACAAAAAATAACTGTATTGATATTTTTTTGCTAGTGTAATGTACTTAAATGAAAATGGTGATGTGTAATATTTTGAGGTTTATTAATAATAATTGACTAGGTTTTATATAACAGGTTTTATCTACCAGTACTTCAACTCGGCTGCATCTTTAAAATAAATGCCTACAGCGCCGCGGTCCCTTCACATGTGATAGGGCTGCTCACAGATAAACAAAATTTATCCAATCGCGACAGCCGATTTCATGCGGATGAAGTCGCGGGCAACAGCTCCGTGGCGTCGGAGTTGACTTCAATATCCGGAGGTCAAAGGTTAGATTCCTGGTGAGGGCGGATATTTCTGTGATGAACACAGTTAATAGCTCTCTTGTCTTGGATGTTTATTTATCTTACTAATCTTACTCTTACAAATATTATTAGTTGTTGCGCGCGGTTTTACTCGCGCAATTTCGAATCCTGCAGGAATTTTGGGATAAAAAGTAGCCTATGGGCTATTCCAGACTGTACACAATCACCATGTCAAATTTCGTTCAAATCCGTTCTCCCGTGATGGAGGAACAAACATCCATACATCCATACATCAAAACTTTCACATTTATAATATTAGTAAGATAAATGCAATGTAGTTGATTTATGGATGTTTGTTCCTCAATCACGGCAAAACGGCTCAACGGATTTTTATGAAATTTGGCACAGTCTAGAATAGCGCATAGGCATAGGCATACTTTATATCCCAAAATTCCCGCGGGAATCTGAATCGCGCGAGTAAAGCCGTGCGGAACAGCTAGTAATATTTACATGTTTAATATATGTAGGTACCTTTATGTTTATACAGGGTCATTAGTAAAAAGACCATAATCTTTTGAGGTGACGTAGGAGTTATTATTTTATCTATCATTTAAACCCAAATCATGACATCCAAAAGTGTACTGTTTTTTTAATATTTGAGTTTCCCTTTTTTTCTGAAAATCTAGTTATTCTCCTTCATACTTCTTGTAAAAAAGTAAAAAGAAGCTACAGAACGGTTAACAACAGCAAAAAGAAGCTACAGAACGTTTTACAACAGCAAAAACAGCTTTTTTTTCCAAATTTTTGAGTTTTTTTTTTAAATCGGAAAAACTTTCAGATCACAAGACTTAAATGATTGAAAATGTCCTTATCTAATTCACGTATACAGATTCCGGTCTAATTACCATTTATAAAACGAATAGTCTAGTTTCCATGACACAAGTTCTTAATGAAATTTATCTTAGGCTAGATATTGTGGTGTGCCATGTGAATGTTAAAAAAATATTTACTTATAAATAATGATATTTGGCACTCATAAATGGATAATATTTCAGGGAAAGCATACAAGTAATTTGAAAATCCATTTAGCTGTCACCCACCATACAGAGTAAAGAATTACTGAAGAAATAAACAGTCAAATAGCAATTAAAAATACCAAGAAAAATCAATCACACGATAATCATTTAGAGAAGTTAAGACACTACTGTATGCGTCTTATAACTGTTCATGGTCGAGCGCTTGCTATGATAGAAGACGAAGCATTTCAAAAAATTATAAATTAATTTATACCTAGTAATGAAAATTAAAAACAAATAAATGTTAAATGAATTAAACAGCTAGTTTACGAAACATATTACAAAATAAAATGCAAACTGCAAGATGAAATAAAAAATCAATTGGTTAGCTTAAAACTCGATTCGGCTACTTTTACTGAAAGAAAGTTTCTTGGTATAAATATTAAATATATAAAAAATGAAGAAATAGTAATTAGAAATTTAGCTGTGGCAGAAGTAATACAGTCTCAAACAGGAACGTTTTAAAAAAAAACAAATTAGAAGAAATTTTTGTTGAGTTTAATATTTCAAGAGATCAAATTTATTGCATATGTACATATAATGAAGCTAATATGATTAAAATGGTTTAGCTTCTTGGAGGAAAATATTTTATAGAAGAAGCCGAAACCAGTGATCCAAATGAAAATGATGTTGTAGTAACAGAAGATCAGAATGAAAGCTTAGAAATAGATAGTGAGAATCTTTTGTATGAAAGTAGAGAGGATAAAAATATAATTAACGAAATGATATTAATTGAAAATGCAGAAGACGACATTTTCTCAGACAATTTTCAAGTCGAAAATGTAATTGCTGCGTATGCCGATTTTAAAATTTGAGGCATGTTATGTGCTGCACATACGCTACAGTTTGCTATTAAAGATGCAATTAATGAAGATGTAGCTGTGCATGCAACAATAAATTTATCTCGAACAATTGTTAACGAACTCCGCAAACCTAGCAACATTAACAAATTAAAAACGGAATACCAGTTAGCGTCGATACGTCAGCGCGTAAGGTCGCATATCACAAAAAATCAATTGGGTATAAGTTGACCCCTATATTGCGAAACATGATGAAAAAGTGCTTAAAGTGCGAAAATAATGTCACGAAGAAAGCGCCTGGATTGGATTGTAGTCGGTGTGAGAGAACAGTTCATACAGATCCTACGTGTTCAAAATTATCCAATAAACAGCTGAGTACCCTCTGTAATTTACCCGGAATAGAATGGAGCTGCGAAGAGTGCCTCAAAACATCCATGAAAACGAAGAAGATGAAGAAGAAGACGAAGACGAGCCACGGCCCTCAAAAAGTGCTCAACTTTTCGATGCTAATAAGTTAGCCCAGGATATAAGTAGGGAAATCAAAAAAGCTTTCCGTGACGACATAATTAGCCTACAGGACTCCCTTGAATTCTCGAGTGAGTAGTTAAGATCGATGGACAAGTCTATAACAAGACAGGACTCCAAAATAAAAGATCTTGAGAACAAAAATCTTGATTTACTCAACAAAAACAAAAACCTAGAACTAAGAGTATCGTCATTAGAACAAGTGTTTAATGAATTTTAACAAAATCCTCTTGCGAGTAGCGTAGAAATAGCAGGATTGCCGAATATTCCAGTCACTGGGGTGGTTCTAATAGTTAAGAAAGTGGCCTTTAAACTAACTATGGATCAAAGTGACGTGCTATCGACAGGGCGCCTGCCAGGATCAAAGGACAAACCAGCACCAATTGTTATCGAGGTCAAGTCTAAGGTGTGCCAGCAACAGTGGATTAATGCTGCTAAAGAAAATAACTTCAGCGTGGGATCCCTAGTGCCGGACGTTCTAAAAGAAAAGCTTAACAATCCATTCTACGTGAGAGAAGCCCTGACAAAGTACCAAAAAACCCTATTGTACAATGCAAAAGGTCAGTTATTAAATCTAGGGTCGGCAGACTAAAGCACTTAAGTCAAAAAGATAAAGTTTTCAGGAAGTAAAAAAAAACTATATTGTAAATTACTCAATAATGTTTTAATTTTTCTAATACATAAATAAAATTTTAATTATGTATTAGAAAAATTAAAACATTATTGAGTAATTTACAATATAGTTTTTTTTTACTTCCTGAAAACTTTATCTTTTTGACTTAAGTGCTTTAGTCTGCCGACCCTAGAAATAAGTGCTGCCAATTTGTATGGTGTAATAATGGCAAAGTGTATGCGAGGAAAACTACTACCAGTAAAATATACTACATACGTACTATGTTGGATATAGATCAAGTTGAAAACAGTGTTCAGGCAAAATAGATAACTAACCTACCTATAGTATCCATCTGATTCATCGTACTACCTTGTAAACCGTTTTATATTTTATTTATTTAATTATTGTAATTCTGCCATGGCTAACAATATTAATGAAATTCATAATTGTACTAATCTTAATAACTTTTACCAATACTTACCCCTATCTAGTAAAATAAGTCTCTCATGTTTACATTTTAATATCAGATCCATGATAAAGAACTTTACTAAACTACAAACTATTCAAAATTGTTTAATTCCGCCAGATATAATAGTTGTAACTGAGGTTGTTATATCCTATAACATAAGCAATCTGTTTAATTTACCTGGCTATAATATCATCATATTATAATAAATCATATAATATAATCATATTTCGGCACTGTTGGAAGCGCCATGAGTGTTAATTTTTGAAATATTTTTTTCTTAAAGTTTACATTAAAAATGAAGTCTTCTTTTTTAATATAGCATTTATACTACTTGGTTACGCCATGGTTCATAGCATACACCTAATATTTTTTTTCGGACTCTGTTAATGCCAAGTCTTTTGAGTGATATTTTTTATGGGTGTGTAAAAAATTTAGGATTCTAGCGATGGTTGAATATACTTGAGTTGTTCGCATATAAGTTTCGAGAAAAACTTATTACGCTTATCAGGGTCCTTTTCGAATAAAGATCCAATCCGAACATAGGTCAATATCGTCAGGTCTCGACTTGGTGTCTTCCAGCAAATTTAATTCTTCCTTTACATGAGTGAAACATTTTGTTTCATTATTTATTATTATTTTTTATATTTCTTTTATTTTTTCCACCAAAGCTTGATCTGACAATTTTTCTGCTCAAAAGTAAAAACATTTTTTTTAAATAATGTAATGAAATCTCGAATTTAAAATAGCCTCTATCTGGATGAGACAGGTTGAAAGCTCTTCATAATTTAAGTTGGTTAAGCCCATTTATGTATATTACATTATATATATTACCTTACGTAACAAAAGTTTTGTAGATTTGACCACTACCTCCCAAAGGCCACCAAAATGTGGTGTGTAGGCGGGGATGAATTTAAATTCTATGCCTTGGTTCGCAATGTCAGAACCTATATCTTTAGAATAAACCTGTAAGAAGCGTGAAAGCTCATTGAAAGCTCCAACGAAGGTGGTGCCGTTGTCGGAGTAGACGCGCTGCGGTTTGCCGCGACGACTTACGAAGCGACTGAAGGCCGCTAGGAACGCCTCCTTCGTAAGATCGGACACTAACTCTAAGTGCACGGCTCTGACTGCAAAACAAATGAAAACGCATATATAAGATTTAATTAAGCGACTGCCTCGTCCCCTGCGGTCGGATATCAACACTGTTCCGCGTAATCAACTCCTGTGTTATAAAAAGGAAACACTAACTGCGTCCTGTCTGTAGGTAGGTTGCCCATGACAGGTTGTACTGGCTCTGCCCTAAACCTAGTGCAGCGAACGCAGTTTCGTACTGTATGTTTCGCTAAGTTACTACCACCAAGAGGCCAGTATAAGAGTCTTATGTTAGCTAAAAGTAATTGAGGGCCGCTATGAAATAATGTTATATGTTGTTTAATGAATATTAATTAAGTTAAATGATGTTTGCTACATAAAAGGATAGGGTGCTTAACGTCTTATGTGTAATATGAATTATGAAGACGACCACCTACGCGTATTAATTTATTTGAATCAATGAAAGGAGAAAGACTTATTAATCGATTCTTTTTATGTAAGGACTGGTTATTGCTAAGAATTATGTATTCCTCAGGAAACATTTCCTGCTGAGAAATGTGTATGATAAGATTTTGAGAAATATAAATATAGGAAGTTAATTTTACGTTATGTTTTTTACAATTATGTATGAATCTATTAATGTAAGAGTTTTTGTTTTATGTTATCAACAGCTACATGAAGTGATATTTCAGGTAAATATTGTAATGCTGTGTTAGGAGACTGAGGAAAGTCAATGTGCTTATCGTGTAGAAACTCAGGACCTGACCACCAAAGCATGCACGCGCTGATGCGATCAGCCTTCACCCCGCGGGAAACTAGGTCCGCAGGATTACTTTTCGTAGGCACATAGCTCCACGTCTGACTGATCGTTGTTTCATGAATTTCTGCTTCCCTGTTACGAACAAATTGATTTAACCGGCTTAGAGGTGAAGAAAGCCAACCTAGCACGATAGTTGAATCGCACCAAAAGAAACACTTATCAAAATTAATAGTAAGTGATTTGCGTACCTTTTGGTAAAGTCTTGCTCCCATTAAAGCTCCACAAAGTTCTAAACGAGGGATAGTGGTATGCTTTATAGGTGCAACTCTGTTTTTAGAGACTAGAAGGCGAACGCAAACCGTTCCGTTACTTGCTACTGTCCTTACGTAGGCACACGAACCGTAAGCTCTTTCTGAAGCGTCTGTAAATATATGAAGCTCAATTAAAGATGGATTATCACAAGATACCCAGCGAGGTATGCGAAGAGAATTAAGAGCAGGAAGCAATGTTACTACGAACTCTATAAACTGAGATTCGATTTCTTTAGGAACTTGTTCGTCCCAGTTGCATTTTAATATCCACAACTGTTGTGAGATTAATTTGGCCTGGACTATGCACGGTCCAACTAGACCAAGAGGGTCAAATACTTGACTTATTAAAAATAAAATGTTACGCTTAGTATACTTCGATGAAGGGTCTAATTTCACTGAAAATAATAAATTGTCTAAGTTACAATACAGGCCAAGTGTCTTGCTAGGTGAATTATCATTTAAGTTTAATGTTTTATTTTCATTTTTTGTGCTCATACTTTTAACTGATTCTAAAATTTCTAAGTTATTTGATTGCCATTTGCTAAGATTAAATTTTGCTGATTTTAATATATATATTAGTTACATTTTTACATAATTGAATTACTGAATCGCCTCCGGATAAAAAATCGTCATCGTAAAAATCACGTTTCATGATGTCTCTAACTTTAGGATCCTGGCATTGTTCAGCAAGAGTTAAAAGACACTTGGTCGCTAAGTATGGGCTGACGCTGTGCCATAAGTAACTGTATTTAAGGTATATGACTGCAATGGTTCAGTAGAATCGAACCTAAAGACGATTTGTTGCAGCAAGGGTCATATGATTAAGATTTATATATTCTTGCATAAATTTTAAATATTTGTCTTTAAATATTGAATCTTTTTCGAATCTACGCTCGAAAGAGAGAAATCGACACTTTGCCATAGTGTAAGAGTCACCTAAGCACTCTGGTGAGTCTTTCATAGGAATAGTGACAACGAACTGACCAACTTCGTTACGTCGAGTAGTTTCAAGAAATTTTTTTTCACAAGCTTGTTCTTCAAAAGAGAAACTACTGCTAATGGGTACTGAATCAAGTTCCCAAAAGCGAGTTAGCTGGTTTGATTCCTCATAGGTAAGAAAATGACAGATATGTGAAGTACGAGGATGTGGCGAATATAAGCTGCCTGAAATAAGCCATCCTAACTTAGAAGATTGTAATTTAGGAAGCCCTTTCCCTAACTTAATTGATTCGGAACCTAAGACGTCCCAGAACACCTCAGCGCCGACTAAGATATCAATGGCAGCGGGTGTATTAAAAGAAGGATCTGCTAGCTGAAGACCTGGCGGGATGGGTATTTGTTTTCTATCCACTTTTTTTTTGACAAAATGAAACAATCTATTTTAACTATGTAGTCGCTTGAATATGATTGCAAAGTAAGACTACAAGTCGAAGAGGCATTAGAAATTTGATCACAAATACCTGCGACTGTGGAGCTAGTGCTTTTCATTACCAGGCCGAGCTTTTTGCACAGCTCTTGGGTGACAAAGTTAGAAGTTCTGCCGTTATCTAGCAAGAGTCGAGCAGTATGAAGCCGTCCATGGATGTCCATTACTTTGAACAAGGCTGTGGAAAGTAATACAAGACCCTGATTAGAGTTTGAATAAGACGTCATTGTATTCGAAGACAATGCGATAGGTATATTTGATTGGTTTTCTAATGATTCCCTATGCTTAAGTTTACAATATTTGCAATGTGATAATTTACAAAACTTATCTTTATGACCTGGACGTAGGCAGTTCAAACAAACGTTACTTTCTAAAGCCTTTTTAAGACGAGAATCAATATCAAGATTTCTAAAAGATTGACAATTAAATAAATAATGATTCTGTGAACAAACCGGAAAAATTGAAGTTAAATTTGATTTGTTAGAAATGTTACTATGAGGTAAGTTGTAAGTATTGTTAGGTTTAGTTGTAGTGAGATAGTTTTTATTAGTTCTATTATTATCACAATTATTACTTGTGAAAGTTGTTTTTAAAGTTTCAAGTAAATCTGCCCTATTCGAAATAAAATCTAAAAAGTGTTTTAAGGTAGGATACGTACTGTTTAAATTGCATTTTAGTTCCTCCCACTGACTATTAGGGACTGCATCTAACTTCTTGCTCATTATAAAAATGATTAGAGTGTCCCAATGTTCAGTGGGCTGGCCGAGATTACTAAGAGCACGTAAATTTTTGTTTGTGACATCAATCATGTTGCGTAATTTCTCATAAAACTCCCTTTGTATGGATTCGAAATTAAATAAGGCCTGAACATGATTGTTTATAAGCAACCTTTCATTATCGTACCTATCCAATAACAATTGCCAAGCTGCACTATAGTTTGCAGCTTTAAAATCAATACTTTTAACCGATTCCATGCGGAGGTCATTTTAACAAACTTTTGTGCCTGGCGTCATACAAACATTTCGTGATGCCTCTGGGGCACCAAGCGTCAGAGACATTGATGATTCCCCTCGGGAATCATCGGCTATGAATTGTAATTATAGCTTTTTCTCATGTTTCCACATGTTAGAGGGTCAGTTGCCACTCGGTATCGAACGTAAACGGTCAATAAAATCTTTCAGTGTGTTTAAAAGTGACGATTTGCGTGTTTTATTGGAAATTATAGTTGTAAAAAACCCATTAGCTACGGTTATTTAACCAAAATTCTGGTTAGCTACCGATAAAATGCCGTTATTAACGGTTAAATATCCGACTGCGAAAGAGGGTAACCTCCTTGCTGAAGAAAAAGATCGATACCCGAAACAGGTTTTAAAATTCTTTTAATTTGTAGGTGATATAATAATTTTTAAAGCGACATATATACATAGCCCAATTCTTTAATTATGTATGAGTAATTTAATATAAACCTAAATAATTTACGTAAATAGGTATCTAGTTATTGACTTGACATTGTCGCTTCGTTTGAACAGAGTGGCATCGTCGCCATTTAGGTATAAGCCGAACAGATACAGAAAAAAGCTGTAAATGGCGACCGATGTCATATGCCGATGTGTCAGATATTTAGTGTGGCAGTTCATAGATGAATATAAGAACTAAAGTATAGATGACCGTCTCGCGGTTTTTGCACTTTAGCGCCACACAGTATCCACTCTAGGAACCTTTTTGACCAAAACAACCCTAGAATGCAGCCCGGCCGTACCGCCACTTTCAAATTTTCAGAAATTCGTAGTACCAGTTATTACTATTGTGCAAACTGCGCAATACTAATAAGTTGAAATAAACTACACAAAGCATGATGCTATGCGAGTTGGGGGTAAAAAAAATATGCATCTCAGACAATCATTTATTTTTTCTTCATTATTTGTGTTTGTTACAATAATTATAGGCCATAGGTTTGTTCGGGTCGTTTTCGTCAAACTCAATGCTTTTGCCACACAAATTGTTCACCTCCTTGCACCAGTCATTCAAAATCAATGCAATTCCTTTTCTTAACTCACTATCTCACTAGAAAGTCAGCATCCTATGTAAAAATATCACTTCACAAAAGTAAAATCTTTGATTTGGGATCGTAAAAACGCGAGGAGTGAACACTCTACTCAACGTACTTTGTAGAAAACACTAACAAAAGAATTCAGCGACAAAAAACACACAGAAAAATAAGCAAATGCAACGAGTGCAAAAATTTGATTGGTTGAATACTATACTATAAATACGCTGCCTGGTACTATAGATATATCGATATCGAACGCAGAAAAAAATAAAAAAAAAGTTTCAGTAGTGCCCGGCGTATAGCGCTAGTAGTAATAGAATTTTGGCATTTGTATGGAAGACAAACTAGCATGTGGCAGTTACAGTCAAACCGCGCTGACGGCGACCACGAAAAAGGATAAAGTTTTTCTTTCTTTTCTTGTTAACTGACTTCAAAAAGAGAGGTTATTAATTCCACCCATATGTATGTAATATTTCCAGAATTGCCCAGTTTTCGTATATGTTAGTCTATATAAACATATGAATGAACAAATGTGCCAAATTTCAATAGTGTATGTATGTTTTTATGGATGTATTTGCATATCTCCGGGACTACTTACACGTTCGATTTAAGTAATTCTTTTTTTATTGTACTAGGTATTGTTCAACTTAGAGTATATCATAACCTCATCAAAATCGGTTCAGTAGTTTTACAGATAGGGAATTTCAACCTACTTTTTTTGCCAGTCGAAGCTGGCATCAGTGCGCAACTTGCGATTCACATTACAATCCGTTAGCGACATCTAGCGGTGGTATTTAACCGTAATAAGCATATAATGCGGTTAATTAACCGTTAATAACGAAAAATGCATATTTAACCGCGTGGTTAAAATCGTTAATAACCAGCTTCGCATCTATAGTAGTGACTCATTTCTCTCAGGTGTTGTAAACCTTGTTGCATTATTTTATGGATTTCTTTCTTTAAGGGCCGATTTTTCAATCATCAGATAACTTTTATTCATCGAACAATTTTAAATTTTGACAGATGTTCTATACTGCTTCTGCCAAAACATAAAATTATTCAATGAATAAAAGTTATCTGAGGATTGAGAAATCGGTGTTACGATAGTGTGATTTTTTTTGTTTTATTGTAGAGTTATCAATATATATAAAACTGTTCCGTTACTGACTGAGTGACTGAGGTACTGAGGTACTGAGTGACTGAGTGACTGACAGACAACGTACAGCCGTAACTACTGGGCGTAGAGAGCTGAAATTTGGAACATACATTTTTTAAGGGATGTAGGGGTGCACTAAGGAAGGAATTCCCGAAATTCCCACGGGAACGGGAAATATAGGACTTTTTAGTTTGTATGAAAAATCTTATTCCTTGAGTGCACCGATGTAAAACTTGGCGTTAAGGTTTTTCAATGTGTGTCTGGTTGTGTTATGAAAGGAATTCCTGAAATTCCCACGGGAACGGGAAATATATGATGTTTTAGTAAGTATGAAAAAATCCCATCCCTTGAGTGCACGGATGTGATACTTGATATAAAGGTTCCTCAGTAAGTGTCTGTTTGTATTATGGAAGGCATTCCCGAAATTCCCACGGGAACGGGAAATATAGGACTTTTTAGTTTGTATGAAAAATCTTATTCCTTGAGTGTACGGATGTGATACTTGGCATGAAGGTTCTTCAAAGAGTGACTGGTTGTGCTACGAAAAAAATTCCCAAAATTCCCACGGGCACGGGAAATATATGATGAAAATAACTTATTCCTTGAGTGCATGGGTGTGATACTTGGTATAAAGGTTCTTTCAGTGGGTGTCTGGTTGTACAGTTTCTGAAATTTCCAAGAGAAGGGTAGTTAAGCGCATACGAAGTTGCGGGATAAAGCTAGTCTAAAATAAAATCAAATACATTCCCGAGTCAGAAATTCAAACACAATGCCACGACGACGACGGTTTTAATCAGAATTCCCCGACTTATGATGAAATGGAACTGGAAGGTAAGGGAATCATTTCTCTCAGTGTTGTAATCATTTTTGTATTATTTTATGGATTTATTTCTTTAAAAATGTTACTATAGAGTGTGATTGTGATACTTTTTTTGTTTTATTGTAGAGTTACTTAGAAAAACAAACGAATATATTCCCGAGTCAGAAATTGAAACACAGTGCCCCGACGACGACGTTTTTTCTCAGAATTCCCAGACTTATGATGAATGGGAACCTGAAGTAAATAAAGATAGTGAAACTATAAAAAATACAACGCAAGTTAGTGCTACATGCACAGAAAAAATAACAAAAGATAATTTCACGAACACAGAAAAGAGGCTGGAAGAAATAGAACAGCGGATTCCAACAGTTGTGGATATACATGGCTGCAAATATTTTGGGCAATTCGTATCCAATGAATTGCTACGATTTAGTCTTAATGAAAGATTAAAATTATAGAAATTTTGAAATAATAATTTAACTACCTTAAAATAATGGGTGAGGTTAGAGTTGACGAATAAGAGTAAAAAACCAGGTTTAGTGTGTATATAGATTTATTAATACACTCGAGAGCAAAGAATTAGGGTCGGAGACAAAACTCATGATATCTCTCAAACTATAAACGCTAGCTTATTCAAATAAAAAGCAGGAGGAAGCCTCTTTAATGCCAAACATAAAAAGTGAATAAAAGTAATATATATTTTTAAGAAATGACATAAAAAAAGGAAAATCAATAATTATGATTTATTTTGAAAATTGAACCAGCAATTCAAATCATTTGTATCGATTTTGTTTGTTTTGTGTCACAAAAAAATTTTATAAAAGGGTTTCCTGGTGTACAATATTCATTATGAAAGTACAAATCATGTCGCTCACATCTGAAGAATGTACAAGAATCCTCACTTTGCTGGAAGACGGGCGTAGTCAGCGTGATACAGCCAGGATGTTCGGCGTATCGTTATCTACGGTACAACGTATTCTCCAACGGTTCCAGGAAACTGTATCAAACCTTCGCCGGCCAGGAACAGGCAGAAAAAGATGCACAACACCTCGTGAAGATCGATACTTAGTCACAACAATGCTTATAAACCGATTTCTCACGGGTGTTGAACTGAGAAATCAATTTGTACGTCTTGGAGGAAGCAACCCAAGTGCGTGGACAGTAAGGCGACGTCTTGCCGAAGGTAATTTGAAGCCATCAAGACCAGCAAATGGCCCCAAAATTGAACGGGAGCATCGTATTGCAAGACAGAGTTATGCACGTGAGCACTTGAATTGGACTCTAGAGGATTGGTCAAGAGTTTTGTTTACAGACGAGTCCAGATTCATGCTGTATAAGCATAACGGTAGACACAGAGTATACAGAAGACCAGGAGAACGGTTTCAAGCCTGCATTGAAGAAAAAGTTGCATACGGCGGAGGATCCGTGCATGTTTTGGGCTGGAATATCTGCAGAGAGCCGCACGGAGCTAGTCTTGATAGAAAATGGAATGTTGACCGCGAGAAGATACGTAGAAGAAATCTTAAATGAGTATGTCGCTCCGTCTATGGCCAATATGGGCGAGAATCCGGTGTTTATGCACGATAACGCCCGTCCCCATACTGCAGCTATAGTGACTGCTTACCTTCAAGAGGTCGGTATCACGTGCATGGAATGGCCTGCACGCAGCCCAGATCTGAACCCCATCGAACATGCCTGGGACGCGCTCGAACGACGTGTAAAGGAAAAAATACCTCCTCCAATTACACTTCGTGATTAAAAATTAGCACTGGTGGAAGAATGGGGGAATATACCGCAGAACCGACTAAGAAACCTGATGCACAGCATGCCAAATCGGATAACATCTATTCTGAGATCACGTGGAGGTAATACACGGTACTAAAATTTGTGGAAAATCATACTCTCGTACAAGAAAAGTCTTAAATGCAATTATGATCTTCAAGTGTAATTCGTGCATTTTTATTTTATTTGTTTTTATAAATAATAAAATCACTTAAATCACAATCTTACACATTTTATTTATGTATTAATAAATGTTCTATTTAACAGTTTTTAATTCATCAAGCTAGCATTTATAATTTGCGAGATAGCATGGGTTTTGTCTCTGACCCTAATTCTTTGCTCTCGAGTGTATTTTTGCACATACAACATGGTACATTTATAAGGTTAATTAATCTAAATAGCGAAGAGACTGATTTTTGATTAGGTAAGAGCTATTACAATTATAAGAATATTTTTTTATTAAAAAATCATTATTATTACAATCAATGTGTTTATTTTCGTTGATTACACACGTCTACAGCAAAAGCAGAAAGCTAAGTATTTTTTTAATAATTATGATATTCCCGGAAACATGGGGTCAGACACAATCCTGGGAATCCTGGGCAATCGGGACACCCATACAGAACTTGGTTGTTTTTTTTTGTAGCATATTCTACACCGTTTTCTACTAATCCTTCCGCTATGTTTTGGGAGTAGTATTGGCAAATGTATTCTTTCATTCAGAGATCGAGCAGGCACTGGGGTATTTGGTGGCTGCAATAGATTTTCCAATATATCCTTTCTAAAATAATATAGTTCTATATTAGAATTGTTAATTTTCCTATATAACAAGAAACCATTCAGTAAGCATGTTTGGACGACATGTATTATTACTTTTTTGTACCATCTTAGGGTTTTTGTGCTCACATGAGTAGTAACTCAAAAGTTGGTCGTGCTTGTCAATTGCTCGCATATATTTATTATACTCTACTTGCGCCGCAGGTTTATATTTTACACTGCGTATGCGGCGACTGATAGTCCTCTTATAATTACTGTCATGTTCAGAGCTCAACAACAAGACTTCTCTTTTATCCAACCATTTGGTAACAACAATTTTTTTTTTATTGTGCATTATACAAGATTCTCCAGCCTTTAATTTATTGTGTATTAGATTGGGGTTGCCAGCGCGTTTTGCCCGAAGAGTCCCGGTTACATATGTGTTTTTGTTTAATAACTCCTCTGCTAACCCCACGCTTGTATAATAATTATCTATATATAGTGAATGTCCCTTGTTCATGTATTCTTCCATTAGTAAAATAACCACCTTTTTTACGTGGTTTCTGCCACCTACTAATTGATCCCCAGAACCAGCATAAAGGTGAATTTTCAGTATAATCCCATGCATATCTGCTAATATATATAATTTAATGCCATAGCGATGTCTTTTCCCTTTTAGATATTGGCGAAAGGAAAGACGTCCTTTCCACAATATCAAAGATTCGTCAATCGCGATGTTTTTCGATGGGTAATAAATGGAACTCATTGATGGGTTAAATAAATCAATCAAAGATTTAATTTTAAAAATGCTCTCTGGTCTTTCGTCGGTTTGTACGTTTAGTGCCCTTAAAATTAAATAAAATCTGTCTCTTGCCATAAATAAATGTGGGCTAAGCCTCATTAAATAATTTCTTGACCAATAATCAGCCATTCTATTTAATTTAACAGTACCCATAAACAATATTATGCCGATAAATACTTTTAATTCTGAAATTGTTATATCTTTCCATTTTGCAAATCTAGTGCGAGAGGTATTTGCTTCGTTTTTTAATTTGTTGCCGCACTTATTAGTACACTCGATAATTAAATTCCAAAAATTTACATTAAAAAATAAAAATATAAAGTCGATACAACTTTTACCATTCATGTTATGCGGTGGTACTAGGCCTGGTGTACCCATAAATGGAATGTTGGTCATATTGGTAGGATTACCAGGGTACCAGGTATCTGGTGCTACAGGTTCATTTTCGTCATCTATTTGCAATTCTTCGTCATAGGCGGCTGCTTCGGCTTCTGGGTTTTCATTCACCTATTCGTCAATGACGTCGTCCATATCTTCTGCTAAAATCCCGTAGAGATCAGCGTCACTTACATCAAAATTTAAATCTTGTAAATCATTATTCTGGGGAGACATCATGAGAGACAACTCCGCAGACAAGGGATCCCAGTTTGAGGGACTAGGTTGAGGAGATGGTGGTCTTGAAGCCATTTCCGGTAGGAACTGAAAAATAAATACCAGAATAAGCTACTAGGAACTGTCACTATTTGTCAGTTACCTTAATTGATATTACATAGGACGACATAAGTAGATACCTTAACATGGTAAATATTTTTTGCAAACAAACTCTTTATAAAACTATAAAAAAAATTGCAAATATGTACCTCGAATTAACGATTTTTTTCAAACCAAAACCTTAACCACCAATATAAATAAATATAAATATTGTTTTTACACTTACACCAATTATCTACGCCCAAATTAAGTTCCATTTAGAACTTGTGACATAGGATTGAGACAACGGATAGAATACTTATACAACGTGTAACATAATGAAGAGATAATACTTAAGGGGCTTGTATGTTTGGTGGTGTAGTTTATAAGTAACAGTAACATAAACTTGTAATCCTTACGGTTGGTTCGGAAAACAAGTTCAAAGTTTAGATCAAAATATCTAAGTGTCAACCCTAAAAACAGCTGTTACCTTTTGATAGAATCTATTCGATAACAGATGGCGTTAAAATAAAGCGATAAGTAACCAAGAGAGATACTACAAAGTGTAATTTTTTGCCTACTAAATTAGACGACAACAACGTCTCGGGAATGTTTTTTTCGGTAGTATCTAAGTGCAGAATATTTTTAAAACTACCTTTTCACCAATATGTGCGTTTATCACGCGGTTTACCAATTTAAAACTCTACTGAAATAATAGATTTGCACGTTCGAACCGACAACACGTTAATTTTAACTATCCGTGAGAATATATTTTCTTAACCTTAAACTATGATGCATCACTGACAAGGATATTTAACTTCTTGTTTATTCTCACATACTTACAAGTATCATCACCACCATACAATAAAGCTTGAAATAAATTTTAAGTAATCCAGCATTCTGCATAATTTTTATAGTCTATGAAATAGCAAGTTCGATGCCCTTTGTCTGCCGCGGATCGCTCGCTAGCTACTCCCGGGCTCTCACGTCTAAGTGTTACGTAAGTGTTTTAATACTTATTCTTAGTCGCACTGTTTGTGGTTATGAACGGATGCTGAGGCTCGGTAGCCTTCTATTTCTAATACTTAACAACATACATGATCGAAATACATTTACGACTAAAATCAAAAATATTATCAAATTAAGCATAAGTAATCATCAATTTAAGAGAAACGTAAAACAAAACATTAATTTAGGTACTCTCAATAAACTATGATATCAAACTTGTCATACAAAAAACTATCACATTTCTTTAGAAATACGCTATTGCAAGAAACTAATATGAAATTATTACAAATCTATCGGTAGGTAATACGTGGAAATTCTTTCGCACGGCGTCAAATCGCAAGTTATACCTACCTAAAGAAGAGACTCAAATAGACAATCAAACTTACCCATAATTCTAATAAAAAACGAAGAAATATCCTCTCTCTCTTACATTCAAACTTTCTAAGAATTATAATAGGAAACATATTCGGTAAATACCTATGATTTTGTAAACCGAAAACTATGATACAATACTTACAGCTTCTTGTACTTACTGTATTCTCACATACTTATAACTATCAATACATACAACAACAAAGCTTTAAATTAATAAGTAAAGTCGTTTTCATAAAAGATAACCCATGCATGGCTCTTATAACAAACACACAAGGTGTATTATCGCTCAAATCGCGGGACTTCTTTCGGCGTCTCGTCGCGAACTTGCGCCTTTCGGAATTATACCCTTTGAGATTTACCGCCGCCGCTTCCAAGGTAAACTAAAGGTTGTTCCGTTCAATATGTATTATGAACAAATTCTCAACTCAACTCATTTTTTTATTTAAAAAAGTTAAATTACTGATGACTAACTAATTATTGTTTTTAGTTGTGTTTGTTTCAGGCAGCTGAAATTATTTTCAAACGCTATAGGGAAAAATATCCTAAGTATACCTGTACTAAAACTTTATTTTTTTATGAGGAATCTTTACCTATCTTTTATTATTATTCTCTTTCTTGAGAAACAAAATGGATTAATTTCTTTATTTAAAATGTGTGAAGCGTAAAAATAAGTTACGTAACAAACTGTTAACAAATAACAGTTTTTAATATTTTGATATTGAACAAACAACTTAAAAACTATTTAAGTGATTTCACGATTGAAAACTATTTATTTGTAACAGAATAACTTAACAATACAAAAACATAATATAATGAAGTCATTTCACTGTATTATGAAATAAATTGGGTACTTACTAAGATTTTGTTTATCATATCGCTATACGGAAAAACCCTAAAAAAATTAGGTACTAGAGAACTGTTTGGTTCGGTTATTAGTAAAATTAATAGAAATTTATTTCAGTTCTTTCATGTCCGTTTTGAAGTGTGCACGTCAGTTGCTATCGCTATTTTATTCGAAGTTTTCTTAAAATTTCTCGACTTGAAAGTATTGGAGGTAATGCACGATGACATGTGTATTCAAACGACAAATGTTACGAGATGATTCTGTATGTTGGAGCCGCTAGTAACCACAGCATCTACGAAGCTCGAAGGCTTTACAGGCAGCGGTTTGTGGAGTGCAGGCCGGCAGCTGAACAGCGCCACTTCCCGGCTATGGCGTGTTTCGAAGCATGAGTCTGCGGCTCAGCGCGCCGCCGGTTCTTTTCACGCGAAACCCAGCGCGGCCACCTTCGCGTTCCGAGAACTTAGAAGAGCAAGTCTTGGATCATTTCGAGGAGGATCCGAGGAACAGCACTCGACGAGTCGGCGCTCTTTTGGATGTCAATCACATGGTGATATGGCGCACGCTTAGTGATGATGGCCAACATCCTTATCATTCCCGATGGACGCAAGAGCTGATACCAGCGGATTTGTGACCTCCTCGGTTAGGCTTTTGTCGGTGGCACAAACGTCATGTGGATGTGTGTGTATTGAAAAAGAAGGCGGAAATTGTGAGCCGTTTTTGTAATTCTGGCCAAGTGTAAGGGAAACCCTAGATACAGTTGTGAGTGTTTTTACGCAAAGTGAACTGAATGTCGATTGAAATAAGTGCGATACTTGCCATAAGAGTTTGTCAGATATTACAAATTTAAGTTGAAATAATTATAACAAACACTCTTTATTGTCATTAAACGTAGAAATAATTATGTACACAATATTTAAGAGATTTAAAAAGCTTTAAGCGATTTCTTCCGGGCAACCCGTTTATTATTAATAAATAGAAACTTGAAAGTTGTACTAACATGTTGTTTCATTTGTTTTCATTAGCTAGGTAGTGTGATAAAAATTGTGTCATTCAATGTGCCAAACGATAGGTAAGTAATAATCAGCTGCGCTGATATCCGCGCTACTCCCAGTGAGCGGCCGCGGCGGCGTCGCGGCGTATCGCTCGCTATTCAGCCGGTGCGGGAAAGGTCATAAGGTCACTGATTGCGGCGCAATTTTTAGCTTGTTAGGTTGACTAGGGTTGTCAAAATATTTCATTGTAAAATAATTTAAAAAATTTGTATGAAAGTCTATACCAGCACTGATCACGCTAATTCTTTTACTGTACATTCTACGTATGGTATAGAAGCTAACCCTAAAGTTTTATCTCTCCATTTTGTTACACGTTGTATATGTACTTTTTTTGTAAATACATACTTATAATACATAGAAACACCCAGACGCCAGGCGCTAAATCGGTCGTCATTATATGACCCCTAATTTAATATGTTAATATTGATATCGCGACAGGTTTTTTTTTTCGTAAAATAATCATTGTTGTTTGACGGTAAGCAATGTAAACACTGATGCTCGTCACTATTGTTAAAGATTTAAGTTGCAATGACTCAGAAACGTAAAAGGTAGATAAGGATTTTTACTTCTTTATAGCAAATTATGGACCAATCTAACCTCAATTTATAAATAAACCTAAGTCAAATTACGTGATGTAATGAATATTTTTACTTGATCCCTTGCGTTGTGATATATCGAGTTTGCTGTATTAGTATAAAAGAATAGATATCGAAAACTTACCTTCAACACAAGGCACGTAGAGAATTTCGTAAAAGGCAATCTCAAATGTCGTAATGGCAAATCTCTGAGTTCAGGTAAACAGGATACAGTCGTCACAAATGCAAAATCAAGAGTCCAATAACACAAGCCAATGTCGTCACAAATGTAAAATCACGGAGTCCAAGTGCACAAGCGAATGTCGTCGATAATATAAGCAGTCTGTAAAGAGAGCACGTCTGATTACTAGGGGTAGCAAAACAGAAATATGGGAAGAAAAACAGGTTGCGCTGGCGCAAGCTGCAATTATGTCTAGTACGTAGTTTCAAGCAATAATAAACCATATTCGGAAAGGAATACGGAACTTCGTAGGCGCACGGCCAGCGAACAGTGAAAAAATGGGTAAATCCCATTGTTTGCTGACTCGCCGCTCCGGCCGGGACTTTTTGTAATCCCAGCACGTTTTGAGCAAAAATGAACCTTATGACAAACGCGATTGATCTTTTTCAGAAAGAGACGTTCCAGTTGCCTGTTGTAATTATCTATAAAAAAAAAAATCTATGTTTTTGTGCACATTCAAGAATATATTTCAGCTATGTTACGATTAGATTGGTTAAACATAAAATTAATATGATTGTTTGCATGCAAATTTACAATTATCACAAAGATGAACGGAATGTAGGTGTGTCTGCTGGATGTCATTTCAGCTGGTTTAGTCGGCCGTTGCTATTGCCTTCTGATGTCGTTAGGCGTTATGTGGCTTGAACACCCTCCTTCTAACGCAGTCGTGTAAAAAGGTTTACAACTCCTAAAGTCTTAAAATTCACGCAAATTCTTGAAACGAACACTATGCATAATATGTAGGCATAATATGGGTGACAAATAAAGGCACTTTTATTTAGGGGAAAACATGAAAAAACGTTGTTTTATCTGAGTTTCATAAGTTGAAATTTTGTATCTTCTAGGGCACCATACGCCATACGCGAAACATTTACATGGTGCCTGTGCGGCACCATCCGCATGGAATCGGTTAATAACTATCGAAGCACTGCCAGTAAGGGCTGCGCGAAGATAATGAAATTTATTTATATTCTATGGTTTGTATGAATAAGTGAAATATACGTATCTCTGAATTCGAGCCAGTGTTGATATTCGTTGAATGAGGCAAGTCGATCTTGGGCAGGCGGACGAAGTCGTGTTTGCAGGCAGAGTCGCGCGCAGAAGCTAGGCTAAGATCCTCGTACATGACGTCGACATTTTCGGCCAACACCTCCAATTCCGTCTGTAAAATGTCATATTCTTTATATAAATTATCCATGAGTCCCAAGCGACATTCTAATTCAGTTGTTTGAAAATGTTGTCTGGAAGAAATCGCTTGATAGCGATAAGACCGCCAATTGTTATACAATAAGATACATATAATTCTTCTTATTTGTAATCCATTTTGTAATTTGTATGCAATAAAGAGTAAATAAATAAATAAAATGATCTAACTAGTTCACTATCGGGCAATATTTTAACAAAGTTACTAAATTACGTAACCTTGGCTTTCAAGCTGCCACGCCTCTTAATAAGTTCTCTCAATTTCGCTTCTGACATTATAAGCAATTAAGGCAAAAGAAATATAAGGCGAAATAAGAGTAATGAAACACTATTACAGCGTTAAAATAGGTAGGTAGGTAAGATTCTTAAAAAGTTTAAATGCGAAATAAAGCTAGCGAAATCGCAGCGTATGTAGCCGAGCAAGAACCGCTGCCTTATCACGTAACTTGCAAGAGCAAAGCGATGGCAAGAATTGCGCAAGATTGCTAAAAAAAGAACTAATTCGTATTTCGTTACAGCAAAAACAAAGCCATAACAATCCGACGACTGTGCTGCGTCTATCGTACAATCGATGTGCTAAAAGTCCATATAATCCCTTTGACTTTCATACTTTTCGTATCACGTAAGGTTTTTGATAACGATTGAAGAGTGATCAGCAAGCCATCTTAGCTGTCAGATTGCGACTAGTGTTTAGGTATTTGTTTCTTTTCAATTGTTTGGTGTATATTTTCGAAGATGGCTCGCGCTTTTCTGTTGTTAGAAGTCTTAAATGCTGAGGAGAGGCGAGTCGATAATTACAACAATGCTCAAATAAGACGTGAGCTGCGAAATCAAGCCAAGGCATTGGAACTTAGCGACGCCGAGTTCAAAGCGCACTACAGGCTCACGAAAGAGCTATTCGTAGATTTATGTAATGAACTCAAACCCTACATGGCTCGATCACGTAGGAAAACAAAAGTTACTGTTGAAAACAAGGTAGGTAAAACAGTTATTAAAACAATAAGTATAGATATAACATTGTATCAGGTTTAACGGTGGTTCAAATTTACAGGTTCTCACAGCATTGTCGTTTTATGCTACGGGTTCCTATCAAAAGCCTATGGGAATGAGTTACTTACATGGTCTTAGTCAGGCTAGTGTGTCCAGTGCCATAAAGGAAGTAACTATAGCTTTAAATAATAACAGGATTCTTTCAAAGTATATAAAGTTTCCTCAGTCCCGGCAGGAAAGACAGATAATTATTAATAAGTGAGTACTATTGATCTAACATGTAAAAATGTGTTAAATATTTCAAATATATTTACCATATTCAACAAATATTAATTTAAAATAAAGGAAATCATCTTTCTAAGGTAAAGCATGTTTCTTTTTTCAAGCATGTTGTATAATTAATTTGGTTTGGTTTTAGGTTTTCTGACAAGTTTGGATTCCCTGGTTGCTTGGGTTGCATTGATGGAACTCATGTGGCTCTGATAAAGCCCACTGAGCATGAGGAAAGATTTTTTAACAGGAAACATTTCCATTCAAGAAATGTACAAATAGTGAGTGGTCAAAGGCATAAATAATAAATACTTTTAATTTGAAATTACCAGGTATCTGGTGCTACAGGTTCATTTTCGTCATCTATTTGCAATTCTTCGTCATAGGCGGCTGCTTCGGCTTCTGGGTTTTCATTCACCTATTCGTCAATGACGTCGTCCATATCTTCTGCTAAAATCCCGTAGAGATCAGCGTCACTTACATCAAAATTTAAATCTTGTAAATCATTATTCTGGGGAGACATCATGAGAGACAACTCCGCAGACAAGGGATCCCAGTTTGAGGGACTAGGTTGAGGAGATGGTGGTCTTGAAGCCATTTCCGGTAGGAACTGAAAAATAAATACCAGAATAAGCTACTAGGAACTGTCACTATTTGTCAGTTACCTTAATTGATATTACATAGGACGACATAAGTAGATACCTTAACATGGTAAATATTTTTTGCAAACAAACTCTTTATAAAACTATAAAAAAAAATTGCAAATATGTACCTCGAATTAACGATTTTTTTCAAACCAAAACCTTAACCACCAATATAAATAAATATAAATATTGTTTTTACACTTACACCAATTATCTACGCCCAAATTAAGTTCCATTTAGAACTTGTGACATAGGATTGAGACAACGGATAGAATACTTATATATGTACTTTTTTTGTAAATACATACTTATAATACATAGAAACACCCAGACGCCAGGCGCTAAATCGGTCGTCATTATATGACCCCTAATTCAATATGTTAATATTGATATCGCGACAGGTTTTTTTTTTCGTAAAATAATCATTGTTGTTTGACGGTAAGCAATGTAAACACTGATGCTCGTCACTATTGTTAAAGATTTAAGTTGCAATGACTCAGAAACGTAAAAGGTAGATAAGGATTTTTACTTCTTTATAGCAAATTATGGACCAATCTAACCTCAATTTATAAATAAACCTAAGTCAAATTACGTGATGTAATGAATATTTTTACTTGATCCCTTGCGTTGTGATATATCGAGTTTGCTGTATTAGTATAAAAGAATAGATATCGAAAACTTACCTTCAACACAAGGCACGTAGAGAATTTCGTAAAAGGCAATCTCAAATGTCGTAATGGCAAATCTCTGAGTTCAGGTAAACAGGATACAGTCGTCACAAATGCAAAATCAAGAGTCCAATAACACAAGCCAATGTCGTCACAAATGTAAAATCACGGAGTCCAAGTGCACAAGCGAATGTCGTCGATAATATAAGCAGTCTGTAAAGAGAGCACGTCTGATTACTAGGGGTAGCAAAACAGAAATATGGGAAGAAAAACAGGTTGCGCTGGCGCAAGCTGCAATTATGTCTAGTACGTAGTTTCAAGCAATAATAAACCATATTCGGAAAGGAATACGGAACTTCGTAGGCGCACGGCCAGCGAACAGTGAAAAAATGGGTAAATCCCATTGTTTGCTGACTCGCCGCTCCGGCCGGGACTTTTTGTAATCCCAGCACGTTTTGAGCAAAAATGAACCTTATGACAAACGCGATTGATCTTTTTCAGAAAGAGACGTTCCAGTTGCCTGTTGTAATTATCTATAAAAAAAAAAATCTATGTTTTTGTGCACATTCAAGAATATATTTCAGCTATGTTACGATTAGATTGGTTAAACATAAAATTAATATGATTGTTTGCATGCAAATTTACAATTATCACAAAGATGAACGGAATGTAGGTGTGTCTGCTGGATGTCATTTCAGCTGGTTTAGTCGGCCGTTGCTATTGCCTTCTGATGTCGTTAGGCGTTATGTGGCTTGAACACCCTCCTTCTAACGCAGTCGTGTAAAAAGGTTTACAACTCCTAAAGTCTTAAAATTCACGCAAATTCTTGAAACGAACACTATGCATAATATGTAGGCATAATATGGGTGACAAATAAAGGCACTTTTATTTAGGGGAAAACATGAAAAAACGTTGTTTTATCTGAGTTTCATAAGTTGAAATTTTGTATCTTCTAGGGCACCATACGCCATACGCGAAACATTTACATGGTGCCTGTGCGGCACCATCCGCATGGAATCGGTTAATAACTATCGAAGCACTGCCAGTAAGGGCTGCGCGAAGATAATGAAATTTATTTATATTCTATGGTTTGTATGAATAAGTGAAATATACGTATCTCTGAATTCGAGCCAGTGTTGATATTCGTTGAATGAGGCAAGTCGATCTTGGGCAGGCGGACGAAGTCGTGTTTGCAGGCAGAGTCGCGCGCAGAAGCTAGGCTAAGATCCTCGTACATGACGTCGACATTTTCGGCCAACACCTCCAATTCCGTCTGTAAAATGTCATATTCTTTATATAAATTATCCATGAGTCCCAAGCGACATTCTAATTCAGTTGTTTGAAAATGTTGTCTGGAAGAAATCGCTTGATAGCGATAAGACCGCCAATTGTTATACAATAAGATACATATAATTCTTCTTATTTGTAATCCATTTTGTAATTTGTATGCAATAAAGAGTAAATAAATAAATAAAATGATCTAACTAGTTCACTATCGGGCAATATTTTAACAAAGTTACTAAATTACGTAACCTTGGCTTTCAAGCTGCCACGCCTCTTAATAAGTTCTCTCAATTTCGCTTCTGACATTATAAGCAATTAAGGCAAAAGAAATATAAGGCGAAATAAGAGTAATGAAACACTATTACAGCGTTAAAATAGGTAGGTAGGTAAGATTCTTAAAAAGTTTAAATGCGAAATAAAGCTAGCGAAATCGCAGCGTATGTAGCCGAGCAAGAACCGCTGCCTTATCACGTAACTTGCAAGAGCAAAGCGATGGCAAGAATTGCGCAAGATTGCTAAAAAAAGAACTAATTCGTATTTCGTTACAGCAAAAACAAAGCCATAACAATCCGACGACTGTGCTGCGTCTATCGTACAATCGATGTGCTAAAAGTCCATATAATCCCTTTGACTTTCATACTTTTCGTATCACGTAAGGTTTTTGATAACGATTGAAGAGTGATCAGCAAGCCATCTTAGCTGTCAGATTGCGACTAGTGTTTAGGTATTTGTTTCTTTTCAATTGTTTGGTGTATATTTTCGAAGATGGCTCGCGCTTTTCTGTTGTTAGAAGTCTTAAATGCTGAGGAGAGGCGAGTCGATAATTACAACAATGCTCAAATAAGACGTGAGCTGCGAAATCAAGCCAAGGCATTGGAACTTAGCGACGCCGAGTTCAAAGCGCACTACAGGCTCACGAAAGAGCTATTCGTAGATTTATGTAATGAACTCAAACCCTACATGGCTCGATCACGTAGGAAAACAAAAGTTACTGTTGAAAACAAGGTAGGTAAAACAGTTATTAAAACAATAAGTATAGATATAACATTGTATCAGGTTTAACGGTGGTTCAAATTTACAGGTTCTCACAGCATTGTCGTTTTATGCTACGGGTTCCTATCAAAAGCCTATGGGAATGAGTTACTTACATGGTCTTAGTCAGGCTAGTGTGTCCAGTGCCATAAAGGAAGTAACTATAGCTTTAAATAATAACAGGATTCTTTCAAAGTATATAAAGTTTCCTCAGTCCCGGCAGGAAAGACAGATAATTATTAATAAGTGAGTACTATTGATCTAACATGTAAAAATGTGTTAAATATTTCAAATATATTTACCATATTCAACAAATATTAATTTAAAATAAAGGAAATCATCTTTCTAAGGTAAAGCATGTTTCTTTTTTCAAGCATGTTGTATAATTAATTTGGTTTGGTTTTAGGTTTTCTGACAAGTTTGGATTCCCTGGTTGCTTGGGTTGCATTGATGGAACTCATGTGGCTCTGATAAAGCCCACTGAGCATGAGGAAAGATTTTTTAACAGGAAACATTTCCATTCAAGAAATGTACAAATAGTGAGTGGTCAAAGGCATAAATAATAAATACTTTTAATTTGAAATTTTAACATACCATGGTTTCTCATGTGTTAAAAATTTGGAGTTTATTTATCTATTAGATGGTTATAACTTATTTTATTATAAAGTAAAACAGCTTATTGCAATTGAATGAGTGGTTGCAGTATAGAACAATTATTCAATAATGATTATTTCTCCTTTACCAGATTTGCGACAGTGATTTGTATATATTGAATATTGATGCAACATTTGGTGGAGCTACCCACGATGCATATGTTTGGAGAAACTGTGAAGTACAAAATCACATTGAAAATCTCTATAATAGAGGCGAGGCTGTCTGGTTGCTCGGTATGTAACAGCACTGTTCTTTCCACTTACAATTCAATGATACATTTTATTCATTTTCATGTGTCTAAAATTTACTTTCCATGTCTCAGTTTCCTTATTATTGTAAAATATGATTAAAGCAACTTATACATTGTAATGGGTTATTTAACATTTTTTTTCTTGTCATTTTCAGGTGATTCTGGATATCCACTAAGGCCGTGGCTCTTGACTCCAATTGTTAATGCTGTACCTGGTAGTGCAGATGAATATTATACTAATATTCACTGTCTCACTAGAAATACTGTGGAGCGTTGCATTGGACTTTTAAAAACACGTTGGAGATGTTTGCTGGCACATCGTGTGTTGCATTATAACCACCACATGGTGGCTAAGATTATAAATGCCTGTGCTGTATTGCATAATATCTGCATCACACATCGACTATCAGTACCACCATTTCCAAATGTTGATGTTGAAGGAGATCTTCCGAACCAAATTCCACATCAAGCACCTGATGATGATAATGAAAATCTATTAGCTCTTGGTCGGCTGCAAAGAAACCGTATAGTGCAGAGACTGTGGTCTGGTGTGGCAACATAGGTTAATATACAAAGTTACAATAACTTATAACTTCATAGTTCAAAGTATAAATTTATAGTGTTTATATAGCTTCTTTTAAAAAAATCTATCTTGGAATACAAAGATAATTTTTGAAGCTCCCATTTTTGTATTTGATGTTAAGTTTAATAAGTTATAAGTTTATTTCATTTTTTTAATTATTATTTTCTTAAAAATTTCTGTTTACTATGTATTTATGGTATATATTTCAGACAGAAAGACTAAAGTCTATACCTAGTGTATTAACGGTCATTAATACTACATAATACTAATAAATAAAAAAAAAACAAAGTAGGCGCCAAGACAATGCTGCTTTTAACTTATCTACCTATTATTATTATTTTTTTTGTCTGAAATAAAGTCTTAAATACAACTACTAATGCTGTCCATATTGGTGTTCCCTTGTCTCTGCCTACCCCAAAGGGAGGCAGGCGTGAGGTTATGTATGTATGTAGATATCGATAATGTAGACAAGAAATAGCTTTTTTATTACAATTGATTTTGTTTCTGGTAAACAGGCATTTCCTACTTTAAGCGTGGTTTACCTAGTATTTTTGTTATTTATTATGGAACTTATTGGAATTAAATAAACATTTTATTGAATAATAGTATATATTTTCCCTTTCAATAAAAAAAAAACACTAAGTTACAACATTACAAAGACTAAATTTTAAACTATTGTACAGTGATATAAGCTATAGCTCTCTAACATTCTAACATACAAAAAAATAACTTATAAAATATAAACTTAAAACTATCTATATTATGTCTCTCTACGTCGGGCTTCCAGCAGCGCGCGTATGTCTTCCGATTGCCGCTGAATAAGCTCGAAGAGCACACCCAAATTTTGAGCCATCACTAAAGAAGCATCTGCTTGCTTCTGAGACGCCTCTGCCATTATGGTACATGCATTCGCAAGTCTATTTTCTGCTTCAACCCGACTCCTCTCAATTTCTATAATCCATTCAGGGTCGATTCTAGAAGGTCCTGTAACAAAAATGTATTCCTTACATTTCCTTATCACCCCACTACTCGACTAGGTAAATAGTTAAATATTTTTTTGGTCTCACTAGTAGGGTTGGCCTGACTAGGTCGGCTGCGCTTGACACGTGGACGATTAATAAGTGGCCTACTGACTGGACTCTGCCCTCCTGTAAATTAATATCACAAAGTTGATGCTAATAAGTAATAAAATATCTGGCATGTATATTTTAAAGCCAGTGTTGGTAGTGCAAAATTTAATTCTTTTGTTAGAATACCATTAAATTATCTTATTTACCAACTTCTGTAGGCTCAGTTATTTGTTGCATTGCCGTAGTTGAGGCAGAGTCAGCAGTAGAAAGTGTATCTGTAACGGAAATAGTCAGTATATATGGAAGTTAGTTAGTTATGGAATGCCATTAAAATATTGCTACACTTACACATTAAACTTGTATTGCCTCTTCTTGACGGTGAGTTCACCAAGATTGGTGTATTTTCTGCCAAGCTAATGTTATCTATAACAAAATTGTAATGATAATTATAATACTCAAAATTGCAACACAGACACTTGTTCAATTAACAAAACCTTACCCCTAGGTATAACTGTTTCTTGATAAATTGGGCCTTCAGTGGTTTCCAGTATAACCGTTGGTGCTGAGACTGTGTCAGGGTCCTAAAAATAATATTAAATAATCAGTACAAAATAAAACAGAATTTACATATTTGATGAATGGTTGGAAATTATGAAACATACAAATAGAGGCACTCTGTGCTCAATATCACCAAACACAGCTTGTTCTCCGATGATAGCCAAAATTTTCTGGTCTATCTCAGACAGATCGTCTTGCCTGCTTGGTCCACCACCAGTACCCAAAGCATACCGCCTCTGTTTAGCCAGTCTAGACTTACTTTTATGCTTTAAGTCAGCCCAGTACTATAAAAAAGGAATAAAGATATATGAAGTAGCATGAAGGTATGGAACTATAACATTGATGAAGAAAGATGTAAGAAAAGACTAAGGTAGGTAGTAGCTTATAAATGATATTTACCTTTTTCCATCGTTCGCCAGATTTTGAGGATCCAGAACCATGAGAGTTTAACTTTACGGCAAGATCATTCCATTTTTTATCAATGGTCTCCTTGGACCTAACTCCAAGACCTACACCTTTGGCTATTGCGGGATTTTCAATAAGGAAATCCAAAAGTTCCTCAAGCTGACCATTGGAAACTCTATTTGCCATTTCTAAAAAAAAAATTTACATCGAAGCTACATAATACGCTTTGATAAAATAATTGAGTAAAACTTTATAGATTAATGTACACAGAACTTACTTTACGGGAGATATTAAAGTTGGTCAGTCAAGCAAGATGCTACCGTGAATATAAATTGAACCACACAAACGGATATTTGATAATACTTTGGCGCGAATAGCACCAATTTGTCAAAAGGTATTAGCAGGCCTGGCTCACTCCGCGCGGTACATCCGTTATTTACCTACAGCGAAGCGCTCCGCCCCGGCGCATTTCGAATGGGTCGTGTATCACGCGCGCGCCCGTCGGGACGTTGTAGATACCTAGGTACCTACCTAATAGCACTCACAGTAATTCTATGATCGAGGTCGCAAATAGTATTTAAAAATGGACATAAAAAGAAACAAATATTCAATTAGATTATGTTTAGATTTGATTATGTTCAATTTAGCAAACAAAACATAGGTAGTACTAAGGGCCTGGTGGGGAGCCCCCTGCGCCTTTTAAGGAATTTAAAAAATGCGTATTTAGATTATTATATTTATGATCTATGATGAAGGGAAATGTGAAAATAAAAACAAGCTTTAAAAGAATTATTTTTTTATTGCAGTGAAGCAAAACGTTTCAGTTATGTCGACACAAAAACAGTTCGTCATTATAAGTGCGATTAAATGTGTGCATTTTTTTTTACAATGGGGAGTTTTCTGACAGCTCATTAAAAAAACAAAACTGTACAAAATTGGTACAAAAGGCTTCGATAGATGGCGCTTTACAAAAGGCGAAGGGGAAGAATTTATTGCACACTGCGTTTTTAAAAGTAAAATATATTAATTGATGTCTGTATCAGAAATTGAACATATAAATAACCATAGACGGTAGATACCACTTACCTACATTATAGTTTACAGACTTAACGCCTTCGGCTTTTTAAAAGTGCCATCTATAGAGGTGTTTTGAACTAATTTTTATGAGCTGTCAGAAAACTCCCCATTACCTACAATATTTACATTTCTAACCTAGTATAACATACATAGCCTAGTATAACAGGCACTACTTTTTTCTGGGCTCTTTCGAAATATACAATACAATTACACTTTGCTGCAAATAAAATATGTTGGTATCTTCAGCAGGTACACACTTAGCACATCTTCTCCCGAACGAAAAAGAAAAGCGAATAGAAAGTTTTGCGTCACTGCAATAAATAATTTATTCTTCGTTCATAGATTATGAGTTTAATAATCTAAATACGCATTTTTTTATTCCTAATAAGGTGCATGGGGCTTACCGCCAGGTATAGCTAGATGGCGATTTTCATTCTATATCTATGAAGTTGTTTATCTTCTCCTTGTGAGTATAATGATAGTGTTCTGTGTTTTTTGTTTACAAAGCTTACAATTCTATTTGGTGTTGAGTATAGGTACCACTTGAGGGATAAAACTTACGAGAAGTTCGCTTTTTTTTGTTTTAATCTTAAAGTTTTTATACTTTTCTGCGAAATTTTAAAAGCAAACATCTGTTTCACATTTTATTAGTTTCTTTTTTAGCTACCAAATTGTTTTTGGCGCTAGTATCGTAGCAATAAATGCATTCTGCCATCAACGAACGATTGAACAGCTATCGCTTACATAATACGATGTAAATCAATGGATCGCGCGTCCATGGCGTGATGACTGAGCCATTATAGCTAATCGCTATAAGGCAGCCGGTTTCGTCGTAGCAAGATGTATGACGTAGCGAGCGCGATAGTAATATTCGATAGATAAGATATTTAAGTATAAAGAAAGAAAGGCTTAAATTATGCAGAAGCTCCAAACTTTTTGTTTAAATTATTATATTAAAGGAAAATTAATTTTATTTAGTGCTTAAATTTTGACTTAGGTAGGTATACGACTTTATGGAAAAATACTAGTATATTAAAAATAATATCTAGGTAATGTTGTGCAATGAAAGACACGATAGATTTAAAAAGAACAAGAGTGAAGTAAAGTAAGCGCTTAATTATAAAGAGATCAACTATGTTGATCCTAAGAGCACTATTTTAAATTCACAATAGGTATTAGTAGGTATTAAAAGGATTCCTTATCGGAACGAACTCACTCAGTATTCCCTCGTGGTGGATTGTCCTCAAAGTGCCCTCCACGATGTCTGGATAGGCCGGCAGTCCAAAGTCCACGCAGGTTATTTATTTATTTATTTATTTACTCTTTATTGTTTATTTAAAAAAAATACAGATAAACATAAAAGGATAACAATGTACAAAAGGCGGTCTTATCGCTCTAGAGCGATCTCTACCAGACAACCTAAACAATACATAACAAAAACTTATAATAATTACAAACAAAAGAAAGTAGGGACATTTTATCATGAGTCAATATGTGGGCTCAATAAAATATATAAATAAAAATAATATACAATAAAATAAAATTCCTCGATATTCTTAATACAATATTTACATTATAACATATATAATAAACATAATACATTAATAACCAATACGTCTATTAATCTTGCGCTAAAGTTAAATAATGTTTTTTCAGTTTTAATTTAAATGAGTTCAGCGAAGAGGCAGATTTTATTTCATAAGGAAGCTTATTCCGCAGGACCACGGCTCTTACAGAGAATGAGTTGTTAAAGCAGTGCGATTTATGAACAGGAGTGCTTAGCATGTAATTATTAGCAGATCGTAATCTTCTGTCGTGGCCCTCGTGGCGGAATTGGAATAGGTCTTTGAGATAGCTCGGAGACGCGGAATTAAACAGCACCCGGTACAGTAAGGAAAGAATATGTGTATCCCGGCGAAGTCGGATTGGAAGCCACTTGAGTTTAGAACGGTATTCGGAGATATGGTCATATTTTCGGAGTCCAAATATGAAACGTATACAAAGGTTTTGGAGCCGCTCAAGTTTATTTAGAAATTCTTCTGTGAGATCAAGATAGCTGGCATCGGCATAGTCGAGAATGGGAAAAAAGAGAGTGTGTGCTATCGAGATTTTGGTGGGTATTGGCAAAAGATTGCGCAAACGTTTTACAGAACCATTGACGGCAAACATCTTCCTGCTCACTTCTTCAACTTGAAAATTCCAGGAAAATGTCCTGTCAAATATTATGCCCAGATTCTTGACAGAGTCACTGTAGCAAATTTTAACACCATTAAATATCACAGGATTAGTTGTGTTCAAGTTTAATCGGTTAATCAAGTTGGTGCTGCCAATAACTATGACCTGTGATTTAGTGGGATTTACTGTAAGCCTGTGTGATTTGCTCCAATTTGATATGCTAGCAAGGTCACGATTAATAAGTTCTAAGGCCATGGGTAGATCTTCGAGAGAGCTATGGCGGTATATCTGCAAATCGTCTGCATACATGTGGTAGGAAGAAGATAAATGACAAGTTATTGAGTTTATGAAAATTGAGAAGAGGAGAGGAGACAACACGCCACCCTGCGGGACACCGGCTTCGAGTTGAACCCAAGATGAACAGGCATTGTCAGTGTATACACGTTGCCGACGTCCACGCAGGTAAGTATGAAACCAATCAATTACAGAAGGAGATATGTTAAGAGACCGTAGAATTTGGAGTAAAATATCGAAATCGACTGAACTAAAGGCATTACTGAAATCTAGTAATGCTAGTATTGTGAGCTTCGTATTTTCTTTTGCCTTGCGAATGTCGTCGGATATTTTAACAAGAGCTGTTGTAGTGCTGTGTCCAGTTCGAAAGCCTGACTGGTGGTTACTAAGAATATTATTCTTAGTAACAAACTGCGTTAATTGTTGATGTAAAAGGCGCTCTAGGACTTTGGATACGTAAGGTAAAATAGAAATAGGTCGAAAATCGTTTAAGAGTTTAGAAGAGGATTTTTTAGGGAGAGGAATTACCTGAGCGTTTTTCCATTGCTTAGGAAAAGTGTTGGATAGGATGGAATTATTGAATATAGCAGTGATTATGGGAGTGAGGAAATCCAGGAGGGGAATAATCATGTTACGGCTAATGCCATCGCAGCCAACTGCATTTGATGTAACAGATGTGATGGCTCTCTTAACACCACTTTCAGTAAATTGAGAAAAAGTAAAAGAATCGAATGATGGGGCAGGTAAAGATGAAATATTGTTTAATGTGATGAACTTATCAGAAGCGTCCATGCGGCAAGTAGAAGAGAAGTGATTATTTAATACATTTATGTCAACGTTACTAGGGATATTATTATTTTTATTTTTGCCTACACCCAATGTTTTAAGAAACTTCCAGACCTTAGCTGGATTTTCATTAGTAACGGAGTTGTGAATATAGCGTCGTTGTGCGTCCCTACACATGGTATTACATCGATTTCGCAGTTCCCGGTATCTGTCTTTGTTGTGCTCTGTAGGATCTTTCTTGTATCTCAGCCGTGCACGATTGCGTCTTGCCATGAGTGCCTTAATGTCGTCAGTGAACCAAGGAGCAGGAAGATGCTTTATTTTAACAGGTCGTACTGGGGCATGGTGGTCATAGAGCTGAGTAAGCAAAGAGTTAAATTTTTCAACTTGTAAATCAACTGTTCCAGCATTCAGAACACCATGCCAGTCCAGTTTCTGAGCATCTTCTAAAAGGTTATTTAAATCAATTCCACCAAAATTTCTTTGCAGAAGGGTTCTCGGTTTAGATTTTGGAGGGCGTATCTTATAAGATAAAAAGAGGAGATCGTGGTAAGAAAATGCATCAGCGTCTAGTTTTCCAAATTTTTGGACATGATTTAGGGAGGAGACGATTACGAGGTCAAGAAGAGATGGCGTAGAATTTGGAAAGTGGTGAGTTGCTGCCGAAGGTAAAATGATCATATTACACGACGTGACAAGTGAACGTAAGGTGCGCGACCGATTGTCATTTTTTAAAAGGCACGTATTAAGATCCCCCATGAGTATAATGTGATCATAAGATGGTATCAAAAGTTCAAGTTTTTGTTCTAAAGAAGAGAAATAGTTATGGGTTGAGGGAGGACTATAAATCACACCTAACAACACTTTAGTAAGGCCGAGAGATATCTCTATGAAAAGATGTTCTGCCTCATCAGAGTTGAATGACGAATGTGTTGATGCATTGACCACCTTGTGTGGGATGTGCGACCGCAGATAAATCGCAACCCCGCCTCCTGAGCGCTCTTGGCGATCATTACGTATTAAATGAAAGCCAGGCAAGGAGTAAGATGATGATGGGAGACAAGGTTTCAGCCAAGACTCGGAAATAAGAATGGCATGTATTCCCTTATAGTCGAAGGATGCCAGCATGTCAGGGTAGTGTGCCGGAATACTCTGCGCATTGAGATGTATGACATTGAAATTTTTCAGTAATCCTGAGAATTCTGACTCTATTTGGGATGAAAGAGGAATTGAAGTACTGTAAAAACTCCCGGTGCTGTCTAATTCTGTAGAGGAACTTGAGACATATTCCGGAAACAAAACATCATCAGTCCCATTACTTTCATCATAAAAAGAAGTATTCATTTATATATAAATACAAAAAATAATATTAAATAGGTAATAATAAATATATATATATATATATATACTATATATATATATATATATATATATATATATATATATATATATATATATATATATATATATATCACAATTATCCAAATTTTGCTTTTAAACGTAGGGTAAAGCTAACCAGCATTAATCAAGCAAAAAATAACAAAAAAGTAACATAGCAAGAGGAGAATAACAAATAAAAATTACTAATACACATTATTTACGAACATGGAACGAAACTCATTTACAATTTTGAACGGACAGCACGAACACAACGCAATGTCAATCATACCGTAAACTGACATTAAATGTCAGATGTCACTTGTTAGTAAGCAAAGAAGAAAAAAGTAAACAAAACCCAGTCACGTAATCACATAACACGTTTTAGAAAAAAGATAACCAGAAATGAATCTAGGCTATAGTATGTTTACTTTTTTACTATCCGTCTTCTTGTACTCGACGCTGCTTTCGGTGCTGTCGGCTTTGTAGATTGAGAGCCAACAGTCGGCTCCGCTCCAAGTTCCGGAATGCTCAATAAATCGGATTCAACGATAATTCTATGGCGTACGTCATTGGGACCTAGAACATACACATGGCCTGCATGTGTCCAGCTTCTCGAAATGCCGAAACGCTGCCGAGCCGCTATAAATGCCTGGTGTCGAAGCCTAGTCAGAAATTCCGACAAAGTGACGCCAGTGCCCTTCAGCAGAGCTTTCTTTGACCAGACCGAATCTTTGACGTCAAGATCACGGAATTTAATCAGTAACGGCCGTGGCTTACCTTCCCTTGGACGACCCAAACGATGGCAGCGAGCTATGTTACTTGCAGAGATGGAGCCAAGTTTAAGTTTTGACTGGAACCGGCCAACAACTGATGAGATTGGATCTTCGGTTTTATCCTCAGGGACACCATGTAGCAATAAGATTTTCATCCGTCCTTGCATGTCAAGCTTGTCGCTTTCTCGAGCCAAAAGCTGTATTTGCCTTTGCAAGCTGCCGAGTGTAGATACAACAAATTCCTTGAAGGCTGCAAACTCTTCAGCCAGTGAAGGAGGAGGGGCCGCAGTGTTGGTATCATTTAGGATTCTTTCGAATTCAGTCATCCGTGCACCAAAAATGTCTTTAAAATCTATTAATTCCTTCATGAGCACCATTGCTTTAAGGTTATGTGAGATAAGTGGCACAATGTATAATTTGTAGGATAAACAATGTGAAAGCTGGTATGTAGCACTTTTAAAAAATCATATGGTAGTGATTTACTGTAAAATTATTGTGTAATTCCTTTTATATTAATTTAAATTAAAGGAGCTTTATAAAACTTGTGCTGCTTTTTCTGTCTACCCTCTTCCAAAAAAGGTTACGATGACGCAGTTATTAAACGTTAACTTTTATAGGAGGTCTCGAAGACCATTTTTTGGGCTAAGCACCAGGTTTTAGATACTGGGAGGCCTAGCTTGTAATAAAAAACACTTAAATTTTGAGTGGACTGTAATTTTAAGACTGGTTTTACAAAGTTGTTTTAAAACTGCGCTATGATATGAGTTCTCGTCGTAGTCCCAAGTCCAAGTAGTCGGCCGGCAGCCGGCGGCGGGCCGCGACAGACGGCGCAGGATGGAAAACCGGTTACTAGATCGACGCGCCTCACGCGCGGCGATGTGACGTCAGGAACACTCATATAAAATCAAAAGACATGGCCAGAAGTGAAAAAGTAAGGGATAAAGATAGAGCTCAACAATTCTGGGATGTACACGTTTTCACGCATGATTAACAAGCTGTAAAGCTATGTCCTCAGTTACAAGCTAGTGCTCTAAGTCCATAAGATCAATATTGACGACCACTATGGCATTGGGGTAAACCTATCTGCCTCAGACGCCAGTGGTTGCGGGTTCGATCCCCGCACGGAACCAGAAAAAAAAAATGTTCCGTGTCTGGGTGTTTATCTATTTATGTATTTATATTCTAGGTTACCCCCTAGTTCGCTATATGGTATCTCATAACACAAGCTATGCTTACTTTGGGGCCATGTAGTTGGTGTGATTGTCTGGGGATTTTATTATTATTATTTTTATTGTAAAACCAAACTCTGTGTACATAATTTTACCATGTACAACCTAGCAACCAAAGAAGTCTTCTGCTATTGGTTCAACGAAACTAACGCTGGTTTAACTGCTTCCGTATTTATTTCATGTATCATACACATACTCAGAAGAACTTTAAAGCATAAATGTCTTCCTATTATTCTTTATTCTGATAGCTGCACGGCACAAAATAGGAATGTATTCCTTGCTAATGCACTTTTACGTTTAACAATAGAATAAAATATTGGAAAAGATCTTGGAAAAGGCCATACTCAGATAGAGTGTGATGCAGTGTACAGCTCTCAGTATGCATCATTCTCCAAGGAGGCTAGACCTAAGTAGCCTTACATAGTTGAATATTTGGGTTACGAGTTTTTCGAAGACTTTTATTAATGACTATTCGTCCAGGTCAAACGACCCACGACCTTACTGTTACAGATTTAAAAGTGCTGCATTATAATCCTGATGGATTAATAAGGTAAAAATTAAGTTTTGATGCACAGTATCAAGAGTTGCCTCGCGGTAGAACTCGGCAAAGGATGTTAATGTCTCCTGAAAACCTACCTAGCGGACCAAAGCTTTACCAAGGTGCAATAAAAATAGCTGGAAGCAAATGGCGGCATTTACAAGAGTTAAAGGCCGTTATTCCTTTTGATTGCCATAGTTATTACAACTCTCTACCTCATTAATTATATTACAAATCTCATTTGATCTCATTTTTATTTTTACTTTCAACATTTAAACAGAGGAATACTCGTATACTTCTGTTAATATTTAGGCAAAAATAATTGCAGGCTTATATTTAGGAAAAATGTTATTTAATATTTAAGTAACTTATTTCATTGGTACTAATCTGATGATCGTGCAATTTATATTATTGATTTAAAACGATTACTTTTCTTTGGGTTTTTTGATTTTTATATTATTTATGACCAAGACTGTCTCAAAATGTCAAATGTTGATTACGTGATAAGAACATTAACATTAGATAACAAATTGACTTGGAAAGCTCCTATTGACCAATTAATTGTGAAACTGAAACGATTTTCATATGCATTATACAAATTGAGAGATTTTGCAAATATTCATTTTTAACGGCGTATCATGGATATGTTGCATCCATATTGAGGTACGGTATAATGTTCTGGGGCAACACTACCGAAAAAGAGAGCGTCCTTATAGCTCAAAAGCGCTGCCTTAGGTCTATGATTGGACTAAAGCAGGATGACTCTTGTAAACCATACTTTGAAAAGTACAAAATTTTAACGTTACCTTCGCTTTATCTTAACGAAATTGCTAATTTCATTAGGAGACACTCTCAGTACTTTGATGCAAACCCAGTAGGTAGTCGTCGTGAGGATACTCTCAAAGTCCCTTACACACGGAAAACTCTATTATTAAGAGTCAGCATTAGCAGCATGGTTCCAAAGGTCTACGATAAAATTCCAGTCCATAAGATCAATAACAGATGACAACTTATTTAGATCTGCATTCAATGATGAAATGATTTCTTTTCAGGACTTGACATGTGAATAATTATATTAATTTATTATTTTAATTTTTTGGACTTTGTTTCTATTCTTCTTTATTTTACCTATTTGACATTGAAAATATGAATTATTGTGTAAATTTTAATCCTTTTTAATTTAATTAGTTTAAACTTTAATTATAATTTCAAATGTAATTTCATATGCTACTTTGGCGAATCATAGCTGTACATAACTCTAGTCTTAAACATATTTATAATACCTACCTATGATTATGAATAAATGATTGATTGATTGATAAGAAAGTTAGTATTCTAAAAGATATCTACTGTTACTGTGGTTTTACTGTTCCTTAATTAAAAATAATATAAAAATAGTTACACTTTTTATTTTATACCAACTCTACATTGAAACCATAACGTAAGTCCAAAAACTTTTCATCAACACTACGGAAGTCGTGGTAATTTCTTGATAACATTTATTTTGCCCATAAAAGTGTTTCACTTCGTCAATTACTTTATTTCAATTAGTTTACCCAAAGATTATACTTCAAATATAGCAAACTAAAATTTCACTTACGATTTGCCTTCTTTGGTTTCGATTTGTTTACTTCCGTTTAGTTTGGTAACTACAAATATACCTACTTGTTTATACAAACAAATAAAATACTTTTCAAAATCGAATAGGAATTAACAAAAATAAGTTTTGTGTCAAAAAAACATGTTTACGTTTGAATAAATAAATAAATAAATAATTAATAAAATCCCCAGACAATCACATCAACTACATGGCCCCAAAGTAAGCATAGCTTGTGTTATGGGCTACCATGTAGCGAACTAGGGGGGAACCTAGAATATGAATAGATAAACACCCAGACAAGGATTTTTTTTCTTGTTCCGTGCGGGAATCGAACCCGCATCCACTGGCGTCTGAAGTGTCTGGCTGTGGTGGTTTACAAAATAACAAATCGGTCTTAACGCAAAAACAACAATCGGCGAGCAAAAAATACTTGCGCCTCTCCTTGAGACTTAATAATATAATAATATAAAAATATGTATTATTAAATTTTAAAGTATAAACAATCCACACGCCAAGCGCGTGCTGAGATCGAAACGCGTAGGTATAGCTCCCGTTTCGTCCGTTTGTATGAATTTGAATTACTGTTGTAACACAAGCTACTTGGGATGATGAGCTTGAATAAGTTGTACAGTAACTCTAAGCCTTGGTGAAAATTATTTAACCATTAATTGAATATTAAAGAATATACGATTATTTAAAAAAAAAAGTGGATTTTACTATACACAACTTGGAAACTAGTTTAGAGTTAGCTTATTATACCATTTCAGTTGCGTATGATGATAAATGTAGGTTTTTTAATCTTAGAAATAAAACATGAATATTACGGTTTTATTTATATATTCATGATATGCAACGAATATATTTAACTTAATTAACAAAAGAGCAGTTATGACTATGGTCTTACCATTACATTATCTAAAAAGGTTGCCGGAGGGCTTATATGCGGTTCATGTCTTGCATAGGTTATGTACCAAACAATGCACATTACGTGCGAACAACACCCTACTGTTCTTTTGCCAATATGGCAACTACAGTAATAATGACTGACAGCCTGCCGACCGTTCAAAGACCTGTCAAAACCAACGTATACGTTATAAGTCTTCGCCCTCACATGGCATGATTGAATTCGTGCTCGTATTATGCTCCATCTCCCAATTCCCTTACATGTGGTGCTGTCAAAGAATCACCCAACTCGATAACAAATGATCCATTTTCATTAATATGCTCACCGTAGTAACTCCTAGCTTGTTTCAATTGGTAAATACCAAGGCTGAAATATATCAAATCTTCTTCTGTGAGTTGGGGAATATTATCAAGTTCAGGGAGATTCGCAGACATAGTACGGAACACAGTCCTCCTGCGATTATAATTATGTCTAATGACAAGTTCGGTTAACGTGTTCGGCAATGTTATCCTCTCGTTTACTATTTCGAGAAATGTTGCAGCCCGGACGTTGTCTTCAATTAGTCTGTGGTAAGCATTCAAGAGTGCTGCAGCGATCCTAAAGTAATCTATACATATAATAAAATGGTAGGAAACTCAAAACTGTACATTGAATATTTTTTTAAAATAATACTTGGGGTATGATCTACAATCGAAACAGAAACAAAAAATATAGTTTTTAGAATTTTTGTCTGTTTGTCTGTTTGTCTTTCCGGGATAAACTCAAAAAGTACTGCATGGATTTACTTCAAATTTGGCATGAAGATAGTTAAGAAGTCGGGTCAACATATAGGCTACATATTATCACGCTAGCAGTGTTATAATCGTAGGTGCGTTTGGTGCTGCATAGCGTTCACGCAGACGACGTCGCGGGCAGCAGCTAGTCAATCATAAACTCCAAGGAGAGGTTTATGTAAATATTTCTTAAAAGGCGGAAGTCTCTTTTAAAGCGTCCATTAATGACTTCCACTACCCATCGAGCCATAGTCACAAGACGGGATTTATAGGCCTGTTCAGTGGTGAGCTGAGTTTCATTAGCATGTCGTGTTTCAGGCATCTGCACACAGTAACCGTGACTTTGTAATGTTTTTACAGCATCTCGGAATCCCCGATCCAATATAAATATGTCGCCATTTTGGAAAAAACAGTTGAAAACCCCGTCACCCTGATCACTCTCATTATTCATAATTTGAGCATCAGAAGTACGAGCTGCGTGTGGCCCAGACACGTCTATAATATGACCATCACAGCAAACGATTAAAAAGGGCTTGACGAGGTTTCTGTATTTATGACTACTATAGGACTCTCTTTGAAAGAAATAATTCGTGCTCTTTTGGATATATATATAAGTTCCATCGATTATAGCAATCGCTTTTCTTTCATCTATTGGACTGTCTCGATTACCAAAAAGGGTTTCTGGAACTGTAAGATTTCTTTGAGCTACGTCTCGACGATTCATATGACCATAGCCCAAGTGTGAAGGGACAAAGTCCTGCAAAATGCATTCGCGGCCTTTTTTCCCCCATCGCGAAAAAGTAGCTTCACTTGTTTTAAATATTGTTGCAAGTCTAAGATTAGAGTCGCCTGTTCGCATTTTTGTCAATAGAGCAGCTAAAATAGTTTTCTTTTTATTGTCACTGTTGAGACTCTGAGTGTGCTGCAACAAGTTTTCAAACTGATCGTGATTAAGACCAGTCCAAGAATGGAATTCTCGTGGGTCAATGTTTTGATATTGTTCGAAGTTTAAAAGTTCTACACTGATGTGCTTCTTCATAATTGCAAATGTATGAATAATGTGTTCAGAAGTTAACTCTTGCAAAAGGTTATCTTGTACTGCAAGCTCGTGCCATATGTTTCGGTGTAAATGATCGTGACAGACACGGTTATTTTCACTTGTTATTAAATTGTATCGCATGAATAATCGGAGAATAATATCTTCTGGTATTCTGTGTCTAGTCGTGCCTTCACAGCCCACAAAAATACAAGATCTTTGAGTGCTTGGAATACGAAATTAATCAGGTAAAGTAATTCTTGAAGTCTGTTGAGGCTCGTCTTCTACCACAGAAGCAGCATTTGACGCATCATTTTCAGCTTGTTGGTTTGCTGTTCGAACCAACCGTTGGTAACTTCTTTCTGCTCTTTGCCAACAAGGTCGACAAATAAAACTGGTAGGCGCCATCTAAAAAAAATAATAAAAATAATATTAATATATTATACTACCTTAAAGAGAACTAATTAGTTAATAGGCTTAGGAATTACCATAGCTGGCTCCATGTCAACACTTAGTAAACAATTGGGTAAGAGCGAGCTATCGTGAATACCACCATTATATTACTTTCCTATTTAGTATAATTGGTGGCAACTACAATAAGGAACCATCATTTCTGCCGGAGGATACCCATTGCTGAATAAAGGCCACCCCCAAAGGTGTTTACGGCGATACGTCCCCATTGCCCTCTGAGCAAACATGAGCTCTCCTATAAAACCAATAAGTAACAGAATATGCTAACTTACCTCTCGATTAATTAGTTCAGCTATAATAATCTGCGAGATTTCAGTGTGATGTTCTTCTCTGGATACCCAAGAATAGCTCCTCCGGTCTCCAATAAGATCACGACACTGAATACACAATTGTTCATCCATTTTGGATATAAACTACCAAAATAGCACTTAGGGTGTACAGAAAATAGATACGATACGATAAAAATACGTGGTACAAGAACACAATAAGTAGCCGTCCGATGTAACCAAAGTCGCATGGATAACTAGTTAAAAATCAAAAGAAATCTTGCGCAAGTGACATGATGGTAAACATGTTAGTGAGAAAAACATAGTGTAAATAAAAGAGAGTAAGTGAGAAGGTCCAATCGCTGGCTGCTAATGGATTGTATTGTTTATAGTTTCACGTGAATTGTTTATCTTACCTGTACCAGGTTTTATATCAACACCCGTCTAATGTGTCTATTTTTATGACCTTCAATGGAGTTTTACCTGCGCTTATTTGTCATACTTGTTTTAATTCATCATCCAAACAAGCTAAAATTAGTTTTTTCGCCAAGCAAAATATATCAAAATACCAATGTATTACCTTAAAATTAAAACGTAAATTAAATCACTTACCTTAATTTGAAGCCTAATAATACTTGAGAGAGATACCATCGTTCTGTCCTTTTTTCGCACGTTCTTTCCTTCATATACCTACTCTATTGCCTTCTCTTTCTTTACCCCACCACCACACAGGTAGCAGCTATGCTGAATGCGTTAGGATTTTGACTCATTGAAGTCGTTGTGTAACCAGGCAGAATTAAAAAATATTAGGCTTCAAATTAAGGTAAGTGATTTAATTTACGTTTTAATTTTAGGTAAAACGTTGGTATTAAATAACTTGACCGTTAATTTGAAGCCTAATAATACTTGAGAGACGTGTTTGATATCGCCTGGTGTGGTGGTGACGTCAATGTGAATACGAATAAAAGTTAATAAGCCCAAAATAAATTGACTTGTGGTATTGTTTTACAATGCCAGGGAGATGTACATAAAAATAACCTATTATAGCATTTTCAGTAACGTAATATCAATTACCTTTCAAATACACAGGAATAAGCAACAGTTGCTAACAAAAACTACAATTAAGTAGTTTAAATTAAATAGAAATATAAAATATATTTCATCCACTGCATTAAATTGACTTGTAACTGAATTTTGATTTTTTTGACATTCTTACTTATTTACAATAAAATCGTTCAAATGTATTTTCAGAACGCCAGTTTATCTCTAGTCAGGATTTCATCCAACGGACCATTTTCCACCCAACTTTTTGACGCCACAGCGGAACGGAAGCTGTCGGCTGAGGCATTGATACCAGTGTGGCGTCCTCACGACGTGACCCACACCAGCAACATTTTTTTTTTTTTCTTTCTTTTCTATACATATATACTAATATAACCCGACTAGGTTGCGAGAGGCTAGTATAGGTTTCCCACGTATAGTTTATAAATACATTATCACACTTACTTTTGATTATTATGTCTTTTCCAATTAAAATTAACTTATTTACCCAATAGACTGGGTCCAAGCATCTATTTTTTTATATTTCAAAAGGATTTTCTGTATTAGGATTTTAGCAGGACAAAAAATAAAAATATAACATTATCAATATTCCAGATCGATGATTTGGTGCATTTTTGTCGCGACCAGTGCAATAGATTATAGGATTCGCTTGACAAGAGGATGTCCTCTCAGCCGTTCAGTTCGTTCCGGGCTACAAAGCGTGGAGACGACGACGGCTTTATTATTAAGAGAGTTTTTATATTATGATGCAGGTCTGCCAGAAATTGAGCTTGATCTGAGCCAGTTGGTTCGTTTACAGACACTTGCTGGACCACGGACCACACTTGACCACGCTGGTTTATAATTATTTATTGTAGAAGCTCACCAACTCTTCATGAGCAACCATTTTTGTTATTCTGACCAGTTAGTCGTTTTTTTTTTTTTAAGCTATTGCATAGCTTCTATCGCGGGCCTGCTGCAGGCCGGCCGCCCGGTCAGTACGTCCTAGCTCTGTATGACGTGTCGCAGCCGGTGCTGGTGTCAGTGGACGCCAGCAGCGTAGCTCAGGGCGCGGTGCTGCTGCAGGCCGGCCACCCGGTCAGTACGTCCTAGCTCTGTATGACGTGTCGTAGCCGGTGCTGGTGTCGGTGGAGCCAGCAGCGTAGCTCAGGGCGCGGTGCTGCTGCAGGCCGGCCGCCCAGTCAGTACGTCCTAGCTTTGTATGACGTGTCGCAGCCGGTGCTGGTGTCAGTGTACGCCAGCAGCGTGGCTCAGGGCGCGGTGCTGCTGCAAGCCGGTCGCCCAATCAGTACGTCCTAGCTCTGTATGACGTGTCGTAGCCGGTGCTGGTGTCGGTGGAGCCAGCAGCGTGGTTCAGGGCGCGGTGCTGCTGCAGGCCGGCCGCCCAGTCAGTACGTCCTTGCTCTGTATGACGTGTCGCAGCCGGTGTTGGTGTCAGTGTACGCCAGCAGCGTGGCTCAGGGCGCGGTGCTGCTGCAGGCCGGCCGCCCGGTCAGTACGTCCTAGCTCTGTATGACGTGTCGCAGCCGGTGCTGGTGTCGGTGGACGCCAGCAGCGTGGCTCAGGGCGCGGTGCTGCTGCAGGCCGGCCGTCCGGTCAGTACGTCCTAGCTCTGTATGACGTGTCGCAGCAGAACACCTTATTTCGTTGCAATAGCTTTACCGCGGCAGTCTCCGAGTGCCACACGTCTTTTTTTTTATATTTAAGCCACCCTGGTATTAGAAGTTCACGCCTTATAGTTAAGTCACGGTATTTTTGCCCACACATGAATATCGACTTTGGTACTAGTTCGAAAACCTGGATACCTTGTCAATGTGTAAAGATACAACGACATACAAAGAGTGAGCCAGCACTATTTACACAACATTCAGTGGAAAGATTCGCACATGTACACATCGATATAATCGGCCCATTGTTGCCTACATTGAGTGATGGCTACAAATACTGTGTTACAATAATAGACTGCTGTACACGATGGCCGGAAGCAACATCTGTGCAAGACATTCGGGTCTATACGACTATCAGGCGAACTGTCGAAAAAAATAAATAATGAAAATACGCTACGAGTAACGGAATACGATTAGATTAACCAGCTACGCGCCATGAAAGAACTGAAACCAACATTAGCTCCGCACGCAACCAAGCGCAATATTTTTGGACACTCGGACTTGTCATCGTGCGATCACGTTTTCATAAGATGCGACGCTGTGAAGACACCACTCGCACCGGCACATGAAGGCCCGTTTCCTATACAGAAATGAAACAGAAAAGTTCTCCCGATAAAGTTACCGACTCGAGAAACTACTATAGCTATCGATCGATAGACTGAAACCAGCGTATATCATCGCCTCACCACTGCCGCATGACAACGTCCTAGCCCCGACCGCAATACCTCGCAGCATACGACACTACAAACTATTCGAAGTGACGAGGCGTCAAACCACCAATAGGCTTCGCTTGAGGGGGAGCACTGTAGCTACCCTAGCAACTAGCAACTAGCTGCTGCTAATTAATTAAGCTGTATCAATTTTATAAATAATTCTCTTTCTAATCTCCAGCCTACCTACCCCAGGAGGGTACCAGGTCACCTGGAGAATCCCTCCCTGAGGCCACCTCAGGCAGCCCCATCGTATCTAGGGGGGGCAAAATTCCCGACGGCAACGTGCATTGCCACACGTCACGTCTTGTCCCCCCAGCAGGCAAAAAGAGGGCAGGGGAATGCCTTTTTGCGACGATGAATGTTTGCGGAGGAATAGACGATAAGATTGACGAAGTATGCGAGGTGATGAATACCAGAAAAATTGATGTGCTAGGTGTGAGTGAGTCGAAAAAGAAAGGTTGTGGAATGTCCACGCATGGCCGACTCTCTGCTTACTGGACGGGAGTAGAAGAGTTTGAGAGAGGAAGCCAAGGTGTGGGTATTCTTTTGTCAGATAGAATGAGTGATTGTGTGAAAGGTTATGAGTATGTGAGTCCCAGGCTCCTGTGGCTGAGACTGAAAGTAGGCTTGACCAGGATTTTTATCCTGTGTCTGTATGCGCCGGATATGTCCAAGCCACAGGCAGTCAGGGAAGAGTTTTGGGATAATGTTAGAGATGTGCTTGGAAAGTGTGAAGAAAATGAAAGAATTGTTATGTTAGGCGATTGTAATGGCTGGGTGGGAGTAAAGCGTGATGGGTATGAAAGGGTGTTAGGTAATTTTTGTGATGAAAGGATAAATGATAATGGCACTAGTCTGTTAGATGTATGTTTGGAGAGAAAGCTTGTGGTGACTAACACTATGTTTAGTCACAAAATGATTCATATGTATACATGGCAGAGACAGTCTGAGAGAAGTATGATTGACTTTGTAATTGTGGATGAACGGTTGAGAACGAAAGTCAAGGATACGAGAGTGTACCGTGGAGTAAATGTCGGAAGCGACCATTTCCTTGTGGTGTCACGAATAGCAGGTCTGCTTGAAAAATGGCGACATCGCCCACGGGTACGTATGTCTGGAAGGAAAAGAGTGAAAGTCGAAAATTTGCAAGAAGAGACTGTCCGTGAGAAATATAAGTTAGAATTGAAAGAAAGGTTGGGACAGCTATTGAATGATGAAGACTGCGAGATAGAGGAATATTGGAGTAGATTTAAGAATGGTATGGTAGAAACGGCCACCCAAATGTGTGGGTTAAGTGTGAAGAAAAATGTGAGAAGAGATAAGAACGAGTGGTGGGATGATGAAGTGAAAGGTTTTGTTCTAGAAAAGAAGAAAGCGTGGCTAGATCTACTAGCAGTGAGGGGCAGAAATAGAATACGAGACGACTTGAATGATGATGAAAGAGTAGCAAAAGAAAAGTATGATAGATTAAGAAAGACTGTGAAAGATATTGTGAGCAAAAAGAAAGAAGAATGTAAGAACAAGCTTGATAGGAAATTCTCGGAAAACTTTCGAGCCAATTCCAAACTGTTCTGGCACTTAGTCAGATTGGAGACTCGAAAGTGAGCGTGTTAAGAGATCAGGATGGGAATATTATTAGTGAGCATGAAGATATTATGAATCAGTGGAAAGAATATTTCGAGAATTTATTTGAACGAAGTGCGAGTGATGTTTTGGAAAGTACGCACTCACCTTCGAGTGGTGTGGCCAATCGTGAAAGTGAGATAAGTATGGAAGAAGTTATGAAAGCAGTGGCAGGTTTGAAATTGGGTAAAGCGGCAGGGTATGATCGAATAGATGCCGAAATGCTCAAGGCGGGTGAAAGTGTCACGGCAAACCTGTTGTACCAGCTTTTTAATAAGTGTTGGCGGTCCGGCCGTGTTCCGGGCGACTGGTGCAAGGCCGTTATTGTGCCACTTTATAAAGGAAAGGGGTCACAGCAGGAATGCAAAAACTTCCGTGGCATTAGCCTTTTGAGTATTGTAGGCAAAATGTATGCAAAGATATTAATCGAAAGAGTGATGGATGAAACAGAAAACAAGATCTGGGATGTGCAAGCGGGATTCCGAAAGGGGATGGGATGCACGGATCAAGTTTTTGCCTTAAGATCAGTAACCGAGAAGGTTCTGGCTAAACACCGAAAGGTTTTCTGCTGCTTCATTGACTTGGAAAAGGCGTATGACAGTGTGATGAGGAATGAACTTTGGTTAACTCTATCCGAGTTTGGGGTGGACAGTGACTTGATACGAGCACTCAAATCCTTATATAAGGACTCGAGTGCTTGTGTCAGGTTGAATGATGACTACACAGAATGGTTTAGCATCGATCGCGGTGTTAGACAAGGCTGTGTAGCGTCTCCATGGCTGTTCAACCTATTCATGGATAGTTGTTTGAAAGATCTGAAAGAGTGTGAATGGGGTTTAAAAATGAATGAGACAGTGATCAAAACTCTGCTTTACGCTGACGACCAGGTTCTACTTGCATCGTCAGCGTCGGAATTGCAGCAAATGGTCACTGTGATGCATGAGTCGTTTAAAAGAAAAGGTGTGAAAGTGAATGTTGGAAAGACGAAAGTTATGGTTATGGAGAGGAATGAAGATATGACGGAATGCAATATTATGATAGGGGATGAAAAAGTGGAACAAGTGAAAGAGTTTGTATACTTGGGGTCCTTGTTTACAAGAGATGGGAAGTGTGAAGGTGATATTGAAAGGAGAGTAAAGGCAGGAAATTGTATTAATGGCGCCATATACTCGATAATGGCAAGCAAAACTATACCAAATAAGGCTCGTCTTGCCGTACATGAGGGAGTTTTGGCGCCAACGCTTATGTATGGAAGTGAATCTTGGGTGTGGCAGAAGAGACATGAAAGCAAGATTAATGCTGTGGAGATGAGAGCGTTGAGAAGCATGTGTGGAGTGAAATTGAGTGATAGGGTGCGCAATAGTGAAATAAGAAAGAGATGCGGATTGAAAGAAGATGTAGTGACTAAGATTGAAAAGGGTATGCTACGGTGGTTTGGTGGTTTGGAAAGGATGAGTGAAAGTAGATTTACGAAAGAGGTGTACAGAGCAAGAATGGATGGTGCTGTCGGAAGGGGTCGCCCTAGGCGAACGTACGCCGATCAAATTGGCGACGTTCTTAAAAAGGGCCTAGTTAAAAGTACCCGTAACCGGCGATCATGTATGAAAAGATTAATGAACGTGGAGGAAGCGAAAGAGGTATGTATGGATCGAAGCAATTGGTGTTCCCTTGTCTCTGCCTACCCCAAAGGGAGACAGGCGTGAGGTTATGTATGTATGTATGTATCTCCAGCCCTGATAGTTTAATTTCAATATCAATTGAGAAGCAGCTAAATACACCATAGCGCGTATTCCGTGCTCTCGAAATTTCTGGGCAACCCAATTGCATACAAGCAAAGTCCCCTAGTGCAAAGCTGAGCCCGAAGGGCAGCCAACTCCTCTGTCCACGGTATCGTATAGTAAACAGCATGTTATTAACTCTCCACAAAACAATTAGAAAACAGTTCAAAACCGACCTGAAAATTTTAAAACTTGTTGAGTAAATAAAGGGAATCACATCCACTACATCATACACTGCAGCGAATTGCATCACAAATCTGTGGCAGCGGATATCATTTTGCAAGCAAGAGGAACATTGATTATCAATTTCACTTAATATCTTTAAATTCTCATAAGCCAATAATAATTTGAAATGTATTACTTCGTCATAACCTGGATAGAACAACTACTTTAGTACTTATATTAATCTGTGAACAACCAATCACGGATTGATAATTGATCAACTTAACCACAAACTAAGAAGATTATGTTCATAAATTGCCAGCATTCAAAATAACATCAATCACAAATCATACATTGCAGCCACTGGAGCTGTCAATTATTTTCGTTCATAAATTAATATATACGTAATCTCGGCTCGATTTATTGTCTACTCTGCTGTTGGTTGCAAGAAATTACCCCTTTCTTTCCACCGGTTGTGAAAGTTTTTCATGGAAAATACTCGAAGAGTCAGTATCGTTTGGATTTTTCTCTCCTATCTAGGTGGAATGAGGGCGAGCCTTAACGTCCTTGTGAAGATGCGTTAGGTTTACGACCGTGTGGTCAGTATCATCTGGATTTACCTCTCCTATCCTGGTGGGATGAGGCAGAACCTTTACGTACTTGTGCAGATGCGTTAGATTTACGACCGTTTGGTCAGTATAGTCTGGATTTACCTCTCCTATCCCGGTGGGATGAGGAAGAACCTTTACGTAGTTGTGCAAATTCGTTAGATTTTCGACCGTGCGGTCAGTATCGTCTGGATTTTCCTGTCCTATCCCAGTGGGATGAGGGAGAGCCTTTAAGTCCTTGTGAAGATTCGTTAAATTTACGACCGTGTACATGCTTACTTCCACGACCTCGAAAGGGCTTTCTAACATTATGATAAGTGATGGCATGAGGGAGGAGTTTTACTTAACATGACCTTATTTAAAGGATCCTTGACAGAAGCTAAAATAACCTAATATTTGTGCAATCAGGATTGTCAAAGCTTTGTATAACTTTAAGAATTTCAGAATAATTATGAGGTGTTTTTGAAACTACAGATGTGGCTGTAGGTTTTGTGAATCCCAGATCGTTTAGATTATGTTCGTCGATTATAGGATCATCATTATAAGATGCCTAACCGAACAAGATTAAGATAAGATTCTTTAAAAATGCTACATCTTAGATTAACTGTCCTATTATGCCGTAATTATGATTCCGCTTTCGATTCTGACGGTAACGGCGCGAACGCTTTTGACTAGAAGAATTACTCGAGCTTCTGATCCAGAACTACTAGACGAAGAACTACTCAAATTCGTCGTCCTTGAGATAGTTTGTACATATGAAGTACTAGTACTACATTGTTTTGATCACTTATTTTTAAACCACGATGCAAATAATAAATTCTGCTTACCAAAGGAAACTAAAAGGTAGATAAAAAACAATTCTAAAACGAACGTTAACAACGTTAAACGCATTTTGAAGCAGGTATAACATTTATAAAAATTGAATTATAAATTATAACACGTTGCATTATAAATAACAATAGCCGTGCGAAATTGATCAAAGAAAACACATAGGCAAGTAAAATAATTAAGATTAAATGAACTCACCAATGTCAGCTTTAATCCGAAACAAGTTTTAGAAAGATAAATATGTACCTCAGTAAACACTGTGTCTTCTCTGATATAGACAAGTTGTCAGGACAAGAACAACGACGTCAACAATGAGTCAAAATCCTAACGCATTCAGCATAGCTGCTACCTGTGTGGTGGTGGGGTAAAGAAAGAGAAGGCAATAGAGTAGGTATATGAAGGAAAGAACGTGCGAAAAAAGGACAGAACGATGGTATCTCTCTCCCAAGTATTATTAGGCTTCAAATTAACGGTCAAGTTATTTAATGAGCTATTGTTGCAATTGCATTGTGGGGCTGCGTACAGTAGGATGCTGCTCACATGTAATGAGTATTTGCTGGTTTTTAGGCTATGGCCGACATCATCGTATTAGCCGACCTGCTCCTTTCTTAGATGAGGTTATTTTAAGGGTCTCTTAGCCTATAATAATAAATATTTTTTACCCAAGAGCAAATGTTTCATTTTACCCCATTTATAAATTAAATTATAAGATTCAACCATCTAGTTTTTGGCTTATTCTAACTTAAATGCAAGACATAGCTTTTTTTTTTATTTTTATAGAGATTGAAGATTATAAATAATTCTAAATTATTATTCTTTGATAACAAAGAAAAGCTTTATTAATGACAATGACTGACAATTTAAAAAAAGGTGTGTTTTCTATGATTTCAACAAAAACTACTGAAAGGATTGTAGAAATCTTTTATCAAGTTTGTATTGCCAGCGAAGAAACGAAGTATAGAAAAAGAGATACGGAAAATGCAGGCGAAGCCGTACTCTAAAACTAGTATCTATAGGTATGCATAACAATGAATACGAAATGTATGGTGTTAGCATAGATAAAAATAAGTACTAAAGTAGTTATTACTACTACCTATTTATTCTGGTTGTTAGCATATAACTTTCGAACAACGACACCAAATTAGATAATTCTAGTTTTGAATATTTGTTAGAAAACAATCGTTTGGCATTTTAATTTAGCCCAGTAGGATCCTAATCACTGAGCAAATAAAATCTATTCTAATGTGGTACGAACGAAGTTCACCGGCCGATTTAGTTTCATTTCAACAAAAACAGTAACTAACAGCCATTTTAGTAATATAAACTATTGGGACATCTAGCTATGACATTGACAAACTATATTTATCACAAGCTCAAGTTCACGTTCAAAAGTTGTGTTCAGGATTTCTAACAATACGATGCCAATATTTAAATACAAATAACTTTTAAATCCCAACTTCTAAAAATCTGAAAACTTTTGTCATGATTAACCATATATAGTATTTATAAAATATACATGTTTGACATAAAATTGTGAAGTTCCAGAAAGTGATACAGAATTCTCATACACGCCTGCGTTTCTTCTTTATGCTAATAAATAAATAAAAAATCTAACAATACAAACCTATGTTTTACGTTTCGCCATCGCCTTTTTAATGAATTAATTTAATTCGGGGAACAATTTCACTTTGGTTTGGTAAAAATTACCCCTAGCACCAAATGTGGAGGACTTCTTAATCTTATTTAATTCGAGGTAGTAGGTAGTAGGTATGCTTTTTATTTTATTTTCCACATCTTCCGCTGTAAAACTTGTAATTTGCATTACCTCACATACTTTTTCCTAAGCTGATTGGCGCATAGATTTATTTTTATAATTTTCTAATGATATGTCCCATAAACATGCATTTTCTCCGTATAAAGTACTAACAAACTGTAAAGTTTGCTCCTCAGTTAACTTTTTCATTCTTAATCCTTTCTTCGCAATCCAGGTAAAAATCCACAAAAACAAACAAAACGTGTTTCCTGTACAATTGTTTTGTCAGCACTGGAATGACACTAGATTGGCCTACATTATTCCAATAACACTGGAATGGCCATGCTGGATTCAAATTATTATTATTATTATATTATTGACTTATCTTTGTCCCTGTAATGCTGCTTGGCGAGTTCTTATTTCACTCTGTGGACCTTCAGCAACCTCTACCTCTTCAGTTATTTAAATTTCTGCCAAAGGGAACCTACAATGTAATAAATGGATGTTAAAAACTTAAAAAAACATTTTAATTCATCTAAATCTACGAAAAAGCTTACCTAAAGTGATGCATCATATTAAAATAAAATTATCAAAGCAGCACTATCAAGCTAGTAATGCAGCACCCTGTCCTTCCGAAGATATCTAAAGATCGATTTAAAATGCCGTTGGTACTTTCAATACAATTTCTGATGGGAGCAACTATTTTATTATAATGGCTTTCTTAGCATAACCTAAAATAAAAATAATAAAGGTATTTAGATTAACAAATAATATAGGTACTTAGATTCTTCAAAACAATAAGTTAATTATCTTTGACTTCCAAATTTATATAAATACTTTACCAAACGGAAAATATTTCCCAATCCTATAGTTAGTCAACCTTTCCATTTCTCCTTTGATCATACTTTGGTTAAAGATGTGAGCATCATGACTTCACGCAGGGAATCTTGCATTTTATATTTAAAATTTAATATTTTGCAGTTAATATCACATATCTAAAAAAGCAGTTTGATAAGTAATAAAACATAGTTTATAATGCAGTTAAATAATTATCCTATTTTACAACAATGGCATTGTAGATAAGTATTGTAGGCAAGTACTTACTATTTGAGTGTTTATTGAATAAGACCCTTTTCTATTTCTATAAGCTTCAGGAGGATTGTTAGGGTTATTTTTGTATTGAGTCACTATGGCTATATGTGTACAATCAATACACCCCAAACAATCTGGCATACCAAATTTATTTTCAAATTCTGTTGCTACTAAATGCCTAGCTGCTGCAGTATTTGGGAACTTGAGGAAGGTCGCCATCAGCCGGTAAACAATAGCACGTGACACATCACGCACAACTTTACTGACTGTGGACTGACCTAAAGCCAAGTTTAACTCTTGTCCGATGGAGCACTGGCGTGTTTCTAGCCGCGTAGTAGTGGATAGTCTGTTTGAGACAGAGGACAGCACTCGGAAAGTCCCGGCCGACACCCAAACTGTGCATCATGCAATTTAATAATTTTTTCCAGCTGTTTATCAAGCAGACTACTTTGACTTTTATAGTGGCTAGAGAGATTGGCCTGTAGTTCAACGAGTCACCCGTCTTATTTTTAACAATCGGCACAACCAGTGTACGCATGAGATCCTTAGGTAGATAGGCATGGAACAGTGGCAGGTTTAGAAATAAGGCAAGAGGGTACTTGAGGCAGCTGAACTCCGGCGTATTTTAAGTGTTCGACACTGAGACCATCGTGACCGGGAGACTTCCCGTTTGGCATTTTACATATTATACCAGATTGGTGGTAGGATCCCTTCTGGGTCCGCCTGGCTAGCGACCACCCTTTATATAAAGTCTGCCGCCAAATGTTACCGCTCCGGCGGTAATGAGTTCCGGCAATATTGTATAAAGAGCCAGTTCCTTCCTAAACCCGTGTGCTTTCATCTTCGACCTCATCGTCACTTACCATCAGGTGAGATTGAGGTCAAACACACGTTTAGTCACTTATAAAAAAAAAAAAAAGATATTTCGTTTGCAGTAAAAAATAACTTTATGTTATGGTCACATGTTTCAGTCTCAAACACACCCCTGTCCGTGGATCTACCTTTGAACAAACTATAGCTCAGGTTCCCGAGGGGCGGCGAAATAAAAGCCACAAAAACAATGATGTAATATATATTCAGGATATTTCCCAAATCGCTACACACCGTTCGACTATAAACAAAACGATTTCTCCATTCACATGTGTGATTTAAAAGACAGTTAGCTCCATCTAGCGGCCATCGATGGAACTACGCTTTGTCATACAATTTCCAACTTACAAACTAATTTGATCATAACCGCCCGCTAAAGACAAACTAAGCGTAAGTTTGTTAAGATTGGCAACGAAAACCTTCCACCAACAACTGTGGAGTCCGTGTAAGTATGTAGGTTTGCTTTATCAACGTTTATAACATGAGCTACTTCTACCATAAGCCTGCTCAGCAAAACTGCTCCGCAAAGCTCCAACCTGGGTATTTAAACTTGCTTAACAGGGGCAACCTTGGTTTTTCCTGTGATTAAAGCAACCCTTATTTCACCGTTCGATTTCACAACATGCAAATAAACTACGGCAGCGTATGCGTACTTCGACGCGTCTGAAAATCCATGTATTTCTAGCTTGTCACCTTTGCGAGCACCCATCCAACGAGGTCTTCGAATGTCAGATAACAAAGGTAACTCGGCTGTTTAATCTAACCGCTCTTGCTGCAAATGCATTGGGACTTCATCTTTCCAATCAATTCCTGCCAACCATAGCTTATGAATCATAATCTTTGCCACTATACTGTTTTACCGAATCACTTGGACAGCATGATCAATGTCCTTGGAGATCGCTGATTGCATGTGCTTTCTGAATTAAAGAGGAAACTATGGCAGATAATTTGCTCGAAAGGTGGTGATTGGATTTCCCATTTAAATATTGATAAGTATTTGTGGGTTTCCTATAAACTGTAAAAAAAAATTAACACATAAAGAAAAGGCTAACTTATTACCGTGTTTTAAGTCGATAGTAATTTGTATTTCATTGATGAAAGAATTAAGGTTAAGAAATGTAGTTACTTTGTGTTCAGGGAAAATAGTGTAAGTATCGTCAACATATCTTTGGTACGACAGGTGCCATGTGGGGAGCACGCTCTTCGAAGTTCGGGTTTTACACAAGCTGGGATTAATTTATTCACATCTAAATTTGACCATTCTTTGTGTTTTTGTATTAATTCGGAAGTTTTCTTCATAACTCTAAGGTAGGGTCATAGTTTACTTTTTTATAAGTTAATTCATCCGTCAAAAGGATAGTAATTTTTGTGTTATATTCAGATGTGTCCATCACAACAGTGGCGTTTCCTTTATCTGCACGAAGGACAGTTAACTCTTCATTGTTGCGTAAGTTCTTGTGTAAAACCCCCAAAACTGTATGGGCTACCTAAAGTGCATAAAACTGATGTACCACTAAGACCTATTGTGAGCCAAATAGACACACCAACTTACAAGCTTGCTCAACATATGGCAGGTGTACTCTCACAATTGAGAGGCAAAACAGGAGCATATGTAAAGGATTCTTACCAATTTGTTAGTGATTTAAAACATCTTAAAATTGCAAACAATGAAACCATGGTTAGTTTTGATGTTAAGTCTTTGTTTACATCACTACCTGTTAAAGACTGCATTGAAATTATCAAGAAAAAGCTAACTGAATCAGATTTGCCTGTTGAATATGCAGAATTATTAGAATTATGCCTTACATCGGGCTACTTTATGTGGAATAATGAATTTTATCTACAAATTGATGGTGTTGCTATGGGCTCCCCAGTGTCACCTGTAGTTGCTGACATCTACATGGAAGACTTTGAAGAGCGTGCTCTCCACATGGCACCCATCGTGCCGAAGATCTACAGAGGTACGTTGACGATACATATACAATCTTACCTCAACATAAAGTAACTGCTTTTCTAAGCCATCTTAATTCCCTTAATACTAAAATACAATTCACTATGGAATTAGAACAATATTATAAGTTAGCCTTTCTTGATGTTTTGATTGAAAGAAATCCAAATGGTACACTCAGTCACACAGTTTATAGGAAACCCACCCATACTGACCGATATTTAAATGGGAAGTCCCACCACCACCCGAGCCAGTTACTCGCCGTAGGCTCCTCTTTGTTTCAGAGAGCACATGGAATCTGCGATCTTCAGCACATTGATGATGAACTGAAACATGTCGTCAAGGTGCTTCGTGAAAACGGCCTCAAACCACCTCGTCGCCGCCGCAGTGACCACGTGAAGCCGCAGACAGTCGAACGCAAACCTGCATTTTTACCTTAAGGTGTAAAAGGTGTTACAGATAAATTCTCAAACATTCTTAGGCGCGCTTCAATAAAAACAATATTTAAACCTATGTAATTCAAAAATAAGTCAACATCTTCGCTCAGTTAAATAACTTTTTCAATCTATCAATCCGACGCTTGACACCTCAGTCGCTCGTGACCACGTGGTCTGCAAAGACACCGAAACGTCGAGTTAAAAAAAAATTAAAATGTAAATATACGCGATAAATCCGGTTAAAAAGTGTTTTATTTAGAAGAGGTTTGTGTGAGCTTATTATCGAGGTTAGCATCTTGCAGATCTGCAAGACTAACTTCAAGGAGGAGGAAGTTTGTCGAGACAAGCCGCTATTATACCAGCTACTTGACAAAACTGCCCAGATGCCATCCCGACTAACAGATGGAGGTGAGGAGAGTCTCCAGGACATTATCTATCCAGATGATACTGATATGAAAATCTATGCTTGCTTTGCTGTTATAGTTGTTGTGAGAATGTAATGTGTACGATTTAGTTTGAATTAAAAATCCTTGTTTCAGTGACACAATAGATGACGTACGTGACGTCGCGTCGTCGTCGCAGATAGTGCGTAATGAACATGAGTCACACACAGCACAGCACACGGCTATCCAAGTATTCGTTTTGTGTAGTTCTATCCAGCTTTCTTCACAGGTTACTTTTTTCATATTACAGGGCAAGGTATTATGCTGACTTAATAATTTACATAGTATGCTGTACCGGTAAGTTTAGGTAACAAATAAAAAAAGAGTAGGTACAGATAAACAGAAGTAAATATATATATATATATATATATATATATATATATATATAAAATTGTAACCTACTTTCTTGGTGGGTGAGGGCACGGTAGCTAGTGGTCACTTGCCACCAGGCCGGATTAACCCCAGAGCAGATGGAAAGCTCCTAGATGGTAGCGAGGCTAGCTCTTCCTCGGGACGTGGGATGGCTTACTCAGAGGTGTGAGAGGGAACAAAATTTATATATAATGGGCGCCAGCTCCTCTCAACACACAAACGAGAACACAGACACGCTATGAAATCACAAAAGTTTGGAGCACAGTTATATTTAGAAACCACGGATTTACATCACTATTGATATTACAAGGTACGGTAAAGCTAAGTTTAAACTAATACATATTAAATTAAGATATAATACCTTGGAACTTGGATCTTGAGGTTGGTAGAAGGCTTTGGTCTATTAAATAGTTGTCATGGACGAGCTTAATTCATCATGTCTCCTGTTGTTTGACCAGCTTTCAATATGTTAACGGAAAAGATGATACTGATGTCATTCCGGGAGCGTAGAAACAGAATGGTGAAAATATAAAGTCGGAGTGTGAGAAAAAGAGTAACCAGAATAGGAAAACCCATAAAAAAAACCCTGTAACAAAACACATGTAATTAGCATATGACGCTACAGCACCACAATACGGGAAATACGGTCACGTGTAAGATGCCCAAGGTGATACATACCAACAACGTTGGGTTTCTCTGAGAAGTAATTCACTCCATATAAGATATTGAGGGATTACATCCCGTGGTGGACCTGAAAAGAACAGACAAAGGGATATATTTTGTCAAGATGGCTGATTTAACTCAGCACAAAAATCGATATGCCACAAAATAAAACTTACCAATTAACCTCCAAACATCTTCTAAAGATATAAACTAATGCCTCAAGGCATAGTAAAGACGGTTATTAACTTCCTTATTATATTTCGCCAACAACTGTCCTTGCGAACTCCAAGACCCGAACCAAAAAGATGGATGACAGAGCGCAAAGAGTATTTATAAGCTTCGACATCCCAGTTCACTCACTCTGACCGAGAGATTACAAAAACCGTATTAAGGGCGCTCTACACTCTCCAAAACTATCAATCAAACGGGAGTGAGAGGTACTAAAAAAAAAGTGTTACAAAATATAACACTTAAATCGAAAATGGGGTTCGAATCCAGGGTCGTAGTAAAATTCATTACAGACACTGCAACCGTTAGTCCTTAGAAACCACGTTAATATGTATCTACATGAGAGATTAGCATTTAAATCAAAAGTCAAAGTCAAAAGAATCTTTATTTCGTAAGTATTTAAATACATTTGAAATAAGTCAAACAATTTAAAAATTGAACTGAATCTACCACCACTTCGGAAAGTCGATCTGTGAAGAATAAGTGGCAAAAAACTCAACAGCAAGAATGCATGAGTTATAGAAAGCGGGTGGAAATTCGGGGACCCGGGCAGGATGACACGTAGCGGACTGCAGTCGACCGCTCTGGTAATGCATTATTATAGTAATTGGTATTGATATTTAAATATGATTTCGATAATTATTCAGGAACTATAGTGACTATTAAAAAACTGCTAACACCACAGGAATCCTTGTAATTAGCACTTTGGTATGATTGGCTTTGTAGAATTGTTGAGATTGATCACTATTATAATTAAAAAAATTCTCAAAGCTCGAACGTATTTATTGTTAAACTATTATAAAAAAATGCTTTCACTGATTGCTCACGAACTGTAGTGACTATTAAAAAACTGCATATAGCACTGCAATCCTTGTGATTAGTACATCACTTAAGTATATTTAATTTATTTAAATGTTGAAATTGCACTGTTATAATTTAAAAAGAACAGAGCGAATTAAAAAGCTGTAGCCTGTTGTCCGCCATCGATATAATATCAAAAAATCCCAATTTGTATCCTCCTCGCTCAAAGAATCCAATAATATCCTGTCCACCTCAGTTGGATCGCTTATAACTAGATTTAAAGCATAATCTTGCACATCACACATGGTGCTCATCTGCGGAAGACCTCTGGGTGACATTAAAAATACGTACAAAATGTAAAATGTACAACATGCATATATGCGTCGCGTACATATGCAATCAAAATTACGGGTTTTCATTAAACTCTCAACTCGCTAATTTCTCTGACAAACTAACAGATACGGCAATGCGCGTCCCAAACGACTTATTCATTGTTCTGGGTGATTTCAACATGCCCAATCTGGTTTGGATTAAATCTGACTCGACAGCTTATGTGCCAACTGACATCCAAGGAGACGTACAAACTCGTTTATTTGATAATTTCAACATTTGTAATCTTCAACAATTTAATCATCTACGTAATATAAATAATCGAATATTAGATCTAGTTTTCTCAAATCATACAATAACTGTCACTGAGGCCGAAACATCTCTTGTGCCATCTGACCCTCACCATAAATGTCTCTGCGCAAGTGTCACCTTAGATGAACTTGCTGAGCTACCTAGTGCACCCCGAAGTATTTATTTGTACGATCTAGCAGATTAAATACAATTAATTCGAAATTAAAAGAGATAATCTGGGAAGAAAAATTTGATAAGATGACACTTGAACAATCTGTAGCATTCTTTTACAAAACCATAAACACAATTAGAGATTCCTATGTCCCTAAAAAAATATCAAGAAATAAAAACAAATATCCCCACTGGTACAATGCTTCACTTATAAAAATTATTAAAGAAAAAAACAATTTTCACAATAAGTATAAAAAATATAAAAATATCTCGGACTACCACAGTTTCAGCTTACTTCGCAGCCGCATCAGACAAATGGAAGATGAATTGTATAAGAAATATATAGAACGGACGGAATCTGCGATTTCAAAGAATCCGCGTGAATTCTGGGCATACGTTAAAAACAAAAAACAAGGGAACTCATTCCCATCAGTTATGAGATACTCTATAGATAGAACCTCTCATTCGGGTAGTGAAATATGTAGTTTATTTAGCGATTATTTCCAATCCACTTTCCAAAGTTCAAATCAATCTTAGACTTCATCGACTTCAAGCGGTTATTGTGATACAGATTCCACAGTGAATGACATACATAATATCGAAATTGGAAGGGAAGAGGTCTATAAGCTTCTAGTCTCCGTTGATGTAAAGAAATCTGGGGGTCCTGACAACATACCTATATTTATATCGAAATGCGCCAGTAGCCTCGCGCTCCCGCTGTCCCTCATCTATCAGCGTTCTATAAAGTTAGGACACGTCCCAAATCTATGGAAGACGGCCCATGTTACCCCGATACACAAAAAGGGTCAAAAAACGAAATCTCAAACTACCGTCCAATATCAAAACTATGCACTTTTTCCAAAATTCTTGAAAAAATTATTTACGAGCAAGTGTATGCAACGATGAAACATATTTTTATTGGTCAACAACATGGGTTTATGAGGGGTAGACAGAATCCAATCTCCTTTTATGCTCGGAATACCTGACAGACCAGATGTCTAAGCCAGCACAAGTGGACATAGTTTAGACGGACTACGCCAAGTATTTCGACCGCGTTGATCACAATATCCTGCTACGTAAGCTTTGGCAATCAGGCATTAGGGGTAACTTGTTCCGTTGGTTTGCTTCCTATGTAGAAAATCGTTGTCAAGTAGTAGTATTGAATGGTTATAGTTCTGCACCCAAAATAATCCCTTCAGGCTTGCCCCAAGGCTCCTTGTTGGGACCTCTACTCTTCTCAATATTTATCAATGACATCCATACTTGCTTCAACTATTCAAAGATTTTATTATATGCCGATGACATGAAAATTTTAAATATAATTAATAACTCCTCTGACATTTTGAACTTACTATCTGACCTTAATATATTATTTAACTACTGCCTCTCGAATAAATTGGAGCTTAATACTCGTATTTCTAAGTGCTACGTCTGCTCATTTACAAGGAAGAAAACCCCAATAATTTATGACTACACAATCGCAAACACTAAATTGACAAGAGTTGATTCAATGAGAGGTTTTCAAAGTGACATTTAAAACTATAAAAAAATTGTTACTATATTTGATTTTAGATGGCGCCACAACAAAAGTGCAATGTCAAATGTCTTTACGTATAGAATTTTGACAGCTACCTTTTTACCAACGCCATCTTTCGAGAGAAAAAGATATGATTTTTTGTTTTTAAAATTTATTGAAAAACTCCTCATTGTCGACTTAGGGGTGACCTTTGATTCAAAACTAATTTTTGACAAACACATAGATACGATTGTTAAGAAGGCATCAAAAGCTTTGGGATTTGTTTTAAGATTGTGTTCGGAGTTCAACAATGTTAAAACCTTAAAAATACTTTTAAATAAAACACTTTCTAACCGGATTTATCGCGTATATTTACATTTTAAATTTTGACTCGACGTTTCGGTGTCTTTGCAGACCCCGTGGTCACGGCAGACTGAGGTGTCAAGCGTCGGATTGATGGATTGAAAAAGATGGAGATGATGATGTATAACTTTTTCAATCCATCAATCCGACGCTTGACACCTCAGTAAATATACGCGATAAATCCGGTTAAAAAGTGTTTTATTTAATAGTATGAATCGCGAAAACTTAAGACAATCATAAAAATACTTTACTGCGCCTTCGTACGGAGTCACCTAGAATACGCTTCATCCGTTTGGAATCCCAACTATAAAGTCTATATCGATCGTATTGAAAGGATCCAAAATAAATTCCTTAGGTTTATACAGTTTAAGTGTCAAACTTACGATAAAGATTACTTGTCGCGTTGCCATCGCCATCATATCCTTCCGCTATCGATACGCAGAGAAATTACAGACATCTGTAATATTATGAAGATCGTGAACAATCGCACTGATGTCCCTGAGCTTCTGGCTATGGTTAGTATTTGCGCTCATACTAAACTATACAGAAATCCGACACTTTTACATATTCTCTTCGCAAATACTAACTATAGACAGAAATCCTTCATCGCACGAGCGTCTTATTCAGTTAATAACCCAAGTAGCATTCGGGGTTCTATATAAGATGTCTAGTCGTTCACATGTACTCTACAAGCTGTGTATGTCAGCTGTATATGAGCTGTATAGCTTGCTATAATGCTTTTATTGAACCAGTTTGGGCACAAATTAGACAGCCTTAAGTTCACTATGGCTGTACATTAGAAGTATAATAGCATTATAATAGCAGTTTAAGTAGTAACATCGATCTTAAGGCTGACTTACGGCACTATATGGAACGCAGTGTGAACCATACAACGTACATGAGTGCAATAAAGAGTAATAAGTGGCTAAATACACAGCCTACACAGTTAAAATCGGACAAAAGTACTCCAGTAAGCTACCTTAAATTCACCGCGGTCCTAAATTATTTCCACGTGGAAATCATTTTAAAATTTAGTTTGACAATTGTACGGAGTGCAAGGATTCGGGGCAAAACTAATAACTCCGGCGGATTATGCGGTAAGTACCTGTTTTATATAATATATCATGTTAATGCCATGGGAATGCAACTTTATCGTGAAATGTATACATATTGCCAACTAAAAACGTAAAAACGCTTTATTCATTTTGAAATATTTAAAACTGGCTAAGAGGAAAATTTACATTTTCAGTTTTTGATATTTTATTGGCATTATAATTATACTACGGTAATTAATTTTAACATGAAACCAAAACTCATTCGCTCTATCTGCGTATTTTGTGATAAATCTGCATTAATCTTGTAGATTTATTTGGTAAATATTTTAGGTTACGTAGAACAAAATGGTGGAAATGAAATACGGCTATGTGAACTGTTATAACTCCTATTTAATGCGGTAAGCGTATATTAGGTTCACATGTGTTCTGTTAGAATGCTGTTATCTATATGAAGTCCCACATTTGTACACTACAGCGCCAAGGTCGATTAATTTATTCTAATGTGAACTTATGTACAGCTTTAAGATGTAGTTCAGGGCAATTGTGTATCTTTAATTCTTTCTTCAAATACTTAAATTTTAGAGATCCGCAATAAAAATTATTAATGTCCGTTAAATGCCCAGTTAAAAATGCCCAGTTACTAATAGTCAAGTATGAATACCTAAAGTACAAATTTTGTAACAAACTAACAAAAATCACCTTTTCGTGTGAGACACACAGTTGGCGTCAGAGTAGTTACATTACAAAAACACTACTCTGTTCAAGGAGGTATTTAAAATAATGTAAATAAACTAGATAAACAGGGACAACATTATGCCCTGCGACAGAAAAGGACAGAAAATAATAGTTGTCACTCAGCCATAGTAACAAACACTGTTTACAATCTTTTAAAGGTGAAATACACCTGTCAGCACCGTAAGCGCCGCCGCGCCGAGTCGGCAAGTGTAATAGTGTAACCATATTTTCCAGCATTTATCAGATAAATAACTGTTATTCCTGTTATTTATGTGATTAATAACTGATATTTCTGATATTTATCTGTTAAAATTCTGTAAAATATGGTTACACTAGCAGACTTGGCGCGTACGGCGCTGTGGGGTGTACTTTCACCTTAAATATCTACTTAGACAAAGTTTATGCTATTTATTTCTGACAAGTAATCATGCGCATTCCTTCTAACAAGTAAGCGAGAAATAGAGGCAGGAACGGGATAGGTATAGATCCTCTGATCATTCACGTGCAACGTGCGCCCGTGACGTGCGTGATGGCCAGATTAGTTATTGTATTGTTTTTAGTTGCAAAATAAATACCACGTGAAGTGCATGTTTCTGTGAGTGTCACCGTTATCTGTATTTTAGAAAGGTACCTATTATTTGTTATTTTGTTTTAAGGAGCGTGTGTGTACGTATTATTTGTTTATTAGTATAAATCCATTTATATGACTGATTTCATTGTGGTTTTAGGTCAGTTTTATGTTAGGCTATGAAAATGTGAATCTATATAAGTAATAAATACTTGCTAGGTAATTTGTATTCATATGGAGGTTTAATATCACGCAATATCGTCTCTGGATTTTTTTCCAAACGATCAAAGCGAATTTTGAATAAAGCAGCGATAACACGTACCAATTCAGAATACATTGCTGGTTATCTTGACTTTATTGTAAATAATTCCATCCATAATAACCAGCAATGGAATGCTGAATCGGGATGAGTAATCGCTTCTTCAAATTCGTACATGTTGGTATTTTGGCTTAAGGGTAATGCTTTGTTGTGTATATGTTGATGTGTGTCTCATATTTAATTTTAATTATTAAAAACAGATACTATTATTTTTTTAATGATAATGAATGTACTAGTAGGTATTAATCCAATTATTCTCTTTCAGACAATGCCGTTTAAGATTGTACAGACTGTGGAAAAAGGACGACCCACATTAAGTATTGTACCGTATGTTTGGGAGGACGATGGAAAACTATTCTGGCCTACAGAAAAAGTTAAAAACCGAGCACGACTCGCAAGAGACGAAAACTCTTTTCCAAATCCAAATTGGGACATTTTGGATTGCGTGGTAAAACGAAGTAATATTGCAACGTATGCCGAAGCGCAAAACGAACTACGCATCATGGAAAATTATACAGACACGGACAATGAAACAAGTGAATCGCGCCCTAGCCCAGCACCTGTAAGACCAGCGGCAATACCACCAGCAAACCGTTTTGAAAATATGGTGCAAAATTTGGTAAGTGATTAAATTTTTTTCAGCAACACATATAAACATTTAATAAAAACTTGTGTATTGCACCGAGCGCAGGCTGCCGGAGGGTTACAATTTAGTGCCTGTGGTATTTTGTTTTAGTAGGCTAGGCCTAGGCACCCCTAAAACGGAGAAAATTGTTTGATTTATGGCAACACTGCAATTAATTTACCTATTTATGATTTAATATATTTTTTGGATTTTCTCAGATAATTTTATTTCAAGAAGACTAATTTGGCACTAAACAGATTCAGATCAAACTCTTTACCTACATACTAAAATATACAAAGCTTAACTATCAATTCTCTGAAAATATTGAACGGATTCGTTGGCTCGTGGTTTTGTCGGCGACTCATCAACCGCGGATGTAAATTCGACTATCTAATTCCATATGTAAATTATTATTGGAATAAAAATAACAGCCCAACTTCAAAGTTTTATTATCGTACAAGACAAAAGTTATGATTTTTTGTTTGTTTCAGATGCCAAGTGCCATCAACGCGGGAGCTACAAGCAATCAGATCGAAGCTAATGATGAAATGTCATGTCTAACCTTCTTCGACGGCGAACAGTGTATTACAAATCAAAACATTTTAATTCAAAAAGTTAATAACCAAGAATTAATACTGCAAAATCTTGTTGAAAGCGTTCAAAAACTTACTCAAAAAGTGTCTGAGTTGTCTGTACAATTAGATGAATGCATGTTAAAATTTGTGAAAAAAATCGAGCAGCCAGTGTCTGTTACTTTATTAAACGACGCTAACCAAGTTGATAAGGAATCGTTTATTTTTAAACAAATAAGTGACAAGCAACAACTAGACAATCTGGAAAGAAGTTTAATAAATAAAACTGAAAGATCAAAACTACAACAACAGCTGGGATTTTTGTTTCAACCATGTGAAGGAAATGGCTTGACCTTTGCCTATAAATTGATCGACTCAATGGTTTCACGGGAGTTTCTGTGTGAATGCTCCTGGTCTGGGGGAAGCCGTGGCAACGTTTCGAAGGTCCCTATAAAAGACTACAAAAACTTTGTCAAATTCTTCTGTGATATGATACGTTCATGGGATTGTAAATTTACTATGGGACAAACTGAAAAGTTTTTTAAGGTCATTCTGAAAAATGCTGTTAAAAGGAAGTCAATGAAAGACTTAAGATCCTCTTCAAAACGAGTCAGAAAAATTAAATCAAAACCAAAAGACCAGGCAAGCACAAGTAAGCAAGAAGTTTCTGCTGATTTAAAAATTAATCAAAATAAAGAATCAAATGAAACATTAGAGATGGAAATAGCAGAAGTGGAGGATGAAGGCGAAGAAAGTTTGCGCTAATATTTTTTATGCGTTTTTTGTCAATATGGCATTCTTTTTTTATTATTATGTCTGGTATAGTACATATAGAAATTTAATGACACGGTAGTTTTTTCCTACTATAACTTTGCGAATGCTTTTTTTGTAACATTTCACCGTAAGCCTCGTTACAAAACCGGTCATGACCAGTACTTGCCTTTAGTTGATTTTTGTTTCTACTAGGCTGATTACAGCTTAAGTAATAATTATTTTTTGGTAATGAGACTTAAAAATTTTTAATATCTCCGTTTATTAGAACTTATTATATGCTGATTATATAATACGGGTACTTTATGCTCAGTTATGTACGTAACAAATTAGGCTTCATGTAAATACACAAAGCCTTGTTTGTTAGGATAGTTAATTTCGAAAATTATACAGGAAGCAACAAAACGGGTAAACAAGCCGAAAGAACCTAGGTACTCATGAAACTGAACATCTTTTCCCATGGAACATAATTGTTAAATACTTAAAATAATTGGACCTCCCAAAGCAAATTAACTAGCTGATCAACAATTTTGTATGGAAGGTCCCAATTTTTTTACTATTACGACCTATGTTCTATAGCCGTTCAGTTTCATGAGTACCACTTTGTCCTCTTTTCGGCTTATTATACCCTTTTTATTACTCCTGTTTTTGAAAATAATTTTATTACTTAAATGTTGTTTGATACAAAGTGCTATTTTTATTAAAAAAAATTAGAATACTTAAAATAGTTAATTATGTAAGTATAAGTATAATGTCTCCGTTTTATAAAACTCATACTGATTATACACGTTTTCGATGTATAAGGTAGGTATTTTAAGCTTAGTTTCATAACTAAGCTTATGTTGTTGTGTAATGTTGATTTGCAAAAAGCCTTGATAGTTGTTTAAGTTTAATTTTGTTAAATATTTTTTGTTATACTTACCTGATTTTGTTACAATTATTTTATGTTATAATAATGTTGTTTGCTACCAAGTGTTATTTAGATAGAAATATTTAGACTGATTAAAATAGGTAGTTAGCTAGTATAAACTAGTCTTTACTCTGTTTTATAAGAGACAGCCCACCGAAAAATTTGTGTGCTACGTTGGAACTGGACAATTTTCCATTTTTTGTCGGTATGTTGATATGTTAATTGTGTGAAAAAAAGGTAATAAAAGCCAATAATATCACATCAAACAGTATTTTATTTATATGTGTGTAACAAAGGGATAAAAAAATTAAATTCTTTGTGTTCAATACATACTAATTTACATTTAATCTCTTTTGGTTCTAAGACGATCAAAGTATGGGTACTATTCTGCTGACATCTTGATTTGTATATCGCAAGATGAGACGATTTTATTGGATATTCAAAAACGTCTTCTGTGTTGTAGATTTTATTTCCTTTAATCAAAATCTTATTGTGGTTGAATTTTACGCAGCAAATTTTAACAACCTCGTTGCATTTGGTAAGTAAATAACTGTCTTTTTCTTTGCTGGAAAGTTTAAAATCTTCAAAATTTAATACATTATTGTTTTTAATTGTGTTCACAAAAGGATATTTCTTGTCTTTATGTGTTTGAAAATGAATATCATCCATATTTTCAGCCAATCGTTTGGCAACTTGAGACAGTGGTTTTCTTCCTGATCTCAACATACTTTTGATCATAAATAACATATTCTCGAAGGGATATGCGTTGAATGTCATCAGAGGGCCTGTGGCGTTGTAAATAGGCACTGGTTTAGAAAATTTTTGAAGGACCATTTAGATTTTAGATTTAAGTATATAGAAGTTATTTCTTAATTTGATATAATCTCGATCTCACTCAATATAAGAAATCAAACTAGATCTACCACCAACCTTGTTCACTCCTGCGCACCAAGTCAAGATGGACCAGATCAGCACGGCCGTCACGTCCTCGTTCTCGAAGGCTCTCAGGGTATATTTAGAATATAACTTCTCAAGTTCAAGCACATTAAATAAGGATTAAACACGTACACACGTTAATATCGTTGAACAGTTCAATAAGGACTGCTGCCAGGGTGGCAGCGAAAAAGCACGAACCTTTCCGATCTCACACGAGTCCCGGCATAACAGTCGAGACAAAAATCAATGATAGATCAGCTGACCACCTACATTAAGTGAGAATCGAACATTCCCCCCACCGAAATCATTAAGTATAATGATTTCAATAAAAATATTTAAAGTATATTAAATTCCAGAAGGGACACATTTTAAATTAATTTTACAAAATATATTTATTTACTATTTAGCTTAACTATGTTTATTAACTATAATTATTAAGTTTTAATTGTTTTAATTAGAATAAGGAAGAGGACACAGTTTGTTAACTGGCCTTTGTAATGTTCCCTTTTGTGTTTTTAAAGTAACCACACGAACTACATTGTCAGGACCGGGATGGAGACGCTCCACCCTGCCCAGCGGCCATTGAAGCGGACGGTAAAGTTCCGACTTTATAAGGACTAAATCACCGATTTTTATATTCGGATGAGGCGTGAACCATTTTGCTCTTTGCTGCAGTGTATGTAAATAGTCGTCCGACCACTTCTTCCAAAACGTTTGGGAGATTTTTTGTAAACACTGCCAACGAGACAGGCGGTTCATAGTGACGTCATCGAAGGAGTATTCTGGCACGGCCAGTAGGCTTTGTCCTATTAAAAAATGACCAGCTGTTAACGTTTCAAATTCGTTCGGGTTATCAGACAAAGGACACAATGGACGCGAATTTAATATAGCTTCTATTTTACAAAAAATAGTCGTAAGTTCCTCAAAGGTAACGGATCTTTCTCCTATCGCACGGTAAAGATGTCGTTTGGCAGATTTTATGCCGGCCTCCCACAGCCCGCCCATGTTAGGCGCACTTGGAGGATTGAATTTCCAATCAATTTGACGCGAGCTACAACCTATAGCAATATCGGTTCTATTTTTATTATAAAATTCACAAACTTCTTTCAAATGTTTAGCAGCCGCGACAAAGTTGGTTCCGCAATCCGAATATAAAGACGAACATAAGCCGCGACGGGATACGAACCGGTCTAGAGAAGCTAAAAAGCACTCTGCTGATAAGTCATTGAGTACTTCAATGTGTACAGCCTTTACTGAGAAACAAACAAACAAAAACATGTAACCCTTTCGAATTTTTGAATTTCGAAGTAAGCTATCTTTTATGTAAAAGGGTCCTCCTATATCACAACCGACATGATCAAACACTTTGTTAGGTTTTAGTCGTGTACAGGGTAACGTACCCATGCACGGCTGTACTGCAACAGGACTACATTTAAAACATACGACGCACTTCGACAATTCACTTCGTATCATACTACGCGCGGATACGATCCAATATCGTTTACACAAAATCCCTTGTAACGTTCGTGGGCCTACATGTAGGTATAATTTATGGTAATGATTAATTAATAATTTTGTAAGGTGACATTTTTTTGGTAATAACAAAGGATGTTTGTTATTGTAAGGTAAATCTGACAAAGAAATCCTACCCCCCACCCTGAGGAAGCCACGGGAATCGATGAAGGGTGATAGCTTTCGTAAAGTTGGAGTATAATTTTTCATTTTAATTTCTATTATTTCAGAAGCGAAATGTTTTTCCTGAGTTATTTTAATTATTAACTTACTGTACCGTCATTCGAAGCCTAAATAATGAGAGAGGCAGTGTTATTTTTCCTGTGTGTGGCGGAAGTAGTATCAAAACGACCATGTTTTCCCCTTACGTCAGCTGGCTTCTGTTCTCCTATTGGTTACCGTTTAGTTCTAAATTTCTCCGCTTGGTGGCAGAGTTGAGCTTTTTACAGCACAACTATTTTGGAATCATTGGCGTTTTATTTTTCGTGTTGTGCGGATAAATTTAAACTTAGCATAATTTCTCGTTTATTCATATAGTTTTCGTTATAAATACATATTAATACTTACCGGTATTAATCCTAATTTACAGTTTTTTGCTTTACGACTTCTTAAAAAAGCATAATGGGTTCGGATCAAAATAATTCGAGTTCCAGTTCCGAATCTGATTGCCCTCTTGCATGGAGGCGAAACAAAAGAAAGGCTGAGACGTCGACGAATAAAGAACAGCATAAGCGTCGCAAATCATCAAATAATGAGTTAAGTAAGCTGATAGAACAAGTCAATAACATCCAAAATTATTTGACGCAAAATTCAATCCGACCGACCGCCTTCCATGATTGTCCCACTGGGCCGGTTCAGGTACCCTTTTATAATAATTGTGAAAATAGCCCAAGTGATAATATAAGTGGTGAATTATTTTCTGATCCTGAAAACGATAATTTATCCACAAGTTCAAAACCAATTCACAGCGGTGTAAATTTTTCCATTAATACTGTGTTAAAAGAACCCTCTTTATTAAAATCATCTCAAAACCATTTAGATATACTAAAATCTGCTCAACATTTCGATACTCCCGAGTGGAATGATGTTCGTTATTCTGACGTTCAAAAGTTATATAGTTCTACCCCCGGATTTGTAGAACTCGAATGTAATGAAGAAATTAAACCTTTTGATAAATATCCAAATTTGTGTATCGCTGAACGCAGCTATGCAGCTATAACGCAAGCAGTAATAAAACAAAAAGATGCCGCGCAGGCAGGCTTTCAATCATTTTTACTTTGGGCTTCTGAGAATTCCAGTGATTTAACCCCGTCATTGATCAAAGACAAAATAAATGAAATATTTGTAGAGGGTATTTACAATAAAACTTCTAGTGACATTTTGCAACTCGCTTGTGGGCACAGAGCTGACATGATAGAACAGCGACGGGATGCAATTCTAAGATCTGTTAAAGATAAATTTTTACGAGCGTCATTACGTAAAATACCTCCAACCTGTCAAAATTTATTTGACAAAGATCAGTTTTCGTTAGCTATTGAAAAAGCGGGTGGTAGCAGTAAAATATTTTGGCCCGCAAGGTCAACAATACAAAGAACAGCCACGCAGGCTCGTTCAACTACTAATTATAAAACACCCTCGCAGGGTGCCCATTTTCCAACACAGAGGGCTTCATTTAACAGGTTTACGCAAAATCCATATTCTTTTCAATCAACATATGCACCTACTTTGGGGCCTCATTTTTCAAATTACCCTTATCCTAACTATCCTCCGCAAGGATATGTACAAAACAAGCGATTCGCGCAGAATCAGGAAACATCAAGGCCTATCACAAATAGATCTCGCCAGAGGTCTAATTTTGAAGATTCTAAGGGTCATTCCAATCAAAGCCAGAACAAAAACTTTCGATCAAAACGTAAGTTTTGACTCGGATGTCCAAGTTGCGGGTCGCTTGGCCGATTTTGTACATGTTTGGGAAAATCTTCACGCACCAGCCACTATTATAAAAATTATACAGGGATACAGAATCCCTTTCAAGCAAAAACCCCCACTTTGGGTGCCTTCAACAAGTGCCCACAAAATGTGCACTCCAAACTCGCCTCAGATGTCAGACGCTATAGACACATTAATAAAAATAGGTGCATTAGAGAAGGTGCACAATTCCCCGAGTTTTATATCCCCAATGTTCTTGACACCCAAAAGCGATGGCAGTCTGAGACCCATATTCAATCTTCGATTACTAAACAATTTTGTAATTGTAAGCAAGTTCAAACTAATAAATATGCAGAAAGTACCCAATTTCTTACAACCATACGATTACCTAACGAAAATAGATCTATCGAATGCCTATTTCCATGTCCCCGTTCTGACTTCTCACAGGAGGTTCCTGAGGGTGATGTACAATCAAAATTTATATCAAATGACCTGTCTTCCTTTTGGTTTGGCGACAGCACCGCATGTTTTCGCAATTTTGAGCAATTGGGTCGCGCAGATCTTGCGAGACAAAGGCATAAGGGTCATATCGTTCTTAGACGACTATCTGCTTGCCAACCAAGACCGAAATCTCCTTTTAAGTCAAGTACAATACACAGTAAATTTACTCAAGAGCCTAGGGTGGTTAATAAATTTCAAAAAGTCTATATTGACCCCTCAAAAAGCAATAGAATTTTTAGGCATCTGTTGGGATCCATGGCTAGACCTCAAATGGCTACCTCTAAAAAAGTCACAGTCCATTCTCGAGAAATCTCAACCTATATTGCAGAGAAAAACTGCACATCTACAGGAAATCCAAAGCCTGGTCGGACTAGTAAATTTTGCCAGCTTTGTGGTCCCTCCAGGCCGTCTGAACTTTCGAGAACTACTTCGATTTTGCAATTTCCTTATAAAGACCGGTTCTTGTCGTCGCTACGCAGTCCCGAAAATAGTGCTTTACGATTTAAAATGGTGGATAAAGAATTGCAACGCTCGGTCTCATCTTCATCACCCACCAGCGAACCATTTTATCTCGACGGACGCTTCTGGAATTGCTTGGGGCGCCCGAATAGACAACCAGGCAATTTGCGGTCCTTGGAAATCTCACGAGATGGTTTTACACTCCAACCAGAAGGAGATGCTGGCAGTGCTATATGCATTAAAAGATCAATGTCATTACCTAGCCAACTCTTCGACTATGCTGCAAACCGACAACAAAACTGTTGTATCATATTTGAAAAAAGAAGGAGGCTCAAAGTCCCTCAAACTTATGTATCTTGTACGCAAGGTTTACACTCTCCTCGACAATTTCAATATCAATCTCATAGTCCACCATCTGCCAGGCAAAATGAACAGCGAAGCAGACCATTTGTCCCGCTTTCAAGCAGCTCCGGAATGGCACCTATTACCAGAGATAACACAAATTATTTTCGACAAATGGGGAACCCCAGAAATCGATTTGATGGCTTCGAATTCAGCTCATGTTGTGCCATCCTACGTGAGTCTCGATTTAAACGACGAACACGCAGTCTTCCACGATGCTTTCAGCCAACAATGGAGTTACGGTCTGGCGTGGGTCTTTCCACCTCCTTTTCTCATCCCGAGAGTTCTGACCCACTTGAACTCGGCCAAAGGAATTTACTTGATAGTGGCTCCATGTTGGGAAAAAGTATTTTGGAGGCCAGACATCAAACGACGTGCTCTATCTCCACCCTTCACAATTCACCGTCTCCATCGAGTACTAGTGGATACGTCAACCGGCCAGGCCCCTCGGAAGGTCAACGAAATGACCTTACAAGTCTGGAGATGTGGGGGTGGACATCTACATTAAATGATTGGACATCTGAACAAAAGGATCTATTGAAAACAGGTTGGCGTCCATCTTCACTCAAAACATATGAAAATGCATGGAAAAAATGGCTAGTTTGGTGTAATCTCAATACAATAGATACACCTTGCAATCCTACGGGCTCCCAATTTGCTAGATTTCTGGCAGACCTATTTCAAAAACATAAATTATCGTATAATACAATATTAGTATATAAATCAGCTATATCAACGCTATGTAATCCTGACATATCCGAAAGACTTAGTTCTCACATACTTGTAAAGAAAGTCATTTTATCTATAGCAAATAAACGACCAAAAGAAAACTTAAAACCACCTATCTGGGACGTCGATGATTTGAGCACATGGCTACTTAATAATAATACAAATCATGATAATTTATACCAGTGCTCCAAGAGGGCAGCAACTCTTTTGCTTCTTTGTTCTGGACGTCGTGTCCAAGACTTGACACTTCTAGCAATTGATAGCAATAATTGTGTTTTATCACAAGATTCCATAGTTTTTTGGCCTAAATTCGGATCAAAAACTGACAATTTCGACGTCAGACAATCTGGTTGGCGTCTAAAAAAGAATACTCATCACCAAAATATAGATCCAGTCTATTGGGTTAAACAAGTTATTCAATTGTCAGCTAAAAGAAGGGCCCAGTGCAAAAGTAACAGCTTGTTCATCACAACTTGCAGTGAACCAAAGCCAGCATCTCGGACTGTAATCGGTGGTTGGGTGCGGCAACAACTACAAGAAGCTGGAATAAAGGCAAGTGCTGGCAGTGTCAGACCCGCAGTTGCATCAAAGAACTGGGTGCTAAACTGTCCTATTGATGACATATTGGCTAAAGGCAATTGGCGCTCAGAGGAAACCTTTAAGAAGTATTATTGTCGTGAAATTAAGCCTATACAAAATCAAACACAAGTGCTATCTACTATGTTTTCTCCTATTGAAACTTGATAAGATGTTGATTTAATTTGTTTAGTTGATTATTATTTTACACTTTCTTTTGATAGTTGAAGTGACAATTTGGTGATAATTATTATACTTGTTTATTTAAAGCTTAGAAATTGTTGCAAAATTTTGTTTGATAATGATGATGCCTTTAATTTGTGCTGTACATTCTAATACATACATTCATCTCCTTTCATGATGGACATTATTATTTAATTTCAAATTACCTACATTAAATATGGAATAGTTTGTAATACACAAGTTATAAACCTGTCTATATTTTTTTTCACTACCCTTAGCTTTCGGTTTACTATGAAAGTGTTTATTATGTTATTCCCTTTATAATAACTGTTGGTTTCATAAAAACTGTACTATAGCATAAGGTGTTTCAGTGTATCATGCATACAAAGTAATTAATAGGTATAATGTTCTTGATTGAAGTAAACATTTTCTTTTTATTTCTTAGTTTCCTTTTAATTCAAAATATTTAGTAAAACATAAAATATGCCACAAATTATGGCTAATAATGCTGATGCACATTGTTACATCTCGGTTACTACGAACATGAGTTTGTATTAATTAACATTTCTCCTATGTATACCTATTTCTCCACCAGGCGATATCAGACAGCTCTCATTATTTAGGCTTCGAATGACGGTACAGTAAGTTAATAACAGCGTTTTACCTTACAATAAAACGCTTATTAACTACTTACCTAATTCGAAGCCTACTTTAACCTCTGCCTGGAAATTCAGAGCAATGATTCCAAAATAGTTGTGCTGTAAAAAGCTCAACTCTGCCACCAAGCGGAGAAATTTAGAACTAAACGGTAACCAATAGGAGAACAGAAGCCAGCTGACGTAAGGGGAAAACATGGTCGTTTTGATACTACTTCCGCCACACACAGGAAAAATAACACTGCCTCTCTCATTATTTAGGCTTCGAATTAGGTAAGTAGTTAATAAGCGTTTTATTGTAAGGTAAAACGCTGTTAATAAATCGTGTGAATTATTTAGTTCTTTAGTTGAAAGTGTACCAAGTAAACGATTTTGTTTTACACTACGTGCATTGTGTATGAAACGCAAACACCATGCTAGTATACGTTGTAAATTACGAAAGTTAGAATACTTTTGTATTGTACCTTCAAGGTCATTCGCGCAAAGATTATCACTTATTTGAGAAGGAAACGAATAGGTATTAGAATTTGACTTTAATTCTAAAACTTTAGTTTCATCACTGACATAGAAAGTAGTGATTGGCCACTGATGAAAGTCATCAGTTAACCAAGCGGGACCGTGCAGCCAGCCCTCAGATTCAGCCATGAGCTGAGTGGGCATGGCGCGGCGGGAGCACACGTCAGCGGCGTTGTGCTCGCTGCGCACGTGGTACCAGCACTGCGGGGGCACCACCTCGGTCACCTGCGCGACACGGTTCGATACAAACGTTTTAAGTTTGTATGGCGATGTTTGCAACCATGCGAGTACGACGCTTGAGTCCGTCAAAGCAGTTAGTTTGAAATTTAAATGATTGTATTTACCTTTTATGAATAAAAGTAGTTTGGATAGTAAGACAGTTGCCATAAGTTCGAGTTTAGGTATAGATAGAATAGGTTTCATGGATGCGACTTTCGTTTTACTGAGGAGCAGTCTGGTCTTCACTTCATTGTTCGAATTTATACTTCGAGCATAAATACACGACGCATAACCACGAGTAGATGCGTCAGCGAATGCAATTAAATGCACTTCGCAGAACTTAGGTACAAGTACATGACGTTCTATTTGTAGTTTTGAAAGACTTGACAATGAAGTAATAAAATGTAACCACTTGTCGCGCAACTCGGGCGGCAGCTGGTGATCCCAACCTAGACTTAATTTCCATAAATCTTGCATTATGCACTTGGCAAGGAAAGTACAAGGAGATATAAATCCAACAGGATCAAAAATACTAGCTAATATTTTAAGAACAGACCGTTTTGTACAAATGTCATCTTTCATATTATATTCAAAGGAAAAGTAATCTTCAGAAGGTGACCAGGTCAAACCTAATATTTTGATTGATGAACATGAGTTATCATCACTGAACTTGATGGCAGAACCTTGAGTAGCTGCGACTCTGGCTAATAGATCAGGTGAGTTACTAGCCCACTTCCGCAAATCAAAGCCGCCTTGCTGCAAAAGTGCTACAAGTTCATCCTGCAACGTGCAGGCCTCAGTCATATCCTGAGTAGACCACATGAGATCATCAACGAAGAACCCATTCATAAGTACATGCGCGGCGCGGGGGTACCGCTCGCGCTCGTCGCACGCTAACTGACGCAGTGTGCGTATGGCTATAAACGGCGCGCTACGCAACCCGTAGGTATTTGTAACTAATTCGTAGGTCTTTACTGGCTCTGATGGAGACTCACGCCAATAAATGTGCTGATAGCATCGGTCTGGGGGGTCCAAAATCACGCAACGATACATTTTAGAAATATCAGCTGTGAAGCATATTTCATAAAGCCGGAAATTAAAAATGATTTCTAAAATGTCTGGTTGAAGTTTAGGACCGGTTAGTAAGGTCTCATTTAATGAGACACCGTTAGATGTGACCGCTGAACCGTCAAACACTACCCGTAAGGGGGTCGTGGAACTAGAGGGTCGTACCACACAATGGTGAGGTATCACATACTTACTCGGCTCGGTACCGGTGTACGGCTGCATGTGGCCAAGTTCTTCGTATTCACGCATAAAACTAACGTAGGCTGCACGCAATTCAACAGACTTAGCAAGCCGTCGTTCTAAGTTAAGAAACCTACGCATAGCTAAGTTCTGTGAGTCTCCTAAAGCCTTTCGGTCAGGGTCCAGTAGTATGGGCGCAATATACCTACCGGTACTATCACGGTAGTGCCGTTCGGAATAAATTGTTTCCGCGAGGATATCTTTTGGATTCACAGGGTTGTCACACGGTGGCTCCTCTAATTTCCAAAAAGATTTTAAACAATTTTCAATACTATCAACTTGACTGTATGACATCAAGTTACAAGAAGTTGAAATATTTGTACTTTCATTATTTGAAGTACACGGTACTTCTAACCTACCACACAATACGTACCCAAAAATACTGCTAAGTGCAGTGGGCAATGTGGGGCTAAAATGTATTTTATTTCCGTCAAATATATATGGGAATATTTCACCCGATAAAATTAGGTCAATTGAAGATTTTTTATAAAAGTGAGGATCCGCAAGCAATAATTTTTTATATTTATTTGATATTTCTTTCGAGATTTCGACTGTAGGTAAATCGGAAGTAATTTTTTGTAAGACTATGGCATCTATATTAAATGAAGGGTTATTACAGTGTCTTGGCTTGATAGTGCATGACGTCATTCCATAGGTTTTGACATTATTTCCAGCCAAACCAGAAATATTAAATGGACACTTTTTATTTGTCAACCCTAATCTATCCAAACAACTCTTTTGAATAAAATTAGATTGAGCGCCTGAATCAATCAAAATACGACATGGCTGCTCATTACCAAATGCATCTATGACATTTACAACAGCTGTACCAAGAAGAACAACATAATTACGGTTCACCTCTTTCGCGTGAGATGAATTTGAATGCATACCCACAGCTGACGAGTTAGTACTATGAGCGGTTGTCTGCGACGATATCGCTTTGCTGTGCAAGTCCGAATGTAATAGTGCGTGATGACGTTGATTACACGAAAAACATTTAAATTCACTTTTACAATCTACAGCAGTATGATTTTGTTTGAGACAATTGTGGCACAATTTTAAATAATCAGCACGGCTGATACGTTGAGAGGGAGTCAATTCACGGAATTGAAAACAACGAAAAATCATATGGTTTTGTCCACAATGAATGCATTTTATTTTATTAGAATCCTGCTTGGATTGTGTTATTTGTGAATAGGCCTTTTTCTTATTCTGATCAAAAGTTTTTTTGTTATTATAATTTTTTGGCGTAAAAGTTTTATTTTGAGTATGTAGGGTAGAATAAGATTGCGAGTGTTCTAAGACCTTAACTTGGTTTTGTACGTGAGACATTAACTGTTCATACGTAGGAATAGAATTTTGATTGATACTTTGTTCAAAAGATTTTCGCGTATTGATGTCTAATGCACGTAACGCTAAGTGGCAAAATACGTAGCTACTAAGATTTTCGACTTTTAAGGTGTTTATTGCTCGATACGAATGATCAAAAGTCTCAATAAAACTATTCAAGTTGTCTGGAGATTCCGAATTTAATATAGGAAAGTTTAATATTTTATCTAGGTATTTACCTAATAGCATCCTATTGTCTTGATATTTGTCTAGCAACGCTTGCCACACGACTTCATAATTATTAGAGGTAATAGGTATGCTTTTTACAATATTAAGTGCGGAACCTTTTGTGCACGATAATAGGTAATGAAATTTATCTATGTTTGAAATACCTGTTTGATTGTGCACCAAAGAGCAAAATGTTTCGTGAAATGTTGTGAAGTTTTCAATATTTCCATCAAATGCGAATAGTTCGATTTTAGGAAGACGCGGTCGGGACTGGCCATGGTCAACGTGCACGCTTCTATTCCCCGCGTGGGCATAAGTTGGAACGTCCGCCATTTTGTGTACATTGTACTTCGATGCACACAATTTCACGCTAAAGAATAATTCATCAAAACTATCCATGTCGCTATCAGAATACTGCTTATTCGGTTCTATGTTTAATTGTAGTTCATAAATATCAATGCAGGTTTGCTCATACTTTTCACGCAATGAATTTATTTCTGAGGCGCGTAAAACAAACATATCAATTAGTTCAGGTTGAGATTCTAACTTTTTTGACAAATCAAATGCTGTTTGTAATTGAGAAAACAAACGTTGTTTAACAGCAATATACTTGTTTAGCATTCTGATGGATTCTAATTCTTTTTTTGATGGAACTTTCTCGTCTGCCTTGGAAGCCATTTTGAATTGTATTTTAGGTAATGGCGGGCAACAATTTAGTTATGAGATGTTATTAGTCCTATGAGTTATAGATAAAGGCAAGCACGGCTTGTTTTAAAATTAATTTAATTGGTATAATGAATTTAGATAGGTACTGTTAACAATCAGGGCTCGAAGACCAAAATGTGGCGTTGTAAATAGGCACTGGTTTAGAAAATTTTTGAAGGACCATTTAGATTTTAGATTTAAGTATATAGAAGTTATTTCTTAATTTGATATAATCTCGATCTCACTCAATATAAGAAATCAAACTAGATCTACCACCAACCTTGTTCACTCCTGCGCACCAAGTCAAGATGGACCAGATCAGCACGGCCGTCACGTCCTCGTTCTCGAAGGCTCTCAGGGTATATTTAGAATATAACTTCTCAAGTTCAAGCACATTAAATAAGGATTAAACACGTACACACGTTAATATCGTTGAACAGTTCAATAAGGACTGCTGCCAGGGTGGCAGCGAAAAAGCACGAACCTTTCCGATCTCACACGAGTCCCGGCATAACAGTCGAGACAAAAATCAATGATAGATCAGCTGACCACCTACATTAAGTGAGAATCGAACAGGGCCAAACATTTCAATTTCATTCGTCAGGTGTAGTAAGTTGTGTATGTTGCTTGTAACGTAGCCTGTACCATAGAAGTCTTTGTAAAATTTTACAAAATGTTCCAGAAGCTCCTTTGCTAATGGCAACAAAGTTCGGTATGTTTCTGTTGAGCAGATTGTTATACTACAATATAGTGTTAAGAAATGATTATAAGCTTCATTGTTCATAACATCAGGCAAAATGACAATACTTAAATAATGAAAAAATGCTCTAAATTCTGACGCTTTCCAATGTGCTAATGAATCTAAACCTCGCACTGCTCGATGCACTTCTGAAGGCAGTTTGCAGTTGCATAGAAAATTTGAAACCAGTGCAATATCACTTGCCCGCATTTTAGTAATATATTTGCCAAAGTTGCCGTCACGCCAACCAATCAGTAATCTCTTCATAACACCCAAGTCGATCAAATGAAGTGAATCGGCTACAATAAATTGGTTCACCATGTCAATAGGAAGATTTAATAAAGGAGAGTCATTTTTATGATGCAAGCCATAAATTTTGTTTCTAAATCCTTCATTTGTCCTTTCAGGACACAAAGACTCAGAAAATGTGACGGTATGTGTGGTATGCGAATATTCTCCAACTGTAGTACATTTATGGCAGCCGTGTTTACCGTTAAAATTGCAGACTCCTGCAAAAAAATATTTTAAATCAAGTTATAATAATATAAGCAAAAAGTTAATAAATTTCAAATAATTGTGTCATGTGCGGATCGTACCTACGAACCACAGAATAGAAGGCAGTTTCACTACCAACCATCTGAGCTATCAAAGTTATCTAGAAATACTAAGAGATGCATCAATAATTTCAACTAGTTATTTATCGATATTGGGTGCATAATGGCGATAATATGCGACACTAAGATAGACTTACCTTTAATATAAGCTCTAGCTGGCGAGTCACAAATGAAGCATCTGATTTGTATCTTTATAGTTTTCTCTAAGCGCTCAACTACAAGACCTTCTTCTAATAATATCTTCATGTCATTTACAAAATCTTCTAAAAATTCATTTAATTTTTTTGGTTTTCCTTTCCCAAAATAGATTCCAATAATAAAAGGCCGAATCCTGGGATTTTCAAAAATGTTACCTAATATGGGCCAAAATTCATTTGTGGAACTTTTAAAAATAGGCAAACCATCCACATTTATGTTAATTGAAATCATATCTGGAATATCCGTCCAATTTAGCAAAATGCTCTTCAAAGGTTTTGCTATCCCATTGTGCCAGTATTGACCTCCTTCTACATTTTTTAAAATGACATTAACGGGAGTGCATAAAATTGTTCTAGCATCAGAAGGTAGTGTTCCTGGTTTAAATTCGTTTATTATGTTTGACAATTTATTCAAAGCAGAATGAGGAATACGATTTTCATTAGCCCATGTTCTTATTTTTTTGCGAAAGGTTAAACAATTATCCAAATCAAAATTGTATTCACTATCACTAGAACTGCAATCACCACACTCAGATATCTGTATATTTTGAAGGGAACTTTCAAGTTCAGGCATAATATTTTCCTCTGGATCATGTACGGAACCACCAACAACGGTTGAAGTCGCACTTGTTGAAGCCTTATCGACGGGCTCATTTCCGGGCGTCGTTGTCAATCGACTGTTTATTTTCAAATATTCTTTTGCAATTTTTCTTCTTATTCCACCGGTTCTCGCTCTTATTTTCCAAGATTTTTTATACATTTTCACAAATTTTATTGCACGTGACGTAAAAACATACATTTGCAATGGCGCTTGGGAAAAAGTGTAATAGAATATCACATTCACATTCATGTTCAGCTTACAGCAAATAAAAGTAGTACTTGTGGACAAATAAACTGCTATTGATGTTAATGGACAACACATATAGTCCTTCTAACAGCCTACAGTCCACATGTGAATTATTTAAACACTTCTATACAGATAGTAAAAAAATGTTATTTTAAGTATCACAAACAAGTCCTTATACAGCAACTGGCTGTATAACAGTCTAAAACAAGTAAACATAACAGCCTTGGGCTTTATAAATGACCACAAGTGTTCTATTAAAATGCTAGCTCTATAACATCGAATAAGTAGGCCGTTAAACAGCGGTTGCCGTATCTCTACCCTCCTATAATGCTCTTAGTCAGAAAGCTGACTAAAGGGTAGTTGTTAGAGTATTATAACACCCATAATCGTATAAAAGTATTACTCTACACTCCTATACGTCCCTTAGAAAGGTATAGGTGTAATTAATTGCAATAATGCAGCTAATAAATCACGAGTGAACTGTAGTAATGCTTTAAGTTCACCTTGGAACTAAATGTGTACTCTTAAATGGAATAAAATGCTACTTGGGAAGTTAAACCGGTAGCTAGATAACTTTGATTTATTCTACTACAGCATACCAAACATCAGAGCCGCTGTAACAAAGCAATTCTTTTTAAGCGCAGAGCGTCGTGAGTAAGCCCATGTCATACTCTTTTTTTGTTGATTTTTGTATATGGTTATGTTTCGCTTATAAAATGTTTTTTTAGTGTATAAAATATAAAATTATTAATGTATAAAAATTTTATTTACAAGTGAAAGCTAAAGCGTTGTCTTCTGTTTGATAAATGTTTTTAATTCTATATTTTTATTGTATGTGAAAACTTCTTCGTAGCCTTCCTTCTTTATGTACAATCATTATTTAATTGTTACTAGCTGTAAGTTTTCCTTTTAAAATAAAATTAAATAAAATAAAATCGATTGATACGGGAGCCATCCGCAGGAGAGTAGCAACCCTCTCCTTAAGAGCGGGTGTTATGTATTTCTCCATGGTATGAATCCAAATGGTACAACGCGAAAACGCAAAAAAATTTGGCACAACGCGAATATTTTTTGGCTCCAAAACAAAACTTAAAACAATATCCATTAAGCACAAAAAATAACATAACTTTTTAGGAACTTTGTTACTGACTGAGTGACTAACAGACAACGTACAGCCGTAACTACTGGGCGTAGAGAGCTGAAATTTGGAACATACATTCTTTAGGGGATGGGGAAGGGGAATTCCCGAAATTCCCACGGGAACGGGAAATATAGGACTTTTTAGTTTGTATGAAAAATCTTATTCCTTGAGTGCACCGATGTGAAACTTGTTGTAAAGGTTTTTCAATGTGTGTCTGGTTGTGTTATGAAAGGGATTCCCGAAATTCCCACGGGAACGGGAAATATATGATGTTTTAGTTTGTATGAAAAAATCCCATCCCTTGAGTGCAAGGATGTGATACTTGATATAAAGGTTCCTCAATAAGTGTCTGTTTGTATTATGGAAGGAATTCTCAAAATTCCCACGGGAAGGGGTTGGACTTTTTAGTTTGTATGAAAAAAACTTATTCCTTGAGTGCATGGGTGTGATACTTGGTATAAAGGTACTTTCAGTGGGTGTCTGGTTGTATAGTTTCTGAAATTTCCACGAGAAGGGTAGTTAAGCGCCTACGAAGTTGCGGGATAAAGCTAGTACATTATAAATTCTCTTAACTATAATTACGATTCAGATCGTTTAATTTGAAGTATATCAAAATAGCCACAAATTTGCCAGCGAGTTATTTTATCTCGAAAACAAAGCTTTAAATGATTTGTAAGCATTATGCATGCATAAGAAAATACAAAACTTTTAAAGGAAGTTTTTAAATTACACTTCTTTGTACGTTCTAAATTTTACTCATAATTATTAATGTGTCCGTTAAATTATTTATATTGCTATTGAGATCGTGTGAGTTTACTTATTCTTTATACTTAATCAATCAGTCTACTTGTTGCATTAATCACACTTATGAAATATGAAAAAAATAATTAATATCGTAAATTCAGTTGAGAGAGATCCACTGGGAACTTGTAAGTAGTCAGTTGGCGACTCATCATCATCATCATCATCATGGAAAGTAGAAACTCACCCCCGGGGCCAAAAGTATTTTTGTTTGAAGGACTTTAAAAGTGATTGGTTAAGATTATTATTATATTTATTTAATATATTCGGGTCTTTTACTGTATTCTGAGCGAGGTGAAAAAATGCCCAGCGCCGGTGCGTTCTTGGCACTGGGAATGCAATGGGCATTCCGAGTGCCGAAGAACACACGGGTGAGTTGTCTGTTTCAACAGGGTTTCTGGTTTATTAGGAATGAAATACAGTAATTTGTTATAAAAATCAATTATAATAAAAGTTTTCACATCTATTACAAAATAAACTACAAAATAAAAACATTTTGAAATGGCATTATTTTCACTTCGATATTGATATAAATCAAATATAATAAAAACTAGCATTGTTCTTACGAAATAATTAATAAAATAAGGGGCTTTCTACTTTTCTACCGACAATCTGAGCGATAAATTTTTAGATTTGTAAAAAAAAATGAATATTCTGTAATAAATGTATTTAAAATTATCGTCCATTTATCGAAGTTTTCAGAAACGTAGAATGCATCGTAGTTTATTTTAAACTTTTTATTTATATAAAGTTTTGTCGGAATAGTGAGAAAAAAAACACCTCTGTCACAAAATATAATCATTTATTACCCATTATGTAAAATCATAATTTTAGTTGTTTTCAACTTTGCTAAACAAGAATACAAGGATTTATTATTTAGCTCGAACAATCGGAAATCTTATTTAAAATATATAAAAAATGAAATTTAATACCACTCTTGTCACATTTTTGCTTGTTACGTAAACAAACTTTGAAATATTTTTTAAATTATCAAAATAAAAATAGTTGATTTTGTGATATAATACTGTGTATGTCAATATGTAATATAATAATACTTGATTTTTGGAAATGTTTACTATAAACTACATTTTAAGCTACTTTGACGTTTAGTGACAAGAGAGACAAAGTTGTGACAGAGTGGTAAATATTAATTAGCCAACGTTTGAACGTGATCTTTTCACATTTCAAAAGTTTTTAACACAATAACAAAACATAATAATTGTCTTATAATGCTACATAAAATATTATTTCTTGGTAGAACCATTCTTTGGTACACGTAAAATCAGACCTATCTTCTCTTATCTCTTATTCTACTTTTCAAATACATCTTTTGGTTTATCAAACTCGTAATAAACACGTTTTCCTCTTTTGACTTCTTTAGGACTTGGAATTATTTCTATCACGTTCTCAAACTTCTGATTGTACTCTGATACATCTGATTGTACTAATTTAAATAATTTTCCAGTATCATCAACTGTTTTATTAAACATGACCCGAACATCCCCATCTTCATCCACACAACTTTTTGCAACACCTAAGTAGGTGTACTCGACTTTGTTTTCACTAGGAACTTTTACTAACATATGTGTACCATTTTTTATTAATAATGGATGGATGTTGTTTGCAGACAGGTCATAAGAAGTTCGCGGTTTGATTTGTGTAGTTTTTTTCAGCTGAGCAAGAGGCTGATCATCTTCATCTTCTGAGGTAGAAGTATAAACCATATCATAAACCATAGAATTCTTGCAGGAGTTTCAATTATGTTGGTTATATGAACCAGTGGTTCTTTTAAGTTTGAGGTTGGCCTGCCCTTAACTTTAATCTCATGTTCAGGCAATGGACGATATGTTTTCAAATTGTGGCAATCACAAAATTTGTCGCAAAAGCAACTCAAGGCTCGATAGCTCAGTATTCCAGGTTGCTGAGCAACTAGTTGGTGGACGTCCATAGTTCCTTTTAACGGAATAATTGCACTTGGAATCTCCATTCATATCTGAGCAATATCATCTTTGCCAACAAGAAACAACTTTATCTTACTGCGTCCTTAAGTGCTTCATTTTGAAAAGCGTTAACAATGTCATTTCCACTGGGGACGAAATGGTCAGCTAAGCGTTTAATAGTCCCTCCTTTACAGTCAGCTGCTCCCTTGCCGTGACCGGATTCAAAAAAGTTCCAGGTTGTACTTTCAAATGTGTATTGTTCATAAAATCTTGATGCTTTGAGATAAAAAATATTTTTCTGTTTGTACTGTGTCGCTGGTTCATCAGAAAAAAATGAACTGTCTTAATATGGGGTAATTCTTTTTGAACCCAGTTAAGAACTGGATGTAGTTGGACCCAAATTGCTGCAGATCCATGAATAAGATCAGAAGACACAGTACAAAAAGAATCAATATGTTTGTCCTTTGTTGAAGTGCAGTATTCAAAGTCACTTGGTTGCGCGATCCGCCAAAATGCACTGATTGAATTTCTTCGTGGTATTTACAGGCGTAGTTTTCACTGAAATCAATATGTAGACCAATTTCGGTTTCATTAAATTTATTTATACATTGGCGGTATGATTTGTACTGATTTCTAATATGAAATATATGAGATTTTAAAAAAATTAATTCTTCTTCAAATTTACTTTTTAAAATTGCAATTGTAACTCGTTCAGTCCGCTTAATGTTTTTAGAATTTTTTACTTTTTTTCCGTTCTTTTCAATAACTTCCGTATTTCTCACCCATTGCACCAATTCAACCAGTGTGTCTTGGTCGATCACATTACCATAGTTGAGTTTCTTTGCTTCACATTCTGTACATTTACTTTTCATACAAGTTAATGAATTTACATCGCATACGATTTGTGAGATTATCAAATTCATGTCATTTGTTCTGATAACTTTGTTTTTATAAAGAGCAGCTTTCATAAACGTAATATTTGCGTGCAACTTGCACATGCAGGTTTTGCGGCCATCAATAGGGGGTGGTACGACATAAAATAGTTTGTTTCTTGCGAAATAACTGTAGTGACATTTAACGTCTGGATTCTCTTTTCGAAACGATAAGTATAGATTTTTCCATGTGTCCAACAAAATCCTTTTCTGCATCTTTTTTTTTTATGAAAAGTTACAGTCTCGTTTTTGCCAACAGTAGCCCGTGACACATCATCCCTGTGAAAAAATGTATGAATTTTCTGTTTCAATGTAACATTTTGTGGTGTCAATGTTCTTTGACTTTCTTTTTATTCCCAAAGTCTCTCAAAAGTTACTTCGTAAGGTATGATTTAATAAATACCCTACATATGATTTAGTAAAGTGTGATTGAGATAATTTCTTGCAAGTGTTATAAGAAATAAATTAATATTTCTGACACTCACACAACATTATCTAGCCCAAATTAAGTTTCTTAAAGAACTTGTGTTATGGATACTAGATAACTGATATACTTAAGAAATATATAAACAAACAATTGAATAAATACATATTTTTTATTAGAATAAACCTTTAATAAACATATAAACATCCATGACTTTACGACTAATATCTATGTTCATCACAAAAATATCCGCCGCCGCCGGGATTCGAACCCAGGACCTCTGGTATAGAAGGCAGTGTATGTTACCACTACACCAGCCGGTCGTTATGAATTGTTATAATTCCAACGGAATATCATTTTATTGGAATATAGCAACGTAAAATAAATAAATGCCATTTTTAGAATCCTCCAATACGATTCTAATGTAACGGTGACGGCACTACAAGGTTATGTTGTGGAAATTACTGTCAGTGTCATAGGGATCATGGTTCGCCAGCCGGGTATAGCAATAATAGGAGTACAGTTTGCGTTCCAGTTATACAAAGTTCACTTTACAGCTATACACCAAGTTCTAAGTGATAATTGTTAAAAAATGAAACACAAAGTCCAGGTTAATGAGGACAGGTATCACAATACCACGGAGAGCCAGTACGTTTTTTATTTTTAGTACACTGGCGGCATGTTTTACGTTTGAGTCGTCCATTTGCAGTTGTTTCAGTGGCTTTTTTTATGTGATGACGGAACGAAAGCCGACTTCTATCAGGTGGTAAATTTTCAGGGAGAAGAGCATTTATCACACTCAATGGGTAATCGTATAGAGACATTTTACGTTGCCCTGAATATTTATTGAAAATCTTCATAGAGTTCAACAAAAGTAATTGAAAAGTATGGATTGCTACCTTTAGATACCACCGTAAAGTTTTTCTTTCGCAAGGATAGTACGATAAAAGTTGGTCTTGCCTGTCTACTCCTGACATGTAATCATTGTATTTTGAAATAGCCTCTGCCTTTTATGTAACTTGACCACGTTTATTTGCAACTGGAACCTTTCTGTTTTCATATTGTGAAGTAAAGTAGGGTACAATACGTTTGTTTTTCCACACGCCAACGTGAACTCTTTCTCTAAACATTGAATAATTTTCTCTTCTTTTCAATTTTTTATTCATCAGTTCTCGAGGATTTTCTTTCAGATCTTTGCGTAGCGTGCCTCTGCAATACGTCTTATTATCAAGCAACTTTTTTGGTAAAGTGAAACTGTTATAATAATTGTCCATGTATATTTCGTGACCACTATTTAGTTTTTCATAAAGTAGGGCCATGCTGAAAAAGAAGTCATGGCTTTTTCAGCATGGCCCTTCCCAGACACTTGCAAGTCTTTGCCACCTGCATACACTGCATACACATCTGGTTCTGTCAACATGTATAGCTTTATGCCGTACTTGTGGCGCTTGTTTTTTATAAATTGCCGAAAGCTTAGTCGCCCTCTCCACAGCACCATACTTTCATCAAGAGATAACTGGGTGGCCGGATAATAATAGAATTTCCAAAAATCATTTAGACGACTTAGAGTTATAGTCCCCATGTGGAATGAGAGGCCGAGAAAAATTCTCATCTCAGGGACTGTTACATCTTTCCAAGCGGTAATTCTCGAATAATCTCTACCTCTATTTGGTTCGTCCTCGTTACGTAGCCGTTTATGAACATCTAATAATTTTTGAGCATGGACATTTGTTTCACTACAAATCAGCGTGAACAAATCGTCATTGAAAAAATAATTAAAATAATCAATAGGCTCGACTCCCATTACTTCGCCATAAAATTCATTTAATTTACTAAAATCAAATTTTGTTAGTTTTCCCGTAGTTGTCCATAACGAAGTTGAGCCTGATGAAGAGGGTTGATATGCCTGGACTTGACTTTGATTGTCTTGTGGTAAAGTAACTAACGGTGAATCACCCTGCAGGTCTTGATCTTGAGCTATGGGCGAGGATTTTCGATGTCCCGGAGGTCGTAATTCTATATTGTAGAGATCCACCTTACCTTCACTTTCCGACGCTGACTCCTCCTCACTAGGCTGGTAGTCGTCTTCCGAAAAATCAGCGAACAATTCCTCCTCTATATCACTGTTCGCTAAAATCGTAAAAAGTTGTTTTCGCTTTCTATTTAAACCAGAAGTTCCTTCACTGGGATCCATTTTTTTTTTATTTTGTTTACACAAACACAACCGGCCAACTTATCAACAAACCAAGAACACGTTACGAAAGTTCGGAATTTCAAGCACAATGCCACTACAAATACAGCGTATCTCGCCCAGTGCCGGCGGCGTATTGCATGTAGGAAATTTTTAAGACGCTAGCCCGCACCGGTGCGTGGCCGGCACTCCGCGCCACACCCCCTTCCCCGCACGGGTGCGTGCTTGGCACTGAAGCAAAGAATATTGGTCAGCTTCCATACATTCAAAAACCTGTCACTTAAATTTTTTTATTGACCCCGTCTTGTTATCGTTGGTGCTTCAAACGGTTGTTTATTGTATTAAGTATCTAAATATATTATCAATATTTTTGAATTCGATGCAGAAATAAAATTATTTCATAAAATAAATACATAGCCCTACCCGTCAATGTCAGACTTCAATTCAGACTCAGACTTATAAAACTAACAATTGTGTTAGTTTCGCAGCCGGATAGTATCACATATCAGGATATTAGCTTAATCCTTGCGTAATAATAAGCCTACTGCAATGTAAAAAGAATTAACATAATAAACAAGGCACAAAAAGGACTGCAGGAAAATATATATCAATCAAATCTGACGATAAGGTCTGATTGATCTATGTGAGTGACAGAACCCGCATCTCATATCTTATAGCTACGTTCAGCTTTAATGTTTAATTACAATGAAAAAAGTATGTATTTACTTACATAATAGTATTTTTTTTTACATGATCTTTGCTCTAATATCATTTTTAGTTTCGGCCCTTCATAGGGTTAATATCTGTTAAACTTAAAACAATAGATTGGCTGCGTTCAAAAACAATATTTCTCGAAAATATTTAAAAATTATTTTCTTTTTTTCCATGGACTGTCTGATCACGGTTTTAATTGCTTTAAAATCAGTGAAAAATCTAAGTTTTTTTGCGATATATTTGAAACTAAGACGCGTCTTTCGGCTATCAATCACTTCAATCAGTTGACAGGTCATAATTCGTCTGCCTTCTTTAATTATAATTAATGTGTCTGTTAAATTATTTATATTACGATTGAGATCGTGTGAGTTTACTTATTCTTTATACTTAATCAATCAGTCTACTTGTTGCATTAATCACACTTATGAAATATGTAAAAAAATAATATAATATCGTAAATTCAGTTGAGAGAGATCCACTGGGAACTTGTAAGTAGTCAGTCGGCTACGATAAACTTAATGTCTTCGAAATTAACACCCCCAGGTTCTTTATCAGGTTCTTTAGGCTCAACAAATTTTTGTAGATCTTTGCTCTTCAATTTCAGGTTTAAAACGAAATATTCACGTCTAAAATTTCTAAAATTTTAGCTACATAATAAATTATGTTAATTTTGGCTGTAAAAAGTACGAAAACAAAACCATTTTCTTGACAACTTTGTTTCAGTGGCGGAAAATCATCTCTGAGCACAATCTCTTCATCATCAGAGTCAGATATTACAAAATCACCACCAGAAGATGACCCACTCGGTTGAAATTCCTCATCATATTCATCTGAAGAACATCACGTGATGTTCTATTTTCCTGCTCGGCTTTTTTTAAATGTTTTTCTATTTAAATAAGTCCCTTTTTACAGTTTTAACGGCTGTGGGCTTTGTTTTCTTAGATTTTTTTTCATTCAGCCAGTGCTGTTTTTTTCTGGAGTATCTGTAGCTATCATACCTTTGACCAGCTCGTCTTTTTACTTGCCAAATTTTTCTTGGTGCAACTTTTAAATCAGGACGAAATTTTTTAGGCGAAATAAAATTGTCTGAACTAGGAACAGATCTTTTTATAGCTTTCATGGATTTCACTGTTGGAAAGAATCGGTGAAAGAAAAAAGGCTTTATAGAGATTTCTCAGGGTTTATTGAGCACAGCACAATCACAGTAGTTTTCTTAGAGGAGTACAACGAAACAGGAAGTTAATATGACTTGACGTTAGCCTAATGTCGTTGCGACAGATAACACTTGTACAATGATTGATTCACAGATTACAAGGTTGCGTTTATATCACATAGAATATTTTCAACACTGGCCCTTAAACGCAAGCCTAACTAACATTATTTACAATAAATGCAAGGATCCAAACAAAATTTACATTGTGGCTAAGATTTACCTTTTTATTTGTATATTTTTCCTCAGGAGTCATTCCAGCTACGGCCTTTGTAGGACTTCTGTTCTTAAGGTATATTTACCAGCTGTATATACCGCCTCAGCCCAAAACTTCATTCCAAGTTTGGCATCTCGCAGCAAGCATCTGACCACAGAGGTCTGTATGGACGAGACCTAGCACTTCTGTAGCTCTACTTTGCGATTTTTGGGGAAATGGAAGCCTACTCTGTTTTCCTTCAACACAGGAAAAACATTGCTGAAAAACAGAAGAATTAAAAGAAATACCATTAGCCATACCCTTTTCAAAAAGTTGCATACTTCTCGAATTCAGATGACCAAGACGTTTGTGCCATAACTCCTGGGATGTCATGTCCACTACTGTTGATACCATCATAGTGCACTCCTCTTCCACAGTACAGCCGCTGTCTGACACAGTATCGAGCTGATACACACCATTGATTTGAGTGCCTGTAGCCAAAACTTCATTTTTATCATAAATAGTACATGACTTACTATCAAATGTTACAACATACCCCTTTTTAGTCATAGCACTTACAGACAATAAATTTGTACTTAAATTAGGCACAGAATAAGTATCACTTATTGTCCTTACACAGTCTTTTAATTTCACTTGAACTTCCCCTAAGCCCGCTGTTGACAATGTTTCACCATTTGCTATACTTACATTTACAGATTTGTCACTCTGGCACTTCACCATCAATTTTTTACTATTGCACATGTGATTAGTCGCTCCAGAATCTATTTACCACACATTGCTGTTCACCTTCACACAGAGAGCCGCTACAAGTGCCTTGTTCTTCACAGGAACATGTTTTTGTAACTTCTTTGTAGGGCGGCTCAGTATATAGCTGCCGTTCACAGTGGAATTCTTCTCTGGTCAGTTTCGAGAAATATGTCCTTAGCATTGCATTTGTAACACCTGGGCTGTTTCCTTGCAATCAGTGATGTCTCACCTTCAGTTTTTTCTTCCCGCCTTTGGGATTCTTGAAGTAATTTTGCTGAGATGATTTCCGTTGTCAACGTGTAGGTTGCGTGTTCAATCGACATAATAAGTGGGTCATAGTCATGTGTGAGCCCACTTAACATAATTACTGCGACAAATTCTTCATCTAGCGGCGATTCAATTTCATTGAGCTGGTGAGATATTTCCTTTATTTTGTTTAGGTAAGATTCTATGGAGTTATTTTCTGCTAACTTTGTGCTGAAGAGGCTTCGCAACAAACCCAACCTTCTACTCAAGCCACGTCCCTCATATGCTTTCTGTAGTGTTTTCCACGCTTCGTGTGCGCTTCTGGTTGTGCGAATGTATGGGATTACCACCGGCGTAACAGAAAGAGCAATACGCGCCAAAGCTTTGTCGACCTTTTTCTTGTCGCAATCTTCAGTGGATTCTGCTTCCACGTAATGCCATAATTCTTCATGGATGATTAGCATACGCATCGTGAATTTCCAGGTGGAGTAGTTTTCCGCACCTTTTAGTTTTTCGATGCAGTTTTGTCCAATCGCCATTGAAGCCATTGTGCTCGGGTGCCGCGTTGCCTGCCGGTAATTTTATTCCAACAAAATACAACGTTTTTTTTTTCTCAAAATACGATTGTCTTTCGCTATTTCCAACCGATACGATATACTGATACCTAAAGTTCACATACTTACTGACCTATTCTATAATGTTTCTCTTTTTTTTGTGTTTTCTTGTTAATTGCTAAATACTTTTGTATAATTTTGTAAAGGTTGTCTGGTAGAGATCGCTCTAGAGCGATAAGCCCGCCTTTTGTACCTTTTGTTTCATGTTTTGTATTTCCTATTTTTGTTACTGTACAATAAAGTGTAAATAAATAAATAAATATTCGTCCTTTTTTTCAAAAACAGTTATAGATAAGTTAGAAAGAGAAAACTGGATTATTGATATGTTGACAGATATTTGATAGGATATTTCGTTAAATGAATAAATTTTTACGTCGTTGGCTGGATAAAATGACCTATTCTTTAATTGGTCATACGTAATGAAAACATAACTCTTATTGGCCGCAGCAGACTGTCATGCTACCTTTACCTCATTGGTTTAAATTAATAACTTGCTACGTCGTCGTTGGCTAGATATAATGACTTATTTTGTAAATGGTTAAATGTAACCTAGCAACCCATTACAGTCAAACAGTTCGTAAGCAGTGGTTTAGATGTCAAGATTTTGAATATAGAAAGGCATTTTGGTAGTGATTTCTATTGTTCGTACGCAAAACGAACAGTTTTCATAATATTGAAACCCGCCATTAGAGGAGTACAACGGAACAGGAAGTTAATATGACTTGACGTTAGCCTAATGTCGTTGCGACAGATGACACTTGTACAATGATTGATTCACAGACTACAAGGTTGCGTTTATATCACATAGAATATTTTCAACATTCACAACATTCTCTATTTTTATTTCAGAAGAATTGTAACTTGTGGTTTGAGTTTGAATGAGAAGGTTCAGCAACTTTCTTTACTTTAATATCAGGCTCGATTTCTTGTTTTTTGCTCGCAAGAAGAGCTAGAGATGAATAATTTTCATGTTCTGAAGTATCTTTTGCAGTTGCTGAAGATATTGCTTCAAGACTAGTGGAAAGTCGCGAAAACATTATTATTTTAACATTTAATGCCGCCCTATTAATATTGTTATAATGATCAAAATTACACGTTAAAGACAATAAGATCAAAATATAGTTTAAACAACGTTTTATTGAATATTAATTCACACCAAATAAGGGCGATGACAGCGCGATGCCGCCTGTCAGACGATCCTATGTAGATTTTTGTTCTTGATTAAAATGATTTGACAGAATGGAACGTAGTGATAACTTAGATATCACCGAGTAACAATAATCAGCGAACAGGGCTACATTAATTTTATACATACAAAATTACTTACTTAACGCTCTAGTGGTAGAGGTATCTGCTTTTTATGCTACAGATCTCGCTTTTGATCTCGGTTAGGCATATATTTGTATGATAAATACAAATTTTCAAGTCATAGGCGTTATCATGCTCGTAGTTATGATGCATAATTAATATATGGAAATACAAATTGAAAAATTTTCGTAGAAAAAAAATAACAGTCAGTGGTACTTACATGTTGAATTTCGATAAGAAATCTGTGATATAACTAACTCACTTCACTATTTATTTTCACTAGTAATAACTAGTAAAAATATTTACTAGTTATTTTCACTTCAGTCGACTTAGTCCGTAGGAAGAAAAAAATTAGCTATATTTCACTAGGACTTCCAGCAGGATTGATCCAATACAACTTCTAGATAACAATTTAAATCAAATCGATGATTCCTCATATTTATATTTGAATACAAGCTTTCTAAATTTAAAACTAAATTCAAAGAAAGAAGTATGTTTGAGCATTGTTATTAGGATATTTCAAAACATAAATTGAAAGAATTCCTTACCATCTTATTTGTGTAATAAATGGTTTTTCAGCTGGGAAGCCACAAGATCAACACGAGATGGATATGGACTCCATATTATTTGAAATTGAGGAGCAAACACAGTTGCCAGAACCTAGTGTTTTACCAATTAACGACCAAGAGGCCACCACAATCGATGAAACACCTCAAGTTATTGATTCGCTGGATGAGGAAATGTTGGAAATACTGGGGGACGACCCAGCAGCCACTACAGAATACGGTGCTAATATCCGCCAAGAATTGGCAATCCGATTAAACCACATTGCCACGAGTGGCTTAAACAAAGAGCAGCGCAGTGAAATGTTTCAAAAATACCTGATCCCGGGTAATTGCATATATATTGGAGCCCCTAAAATGAACCCAGAAATTAAAGCTGCCATCCCTGAGACGGTGTCAAGGCGAGATAAATTTATAGAAGGTAGACAAAAGAAAATAGCAGCAATTATATCCTGCTTAGCCGTCATAATATTTGCTCAACTAGATCAAAAAGATCGCGACAATAAACTACTGAAAAACCTAATGGACGCCAGCAGACTCTTATGCGACATACAACATGATGACACAAGGCGAAACTTTGCCACTTCGACATTAAAGAAAGAAACCAAAGATTCCTTGTATAGTACTAAAATTGACAATTACCTCTTTGGAGAGAGTTTAACTGAATCGCTAAAAGCTGCAAAAGCTGTAACCAAATCTGGGACAGAGCTGAAGTCCATAGCCTTCAACAAGAACCCCACGCAGAGGCAATCTTTAAACTGGAGAGCTCCAGTCCCGGCGCGCAGGCCGCTGATGACTACGAGGAGCCACGCACCTGCAGCAGCAGCGACACGGCCGTACCAGGCGTACCGCACGCAGCCGCCGCTGCCGCCGCCCAGAGCGCCGCGCAACGCGTCGTGGAGAGCGTCGCCGCCGCCGCCTCCGCGGTCGACCCGCAAACGCTAGACCCGGTAAGGTACGCAGGCCGTTTATCATTATTTAAGCACAGTTGGTCATTAGTTACCCACGATCGTACAGTCCTCTCTTGGATAGACGGCATTAAACTATCGTTTAAGGAGCCAGTATCACAACAGTATCCTCCGCCAGACAACTATAATAATTTACAAAATCCTTATTTCTTACATGCCATACAAGCACTTGAAAATATAGAAGCTGTGTCTGTGTGTAAACCGTGTAATAACCAGTTTATATCTAGTATAGTTATATCAGTTTATATCTAGGATATTTTAAGACCTAAACCAAATGGTAAAATGAGACTAATCCTAAAATTTTGAAAGGAGTAGTCTCATTTTACCAAAAATTTTGAAAGGAGTTAAGTCGAGAGCCCAGGGTAGTGTCTTTTAAAAAAGAATACAAACGACTGCTCGGTAGAGCTGTTATGACTGAACTGTCTTTATTTTTCAACAAGAGTTTATGAATACAATGGCTTCTTATAGCTATCTTATCTAATGTTACAATGGTTATATTATAGTGTCTTATCCTATTACAAATTTATAGCTAATTATGACTACGTAACTCCTCCGCCCGTAGAATGAGGCGTACTGGTGCTTGGGGTTGGGGTGAATTTGCACTATCAACCCTGACGTCGTGCGCCTCTTGTAGGGGTATTTCCTCTGCTACTGCTGCTCTTCTTGCCTGCAATCTTCGTACCATTTTCAAGACAAAGTACGTTATGGTGATGGACTGAAAACTGCTCGCGTCCGCAAGGTTTAGCCCTCGATGCCTTGTACGTGGTCCCTGGGTGGCGCTAAACGAGCGGTAACATCTGGTGGTAGGCTTCGGCCGCGGCTTGTCACCACCCACTAGACAAAACCATGCCGCCAAGTGACTTAGTCGCGTTCCGGTATGATGTTTAGTGTAGCCATTTAGGAGGGTAGGTCTGAGTAATCGTGCTGCATTGGAGAACTGTTTTCAACTCGTAGGATAGTGACTCACCGGGTAACTCGTTTTGGAGGGTAGCGGGATCCGAAGCACGGTGCACCGCTGGCCGACCGCAGGTAGTAGGGGGCCCAAGTAGCATGCCAGCCACATGCGAAAGGCTGCCCCGCCACCTCGCGAAAAATCCCGGGAGGCTCCATCGTGCCGGTTGGCGACCGGTTGGAGAGGACCCGATGGCGACCTCGGGGGGGTTCGGGCGTCCCCGCAGTCTCCAGGCGAGTTCCCCAATGGTGCGTTGTTCCTTACGAGTTGCTTGGTTCCATTTGCAGCGCTTCACTCAACTTCTATTCTCCTCCCTATTCACTCCACTACCAATCTACAATGAAAGGTCCTAAAAAGAGTAAGGTTCAACAGCGGTTGCACTTCCTCTCCCTCAAAGTGCACTTCTGTAACATCCGTGGAGTGCACTCCAATCTGAATGATGTCCACCACCATCTTGAGACGGAGAGACCACACCTACTCTTTCTAACGGAGACGCAGATCTGCGATCCGTCAGACTCGGCATACCTTGGTTACCCAGGCTATATCCTGGAGTCTCTATTCCGCCCGCACGCCGGGGTGTGCATGTATGCCAGTGACGCGATCTGTTATCAGCGTCTCCGTTACTTGGAAGTGCCGGACCTTTCAGTCATGTGGGTTCACATAGATACTGGCCTAGACCAAGTGGTTTACGCCTGTATCTATCGTTCACATAGCGGAGATCGGGAGACAACGAGGCTTATGGAATACCTTGGCAATACAGCAGATAAGATTCAGCAACGTTTTCCCACGGCGCAGTTGGTGTTTCTGGGGGATTTTAATGCTCACCACGGGCAGTGGTTATACCCGTATCAGGACACTGACCATGCTGGCAGAGAGGCCTTTAAGTTTTCGCTGACTTATGGTCTCTCACAGCTTGTTAACGAGCCTACGCGCATCCCCGACGTTGCTGGCCACACTGCGTATTGCTTGGACCTTCTGCTGACAACCGATCCTGACAGATACTCGGTGTCCGTCACTGCACCTTTAGGGACATCCGATCACTGTATGGTGAAATCTGTATCGCTGTACTCGCCACCTGACACACGCCCAAAAGGCTCCAGGCGAGTATGGCGTTACAAGTCAGCAGATTGGGATGAAATGCGACATTTCTTCGCATCTTATCCATGGCGGCAAACTTGTTTTACATCAACCGATCCATCGTGCTGCGCTGATGCTGTCTCAAGAGTGATAGTTCAAGCAATGGAGTACTACATTCCCCACGCTGACCTATCCCTTGAAACCAAAGCTTGCCCATGGTTTAATAGTGCTTGCCTTACCGCTGAAAAGCGAAAGCGGGAAGCATACAAAGCCTGGGCAAATGCTCGCAGAAGCAAAGCCCTGGATTCGCATGAACTTAAGAAAAGATACAATGCTGCCGCCAAGTCCTGCAAAAAGGTGATCAAAAGAGCTCGTTTTGCCCACATAGGCCGTATCGGAGACAGAATAGCAGCATACCCTTCGGGAAGCAAAGCTTTCTGGTCCCTTGCCAAGTCGGTCGAAACGAACTTTTGTCGCCCGTCGCTGCCTCCACTGAGGAAACCCGATGGATCTCTGGCCCACACTGCTAAGGAGAAAGCAGATTTATTTGCTAGTATCTTCGCGGAAAATTCTCGTCTAGATTGCCAAGGAAAAATCCCACCTCAATTACCTCAGTTCGGACCTACAATGGGTACCGTTCACATTCGCCAAAAGGAGGTTCTTAAATGCTTGCTGCACCTAGATGAGAACAAAGCTAGTGGTCCAGACGGTATTCCCGCAGTGGTCCTAAAACGCTGCGCAGCTGAGTTGTCTCACATTTTGACGCGCCTCTATCGACTTTCATTGGAATCGGGTAAGGTCCCCAAGTCCTGGAAGCTTGCTAACGTACAGCCAATACCGAAGAAGGGAAGCCGTGCCGATCCTGTCAACTATCGACCAATTTCAATCACCTCCATACTTTGCAAAGTCATGGAACGTGTATTGAATAATCGACTCCTGGCATACCTCGAGACCAACGAGCTCCTAAGCGATAGCCAATATGGTTTCCGCAACGGACGCTCGACCGGCGATCTTCTCTTGTATGCCACTCACTTATGGAGTGAGTCCTTGGAGGGTCATGGTGAAGCAATAGCTGTATCCTTAGACATCTCCAAGGCCTTTGACAGGGTCTGGCACGATGGTCTCTTAAGCAAGCTTCCAGCATATGGCATACCAACCGGGCTCTGCGACTGGATATCTGATTTTCTGAGGGAACGGTCGATTCGAGTAGTCTTAGACGGCTACTCCTCTGACCTAATGGCAATTAATGCCGGGGTACCTCAGGGATCTGTTCTCTCTGCAACTTTATTCTTGCTGCACATTAATGACCTCCTAACACCAGGCATTATTGGATATGCTGATGACAGCACTGTTGTTGAGAGATATATATCCAATGCGCGAACGAGCGCCCAAGAAATCCAGGTTTTGAGAGAGTCTATGATTGAGCGCGTTGATTCGACCTTGCGGAATGTGTCCGATTGGGGCGAATCTAACCTGGTCAAATTCAACGCGTCCAAAACTCAGGCGTGTCTATTCTCCGCAAAAAAGAGCACCTTCACATTTACGCCCACTTTCCAAAATGTATCTGTCCCCATCACTGACCATCTAGGGCTTTTAGGCGTAACTGTAACATCCGGTTTAAACTTCGGTCAACAAATAGAGTCTATGGCAAAAACGGCTTCCAAAAAATTGGGTATCATCTCGAAGGTCCGGCGGTACTTCAGCTCTGAACGGCTCCTCAACTTATACACAGCCCAAGTGAGGTCGTGCATGGAGTACTGTAGTCACCTTTGGGATGGTTCTGCGAAATACCAGCTCGAAGCGCTAGACTCCGTTGACCGAAGAGCCCGTAAATTAATTAACGACGTCGACCTTACAACCAAAAAACTGCAGACCTTAGAGCATCGTCGTAAGGTTGCGTGTTTAACCGTGTACTACAGGATACATTTTGGTGAGTGCGCCAGTGCTCTGTTTGAACAAATTGAACCCTCACCCTTTTACCATCGGACTACTAGACGCAGACAGAACTTCCATCCGTATGTGGTAGATATTCCGAAAAGTCGAACTAAGCGCTTTGACAGTTCCTTTTTGATACGGGTCGCCAAGGTTTGGAATGAACTGCCTGCGTCTATTTTCCCTGACCAGTATAGTCCTAGTACTTTTAAGCGTCGAGTGAATAGGTTTCTCGTGGATGGACGTGTAACACCTTAGTCTTCATGTGCACTTAACATCAGGTGGCATGGAAGACAAACGTCCCATCCATAATTCATTAAAAAAAAAAAAAAAAAAAAAAAAATGCTGCGACTCTAACGCAATTTATCGGCTCCTTTTGCTGTGTAATTAGTTGAGAAACACAGTCGATTGATTTTTGTAGTGGTTGCCACTCAACATATTTGCTGATCTTCGGCAATATTGGTGCAGGGTTCGTGCGGGTATGCAAACTCATTGTCTAGGGACAAGCATTAAGTTATCTTGGTTTGGGATAGAGTAAAGGTGAAGAAGGGTGTATAATCGTGGTGACACTAGTGGTATTTCTAAGATGAAGTTTAAGCTTTGGTTAGTGCCATAAGCTTATTCATGAATGCTTTTCTCAATATTATGTATATTGACTATTTTTGGTTCTAATGGAAGTTTCTGGTTCACTTTTTTCTCTATAATAAGCAGTTCGCTAAGGAGTTGACCTGGGTTTACAATACTAGGGTGTAATTTATTTAGGTGGGCAAAGGTAATCTCATTTTCTAGCATAGCCAACCTATTATACAATTGTTGCAGACAATTCTCTATTTGTATATAAATACTTATAATATCTATCTTATTATTTATCTTATTTATCGTATTACCTAGGTTGTTTACTAAATTAGCAAGATATTTTTGGTTGGCTTGCATTAAATTTAAATTATTTTTATATTGTTCCATAAAATCTCTCATAAGTCCTAATGATTGTTTTTGATACTGGTTATTATTCAATCTGAGCTCATCAATCTCCTTTTCGAACCGCAGGGCATCCTCGTTATCTAGATTACCAGTTATACCTAGATTTTATAATGGAACCTATTCCGTTAACAAGACCTCTTTTAACTCTTCCATGTGAATATAAGTATTCATAGTAGTTATTCTTATTAGAACCTAGGTATGTTAATTTATTTTCTATAATATCCAATAAGTAATCTATTTGTTGTCTATACACTATCCTATCGTTAATCGTATCTTTATTATTATACTCTATTCTACTTAAGTTTAGAAAAACATCTTTAGTTTCCGTATATAATTCACGCAATTGGGTTAAGTTATACACGCAAATAATTTATTTATTTTATTTATTTATTACATAGCCCACAGCTCTTGAACAAAAAAGTTGACATTTTATATTTACACTGACAGCCAATTAAGGGCTAACAATTTGATAAGTTAATCTGACAGTAAGCATTTTAAAGATAAAAACAAAGGGAAAAAAATATCTATAAGTATTCATCAAAAAGTTATAAAATTAAATTGGTACGACACATATATCAGGATGAAAAAGAGTAAACATTTACTTATTTGTGATAGGAAAACAAAATTTGCATATCTGTATATTGTTTATAGTATTTTGCCAACTTACATTTGTATAATTTATGGGTAGTGTGTGTGAGTATGTGTATGTGTGTAAAGGGGGAACTGTAAAGAAGGAACTGAGAAAGGGAAATAAACTTGTTTTATTTTATAAATTATTTGTCAATTAGTATTTTTATTATCTTACGCCTAAAGTTTTCTTTACTATCATGGAATATATCCAAGCTCAAAATATGTGAGAAGTTTTTATTAAATGTACTGTGTAATCTATTGATTATTGAATTTTGAGTATAGTTGATTTTTGATTGTTGTGTTTGAAATAACTTGGTATTTCGGGTTCTTTTGGAGGGTGTGTTAAAACTTAAAATAAGGTGTGTTAAATCAGGGCAGTCGATAAGGCCATTGCATAATAATTTTTATAAAAAGAGCATATCCAAAAGGCAACGTCTGTCCTCCAAAGTTAAAAAGTGATGGATTATGCAGGCTTCTGGGTAATGGGCATGAGTATGTTGTCTATAGTTTAATTGCTTTAGGATTTTTTTTTGAGTCGATTCAATGGTTTGTCTATAAACAATATACTGAGTATTCCATATTGAACTACAATACTCTAGTATACTGCGAACAAAAGAGTAGTACATAATTTTCAGGTAAATTGCATCCGAGAAAGGCGCAGTAGTTCTCAAGATAAAACCTAAGTTTTTATAGGACTTCGTGGTTATAGATGCAATGTGTTCTCCAAAGTTTAGCTTTGAGTCAAGCAGTACACCCAGATCCCTAACGAGAGAAGATTTTGCTATTTCAACACCCTTAAAAGAATAACTTGTCGACAAAGGTTTAGTTTTATGAGTAAACGCTACAAGTTTACACTTATTAATATTAATAGAAAGACGGTTATTGAGATAATAGTTAAACAATCTGTTCAAGTCATCTTGCAAATTATAGCTATCTAAAGAATTTCTTACTTTCATATAAATTTTAGTGTCGTCCGCGTACATAACAAACTTTGCGTTGTGGATATGTTGTCCTATGTCATATGTATACACGCAGTACAGTAAAGGCCCTAAAATAGAGCCCTGAGGGACTCCAGATGGTATGGAAACATAATCAGAACGAAAACCACCCAACTGAACGGCCTGACGACGATTGCGAAGGTATGACTCGTGCCATCGCAACAAGTCTCCACAAATCCCTACTTCTTGAAGCTTGCGGAGCAGGATGACATGATTGACACGATCGAAAGCTTTTTCGAAGTCAGTGGAGACCACATCAACCTGCCCCCCACCTTCCATGTCATGGAGAATATCATTCGTGAAAATGGCAAGATTGGTACTGGTGGAGCGATTTCTCATGAAGACATGTTGTTGAGTAGGGATCATCTTACTAACAATGGGATATATGTGATTGTAAACAACTCTTTCTGCAATCTTACTCAAAACATTCAATTTAGAGATTGGGCGATAATTTTCAATCGATGTTTTGGGCCCTTTTTTGTGCACAGGTGTGACTAGTGCTGTTTTCCAAAGTACTGGAAAGTAACCTTCTGCAAAACATCGATTCAAGATATAAGCCACAGGAATTGACAGAGCTGCTGCGCATTTAGCGAACAAAATAGGTGGTAAACCATCACTACCCGGTCCCTTATTATTGTTCAATCTCTCAAACAAAGCTTCACAGTATTTCGCGGTAATTGTGATAGTGCCTAAAGTTTCTGTGTTCAAGGATAGTGGCAAATATTGAGCTTCGTTATAAACGTGAAGTGGGTTACTGAAGTGTTGGCGATAACGATGAGCTTGCGATATTAAGATGTTTGTATGACTTCATGGTAGCGGAAGTATGTTGGTAGTACTGTTAAAGAGGGCGCTCAATGCAATAAATGACTGACATTCGATGGCAAGTGACACATATATGGTTAGGAAGGCTAGGCGTGCGGACGTGTCTCAAACGGACGGTTTATAGTAGCTCGGTATTAATTGGTTTTAGCGTTGTAATGGTAAAGTAATAGCGGAACGTAACAGCGAATAAAGATTGTATTGTGAATAAGCCGGTATTATGACCAAGCCGACATTCTCAGGACTGAGTAACTGCCTTGTGATTATTTCTATCGTGTTTAATAAGCCCCATCGCTCACAGAAGTTATTATAGAAAAAGTCATTAAATGCACTACAGATTTCCGAACCGCCACTGACAGTCAAAACACCATAGTCCATATATCCCGGGTAAGCTGAGTTATTTTTCTTCTTCGACTTTACGTACTTCCAGAAAAAATCTGAAGATTGTTTTATTACATTTTGAGACCAGGCAATATAATTATTATAACACTTTGTTTGCAATTGCTTTTGACGGGTTCTCAAAATCGAGAAAGAAATATAATCATTTGGATTATTGTATCGCTTCCAAAGTGAGTGATACTTAGCTTTCTCCTTTGTTATACGAATGAGCGCTTTGCTGTACCAAACGGGATAAACATATGTACCAGATACTTGAGACTGAGGGACGTATCTGTCGACCAAATTGTATAAAATGTCATAAAACTTTTTTATCAATGTATCAATGTCAATATCATTAAACAAAGAAAGCCAGTTAATTTTTGATATTTCAATACTTATGGCTTCAAAGTTAGCTTTTCTGAAAATATACCTTTTATGAGACTTGAGCTTTAAAGATGGTACCATAATATCCGAGACATAGAATTCAATGGAAGGGTGGTAGTTATCTTCAGACACTAAAGGGCTTTGGGAGCGCGAGATATTTATTTCAAAGTTTGAAAACAATAAATCCAAGATGTTTTGACTACAATTTAAAAGTTTGTTCGATTGTTTTAAACCATGAAAATACAAAGTGTTTATTAATTCTTTGGCGACGTTTTGTATTTCTACAGAACCCTTATGAAGAAATATAGGGTCCGAGGTACTCCATTTTAGACATGGTAAATTAAAGTCACCAGCGATTAAAAAGTTGTCATTCGAAAACTCATTAAAAATTTCGTTAAATAAACTTATAAATGATAATATACGTTCAGAATATACGGTCATAATATACGCCAAATCGAACCATACTTCGATTTGGCGGAATGTTAACTACTGCTACATGTAAATCCGGTTGCGAGGCGGCTGGGGCGAGCGGGCGCGGGGCGAGACAGCGGCCCGGCACGGAGAACCACCCACACGCATTCCAGACCAGCGCGCTGCCACTCCGGACGCGCACGCCCATGCAAACGTATGTCACACAGCGCCATAACGCCGCCACCCTGTCCGCCGCTACTTCTGTCTCGCCTAAACACATCATATCGCGCATCACATAGCTCAGTGTCTAAAATCCCATCACATAACCATGTCTCAGTGATTAATGCTATGTTAAATTCATGTTTAAGGGCGGGTTGTATCACAACTACTTTACGTGTCTGTCAACGTTAAAAATGGCGTTAACCACTGTCAAGCTAGAAAACGGGTTGTTTCACCAATAACGGACGTCAAAAATTAACGATTACGTTGACCGTCCATCCACCCACTGGTTAACGTAACTTTCTAGTGAAAACTGAGTTGACAGGCAGGACTTTGGTTGAAAGCTTTTAACATTATGGATTCTGTTTTATTTTCATATATTTTAAATGATAGTGATGATGATTCAATTGTGGAAAGGAAGAGAAAAGTTTTTAAAAAACGTATCGATAATTTAAATTTATGGGATGATCAAGAATTTGTTGCAAGGTACCTTGTATCTAAGGAAGTGGCTCTCTTGTCATGTCATGAAATCGAAGATGAAATAAAGTTATCTACAGAAAAGTGAGTGACTATTTTTTTACCTAGTAGGTACATAATCAAATTACATTCTGTCTCATACTTGCCCACTCTATTTATTGCTATACTTAATATATATATTTATTGCAACTCGAATAACATTGACGAACACTTTTTTGTGATGAAACAACGCTTTGTATTTGACGTACGTTAAACATCCTGATGTAATCGTCAAAAAGTTACGTACGTATGATACGATAACCAACCGTTTGATAAAACCCGCCCTAAGTATGTTATTAAAGAAAGTGTTCGTTTTAGTTCTCAGTCCACGTACATTTTGATAAAATAAGTGTAATTTGTTATTGTTATGTGTCATCAATCATCAATATATATAAAACTGTTCCGTTACTGACTGAGGTACTGAGTGACTGACAGACAACGTACAGCCGTAACTACTGGGCGTAGAGAGCTGAAATTTGGAACATATATTCTTTAGGGGATGTAGGGGTGCACTAAGGAAGGAATTCCCGAAATTCCCACGGGAACGGGAAATATAGGACCTTTTAATTTGTATGAAAAATCTTATTCCTTGAGTGCACCGATGTGAAACTTGGTGTAAAGGTTTTTCAATGTGTGTTTGGTTGTGTTCTGAAAGGAATTCCCGAAATTCCCACGGGAACGGGAAATATATGATGTTTTGGTTTGTTTGAAAAATTCCCATCCCTTGAGTGCACGGATGTGATACTTGATATAAAGGTTCCTCATTAAGTAATTCCCGAAATTCCCACGGGAAGGAGTTGGAATTTTTGATTTGTACGAAAAATCTTATTCCTTGAGTGTACGGATGTGATACTTGATGAAGGTTCTTCAAAGAGTGACTGGTTGTGCTACGAAAAAAATTCCCGAAATTCCCACGGGCACGGGAAACATATGATTTTTAGTTTGTATGAAAAAACTTATTCCTTGAGTGCATATGTGTGATACTTGGTATAAAGGCTCTTTCAGTGGGTGTCTGGTTGTATAGTTTCTGAAATTTCCACGAGAAGGGTAGTTAAGCGCATACGAAGTTGCGGGATAAAGCTAGTAGTACATAGAACGAGCACAGTTAACAGTACAATAACAGTGATTCGAAATAAACATAGAAGTCATGGTAGTTTTATAATAGTGTGCAGTTTTGTGTTTAAATACGTCTAACATGAATAAAGGACTGACTAAAGAACTAAAACGTTTTTATAATTTTTGGAAGTCAAAAAATAATATTGATTATATGACAATGATAATGTAGGAATAATAATTGAGTATATACGTTCGTATTTTAAGGCAAGGTGTGCATTTGTGTCAAATAAAACATTTATGTAGTATACTAGGGAGAATATAATACGATATTTCTTATATAAGCGAAGATAATAAAAGGTGTGTTTATTGTGTAGTGTAACCTACTTTCTTGGTGGGTGAGGGCACGGTAGCTAGTGGTCACTTGCCACCAGGCCGGATTAACCCCAGAGCAGATGGAAAGCTCCTAGATGGTAGCGAGGCTAGCTCTTCCTCGGGACGTGGGATGGCCTACTCAGAGGTGTGAGAGGGAACAAAATTTATATATAATGGGCGCCAGCACACAAACGAGAACACAGACACGCTATGAAATCAAACACAAAAGTGTGGAGCACAGTTATATTTAGAAACCACGGATTTACATCACTATTGATAGTACAAGGTACGGTAAAGCTAAGTTTAAACTAATACATATAAAATTAAGATATAATACCTTGGAACTTGGATCTTGAGGTTGGTAGAAGGCTTTGGTCTATTAAATAGTTGTCATGGACGAGCTTAATTCATCATGTCTCCCGTTGTTTGACCAGCTTTCAATATGTTAACGGGAAAGATGATACTGATGTCATTCCGGGAGCGTAGAAATAGAACGGTGAAAATACAAAGTCGGAGTGTGAGAAAAAAGAGTAACCAGAATTGGAAAACCCATAAAAAAAACACTGTAACAAAACACATGTAATTAGCATATGACGCTACAGCACCACAATACGGAAAATACGGTCACGTGGAAGATGCCCAAGGTGATACATACCAACAACGTTGGGTTTCTCTGAGAAGTAATTCACTCCATATAAGATATTAAGGGATTAAGACATCCCGTGGTGGACCTGAAAAGAACAGACAAAGGGATATATTTTGTCAAGATGGCTGATTTAACTCAGCACAAAAATCGATATGCCACAAAAGAAAACTTACCAATTAACCTCCAAACATCTTCTAAAGATATAACTAATGCCCCAAGGCATAGTAAAAATAATTAGGGATATACTAGCTGCTGCCCGCGACGTCGTCTGCGTGAACGCTATGCAGCACCAAACGCACCTACGATTATAACACTGCTAGCGTGATAATATGTAGCCTATATGTTGACCCGACTTCTTAACTATCTTCACGCCAAATTTGAAGTAAATCCATGCAGTACTTTTTGAGTTTATCCCGGAAAGACAAACAGACAAACAGACAAACAGACAAAAATTCTAAAAACTATATTTTTTGTGTTGGGGCTAAACTTTTAGCCCTATTAAATTATATACTAAGCAGAGATTTCAGCACAGATAAATCCAGGTATATCGTAGAAGGGTTTTATTAAAATTTGTTTTTACATTGAAAAAGCTTACGATCAAGTGACACAATAATATTTGTAAAAGAATAAGACATAGAACAGTTGCTATCTAAACATAATAAAACTGACATGACAACAGTTCTATTTATAGCCAGTCTTGCTTTCCTAACAAGTATACTCATAAATAGGTCTGAATATCACATTAAATATGTATATTCAATACGCCCCCTTAATGTGCATATTCTAAATAAACCACAATACAATAAAACAAATGAATAAGAAACCTATATCAAAGAACAATGAATACAAATAGAAAATAAAAAAAAAAAATTAACAAGCTATGCCTAAACCGCATGTCACTTATAGTGCTTAACTCTAGGCAACGCCTTCGTTAAAATGTCGGCAAGCATTGAGTCGGTCGGTGTATACTTTAACTCAATGCTCGTATTGTTCTTTAATACATCCCTTATAAAGTGATACCTTATGTCGATGTGTTTACTCCGAGAATGGAACATTGGATCATTCGCAAGGCAAATCGCTCCCTGATTATCTACATGCAAAGATAATGGTGCAAACTTATGTAGCCCAATTTCCGTGAGTAAACTGTTTAAATACATTGCCTCCTTCATTGATGATGCCAAGCTCACATATTCCGATTGACATGAAGAAGTCGATATGCATTTTTGTTTTTGTGACTTCCAAGATACGCATCCACCACCTAGCACGAAAACATAACCAGAATAAGATCGTCTATCAATCAAACATCCACCCCAATCAGCATCTGAATACCCTTGCAATGATTTACCTGTTTTCGTAAATATCAGTCCATATTTTTTTGTAAACTTTAGGTATCGTAGTACTCGCTTTGCTGCGGTCCAATGTATTTTATTGGGAGAATCCAGAAATTGGCTTAAAATAGCCACAGTGTTTGTTATGTCTGGGCGCGTTCCCATTGAAAGATACATCAAGGAACCGATTAATTCGCGATATGGATATTGATCTATACTTTTTTCGGTTGATTTCATTAATTTATTCTTGGTTTCCATGGGTGTTGATATAGGATCACAATTTCCCATATCAAACTTTGTAAGTAAATCTTCAATATATCTTTGTTGTGACAATTTAATGCCAATGTCACATTTGTTAAACTCTATGCCCAATATGTATTTCGCAACGCCATAGTCTTTCAATTCAAACTTAGTTGCCAGTTCCCTTTTAAAGCTCTTTATACATTCTTCTCTTTGCGATGCAACTAAAATGTCATCTACGTAAACTAGCACAAAGAGTTTCGTTTGCGAATCTATGTCCTTAAAATAAAGACACGGCTCATTTAATGAAGCTTGCAACCCCATGCACTTCAGCTGCTCATCGAGCCGGATATTCCACTGGCGACCAGCTTGTTTCAGCCCGTATAGCGACCTCTTCAATCGGCACACGTCGCTCCCTGTCTTCAGATCAGTTAACATCTTGCTGGCTTTTTTATATATAGCTGAATCTGGTTGTTCTAGCCGTATGAGATCTTCCAGACATTCTTCTATAAGATCAGGAATCTTCATGTATATTTCTTCGTCTAACAAACCGTTCAAGTAGGCCGTATTAATGTCCAACTGGTGAATTTCAAGATCGAGTTCCGCTGCAAGTGCTACTAGCAACCTTACAGTATCAAGTCTTGCGACAGGCGCAAAGGTGCTCTGGTAGTCAATACCATAACGTTGACTGAAACCTTTTGCTACCAACCTGGCTTTCTTCTTCTCGGTCTTGTCTATATTTAGTTTTGTTGTCAGTATATAACGACAACCAACAACGTTTCGGCCCTTAGGTTTATTAACTATATCAAAAGTATCGTTCTTAATCAAACTTTTAACTTCCGAAAGTATTGCATCTTTCCATCCTTTCCTCTCATTACCGGACAAGGCCTGCTTTAGTGTAATTTCTGCAGCACCGACGAAATCCTGACAATCTGCAAACTCATCCGTTGATTTGTTGTTATCTTCCGTGGAAATTTCCGGTGCCACTTCAATCATGTTGTATATTTTCCGCGGACGTCCAACATGGCCTCGCTCCAGTCTTGGTCGTCCTGGACCTCTCTTCCCCCCATCAACGTGAACGTTATCTTGATGATAAATATGTTGAGGTGGTCCTACGACAATGTCTGGGTTATCTGTCGGTTGATTGTCATCAACAGTCGAATCTTGTCCTCCATTTCCTTCCTGAGGTATAGAAATCGGGTCTTTGACTTCTTCCTCGTGATTGAAGTTGTCTACAGTTGGATTTTTGTTGACTAATGTAGGATAAAACTCAACATCCACGGTCACAGGTGAACTAGATACATTTTCCTGCTTAATACTAAAGGGGTCTATCTGTAAGTTAACATTTTCTTTATCTTGACACTGCACTTCATGGAATTTTACATCTCTTGACATAATAACTTGTCTTTGTTGCGGTATCCATACACGATAACCTTTTCGATCTCTTGGATAACCAACGAAAATTCCTTCCAGGCTTCGTGGTGCGAACTTATCTTTCCCGGCTGTCTTGTCTAATATGTGTACCTTCGATCCAAACTTATGTAAGTATTTTAATTTGACAGGTCGTTCAAACCACTTCTCAAAAGGTATTCCACCTCCAAGACTTCTTGTCGGGCAAAGGTTTCTAACATGACATGCTGTCGGTACAGCCTCAGCCCAGAAACCTGGTGAAAGTCCTGACGAAATCAGCATACATCTCGCCATTTCAATCAAAGTTCTGTTTTTCCTCTCAGCTACTGAGTTCTGTTGAGGTACGCCAGGAATTGTCAATCTTCTTCCTATTCCTTCTTTCTTCAAGAATTCATCAAACTCTCGATTGCAGTATTCACCTCCGTTATCCGTATGAAGATATGTTATTTTTCGTCCTAATAAGTTCTCGACGTGATTTTTGTAAACCTTAAATGTGGTAAAAACTTCACTCTTTTTGCTAAGAAAATATACTTCACACCATCTTGTGCTATCATCGATAAATGTCACAAAATAATTAGCTCCATTTATTGACGTATGTTTCATGGGTCCGACTACGTCAGAATGCACTATTCTCAACTTTTCATTACAAGGCCCACTTGAACTAGGAAAAGGTAACATACTCATTTTTCCTTTCACACAAATGTCACAATCATGTAACCTGTTTACATCTGACATCTTAACGTTCAAGCCACATTTATTTAAGACTCCAACGAGATCCTTAGCATTCAGGTGACCTAAACGTTCATGCCACAACCACGCGTCAACCTTTCGTTCACTAATCGCTGACACTCTGTCACATTGTTCTTCAGCGTAAAATAAATTACCTTTACGCTTGGCAACCAGTTTAGTATTACCATAACTATCTTTGACACTAGCTATGTTACCATTAAACGTTACACTAAACCCTTGATCAGTAATTTTTGCTACTGAAATCAAGCCACATCGTAAATCCGGAACAAATAGAGTATTGGGCAATTGAACTATAGTTTTAGAACCATTATCATCACATGTAAATAACTTTATCGTCCCCTTACCTTGTACTTTTGTGCTTGAATTTGTTGCTAAATTTAGCTTACCGGACAAAGGTAACAGTGTTTTGTCAAATTTTCTTGCATCATTACAAAGATGCGAAGTACATCCGCTATCGAGGATCCAATTTCCATTCTCGTTGCATACAGCATTAACATCTGAAACACAATTAAATGTTACAAAATTGGAATCGATATTTGGTAATTCACAATCATTCGACACATACTTCACAGTATCACTACGCTGTTCCTTGTATTTCTTCGTACATTCAGAAGATTTATGACCATACTGGTGACATTTAAAACATTTGTATCTAAATTTCGAATTTCCTTGCTCTGTACCATTCTTTAATTTAAAAGATTTCTTTCCTTTAACAAAAAATGCCTTATCTACACTTTCTTTTCGATTTCTGGAATGTTCCTCTTCTAAAATTTTAATCTTTAGTGTCTCTGGATCTGGCAATGAATCTCGAGATTCTATAGCACACCTGAAATTCTCAAAGCTGGATGGTAAGCTGTACAAAAGCATTATCGAAGTTAGATCGTCATGCATTTCGATGTCCATGTCAGCTAACTGACTTTTCACCTCAAAAAATCTCATGACATGTTCCCTAATGTCTCCACCTTCCTCCAATTTGTGAAGCAACAGTTGTTTCAATAAAGTCGCCTTCTTTGCAGGTCCCTTCGATGCGTGAATGTTATGGAATTTCACCCATACATCCCGCGACGTTTTACATCCTCGCAGATGTCTTAGTTCGCTCGGGATAATCGACAAAATGAGATCAGACTTAGCTTTCGAGTCTCCAATATCCCATTTGGCTGCTTCGGCAGGTTCGACTGGTTTTGTGATACTTCCATTGACGTATCCCCAGGCATCGTTTTTTATTAAAACGGCTTCCACTTGGATTTTCCAGGTCTCATAATTATTTTGATTGAGAAGGTCAATCTTCGCAGTACTCATTATAGCCACAAATTTCTTCCCTTTACGTTAAAATTTTACCTGGATCGTTATGCTAGGGACTATAACCACTGTTGGGGCTAAACTTTTAGCCCTATTAAATTATATACTAAGCAGAGATTTCAGCACAGATAAATCCAGGTATATCGTAGAAGGGTTTTATTAAAATTTGTTTTTACATTGAAAAAGCTTACGATCAAGTGACACAATAATATTTGTAAAAGAATAAGACATAGAACAGTTGCTATCTAAAGATAATAAAACTGACATGACAACAGTTCTATTTATAGCCAGTCTTGCTTTCCTAACAAGTATACTCATAAATAGGTCTGAATATCACATTAAATATGTATATTCAATATTTTGTTTCTGTTTCGATTGTAGATCATACCCCAAGTATTCTTTTAAAAAAATATTCAATGTACAGTTTTGACTTTCCTACCATTTTATTATATGTATAGATAATTGAGATTTCGCCGACAACTGTACTTGCGAACTCAAGACTCGAACCAAAAAGATGGATGACAGAGCGCAAAGAGTATTTATAAGCTTCGACATCCCAGTTCACTCACTCTGACCGAGAGATTACAAAAACCGTATTAAGGGCGCTCTACACTCTCCAAAACTATCAATCGAACGGGAGTGAGAGGTACTAAAAAAAAGTGTTACAGTAGTGTGAATATGTAGTATGTAAGTGTTCGTAAAGTTATTCGTAACATTAAAAAAGGTTGCAAGAGGTTATTGTGTTTGCAAGTTGGCAAAAAAGAATGAATATAATTAGCAGTGATATTAAGCAGAACTTTTAACAGAGTTTTTTAAATCATTGTTTGTAAGTATGGGTATAGGTGGCGACGTTTCGTTTTCAATTATATGAGCTCATTTGCCTTAGTTTTACAGTCCCTGAGTAGTTTTTTATTCTGAATAGTTAAATGTTCATTAATATAAACTTTATTGGCAAGGTCGCCACCTAGGCCCATATCTTTAGCACTTAAACCACGTTTTTTCTTTGCTGCCGCAACCACGGCGTCTTTGGTGGAGCAATTTTTAAACCGGGCTACAATGACTCTGGAATTCTTGGTGGCAGGAGAGGCTCGTCGCGGCTGCACTCTGTGGGCAAACTCAACCTCATCCCGACTCAGTGATAATCTAAGGTGCTCGGCGACTTTAACAACGACATCTAAGGTGTTCTCGGTGTTGGCCTCGGGAACGCCGACAATTTCGACGTTTTGCAGTTGAGACCACTGTTGCTGGCGTGCAATATCCATTTCAATGGTGCTGATACGAGTTTCACAAACGACTAATTCACGTTTAAGAGTACTGTTTTCTTCGCGTAGAGACTTAATTTCTGCCGTGCTTGAGTTACAGCCCTTTAGCATATCATCGTATTGAGAACTTATAAACTTAATTGCGGATTCTGGACTGCCTATTTGCTCTTTTACTGGCTGTAATTCTGCCGCTAAAGCTTTTTTTATTAATGTAGGAAGTTGCTTCATGACGGATTCGAAATCTGGTGATGGAAAGGACAGTGACTGTGGTTCATTTGCTGGTGATTTTGTTTTCCTGAATGTTACATTAGAACTATCTGTTACTATATGAGAGCTAAGAGTTGCATGTTCTTGTTGTTTGACTGGTGTATTATTGTTGTCGCCTTTTGGGACTTTAGATGCACATAATGGACAAACCCACCTTGTATTTTTCTTAGGGGTGCTCGATTGAACTTTATCATTTGAGTTGACGGTAAGCTTACAGCCGGCACAAACGGTCATCTTTTTTGCTCGGGTGTCTTCGTTCACGGTGTAAGACGGAAAAGGCTATGACGATGCACAAATGACAGAGACACAGATGTTGGCTGGTAAGGTCCGATTGGTCCGTGATGTTTTAGGTACGAAACTTTCGTTAATGAACACCACATAAAAAAGGCACTTATTCACAATGCAACTTTTAGACTTATGAATCAAAGTAGCTTGTATATGATATTGATTTAGGACGAGAAAATTCGTATGCGTCTGCTTATAATGAGGTCAAAACGGAGACTAATAAGGTGGTATGTGTCGATTTGTTGACGTACCGAAGCTTCTTTAATGATCATTAAGCCATTATGGTTTTCCACTGGCTGGATGATGGCTGAATTCATCCGAAGGATGCTTAGGATGGTGATGCATCTGGAACAATGTTACGTCTGAGCATACGAAAATGTCCACGTATCGTTTTAGCTTTGATATATTTACCTACTATTTCAGCTATTTGTTCTGGGTGTATTTTTACTATAGTATATGGCCCTAGGTATCGTGGTTCTGTCTTTTTACTTCGAGCTATAGTCGCTATTCGTTTATATACTTGATCGCCTATCTTAAACTTTGGTTCTTCTGTGTTTTTGTCAAGTCGGATAATTATTTGTTCCTTTTCTATGGAAAGTTTATGTGTAACTAGGTTATGGGCTATTTCCATCTGTTTTCTATGATTATCCACATAATCCTGATAGTATTCTTGTGGGTAGAATATTTCGAGTGGGTTACGGCTACTAGTGTGATCATATAGTAATTCAAATGGTGAGAAATTCGTTGATGAATGTATCGTATTATTGTATGCTATTACTGCATTACGCATAAGGATATTAATAGGGTTTTTGTTTACTAAATTTTGTATTTTAATCATTTCACCTATGGTTGAATGAAACCTCTCTATAGGTGAATTGGAGTTGGGGTTATACGGTGTTGTAAAATTTATCAAAATATTGTATGAGGCACATATTTCTTTAATTATATCATTATCAAACTTGTGGTCAGAATGCGTAGTTATCTTTGAGGGTATACCTATTACTGAAAATACTTGTAGCATAGCTTCTGCGATATGTATACTTGTAGTTGCCTGCAGTGGCAAGACCTGTGCGAATTTTGTAAAATTATCTATTATTGTAAGGAAGGTCGTGTTGTCTGACATATATAAATCCATAAACATATGTTCCATAGGTTTTGAGGGGGTTGTTGTAAGTGCTATAGGTAGCTTTAAGGGATTTCTTTCGTATTTCGCCTTTAAACATATTTTGCATTTGTTTATATAGCTTTGAATGGATGCAAACATATTTTTCCAATGATAGTTCTTTTTTAGTCTTTTAAATGTTTCGTGTATACCGCGATGAATGTTTTTGCCTTCATGATACTTTTTTATAATTGCTATCTGTTCTTCCCTATCGTGGACTAAGGTAATCTTAGTTGTGCATTGATAAAGTTTGGGGCCTCGTGTATCAAATACTGTGTTGTATACTTGGCTGAAAAGTGGATACAATTCTTTATTATGAAAATAACAATACAATTTCCTATCGGCTATTGTGTGTTCTTTAAGGAATCTAATTATTTCTTCCTTTGTATTATTAACGGGAATAAAAACGTATTTGATAGTAAAGTTGTTCTTAGACTTATCCTCTACTCTATATTCGGAACCGGGAGTACTTCTAATATGAAATTGCTTCTGTTGTTTATCTATCGCGTCTGGGCAATTAGGTAGCTCATTAATCTTTGACGTACTCGGTGTGTTATCGCTATCCGATTGTTCATTGTTCTGAGCGGGAGTAGTCGGCATATTTAATAGGTCTCTTATATCTACTGAGCTGATATCAATATCAGTTTCATTGGTCGGGTTCAGGGGTGAGCTCGGTAACATTTGAACTTCCGAAATTAATTCTTCTAAGGATTGATTGTTATTTGTTTCAGGGGATATGTCTAAGGCATTTATCTTTATTCTAGATAAGGCGTCGGCGTTTGTGTTGTATTTGCCCGTCTTATATATAATGTCATAATTATACTCTTCTAATTTTAATCGCCATCGCGTTAATTTCGAATTGGGATCTTTTACATTCATAAGCCAGATTAGAGGTCGATGGTCTGTGTAGATTTTGAAGTTTCTGCCATATAAATAGGGTCTGAAGTATTTTGTTGCCCATACTATGGCTAGAAGTTCTTTCTCTATAGTAGAGTATCTAGTTTCGGTTTCAGAGAGAGTACGCGATGCGTAGGCTATTGGTCTATCAGATGCGTCGGTTGTTAGTGTAAAAGTTTCTGCAAAATTAGGATACTGAAGTATGGGAGCATTACACAAGACTGACTTTGATTTTTCGAAAGATTCTATAAATTCTGGTATATGATTAACTTTAGCGTTTTTCTTTAAACATTTAGTAAGTGGTTTTGTAAGTTTTGCAAAGTCGGGTATAAATTTCCTGTAATATCCTAGTAATCCTAGGAAGGATTTAATTTCTTTCTGTGTATTGGGAATAGGAAATGCCTTCACCGCTTTTATCTTATCTTCGTTTGGTTATAACCTTGGCTACATAGTACGTGACCTAAATAGTTTACTTCTTTCTGTAAGAATTCAGATTTGTCTAGTTGGATTTTAAAGTTATGTGTTTTGAGTCTGTCGAATACTTTTCTTATTTTCTGTAAATGATCCTGAAGGGATGTTGAACATGTAATAATGTCGCCTAAATATACTAAACATGTATCTACCAATAGGTCTCTCAAAATATTTGTCATAACTCTTTGGAATGTACTCGGGGCATTCTTCAAACCAAAAGGCATGCGAAGAAACTCATAGTGACGGTCTAAGCTGAACGCTGTTTTTTCAACGTCATCGGGATGCATCTCAAGTTGATGGTATCCTGATGCCAAGTCTATTGTACTAAAGTATTGAGCTCTGCCTAACTTATCCAATATATCGTTAATGTTAGGTATAGGAAATTTATCCTCGATTGTTCATTTAATTTACGAAAATCGACTACCATCCTCCACTTAGTTTTTCCCGAGGCATCGGTTTTCTTAGGTACTAAGTGAATAGGGCTGGACCAGGGTGACTGACTTTCCCTAATTATGTTTTTCCTTAATAGTTCGTCTACTTGATTCTTTAATTCCTCGGTTTCAGTAGGCGGTCTCCTGTAATTTTTTGTATAGACCGGAGTGTCATCTGTTAATCGCAGCTTGTGTTTTACTGTATGCGTAAATGTCAACGGTAACTACTCTGAATGAAATATATCTCTATACTGTGTAGCCTTTCCCTTTTTCTGAGAGGTTGCAATGAAACAAAGGGAATTAAATTAACGGTTTAATTTTGTGGTTAGTTAGTAAAGGTACATTTAGGAAATAAACACTGTAACTCCTACTTAAATTACTGTCAGGCTATCACAGTAACTAACCCTTGTAACGTAGTAGTTTTGTGGGTTATAAAAAATTAAAACTCGCGACCTTAGAATTTTGAGATTGGCAACATTATTTTTTTTCTTCAAGACGGACGGAACGCACCGCTGCTGTCAAGATGTGAAATCTTTTTTTGGGCCGGCTTTGCTGGCTAGATGTTGTGATCGTCCCATTTAAAAAACCTTAAATTTAATAAGGTGAAATACGTATAATATGTAGTCGCCGCAGTTTGTGTTAGAAATAAATTTTAGCCCATATTGGAAACCATATGGTAAGTCACATTGTCAAATCTTCACGTCTGATGTTAATCCTATTAGTTTGAACGAATATTCAGCTAGATATCTTTTTAAGGCTCCATCACAAATGTTGGTAATTGTCGTTTCTTAAATTATTCCAAATTGAAGCCTATAAAAAAAACATAACCTAGATCTGACCATCTCGGGTAATCAAGTTTATAATTCTTTCCAGGGTGCTTTGCAGGAGTAACTCTGGTGGAGTTTTCATTGTTTTTAAATGTGGCTGAAGCTGTTTGTTACATGATTTAACACAAGAGCATGAAATCCTCATGGTAACATGCAGATTTGCTTTAGTAAAATGTTGACCGAGGAGTTATAAGGTAATCTTTTATCTACTTACAACTATAAAATCAAGAAAGGAAGTACCTGTGGTGATATTGGATATTGATATTGGATATTGGATATTGAAACTGGATATTAGGTATTGTAGTGACATTAAGAGATAGAATATTCTTTAATTATTGTTTTAAAAGATAATCCTTGCGGTTAGTTTTAAGTAGACTTAAGCACTAACCTTAGTTTATTAATTATTTTGTTAATTTAGCTTCATGGTAATTTAAAGTACCTATATAAATTGTTCTTTTTATGTATAACAGAGACGGTGAGGTGATTTAGTATGGTGAACTCCCTCTCCTGAGCTAGTTAAACTTTTTTCTCACCGCTCTCTGTGTAAAGATACTCAGGACTCGCCTTGAACTATTACACAATAAAATCTGTGATATTTATCAGTATTAACATCTTTTATTTTATATCACAAGACCTGTTAAGTAGGACCTACCCCGCTATATCTTGGATAAGTAGGATCGAGGGTGAGTCTAGGGTGTTTACGCTCAGAGTATCTTTATTTTGTGACCTGTGTTTTGGTAGGAGTGTCTGGTTACTTACAACTTAAGCAATCTTCACTCCGGGCACAAACTGAACACTCCCCCCAATCCACAACGTTACAAATGGCGCCCAATCTTTAAATTTTTATTGTTTAAGGGTGTAATAATTGTTATTGCGTCCAATTTACATTTTTGTGTGTTGTTTTATTGAAAATAATATATCTCTTTTTGTCAATGTTACAACTTTGCAGTTCCAAATTAAAATTCATTTAATTTGTGTACAACAACACACTTTACTTTGTTTATTGAACATTTTATTGTCAAATACTGTTCTGTTTTTATTGTTTGTTACAAACAAACTTTTTTCAGGTAATTTCTTTTATTTCTTTTATAATAATAATAATAACTTTATTTTCATTAAAAACAGGTTTTACAGGGTTATCATCTGGGGCCCTCTGTTTAGCTCAAAATGACTGTGTTAGAGGGTCCCGCTCTTCCGTACATTATTTTAAAATACAAGTTATATTTACTAATTTTACAATTATATACAAAAAAAAGAGTAATAAATAATAATAATAATGAAATGAAATTTATACATAAATGGCAAATTTTAGCTGGTAAAAATAACATTATATGTAACTTATTAATTCTAAATTATTTCAGTGATTATTTACAAATTGAGAAAATAAATCAATTACTCTAACTTTTAAGAGAGCTTAGAGATAGTATTTTTAAAAAGATAAATTTACAAATACAATTAATTAAAATATATATATATATTTTTTTTATATATAAAATATTGAATTTTTTATTTCACGATAATAATTATTTAATTTTAGGTATACGTTAACAACCCCCACGATTGTGAGCGTGCGTGTTTGTGTGTGCGTTTGTGTGAGAGTGTATGTGAGTGTGAGTTTGAGTGTGTTGTGTGTAATGTCATGTAATGTCAGTGAACATAAGTTATAGTATGGGTCTCAATATTTGTTCGCATTCCTCATAGTTTAAAGATTTCAACCATAAATCAAGTTTGTATTTGCATTCTGAATAAAGATTGATATATATATTTAACTTTCTGTTTACATAGTTATAAAGCTGTGCTGACCGTTTATTAAATTGCATGCTAGCAAAACTTGTTTTCGTTTGTGGGATCTGGCAAACTATGTCTTTTCTTCTTTTAGATTTTATAATGTCTTTGTCGTACTTTAATAATTTATGTTTAAGTAGTACGATATTTTTAATGTACAATTTTCTAACGGATAAGAGGCCACTAATTTGATAAAGGTTTTCCGTTGGGTATCTTGCTTTTTTAAAGAAAATAGTCTTAATGAGGGCCCTTTGTGCTCTTTCAATGTTAATAAATTTTGTTTTGTCGGTACCTCCCCATACTGGTATACAATACGTTATAATTGATTCTACCAGTGCAGTATATATTTGATTAATAAGTTTATTGGACTCTGTTTTTGGTACAACATGCCGTAATGTCCTAAATATCCATGTCAATTTTCTAATTCTATTACTTACTTGCTCCAAATGTGGGTGCCAACACAGTCTCTGGTCAATAATAATTCCTAAGTATTTAGTTTGAGTCAATTTATTAATTTTGGAACAATTACAGGTCAAGTCATTACTATCGTCACATTCATGGATTTTAATGAAGAAGTTTTCATTTGGCTGGTTTTTATTCAGTATACTGAAGCAGATATAATTAGTTTTAGTCGTATTTAATGTGAGCATATTATGTCTTAGCCAGGTTGCAATGCGTTTCATGCCTGCTTCTGCGTAAGATTTTACCGTATCCCAGGAATTACCCTTAAATACGACCGCGGTATCATCGGCGTAGGAAAATATCTGTGCATTTATCACGTTTAAGTTGCAAAGCTCGTTCAGATAGATTAGGAACAGAGTCGGTCCAAGCACGCTACCCTGAGGCACCCCAAAAGTTACCTCCGCATTGCCACTTGTCACTGAGTCTAGTCTCACTCTTTGCTTCCGTTCTGTTAGGTAGTGTTCAAAGAGTTTGAGTGGCACTTCCCTAATGCCGATATTTTCCATCTTTTTTAAAAGGTTTGGAATTGACACTGTGTCAAATGCCTTTTTGAGGTCTATAAAAACTGTCAAACATTTGTTACCTATATCTAATTGGTCTGTTACTAGTGAGGTCAATTTTGTTACAGCATCGGATGTTGATATACCTTTCCTGAAGCCAAATTGACATGGGGATATTAAGTCGTAATCAGTCAGGTACTTAAGTAAACGTAAGTTTAACAACTTTTCCAGTATCTTAGATATAGCTGGTAAAACGGAAATCGGTCTGTAATTATTTACATCATCTCTGTCACCATCCTTGTATATAGGAGTGATAACTGATTGTTTTAAGAGTGACGGGAAAATTCCTTTCTGGAAACAAAGATTAGCTAAATGTGATATTATAGGAACAATTTCTTTTCTAATAAACTTCAGGAATTTGGTAGAAATGTTGTCCCAGCCAGGAGCACTTTCAGATTTGAGGGTCATCAAAACTCTATCCACTTCATCATGGTCGGTGTCTAGAAGTACGAAGGAATTTGATTGTGAGTTTTGTTTAGTACGTTCAGAGGGATCTTCTGGAGTTTTAATTTGTTCTGCTAACTGCTTTCCTATGTTGACAAAAAAGTTGTTAACATAGTTTGCCGATTCGAGGGGTGTAGGCTGAACATTTAGTAAAGGTGTACTATCATTTTTAACATTTTTGGTGTATGTTATATGCTTAATACTATCCCAGAGTGTTTTATTGTTTGTAACTGACTTAGCTAATAGTTCCCTTTCATACTTCCTTTTTAATTTCTTAATTAAGTTATTACAATACGTTTTATATCTAGAGTAGGTTATCTTAAGAGTTTCGTTAAAAGAATCATTTTTTAGATTTCTCTGTAATTTATTTCTTTGTCTAATGCACCGCAGGATGCCAGGCGTAATTCAAGGCTTAATGAGTCTTTTATTACATGGAATTGTTTTAATGGTAGTACTTATTTCAATGGACTCAGTCAATTTCGTAATAAGAATAGAAGTCAATATTTCGGGATCGTCACAAAGCATTAAATTTGATATGTCATTTTGTTGTAGGTGTAATAAAGCGTTTTCAAAATTAATCGATCTTGTAAAGTTTTTATGAGTTTTATTTGTTTTCTGTTTTGTCAAAGACATAAATATTGTAAAATGATCCGTTATTGATGTGTCCAATACAGCTATCGAAGCTTTAACTGTCGGTTTATTTAATTTTAGCATAAGGTGATCCAGACAATTACTTCCTCTAGTAGGTAGCGTATGTCCAGGAAGCAAACCAAACAATGAGAGTGCGTTCAAGTAGCTCGTTCTATTATTTCTTTCTTGAAGTGTTTCTGTTGGTTTTATTACTAGATTTATGTTTATATCTCCCGCTATTATAATACTTTTTTGTGAATGTATCGTTTCCATATGTGAACTCAATGAATTTAAAAAATCACTGCAATTCGGATGTGATGGGGATCTATATATGCCTAGTATAATATTATTGTGTATATCTAGCTGTAAACAAGACGCGTGATTTAATTTAACTTCCTTTATCTTGTGATGTAATGTATTTCTGACATATATAACCACACCATCATTTTGATTTAGCTGGCAAGTAGTCATATATGAGCGGTAGTGGTCAATTTGAGGAATCGGTTTATTTTTATCAAGTCTACATTCTGTAAGGATAATAATGTCAATATCAAAATTAAAGTTGGTTAATGTCAGTACAAAATTATCAAAGTTGTGATATACACTTCGTATATTTTGAGAGATGATTGTCAGGTCACCCTTATGCACAATTATATGCTTGTTAATTTCTGAGCAGTCACAAGTAATAGATTTAGCGATTTCCAAGTTGTCTATGTCTTCTAAGGTTTGCAATGTCTCACCCATTGGAAATTATTAGATTAAAAGTCGTTATATTTGGTATGATATAAATGTTACATGACACTGCTATGAGGTATGTTATTTCAAAAAGGTGCAGAGTGTGAATGTATTGTGTGATTGTGTATGTTGAGATTTGGTTGTGTATATATGGTAAGTTTGTGTGTGTGGGTTGTTTAATGTTTACATATATGTCTATATTGTTAATTGCTATTTCAATAAAGTATTTATCTGGCATCTGGCGTCATACTGTTTTTTGTAGTAGGTGTTGTACTTGGGATTCATTTTTAATCAGTATAATTGGAGAGCTATCATCATGTCTTACGAATACCCGGCCAAAGGATGTCCAACAGTATTTGTATGTACAGGACTTTGCAAGGTCCCTAGCTAAAAAGAAAAGCCGGGCGTTTTTTTGAGTTAGCTGCTCCGATATATAGATTGGGGTATTTTCATTTTTTGTAAATCCTAGGTGTTTTGCTTGAAGTTTATCGTTTTTATTTTTACGATTAAAAATCTTGCTATTATTCAAAATTTCTGATTTTAAAGCGGTTGAATTTAATTCTATTATAATGGGTGTGTTCTTGAGTCCCTTTTCTCTTCCATTAAGCCTATAAATATCGTTTATATGATGGTCTTCAATTTTAAGGTTGATATGCTTCGAAAGATTAGAGATCATTTTCATCAAGTCACTTTTTGTCTCGTTGGTAGGTTTTGGCACATTTTTAATCTCTAAATTTGTTTTTCTACGAATTCTTTCCATATCCTCGATCTTTTCTTCCAAAAGTATAATGCGTTCGCGGTCCTTTATTGCTTGGATTTCTAGTTGTTCTATTTTTTTACAGAATAATTCGTTTTGGCTCGTAAGAAAGGAAATAGATGAGTCAATGTTAATGTATGATTGCTGTATGCCTTTTAAATTTGTATTGATGTTTTGTAATTCTTTATCCTGCTTTAAGATAAACTTTGAGAACATATCTTTCATCTCTTGTTTAAAGCTATCTAAATCAGAGTTATTTTTAACTACACTTCTTTTTTTCAACTTTTGTGGAACATCATTGGGACTATTATCGTTTATGGAGTCGACATTTGATTTCGATTGCGATTTATCTATGCTAGGGTGCATTCCAGAAGTTGGAGATATTGAAAAGTTCACCTTTGAAGGTGGGCTGCGTCTGAGAGGCATTTTTGAAACCAATTTAATTAATTTTCTACCAAAAAATAATTTCTCCCAAATACTGTCCACGAGAAGACAGCTTTATTTTATTTTAATACTGGCAACAATTGTACTGTGTGTGTCTTGCGTGACAGTTGAGTGAGGTTATTTATATCTGTCTGTCAGTCAGTGCTATTTTAGAAATGTTTGTTTACAATAACACAGATTTACAGTTATGATATTTGACGAAAGTTGCGTTAGATTGGTCGAAGGATTTTTGTAACGGTAAAATATTTAGACACTAACCGTTTGTTCAGCAATTGTATTTAGTGATATTTCTTATAATGTTTTGTCTGCGGCAAGTTGCTTTTGTGATTTTACTTCCTTGTGATTTCTTCTCAATGTTGAACACCAGCTTCACTTTATTTATGTAATTTTTCCAACAAATAACTATTATTTATGTGAGAGCGCGCGAAAACGATGTTACTCATACGAGAGCGAGATTTACATTGATGTTACCATATATTCTTACATTAGCTGATATTTACAGATATATTTTGTATTTAATTATAATACTAACATAGTATTTAATATTATTAAGGTTTTCTTGTTAAAATATCACCATGGCGAACTTAAAATCAATTAATTTTCATGCTTTAAATAAGGAAGAACTCATTTATGAAGTTCTTATTCGTTCTGAGACACCAAGCACAACTGTAGAAGGGCTGAGGAAGCAACTTAGAGTTTTGTCTAAGGAATGTTCTCCAGATGACATATATGTATTGGATGACAAGGTCGATGTTGAGGAAGAGCTTCCAATGATTGAAAGTAAGCTGCTTGAACTATCCAATTTGTTTGACAGTGATAAAAGTTCGAGTTCACGGTTCAAGGGTTTATGCAGTCACTTGTATTGGCGAATAAATAGGTTGTCTTCTAGTAGCCCAGCGTTGCAGAAGAAGATTTTGTCTCTTAATGATAAATTAAAACCTTATTTGTCTATAGACACTTCAGCTGTACCATCTGTCAGTGCAGATGTTCAGGTACCACTGGCCCCGACTATTGTTGAGTGTTCTGGGGATAGAAATATTGTCAGGTGGAATATTAAATTTAATGGTTTAACTGATCCAAGGTCATTCCTCGAACGTTTAGAAGAGCTTCAAAGCTCAAATGGTGTATCAGATACCAAATTGTTTAATTCTGCATCGCAGTTATTTTGTGATCAAGCACTACTGTGGTTTAGAGGTGTTCGCAGCGAAGTCAATAGTTGGCATGAGCTGAAACAATTGCTATTAGAGGAGTTTGATCCTGTTGATTATGACTATAGGTTGTTAGGTGAAATCCGTGCCAGGACCCAAGGGGTTGACGAACCAATTCATATTTATTTTTCTATAATGTCTTGTCTTTTTGAAAGGCTTAGGAAGTCTTTGAGTGAAGAGGAGAAACTTGAGATTTTAAGTCATAATATTAGACCCTATTTTTCTGAACAATTAGCTTTAATTGATATTTACACAATTTCAGATTTAAAAACTAAGTGTAGGAAGCTAGAAGCAGCTAAACAGCGCTCTGGTTTATTTAATGAGCCTACTAAGAGTAATTGTATTTTGTCACAGGATTTTTCCTATAAATCAAAACAAAGAAGTAATTTTAATCAGGTTGCAACTTTTAATCAAAATTTCCAGAGTACACAGAACAAACACATGCCTAACAAACAATTCACACAAAACAAAAGTTCATTTAACAAACAAAACAATAACATTAAAAATCCTAAGATTTGTTTTAAGTGTGGGAAAAGTAACCACAATTTTAAAGAATGCGGTAAAGTTGTTAACAACAACCAAACACAAGTTCATTGTTTTAAGTGCGGTAATTTAGGTTACACAATTAGGTCTTGTCCAAAATGCAAGTCAGTAAATAATTCAAAAAACTAATTTGCAAGGATCGTAGCATTTTTAAACATAAAAATAATAAAGATAATTTAGCTTCGATCCTGTTTTCATGTAATACTAGTGATGTTCGACCTTATGTCAAAGTTGTCATAAATAATGACTTTGAAATGTTAGGTTTGTTAGATTCTGGTGCTTGTGTTTCCATCTTAGGGAATAATTCCCATAATAAATTAATTAATTTAGGTTTTCAATTTATTAAACAAAATGACCATTCTTGTAGTGTTGCAAATGGTTTAACAGTTGAAACCATAGGTTATATGTTTATACCAATTACTTTTCAAAACATTACAAACATCATAAAATTTTTTGTCATTCCAACAGTAACTGCTGAGGTAATTTACGGTTGTGATTTTTGGAAGGCTTTCAACTTAGCTCCAAATATTTTTGAAGAAATTGATTATAGAGCAGCACCTGAGTATTTTTTAAATCAGTGTAACTCAGTTTCAAAATCTGGTATACATACATTGCAGCCTTTTGATAATTTAACTGAACAACAAAAGCAAGCTGCTAACTCTATCATTAACAAGTATGAAGAGATTTCTTTTGAGAATAAAGGGTTAGGTAGAACTAACTTAATTGAACATGTTATCGATACAGGCGACTCCGCTCCGATTCGCACAAAACAATATCCATTGTCACCTGAAAAACGGCAAATATTGAGTTCGGAACTGGATAGGATGCTAAAATTAGATGTAGTCACTCCATGTGAATCACCATGGAATAATCCTGCTTTGCTTGTCCAGAAATCAAATGGCGAGTGGAGATTTTGTTTAGATTGTAGAAAAGTCAATTCTGTCACAAAAGGTGATGCATATGCAATTCCTTATATACCGCAAATCTTGGACAGTCTAAAAGAAGCTCGTTACCTAAGTTCCATAGATTTAAGTTCAGCTTTTTGGCAGATACCGCTGCATAAAGATTCACAGGAAAAAACTAGTTTCACAGTTCCAGGCCGTGGGTTATTCAAATTTAAAGTTATGCCTTTTGGTCTTTGCGGAGCACCCGCAAGACAACAAAGATTAATGGATAAACTTTTCAATCATAGTTTTTGTAGCGATGTTGAAGATGGAATGGTGTTTTGTTACGTTGATGATATTATTATTTGTTCATCTAGTTTTGAAACTCACATGTTATTGTTACACAGAGTACTAGAGAAACTTAAATTTGCCAAATTAACTATAAATTTTTTGAAATCAAAGTTTTTTAGAGACTCTTTAAAATATTTAGGATATGTTGTTGATGAGTTTGGTCTTCGAACAGACCCAGATAAAGTTTCAGCTGTATTAAATTTCCCAACACCAAAAACTGCGCGAGATGTAAAAGTTTTCTTAGGAACTTGTTCTTGGTATAGACGTTTTATTAGAGATTTTTCAACTATTGCCGCTCCTTTAAATAGACTTACGAGTAAAAGTAAAAAGGCACCACCATTTCAATGGAGTGCAGAAGCTGAATCAGCATTTAATACTTTGAAAAACGCTCTTGTCACAGCTCCAATTTTAGCAGTTCCAAATTTTTCTAAACCTTTTACAGTTCATTGTGATGCGTCAGGTTATGGTATTGGTGGTATGCTTTCTCAAAATTTAGACGGTCACGATCATCCTGTTGCTTATGTTAGTCGATCGTTGTCCAAAAACGAGCAGAACTATAGCACTACAGAAAGAGAAGCATTAGCTGTTATTTATGTTGTCGAAAAGTTTCAAGCTTATTTAGGGTCCAGACCATTTACTGTCATAACAGATCATGCAGCTTTAAAGTGGTTCATGAATTTAGAAAATCCTACTGGCAGATTAGCCAGATGGGGATGTAGACTTTCACAATTTAATTTTGATATACAACATAGAAAAGGTACAGATAATGTTGTTCCTGATACCTTATCTAGATTAATTAAAGTAGATGTCATAAACCAAATTTCTGATGAATGGTATGATAAAATTTTTAAAGGTTGTTCAGATCATCCTTCTAATTTTCCAAATTTTTGCGTAAAAGACGGTAAACTATTTAGATATTCAAAGAGTAAATATAATTTATTAAGTGAATTTGATTGGAAAGAAGTTGTTAGGAAGTCTGATAAGGAAGAGGTTTTAAAGGCAAATCATAATGACTGTACGGCCGCACATTTTGGTGTTTTTAAAACTCATAGGAGGTTGTGCCTACGTTATTACTGGCCAAATATGTTTAAGGACGTTGTCAATTATATTAAGTCTTGTGATGTTTGTGCCGCCTATAAACAGTCAACTAAATGTCCTAGTGGACTTATGGGTCAACCAAAAGTTTGTTATAGACCATTCCAAGTAATGTCAATTGATTTGGTTGGACCTTTACCTCGTTCTAATTCAGGTTATACATTTTTATTAGTCACAACTTGTTGTTTTTCTAAATATACACTTTTATTTCCATTGCGTCGTGCAACTAGTGCAGCTGTAGCGAAATCTTTTGAAGATAATGTTATTTTAGTTCATGGAGTACCTGAAACCGTAATTGCGGACAATGGAGGCAATTCACGGGATCAGAATTCAAGACACTTTTAAAACGATATAATGTCCCAAATTTACATTACACACCACGTTACACTCCTCAAGTTAATTTAGTTGAAAGGTACAATAAAACGATTATGACTGCTGTTTCGTCATACGTGCAGGAAAATCACAGAAACTGGGATAAAAATTTGCGGAAAATACAGTTTGCAATTAATAGTGCTGTAAACGAGTCCACGCAGTTTACCCCATTTTTCTTGGTTCATGCTAGAGAACCTGCCATAAATGGCAACGTTTATAAGGACAGTGACAAGTCATACGAAGCAAATGTACCTAGGGAAGAGTACGCTGGTGAATTTGGTATTTTGAAAGATATTTTTACTAAGGTTAGGGAACATTTATTAAAGGCTCATGCTGCTAATGCAACACATTATAATTTAAGACGCAGACAAGACAAATATAAGGTAGGAGACATAGTTTGGAAACGCACTTTTGTTCAGAGTGATGCTAGTAAATTTAAAATGGCAAAACTTGCTCCTAAATTTGAGAAGTGTAGGGTCACTAAGGTTTGTTCTCCACTTGTTTATGAGTTGGAGAGAATGGATGGTCATCCTATTGGTTCATGGCACGTGAAGGACCTAAAGGTTTAATATGTTTTGTGTTTTATTGAAACTTCACCATTGGTAGTCCTTATTTTTTTGTGTTTATACATTTTTATATAACCATTTTGGTAGATATATTTTCTTTTTGTGAAATTTTTTTTCACTAAATGTTAGTGTATTTTTTATCTGTCAGATAAATCTGCAGATAAATATATTTTTTGTTGTACAAGTGGTATTTCTCTACTACTCACTTGGTACAGATTTTGGTTACTGTCAGTATTGAGTTCAATCTGCAGTTATTTTGTTGTCATATAGGTGGTATTTCTCTATTACTCACCTGACACATTTTTGTTGTTTCGGCAATATTTTGTTATAACTGTCAGTTATACTGAAGTTATATTTTTTTTTAAGTAATAGCTAAAGGCAAATTCAATTCGATGTCCATTGTTAGTTCTGGTGTAAAGTTGGCTTTACAACTTTTATACTGAAGTAGTATGTTTTTGTTATTGTTTAGTGTTGCACAGATTTTGCTGTGTTAACACAAAGACAGTAATTCTGAAAGAGATGAATGTAAGGAATGAATGGTTATGTTAGTTACTAATTTTGCAAAGAGCGCTCTAGAAGATGATGTATGTTCAACCCGATGATGAATGAATGTGAATGAATGGTGATAAGACTGACACAACTCAAGGACTCATTGAATGACTTTATGCTATGGCCGGTCTTGTAAGGAATGTGTAGTTTGTATAAAATCTGACCTGCCTGTTGGTTTTTTTTTGGATTGATAACTGAAAGATGGATATTTATTTATATTTTTTAGTAAGTAGGTTTACTTACTAAACTTAATGTTGTAATTTTGGTATTGTTTTTTTTAACAACTGTTTGTTGTTACTTAAGTGGCTGTTATGCCTATATATATTTTTCTAATACAACTTTGTTGATAGTTGGTTGTAAACTTTGTTACTTACAAGTTTTTTTTCTCTTTTAACAGCTGTTGAGTTGTTGTTTTGTGGTGATGGGTTTTAGTTATACCTTATGGTATGTTGGCCATAGGTGTAACAATTTTTTTGTTTTGTTACTGATATATTTCACAGATTGTAGGTATCTACCTATCTACTTAGATTCATTGTTGTGTTATAACTTAGTTTTTTTCTCAGTTTAGGTTGGTTGTAGATTGTTTCAACGCCGGGACGGCGATCGGTTCACTTCATGACCCTTTTCTTTGGAGGGGGGGCATTGTAACGTAGTAGTTTTGTGGGTTATAAAAAATTAAAACTCGCGACCTTAGAATTTTGAGATTGGCAACATTATTTTTTTTCTTCAAGACGGACGGAACGCACCGCTGCTGTCAAGATGTGAAATCTTTTTTTTGGGCCGGCTTTGCTGGCTAGATGTTGTGATCGTCCCATTTAAAAAACCTTAAATTTAATAAGGTGAAATACGTATAATATGTAGTCGCCGCAGTTTGTGTTAGAAATAAATTTTAGCCCATATTGGAAACCATATGGTAAGTCACATTGTCAAATCTTCACGTCTGATGTTAATCCTATTAGTTTGAACGAATATTCAGCTAGATATCTTTTTAAGGCTCCATCACAAATGTTGGTAATTGTCGTTTCTTAAATTATTCCAAATTGAAGCCTATAAAAAAAACATAACCTAGATCTGACCATCTCGGGTAATCAAGTTTATAATTCTTTCCAGGGTGCTTTGCAGGAGTAACTCTGGTGGAGTTTTCATTGTTTTTAAATGTGGCTGAAGCTGTTTGTTACATGATTTAACACAAGAGCATGAAATCCTCATGGTAACATGCAGATTTGCTTTAGTAAAATGTTGACCGAGGAGTTATAAGGTAATCTTTTATCTACTTACAACTATAAAATCAAGAAAGGAAGTACCTGTGGTGATATTGGATATTGATATTGGATATTGGATATTGAAACTGGATATTAGTTATTGTAGTGACATTAAGAGATAGAATATTCTTTAATTATTGTTTTAAAAGATAATCCTTGCGGTTAGTTTTAAGTAGACTTAAGCACTAACCTTAGTTTATTAATTATTTTGTTAATTTAGCTTCATGGTAATTTAAAGTACCTATATAAATTGTTCTTTTTATGTATAACAGAGACGGTGAGGTGATTTAGTATGGTGAACTCCCTCTCCTGAGCTAGTTAAACTTTTTTCTCACCGCTCTCTGTGTAAAGATACTCAGGACTCGCCTTGAACTATTACACAATAAAATCTGTGATATTTATCAGTATTAACATCTTTTATTTTATATCACAAGACCTGTTAAGTAGGACCTACCCCGCTATATCTTGGATAAGTAGGATCGAGGGTGAGTCTAGGGTGTTTACGCTCAGAGTATCTTTATTTTGTGACCTGTGTTTTGGTAGGAGTGTCTGGTTACTTACAACTTAAGCAATCTTCACTCCGGGCACAAACTGAACACTCCCCCCAATCCACAACGTTACACCCTGCACACAGCTAGCTCGAGCAGTTAGGGATGGGTTGCTTGAGGCACTGCAGTGAGTTAATAAGAAAACTTGTATATTTAGAAATTTAAATGGGCGCCACTGGTAATGACGGATACCAGACCGTTAAGATTTAAGGTACTGAGTAAGTTAATCGGAAAGCTACATCACCAACTCCACTCCTGCATCAATAGTATAAGTTCTCAGCAGTCGGACCTTCCCTTGGTTTCAAAGCAGGGTAAGCAAGCAATGGGTAGCACACCTGCCGGGCTCCGGGAAAACTGTCAGCCGACCAAAAAACTCCTGGAAATAAAACCAGTTTAGTAAGCTACAATATTATACAAACGCTGTACGAACCAGTTCAGGCAAATGAAGGGGTTTAGACCAAAATAATAGAAAATCTCACCTGTCGGAGCTATAATATCAAACAAACGTCACCAATAAGGGGCTTCAAAATAAAATTCCTTTAATCGACCACGTGCAAACAACGCCATTCAAGGCGGCGTGGCGGAAAAAAATCAAGTCACGCAATCCAGACAACAATCTGTAAAATAAATATTCACTATCATCGTAACGTCTAAGTAATCCGACAAATTCAACCCAAAGCTCACGGCGCTTACCAAAATCTTCAAAAATTAAATTATACAATTCGGCGCGGGCACCGCCGCGGAGGTTGGCTAAGATGCAAGAAGACGCGACCGTGACACCGGCTGTCAAAACGACATTACTGTGACGTTGACAGTCGACATTTCGGGTGCGTTCCAAAAATAAGCGGTTACAACTGATAACATATTTTCTTAATTTCCCGCTTTTCCTCTTCGTTGAGGTGGTCAAGTCTTAGTCGGGATAAATTATTTATTAAGATTTCGTCAACCCTTTTAAAGTTAAGTTTGTTAACCGAAACCTCTTTCGGGTAATTATTTATTATGCATTTATTTAAGGGTTGTATTGGTAAAATAACTAGTTTTTTAAAGTGGATGGGCTGTTCGGATGTGTTACTTATTACCATACTAGCTTTATCCCGCAACTTCGTATGCGCTTAACTACCCTTCTCGTGAAAATTTCAGAAACTATACAACCAGACACCCATGCAAAGAACCTTTATACCAAGTATCACACCCATGCACTCAAGGAATAAGTTTTTTTCATACAAACTAAAAATCATATATTTCCCGCAGCCGTGGGAATTTTGGGAATTTTTTTCGTAGCAAAACCAGTCACTCTTTGAAGAACCTTCATGCCAAGTATCACATCCGTACACTCAAGGAATAAGATTTTTCATACAAACTTAAAAGTCCAACCCCTTCCCGTGGGAATTTCGGGAATTCCTTCCATAACATAAACAGACACTTATTGAGGAACCTTTGTATCAAGTATCACATCCGTGCACTCAAGAAATGGGATTTTTTCATACAAACTAAAACATCATATATTTCCCGTTCCCGTGGGAATTTCGGGAATTACTTTCATAACACAACCAGGCACACATTGAAAAACCTTTACACCAAGTTTCACATCGGTACACTCAAGGAATAAGATTTTTCATAGAAACTAAAAAGTCCTATATTTCCCGTTCCCGTGGGAATTTCGGGAATTCCCGCCTTAGTGCACCTCTACATACCCTAAAGAATGTATGTTCCAAATTTCAGCTCTCTACGCCCAGTAGTTACGGCTGTACGTTGTCTGTCAGTCACTCAGTACCTCAGTCACTCAGTCAGTAACGGAACAGTTTTATATATATTGATTGAACGATCCATTTTTAATTGTGATAAGAGATGGGGGTAGATATAGACCGTGTTTTGTTTCGAAACCATCGAACAAGTATTCGCCCTCTTCCTGGTTAATCATTCAATTAAAATTAGCTTGTGTTAAGGGTTCTATTCTATATTTGTTTTTTATGTCTTTACTTATAGGGATTTCGGTACCGTTAATTTTCAATATCATCTTTCTCAAGTCAATTTGAGTTTCAAACTTTTCGAGAAAGTCTAAACCTAGTAAACCTATAAAGTCCTCATCGAAGTCAAATATTACGAAGGGATGTACAGCGTTTGAATTAAATATCGATGGTAATTCTAGGTCAATTACTTGATTCGGATTGGAGGTACCATGTACTGTAATAATAGTATATGTTTTATATCTTACTTTATCCTGCATTTTCGGGTGTTTTCTTAACACTATGGGACTAATAAGTGATTTGGCTGCCCCTGTGTCGTCTATTAGAAATCTACCGCCTAATTCATTTATAAAGATTGACGGTAAACCGTTGTGATTATTAATATGGACTATGGGTGCTGTTGTTCGTTCGAACTTTCCGAAAAATTCAATTCGTTTGAAAGGTTTTCCGATAGCGCGTAGATTTGTTCAACTTCTGTTACGTTATCGTTTTCCTCGCAATTTTCCTCCTCATTTTGTTGGTAGTTGATTTTATATGGAGGTTTTGTAAACGGTTCCCTTTTAACGTAGGGTTGGTTTGGTTTAAACTGTGGTTTATTCATGCTATGATTTGAGTTTGAGTTAAAGTTATAGTTAGGTTTATTCAGGGGTTTTTGAGTGGATGTTGTAGGATTATTTAGTAACCTATATGTTTTTAATTTTGTTTCCTCTTGTTTTGCGAGTGTTATGGTGCGCTCTAGGTTCAAAGGGCATTCTAACAGCTAATGAAAGAAGTGGATTTAATTGTCCTATAAAGACGCTTATACCCATTTTTTCGTAAAAATCTCGCTTTAATGGATCCATACCACTAAGTGTGTATGTTAATTCTCTAACCTTTTCTCCAAATGTTTCTAAATCTTATTTATTTTTTTGTTAATTATTTAATTCCTGGATGATCGTGATTTCATCCCGAAATTCACCGAATCTCTCCTGGAGTGTTTGTTTAATGGTCGCCCACGTCTTAAAGTCGGAAGATTCTGATAGTATTTCTACTGCTTTGTAACGCTTTTTTTTTAGTACCTCTCGCTCCCGTTCGATTGATAGTTTGCGCAAGAGTGTAGAGCGCGCTTAATACGGTTTTTGTAGTCCCTCGGTCAGAGTGAGTGAACTAGGATGTCGAAGCCTATAAATACTCTGTGCGCTCTGTCGTCCATCTTTTTTGTTCAAGTCGTGAATACGCAAGGACAATTGTCGGGGAGAATATTCATATTTGAATAATGCCTTGAAGCATTAGTTTATATATGTAGAAGATGTTTGGAGGTAAATTGGTGAGTTTTCTTTTGTGGCATATCGATTTTTGTGCTGAGTTAAATCAGCCATCTTGACAAGATATATCCCTTTGTCTGTTCTTTTCAGGTCCACCACGAGATGTAATCCCTCGATATCTTATATAAAGTGAATTACTTCTTTGAGAAACCCAACGTTGTTGGTATGTATCACCTTGGGCATCTTCCATGACCCGTATTTTTTTGTATTGTGGTGCTGTAGCGTCATATGCTAATTACATGTGTTTTGTTACAGGGTTTTTTTTTTCTTTCTCGGTTTCTTTCTTTCTTTGTTTTTTTTTTTTATGGATACTCCTTTTTCACACCATTCTATTTCTACGCTCCCGGAATGACATGAGTATTGGGACGACAGACATGATGAATTAATCTCGTCCATGAAACCTTTATAATAGGCCAAAGCCTTCTACAAACAAACATCAAGATCCAAGTTCCCAGGTACTATATTTTAAAGTAAAATTTAATTAGGTTAAACTTAGCTTACCGAATCTTGTAAATCAATGTAAAGTGATTTCTTAATATAACTGTGCTCCATACTTTTGTGTTTGATTTCATAGTGTGTCTGTGTTCTCGTTTGTGTGTTGAGAGGAGCTGGCGCCCTTATAGATATAAATTTTGTTACCTCTCACACCTCTGAGTTGGCCATCCCACGTCCCGAGGAAGAGCTAGCCTCGCTACCATCTAGGAGCTTTCCATCTGCTCTGGGGTTAATCCGGCCTGGTGGCAAGTGACTACTAGCTACCGTGCCCTCACCCACCAAGAAACTAGGCCACAAGTGGCTCCCAACGTTTGGGCTCAGAGAGAACAGACATCCTGTGAAATCAATATTAGGCTCCTTTCTGTTAAAACTAAGTAGAATTCATTATTTGGTCATAATATTGAATTTTTTGTTGATATATTCAAAACTTGTTTACTTAAATAACTTATTAATAATAATTCTTTGATAATAATTAATTTGGTTACTTTTTGATAAATGCATCCAACATAGCCGTTAATTTTGTTGATAAGGAGCTATTAATCATTAAATTGTTCATTGTATGATAATAATAAGTCTACTTTTCTTGGAGACCTCAAGTTATATAATAAGTTCCTTTGGTTTTGATAATATAACATTTCAAATTTAAATTCATTGTTTGTTGTCATAGTAGTACAATGCAAACTTAATTTGTTTTGACAATAACTTCTAACTTGTTGTTGTTATAAATTTTCATTAGCAAAGTGAATATTTAATAATTGTTCGATTTGGTAAGTTTAAATACTTATATTTATTTGGTAATCTATATGTTTAGTGCTTAACACTGTTATTATTAGGGAGCTGTTTATAATTCTAAGTGTCAAGTTTAAATACTTAAGAAAATCTTGTGGAATTTATTTAAATTCTCTTTTATAGTTTCTTGAAAACATAGAATGGTGAAATTCTTTAATTTTAGTGGACCAATTACCCTTTAACAAACATTCTTTCTATATGTGTTTTTGTGTTGTTATTTCTTTAGTAAAAACATAGTCTAATAAAACTATGGATTGTTGATAACTTAATTTTTGAGTTTTGAAATAATAACCTTAATTCTTTAATGCTTTGAAGACATACTTCTTATGTCCTTAGTTCATAATACTTTAGTTCTGTGGTATTTAACTATAATATAACCTTTTATTTAGAGTTATAATATTATATCATTACTAGTGTAGTACATTAAATCATTTGTGAAACATTTCTGTTTGTAATAACCTCAGATCATAAAAACTAAGAGATGTGCTAAGTGGGCGTGTCACGTGCGAACGAATCAGGTAAAAAACATACCTCATTATGAGTTTTGCTAATAGTCGTGTGTCAACTCGCAACGGCGTCACTTCTAGCGATTTTCTCAAAATGCCGGCTTGTTCAGTGGTTTTTTGTAAAAATACTAGTGCCAAAGTTAATTATAGTAAATATGGCATCTCATTTCACACGTATCTGACTGAAATAATGCGTATTTTTTTATTAAAACTTGTAAAACATTCACTGGAAATAACACTTTAGTTGTAAAATCGGATCACATAGTAAATCAACTACGTTTGTGAAGAGCAAACACTATTGCTTGCGTAACACAGCAAATTTATGCATGCGTTGTTTTAACTACGCAATGGATTAGTATACCTATGAAAATACTCACTTATTCGGCAACTCGTGTTGCGGCCGCTGGTTGCGTTCGTGACTTAAGGATGTGTGATTGTCTACATTTTATCGATAAAATTAAGGCGTATTATCAAATGATAATTTTGTTAAATAAAATCATTCATTGATTACTTTTAATCAATATTATTTATGTATTTATACTATTAATTACATTGTTATAAATAGTTAGGTTCTTGATAAATATAATAATAACTTATTATTTGATCTCCCTGCAAAAAAAAATATTAAAAAATATCCAATGGAAAACCACCATGATAATTTGGAGTCCCTAAAACAATCTATACGATTGGCAGTGAAGAATTTTCCCATGGAAAGAGTGCGTGCTTCTATTGATAACTGGCCTCAACGTTTAAAGGACTGTATTACAGCCAATGGAGACCACTTCGAATAAACTTTTTATATTTCTAATTGTTGTATATTTATGTATTAAACTAACACACTGTAAAAGTAAAAAATGTTATTTGCAGTTAAAATATTGTTTTTTTCTTTATTACAATATTTATGGCAAGACTAGGTACAACTTAAAGGCGAAGTACTATCTTCAGTTGACGTTTATTAATTGTGTGTGTGCTTTACATACAACATATACATACTCATTAAATAAATTGCCTTCCTTTGAATAAGTCGGGTAAAAAAGTTAACTGCTAAAAAAATTACGTCAATTAAATTTCATCGACATTTTATAGATAACCAATTTCAAACCTAGCTGCATTAGTGTGTGTGCATATCATTCGTAGCTACGAGCGCGGGCGCCGCCTTTTTTTTGCATGTGGACTATTAGTTGATTTGTTAGTGTTATAACGAAATTAATAGTGTGCGTGAGAAATATTCATATGTGTGCTATACTGTTTACTTTTATTGTTGTGTTAGTATAATTAGTGGGAGAAACTTGGAGACATCGGGACCGGAACAAATTAACATGCAAGGCATATCTCTGTGTTTGTATGATCTGAGGTAATAACTTAGTATTACGGCCTCATAAAGCTGTAAGCAACTTAATGTAATGTTAATATTTGGTTAATTTCTTAAAGTAATCAGCATAGTAAAGCTGAGAGCAATGTACTTAGAATATCTTGCAAGATCCTCAATATTGATATAAGAATTTTGTTTAAAATTTTGTTTTTATATTTGTTCGGCATGAACATACACATGCTTAATGAACTTGGATCTTAGTTTGAATTTAATTTTCAATACTTTTTGAATACTTATAAGGAGAGTTAAGCCTCATCCTTACTATACAACTAGACGGAGGCATACTTGTCTTTTCTTTTTTTTGAGAATTTGTTTGTTTGACCATCTGTTCCGTATCAATTTCAGAATGTCTATCGTCAATGTGAACTTTAGTCTGGCACGTCGTTGTAGTATCAGGCTTTCACTTGGTACTGTGTTGGTGGATCCGGTTAGCGAACTTGAAGGTCTGTCTCCGAAGGTTAGCAATTTGTTTTGTTTTTTTTTGTTTCTTTTAACTTCAGTTGTTCGTGATAGTGTTATGCATTCTTGTTGCAAAGGTCCTGTTAATTTCCTGGTAAAATATTCAGTGAGGATTGACTAACTATCATGCCAACTGTTTGTGTAGTGAAGTGTAACTCGTGACGACTTTCTAGTGAGCTGTTTTTCTATATCATCTTTGTCAGTGCATCGTTGACGTTGTGTTATATTGCCCGGATACTCATTATTCTTAAATAGTTTAACTTTGAATTATATTTCACATTTCTTAGAGTCGGAGTAAAGTCGTATCGATCATAGTGCCATCTGTTTTTATTTTGATAAACTAATAATAGTTAAATCGTTAATGATTGTGTTGTTGAATTAGTCCATGAAGTTTTTCGTAAGATGGCGTTTGGTGTTTAAAATTTTGCTAGATAGCTGAAGATCCGCTATTCTACTATAGATGGCGTTAGTTGTTGGCAGACTAACGTTGAACAACTTTAATTGCCTTACTTTCTTTTTTTTGGAAACAACAATAAATATACTTTGAAATCCTGTTGAAAAGTTCTTTGAGTAATTATGAAATATTTTTAATTTTAATTTGTTTGCAAATGAACGGTGCGTAAAATTTTTTTTTTGTTTATTGAAAGTAATGTTTTTAAATAATGGTTTTAATTTCGCACATTATATTATAACTTTTAGTTAAAGTTTCTTTGAAGGTGTTAGCAGGTCACCATGTAATTTTCTTGTTAATTTAGTAGGCACTTTTAAATATGTTTTTGTGGTGTCCTACTATGCATACCTACTATGTATATGTAAATGTGCATCTATCTCTGCTGCGTATTAACATCTAAACCGTAGTCGTGTCTTGAGAAGTTTGTTTTCTTAGGGCATGGAGTAGTTGCAAAGGTACTGTGTCTTCATACACAGTGTTTTCTTTTGTAGCCCTTCTTGTTGGCTGTTTACCGGAGTTGAAACTCGTTAATCCTCCGGATCTAATGTTCTAAAATCCTTCGTCTACTGGTGAGCTTTGCTCCCTAGCAAGGTGCCTTTGGGAGAAAACCTCTAGGTAATTTTAATAAACACTTGAGTTGTATGGCTATGGTCCTCCTCAATGTGTTGGTCCCTATGTGACACTTGATGGATACTTGAGAGGTATGAAATCTTTCACCCTCCGTATCCTAGCCCTGTGTCTTGTCCACAGAGTGCTTAAGCCCATTTTGTTGGCTTCCTTTTAATACTAGTCCCTTAGTGACTCTTGAATATACTTGAGCTGTTTGACCTCGTTCAACCTCAGTACCTTATCCGGTGTTCTCATCCACCGGATATTTTTGAAACAACCCTGTTTAACAGAGTTTTTTTTGTTGGTCTTATCCAAATATGTAAATATTTACAAGAACTTATTGTTTGTACCATGGAATTAGAAAGGTATCAAAAAAAGTCTTGTTTTGTCTTGTCTCTAGTTTAGTTTTAGTTTATGCCGGCAACATTAGGTGTTAAGTCTGTGTTTAATTTTAAGATAGTTAGTACAGATAGTTATATTAACTGTATTTAGGCTAGGGTAAACGTTTAGGTTTATTTAACATGAAGATTTAGTAGGATTAAGCCAAAATTAAAAATCGCATGCGCATGCACTCTCTTTTCGGCCAATTACATTCGTTTGTTTAAGTATTAAGGATAGGTATATAGCTTAATAGCTGTGTACGGGTCGGCTTAAGAATAGCCCTACCGCTTCTGGATCAAGCGTGTCGTAAAAGTCTGACTAATCCGAGGTTTCCGCCGTGTAGGTCCGGCATACTTTGCAGAATAGCCCTACCGCCCCTGGATAAAGCGTGTCGTAAAAGTCCGACTAATCCGAGTAATCCCTGCTTGGTGGTAGGATCCCTTCTGGATCCACCTGGCTAGCAACCACCCTTCATATAAAGTCTACCATGGGTAATATGTCCCGGTATTTATTTTATGAAGAGCCAGTTCGAACTTAAACCAAATGTGGTTATAATTTAGTTTTTTTGTTCTTTAATTTTTTTTTTTACTTTTATAATGAGTAACCTAATAAAGTTACTATCTTTTTGTTTTTTAAATAGTTTTGTTTAACTATTCTTATAATTTTTGAAGTTAGTTTTTTTTCGCTGCCATAAATATATAAACTTATAAAGTTACACTATTTGCTTTTGTGCGTTTGAAGTCTAGTTATTATGTTTATCTTATAGCTTATAAGGAGCAGGTTCCGTTTTTGTTGGTAAATCCTGTCTCTTAGCTTCTTAAGGAGCAGGTTCCTTTTTGTTGGTAAATCCTGTCTCTTACTTTTACTGTTATGAGTAGATAACCTAATAAAGTTATTCTATCTCTTATATGCCTTTAGTGTTTTTATGAGTCAATGACCTGATAAAGTTGTTTGATCTCTTTGCCTTTAGTGCTTTTGAAACAGTTAGTTTTATTATGTTTATACACTTTTGAACGCACAGGTAATCATTTAGGAGTTTCTTTTGAAAGTTTTTTTTTTCACAAGTTTATACAAGTAGAGGATGATGAACCATCCTATCTTTTGTCATCTAAGTAAATTTTGGTGTTGGGTTGTTTTAATATAAAGAGCAGCAGGTGTTCGAGATAGAAGGTAAGTCCTATCTTTGGTGTTGGGTTATGTTTGGTTAGGTTGATGACTAATCAGCCAGGTATTTCTTTTTTGGAGCGTTTAGTTGAAATAAATAGTTATGGAATCTGGAAGAATTGTTTTGTTCCAGTACCTCATGTTGCGTTTTTTTACTTCCTGGAGCTTGAGGCGTTGGTGGTTTGTTTGAGTTTTAGAGATGAGGCAAGGGGACTGGCAGCGAAAAATTTCCAATTTTCAAACTCCGTTTTTCAATTAAAAATTTTTCTTCAGGAGGAAGAGGGGTACTGTAACGCTTTTTTTTAGTACCTCTCGCTCCCGTTCGATTGATAGTTTGCGCAAGAGTGTAGAGCGCGCTTAATACGGTTTTTGTAGTCCCTCGGTCAGAGTGAGTGAACTAGGATGTCGAAGCCTATAAATACTCTGTGCGCTCTGTCGTCCATCTTTTTTGTTCAAGTCGTGAATACGCAAGGACAATTGTCGGGGAGAATATTCATATTTGAATAATGCCTTGAAGCATTAGTTTATATATGTAGAAGATGTTTGGAGGTTAATTGGTGAGTTTTCTTTTGTGGCATATCGATTTTTGTGCTGAGTTAAATCAGCCATCTTGACAAGATATATCCCTTTGTCTGTTCTTTTCAGGTCCACCACGAGATATAATCCCTCGATATCTTATATAAAGTGAATTACTTCTTTGAGAAACCCAACGTTGTTGGTATGTATCACCTTGGGCATCTTCCATGACCCGTATTTTTTTGTATTGTGGTGCTGTAGCGTCATATGCTAATTACATGTGTTTTGTTACAGGGTTTTTTTTTTCTTTCTCGGTTTCTTTCTTTCTTTGTTTTTTTTTTATGGATACTCCTTTTTCACACCATTCTATTTCTACGCTCCCGGAATGACATGAGTATTGGGACGACAGACATGATGAATTAATCTCGTCCATGAAACCTTTATAATAGGCCAAAGCCTTCTACAAACAAACATCAAGATCCAAGTTCCCAGGTACTATATTTTAAAGTAAAATTTAATTAGGTTAAACTTAGCTTACCGAATCTTGTAAATCAATGTAAAGTGATTTCTTAATATAACTGTGCTCCATACTTTTGTGTTTGATTTCATAGTGTGTCTGTGTTCTCGTTTGTGTGTTGAGAGGAGCTGGCGCCCTTATAGATATAAATTTTGTTACCTCTCACACCTCTGAGTTGGCCATCCCACGTCCCGAGGAAGAGCTAGCCTCGCTACCATCTAGGAGCTTTCCATCTGCTCTGGGGTTAATCCGGCCTGGTGGCAAGTGACTACTAGCTACCGTGCCCTCACCCACCAAGAAACTAGGCCACAGCTTTTCCACTTAATTTCTTAATAATTAAGCAAGCTATACCGGGATCGTTTTCCGCATCACGTTCTCTACGGCTTTAATGAAAAAGTTAAGTGTTTTTTTGTTACCGTCATACGACGGTAATAACGCGCTTATTTTGGCGTATTCCGCGCTCGCCGTTAACAATTTCTGGTCTATCTCTATAATAGGCATACTATGAATAGAGTGTGATTCTTGTGCCATCTTTTTCTAAAATAAGATTCTATTAGACAAAGATTTTATTTGTGAAATGAACTATTACTTATTTTTGTAGGAATTATACCTAATGTGATAACGCAAGAGACAAATATCAAAAATGCACTACTAGAATTTTATACACCTTGGGGAAAGAAGGATTTAGATGGATACTCGGAAAACAAATTGTATGCTTACCCTGTTATCATCATCTTCTATTCCTCGTTGGTGCTGCAGACCAGGAGTTCGTCGCTCTGCTTGGAAAGTAGTTGTTCTTCAGCTCGTTCAGGCGGTTTTTGTAGAGTGACCTGGGCTCGACCAGTAGTTTCGTTGAGTTCAAGACTGCTAGGTTACTTTATCGGATGTTTATAATTCTTCAATTTCTCCTAATCCTGATCCTACCGACTGCGCCAGTTAAGTGGGGAGCCCAGGGTAGAGTCTTTTAAAAAAGAATACAAACGACTGCTCGGTAGAGCTGTTATGACTGAACTATCTTTATTTTTCAACAATAGTTTATGTTTATGGTTCTATTAGTTTAGTGTTACCTTTTAATACTAGATGGCGCTGATCGTCTATTAAAGCGCGCATGAGAAGTTCATTATGAATTGTATGAGTTATGAGTGTATGGCTCGTCATTGTGGTTCTCAAATATAAAGGTGTCTTACTAAATATACCTAATAATAAAAAGTGAGTGGTTTTATTCAGTGCAAGTGCGAACATTTGGTCCTTCGAGCCGGATTGTAGATCAGTAAGTGAAGTGTTTTATTAGACTGTGACTTTGATTGAATATTCTGTGAAATTGTGGACTTATAAAATTTGTGTAAAAAAGATTAAATAATTTGATACAATTGATTTATGGGACTAAGAATATTTAGCATGAAAACAGTGTTTGAAAAATTTAACTGTTTTGAAGACTTAGAAAGATTTTTGTTGATTTCAACTTAGAATATTTCGTACGAAAAAAGTGTTTGAAAAATTTAACTGTTTTGAAGACTTAGAAAAATTTTTGTTGATTTCAACTTAGAATATTTCTGGTGAATATAACTGGTGAATTGACTTGGAATATTTTTTGGATATTTTACCTTTGTTTACAAACATGGCGGAAGACTTAAAATCTCAAATAAACTTATTTGTCGATGTATCAAACAAGGTAATTAAATTAGTTGCAAATACAAAAAAGTGTGCAAAGGCAAAAATAACTAGAGGATATCTAGATACAAGAATGGAAACATTAAACGGTTATTGGTTTAATTATACGAAACAATATGAAACTTTAATTGGTTTATACAAAAAAGAAAAACTTAAAATTAGTGGATTGGAAATAGATAACAATTATGATGTAACAGAAGAGGCATACTTGGAACTAAAGGCTCTCATTAAAGATTATATGTACGAATATAAAAAGCATGAGTCTAAATCTATGGATAAAAATGAAACCTCAGATGCTAGTGCTTCTACGGTTAAACCAAGACTTCCACCTATTCCAATACCTAAGTTTTCTGGCGATTATAATGATTGGCTGAGCTTTAGAGATCTCTTCAAGTCGCTTATACATAATGACAATAGCTTATCAAAAATAGAAAAACATCATTACCTCAAATCAAGTTTGTCAGGAGAAGCGGAACAGTTGCTTAAGAATGTTCTTCTCACAGATGCCAATTATGATGATGCCTGGAAAAAGCTAGAAGAAAGATTTGATAATAAAAGAGTAATAGTAAACAACATACTAAACCGTTTAATAAACCAAAAGAAAATGATGTTTGAATCCACAAAAGGAATTAAAGATATACTAGATACCACAAGTCAATGCATTTCATCATTGAATAATTTGAATATCGATACTTCCTCGTGGGATGCAATACTTGTACACATTGTTGTTTCTAAGCTAGACACGGATTCTCACAAGCTATGGGAACAATCACTTGGAAAATCTACAAATATCCCAAAGTATACAGAATTAGCTTCATTCCTAGAAAACAGATTCCGCACAATGGAGATGATTAATTTTACCACAAACAAGGAAGGAAGTAGAAGGGAAGTTCACAAAAATAATCACAATTTCTCACAAAAACAATCACAGAATACTATGAAAACATTTGCTACCGAAGTAAACACCACTTGTACTTACTGCTCTCAGAACCACTATATCTGCCACTGTAAAGAATTTGCCAATCTTACTGTTCCTGACCGACAAGATTTTATAAAGAAAAACAACATATGTTTTAACTGCCTAGTTAAGGGTCATCAAGTTTCAAACTGCAGACAAAGCTCTTTTTGTAAAAAATGCGGACGACGTCACCACACTTTGCTGCACGCCACAACCTTTACTAGAAGCATTAATTCATCAAATGAAATGCCATCCACGTCGGAGACGCCAACTAGCTGCAATTTTAATAATAATGATTCACAGAATGTACAAGTTATATTGGCTACAGCCCAAATTGCAATTAAAGGTAAAAACGGAAAAATGTACTTACTTCGAGCACTTGTGGACCAAGGGTCACAAGCGTCATTCATTTCAGAAGCTGCAGCACAACTACTTAATTTAGATCGCACTTCTGTAATTGGCAAAATCACAGGAATATCTAATACTTCAGTGGTCACTACGAAATCTATGGTTACTTTAGAAATCCACTGCAAAAATGAAACACCCACTCAACTTCAAGTCAATGCATACGTTTTAGGAAGACTCACATCGTTGCTACCTTCTAGAGAATTTCCACACGACACCTGGTCTACAACTAAGGAGCTAGATCTTGCAGATCCAGAATTTCACAAACCAGGGTCCATTGATGTACTTTTAGGTGCCGAAGTGCACGCACACATCATTCTTGAAGGTCTTCACAAACACCAGAACCTAATAGCCCTCAACTCACGATTCGGATGGTTAATATCTGGAAAGATTTCACAAACTGATGTCAATAAGCACAATGTAATAGTTACTCACAATAAAATAGAATTGGATCAGTTACTAAGAAAGTTTTGGGAAATTGAAGAACAAGTACCCCACAAAAAAGAACTTACACAGTTGGAAGTTGCATGTGAAGAGCACTTCAAAACAACTCACACTCGAAATGATGACGGTCGATACATTGTCCGTTTACCCTTTAAGGAGGCAACTCCCACGAACCTTGGTAATACCAAAGGTATTGCAGTCAGTCGTTTACTACAAATGGAAAGACGATTCACACGTAACGCTGATTTTAAAGAAGATTACCACAAATTCATAAAAGAATATGAATTACAAGGACATATGCAGAAAGTTCCTGAAAATGAGAAAGATACAAATCAAACCTATTACTTACCTCACCATGCTGTGCTCCGGCCGACGAGTCTGAGTACGAAGTTACGAGTAGTTTTTGATGGAAGTGCTGCACCTGAAACAGGAAATTCATTAAATAATGAGCTACTTATTGGATACCCTTTATTACCTGACATTCGAGATTTGATCACTAGATGGAGACTACATAAATTTGTATTAATAGCTGACATACAGAAAATGTACCGGCAAATACTTATCTCAGAAAAAGATGTTGATTGTCAAAGAATTATATGGCGCGAAACTTCTGACTTACCGTTTGAAGAGTTTAGATTGCTTACAGTGACATATGGAACATCATGTGCTCCATTTCTCGCTTCGCGTACACTACATCAGCTCGCAGAAGATGAAAAAGAAGAGTTTCCTGAAGAATCTGAAGTAATAAAGAATGACATATACATGGATGATCTCATGACTGGAACATCCACAGAAACTCATGCTGCACAACTGCAGAGGCAGTTAACCAAGCTGTTACTTCGGGGCGGTTTTCCGCTGCACAAATGGGCGTCTAATAGTGAAAGAGTGTTGTTTCAAATTCCTGATAAATGTAAAGACTCACAGGGTGTAGTGAATATTAAAATAGAAGATAAGGTTAAAACATTAGGGATAACTTGGAACTCACAAACAGACTGTTTTGAATTAAACGTTAATTTAGATTTCACTTTCAAATCTGTAACTAAAAGGAATGTACTTTCTGCTATTTCTAAAACTTTTGATCCACTGGGTTGGCTGGCTCCTGCCATAATCACACTTAAAATTTTTATGCAAAAGCTTTGGCTAGCTGGTTTAGATTGGGACGTAGAATTACCTGAAAATTTGAAAGATGAATGGAATACTTACTATGATAATTTTAAACTTGCTGAAAGCATCCAGTTCCCACGTTGGTTCAATGTTTCAAATAATTTACAAAGAATGGAACTGCATGGTTTTAGTGACGCATCTTGTGCTGCTTATGCTTGTGTCGCATACTTAAGGGTTTTTGATGGTGAAAACGTAAAGGTTAGTTTAATCATGGCTAAGTCAAAGGTATCCCCTGTTAAACAATTATCCGTACCACGCCTTGAACTTGGTGGAGCTGTTTTGCTGGCTAACATGTTACAACATCTTAAATCTGTTTTAAATATTAAGGACGAGAATGTTTTTGCATGGAGTGATTCCACTATAGTTTTGGCTTGGTTGCGTAAAACTCCCAGTTCTTGGACAACGTTCGTTGCCAATCGCACATCAGAAATTTTAACTTTGACTAACAGTAACCAATGGCATCACATTGACTCAGCTAATAACCCAGCAGATGTAGCTTCTCGAGGATTATCACCAGTCGATTTGCAACAGTCAAGATTATGGTGGAATGGTCCAAACTTTTTACATGATAAAACTTTCACCTTGCAAAATGAAATATTTCCTGAAACGAATTTAGAATCAAAAGTTAAATTATCTGTGAATGTTTTATGCAATGAACTAAATGATAGCGCACTAGAGTATTTAAATAAATTTTCAAGTCTATCAAAATTGATTCGTGTAACTGCTTATTGCTTGAGATTCATTCAAAATTGTAAACTAAAGATTAAAAAAAATACCACTTACCTCAATGCTGATGAAATTAAAAAATCTTTAATTGTTTGTACACGTCTCTCACAATTTTTAAGCTTTAAGGAAGAAATTGAATGTTTAAACTCTAAAAAACCTGTATATAAAACAAGTAAAATTTATAGCTTGAATCCATACCTTGACAATGACAAGTTGATCCGCATTGGTGGACGACTTTTGAATGCTGATTTACCGACTTATACCAAATCACCAATTGTTTTAAGCAATAACTGTAACTTTTCTAAATTGATTATTTTAGATGCACATTTTAAAACATTGCACGGTGGTAATTTACTTACACAAAATCACGTAAGACAGCGTTATTGGATTTTGCGTGTTAAAAATCTTATTAAGGCTGTTCTTCGTAAATGTATAGTATGTTTTAAGTATAAAGCTAATCCACTTGCCCCATTTATGGGTAATTTGCCGGAATTTAGAGTTAAGCCAAGTCGACCTTTCCTTACAAGTGGAGTAGATTTTGCTGGACCCTTTACTTTGAAGATGTTTTCTGGTAGATGTAAGAAAACGTATAAAGCTTATATTTGTCTATTTATTTGTACCGTGACAAAGGCCATTCACCTAGAATTAGTCACGGATTTGACATCACATGCTTTTTTAGCTGCATTTAAAAGGTTTACAGCTAGACGCGGGCACTGTAAAGATATTTGGAGTGATTGTGGCACAAACTTTGTTGGAGCTTCACGAGAGTTAGATGTTGCTTTTAAAAATTTAAGGTCACAAGTAGTTTTAGAAATTTCGGAACTATTGTCTAACGACAGCACAACTTGGCACTTTATCCCTCCAGGATCTCCACATTTTGGTGGATTATGGGAATCTGGAGTGAAATCCGTAAAAGGCCATTTAAAACGTGTCGTTGGTCAAACTATTCTTACTTACGAAGAGTTTGCTACTCTTCTCACCCAAGTAGAGGCTTGTGTCAATTCACGACCTCTCACATTAATTAGTTCTTCACTTGATGATCCGCCGTTGACTCCAGGTCATTTCTTAGTAGGCGAACCTTTGGTTTCTGTTCCTGAACCTCAACTTAATGATGTCAAACTTAGTGTCTTAGATCGTTGGCATATGATACAACGAATGTTACAATGCTTATGGCAGCGATGGCAACTAGAGTACTTGACTACCCTCCAACACCGCTACAAATGGAATGTGCCACAACCAGATATAAAATTAGATTCCATAGTTTTAGTAAAGGATGAGCGATTACGCCCTGGCAAATGGCTTTTGGCACGAGTGATTCAGAAGCATCCTGGGCCAGATGGTGTCACACGTGTAGTAACACTTAAGGGCAATAGCAATTGTTTTAAACGACCAGTAGCAAAACTGTGTCCACTGCCCCTGGATACTTAAAAGACTAGGTTAAGGCGGTTAGTTTTGTTTTTGCACTTTGTTGTTTTTTTTTGTTATTTTTGTTTTTAAAGGACTATGATCGTCCTTAGGTCGCGGGATGTTTATGGTTCTATTAGTTTAGTGTTACCTTTTAATACTAGATGGCGCTGATCGTCTATTAAAGCGCGCATGAGAAGTTCATTATGAATTGTATGAGTTATGAGTGTATGGCTCGTCATTGTGGTTCTCAAATATAAAGGTGTCTTACTAAATATACCTAATAATAAAAAGTGAGTGGTTTAATACAATGGCTTCTTATAGCTATCTTATCTAATGTTACAATGGTTATATTATAGTGTCTTATCCTATTACAAATTTATAGCTAATTATGACTACGTAACTAAGGTCAAAATTTTTAAATCTGATTAAGTCTAACAATAATTATGAAAGTCACATGATTATTGAAAAGTCATTAATACGAGGGTGGATTGAAAAGTTCGCGGCCTAGTCAAGAAAACAGAATAAAGGACATACAAAAATATTTTTATTTTTCGACGTAATCTCCATTTAGCTCTATGCACTTCTTCCATCTGCTTTCCAGAGCTTCCATACCTGTTTTAAAAAAAGATTCCTCAAGGTCTTCAAAATACAGGTTAACAGCGGCTTCGAACTCTTCATTCGTTAAAAATTTCTGCCCACCGAGGTGTTTTTTCAGGTTTGGAAACAGATAAAAGTCCGAAGGTGCCAAATCAGGAGAATAAGCTGGATGTGGCAACAATTCGAAACCACAATCACGAATTTGAGCCATAGACTCGACAGACGTGTGGACTCGGGCGTTGTCCTGGTGAAACAACACTTTCTTTCTCAGTAATCCTGGGCGTTTCTGTTTAATTTCTTCACGTAAACGGTGCAGAAGGGTGCTATAGTACGCAGAGTTTATTGTTTCGCCTTTTGGAAGGTAGTCCACCATAATGACACCCTTAGCATCCCAAAAAACCGATGCCATCACCTTGCCAGCCGACAGAATTGCCTTTGCTTTTTTCGGAGTTGGTTCACCTGATTTTTTCCATTGTTTGGATTGTTGTTTTGATTCTGGGGTATAGTGGTGAACCCAGGTTTCATCCAGTGTCACAAATCTGTCAAGAAAACCTTGTGGATCAGCCTCGAACATCTCCAAACAGTCGCGAGAAATCGTGAGTCGAATTCGCTTTTGCTCTACTGAAAGCAATCTGGGGACCCAACTAGCCGAAACCTTAGAAAAGCCGAGTTCATGGACAATGATGTTTTGCGTTCGTTCATATGAGATGCCTATAGTGTCTGCAATTTCTCTGATAGTCAATCTACGGTCTTTCAATATGAGATCACACACTTTATTGATGTTTTCTTCGGTCGTAGATGTAGAATAATGGTGTTATCTTGTGTTTAGTTCTGCAATTGAACAATAAAACACTTAGAAAAAAGTGCGATTAGTACGAAGAATTGTGGAGAATATACTGTGTGGTCATATTTGATCATTAAAATAACATCAAGAGTTTTGATCGTCGGTACATCGTTTCAAGAGTATAGATCAGCTAAACGACACTGTGTTTTAAGGTTTGACAATAACTTATATTTAGAAAAAGTGTGAAAGAGTGCCCTGTTTCTATATTTGATTACTTTAGACTATTAAATTAATACTATATACTGAAGAATCAAGATTAAGAACAGCGCCATCTACTATAGTTTCACAACTGAAATAATTATAAACCATCGATATCGCCCTGCCACCTTTATTTTTTAACCAGAACTAAACTACAGAAAACGCAATAGTAGTTTATAATGAACAAGTGCGGGGTCTGTGGAAAATTCGCATCGTCAACAGGGGGCGCTACTTGTAGCAAATGCAAAATAAAATATCATAAAGCTTGCGTTTCCATAGACAACAATGATAACCTAAAAGACTGGGTGTGTCCCTGTTGCACAATAAAATTACCACGGCGAGAATTAAACATTACACCGATACGAACAGCGACAACAGAAAAGCAATGTGATGAAGAAAACCTTGAAGTTGTGCCTACAGAGTTTCTAAAGGAGCTAAATATCGAAGAGCCGATCGATAAAAATACTTTGATCAAGTTTATGGCAGAAATAACAATGTGCCGTAAACAATTAAAAGACACTACCGAAGAAATGGCGAGTTTTCGACGTGAATTTGCAGTGATACGCCAAGAGTTGTCAGAGTGTAAAGATAAGATTAAAAATATAGAATTATCCCATGAGACCATAACAAAGAAGAACTCCAAAGTCATAAGTGAGTTAGAACTTACTGTGTCATCTTTGAAAAGGGAATTAATTGAAAAGCAGCAGCATATGTACCGAAATGATATAGAAATCGCTGGTATTACTGAGAACGGCGGTGAAAATATTTATCATCTGGTGCGAACAGTCGCCACAAAGCTAAATATAGCTTTAGAGGAAACGGAGATCGTGGAAGCATATCGTGCAGGCCCAAGGATACTGAGTGCGGTGGACGGCGAGGGTGCGCGCGCGCGGCCGCGGCCTATCGTGGTGCAGCTGGTGCGGCGCGCCGCGCGCGATCAGCTGCTGGCGGCGGCGCGTGCGCGCCGCGACCTCACCACCGCCGGGATGCAGCTGCCGGGTGCCGACACAAAGGTCTATGTCAACGAGAGGCTGACAGGATTCCATCGGAAATTACTAACTAGCGCTAAATTGGAAGCTAAAAAAAACAATTGGAAGTATGTATGGACCAAGAATGGTATGCTACTGGCACGGATGTCTGAAGGTAAAACTGTGTGTAGAATCTCCACAGAGAAAGATCTGGACATTTTTCGCTCCTAATATATATTATTTTATATTCTTTTTAAAAGAATATCTTAGTATTACTTTGTTTTTAAGTAATTTCCTATACAAAGTAAACAACATTTCTATGGCGACATTTGTACATAACAGAACTTGTGTGAATAAATATAAACAGTACTCATTTAAACCTTTACTTTATCTAAATTTACTCAATATAACTTTGTTTATCTACTATGACAAGTGCACATGTGTAAGTTATGATTGTTGTTGTGTTTTTTATGAACTTAAAATTAATTCAAACTGTTTGTTTACTTTCAAAATCTTGCAATCAGATATTTGTGTTCAGGTGTTTCATATTTTTATTTATATTTCCTTATATTTCAAATCAGTATCTATTATACAATTATATATTACCAACATATTATTTTAGTATTTATAGTATTATATTTAAATACAATTATCTGCAACCACTCTTTATATTTGAATATAATAATTACTCTGCCATTTACCGCTTAGACTTAATTTGGATGCATACATGTTTGACTTCTAAACCTATATTTAATGGCTTTTAAAACCAAAAACTGTTTGAAAATAGGCCTTATTAATGTCCGATCGCTCAATACAGGTCAGGATGAATTATTACATACCGTTGAAAGCCTTAGACCTGATTTACTGGCTCTTAATGAGACCTGGTTAAAGCTTGGACAAGAAAAATACACAGCTGCTATACCTGGATACACTCTTAAACACAATCCTCGGGGCGAGCGTCGTGGAGGGGGCGTAGGATTCTACATAAGACATGAGCTGCGCGCGCGCACGCGGCCACACCCGCCCGGCGCGCTCGAGCAGCTGTGGCTGGAGCTGACGCTGCCGAACGGCGTGCGCGTTGCAGTATGCTCTGCGTACAGGTCCGAGTCGCAACTATCCATCACCAGCGCTATCGACTGCCTGAGTGAGTCCATTGGGGTGTTCAGGTATTGTAACCATATATTTGTTTTGACGGATTTTAATATTAACTTACTGGACCCTCTAAAAGATAAGGCACCTGAGTTCTTGACTTTTTTAAAACAAGAAGCGCTGGAACAATTAGTTACTGAACCAACGAGAATTACCAAGGACTCGGAAACTCTATTAGACCTCTTTATCACAGACTCCCCACGACTTTGTAAAAACATACAAGTTTACCATAACCCACTATTGAGCGATCATGGGTTAGTGCTAACTGAAATTCATTTAAAAAAACCTAAAATGTTTAAAAAAACTATAATAAGCCGCTCCTTGTCTAAAATAAATGAATCTTTATTTACAAGTATTGTACAACAGTGTCCTTGGCACAAACTAACTGAGGTAGATAATTTAAACAGTGTGACATCGGCACTCCATCAGTTATTGCTTCACCTATTTGATAGCATTGCACCGGAACGCATGTTTAACGTCAAACAAAGCCCTCAGCCATGGATAACTTCCAATATTCGTTTCATGATCACTCTACGAGATAAAGCATTGAAAAGAGCTCTTAAATCAAAAGTCGAATCACATTTCATTTATTATAAAAGTTTAAAAAATTATATTGTTGGTGCTATACGACGAGAAAAAAAAGCTTATTATGAATTTTATATAAATAAAAATACCTCTTACCCAAATAAAATGTGGCGCCATCTTAAAAGTACATCATCATCTTTTTTTAAAAGCGATCTATCGATTCCTCAACACCTTAAAGACGCTGATAAAATAAATGATTATTTTTTGGATGTACCTGGTAGCAGAGTCACCTATCACCTATAATTTTTTTAATAGCAATGTACTCAGTACCACTAGCAGTTTCGAATTGAGGACCTTAAGTGAAGATGAGATTCTAAAAATAATTAATTCCATTCAAACAAATGCTACAGGACACGATAAATTGTCAATTGACATGATTAAGCTGACACTTTCATCAACTCTACCTGTTATTACAAAGTTAATTAACAAGTCAATTATTTCTAAAGAGTTTCCTGAAGAGTGGAAACTAGCCAAAGTCATTCCTCTTCCTAAGTCACTGAATGTCGACGCATATAAGGATATACGTCCAATTAGCATTCTGCCTATCCTGTCAAAGGTAGCCGAGCGTGCCGTGTGCTTGCAGCTTACAGCCTACCTGGAGAAATCAGATATTTTACCAGCAGTCCAGTCTGGATTTCGTAAAGGGTTTAGTACTGCTACAGCTTTATCTAAAGTAACAGATGACATTGTATCTGCTAGTGATGAAGGTAGGGGGAGCATACTGGTTCTTCTTGATTTTTCCCGCGCTTTCGATTGTCTAAATACTACACTATTGTTGGCTAAACTTAAATTTTACGGGGTATCTGAATCATCTCTGGTATGGTTTAAATCTTTTTTAACCGACCAAAAACAGTATGTGATGTTAGAGAGCGACGATGGACATGGTGTAGAATCTCAAATAAAATCTATACACACAGGCACACCGCAAGGCTCCATACTTAGCCCTATTTTATTTACATTATATACTGCAGATCTACCTAGTAAGCTCAAAAATTGTAAAATCCATTTATATGCGGACGACACACAATTGTATTATTCATTTAAACCTATCGATACCGAAGCTGCGATTAAAATAATAAATGAAGATTTATCAATAATACAAAAATGGGCTGACTGTAATAACTTGGTACTAAATCCATCAAAATCTAAATGTATGGCTTTGGGAACAAAATATCAAATCGCACTAATAAAGAGCCATAAACCAGAAATTAAAATTGCAAACATACTTGTGGAACAGACAGCAATCACAAAAAATTTGGGTTTAGTAATGGATGAGGAGCTAAGATTTATTGAGCATATAAACTTAAAAATAAGAAATTCATTTTACAGACTAAAAACTTTATATAGCCTTAGAGAACATCTTTCGGAAAAGGTAAGAGTGCTTCTTTGGAAATAAATATATTATTATTATTATTATTATTCTTGTTGATACGTTAATCCTTTCAAACTTTAACTACTGTGATACGGTATATGGTCCTCGTATTCATGCAAAAACGAGCAAATCAATACAGAGAGTACAAAATGCATGTATTCGTTTTTGTTATAATGTACCAAAAAGATCGCACATTACCCCGTTCTTAAATAAATTTAAAATCTTGAATATGAAATTTCGTAGGAACCTACATTTGGCAACATTAGTACATAAGACAATTTACAAGCAAAGACCAAGCTATCTATATTCTTGTCTTTCTTGGGCAAGTGAAGGTCATATTCTTAATACCAGGAGTAAAAACCTAAAATTATTGTGTATACCGAAACATAACAGCGAGGGGTTTAGAGGTGGTTTTAAATATTCTGCTTCTAAAATATGGAATGACCTTCCCCCACCACTTCATAAGCATATGCCAATTAATACTTTTAAAATGAAATATAAAAAAATACTTTTTGATAAACAACTTAATTTTCTTTTTTAAATACTTTAAATATGCAACAGAGCTAGGCAATAATATTATTGACATCCTAAAAGGAAATATATGTTTAACTCAATGGGTGTAGATACGGAATTGGTTTTCATTTACATTGACATTGCACATACTTACTTATAGGTATCAAATGCTCAGGTTTATAATTTGGTTCATGGATGCATATGTATATGTAGTATTATTATTTATTATGGTAGGCACTTCTAATCTATTTACAGAATGAAAATGTATTTAAATATTTAGTAAGTAAGTTTATTTTATTTCTATTGTTACAATATCCACAGCCCTTAATATAAATCATTATAATTATATACTTATCCATTTATTTATTTTAATGCGTATGTAAGTATATATAGTATGTAAATATATATAAGTACATATATATGTTTATTATATATAAGTATAATTTGTTTCTGGTTGTAAGTTGTTAAGTTTTTTTTTTTTTTTGTTTCTTTGTAATGACTGTTAATGTGACGTGTTCTTTATTGTATATATATATATATATTTTACTCAAGGTGTAAACTGTAAACCAGCGCTAAAGAGATGCTTGTCGCTCTCAATAGCAATATGCTGAGGTTACACCTACCTCCACAAATGTACCTACTTAGTGTTATTTACATTGTAATATTACATTGTAATCTACATTTTTGTGGTAATAAATATTTTTCTTTCTTCTTTCTTTCTTTCTTTCATTGGCCTGCCGGAGCGAGGGTCATCTTCGATGTTCTCTCGTCCACGTTTAAATTCTGCAACCCATTTTTTCACAGTGGTATAAGACGGGGCAGATTCCCCTAATGTTGTTTGCATGTCATCATGGATCTCCTTTGGTGTTAATGACAGTTCAAAATGACGGCAGAAAAAATAACAAAAGTTTTTTTTTAATGGCCAGGCCGCGAACTTTTCAACCAATGTAGTACCTGACTTTCAATGGTGTATCAAGGCAGTTGACAAATCTGTTCATAGAATCATGGATGATCAGTACAGCCTTGAAATATACTCTGACGCATCAACTACTGGGGGGGAGCGGCGTGCAATGGCGAGGTAGCTAGCGGTCAGTGGTCTAACGAGGAGCGCCAAATGCACATTAACTATCTCGAATTACTGGCCGCATTTATGGCCCTCAAAACATTTGCAAAAAACTGCCAAAGTTGTCAATTATTGCTTAGGATCGACAACTCGACCGCAGTATCTTACATCAATCGTATGGGAGGGGTACAATTCCCTCATCTTACTAAAGTTACTAAAGATATATGACAGTGGTGCGAAGTACGAAACATATATATTTACTCGTCTTACATTCGCTCTAAGAATAACAATGTCACCGACGCCGAGTCCAGGCGCGTTCATCCGGATATTGAATGTTTAATTTAATTATTAACAAATTTAAATCTCCAGATATAGACCTATTTGCTAGCAGAATAGAAGTGTCCTGTATATGTGTCACGGCATAGAGATCCTGATGCTTTTAAAATTAACGCATTTACCATAAACTGGTCTTGATTTCACTTTTACGCATTCCCACCTTTTGCAATAATATTAAAATGTTTAAAAAAGATAATTTCAGAGAAAGCTACAGGCATAATGATAGTACCTCATTGGGAAAGCCAACCATGGTACCCATTATTCAAACGTCTACTTGTAAGCGACACTATTGTATTCACTCCGCTTGATAAACCAATCATTCCTCATTCTAGCCTCAGCAACATCCAGCTCAACCTTACCCTGGTTGCCGGAGTGTTATGCGGGAAACGCTACTACGCCGAGGCACACCGGATGAAGCCCTAGACATTATGCTCGCTTCACTAGCACCCAACTCCATCAAGCAATATGACGTCTGCCTAAAACGCTGGTTTAGTTTCGCCAACGAAAATAAATCAGACCCTTACTCCGCAAGTATTACCTTAGTACTGTCATTTTTAACACAAATATTTAATAGTGGATCCCAAATATCCCAATATACGACAATCAATTCATATAGATCAGCCCTATCGCTTATCATAGGCCAGGAGATAACCAACGACGAAAGGATTAAACAATTCTTTAAAGGCGTGTATAGACTTAGACCACCTCAACCAAAATACGATGTCACTTGGGACACAACGATCGTTTTAGACACGTTATCTTCATGGTATCCCAATGAGAATCTATCTTTAGAGCGTTTGTCAAAGAAAATAGTCATGCTTATAGCATTAACCACAGCACATCGTGCCAAACTATTTCACAAATAAACATATTAAATTTAGAACATTCAGACACTGAAATCAAAATTAAAATTCCGGATATAATAAAAACTTCAAAATGACACCGTAATCAACCTACATTACACTTGCCTTTTTACAACCAGAAACCAGAAATATGTCCTGCTAAAACGTTAATTTCTTATGTAAATAAAACAAAAGAGTTACGCAATTCACATAACAACTTAATAGTTAGTCATAGGAAACCTCACGGCATAGTAAGTGCTCAAACCATCAGCCGATGGATTAAAGAAACACTCGCAGAGTGCGGGGTGGACGTGTCAATGTTTACCGCACACAGCACGCGCCACGCTAGCACTTCGCGTGCGAAACGCTTAGGACTTAACCTAGATACTATCAGGAAAACCGCAGGATGGAGCGGAGCATCCGAAACCTTTGCTAGATTTTACGACAGACCAATTATTACAGGCGATAATTCTTTAGACTTAACCTAGATACTATCAGGAAAACCGCAGGATGGAGCGGAGCATCCGAAACCTTTGCTAGATTTTACGACAGACCAATTATTACAGGCGATAATTCTTTAGCGAGGCTCGTCTTACAACATGATTAACAATGTGCGAACGTGCATAACATTAACTACCTTCATGTAAATAAAAAAAAAATGCACTTGTAAATATTATAATAAATTTTTTTGATTTTAATATATAATATATAATTCTTCTGTTCACATTACTGTTTTACAAATTGTAAAATTGCTTGTTAATTATACAATATAAGAACAACAAATGTAAATTATATGATTAAGTATACTTTACTAAATTTGTACCAAAGTTCGGAAATTTAAAAATAAACAATGATTATGTTAATACAAAGTTCGCCTTATTGACATTTCCTCGACTATACATCTCTCAAAGTCTACAAGTAAATAAATACTTTAATATATATTTATTTCAGCTTATCTCTTCAGACGAAACACGAGTATAATGTATGATTAAACGAACTTACCTGTACGTGAAGTTCGATCAAAATTATACGAAGTGTTTCGTCCGAAGAGATAAGTGACTAATTCCCTCCCAGCCCAGTCCCCCGTAAGTCTCAGAAATATCTAAATGCTATAACAATTTAGTAACCTCAACTCAATGAAGGGACGCGGGGACGGCGTGGCGGGGCGTAAGTGGGGCTGGCCGGCTGTCAAAAATTTAAAAAGACATAGTATTGCCAGTACCCCAAACTAATAGTGCGAAGTGGTAGTCGCTAAATCCGCTACTACAAGTAAATAAATACTTTAATATATATTTCTTTCAGCTTATCTCTTCGGACGAAACACTTCGTATAATTTTGATCGAACTTCACGTACAGGTAAGTTCGTTTAATCATAAAATATAAAAGATTCACGTGTATCTTCTCCTTATTAGTAGGATATCATTTATTTATTCCTGGATAGTCCTAACATAAGTATTTTTCAAAACCACATTGTATATCTCAAATTAGGTTCATTTAAGTACTTGTGATATGATAGTGAGTTAATAATCTTAAGATATATATACATATACTTATTAAAAATATAAATATTAGAAATATTCATAAACATAATAACAATCACGACACGAGAGTGAGCATTTGTGTTCATCACACCAAGGTTCGCCCAACCGGGATTCGAACCCAGGACTTGTTGCACGAAAAGCGGGGCTGTTTACTACTGCGCCACAGAGGTCGACTCGTTTATGTTTCGGATGTTTATTATCCGTTATCTTTTATGTTATCATAACAGTAACAAAAACTTATTTAACGACGGTGATCGATGACCGTCACGGCCGTGGCGCAGTGGCTGAAGTGATCGCGAGGTTGCAGATTTGATCCCCGTCGTATACCTGAATAAAGTTATCCATCAGTTTTGGATACGTATTTTATTATAGTTATATGTTATTAGATATGTATTATAGTAATCCATAATATAAGTACCGTCGGGTTCATGGCGGTTGCAACACTGCCGAAATATCGAAAACTCAAATAAAAAAGCATGGTAAATATCCCGTTGCTAAAGTTAATTTAAATGTTAATGATGGCCATTTCAGTTTAAATACTTTATCATAACAAAAGCCTTTATCATAAAAAAAATATGTTAACCATGCTAGAATATAGAATTACCTTTTACGAATACATTCGACAACAGTACCAGTACCTTTTACGAATACATTCGACAACAAGGTAACAACCTTTACCTGCTATGCCAGCAGTCATGGATTCGAGTCCCGGTTGGGTGGATATTTGTGTGATGAACACAGATATTAGCCGACAAGCCATGGGTGTATAAATCTTAGTTCATTTCCAATATTAAAATTAATTTATTAATATATTTGATTTATATGTGTATTAAGTATATTTTATCCGTTATCTAGTATTCATAGTACCCAGTACATACCTACAAGTTCTTAAATTAAACTTAATTTGGGAACTAATGTTAAGAATATTTATTCATTTTATAGTATTATTTTTTTAACTTACATGAAAACGAGGCGGCAAAAATGCTTTAATATAAGCATTTTATTTATTGAATACAATTCATAAGACAAGGCGGTAAAAAATGCTTTTCAAGCATTTTGTCTATTTTTAGAAAACTTATTACCTACACTATAGTTTAGGTCACGTTGGTTTTACTAATAAGGAGAAGATACACATTTTTCAAAAAAGAAGATGATGGAATTAATAAGTAAAGACTATTTTATCAAGAAACTTGATAAGAAAATAGAAGAATTTGTTACAACTTGCATTCCATGTTTATTAGCCACGCGTAAAGAAGGTAAACAGGAAGGATTCCTAACCCAATTGAAAAGGAAGAATCACCGCTACAAACACTTCATTTGGATCATACTGGTCCAATGACTGAGACGAAAAAGCAATATAACCATATTCTCACGATTGTAGACGCATTAACGAAGTTTACGTGGATATTTCCCACTAAAGGTACTACTAGTAAATAAACTATTGAAAAGTTAAAAATTCACCAACAACACTTTGGTAATCCGACTAGATTCATAACTGATAGAGGAACGGCTTTTACAAGCAATGAGTTTCAAGAGTATTGTAGAGAAGAGAGCATACAACACATTAAAATTAAAACAGGAGTACCCAGAGGAAATGGGCAAGTGGAAAGGGTTCATCGTACTATATATAATCTCCATACTTACAAAGATGTGTATAGAAAACCCTGCTCTGTGGTACAGGCATGTAAGAAGATTACAGCGTTCTCTAAACAGTACTTTTCAGCGAAGCATAAAAACTACGCCTTATCAACTATTGTTTGGAACTAAGATGAGGATGAGGAGGACATAGAGATTTATGAATTGCTTTTACAGGAAGAAAGAGATAGCTATTCAGAGGTGAGAGAAAAACTCAGAGAGGCAGCTAAAACACAAATTCTACAAGTGCAAGAAGGAATTACAATAGGAAGAGAAAAGAAAGTAAGAAGTACAATGAAGGAGACTTAGTGGCAATAAAACGCACACAGTTTGGTACCGTAATGAAGCTGAAAGCTAAATATCTAGGACCCTATCAAGTTGTAAAAGTGAAAAGTAACAACAGATATGATGTGAAAAAGCTTGATCCTAGTACTGAAGGCCCTGGGGTAACCTCCAGTTCAGCTGATTACATGAAGGTGTGGCCAGATGTCAACTCCAACACCTAAAAGGTGAGAGTTGTTCGTCAAATAATTTTTGTTTCAGTTTGACGTATGAAAGGTTGTGTGTGACGAATGTTTGGTATTATTGTAATGTTAGCCTGTGTTAACTGTGGGATAAAATTGTATTGTCTATGTTAAAGTATGAACGCAGGTTGTTATTGTAGAAATGGAACGTAGCGAATGAGTGATAGGGACGTGAGTGAGAGGAAAGAAAGGGATGACGGATACGGACTTTGTGCTAAGACGGTGGTTGTAACGTGTGCTCCAATAATAAATGTTTTAAAGAAAGTTATATTTTTGTGTTTTCTTGCCATACAATCCCACATAAATAATAATTAAAATATTTCTGTAATAATTGCAATTAAAATTCTTGTATGCAACATAAAGACTGACTAAATTTAAAATAATGTGATTCATGCAAATAATTAGTAAACAAATATTATTCTCTTTTTATGTAGTCAACCTCATACCAAAATAAAATTAAGTTAAGCTAAGGTTTTTTCTATAAAAATTGCAATTGTTTTTCCTGTATGCACCGAAAAGGCTGATTATATTTTAAGAAATAAATTACAATAACTTAGTTAAAAAGTAGTCAACCGATTGCCTAACTAAAACTAAGCTAAGTTTCAGTCGTGATCTATATGATCAAAAGCTAGATAAGTTGTTAATGTTAATTATTGATTTCATACAAAGTGTTTTTCCTTTTGTGAAGTTATTTTTTATTTGATATAAGTGATTAGGTAGGTATTGCTCTTGTTCTTAGTCCGTTTCATGACACCCACTGTCCTCTTTAATGCGACTATCGTCATGAAATGGACAATCGCCACTATAAAACAAAGTGTCAATTATTGGGTTGGGAAAAAGGTTTCTTCGCATTTTTTAAGGAAATTCAAAATTACTAAAGTATGTATGTACCATTTTGTTCGATAACCTTTTGCCATCTTGTAGGTAGGGAAATGATCCCATTGCTATTAAAACTTTGGGAACTCTCATCAAAATACCGCGACAAGTGGATTTGGCAGTCCTCTCGTGATGTTAACCTAACACTGCCTAAAGAATTCTGAAGAGACCGAAACAGGTGGAAATCTGAAGGTGCAAGGTCAGGACTATACGGCGGATGCATTAACACCTCCCAGCCAAACTCTCTTTAATTTTTCCTGGGTGGCTGGCTATAGATGTGTGAGGTCTAACGTTATCATGATGAAACACCACACCCCTTCTGTTGATCAATTCCGGCCGCTTTCTCTCAACTTCTTGTTTTAATCTCATAAGTTGTTCGCAGTAGAGTTCAGAATCCTGGTGGTAACAGCTCACAATGAATAATGCCCTTCCAATCCCACCACACACACAACATCACCTTATTGCGAGTTAACCCGGGTTTCGCCACAGTCTGTGAAGCCTGACCGGCCTTTGACCACGACCTTTATTTATTTATTTATACTTTATTGCACACATTTACAAAAAGAAACTTATAAAATAGAAAAAACATTAAGATAGGCACAACAGGCGGCCTTATCGCTGTCAAGCGATCTCTTACACACAACCTTGAAATGGTTTGAGAGAAAAAAAAATCTATAATACGAGGTACTAGCAAAGCATAAGTTTTCATTTTTAACAATAAACGTACTAAATATAAATATCATTTAATATATAATCTAATATATATATATATATATAAATATATATACACATACAAATAACATACTTATATACATAAATAAATACCTCTGTTTAAATATAAATCTGAATTATACATAACTATAATAATAATACATACAAATATAAGAATACTTCTTCTAATGATCAATCAATGAAAGATAATGTTTTTTTAGTCCATATTTAAATGAGTTCAATGAAGGAGCTGACTTTACATTGTAGGGAAGCTTATTCCACAAGCACACCGCTCGTACTGTAAATGATTGATGAAAAGTGTGTGATTTGTGCAGGGGAGTACTTAGCATCAAATTGTCAGTAGAACGTAATTGTCTATTGTGAGTCTCATGTCGAAAACAGAATTGGTCTCCGAGATATTTCGGAACCACAGGATTAAACAGCACCCGGTACAGTAAAGAAAGAATATGAGTATCCCGGCGAAGGCGAATAGGGAGCCACTTGAGTTTAGCGCGGAATTCGGAGATATGATCTTATTTACGTAAGCCGAATATGAAACGTATACAAAGATTTTGGAGTCGCTCAAGTTTATTTAAAAGTTCTTCTGTTAGATCAAGGTAGCTGGCATCAGCATAATCGAGAACGGAGAGGAATAGAGAATGTGCTTGATATGAAATTTTGGTTGATATAGGCAAAAGATTGCGCAAGCGTTTTAGGGAACTATTGATGGCAAACATCTTCCTGCTCACTGCTTCAACTTGAGGTTTCCAAGACAAAGTTGTGTCGAAAATAACACCTAGGTTTTTGACCTTGTCACTGAAGTTAATACCCACGCCATTTAAATGTAATGGATCAATTGAATTCCAGTTTAAGCTATAAGTATAATTATGGCTTGCGATTTTGCTGGATTTACAGTCAGTCCATGAGATTTGCTCCACTTGGATATTTCTGAGAGATCAGAATTTATTTGCTCTATCGCAGCAGGCAAATTTTCTAGAGTGCAATGGGTATAGATCTGTAAATCGTCTGCATACATGTGGTAGGAAGAAGAAATGTTGAGAGAAATTGAGTTAAGGAAAATGGAAAAGAGAAGAGGAGACAACACGCCACCTTGCGGGACACCGGTTTCGAGCAGAGCCCAAGTTGAACGAGCGCCATCCATTGCCGGCGTCCACGAAGGTATGTACGAAAAAAATCAATTACTGATGGAGATATGTTAAGAGAGCCCATAATTTGTAACAAAATATCAAAGTCTACATTGTTGAAGGCGTTACTGAAATCTCACAAAGTCAGTATGGTTAAGTGAGAATTTTCTTTAGCCTTACGTATGTCCTCCGATATCTTAACTAAAGACGTTACGGTGCTGTGTCCAGTACGAAAGCCTGACTGGTACGGATTCAAAATATTATGTTTTTTTATGAAGGAAGAAATTTGATTATGTATGAGACGCTCCAGGACTTTAGACAAAAAAGGTAAAACTGAGATAGGACGGAAATCGGAAAAGGACTGGGGTGAGGATTTTTTGGGGAGAGGTCTTTCCATAGAGTGGGAAAGGAATTGGAGAGAATGGATTTATTAAAGATATTTGTGATGATGGGAACTAGGAAATCAAGTAGAATAATTATCATCTTTCGACTGACACCGTCACAGCCCACCGAATCTGATGTGATAGATGTGATAGCTCTCTTAACATCACATTCAGTAAATGGATGGAAAGAAAAAGGTTCGTAAGGAGGAGTAGGCAAAGAAGAAATGTGATGTAATGTGCTAGACTTAGCATGGACATCGATGTGACCAGAAGCAGAAAAGTGACTATTTAAGGAGTTTATATCAATATTGTTTGGGACGTTATGATTTGTATTTTTGCCAACTCCTATTGTTTTTAGAAACTTCCAGACTTTGACTGGGTTTTGATTTGTTACAGAGTTATGGATATAGCGTCGTTGTGCATCCCTACACACAGTATTACAGCGATTACGCAGTTGCCGATATCTTTCACCGTTTGCTTCAGTAGGCTCTTTCTTAAAGCGTAGACGAGCACGATTGCGCTCGGCCATGAGTGCCTTTATATCATCAGAGAGCCATGGAGCAGGAAGATGCTTCATTTTGACTGGTCTCACTGGGGCATGGCGGTCATAAAGCTCCGTCAGCAAATTATTAAACAACTCCACCTGAGAATCGACAGTTTCAGCACTTAACACACCATGCCAGTCCAGTTTTTCAGCATCATCAAATAAATTATTTATATTTATACCACCAAAATTTCTTTGCAGAAGAGTTCTCGGCTTAGATTTAGGGGGACGGATCTTATAAGATATGAAAAGGAGATCGTGAAAAGAAAATTCATCAGCGTCAAGTTTTCCGTATTTTTGTACATGGTCTAGAGAAGAGACAATCATTAAATCCAGAAGCGATGGTGCTGAATTAGGGGAATGATGCGTTGCTGATGTCGATAAAATATTGAGATTGCATGAATTTATAACCGAACGAAGCTTAAGCGCGCGATTATTGCTTTTTAGTAGACTGGTATTAAAATCTCCCATGATTATTGTGTGTTCATATAATGGTACAAATTGTTCCCGTTTATTTTCCAAAGAAGCAAAATAGTTGCGGGTTGAGGGAGGATTATAAATAACACCTACTAAAACCTTAGCTAACCTGAGTGATACCTCTATGAAAAGGTATTCAGCTTCTTCGGAGTTAACAGACGAGTGTGTTGATGAACTCACAACTTTGTATGGGAAAAGTGAACGCAGGTAAATTGCTACTCCACCACCTGGGCGCCCAACACGATCATTGCGTAACAAATTAAAGCCAGGCAGGGAGTATGAAGTTGATGGGAGACAGGGTTTCAGCCAGGACTCAGAGATGAGAATGGCATGAATTCCCTTAAGGTCGAAGGATGCCAGCATATCGGAATAGTGCGCAGGGATACTCTGGGCATTAAGGTGTAGGATATTAAAGTTATTCAGTGATCCTGAGAATTCAGACTCTATTTGGGAACAAAGAGGAGCTAAAGTACTGTGAAAACTACCGGTGCTATCTAAGTCTGTGGAAGAACATGAAACGAAGTCGGGAAACAGATCATCATTATTAGTACATGAAGTATTCATTTTTAAAATATTGGTTGAATATATAATATATAAATAATTCTAAAAACTAAACTAAAAGATTTAAAAAAATATTTAAATCTAACTAAAACTAAAACAAACAAAAAAAAATACTCAGGATACAACCCAAATAAAATAAAAAATAAAGTTAAACCTTAAGTTGTTAAAACTTCATCAATAAAACAATACACAAAAAAGAAAACATCATAACCACAAAAAAGTAGATTAAACATTTTATCTGTCTTTTATAGTCTGTACGCCAGCGCTTACGTCAATACAGACTGACAAGTGTCAGACGTCAAATTCACGTCAATCACTCACTGAATCACATAAAGTCTGAAAAAGCGATTGATGATAGCGAACAAATTATTTATAGGCTGATAATCAAAGCAAAGATAAATACTTGCGATTGCAACAAACTATTTTTTGGCAGTCTTCTTCCTCGTATTAACTGTTGTTTTCACCGCTCCCTGTCTCGCGGTTTGCGGTGGCAATGCAGTTGAAGATGATGCTTCATGATGTTCGGGAATACGTTCCAAGTCCGCTTCCACGACAATCCTGTGTCGGACACCATCGGGGCTCAATACAAATACGAATCCAGAACGGGTCCAGCTCCTAGAAATACCGAAGCGCTGTCGGGCCGCAACAAAAGCCTGATGTCGAAGCTTTGTTAGAAATTCGGACAATGTGACACCAGTGCCTTTCAGTAAGGTTTTCTTGGACCACACGTTCTCTCTGTCGTCCAGGTTTTGAAATTTAATAAGGAGTGGCCGTGGCTTACCTTCTCTCATATTGCCTAAACGGTGGCAGCGGCTAATGCAAGAATTGGATATGGCTGTGAGCTTCAGTTTGAAGTTCTTGTCGTACGTGATCCACTTTTCATCACCAGTTATCAGCTTCTTCAAAAATGATTCGGTTTCGTTACGTCGTAATAAAGAATCACAAATGAGTACAGGGTTCATTAGGTTTCTTTCAGTGAGCTCGTGAGGTACCCAAATATCGAGCTTTTTTGTGTACCCAGCTTTTTTCAAATGCGCCAAAACTGTTTTGTGGTCAATTCCCAGTTCTTCAGCTACGTCGTAGCTACTGATATGTCGATCTTGCTCCACTTTTTCAAAAATGGCATCCATTTCATCCGTAATAGGGCGACCAGAGCGAGGTGCATCTTTGACATCAAAATTTCTGGATTGAAAACGCTTATACCAAATTTGTGCTACTCTCACAGACACTGCACTAGGTCCATAAACATCGCAAATTTTTTTCGCGGCTTGCGTTGCATTTTGACCCATTTTTGTAGTAAAATTTTAAAATGTATCGAATTTCTTCATTAGATTCACTCATCTTGACAGTACGAAAACAAATGAAAATCACACATTTTCCTAATTTGAATTTGGAATTATGTTCTTTAAATTTTTAACTTTCAATGATACCAAAACCAGCCAGATACAAATACTATAGCCAAAGAGATTTTATTACAAGTTCATACATACTATAATGCGAAAAGACTTTTTTCCCAACCTATTATTAAATAAACGTGATTTTTTCACCCTCAAATCGGTGTTTTCCTTAAAAATTTTTAACCTGCCGATTTTTTGGGCTTATTTTTATGTAAGTTAGTTTTACACTTTTTGTGCAACACCAATCCAAAGTTTAGTGTCCGTTTCATTGCTGATCTCCTCTACATGTTTTCCGTCTAGCGCTCCGTAGCACAAAGGAAAAAGGAAAAGAGCCACATATCTTCATGAATCTGCTTTAGAGGTACCTCAGTGTTTCTTTCGGAGGAGAACCACGGCCTTTGACCACGGCACGGTAACGGTAATATTATCTTTTCAGTAGGTATTGCAACTCGGCCGCCATCTTTGAAATAAGTGCCTACAGCCGCCGCAGTACGTTCTCATGTGATAGTGCTGTCCACCTTCAGCAATTTAATTACATTAGCCTGCTTTGTGTTTATTTCCATTTACTTTTGTGATTGTTAATATATTTTTTATATCTTACTTCTTACTAAGATTTTTTTTTTGGGGGTAGGCATTGAAATCAGAAAGAACCACTCAGCATAATTTAATTTGTTTTATTGGATATTTACAGTTTTGTATATATTAAAGTTAATGATTTTCTAGTAAAAGGCAAGTTCTACCTCTAAGGCTAATATTCTCCAACTTTTTCACATCACTACACTGTTTTTCACTATTGTTCTCAACTCCACTTAAACAATGGAATCTCTTCAAAATTCAATGATGGCTATGGCGGACCTGTTCAACAAAGAGATGGCTGAATTTCGTAAGGAACTCAACAAGAATCCTCCACAGAATCCTGCCTCAAGCTTTTCTCCACTTGCACAAGACTTTAACCGATTCCAACTTTTCGTCACTGGTGCTATGGAAAACCTGCAGAAACAGCTACAATATCTGGCGGCTGAGATTGATAAAATCCAAATGCACAGCCGAAGAAAATTCCTTTTGTTGCATGGTATACCGGAGCACAAGCATGAGGATGTGGCCAGTGCAGCAACATAGATCATCACTGAACAAATAAAAGTTGTTGAATTCACCAGTACTGACATAAGTAGCTGCTATAGGCTTGGTCACTGAGAAAGGCCAGGCAAACCTCGTCCAGTGCTAATAAAATTAGTTAATCTTTAAGTGAAGGATAAGATATGGAAATCGAAGACGGCCCTCAAAGGCTCTGGTATAACGTTGTCGGAGTTTTTAAGGCACGACAGGTACCTTGCTGCGCGGGAAAGATTTGGTGTGAAGCGGTGCTGGACCAGGGATGGTTCCATATTCGTACCGGGACTAGATGATGTCCGACATCGCATTGTTACCATGGCTGACCTCGACGCTCTACCACTGGAGTCCGGCGAGGAAAAAGAACGAAAATCTCCGGAGCAGTCGAAGGAAACAAAACCGGCAAGAAGTAGACGTCCAACTCGCAAATAGTTTGTTCTTTCCTTTCCTTATCTCTCCCCATGTATATGTAGATATATATTTCTTATTTTATCTTTCTCTAACTTTGTCTACCTCCGATAACTTTTTTATTTTGTTGATTTGCTTGCATTTTAGTAAATATATCACTCAACTCAATTCACTCATCAATCATCACTCGCTGTCAGTGAATGATTATTTACCATTTTTTTTTTTTTATGGCAACCAGCCATTGTTACTACGACTATTACTGCCAGTGTCACGTATTGGAGAAAACACGGTTTGATTGGAAGCATTGATTTATTACTGAATTAGCTTAAAGTGCGAATAAGAAAATATCTACCAAACAACATTCTACATATAATTTGATAAAATTACAAAGTAAAATTTAAACTAATAGGCAACACAGCTACGCGCTACTCTTTACAACCTAATGTTAAATTGGTGGATGAATTTGCACAAAATTTTGAGCGTACAGGGATTAGAAATAGTCAAGAGTGAAGGAATATTAATCGGTCTTGGAATATGAGGAGAATGAATTAAGGAGGGACTCAAATTCGTTAATAAGAGATACAGAGGGGTCTGAAATGTAGACTGAAAGAAGAGTAAAGTTAAAGATTTTAATAATAATAATATTGATTTCAAAAGAGTGGGAGGGGGTTGGAATGATAGAGTAAGGTATTGAATTTTACACAAATAATGCGACGCCACCATAGCCATCTGACCTGTCATCCCTAAGACAGGCATAGCCAGGAAGCCGATAGCGGCTGCCAGGAGTAAACCACGTCTCAGAGATGGCGATGGCAAGAGGACTATGGCAACGCACGAGATGGGAGAGCTCATGACCTTTAGGACGTAAGCTCCTACTGTTCCATTGGAGAATGTTGGCCATGAGAAAGGAGGTTAGAAAGAAGAGAGTTTAATTTGGTAGCAACGTTGGACGGTAGTGGCGAATCACCAAAGTTATTTAAAATGTTCATGAGAAACGAAATGATAAAATCTAGAAGATTTTCATTAGAAGAGGAAGAGTGAGGGTTGAACAGTGCAGAGCCGGGAGTAGGAGAGGGTGGGTCACGGTCAGCAATGAGAGCTCGGTGGGCGATCACGTCATAGCCAGGTTGCAAAGTTTTTCTAGCTTTGGGATTCGATACAACAGTTTTTTTATAAGACGTTGTACCATGAACGACGTCACTTTTTAGGGGGTGCAGAGATTTCGTGAAATCCGCAAAGGATTTGCGCACAGAAGGGAATCGGGCAGACGCTTCTTTAAAGGAGATATTGTCTTGGGACATAGAAATTTTGATGGCCTTCTGACGCGACTGCTCAGGGCAGCTCTTGTCATTGGCTAGGTGAGGGCCTGAGCAATAAATGCACGACGATTTATCGAGAGGGACGTTACACGTGTCACCTGAGTGGGATTGGGAGCAGCGAAAGCATCTCGGTTGGGATCTGCATTGCGTTTTAACATGCCCAAATCTACAGCAGTTAAAGCACTGAATAGTCGGCAGGACATATGTTTCCACAGGGAGAGATGAATTAAAGAGCAGTGCTTTTTCTGGCAATTTCTGCCCGGCAAAGGTTAAGACTACTGAGCCAGTAGGAGTCCACGAGGTGCCAGCCTCGGACACAGTTTTTCTATTCAGACGTCTGGCCTTAATTACTTTGCCACAGTTATCGGAGCTGGAAATAGCTTCAGCTACCTCCTCCATGGACCAGCTAGTTGGAACGCCACGAACTAAGCCCATACGTGTCACATTATACGTGGGAATTATTGCGGAGTATTTGAAGGTTTCTAGGCATGGATTTTTAACAAAGTTATTCGCTGCAGATGCACTTATGAATTCGACGCTTACTCTATTGCGTCCCACGCTTTTGACTCCGTCAGTTTTAATATGTTTAATATTGCTTACAAAAAGAAAACGGCCAAAGACCAGCGGATTTAGAGAGGTACCTACAGAAGGATTAGGCTCTGATCGGGACACATGGACGATGTAGGGTCATTGTCTACCTCAGAGTAAACTTTATTTTCATTTAAAGTTGGGTGAATATAAATGTTTTGCACTGACGGTGCAGCATTTTCTGGGTCCAGAATATTTTTTTGACTGAAGAAGGAAGTGCCTCTTCGTTTGGTCGTTTTCTTGTTTGTGCAGGTGTGAATTGCGAGAATACCTGAGGTGAGAGCACCTGCTCCCAAGGCGAGATAGGATTCGGGGGCTTAGGAGGGATATTACAATCCATCTTCCACAAAAAAGAAACCAAATACACTTACCTAGTGTTAACTAAAACTAAAACTACACTAAATTCAACACAATTTAAGCTAATCATAGATTAATAATTAAAAATTGAAATTTTGAGAAAAAAACGTGTTTTGACCGTTAACGTCACTCTCTTCCATGTTTTTAATTTTCTCTTATTTACCATTACAGTAGCAATATATTGTCGTTATTATTGACAGTATAAATTGACAATCCATATTGCAATTTTTATGTTCTCAACCAGATTAATTTAGTAGTTTGGCCGTGAGGAAGAACTTGCTTTATATGTTGTTGTTATTGTTTTATTCTTAATATTATATATTTATTTTTATTTAATTTAAATAGCATAGTATAAGTAATTATTTATTTAAATAATATGTATTTATCAGATAACGGAGATGACAATGATTTACCTGGCTATGATCCATGTAGTTCACTCTCATCACAGAATACAGGTAGCTACCGCAGTCTTTTATCTCCATCTTTAAGTACTGCACTCGACACTAAATTCTCTGGTTACCCCAAAAACTTTAATGTTATTCATATTAACGCACAGAGTGTTCCAGCTCACTATCCCGATATGCTGGCACTTTTTGATAGCACTAATATACACGCCATACTTATTTCAGAAACTTGGTTCAAGCCATGTCTCTCCTCTGTTTCCTATTCTTTGCCAGGTTTCCAACTAATTCGCAGTGATCGACAAGACCGGACTGGTGGAGGTGTAGCCATATACCTACGTTCACATATCCCTTTTAGTGTGATCAACGCATCAACCGCATCACCGACTAGTGCAGTCGAGTACTTATTTTTAGAGATAACGTTGAGTCACACTAAAGTGCTATTGGGGGTCATGTACAGTCCGCCTAATGTTAATTACTTTGCGACTTTAAAAGATATCTTGGAGGACTTGGTACCCAACTATGGGCATTCCATTTTGATGGGAGATTTCAACACCTGTCTCCTGAAATCTGATAATCGTACTACGAGACTTCGCACATTAATTAGGTCAACCAACCTAAATATCATCCCGTCTCAGGCAACACATCATTACCCTCACAGTGCCCCTTCTTTAATAGATTTAGCTATTGTTTCCTCCTTGAACCACGTGTCCCACTTTGGCCAGTTAGACGCGGACGCTTTTTCCTATCATGACTTACTATTTCTTTCATATAAAATTCGTCCCCCCAAAGCAAAGCCGAGAATCCTTCTGCGGCGCAATTTTAATGGCATTAACTTAGAAAAGCTCATCGATGATGCTAGCAACACTGATTGGTCAGCTGCCCTCTGTGACTTATCTGTGGACAACCAAATAAGCACATTTAACAGTCTTATTACCGATCTTTATGACAGACACGCGCCGTTACGTCCTGTGAAAATCAAACATGTTCCAGCTCCTTGGTTGTCTGAAGATATCAAAATATTAATGCGTAAAAGAAACTGTGCAAAAGCGAAGTACAAATTATTTGCTACTGATGAAAACTTGCAAGTGTATATAAATTTGAGGAACCGTTGCAATACGATGTGTAGGGACGCACAACGGCGCCATATTCATAAATCAGTTTCACACGGCGATCCAGCTAAAGTCAGGAAATTCCTCAGAACTTTGGGAATCGGTAAATCTAAAAGTGACAGCTCCCTTAAAAACACTAATCTAAACTTATTAAATAGTCATTTCACTTCTTATAGCTCTATAGACGCTTCTACAAAAATCCATACTCTGAATCACATATCTAGTTTACCGACGCCAAATAATCCTTCTTTTTCAATAAGTCAATTTTCGGAATGTGATGTTAAAAGAAAAATACTCTCCGTGGCCTCTAATGCGAGTGGATCAGACTGCATTAGTCGAAAGATACTCATCCCTATCCTAGACATTATCCTTCCTATAATTACCTCCATACTGAATAACTCTATTGCTAATAGCGCTTTCCCTGATGTATGGAAGGACGCTAACATTATACCACTCCCCAAAAAAGCCAATCCTCTTTCCTTTTCTGATTATCGTCCTATTGCCATCCTACCATTCCTTTCTAAAGTGCTCGAGGGACTAGTTCATCAACAGCTCAGCACTTTCCTTTTAGACCATAAGCTTCTCAACCCTTTCCAATCTGGTTTCCGCCCTGGGCATAGTACAACTACGGCCTTACTTAAAATTACGGAAGATATTCGCATGGGCATGGAGCAGAAGAAACTTACTATTCTGACACTGCTGGATTTCGGTAATGCCTTTAATACAGTAGATTTCGACATCCTTCTGCAAATGCTTCGTTCTCTTAACATATCTCCATCGACTATTGACTGGTTCCATACATACTTGCATGGACGCCGGCAACGTATATCTACTGAGATGGATATTTCTGATTGGTGTGATGTTAATGCCGGTGTACCGCAAGGTGGCGTGTTGTCTCCACTCCTCTTCACTTTATTCATCAATTCGATTACTCTTAATATAGGGTCTTCTTTATGAAGATCAATATATTTTAATAGAAGGTTAAGAATGATGTATGGATTCAATTTATGAAAGAATTTTTTTTTTGTTACAATTAACAAAAAAAAAAATCTTTCATAAATATTTTATAATTCTCATAAGTTAACAACATTTTAGTTTAATCTGTTATTTACGACTAAAGCAAGAAATAAAAGTGTTTCTATTGAACTATTTATATTAAGAACTCACTCACACACACAGAGAAAAATCGCACTAGGCATAATAGGTATGTAGGTATTCTCTGACGGCACTATCGACACCGAAAATCAAGCGAGCCGCCCGCGCCGACAACACTCTGTTGGCTTGTCGGCGCGGCGCGGCGGCGGCGACTTTGTTTGAGCCAAATGCGCGCGACCCGCTCACCGCTCGGCGAGCGCTCGCCAGTCTGTAAAAGTCTGTCTAATGATACGCGCGCGTAAATTAATAATTATCAAAATGCCTAATTTCGCGTACACGAACCAAGAATATCTTCAAATGGCTTTGTGCTAGTTCTGCGAGTGAGAACCTGTCACGAGCTCGTGACACGTACGAGCGGAGACATGGAAGGCGTCCCGCCCTCCGAACAATTCTAGGGGCTGTGCAGCGCCATCGAGATTATGGCACATTTACTCCACGTGCCCCAATGTTGTGTGCTGCCAATGTTATTAAACGAACAAGACTTTGTGTATCGGAAATAGGTAGTCATGTGCAGCAGTTACTATAAAGTGCTTGTGTATGTGTATTCGTGTGCTGTGTACCTAACATCATTGACAGGAAGCAATATGTAAGTTATTTTTGTACATAAACTGTAAATAATAATAGTTGATAATAAGGTGATTCCATTTAAACATTCAATTGATTGTAAAATACATTTATTCGTTAAGACAAACAGCTCAAGCACGAAAGCTTTTTTCAAATTTATTTCAAATTTAAACATTATCAAAGAAGTCAAAATTACTAAAACGGTATTTACAATTAGTTGAACGTTAAATTGACAGTTGAAGTGTGATGGGAAATTAGAATCAACTTTTATACGAAATAAGTATGATATTACAACAGCTGATTGTTACGTCATACATCAAGCTAAGTAGGTCACGCATCGCCCGGGCGCGCGAGGCATCGACCTTTGCTCGCGTGGATAGGTAGGTACTAACCGCGTAAGATCTTTGTTTTAGTGAAGTTATTTTCTTAAAATAAATAGATAGGTTTTTTTTATTTCTTGCAAGGTTGTCGTAAATAACAGATTAAACTTAAATTCGGTTACTTAAAAGATTTGAAAATTTCAATAAAAAAAAGTATAGTTGTATGTATATTTTTATTTTTTTCATAAATTGAACCCATACATCATTCTTAACCTTCTCTTAAAATATATTGATCTTCATAAAGAAGACCCTGTATATCTTCTCCCTACCATCTGTATGCCGACGATCTTCAAATTTATACACAAAGCAGCCTCGAAGGTCTGTCAAAAGCTCTAGTGCTACATAATACGGATTTGAAACATATATCGGACTGGAGTCACAAACACGTGCTTATTGTCAACCCTCTAAAGACACAAACAATCATCATCGGCAGTAATAAAATGATTCCTCGAGTAAACTGGAACTCTCTACCTCAAGTTGAGTTTAATGGCGTTACCATTCCTTTCAGTGAAACTGTAAAGAATTTAGGTATCACCTTTGATCGTACACTTTCCTGGATACCTCAGATCTCTGAAGTCAGTAGGAAGATGTTTGCCGCGGTGAATTCGCTGAAACGACTTCGCAATTTCCTTCCTGTTGCCATTAAAATTGCGCTAGCACAATCTCTCTTACTTCCTATTCTCGACTATGCTGATGCCAGCTATCTTGACCTAACTGAAGAACTCCTTAATAAACTTGAGCGGCTCCAGAATCTCTGCATAAGGTTCGTATTTGGTTTACGCAAATACGACCACATTTCTGAATTCCGAACTAATCTCAAGTGGCTTCCCATTCGCCTTCGCCGGAATACTCACATCCTATCTGTAGTTTACCGTATTCTGTATGATAAAGCTGTACCTGTTTATTTAAAAATCGCATTACTTATCGGTTTAGCAATAACGATCGCAACTTGCGCTCTTCCTCAAATCTCCTCCTGGCGACACCATCACACACATCCACATTTATTGGCAAATCATTTTTCATCCGTTCGGTGTCATAGTGGAACGCGTTTTTTTTTTTATAAAATATGGATGGGACGTTTGTCTTCCATGACACCTGATGTTAAGTGAACATGAAGACTAAGGTGGTACACGTCCACCGTTACCGATGGAGATCCGCCTAGCTCGCAGTCCTTACATGTTTAAACGAATGCTTAAACAACATTACCTCGGGAAACATTGTTCATCTTAACGCTATCATTATTTATGTCTGTGTATGTATTATTAGAATGTATGTGTATGTATAATTCATAGGTATTTGTATGTATTTATTATATTTACCTAGTTATGTGTATGTAATTATTGATATGCATGTAAGTAGTTTATTATTTATAAACATTTCTAAACTTTGTCCCAACGCCCATCCTAATTTCCACTTCCTAATCCTGTCACAACTTGGTTGCCTGGCAGAAATCGCTCTACAGCGATGAGGCCGCCTTTGTACAAATATGAAAATATATTGTAATTTTGTAATTATACTTTTTCTGTTGGTGTACAATAAAGAATTATATTATTAAGATTATATTAATTATAAATGTGAAAGTTTGGATGTATAATAAAAAAATAAAACATAAAATAAAACATTTATTTATTTTCATATTCTGCACATTTTTACAATCTTAACCTAAAAAATATAATATTAAGGAATACAATTGTCTAAGTGCCTGAACTAGGTTTACCCTGTTTTTCAGGCGAATGGGGGTCATTGTATACAATATAAATATAAAACTTAAAATAAATACTTATGTAACTAAATCTTTTGAATAATAAGGATGAGTAAAAAAGAAAAGCAAAAAAAGGAGTCCTAAATCGGTGGTTATAAAACTAACGTTAGGCAAAAGTATTTTCTAATTGAATAATGCAATTTATGAATTTTACACTAACTTATTACTGCTAACAGGTTTTCTGTGTCTTCATAAGACATGTTTTGTAACGCCTCTTGAACAATTTTTTTCATTTCATTCAAACACAGAGAGTACAAATTTAGTTTTGCATTAACCCTATTGTAAAGAAGAGGGCCAAGAAATAAGAAAAATCTGGTACATAAAGCATGTTTGATATCTATATCAGTCCGGTAAGCTATATCTTTCCTTCTTTTGTTATTAATTTCGGGGTTGAAAGGAAGTGCGGTGTGCTGCTTTAGGACAGTGTGCATTATAAATAATTGTCTAACTGTTAGTACACCACAAGCTTTGTAAAGGAGGTGCGTTGGAAATAGAAAAGGACGGAAGGTTGAGACTTTTAATACCGCTCGTTGAGCTCTCCCCAAGGATATTATTGTAGTTTTAGCCGCGCCGCCCCATGACGTAATACAGTAGGTTAGTATTGACTGACAAAGTGCAAAGTATATTTGTTTAATGAGAACGGAATCAGCTACAGTGCGTAGCTTTTTAAAGACAAATATCAATTTACGTAGTCTGCTGCTTAGCGTGTCAATATGGTGCTTAAATGTAAGAGTCTCATCAATTGTGACCCCTAAGTATTTTATTTTATCAGTGTGGCGTATGGCGGGGCAGTCGCATCTGTTACTAAAGGTCTCTTTACACTGATGGGCATAGAGTTTAGGCATGGGTGAAGCAAAGGTACATCTACGTATAGAGAAGCGCATGCTGTTAGTTTTCCCAGCGTTTAGTGATAAGCGATGATGCTGTAGCCAGTTAATTACAACATTGAGGCCATGTTGAGCATACTTATAAACCTCCTCTTCGTTTGATGCGGAAAATAATAGCACAGTGTCGTCAGCGTATGAGATTATTTTTCCACAGGTCAGTGTTAGCTTACATAGGTCGTTTATGTACACTAGAAATAGGGTAGAAGATAATATACTTCCCTGGGGCAAACCATAGGGTGAGGTATTTAATTCATCGCTGAGAACATTGTCTATTTTGACGCGTTGGGTACGCCCTTGTAGGTAATCTGCGAATAATTTAAGCTGTGTGCCTCTTATACCTAATGTCTCTAATTTGTGTAGTAGGATAGATTGGGACACAGTATCGAAAGCTTTGGCGAGGTCTATAAATATACCTAAGGTTCGGTTATTCTTATCAAGCTGTTGAACAATGTAGTCCGTTAATTGGTGCACAGCGTTGGCAGTAGAAAGTTTAGATCTGAAACCAAATTGTGTTTCTGCTAATACGTCATTTTTATCTAAATATTGAGTGAGACGAATATTGATAATCTTTTCAAAGATTTTTGATATGGAGGGAAGAATAGAAATAGGTCTATAATTAGATATTTCCTTTTTACTGCCAGATTTGTGCACTGGGACTACAATTGCTTTCTTTAAGCAAGTGGGAAAAGTACCTTTCTCGAGGCATTTTTGAAAAATGTGGGTAAGCGGAGCTATAAAAATATGTTTGAAGTGCTTAAGGATCTTGTTTGATATACCGTCCCACCCAACAGCAGAATCATTCTTCAGCCCTGAGATAATTCTTTCTACCTCAGATTCATCAGTTTCTAAAATAACGAAAGAATTTAAGGTGGATTTAGAGGTAGCTAAAGGTAGAGAGGCATGATTTTGAGTTTTATTCGTTAGATTTTTTCCTATATTTATGAAGTAATCATTGACTTGGTTAGCAATGGAAACTTGTGAAACCTGCCCTTGAAATAAACTTGAGGAGGATTCTTGGTTTTTTCCTATGGATGTTACGGTTTTTATACACTTCCAGAGCCGTTTACAGCTAGATTTGGATTTTTCCAACTCGTTTTTCTCGTAATCACATTTAATACGTTTAAGTAGGTCATTGCAGAAGTTTCGATACCTCTTATAGGTCGTTTGCAAAGCCAAATTTGACGGGTTCGCTTTTGCCTTGCTATGTAATTTATCCCTGTGTTTCATACAACGAATTAGCCCTGGAGTAATCCACGGTTTAATATTATGAAACTTTTTATTTATCCGGTATTGTGTAGTGTTATATGATATTGCATGTTGAACACATTCAACAAAGTAAGTCATGGACTTGTTAGCGTCAGCAAAATTGTAAACTGGGCTAAAATCAATATTGCATAAATGTTCCTCAAGTTTATTTATGTTTAATTTATTGAAAAAGTGCATGCGTGTTTGTTTAGGCATTTTTTTATCAAAGGTTAGTAGGACGGCTCTGTGATCGGTTACTGAGGAATTATTGACAAGAGTTATTGACGATAATTTTGATTTTAGCATGACATGATCTAAGCATGAGCCGCTTTGGTGCGTAGAGAATGAATGTGCAGGGAGAAGGCCATGGAATGAACATAAGTTGAGGTACTCTTGGGCGTTGTGGTCTAAATGCCCGGGAAGAATGTTTATATTTATGTCTCCTATTAAAATAACGTTATTTAAAGACGATAGTTTTTGCAATTGGTCATTTAAAGATGAAATAAAGTGACTGATATTTTTAAAAGCTGGGGGTCTGTACATAGCCAGGATAGCAATATCATGCCCAATTTTTAAAAGCATTCTATTACAGTCTAGCATATTTGGCTCTTCAATCGAGATATTTAAATAATTTTTGACATAAATAATTAATCCATCATTTTGATTAAAGGTAATTTGACTTCTATGCAAATTATAGCCGTCAATTATAGGTATAATAGAGTGTTTGTCAATACGACATTCTGTAAGTATGATTACGTCACAGTTATATTGAAGTCTTTGGAGCAAGGTGCTAAAATTATCTAGGTTTTTGTTAATGCTGCGGATATTTTGTGTTATTATTGTAAGCGGGTTTTTGATATTGGAAAGATATAGCTTGCACTCTTCAACTTCGCAAATTTTTGAATCTGATATAGATAAATTATCCAGATCGGTCATAAGATTATGGGACATAGTAAAAGAAAATAAAATAAAAAATAAAAATAAAGTTAGAACTAAGTTAATACCTTAAAACGGCGCTCTTAGGCGCCCACATAATCAATTGAGTTGACGTAGCGCTTTTCAGCCATTTGTTTGGCAGGACACTCGGAGTCGCCAGTAGTGTGATCGCATGGCTTCTTAAAGTGCATGCATGTGGCACATTTTGGAGGCTCTGATTTCTTTTTGCAGTCCTTATTAGAGTGACCTACTTCACCACAATGTCCGCACGTGTATGGATGTTGGTTCCTCAATCACGGCAAAACGGCTCAACGGATTTAGATGAAAATTGGCATGATGATAGGTTACAGTCTGGAATAGCACATAAGGTACTTCCGGTATTCCGACGGGATTCAAAATTGCACGGGTAAAACCACGCGGTACAGCTAGTAAACAAATAAAAAAAAATTGAGTTGAATAGGAAGTGTTCAACAAAAATGAGTTTTGTGTCAAAAAACCATGTTTAAGTTTGAAAAGCCAATCGATCTTATAAATTTACGACTGAAAAATAATGTGAGGCGTGCGTATTATTATTTAAAAAAAATGAAAAATCCGCATTCTAATATAAAGTTCAATCAAAAAATCTTTCATCAAGGTACAGATATCTACAGTAATTCAACTTCATACAAACGGACGAAACGCGAGCTAAACCTACGCGGTTCGATCTCAGCAAGCGCTTGGCATGTGGATTGTTTATACTTTAAAATTTAATAATACATCTTTTTATATTATTAAGTCTCAAGGCGAGGCGCAAGTATTTTTTGGTCGCCGATTGTTGTTTTGGCGTTAAGACCGATTTGTTATTTTGGTGATGGGGTAAACCACCACAGGCAGACCCCTCAAACGCCAGTGGTTGCGGATTCGATTCCCGCACGGAACAAGAAAAAAAAATGTCCTTGTCGGGGTGTGGGGGTGTTTATCTATTTATGTATTTATATTCTAGCCTCCCCCCTAGTTCGCTACATGTTAGCCCATAACACAAGCTATGCTTACTTTGAGGCCATGTAGTTGGTGTGATTCTCTCACCTCTATCGCTACATCTATCTACTTCTATCTTTACCTCTAATTCTATGTCTACGTTTCTGTCTAGTACTTGATTGCCTAATGTATAAATATAATAGTAGACTCCAGAAGATCACCAACTCGTTCATAAGTCAATGTGTACGCTTTTATAATAAAATTCCAAAATAAAGAAGCACATGCAGTGTGTTTAAGCACTGATGACTGGACTTCCGTAACGTGTGATAGTTACATTGCAGTTACGGTGCATTTTATAATAAACAAAGAGAACTGTCATCAGCTTTGCTCGGGTGTATAAATTACACAGAAAAACACACAAGTCAGAATTTAATGTCATGCATAAAACAGCTTATCATTGATTGGCATCTCACCAATAAAGTGGTATGCATAGTGAGCGATAACGCCGCTAACATATTAGCAGCTGACAATTTAGGAGAATGGCGCTCTATTGGCTGCTTTGCGCACACTTTAAACCTATTGGTCCAACATTCCTTAACCCACTCTAGACTTAGACTTCACTTAGACTTGGCGTAATAAAAAAAAAAAAAAAAATATTGTCGAATTTTTTAAGAAAAGTAACGTTGCCCTTATGAAATTACAAGAAATACAAAAACAAATGGGGTTGCCACCGCTAAAACTAAAGCAAGAATGTCCAACACGTTGGAATTCCTGCTACGATATGCTGGAGCGCATTATAGAAATAAAAGAGGCCGTCATAAGCACCCTGGCAATTTTAAAAAATGAACTTGCAATTCTACCTCACGAGTGGACTACTATTGAAAAAGTTGTGCCCATCCTGCAACCTTTTTATGAAGTAACCACCGAAATAAGCGGTGAAAAATACGTGTCACTCTCTAAAGTACTAATATTTGTTCAACTATTATCCAGACATGTTGTTAGTACAATATCACAAACGAGCAACGATGTGACGATGGATTTTGTAACTTGTTTACATGCCCAAGTGCAAATCCGACTGTTAGATCACGAAAAAGGACAATTGTACGCCGAGAGTACTATTTTGGACCCTCGCTTCAAAAAAAGGGGCTTTCGGACACAGGAAGCTTTTAATAAAGCTTGTGAAAGCTTAAGACGCAAAGTTTGTGATATAAAATTACCTGACGAAGATTTGCAGGCTGTTCCTTTAACTATCGCACCGTCAGCCTCAGGAGTTCTAGTAACAAAGCATAAAAAGAGCGTCTGGGATGAGTACGACACGGAAACGTCCGTCATAACTCAACCAGAAAATCCGATTGCAGCGAAAATACGCCAGTTCGACAAAGACATAGCTGAAGACTACATTTATAGAACCGACGACCCTCTCCAATGGTGGAATAGCAGGAAAAATATTTATCCCCACCTTTATTAATACATGCTAAGAAGGTTGTGCATACAGGCAACGGCAATATTCCTACTAGGCTTGTTCCTGCTCGTTCCTTTCACAGATCGGTCTGAACTAGTACAATCGTACATATGTACTAGTTCGGACGTTTAGTACATTTAGTTCATTTAGTACAGTGGTCAGTCAAAAGACTGATCGTCCCGTTACGGGGTTACGGACTATAATCCATTACTGTGCCGTCAGAGATGTGGACAGTTTTTCGCATTGTTTTTGTCATATCTTTCAAGTTCACCTATAGTTTTAAGTGAAATAGCTATACATTATTTTGCAAATAAACTTTTCTTAAACTTCCAACAAAATATAAATATTCATTATTTTAGTTACATTTCTTTAAAGTCATTTTGTGCTAATACCTACTGAAGAATGTTTTGATGAATTGAGGAGAAATTAAATTGATGTTTTTGATAAAGCTTTGCTATGGAATTAAAATTATTACTGATGTAGTGTGCTTTGTTGTCCTAAAAATTTGGTTTGGCACCGACTTCAAAAACTATGTAAATACCTACCCAGATAAATAGTTAATGTTCTTATTACATTCATTAATATTAATTAATTTTTGGCAGAATAGAAACAGGAATAGGATGGCGTTTATAAAAAATATTTAAATATTTTTAGTGGGTTGGTTTTTTGAATGCGGTTCACTTTTTCTTAAAAAGAAGTAATTAGTTTACTTTCATTTTGGTTTTGGTTTCATGACTTTTTTTATTTATTTTTTATTTCATACTTTTTAGTGTTAGGTTTTTGTTTTGGGCTAGTTATTAGTTTTTTTATAGTTAGTTGGGTTCTACAGTTATAGATATTAGTGATAAGTTTTGTGCTAGTTCTGGTATCAGTAACTGACTACTTCTTCTGGTAATGTGATGTTTTGGTACAGTAAAATCATGACTTTGACCTACCTTCTATTGTTATATACGTTTTACCTGTAGGCTTGGGTTAAATTAACCTACTCTTCTTTCTTAAAGGGCGCTTTAAGAAAGAAGAGGAATTAAATCCCAACGAAAAATAACGATCGCTTGATGCAGCACGAGATGGTCTTGTCTAGGTATCGCCAGCATGTTCGTGCTGCAGAAACTGACAAACGAAAAGAGATTCGCTTAAAACAATCTTCGTGCGAATAGTCAGCTAAGAACTTAGCCAAAACTTATCACTAAAAAATATATCACGTATATATGGAAACTAACTTACTATGAAACAACAAAAAGCTAGCACTAAATTGAAAGTAAGTAAAAGGTAAAAGGTTCTCCTAAATGGGACAAATATCCTTTTAAAAACCGCATCAACATCGGTTCAGCCAAACGCAAGATAATCGATGACAAACATAATTAACATACAGGTTAAACTCCTCTTTGTAAGTTGGCTACTTTTAATTAGTAGTTGTGCAGGTAAATCTGCGGGAAAATGCTAGTATTCGGTAATTATTCAGCAAATCAATCAAACATTCGGCTGAATACAAATAGTGTACGAAATACGAATGTTCGGCCGAACATTCGGCTCATCTCTGATACAAAATAAACAGATAAATTGGGAACCTTATTTTTAAACTTGGTCAATATACTAAAACCTTCTCCTAAACATGACAAATCTTTTTCTGAAAACCGTTTCCAAATCGGTTTTCAGCCAAACGTGAGAAAATCGCGGACAAACATACATACATACTTACAGGTCAAACTGATAACCTCCTTTTTTGAATTCGGTTAATAAAAACGAATCTAAAAATCTGACTGGTATATTATGAGAACCAGATTTAAAAATCTTAGTAATAGTTATATATTTTTCTTTAGTTTTAGGTATAATTTTCAAGTCTCGTTCAACATTTGCCAATTCTTTTATAAATAAATGGCAGTCATAGTTAAATAAGTTGTGGAAAATAACTGGTATGAAGGAGCATGTTTTGTACATTAAGTTACAATATGCATGTGCAGCCCCTCTATATTCTGGAGTAAAATGGTTGTGATCCATGACTTTATCATCGAATAGAAATCGGGAGCATATATGACATCTGGTAGCATTTTTATATTCATTCTCTTGTTTTTTAGTTAACTGTAACATAGGTTTATTTATTTTTAAAATAGAACAGATTCGAATAGCTTCAGCTTTTATCCGTTTTACAAAAACTTCTACACAATCCAGTCCTCTGTATGCAACGTATTTATTAAGACTAGGTTCTTGTGAGCAACAAATATAGTAGCCAAAGCATGAAGGTTGATGTTCCTTATATGGTTTCGTATTTCCATCTGTATCATCGTTATAGTTCACCAATATAGACTCAAAATCTGCATAAATTACAAAAGGCACCTTTTGCTTTCGTTCATAATTTTTAAACTCTAAAATACTATTTCTCTCAGGTAAAACTGATACAACGTTTGAACACTTATGGGTATTAATTTTAGTTATTACGGTAAATATTTGTAAACAGTTTTCACATAAATATATCTTACCATTTTTCTCTAGTAATGAAATATCACATGATGAAGGAGGAAATGTCACCCCCTGAGTATAGTTCTTTCACTTTCGAAAAGTGAGGATATGAACTCGATCTACAAACATTTTTATCACAAGGGTACAATGCGGCTACAATACTCCACAATTAACAAAAATTGTCATTGTTTTTGATATTTAAACAACTCTTGGTATTTCTTATACATTCAGGTAATTCTAAATAAGTTCCACCTCTCATCGGAGTGTACTTATTGATATTAATTTCGATATGACTTATTGATTGAAAAGACCACCCTGACTCACAGTGTTGAAATTCAACAATTTTCTTTTAAAAAATTCTCATAATATCTGAATATAATTCATCTAGATCGCTATTTTTTAAAACTTTGAGGTAGGAAGTATTAAAAGATTTCAATTGCTGCTTATCATTCTTAGGCAAATAAAAAAAGGCATATAATTCAAAGTTGATTTTTAATAAGTGGTGTCTTTTTAATGAATAGTTTATTAAATTAATGACATTATTTTTAATATCTTCTAAGAATGACTCAATCGTAGCAAACGCAACACCAGGTGTTGGATTTAACACGATATGATGCGATACGGTTTTTGAAAGCTGTAGCTATAATATGAGTATTTGAAAATTCAGTATTTATCAAACAGTTTGATTTATGTAAATTTGTTCTGCAATGAGACATGTACTTTTTCTTAATAATTTCAACATTACATTGTTCACATAAAATAATTTCATTATTCAAAAAGCCATTATCTAACCAGTTCTTTGTTTCATCTGTGTCGCATATTACTGATGTTTTCACTGGAAATAGAAATAAAAAATGTTAAACTTTACTTTTAAGCAGGATTTTTTATTGATTATACTTTAAAATAATAACTTATACACGATATTGTTACATGTAAAAATATTAAAAAAAATATTTATATATGCGTTAATTTAGTATTTAGTATTTTTATATAAAAGAAAAAAATGAAAGTATTGTGCTTAATTATTAAAAAATTAATGAGGGAAAGGCAACGTTCATTTGCGGTTCTGGATAATAACACAAAATGAAACTTACATCTTTGAAAAGCTCGTTTAATCGCGGTTTAGAATACAGTTAAATGAAAATTCAAATCATCCCCGTTTATTTTTTTTTTCAAATACAAAGTGATTGATAGTAACTCATATTCCCTCTTAGTTGTGCATACTTTATACAAGCGAAATGTATAAAGTATACCCACGTTTTCATTTTATTTTATTCATTTAAGCCTTTTTTCAGTAAAAAGCATTGTTATTCAATTCTTTTTCCCAGGAGATATTCGTTAATTTTTGTATATTTAACACTCGGCTACTCGCGCCTCAGAATGGTACATGAGTGCACGCACGGGTGACTGGTGTCACCCTTTTTGTATACTAACTGATTTACGGAATATTTTAAATTTTAATAAAAAAACTATGAATTATGAATCAACATCTTTATTTTTATCATATTATAGTAAGATTAGAAAACAAAACAAGTATTCTTTCCTCATAATTAAAAACAAAACAAATCTTCTTGAAAAATAGCAAAAAAATTTAACTTTGGGATCAAAACATTCTTATTCTAAAATATAAAAGTTTAGTAAGTAATTTTAACATATTCGTACTCTTGAATTATCAAATAAAAAAAAATATACAAAATTAATCAAGTTGAGCACAATCAGGACAGCAACTAGTTTCGTGGTCAGGGCAAATGCGCCTGTGGGCATTATTCATTCCACATACATATATACATATACCTACTTGTACCTATATACATATTTATATTATTCACACAAATTTATATTCATATTTATTTTATATCATACACTCACTATATTTCACAATTAATATCATTCATAGAATTTAATCAATAGCCTCACTAACGTAACGTACATATTAATATCATAATTATTTATATTTTATATTCACGTTTAGATTATCGCATCACACACCAAATCATTTAGCGCGCATGGAAACGTCCAACCTAACGGTACTCGGGCTCGGGCGCCGCGCCCGCCGGACGGGGGACAGGCGCGAGCGCATTGCATTGCGGCTCGCCAGTCAGAATCTTCTCTTGACGCGGAACGTACGCTCGATCTCTGTGCGCTTTCCTTTGTGTTTCTATGCTCTTACGCTCTCGCAAATTATACCTCGGCTTATGCTTTTAATGGACTTTGATTTGCTTATCGATTTGGACTGTGTCGTGTGTGTGTTATTAGTTGTAAATAGAAAATAAGTGCTTACTTTAATTGTGGAACATAAATAAATTATTGGTGTAAAAGTTACTGGATTTTACATTTTAACTGTAAGTGCACGATATTAACTCACCTACCACGGCACCCCCCTTAACTGGTGACCCCGACCTTTTTTGCACTTGTTACAAACTTTACGAGTAGTACGGTCTCGAGCTCTTCCACAAAAACTACAACGACCCCTGCCTACCCTTACAGGCATTGACTGTTCAGAGGGATGGTCCTCAATACCTAAAATTTATATTTATATTTATAGGTTGTATAAGTTGAAAACCAACTTCCTGCAAATATTTCCGACGAACAACTTTTGCTTCGAGATTGTTGATCTGATATATAACTAAACCATTTATGCCAGCCATATTGATGAAATTATAAAATAGTGTGAGAGGCCACCGGCGACTATTTCGCGTCACGTCGTACTGACGGCACATTTTATCGAACACATCGACGCCGTATTTAGTGTGAGTATAAAATGTTATTATTTCCGGTTTTTTTTTATCACCAGTATCCGCATCAATCTGTTTATCATTGTGGAGGGATGATAACAATAACACTACCTTATTACGCTTTGGGACGTAACAGACTAGAGAACACTCTGGTTGAAACCCAAACAAAGAATCTGTAACTTCTCTTCCGTGCGTTGTTTTGAATACATCTGGTATTTCGGGCTTATTTTTCCTAAGTGTTCCGACAGTTGTTATTTTTTGTTTTAGTAACTCTTTGCAGATTGACACACTGGTGAACCAGTTGTCCATAGTCACGTTATGTCCGAGACCATACAAAGGCTGCAAAATTCGGTGTACAATATCGGGTACTTTGTTTGATTGCCTAAATGGACCCTCAGGTTGCAAACCAACGTATATTTCAAAGTTGTAAGCGTAGGGATATTTTACATCAACTACCATTATGATTTTAATGCCAAATTTGGCCGGTTTGTTTGGAATATACATAACAAAACCACAACGTCCTCTGAAGGCTACTAACTGCTCGTCTATGGTAAGACTCTCACTAGGACTATAATATTTTTGGCAATTTTGTTTCATAATATCACTCAATTGACGTATAGCTGCAAGCCGGTCGATTTGTTGCCGCGTTTCCCTACTCCGTACATCATCAAATCTTAGAGCACGTAGAAGGAATCTAAATCTACTCTCGGACATAGCAGTGTATACAATTTCAAGCCCTGTGCCCATAGAGTTATCCCAAAAATCTTTTAGATTTCTTCGACCTGCACGGCAAGTACCTATCATTAGTAAAATACCTATAAATGCTTTCATTTCAGTCAAATCAGTCTTATTAGCATCTCTTTCCCTTTGATATTTAGTTTTTATTATATCTATATAAATGTTTGTTGAATCCACAAGAATATTGCAGATATCATCATCAAAAAATATAAGAAACGATGAAAGAGCTGTTTTAGCATCTTTTGCTGCATCTAAGGGGCCAGGTTGGCGAGCTAAAATATTATGGGACCTAGTCCTTGTCGTAGGAGGCGGAAACTTATTCCATATCGTACCATCACGAGACTTATAAGTAGCCAATGTCGACAAAGGTAAATCATCCTCACAATAACTTTCGAATTCTTCTCCATCTTGTTCGGTATCGGAATCGTGCGTTTCGGGTTCAATTGGCTCGACCTCCTCTTCACTCTCTGTAAGCGCGTCACTTTCATCAGTTTCTTCCAGCCATTGTTGTATTTGTTGGATTGATCTTTGCGCCGCCATCTAAAAAGAAAAAAAAAAACAAACATTGTTCAAATAAAAGAATAAGCAAAGGCGGAAAATCATTTATTTAGTCACTACATTACTTCACTTATCAATTTTTCAAATAAATATTAAGTTTTTACTATAAAATAAAAGCTTACTTACCTCCTTTCCAAAATTCACTGGTAAAAAAAATGGTGCAAGAACACACGCACGGGTGACTATTGTCACCCCTCAACTTTGAAAGGTGTCCTCTTAGACGTCCGTGCACAGCAAGGGTAGGCACGCCACTGGCGGGGGCGGTGTCTTGTATCCGAGGAATACACAAGCGCGTTTGCGCTTGTCACGATGCGTTTCCAAAATATACCTATGTTTATAGCACTGGGTGACCATTGTCACCCACGCGTGCATTCTAGTGTTAACAATTGTACGTTAACGGAACGCATGGCTAAATGAGTGGTTATCCATCACCATCTTTTAAGGCTGTTTGTAAAAAAGTATCAGTTAGTTAATTGACAATTGATATTGTTGAAGTCAAGAGCAGTCGCTTGTCATTAACTTTTAAAATAAAATAAATAAAAGCATTCTTTCCTAATTTATCTTAAGCTCGTTAGAGTAATACTTTTCTATGCTCATAAGCCGTACATAATGAAATAAATTATTATGATAAAAACCAAGGCAATAAGTATGAATATAATATTGTGGTTTAAACACTCATCAACGAAAGTTATATCGTTGTTTGAAAAGTACCAAGCTCTCAATCTTTTTGATTCATTTAACATATGATTAGATGTGCTTAATAAGGCAACCTCAAGTCTTGGTATCGCCCCCTTGTTTTGAAACATGTTTAATAATCATATTTCTTGTGAAACTTTCAAGATGCAGTAATCTTTAGGATCACAAAGAAATTCATGAAGATTCCATGTAGTATAACTGCTTGAGCACTCTACTACTAGAATGGTATTCCTGCCTTCTGTTAAAAGCTTCTCTTTTATGAGATACATTACTTTGCTAAAGAATCTAACTTCACATTGTATCAAGTAACAATGACAGGTTTAGTTTTTATGTAAAAAATAAAAGAAAACAAAAATATATTTACATCAATTAATTTTATTCATTTTCTACATCATAGTCATTAGAGCATAATAAAATATTGTCCAAAAAACTAGCAGGTGGTAGAATCCTCTCTTCATGACGTGCCCATCCCAAATACCACACAATTGTCATTATGTGGGCACAGCTCCCTACAGTACGTTTTCCTATTATGCAACTGCAGTAATATCCAGCAATCCGTTGTCTCCATTGATTCACCTGAGCATTTAAATCTAGTAATATATATAATAGCGCCATAGAAACAAATTTCAAACCTCGCTCGATTTCTTTTCCCAAAACGAAAAGGTTAGATTGATTTTACCTTTAAATAAATTGATTGTCACCGAAACAATAAATGCCTTATTAGTTGATTGTGTTTCTGGGATTTGTTAATTGTGTTTACTTAAGTTATGTTAAAATATAATTATAAGACTAATTTAATTTACCTTTCTTTATTGGCCCATAAAATGGCAAGCCTTGTTATTTACTTTTGGTCATTGTTATTAATATTTAATTATCTTCATGCCTAATTGTTTTATGTATAAAGAATTATCAAATTATGTTTAAATGTGATTATTAGATAAATGATGTTTAGTGTTAACTTGTTTACATCGGCCTATAAAAGGCCAAGCTTTGTAACAAAATATTCATTCTTATATTAACTGTACTGGAATAAACATCTTGGAATTTATCAAGGACTCCTTATTGCTCTTTCTAATAAGTACGACGAGATGGAAAGACCCCGTACATCCGAAATTCTAACATATATGTATAATATACTTTGGTGCTCAGGTGTCTAGATTTTATTCTACCTCTCAATATCAACGAATTGCTGGAATACCTTTCTAAGTTGTCATCAACCTCTATGAGGAAAGTACCATTATGTCGAATGTGTTCCCCATAGTAGGACCGTGCTTGTTTTATTTGGTAACTGCCAAGGGCAAATAATATTGTGTCTCAAGGAGACTGTGCAGTATTATACGGCCAGAAAAACGCCTGTATTCGCCTGTTTCTTGGACCTGTCTAAGGCGTTTGATCTTGTTTCGTATGATGTGTTGTGGCAAAAGATTCGAGAGGAAACCACATTACCCTCTGATATAACATCCTTGCTCGGCTATTGGTACGGCAATCAGAGCAACAGTGTCAGGTGGGCGGGTGCAAACTCTAGCGTGTATAGGCTGGAGTGTGGAGTGCGACAGGGGGGGTTGAGTTCGCCGAGACTTTTCAGCCTGTACATGAACCGATTGTTGGGTGAGCTCAGCAGTGCTGGTATAGGATGCCATATTGATGGAGTGAGTATGAATAATTTCAGTTATGCTGACGATATGGTGCTGCTGAGCCCATCAATAGGCGCGCTGAGACGGTTATTAGCAATGTGTGAGTCCTACGCGGTGGCCCATGGGTTAAAGTATAACGTCACAAAAAGTGAGTTCATGGTCTTTAAATCGGGTACCAAGAACTTCCCTATGCTTCCCATGATAATGCTCAATGGCGCTCCTCTACGAAGAGTATATAACTTTAAATACCTGGGCCACTGGGTTACCGAGGATCTAAAGGATGATTTAGATATAGGGAGGGAACGCAGGTCGCTGGCTGTCCGCTGTAATATGCTGGCCCGTCGGTTTGCAAGGTGTACAAAATCTGTTAAAATCACCCTTTTCAAGGCATTCTGTCAATCATTTTACACCTGCAGCCTTTGGGTCAACTACACGCGGCGGGCATACAGCGATCTGCGTGTCCAGTACAACAAAGCGTTTAGGGTTCTGCTGGGGCTGCCATGGCGCTGCAGCGCATCCGGTATGTTTGCGGAGGCTCACACCGATGACTTTTATGCCATCATGAGAAAGAGATGCGCCTCCATGATGGTCCGACTGCGAAACACCACCAACGAAATCCTGAAGGTCTTTGTCAATCGGTGGGACTCACCAATGCTGCGTCATTGGGTTCAAAGGCACTCCTCTGTGTGATGGGAATATTTTTATTTTTTATTTTTAATATTTTTTATTTACGTTTTTGCCAGGAAAGTCTATTCCACAATTTTATTCATACTGTTTTTATTTGATGATTTTTTATTCTTTTTTATAAATTTGACTAAGTATTTGTGGTTTTATTTAAATTTTTAATTTTTTTTACTATAATTTTAAATTTTGACTAATTTTGAATGTTTAATCTTTGTAATGACTTCTATATATCTAAATAATGTTGATTTTTATATTTTTATTTTTAGTTAAATTTCTGATGTTTCTTGTTTTTTATAATGAATGTATTTTCTGACATCGATGTAAATAATTTATGATGATTTGGATATGTGTAATCGTAATTTACTAACATAGATTATAAGAAAATAATTGTTACTAACATTATATGGATATTGATTGTCTGAAATAAATTGATTTATTATTTATTATTATTAATATTAAATCTTCAGGGTCCATGATGGGGACACATCCAGTTGAGGAAGCTGGCCATCTATAATAACAAAATTGGCTCTGTGCCTATTAATATTTTGTTCTATTATATAAGTAGCTAAAGCATTTGGGGTATTTAACCTTTCTAATGCTCTCTCCAATATTGCTTCGGCATTGGGATGGTTGGTAATCAGGGGTTGAAAGTTATTTATTAAAGCAGCTGAATTCTGAAGTCAATCATGAAGTTTTTAGATGCTACATTAAAATATTCACCCCTGAATACCTTAAAATCTCTTTTAAATCTGCCACTTACTGCTTCTACCACCCACCTACACATTGTAACTAATCTTGATTTGTTTGCTTTTACAGTGGACAATTGTCTTTCACCTACACCCAAACTCTCAGGTTTATAAATTGAATACCCCAAGGAATTTAATAATGGTAATGAATCCCTAAACCCTCGATCTAGGATGAATACATCATTTGGTTGAAAATAGGACCTCAGCGGCGAATTTTCACTTTCAAATAAAGTTTTCATTATATCAGCATCTGATTGTGTCGCCGCATAAGGTCCTAAAGCATCGACTATATAGCCATCACAAGTTACCATTAAAAAAGGTTTAACCAAGTTTCGGTACTTGTGAAGACTATATGTCTTTTTTTGGAACAAATAGTTTGACGATTTCTGAAAATATATATAGGTCCCATCACTAATTACAATGGGATTATTATCATTTGTTCCAAAAATTCCTTGAGGTATTATAAGATTATGAGCACTATGTTGTTCTCTACTCAAATGATTAATACCAAGATAAGATGGTACATAAAAATTATTTAGACAATTGCGTGCCTTGTTTATGTAATTAAATATTGTAGTCTTTGAAAGCAAAAATAAACTAGCTATTTTAGCTAAGGACTCCCCTGTTCTTAATTTAATTAAAAATATGCCAAGGGCAGTTTTGGGCTTTTTTACCATGGCCTCTAATTGAGGTATTCTAGAAAATAGCTCCAAAAAATTAAAAACTGTAAGACCAGTCCAATATTTACATGTCATATCTGAAATACTCTCAATATTTTCAAAGTTTAATATCACTGCAGGCGCATTATTCAATAGATTAAACATTTCTTCAATTTGATTGCTAGTGAAACTGTGTGTAAAATCTTGATCACTTAAAATATCCCAGTTATACAATACCGAATGTTCACTACACACTCGCGCATTAGGAGTAATATATAGTTTATATTTGGATAATAAAAGTCTCCTCAAATAATGTGGTACCCTTAACCTTTCCACATTTTGACATTGAGCAACAAAACAATGTCCTGAAGTATCAGCAGTCCGTTTATAATTGGGTAATATAATTGGGACAAGTTCAGGCTCCTCTCTTTCTTTAGTCCAATTATTTTCATCAATGTCCTGAATCATAGTTAGGCTGGTTGGCAACTCTTCAGGAACAGGTTCTGGTTCATTCGCCTCAGGTTCAACCAACACTGGTTCATTCGCCTCAGGTTCAACCAACACTGGTTCATTCAATTAAATTGAATGATGAGTGCTTCGTCGAACCCTACACCAACATGTATTACATGCCCAGACTTCATCTGGCATCTAAAAGAAAAATAAAAAATATTAGGTAACAACAAGTGAACCTTTTTACTATTAAGTATGTATGGAAAATAAAAATAAGTTTATAATTACCCGTCGGGGAAGTATATCGTTTTCTAAAAAGTTTCTTTCCACACTCCCAACTACGACTCTAAATCGACGTCTTTGAGACCGTGTAGACAAAGAGTATCCACAGGATATGCACACGCAAGTATGCCCCAACTGTCGAGGTCCGCGAGTAGAGTTTTCACTCCGATTTATATTTTCAAGTATGATAAAATGAAGACACTGTTGACACAGCTGATCATTTTCAGAAACCTGCAACAATTATTTTATTACTTATTTATAAGGTTATAAAAAAGTTATTTAAAGAAACCAGAATAATGTCACATATCCAAGAACTATCCATATATCATGAATATTGCATTCCATTAATAGATTTTGAATTAGAACTCCTTATTGATAAACATAGTTTTTAATGCTATTATTTATTGTGGGTGTAGATACCGTATACTGAGAGTCCAAATTATGTAGCAATTTGTGAACTCTAAAGGTCACCCTGGTAAGAAAGTAGTATATTCCTTGCCTTGGTACTTATATTTTCCAGAGAGAGTAAGCTTTGTACTCGACTTTAGCTATCTCTATAATAGTTATTTGGTAGGAACTTAATCACAGCACAGACAACTTTAAAGTAGTCAGTCAGAATATGTATATCAGGTATTTGCCTAACACAGATTATATCATTCTGAAATAACGGATCATTAAGGTTCACAGAATAACATACCTCATGACGACACCATTCTTCAGTGATTTGAACTAATTCAGAGCTTAAGTCTACAACCATATATGTATACGGCTGCAGGTTGGGTAGTATCCGAATGTGGCAGGACACACAAAAAGCCATGGTGTCTAAAATTGTAAAAATACAAATATTAAGGACGCGTTTCCGCAAATCTTCAAAATAGGGTATTTTCTGGTACATATTGTGATAAAATGGCGCAGAGTTTAGTATTATTACAAACTAGCTGCTGCCCGCGACGTCGTCTGCGTGAACGCTATGCAGCACCAAACGCACCTAAGATTATAACACTGCTAGCGTGATAATATGTAGCCTATATGTTGACCCGACTTCTTAACTATCTTCATGCCAAATTTGAAGTAAATCCATGCTGTACTTTTTGAGTTTATCCCGGAAAGACAAACAGACAAACAGACAAAAATTCTAAAAACTATATTTTTTGTTTCTGTTTCGATTGTAGATCATACCCCAAGTATTCTTTTAAAAAAATATTCAATGTACAGTTTTGACTTTCCTACCATTTTATTATATGTATAGATACTAATAGATGGATAAGATTTCATCTCCATTTATTATATAAAAATAATATAAATAAATTTGTTTTTGTGGCTTAAAAACCAATTTTGCGATGCCTCGTCGCACGAAAATTACGATTTTAAGCCAATTTACGGTACCACTTTTGGTATGAAAACACAAGTATTTATGAATAAAAAAAATACTATTCGGTGGTTGACATGTTCGTTTTTGATAATTAGCATTTTTTTCTTTGAAATTAATACTAAAAACCCTTTAAAAAAAATAAAACCAAACACGTAGTTTTCTTCATATTTGTATAAATGCGTAAATCTTAACACACTGTGGTAAGGGTTATTATACTTTAGCAAATAATGTCAATATCATTCCAAACAAAAACTAGATATCTTCAGTCTGCGCTCAGCCGCTGTCGAGAGTGGACCTGTATCACTTTTGAGTTATTTTTCGTGCTAAGAAACATCGCTGTACATACACAATTTATTAAATCAAACAAGTCTCGATACTTGAAGCTCTCTGAACTGAGTTGAAAAGGTAATAATATAATTTTATTGAAAAAAAAAAAAATCACAAAACCTTTTATGATTAGGATTGAATTTGGAAACTTGGAATCATTATGTTTGTTAGGACTAAACCTTATCTCCAGTTCTGGTAGTGGGGTCTGAAGGTATACTTCGAGGTGCTACTGGTACTCCTAGACGGGTAAAGCTAAGTATATCGAGTTTGGGTTCATTTTGATTCGAAGGACGAGACCTTACCACCAGTTTTGGTAGTAGGAGCTGAAGGTATACCTCAAGGTGCTACTGGTACTCGTAGACCGATAGAGCTAGGAATGTCGAGTTTGGGTTCATTTTGATTCGCAGGACGAGACCTTACCACCATTTCTGGTAGTGGGAGCTGAAGGTATACCTCGAGGTGCTACTGGTACTCCTAGACGGGTAAAGCAAGGTATATCAAGTTTGGCTTCATTTTGATTCGTAGGACGATACCTTACCACCAGTACTAGTAGTGGGAGCGGAAGGTATACCTGGAGGTGTTACTGGTACTCCTAGACAGGTAAAGCTAGGTATATCGAGTTTGGGTTCATTTTGATTCGTAGGATGAGACCACCAGTTCTGGTAGTGGGAGCTGAAGGTATACCTCGAGGTGCTACTGGTACTCGTAGACGGATAGAGCTAGGCATGTCGAGATTGGGTTCATTTTGATTCTTAGGACGAGACCTTGTACAAGTTGTAACAAAACAGACTTCGTTTAAGCTGATTTATAGTTTATATGAAAAAAATATTCCATAAGTGCACAGATGTGATACTTGGTATAAAGGTTCCTCAGTGCGTGACTGTTTGTGTTGTAAAAGAAGTTCCCGACAGTCCCACGGGAACACGAAATATTTGACTTTTTAGTTTGTATGAAAAATTATTTCTTCAGTGCATGGATGTAATTCTTGGCATAAAGGTTCTTCAAAGTCTGATTGTGTTAAATATAAACAATGTCGTACGCGCATAACGAAGTTGCGGGCAAAAGCTAGTCTACATATATAATTAGAAAACTAAAATTACCTAGTACGTTATGGTATTATTATTGTAAAATACGATAGAAAGAACATAACGTAAATAAACACTTCATTATATAATTTACATTCTATTGATTAAATTAAAAAAGGTATTTTTGTACATTGAAACTACAACAAAATAAATATTTTATTTAAAAGGACAATGAAAATAATGCCTTGTTAATTGGGCTCCAAAAAAAAAATATTGTGCAGGGATAGGATGGGGTTTAAATTATAGATTGGACACATGCCATTCATATTTGTTAAGACGCCAAAAAAATTCGCCGTGGGAAAAAAAAGATATGACCAAAAATACATTTTTCTTTTAATAGAATAAAAATCTATTTTTATTTTTTACGATACAGAAAATGAATGCCCGTAGATTTCTATGAGTGTATTCGTATAACATTTACAGCTATTGACTACGAAACTAGCGCCACCCATTACAAAAAATATATTTCAAGATATACTACCATACTGTGAATATTGTAAATAAATACCATTATTATTTAAAAAAAGTACTAATATAATCCTTATAAGCTCCTAATGGGGTGGTTATACAGTTGTAAATTGCGATTAGTTTTGATTTGATTTGTCTTTTTTCTTACTTTAGCGATGTCTCTTATACGGCACTGGTTCGGCGACATTGGAAAAGCAGTTTACAAATGAAATAATAGCATATATGGTTCATCTAATACTGCCGTTTAGAATAAGCTAGTATGTTGCTATAAGTGGTTAATAAAGTCTAATAGTGGTTATACAGGGTGTAATCTAATTCCCTTATAGAGCCAGACCACGTATGTCCTAACACATGCATGTAAATACTATGGTGAAGTCAGAATTTGAATATCACGATTTTAATTTTTTTATTTTCTTTGTTTTTTTCGAAATAATAGACTTTTGGTAATGCTAAACGGTCCTTTAGATACCTCATACCAGGCGTCCTTCCGCGTTCGCGTTGGTCGTAGCGCAGGAGGTCACATGTCGTCGCGACACTGCACAAGCAACAGCTGACTAGTCGGTACCGAAACAGGATTGTTTTCTTTTTTCGAATATTGTTACCTTTTTTCTTAATACTTAGGCCACATAACATAATTTATTTAACCATTTTTAGTAGATTAGTAACGTTAATTCGTATTTGAAGTAAATTCCACTTCTCTCACTTACATCATAGGTAACAACAGGTCATCAGTAACAATTTTAAGTTATCAAACTGAATTAAACTAGACAAAAATGTTTTGTTTTTATCTTCATCAAATTGTAAAAATGTTCAAATTTATCATTTTATTTGCAGGAGCTATTTTTACTATCATATTGTTTGAATCTTTTTTTTTCACTTCATAAAAAGACAGTACAGTTAGTTTAAAGTTTTTAGTTTTGTTAATTGGAGAATTGCTAGAATCAGGACCTACGCAATATCGATATCTAGCTTATTATCTACAAAGCGGGGGGCCAAACGCCTCATTCACACCTGATGGAAGTAAGAATAAGCTAAGGGTTATCACAAACTTATCCATGGGGTACTAATTCGCTCTTTTCTTAAAACTTTCGAATAACCTAAAGCTTTATCCAAACATGACACACGATAAACATGTCTTGGTAGGTACCTACGTTCAAAAAAATACTTCCTCAAAATAAAACAGTTTTCCTTACCTACCTAAGACTATAATAAAGCTTTAATAAGCTACTTACCTATCCATTCGCTCACCTCCGACGTGCTCGATTTTCACCCAAACTCAAATCCAAACACTTCACTAAACACTAACAAACCAACCGTATCTAAATAGTCGCGTCTCAAGACACTCGATACAAACACCCAATAAAACAAGTTAATCGTCGTATCGTCACCGGGAGACTAAACAAACACACGAAAACTCAACTCAGTATCCGTTACATATTAAAAGTAGGTAATCTTCTATCCTGCTCACTCACCTCGCGGCTAAGCGAGCTGAGTGAGCTTCTAGCCTACTATTCAAACCAAAAAGCGCGAGGTCCGCGCCGCGCTCTGCTCTGACTCATCTCGCGGCTAAAACTCTTCCTTGTCTTTGTTGCCCCGGTAACATTAAAAATGTCCTATTATTATTTATTTATACTAAGTGTTAGGTATCCTAGTTATTTCTTATTTCAATTTGAATGTAGTTGATTGGCTGCGTCAATGGACGTGGCCTGTGCCGTCGTTATGAGAAGAGCGCCCTCTTGTGGCGCGATATTTAATTAGTTAGTTCATCTTCGAACTAGCTACCGTAAGCATCCGATTTACGCCGTGCGTGAAAATCTAAATTGACTCTCTAGAACTTTCCTAACTTTATACAAACTACTTAGTGTACACATAATAGTGCTCGGCTAATCAAGAAAAGGATTTGCAGTGAAATCTCCATTGGCGTGGTTCCACGAGGTCCAGAGGCAAGGTTAGTCGATTGCATTTGAATTGTGTAGGAAATCTAGGATACCTATTTCGGGGAGCTTCGGTTAGGTGAACTCAACATCAGGTTGATTTACTGTCTCTAAGTAAGCAATCTTTATAATCAAAATTCTTATCTACCTATGGAATTACAGTCCAACCGAATCCGTGATTCAGACATCTGCTCGCTCATTTTGGCCTTACGAGCCTGAATTGCATTTGTATTCAGTATTTATTATTATAAACCTAATCTATTTAATAATAATTTGCATTAAAAGTAATTCATTTACATATTACATATTAGATTCTAGAAGGTTCCATATTGCATTGAGGCACATTGTAAGCATACCTACAATATGGCGGCGCAAGAATTAAATATTAAACTTAAAACTCTAATCTTTAAGAAAGAATACTTATTCAGTAAATTGCAAAAGGTTTATGATTTATCGACTACACTTTCAAAACGAACTAACAAAGAGTTTCTTATGCAAGTTGCGCAATTAGAAAATATAAAATTACGATATGAAGATACCGTCATGCAAATTGTGGAAGTCGAAGCTCAAATTAATCCTAACGCTAAGATATCATTTAAAGATTTGGAATCGTTCGATACGTTGTACTCGGCCTGTCAAATGGTTGCTTTAAAATTACAACCAGAAACATCGACTAGTGACAAAAGTACTGAGCAGTCTCGACCTTCATTACCTAAACTTAAACTTTTTGAATTCGACGGTCAACTTGAAAATTGGATGACCTTTTATGATACATTTAGTTCTTTGGTTCATGAAAGAAATTATGATAATATCGATAAGTTTCACTATTTGCTGTCATGTGTAAAGGGTCAGGCGTTAAATATTGTTAAGAAACTACCGATTTCCGCAGCTAATTATCCGGTTGTGTGGAAGAGTTTAGTTGACAAATACCAAGATAATAGGGCACTTGTAAACAAGTATTTAGATAAAATGATTAATTTTACTCCTTTAACAAAAGATACCTCCGTTAATTTAACCCTTTTCATAGAAACTTTTGACCATTCCTTAAAGGCAATTGAAGCTTTAAACATTGAAAATCTTAGCGATTATTTATTTTGTCATTTAGCGTTACGTGGCTTAGACAATTACACAAAAAAGTTATTCGAGGAAAGTCGTGACCCACTGAGTATACCTACCTTTTCTGAACTTATAGCGTTTGTAAATAAACAAATCAAAGTACTTGATCACACATTCCCGAATCCATCGCAATCGTCGTCAACTAAACAAATTACCCTCAAACCTAATAACAACTACGGTAAACAATTTTCACGTCCGTCATTCTCCAAAACTTCACTTACAGCCTCGGCGGCAATTTCAAATAAGAATTATAGTAAATTTAGTGATAAGCTAACGTGTTCTCATTGCAATCAAAACCATATGATTTACCGATGCGAGCAGTTTCGTAAACTGCCAGTAGAAAAAAGGATTGACCGTGTCAATTCCTTAAATCTTTGTAAGAATTGCCTAAAAGGTAATCACGATTTCTTATCCTGCAAAAGTACAATGAGTTGTGGTGTGTGTGCGTCACCACACCATTACCTACTGCACATAGACGCAAATCCACGCTCGGTCGTACCGACGACGCGGCAGATCAACACGGCTGACGGGCAAGCATCTCTCTCGCACTCGCAGCACGCGCTCGTCTCCTCTCGCTCCGTGAGTGAAGAGAATGATACTGCAATAATTGATAAGTGCATCTATGGTGTAGTGTTAGGTACCGTACGATTACATGCTACAGACAAGTGTGGTCAATTATTAGACTGCCGTGCAGTGATTGACTCAGGAGCTCAGTGCTCATTCATTACGATGGACTGTGCTCAACGTTTGGGCCTGCCACGTAAAAAATGTCCCTATACAATTGCTGGTTTGGGTGGGGAACAGGTTCGTAACCATGGCATGATAACATGCCAAATAAAACCACGCAATTCTTCACAAATTTCGTATTCAATAAATTTAATTATTGTGTCGAAAGTTGCATCAGAGATGCCTAGTGTTAATTTTACTTCTGAGGTCATTGAACTTTATAAAAAATATAATTTAGCCGATCCATATTTTTATAGACGTTCGCACATAGATATATTATTAGGTAATGATATTGTCATGGATCTAATAAAAGATAAGCCGTTGTCAATTTCTCCGGACATACCGCAAGTTATACAAACGGCCTTTGGTTTTATTGTTAGCGGTAAGCTATATTCAAGTAATTTAAATGAATTACACAATTTACACCTATCAGTTTCATATGAAGAAGAACAATTGTTAGATAAAACTTTGCGTAAATTTTGGGAGGTTGAGGAGTTACCGTGTAAACCTTCAACTAGTCCGCTCGATCAGCTGGCTGAGGATATCTTTGTAAATGAACATAGTCGCGATAGTTCCGGTCGTTATATTGTTCCGTTGCCCTTTATACCTAATCCGCCAGAGCTAGGCGAGTCGTACTCGATTGCGGAGCGTAGGTTACGCTATACAGAACGTAAACTGGCTCGCAACCCGGTGTTACAGCGTACCTACGCAGATTTTATGCGCGAATATGAGTCTTTGGACCACATGGAAGAGTATCACGGCAATGAACCTAGTAGGTACGTCATACCTCACCACAGAATACTCCGGCCAGACAGTACGTCGACGCCATTGCGCGTAGTGTTTGATTGTTCTTCGCGAACTAGCAACAATTTATCTTTAAACGAAATTCTATTAACAGGACCTACTTTATATCAACAAATAAGCACTATTATTTTAAACTTTCGATTATTTCAATATGCTTTAGTTTCAGATGTTTGTAAAATGTACAGAGCAATTTTTTTGAGAAAACGTGACCGTTGTTACCAACATATCTTATACCGGGAGTCACCTAACGATCCAATTAAGTTGTATGAACTTAAAACAGTTACATATGGATTAAATTGTTCGCCATTTCTAGCTATGCGTACTTTACAGCAGTTAGTAAACGACGAAGGGAAACGTTTTCCTTTCGCGGTACCTGTAGTTAGAGAAGGTATTTTCATGGATGATATTTTGTATTCGATAAACACTTTCGAAGATGCTTGTACTTTACAGGACGAACTTATAGGTTTATTCCGTTGCGGTGGATTCGAACTGAAAAAATGGGCTAGTAATAGTCGTCAGTTACTTGAACGGGTCCCAGATGAACATCGTGAGCTACCTATTACTTTCATGAAAGATGACAATGAATGCACGATCAAAGTTTTGGGTTTAAAGTGGTTTCCATTGTCAGATAAATTTTATTTTGTTATAAATAAAACTGATAATATTAATACAAAACGTTCAGTCTTAAAATTACTGGCATCAATTTACGACCCAGTCGGATTTGTATCACCCTGTATTTTTACTGCCAAGGCGTTAATTCAGGATCTTTGGAAGCTCAATGTAGGATGGGACGAGCAACTGCCGTTATCAATAGCTAAACGATGGAGTGCGTTCGTATCGGAACTGCCTAGGTTGAAAGAGATGGAAATTGAACGTCACATGCTTCTACCGGGACAGACCGAATGTGAAATCGTGGGTTTTTGTGATGCGTCACTCCGCGGCTACGCTGCTTGTATATATGTGATTAGTCGCGACGGTAGTCAAACTAAGGTTAGGTTAATTATTGCAAAATCTAAAGTTGCGCCGGTTAAACCGTTAACTATCCCGCGTCTCGAGCTTATGGCGGCATTGTTATTAAGTAAAATGTTAAAATATGTTGAGGAAAACTTACATCGTATCAAAATTAATCGTATTACTGCACTAACCGATTCGACAATCGTATTGTCGTGGTTACAAATTGAGGCTTATAAACTAAAGACATTTGTTAGTAACCGTGTTACTCAAATAACAGATAACATTCCATTGGGCTGCTGGCAGCACGTTCAGAGTGAAAATAATATGGCGGATATTTGCTCCCGTGGAGCAACTCCATGTCAGCTGCTTACGATTAGTTCTCAATGGTTGTGTGGTCCATCGTGGTTGTATACCAACCCTGAACAGTGGCCTGTAGCAAAATTAAGCAACGGTGACTTAAATAATATTCCGGAATTAAAGAAGGAAGGGTTATTTTCACTAATTGTTACCGGTTCAACTAGTTTTATAGTAGAAACCAAATTAGAATTTTGTGAAAGATTTTTTTCTCAATTTTCATGCTTTACCAAACTAGTACGCACGCTTTCAAGAATTTTGCGTCTTGTGCGATCCAAGCGCAAGCCAACCGTTGGTTCAATTCTCACCACTGCTGAATTTAATGAGACTCAGGATGTACTTGTGCGTCTCGTTCAATCTACTTATTTTTCAAAGGAGATTAGCGATTTAAATAATAATATAAAGTACATACCTTGTATGAAAACTTTATCTCCCTTTATCGACGAACAGGGTTTTCTCAGGGTGGGGGGTCGTATTTCCCATTCCGATTTACCATATAATGCTAAACACCCAAGACTTTTACCGAAAGAAAGCAGGTTTACGATACTGCTTGTATCTTATTATCATATAAAATATTTGCATGTAGGCCCACGTGCCTTACAGAACATAATAATACAGAATTTTTGGATTCTTTCGGCTCGACGATTAATTCGTTCAGTGCTAGCCAAATGTAAACCTTGTTTTAAAAATAATCCTACGTTGTTACAGCCGGAAATGGCACCTTTACCCGCCGCGCGCCTCTTACCGAATAAAATATTCGACCATGTAGGAGTGGACCTCGGGGGTCCCTTCTTTATAAAGGAGAGTTTGCGTCGCAATGCCCGAATAGAGCGCGCTTACGTTGCGTTGTTTATCTGCTACTCTACCAAGGCAGTGCATCTTGAAGTGATTTCATCATTATCAGCCGATTGTTTTTTGACAGCTTTGGACAGGTTTACAGCTAGGCGTGGATTGTGTTCGGTTTTATATTCGGACTGTGGAACGAATTTCATTGCAGCAAATAAATATCTTACGGAGATTGAAATTTTCTTTCGCGATAAATCAAATCAAGATAAAATAATAGAAGGCTGTGTATCCAAACACTTGGTTTGGAAGTTTAATCCCCCAAGTGCTCCCCATATGGGTGGACTCTGGGAGGCTGGTATCAAGGCTGCCAAATACCACCTTAAGCGGGCAGTAGGTGAGAAATCCTTGACGTTCGAGGAACTCAGTACAGTGTTTTGTAAGGTCGAAGCAATTTTAAACTCCCGACCGCTGTGTCCTTTACCCGCTAGTGATGACCCAAACGAGTTTAATGTTTTAACGCCGGGACACTTTTTGATTGGTAAAGGTTTAGTCTCAGTGCCGGAGTACAACGTAGAGGACGTTTCTTTAACACGATTGACACGCTGGCAATATATGCAAAGGTGCACCCAGCAATTCTGGAACCGCTGGCGTGTAGAGTATATTAATACGTTACAACAAAGAGCTAAATGGTTTACTTCTTCTGCTAATATTCACGTTGGTGACATAGTGATTATTAAAGTTGATAATGTGCCTCCATGCAACTGGCCTCTGGCTAGAATAGAGAAACTTCATCCTGGTCCAGACGGTATTGTCCGCTGTGTTACGTTACGTACGCAGAAGAATATTTTACAGAGACCTGTTAATAAACTGGCTCCTTTACCATATGTTAATTAAATTAAATTGCAAATTTAACCACTTAGGTTTTTAAGTTAGTTATATATTTTTTTTGTTGCTTAGGGAAACCATTCAATATGGTTTCGGTGAGGGGTAATGTTAGGTATCCTAGTTATTTCTTATTTCAATTTGAATGTAGTTGATTGGCTGCGTCAATGGACGTGGCCTGTGCCGTCGTTATGAGAAGAGCGCCCTCTTGTGGCGCGATATTTAATTAGTTAGTTCATCTTCGAACTAGCTACCGTAAGCATCCGATTTACGCCGTGCGTGAAAATCTAAATTGACTCTCTAGAACTTTCCTAACTTTATACAAACTACTTAGTGTACACATAATAGTGCTCGGCTAATCAAGAAAAGGATTTGCAGTGAAATCTCCATTGGCGTGGTTCCACGAGGTCCAGAGGCAAGGTTAGTCGATTGCATTTGAATTGTGTAGGAAATCTAGGATACCTATTTCGGGGAGCTTCGGTTAGGTGAACTCAACATCAGGTTGATTTACTGTCTCTAAGTAAGCAATCTTTATAATCAAAATTCTTATCTACCTATGGAATTACAGTCCAACCGAATCCGTGATTCAGACATCTGCTCGCTCACTAAGGTCACTACTTACGTTTCAGGAAATCATGTATTTGAAAATGCGAGCGCTCGAAAACGGTAACAAGTGGCCGATGATAGTATTCGTAAAGGCAATTTTATCACAATTTGTGTTCGGAAAGTTTAAGTTATTATACTTTAGTTAGATGTAATTCATGTTTCATATAAATGCTATTTCATTGTTTTCGAAGGGGATTAAATGCATTTGAGCGCTCGCAATTCAAAAATCAGCCCCGATTTGTAATGTAGGTATTAAACAAAAACAAAATCCCCAGACATACACACTAACTGCACGGGCTCAAAGTAAGCTAAAGCTTGTGTTATGGGTTACCGTGCAGCTACCTAGGCGGAACCTAGAATATTAATACATAAATAGATACACATCCACGACCCGCAACGTTTCTTTTTTTTGGCCCGGACGGGGATCGAACCCGCAACCTCAGGCGCTCTAAGCCAACGCTTAATTAAACCACTGTGCCACAGCGGTCGTCGTATTATTTAAAATTAGAATAAAATATGAGTAAAATCTTGTCATTAAGTACCAGGGGAATATAAAATAAAAAGACGTTTCTAACTTAAAACATAGTTATCACTTCGAGACATATTTTTTATTTAAACTCTGTGATCTAGGCGATAAGATTCATAATATCTATTTCTATTCATATAAAGTCAATTTGTGGATGGTTGACCTCACCTTCTAAAAATAGTTATGGCAATTTATCTAATTTTGCATTTAAACAAACCAAAGAAAGCGCCGCTTTGTTTCGTTGTTTTATGCTGTATGCTGCATGTAATAAGGTTCATATCATCTTAATACAGTTACCGAAAATCATTGCTCACTGTGCGGCGCGGCGGCGTTGGCTTTGTGTTCTTTGTAATGAACCGACAAACAGAATACCGCGAAAATACCGCCAAAGTCAATGATGCCGCCTGCATGAATGTCACTGAACTTTGTTTTCTAGTAAGTAGTGTTGATTTTATAAAAATGAAGTGACTTTATTATGTAATCTGAAGTCAGTTGCTTGTTCGGTCTTAGAGCGTCAAGTCGCTATTGATAACTGATTACGTGGTCCGCGGTTTTGTTTGAGAATTTTAGTGTTTCGTTACGTTTTTGTTTTTAATTTTGTAATTGCTTAGTTTTCGTTTTGCTAGTGAAACTGTTCAGTGTTAGTATTTAATTAGTGTTATTACTTATAAGTTAGTAATTATGTCTTATTCTAACGCAGAGTATTATGACATGTTACTATGTGTAGGTAGATGTGACGGTGTTGTATCGATCTGACCCCATTGGATTTCTTTTTATGGGGTCATATTAAGCATAGCTACTGTTTATGCCGAAGAATGTTTTACTGAAGAACAGATGCGAATGCGCATAATATTTGCGTTTGCGGCGGTGAATTCGGAGATGCGCGACCTCCATTCAACGTAGAATGAAACTATGCATAGAACGTGGTGGAGCGCATATCGAGCCATATTTGTAGACACTACAAATTGTGTACCTACTTAGTGCTGTGTAGTTGTGGTTCCTGTTTATTAATGGGAGCGAGTGCCGTTTGATCCGTTTTCTGCTAGGTACCAGGTATGATTTTAAATGCTTCACTTTACTAAATCTATTTTGTTTATATCTAAGTGCGCAAATAACTGGTAATCATTTATGTTGCAAACTTTCATTCACATTAAAACCACGGAAGAAAACGTGTCCAAAGATCGTTATTATCCTTCTGGGAAAATGTTATCTTAAGTACATTTCGTGTAATGAGACTAACCCTATCTTCCTAACGTGTTTTTCTTATCTACCTACCTACTACCTTTGCGCACCTGTATGCGCAAAGATCATTCATTTCACGCGCATTTTTAGACATCCGTTGCGTTGGGCGCGGCTGGTGGGCGCTCGCAATTTACCAGGCGTTCATAATGTTGCGCTGACTAAGAATTAAGGAGTTTTTAGACACAACGTGAAATTGCTTACAAATAATATTGATTTAGTTTGTTTGAAGGGGAAAAATTTAAAAAATCACGATATTCAAATTCTAACTTCACCAAGATATTTACTTGCATGTGTTAGCACATACGTCTTTCGTCTTTATAAGGCAATTAGATTACACCCTGTATAATTATTACAACTAGATTTCATTAACTCTCTCTATCTCTTTCTCGGAGCACATTATTAGCGCGCATCGTCCATTTCATTCGAAACATTTCGGGGCTAGAGTCGAAAGTCGAACTTCTTTTATGATTATGATATTTAATTGTATTGTTAATATGAATCATGTGTTTAAAAGTCTTACTTCTTTCATTAACGATAACCACTTATACCAACACATTAGCTTATTCTAAATGGCAGTATTAGATGAACCATACATACCATTATTTCATAAGGGGTTACACATTTATAAACTGCTTTTCCAATGTCGCCGAACCAGTGCCGTATAAGAGACATCGCCAAAGTAAGAAAAAAGACAAATCAAATCAAAAGGGGTGGCTACACAGTTGTAAACCGTGCTTCCAATGTCGCCGAACCAGTGCCGCAAAAAGATCGCTATAGTAAGAAAAGAGACAGATTAATAACATCTCTTTTGTGTTTGAGTGCGCTGTCTCGCTCGACGATAATAAGAAGGGAAGTCGCTATACTAAGAAAAGAGACGAACTAATCGCGGTTTCCAACTGTGTAGCCAACCCATTAGGTACTCATAAGGATCACACAAGCACTTTTTATTACCAATAATCGTATTTATTTACGATATTCACTAGTTTCGTAGTCAATGGCTATAAAGGTTATACGAATACACTCGTAGAAATCTACGGGCGTTCAGTTTCTGTATCATAAAAGAAAACGATTTTTATTCTATTAAACGGAAAATGTATTTTTGGTCATATCTTTTTCTATAATCTGACTCTCATCTCATCCCTGCATAATGACTTTTTTTTTGGAGTCCAATCACTTGCATTATCCTTTGTCCATAAATTTTATTATTTCTTTTAAAATATGAAAACCCGATTCCACCAAATCTGACTGCCTATAGATTTCAGTTCCTTGTGTCCTGTTCAGTTCTTTTAAAATATGGTACCTTCAGGTTCCACTACCAGAACTGGTGGTAAGGTCTCGTCCTACGCATCAAAATGAACCCAAACTCGATATACCTAGCATTACCCGTCTAGGAGTACCAGTGGCACCTCGAGGTATACCTTCAGCTCCCACTACCAGAACTGGTGGTAAGGTCTCGTACTACGAATCAAAATGAACCCAAACTCGATATACCTAGCTTTACCCGTCTAGGAGTACCAGTAGCACCTCGAGGTATACCTTCAGCTTCCACTACCAGAACGGGTGGTAAGGTCTCGTCCTAAGAATCAAAATGAACCCAAACTCGACATGCCTAGCTCTACTCGTCTAGGAGTTCCAGTAGTACCTCAAGGCATACCTTCAGCTCCCACTACCAGGACTGATGGTAATGTCTTTTCTTATGAACTCGAACTTGACATGCCTAGGAATAGGAATTCCAGTAGAAGCCCTCGAGTGTACCACCAGCTCATCAGGTTCGATGGTGAGGTTTTATCGTTACGAATAAAACGAGCTCAAACTTTCCGAGCACTTTAATTAATCTTGCCCAATTTAATCGTTTTAATAAAATAATTTGCAAATATTTAAAACTAAAGTATCAAAACTGTTCAAAACCTTTCGTCTTTTTCACGGCACGCTTGTGTGCGTGAATCTTATACATGTAGTAGTAGAATTCGATACCTAGCCTTTTTGGAAACGCATCCTTAACGACATTCGGTCAATATTCAATATCAAAGCTGATTCAAATGATTCTAAAATACATTGTATTTCAAGTTTATTACGTTGGTAGGTAATGTTTACTTGCATACCTTAAACAAATCGCAAGCAAAGTATATCGGCGTCCAGGAAACACAGCGAATTCGGTCAAAAATAGAAGATTCGGGGTCAGTTGAAATGCCAGGTCAAAGGGAAAAGAAAACGGAGAACACTAAGGATCACGGAGCGCAACGAAATCACGGACCACACAGAGGAAAGCCGAAAAGTCGTCTGCTTTCTGAGTTGATTTCGCAACTTGCGATCGATGAAAACAATCAATGGCATTGTCAACAACGTCAAACTTGACATTTGCTGTCAATTTGACATTGACGACGGGACTCATGATGTTCCTACAAATGTTTCGGTGTCTTAGTTTTAAAATTATTTTCAATGTGATTTTATATGAATCGGGGATGCAATTTAATTTTAATTTAGGTTTATCTTTAATAAAATAATACGGTCTAACTTGTTCAATTAAATTTTTACTGTGTTATTGCCCAGAACCGCAATGTAGGGCCTCGATGGTACTCGCCTTTGGAATAAAAGAAGGCTTGCAGTTTTTGAACTCTTCGCGACTAGCCTTCACAAAATTTGAGAGATACTTCCATGTCTCAGAATCAGTATCAGTTCTTGATTTTATGGTTACAAGCTCATGTCGCCATCGGTTCATTGCTGATACCTTTTCGATCTCATTATAATTATAGATCCTTAATTCTATAAATTGAGAACACTTTTTTTGAGGGTAAAACTGGCGAGAATAACCATTAGCCAGTCGTCTATTGACGTAACTAAGGATAAAGTCTTTTTTACCCTCATCATTCAAGTCATCGTCATCGTCGGCTTCGCTGTCACTGAATAATAGTTTCTTTGCTGTGATCTTCTTAGCACCCATAACCTCAGAAGTTGAAGTCTTCGATTTCTTTTTCGATGGTTCATAAGTACGCGTAGCATCGTGACACTTCTGTTCTCGAGCTGATAACGTAGGTTTCGTCGCTGAAGCCTCATCATCTGACGGAAACAAAAGGTCTGCATGTTTTGACCTGCAACAAAAAAATAAGAAAATTAATTAAGTGAACTATCAGATATTCAGAACAGACACCTATATAGAACGTCTATTCAAATCTATGATGTAATCGACGCAGGTAACATTATAATATCACTAGAATGATTGTTAAAGATACAGAATTACTGTAATATAAAAAAATTAATACTCACATTTCCAAATTTTTGTTGGTGGTTTTGCTTTTCCTTGAAGTAGTTTTTGGAACTTCAACAGTATCATCATCCAATAGATGTTCAACAGTATTATTAGACCTGAAAATAAAATACAATTTATTCGTAGCATTATTCTATAACACTTTAAACACACATCTTTACCTATTATTCAATATAACAAAAATAATTAAAGAGTCATAAAATTTTGAAAGAACTTTCAAAACCAATATCTATTTTTATTGTAGGTTTTTATTTTTAATTACCTAAGTAATAAAAAGTATTTAAAACTAGTAATTTAAAATCTTAACTTTTCCAAGGACTCTACTTTATAGTTATTTAATTTAAAATAATGACTTGATTGAAAACTAAGCCTTTAAACTAATAAAAAAGTAAGCAAAAAGAAAACATTAGACAGTAAGTAGATATGTCTCAGTAGAGTGATTACAGCGCTGACTATATCAGAGTTTCCAAGTTCAACCTATAGCATGGACAGACATTTGCAAGACAAAATAAGAACTTTTTTTTTCTTTTTTTTTTCTCTCTTTATTTAAAGGCTATACATCAAAAAGATTAAGTCAGCCTTACACTTTAAAATATTACAATTAATTACAATTAACATCGAGATCTCTTAAATATAATGAGTGAATCAAGAAACTAAGCAACCTGTCACTGTTATCAATTTTGAAATTTGAACCTATTATATTATGTATATAAAAAAATAGTTGGAACTTGTTACAATGGGTATCTGCAATAAATTCTTGGCGTAATAACTGGTTTCTATCACATTCCATAAGAACGTGGTACAAATCCTCATATTTGTTGCATACTGAACAATTAGGGCTACTGATCTTACGCAATAGACAAAGGAAGTTATTTAACGGAATGTGATTAGAACGTATACGGAAGCATAAAGTAAGATCTCTTTTATTGAGGTTGGTTCCCGCGAACCAGGGATGCTTTGGTGGTTTATCTACTGTTTATCCTGTACCAGATTCCTCTTTCAATAGATATTTGTTGGAAATGTAAATTCCAGTCATCGAAACCGTATTCTTTAATAAGCCTCACATAATCAGAACACATCGAAGTTACTTTAATTAATATGCCGTCCGTTTGAGCTGTGCCCGCCATTGAGTCCACTATTTCGTTACCAGTAATACCGACGTGTGAAGGTATCCACTGTAAACGGACATTTACCCCACTACGTATTAACTTATAAATACATTTAATAGTGAGGAATGCTTCCGGTCTTCCCATGTTACCTTTGCTACAAGAAATCAAATGAAACAAACTACTTTGGGAATCTGTTAAGAGTAGGTACAACATTTTTGTAGTTAGTGCACTCAATGTATGACAGTGCTTCCAGTATACCTACCAATTCAATGCTCATTATTGGAATATCTTTGTTTTTAATAGAAAACATTCGACTTAGCATTGGAAAATGAGTCATAAAAAGCGCATCCTCCTAATCCCTCCTTGTGTTTTGAACCATCCGTAAAAATTTTAATATAGTTGTAATATACGGTGGAAAGTAACTTATCGCTAGCCGTTTTAAGTTCTAAAGAGGATAGGTTGTTTTTTGATTGATTTAAAGAAGGAATGTTAGTGATGCATAAAGTTTCAAATGGAATGTTATAAGAATGTATCGGAAGTTCATACGAGGGCCAAATACTGTACTCCTGTACTTTGAGGACTTTAAGATTTTTGTAGCTGTCACATAAATACGGGAAGTTATGTTTTTTCCAATAACGAACACCTGACTGAGCCATGTTTTCAAATTTACAAATAATATTTTTTAAGCAATCATTTTTTCGAGACATCATTTTTAGAATATACTTATCTGCCAAATATTTTCTTCTGAACTTTAAAGGGATTACACATAATTCGTTTTCCATGACATGGATTGAGGTTGATTTAATGAAGCCTCCACAAAGTCTTAGAGACTGATTTTGAATTATATCTAACTTTTTAAAAGAATGTGGACTGGCATTAGCGAACACAACACAACCGTATTCTAATCTACTTCTAATTAGGGATAAGTACAAACTTCTTAAATGTATAGAATGAACACCCCATTTATAACTGCATATACAGCTTAAAACATTAATGTATTTAATGCAGTTTTGTTGAGTTTCATTTATATGTTTATTCCAACTTAATCTGTAATCAAACCATATCCCAAGAAATTTAATAAATTTAACAACTTCTAAATGAACATCGCTAACCTTAATATTAAGAGGAGGGATGCGGTACTTTCGAGTAAACACACATAACTTGGTTTTATCAACAGATAACTGTAAACCAATATCTTGTAACATTTTTTGAAAATTGTTTTAAGGAGTTCTGCATAAGTATAGAGCAAACATTGAGTTCCTTGTTACAGCAATAAAATACAAAATACAAAAAATGATTCTCATACTTTCAGAGTACAAACTCCCTATTTCCAATGTAATGATGTTAAATAGAATGGGAGACATAGGGTCTCCTTGGGCTACGCCGTCACGGCAAACTCTACTTATCTCACCTCCACTCATCAATTCGAAAACAATAATTTTATGCGTTAGCAACTCTCTTATATATTTACAAATTAGTATATCAACACCATACTCAAGAAGACGTTTAGTAAGTACCTCAATTGAAACACCATTGTATGCATCCATAATATCTGTAAAACCACATAAAAGAAACTCTTTTTTCATAAAACTCAACTCTATATCCATAGACAAACGAGACAATCCATCTGTTAAAGATCTGCCTCGCCTAAAACCAATCATATAATCAGGAAAAAGCTTATTATTTTCAAAATAGTATTCTAATCTTTTCGTGATCATTTTATTGAAGAGTTTACAAATACAATTAATGAGAGAGATATGACGATGTTTCAATGTGGCACCGCTACGTTTAGGTATAGCAATCACCTTTATCCTACGCCATTGATAAGGTATCGATGAAGTAGTATAGATTAAGTTGTAAATATTAAGTAAAATCAATTTAGCAGCAGCTGGGAGATGATAAATCATTGAATACAGAATGCCATCCAAACCTGCAGACGTGTCTTTGTTTTTAATTACCGAATAGAGTTCAGGTAAAGTGAAAGGAGTATTATTATTATGAAACATACCCGAAACTTCTTCAAACGGAGGAGCCCCAATCCCATCAGGAGTCAATCCAGAAACGAACTCATCTGCTTCTTCTTCCGATAATGTATTTGCTTTAATTTTATAGCCTTTTATACAGCGAAGCTTTTGCCACATTTGGCTGCTTGTATTTTTACTATTTACACTATCACATAGTTGGTGAAACGAGTTTAATTTAGCTTGATTAATTAACATACGAGCTCTCACAACTTTTTCTTTTAAAAGTAAGTAATTTTCTATCGTACGATTTTTACGGAGAGTTTTGAGGGCAAGCCTTCTTTTTGCTACAGCTCTTGAAAGCTCTTGGTTCCACCAGGGCTTTGGTCTAAATTTAGAGTTAGGATTATTATTTATTTTCAAATCAGGAATGAACTCATTAGCTGCACTATTAATTATATACAAAAATCTATCATAGCATTCCTGAACATTCGAATTTAGAGAGAAATTGTTACATTTATTCTTAATAAATTTAGTATAGCCTACCCAGTCGGCGTATTTTACATTACGTTTAAAAGTGTTTTTACCAGAAAAGACAGACTTAATTTTAATATTAATAAGCAAGTGATCGCTACCTAGATTTTCATTTGTAACAGACCAAAAGCAGTGAAGTAGTAAATCAGAACTTGCAAAAGAGATATCAGGAGAAGAGCAGACAATTCTATTTTCTAACTTGACTATTCTGGTAGGGCTACCATCATTCAAAAAGGAGAAGTGATGATCAGCACTACTTTCCGCCACTAAGCGGCCTCTACTATCTGTCAAATATGACCAGGAGGTATGATGTGCGTTGAAATCTCCACCTATAAAAGTTTTATGCCTGAATAAAGAGAATAACTGATCATAATCACGTCTGCTTGTCTGAACATCGCTCGGAGAATAAACACCTAGAATATATCTTATAGTAGACTGATTAATTAATTCAATGCAAATAATATCTAACTTATTGGAGGATAAGGAAATATCTTTGACTCTAGCTTGTAGCGAGTTATGTACTAGAATAGCTAAACCACCAAAACCATCCGCTCGATCTTTCCTAAAGACATAGTAACCAGAAATGTTTACATTTTTATGTTTATCTAACCACGTTTCAGAGCAAATGCAAATATGAATATTTTCTTTTGTCAAATACGCTTCTAAATCGACTTTTTAGGGATAATACTACGACAATTCCATTGCACAATTTTAATATACATAATTTAAGTTAAATTTAATTTTAATTTTTGAATAATCTTATACAATCTATTTTTTAACCGCCTAATAGTTAGTTTTGGTGCAATCTATTGTAACATACTTACAAAATCCTCGTTACTTATATTGTTTTTAAGAGTAGCACTATTAATATTCGATTTTCCGTATGTATCCTCAATAAACTCCTGGAATTCAGTAAGCGACAAGGGTTGTTCACGTTCCGACGTTTCGTAAGCAGATCTGATGTCATCGTACTCAGGTAAAGACAAATGTTTCGCAGAGGTTCTTTTTATTTTTTTCTTATCCGGGCGGTCGGGTAGGTTCTCTTGAGACGAATCACTAATAGAAAGCTCCAAATCGGATTCATTTTCTATTAATGAGGGTTCCATCGTTGGCGGAGATGAGCTGTTATTTGAAGGATCCTTTGGGGGGTGAGGTCTTTTAAATTTCGGCAACTTGGTAAAATCATTATTTAAACTGTCTTCTTTAGAAAGCTGAACAGGTTTCTGACTAGTTACAATAGGTACATTGGTAATTTCAGGGCATTTACTTGCAATGTGGCCTTGTTGTTTACAAATAAAACAAGTAATGTTCTCAGTTGTCAAATAGATCCAATATGACGTGTCATCAAATTCTATTTGTAGACGGTCCGGCAGTTTGGGTGCATCTTCTGGAATAACATATATTTATCTTCTAAAACTGAGGATATGGTTAAACCCGGGTTCACTTATACCAGCTCGGATAAACGTCATAGAAGACACGGTATTGATGTTCATGTCTTTCAGCTTTTTTTCGATGACTTGGTGCGGTATGATGGGGCAGACATTCGATGAGATAATTCTTTTATTTCGAGAGATTAGTGGCCTAATAGGTAATTTTTGATTATTTATTGTAATGCACTGATGTTTGTCCACTAGTTCATCAGCTAACTCCTTAGTAGCAACAAAAACACAAACACGATTATTTGACATTCTACTTAGGTACCGTAAACCTACACAACTATGGTCCAGGGTCTCAACTCTAGTCCAGCAAACTCCACGAACAAATTCCTTTGGTTTGAGGTAGGGAACGACATCTAGTTATTCTTATTGTACTATTTCGTTTGTTGAGCGAATGCAGTGATTAGTTCTTACGTGTATTTGCTAGGTGGCGTCATGAATTTGTGTCATTAGATGCTCGCGAGAAGAACCTGTTTACACGGCGGTTGTGATTGTAGTAAACTTTTGTTTAAAAATATTGGTTTAAGTGCATTAACAGATTCTCAGTTGGATTTTAATTGAAGGTAATTATCAAAATAAGTGTTTATTGTGTCGTTTTTTTATCAATTGTAAAATAATACCAACGTTTTACCTAAAATTAAAACGTAAATTAAATCACTTACCTTAATTTGAAGCCTAATAATACTTGAGAGATACCATCGTTCTGTCCTTTTTTCGCACGTTCTTTCCTTCATATACCTACTCTATTGCCTTCTCTTTCTTTACCCCACCACCACACAGTTAGCAGCTATGCTGAATGCGTTAGGATTTTGACTCATTGAAGTCGTTGTGTAACCAGGCAGAATTAAAAAATATTAGGCTTCAAATTAAGGTAAGTGATTTAATTTACGTTTTAATTTTAGGTAAAACGTTGGTATTAAATAACTTGACCGTTAATTTGAAGCCTAATAATACTTGAGAGACGTGTTTGATATCGCCTGGTGTGGTGGTGACGTCAATGTGAATACGAATAAAAGTTAATAAGCCTAAAATAAATTGACTTGTGGTATTGTTTTACAATGCCAGGGAGATGTACATAAAAATAACCTATTATAGCATTTTCAGTAACGTAATATCAATTACCTTTCAAATACACAGGAATAAGCAACAGTTGCTAACAAAAACTACAATTAAGTAGTTTAAATTAAATAGAAATATAAAATATATTTCATCCACTGCATTAAATTGACTTGTAACTGAATTTTGATTTTTTTTTTGACATTCTTACTTATTTACAATAAAATCGTTCAAATGTATTTTCAGAACGCCAGTTATCTCTAGTCAGGATTTCATCCAACGGACCATTTTCTACCCAACTTTTTGACGCCACAGCGGAACGGAAGCTGTCGGCTGAGGTATTGATACCAGTGTGGCGTCCTCACGACGTGACCCACAACAGCAAAATTTTTTTTTTTTTTTTTTCTTTCTTTTGTATACATATATGTAACTAATATAACCCGACTAGGTTGCGAGAGGCTAGTATAGGTTTCCCACGTATAGTTTATAAATACATTATCACACTTACTTTTGATTATTATGTCTTTTCCAATTAAAATGAACTTATTTACCCAATAGACTGGGTCCAAGCATCTATTTTTTTTATATATCAAAAGGATTTTCTGTATTAGGATTTTAGCAGGACAAAAATAAAAATATAACATTATCAATCTTCCAGATCGATGATTTGGTGCATTTTTGTCGCGACCAGTGCAGTAGATTATAGGATTCGCTTGACAAGAGGATGTCCTCTCAGCCGTTCAGTTCGTTCCGGGCTACAAAGCGTGGAGACGACGACGGCTTTATTATTAAGAGAGTTTTTATATTATGATGCAGGTCTGCAAGAAATTGAACTTAATCTGAGCCAGTTGGTTCGTTTACAGACACTTGCTGGACCACGGACCACACTTGACCACGCTGGTTTATAATTATTTATCGTAGAAGCTCACCAACTCTTCATGAGCAACCATTTTTGTTATTCTGACCAGTTTGTCGTTTTTTTTTTTTTTTTTTAAACTATTGCATAGCTTCTATCGCGGTCCTGCTGCAGGCCGGCCGCCCGGTCAGTACGTCCTAGCTCTGAATGACGTGTCGTAGCCGGTGCTGGTGTCGGTGGAGCCAGCAGCGTGGCTCAGGGCGCGGTGCTGCTGCAGGCCGGCCGCCCGGTCAGTACGTCCTAGCTCTGTATGACGTGTCGTAGCCGGTGCTGGTGTCGGTGGAGCCAGCAGCGTGGCTCAGGGCGCGGTGCTGCTGCAGGCCGGCCGCCCAGTCAGTACGTCCTAGCTTTGTATGACGTGTCGCAGCCGGTGCTGGTGTCAGTGTACGCCAGCAGCGTGGCTCAGGGCGCGGTGCTGCTGCAAGCCGGCCGCCCGATCAGTACGTCCTAGCTCTGTATGACGTGTCGTAGCCGGTGCTGGTGTCGGTGGAGCCAGCAGCGTGGCTCAGGGCGCGGTGCTGCTGCAGGCCGGCCGCCCGGTCAGTACGTCTTAGCTCTGTATGACGTGTCGCAGCAGAACACCTTATTTTGTTGCAATAGCTTTACCGCGGCAGTCTCCGAGTGTCACACGTCTTTTTTTTTTTTTTATATGTAAGCCACCCTGGTATTAGAAGTTCACGCCTTATAGTTAAGTCACGGTATTTTTGCCCACACATGAATATCGACTTTGGCACTAAGTCGAAAACCTGGATACCTTGTCAACGTGTAAAGATACAACGACATACAAAGAGTGAGCCAGCACTATTTACACAACATTCAGTGGAAAGATTCGCACATGTACACATCGATATAATCGGCCCATTGTTGTCTACATTGAGTGATGGCTACAAATACTGTGTTACAATAATAGACTGCTGTACACGATGGCTGGAAGCAACATCTGTGCAAGACATTCGGGTCTATACGACTATCAGGCGAACTGTCGAAAAAAAAAAATGAAAATACGCTACGAGTAACGGAATACGATTAGATTAACCAGCTACGCGCCATGAAAGAACTGAAACCAACATTAGCTCCGCACGCAACCAAGCGCAGCATTTTTGGACACTCGGATTTGTCATCGTGCGATCACGTTTTCATAAGATGCGACGCAGTGAAGACACCACTCGCACCGGCACATGAAGGCCCGTTTCCTATACAGAAATGAAACAGAAAAGTTCTCCCGATAAAGTTACCGACTCGAAAAACTACTATAGCTATCGATCGATAGACTGAAACCAGCGTATATCATCGCCTCACCACTGCCGCATAACGACGTCCTAGCCCCGACCGCAATACCTCGCAGCATACGACACTACAAACTATTCGAAGTGACGAGGCGTCAAACCACCAATAGGCTTCGCTTGAGGGGGAGCACTGTAGCTACCCTAGCAACTAGCAACTAGCTGCTGCTAATTAATTAAGCTGTATCAATTTAATAAATAATTCTCTTTCTAATCTCCAGCCCTGATAGTTTAATTTCAATATCAATTGAGAAGCAGCTAAATATACCATAGCGCGTATTCCGTGCTCTCGAAATTTCTGGGCAACCCAATTGCATACAAGCAAAGACCCCTAGTGCAAAGCTGAGCCCGAAGGGCAGCCAACTCCTCTGTCCACGGTATCGTATAGTAAACAGCATGTTATTAAACTCTCCACAAAACAATTAGAAAACAGTTCAAAACCGACCTGAAAATTTTAAAACTTGTTGAGTAAATAAAGGGAATCACATCCACTACATCATACACTGCAGCGAATTGCATCACAAATCTGTGGCAGCGGATATCATTTTGCAAGCAAGAGGAACATTGATTATCAATTTCACTTAATATCTTCAAATTCTCATAAGCCAATAATAATTTGAAATGTATTACTTCGTCATAACCTGGATAGAACAACTAGGTACTTTAGTACATATTAATCTATGAGAACAACCATGAACCAATCACGGATTGATAATTGATCAACTTAACCACAGACTAAGAAAATTATGTGCATAAATTGCCAGCATTCAAAATAACATCAATCACAAATCATACATTGCAGCCACTGGAGCTGTCAATTATTTTCGTTCATAAATTAATATATACGTAATCTCGGCTCGATTTATTGTCTACTCTGCTGTTGGTTGCAAGAAATTACCCCTTTCTTTCCACCGGTTGTGAAAGTTTTTCATGGAAAATACTCGAAGAGTCAGTATCGTTTGGATTTTTCTCTCCTATCTAGGTGGAATGAGGGAGAGCCTTAACGTCCTTGTGAAGATGCGTTAGATTTACGACCATGTGGTCAGTATCGCCTGGATTTACCTCTCCTATCCTGGTGGGATGAGGGAGAACCTTTATGTAGTTGTGCAGATTCGTTACATTTACGACCGTGTGGTCAGTATCGTCTGGATTTACCTCACCTATCCTGGTGGGATGAGGGAGAACCTTTACGTACTTGTGCAGATTCGTTAGATTTACGACCGTGTGGTCAGTATCATCTGGATTTACCTCTCCTATCCCGGTGGGATGAGGGAGAGCCTTTACGTACTTGTGCAGATGCGTTAGATTTACGACCGTTTGGTCAGTATAGTCTGGATTTACCTCTCCTATCCCGGTGGGATGAGGAAGAACCTTTACGTAGTTGTGCAAATTTGTTAGATTTTCGACCGTGCGGTCAGTATCGTCTGGATTTTCCTGTCCTATCCCAGTGGGATGAGGGAGAGCCTTTAAGTCATTGTGAAGATTCGTTAAATTTACGACCGTGTGCCTGCTTATTTCCACGACCTCGAAAGGGCTTTCTAACATTATGATAAGTGATGGCATGAGGGAGGAGTTTTACTTAACATGACCTTATTTAAAGGATCCTTGACATAAGCTAAAATAACCTAATATTTGTCCAATCAGGATTGTCAAAGCTTTGTATAACTTTAAGAATTTCAGAATAATTATGAGGTGTTTTTGAAACTACAGATGTGGCTGTAGGTTTTGTGAATCCCAGATCGTTCAGATTATGTTCGTCGATTATAGGATCATCATTATAAAGATGTCTAACCGAACAAGATTAAGATAAGATTCTTTAAAAAAGCTACATCTTAGATTTACTGTCCTATTATGCCGTAATTATGATTCCGCTTTCGATTCTGACGGTAACGGCGCGAAAGCTTTTGATTAGAAGAATTACTCGAGCTTCTGATCCAGAACTACAAGACGAAGAACTACTCAAATTCGTCGTCCTTGAGATAGTTTGTACATATGAAGTACTGGTACTACATTGTTTTGATCACTTATTTTTAAACCACGATGCAAATAATAAATTTCGCTTACCAAAGGAAACTAAAAGGTAGATAAAAAACAATTCTAAAACGAACGTTAACAACGTTAAACTTATTTTGGAGCAGGTATAACATTTTATAAAAATTGAATTATAAATTATAACACGTTGCATTATAAATAACAATAGCCGTGCGAAATTTATCAAAGAAAACACATAGGCAAGTAAAATAATTAAGATAAAATGAACTCACCAATGTCAGCTTTAATCCGAAACAAGTTTTAGAAAGATAAATATGTACCTTCAGTAAACACTGTGTCTTCTCTGATATAGACAAGTTGTCAGGACAAGAACAACGACGTCAATGAGTCAAAATCCTAACGCATTCAGCATAGCTGCTACCTGTGTGGTGGTGGGGTAAAGAAAGAGAAGGCAATAGAGTAGGTATATGAAGGAAAGAACGTGCGAAAAAAGGACAGAACGATGGTATCTCTCAAGTATTATTAGGCTTCAAATTAACGGTCAAGTTATTTAATAAGAAATTGAAACTTTTTTTCCCAAAGAACATCATCCATTTTGGTCCAAAAATGAAAGTGCCGGCCAAATAAAATAAGTTGATTTTTCTGATAGAAGTTGTCCGCCTTATCATTTCTTATTATGGCACCAAACTTGTATCTCCATTATTTTTGATTTTATTTGAGTTCTAAAATCCTATTGTTTCATACATTTTTGACTCAATGAAATACTTAGAACAAGTGAAACAGCTTGACAGAACATGACATTTTCGATTATAGGAATTTGTAAAAATCAAATAATATTCTGCCAGGCACAAACCGTAGTTAATGTTCGAAGGGGAAGGGTTCTAACAAAATAAAAACTCAGTTTTTCGTAAGTGAGGATTTAATACGAAGTTATACAATCATATCGTAATCATCTGGCATTACAATAATATTTTCTAATCCGAAAGCTGGGGGGGTTAATCCTTGTAAATGCCGAGCGTGACTCATGTACCATATCATGCACATTATGTGAGAGCAGAACCCGATTGTTCTTTTTCCTATAACACATGTACAATGATAGTGGGCGATTGCTCGCCTTCCCGATAGTAATTTATCCACCACTATATATGTGTAATATTGTCTGGATCTAACATGCCGGGACTGCAATCGCCCACGGATCATCCACAAGTCATTTCCCTGCTCCTGTAACTCAGTCAAGTGTTCGTTTGACATGTCGTTGCTAAGCTCAATAGTAAACAACCCATTGTCAAGGATATGTTCCCCATAATAGCTCTTTGCTTGCTTTAGTTGATATACGCCAAGCGCGAACAAAAACAACTCATAGTCATTCAATCTTGGGAATTCTGAGAATTCTTCCATATCGGCTGTCATCAACCTGAATTGAGCACGTCTGCGATTGTAATTATACCGCTCCACGAGTTCTGCCAATCTGTTTGGCGTATTTATTCTTTCATTAATAACCTCCAAAATATCTGTGGCATGAGGATTGTCCTCAATTAAATCATGAAAATGATTTATGATGGCTGCGGCGATCCGAAAATAATCAAACATGCTTCGTAGGGCTCTGTTATTGTTTACGTTACGCAGTAACCGAAAATCTCGTTTAAATCGACCGTTGATCACTTCAACTACCCAACGACAAATCGTATTCAGTCTCGATTTGTTAGCCTGATCTGCGTCTCATTGAGATGCTTTGTTTCCGGCATGTGTGCTATATAACCACTGGATTCGAGATTTGCCAATGAATCTCGAAATCCACGGTCCAAAATAAAAACGTCTCCACTCCTATAAAACCAGTGGAATGCACTGTCAGTATTACATATCAAGCCATTTATAATATCTGCGTCCGATGTTACTGCGGCGTATGGTCCAATCACGTCGATGATATGTCCATCGCAAGAAACCAACAGAAATGGTTTCAGAAGGTTTCTATACTTGTGATGGCTATAAGATTCGCGTTGAAAAAAATAATTGCCACTTTTTTGTAAATAGACGTAAGTGCCATCACAAATAGTGATTGCTTTTCTTTCTTGTACTGGACTCAAGGGATTTCCAAACAGATTGTTGGGCAATAAAAGATTCCGTTGTGCAACATCCTCCCTTGTTAAGTGATTAAATCCAAGATTTAAGGGCACGAAATCTTCTAACAACGCGTTGCGACCGATTTTTTGCCATCTCTGGAATGTTGTTTCACTGCGCTTAAATATATTAGCAAGCCTTGCATTCGAATCTCCAGTTCTTAACTTAACCAATACTGTCGCCAAAATGGTTTTTTTTTGTTCATCAATGCCAGGCTGGGTACGACCTCTAGTAATTCTTCAAACTGGCTTTGACGTAAACCTGCCCAGGTATGAAATTCATCTCGTGCCATATTTTCATATTGTTCAAAGTCAATGATATCTTGAGTAACATGTTCTTGTAGTATTGATATAATTCTGATTATCTGTGCAGCAGTAAACTCCGTAGATGCATTGCCTTGCAATGGCAGTAAATGCCACAGATTTTGCTCCAAATGTTCACTGCATACACGTGCACTTTCCGTCACAAAATAACTGTATCGGCACAGCATGCGAAGAGTGATGTTGTCGGGAATACGACGACGAGACTCACTTGCACAATGTTGGAATATACAAGAATTAGACGTACTTGGTGCGCGAAGAAGACCCGGCAAATCCAACGAAGTAGGTCTTGGATTTGGATTTGTCGAACCTGTTCTTCACCTTCCCGAATACGTCGTCTGTAAGTTCTTTCTGTTCTTTGCCAACATGGTCGGCAAATGAACTCAGTGCGCTCCAACTGAATAGAAACAAAAAATACCCCAATCAAAAAACCATAACACTTACATACGTGACCAAAACGTTATTTGAAATCTATCTAAAACTCACTAACTATGGCGGACAAAAATAAATGACTGGTGGGGCAAGATAAGTATAGCATAGACATTGAAAGTAAAAAATAAACATTGAGGTCGAAAGGCCCAGCTTTAGGTGATACAACAATACCATAATAGGTACTACACGTTCGCTTTGCCGCTGGCGATGTGACGTTGCTCAATCTTTGTCTCTCTTACGCACATTGTTACGTCAATTTGTGTGAGAGAGAGAGAATAACATCGCCAGCGGCAAACTTAGAGCGAACGGGTTGTATGATAGTCCTCTCATATATTGACGGTTATCCTATAAGTACATAGTAAAATTGATTTTATTGAATTAAAATTGAAATAAGAATTGATTGATAGACTTACCTGTCTATCAATCAATTCTTCAATCACTATTTGAGAGATATCAAGATGGTCTCTTTCACGGGAAGCCCATTCATATCTCCGCCGACTCTCCGTTGGTGCACGACACAGGATACAGTCTTCCATGACTCGTATAATTATACGGATCAGTGAATAACAAAACGTAACATAATAAAACAAAACGTAACAAGAAAACTTAACAAGAACAAAACAATAACAAAAACCAACTGAATAACTGAAGCGAGCGAAAAGGTGACACCAGCGTACACGATAGCGATGCTTTCGGTACTAATTAACAAAAATGCGAATGCGCCTGAAACGAGCGGTGCCGGACAAAGGGGTTACGGCGCGCGGTGCGGGGAGGAGCGGCATTGTTTTATGTGGTGTGGCGGCTTTACCTCTTTGTCTATTGTAAGCGCTCTGCCATTATTATTACTTGGGATTCTAAGAAATGATTAAACCAACTGAAATTCCCAGACATTTTTATTGTAGGTATTTGTTATTATTCAGGTTAGTTCAATCATAAATAAGTATGTTTATTTAAATTAACATCCAAACTATCATTTTCTGTGTAGCTTTTTCATATTTTTTTATTAATTCTAATAATTCTTATATAAAAAATAATCTAGAAATATAGATTTTTTAAACTCAAATAAAATCAAACATATTGATGATACAGCTTTGCAGCCATAGTAAGAAATGATCAGGTGGACAGCTTCTGTCAGAATAACCCCCTTTTTTTGGCCGGCACTTTCAATTTTGGACCAAAAATGTATGAAACTCGGATGATGTCCTTTCATACTTTAATTTCAACTATAGTCCTAACGTTTTTTTGGACCATAATTAAAAACTAACTTTTTTGTTCTAGAAAATGACCACACGAGATAAGTTAATGAGAAGGAAAGTTGGGGGGCGCGCATATAAGTTCTATACTGATCGTCAAATGGAACTTTGTCTCATTGACATAATTAATAAAACATTAACTCAGCGCGAAGCTGCTGAAAAATATAAAATACCTAGGAGTTCCATTATTTTAAAAATGAAGGCATTTCGGGAAAATAAAGTAAGGCAGCCTGGTTGTCATTGTATTTTTTCAAAAGACGAAGAAGCTGCTTTATCGAGCACGCAATACAAATGTGTAATTTTGAGTTTCCAATAACGGTGTTTGACCTCAGGTGTATTGTTAAAATGTACCTAGACAAATTGGGTCGTAAAATCGATCAATTTCAGAATAACTTGCCGGGTAAAACCTGGGCGACTATGTTCATGAAACGACACGAAAGTGAGTTGTCTCAAAGGTTCTCAAGCAACATAAAAAGAGTGAGGGCCGCTGTTGATGAGGAACAAGTGAAGTTGTATTTTCAGCATTTGAAGACAGAAATTGAAGGGGTGCCACCTCATCTTATTTTCAATTATGATGAAACTAATCTTGTCGATGATCCTGGAAATAAGCGAGTGCTGACAAAACGAGGATGCAAGTATCCGGAGGCAATCAAAAATTCTACCAAAGCATCAGTCAGTGTAATGATATGTGGCAATGCTGAAGGTGAAGTCTTACCACCGTACGTGACTTACAAGTCCGACCATTTGTGGACCACCTGGACAGAAGGTGGACCGCCGAACGCTCGGTATAACAGGTCTAAGTCAGGGTGGTTCGATACCAGTACCTTTGAAGACTGGTTCTTTTCTTTGGTCTTGCCTGTTTTACGCAGAGAAGAGGGTAAAAAAGTGCTCATAGGGGATAATTGAAGCTCCCATTTAAACGTAGAAGTGCTAAAGGCTTGCAAAGACCACAACATTGCTTTTATCGCTCTTCCGCCAAACAGCACTCATCTGACACAGCCTCTGGACGTTGCCTGTTTTAGGCGTCTAAAGCTAAAGTGGCGTCAGATTTTAGATGAATGGAAAGAAATGCCGGAAGGTCAGAGATCATCCACTATTCCCAAAAATCTGTTTTCTACTTTACTCAGAAAATTGTGGGATAAGATATTAGAAAATTCTGAAGTGAATATCAAATCAGGCTTCTGGAAAACCGGTATCTATCCTACTGATGAAGGTACAGTTCTTGAGCGCCTACCTACCTTTAAGAATCCAGATACACATCCACAAGATCCAAGCCTGATTTCAGAATCATTTGTCAATTTCCTAGAAAATAAAAGAAAAGAAGTGGTAGAAATAGGAAGAGGGAAAGGAAAAAAGAAGAAGCAGTTGCAGCGGGAAAGAGCATTTCTGCAGAAGAAGTAGCGCAAAATAAACCATCCACCTCGAGAGAGTGCTCAAATCAGCCGTCGAACCAACAAGTCAACGAAGCAGTGGATCAGCAGCCTGTAAACAAACTCGATGGTCAAAAACCAGTATCGAAAGGCCGCAAACGAAAATCCAAAAAATATTCTTCCAGTGAAAGTGAGGGGGGTGAGGATGAAACAGAAATCCCGTACGATTCGGATACCACAATAGATATATCAGATTTAGAAAATGATCCACCAGAACAAACGTCAAATCTTACGGCGTTTATTCCAAAGCCAAGTGACTACGTATTAGTACAGTATGAAGGCAAAACTTGGCCCGGGCAAGTCAAAACTATTGATAATGACGGGGCATTTGTCGACTGCATGGCACGCTGCGGGTTATCTTGGAAGTGGCCGGATAAATCGGATTGCATATTCTACCCGAGAAGCGAGATTATTTCCAGAATCAATATACCCACTAAACTGAGTACAAAACGAGCATTGTTTCGTGTACCCGAATTAGAATATAAATGGGGCAAGTCAAAAAAATGAGGAACTGGTTGTACATGATTTACTTCAGATTGTTATCTGTAACAACGTTGTTATTATTACATTCATTTCTAGATGTTGGATTAAATAAAACTTTATAATTATAATATTTTTTAGATGAAAATTTTCCCGAGTAGTTGTTCTGTATGAAAATAATGTTATAAAACCAATAAAACCTATTTAAATGATACTTTTTTGTGTTTTTGTCATTGAATATTCTATATTCTACTAAATAAATCTCCCAACTATGGTGAAATTGATCGCAATAAGCAACTTTTAGTTAAACGTTTAACCTGGACTAAAGTTGGCAACATGCCATACAACTATAGTTCAATATTTAAAAAATATGAAGTATAAATTATACTATACTTTACTATTTATGTGTTCAATGACTACGCTTGACATCAATCGAAAGCGTCCACAGATATAAGATTTGTAAATTCATTCAAATATAACAAAAAAATTAAATAAAAACTTGCGAAACCTGGACCATAGTTGCGTAGTTTTACGGTAACGAATTTGTGATGGCTCAATCAATTTACCGAACGCGTAAGCATAGTCCTCGATAAGTACATCAGCCACTGAATCTACCAACACTGCTTGGTCTTTACTTGGAAATAAAACATTTTGGGTAACAGACGAATAACTTGGAGCGTTCGAAACCATTGTTCCTGTAGGCAGAAATGTCGGCGCTCACGCAAAACCGGTTACTGGTTATTAAAAATATACCATCGCGTAAACACGAAACCGACGCTCGTGATCTATTGACACGTGCGCCCTTATCAGTGCGCAGGACAGTACTGAAAATAAGGTCTTAATAATAATAAATCAACGAATAGACTGAAATCTTATTTTAAACATACCTACATACATAATTATAAACTCGCAGTATCAAAATAATAAATAAGCAAGTACTGTCGTCCCAAATACCATGTTATCAATGCTATTCAAACACATCTAAATACATTTGAAGTGTAGTGTTACCTAAAGTAATAACCTAAGTAACCTACTATTTAAAAGAAAAAGGTTAAAGAAATAAAGGATAAAGTTAAAGTTTATATATTTACAAAAAAAGTTACAAGTAGGTATAAAAACACTTTTTACACTTACAGTCCACTAGGATTTGCTTTAAATATATCACTGAGATTTTTCCAATATTTATATGTACAGAAGTTTCCAGGATCTTAAGCTCCAAGGGTTTATCAAGTTATATAGCGGCTCCAAGAGATTATGTAGTTAAGATACTTTTATAATTTTATTTTTATATTTTTCTTCTATTCCAAGTACTCTCCTCGGTGTTTTATTTTCAAAAGCCGACCACGAGTTCAGCTCGCCACTCCTTATATAGGCTCCATTTCGTTCGACAGCTCGTAAATTTATTTATTTTTGAGAGGCATCCATTCTTTCATCGGCCAGCGGCTGTCACTTCTATTAACAAGGAGGTTTTAGTCTCTGGAGCAGCGGTGGTGGTATGGTAAAAGTGGAGCTGATACTTCTCTTGATTCTAAGTGTGCAAGTCTCAATATAATTTATATTAAAGTAATAATATAAAAATTAATTGAAAAAGAAATGAATATAAAACATACTAATAGTTTATAAATTATCTGTGCTGAAAAGTGACATAAGCTACATGACAAATTTAGAGTTGACAAGTAAACAATAATATTTACATTTCATAATAGTTTACAACATTTGCAGCTATAAAATAAAAAGGAAAATAATAGGAATACTTTTAAACAATATTAGAAATGTAACAAAAATAAGACTTAAGATATAGGACAACTATTAACAAAACCAATGGAATATACAAAACAGTAAGTACAAAAATAGTTATATTACAGAAGGTCTTAATTCTAAAAGGTCTATGTGTTATAAAACAAAACACGATTTTTATGCCAAGCCTAATAATATCTCAATGGATCGAAGTGTCGAAATAAACTTGACACTTAGACCCTTCAGAATTACAACCTTCATTTAAGTTCAATCTACTTTTAAGTTTCAATTATTTGAACCATGACTAAAAAGTCATAAAATAAAACAATTAACTTTTTATAATATTAATATTTGCAGAGAAATACATGATATAGGTATTTCACAGTATGCTGATGATTTTGTTCTGTTTACATCATGCAATGATATTTGTGTTGGGGTTTTACGTTTACAGAATGCATTGAATTTATTTACCACCCTTTTAGATAAAATAGGTCTTAATATATCGGATAAAAAAAGTAAAATTGTGGTCTTTAAATCAGGGTATAAAAAAGAAAATATAAACTTAAGAATCAATGGACGTCAGTTAGAAGTTGTAGATCACATTAAGTACATAGGGTTATGGCTTGACAGGTCCCTTAAGTGGACTAAACATATAACTGAGACTAAAGATAAAATGCTCAAGTTTATTAATATTTTTAAAGTCCTCCAAGGGCCTGGTTGGGGTGTACATCCTAAACACTTAAGAAGACTATATATATCATTAGTCAGAAGTAGATGTGACTATGCCAGCTTTCTTTACCACAACAGCCCTCAGTCACAGCTATCAAAAGTAGATAAAGTTCAAAATATTTACTTGCGGATAATAGGGGGTTTTATCTAAAGTACAGCAGTTTTCGTAATGGAGAACGAACTTAATTTATGTCCACTAAATGTTAGAAGAGCTTACATAGGTGGTAAGTTTTGGTTAAAATGTAATGCATTACAACATAATAAAGTCATAGTTAGTATTGAAAACCTTAGTAAAGTGAGTCGAAATAGATTTTGGAGAAATAAGGAGGCACCATTATTGGTTACTATTAATGAAAAATTAAAATCTTTGCCAATGTACTCAAGCAAAGTGTTAGAAACCTTCCAATTGGATACTTGGGTGAACAATCTTGCTGTTGATAATTTCATCAGGCCATTTATAGAATGTGTAAAAAAAAGAAAAAAAAAATATAATCAACATGAACTCAGGATCTTCTGTGTTCAGTACATAAATCAAGAGTACAGATCATATCGTAAATTATTTACAGACGCCTCCAAAGATTCTGATAGTGTAGGTATAGCATTTTATGATATGGAGAGCAACGATCACATAAAACTACGCGTAGAATCAAAAGTTATTTCTATAATGCACGCGGAATTACTCGCAATTGCAGAAGCCCTGTCATATATCAGAATGTATGGAGGTGGGAGATTCGTCATTTTGACGGACTCCAGGAGCGCGCTCCAGCACGGGGCTCGGTGCACCTCGGCCTACTCGATCCTACAATTGTTGTGTGAGCTGAGCTCAGGTGAGACTGAAGTAGTGTTACAGTGGATCCCCTCTCATGTTGGTATTGATGGAAACGAACTAGTGGATCAGTTTGCAAAAGAAGCAGCGGTTGAAGGACATATTATCCAATGCTTACCATACCAGTCTCAGCTATTATGTGAGATAAAAAAAAATATGTACTGATTTATGGAAACAACACTTTGATAATGTATCTCTAATGAAAAGTATTTGGTACAAGACCTTGCAACCTAATATTAGTAATCACGCCTGGTTTGAAGATACCGATATGACAAGGGATGAAATTGTTCTTACCTTAAGATTACGCTCCGGCCACATTCCGTTAAATAAGTTTGCGCATCTTATGAGAAAAACAGAGAGTCCAAATTGTCATATGTGTAATATGCCTGAAGATGTATATCATATTTTAATGGAATGTCGCCGGAATGCTTTAGAAAGAAACCAATTACTTGGATTTAATTATAATGTAGGTATTTGTAATAGCTTGTTGGCTAAACCTACATCACGGGAGGTGATGTCTTTAATTAAGTTAGGGTCTGTGGGGTTGAGCAGACGGTAAACGATATTATAATAAGTTGTTTATCGTCTGTTTACTACAATGGCGGTTTGATTATTTGTGCTTTATTATAAATTATATGTATAGATTATGTATTGTTCATGTAAAATTGGAATTATATTGTAATACCTATGGGAGTGACTTGGTCATCAATGACCCAACTCCTTTTATAAAAAATAAAGATTAAAAAAAAAACTTTTTATAATACTTACATGATGAATAGATGTAGTTATCTTTCCACTTTTAGATAACTTCACAATTTGGTTAAGATACTTAAAAACACGACACTATCTACTAACTGACACAGTTTCTCTAGCACTAGGAACACACTTCACACTTTGTGTTCTGAATAGAAAATGAAAAACCATCAGATTTGTGCCCATTTAAAAGACATCTTGTCTGCATAAGTGTGAAATAATTAATATTGAAAGTTTTAATGTACGAGTATGTGTAAAAAAAAATAAGACAAAAAAATTAAAAGTCAAGAGACATATGCGCCTACATATGCGGGTTCCGTCACAAATTTCTAAATAGTAATTATTACACCTTTTCCATGTTAACTAATAATTTTTAGATATTGGAATAAGTAACTACTATATGTATATTTGTTCTAATTTATAAATAAAAAGTACCTACTCGATCAAAATAAAATAATTTCTTCAAAAGCAATATTTTTAATAATTGATTGATATAAAATTTCATCGCAATCAATTCAGCAGTTTGTCTGCATGAACTGAACAAGCTTAACTTTGTTTTAATGTGTACGATAAGTGATTTAAGGTTTTCTTCAGAATGGTAGGTACTCTAAAACCGATATTGCAAACATTGCAATAATATTTTATCGAATATACAATCATTCGCGTCTGGTTTTACTTGAAACATTATTTTTGAAAAAGTATTGCATGAATAATCATATACCTCTTAGTTTATTACTATCACTATGCAATTAACTTGTAGACAAAATGTATTGATTCGTTAGTATATCGCCTCTTTACAAGAAAACCGTGACATCTCATCAAAAGCGATTTTTTTATTATTTGATATTCAAAACCACGATGTCGAATTTGATTTTCTACGAAAACGCGGCATTTTTAAAGTGAATATTCGAGGAGTTGTGAGTGAAAGAGACTGCACGACCGTGGCAAATGCCGTTGTCACGTTGTCTCTTTCGGTGTGGCGCTCGACTTCGACAACGCGACACGCTAGTTGGCCCCTCACGCGCGACGAGTGAAGTGCTCCGGCTTTTCAAGTTTTCTTGGTGATATATTTGACTGTCATCTTATTTACTATCACTATTCTTGAAAATCTTTAATTTGAGGTTATAGTTATTCTAAAATGCCACATTATACAAGCTAAAATAAAAATTACTTTTACGAATTTGTTTTTCAGATGGGATCGCGATCTAGGATGTTAGTTATACAAACTACAGAAATTGAAAAAAAATTAGATGATTTAAACTCTCATATAGACATTTCAACACATGAAAATGCTATAAACTTGGATTTGCAGACATCCACAAAAGGTATTTTTTATTTTTACTTATACTGATATTATTTGTTCTAGTTAAAAATTTCTATACTATAATTAATAAATATAATTGTCCTATAATTTTATTATTTCAATCCTCTTTGTAGGCAAAGATATCGCAGTAGAGTCCATCCGACCTCGTAGTGATTCAACTAGTAGCAGGAGTTCCTCTAGTTCAAGCAGTTCTTCGGGTTCAAGCAGTTCTTCAAGCAGTGGTCCATCTATGTATCAAGGTAAGAGTATATTGGTTTGGTATTTGTTTGTTCAATTACCATTTATAAAAAGAGCAGCTTTGTGTCGATTAAAAACAGCTGTTTAAGCGACACAAAGCTGTATAATTGCGAATTTTGGCTTTAGAAACTGTTAAAAAAAGTGTTTTTATATCCTTAATTTTATAAAACAAGTTTTTGCCCTCAAACTTTGTGAGACACGTACATTATAAACTTCTTGAATACAAGAAATTGATTGCATTTTTTTGACGTTTCAGATAGCGATGACTCAGTAGAGGATCCTAATTATGAAGTCCAACAAACAAAACGTGCTGAATATTTTTCTGATACAGACGTGGAACAAGATGTCACTACCAACTGTAATAACATTTTGAACCATCAGAATTTGATAAATTCAAAAAATGTGGAAAACGAAGAACCACATTCATCTACAAACGAACCTGCTATTGTATTCAACAATCTTGGTGTGGCAGAGAACAGCGAGAATCCTGCAATTGAAAATGTGAGTAACGAAAAGTCCAGTAGTGTGTAACTCTCTAGTCCAACTAAAACTGGTAAAAAAAGGAGATTTAATGAAGCAAACTGGAAAGTCAATGTAGCTAAGCGACTGAGAAATAGTGGAAAGCCTTAACAATCTACCAAATCAAAAAAAAAAACATACCAAGTCGTCAATTGAAACCTTCTTGTAAAGACAAATGTAAACTTAAATGCGGCTCTAAATTTACAGAGGAGCAGAGACAGGCCATTTTAAATGATTACTGGAGCTTAGTTGCAATAGAAAAACAAAGGACATTTATTGCTAATAGCGTAGACATAGTCATCCCAAAACATCGCTACGTTAAAATTGATTCGGATGGAAATGTCGCAACTACTCGGAACAACAACAACGCTTTCTTTCTGACTATTTCGGGTGAAAAAACCAGAGTTTGTAAATTGTTCTTTAAAAACACTTTAGGAATCAATAATCGACCCATAGAAACAGCTCTGAAAAAGAAAAATAGCAACACTAATATTTCTTCCATGAAAGATAACCGAGGTACTCATTCAAGCCATCATTCAGTGGACGAAAGCATAAAAAATGGCATCAAATTGTTTATTGAGTCTATACCAAAGATTGAGTCACACTACATCCGGGCCAACTCAAAACGACATTACATTGATGGTAGTAAAGCTGTCACAAACCTTCATAGAGATTATGTGGAAAAATGCAAATCACAAAACGTCCCCTATGGAACCTACATTACATTTTATCGTATTTTCACTCAAGATTTTGATATTTCGTTTTTCACTCCTAAAAAGGATTTATGCGATGTTTGCGAAGCCTATAAAAACAGCCCAGATGAAGAGAAAGAATCAAAAAAACAAGATTATGAATTACATATCAAGGAAAAGAATTTGTCTCGTATTGCAAAAGAAAAAGATAAGAACAATAAAAATATGTTTGTAGCGGTCTATGATCTTCAAGCAGTGTTTTAATGTCCCAAAGGAGAGATTTCAGTATTTTATTACAAGTGTAAACTAAACGTGCTTAATTTAACTATCTATAACTTACAAAATAATTCAGTTGAGAGTTATGTATGGGATGAGTCCAACGCCAATAGAGGTGTTAACGAAATTGGCACCTGTGTTTATAAATATCTGAAGATTTCCACAACGGCCGAAGACCTCGATGATGTATTTTATTCAGACAATTGTGCCGGACAACAAAAAATAAATTCATGATCTCAATGTACACTTACGCAGTCAAAAAACTCTCCCAAATCTCAAATCAATCACCCACAAATACCTCATTAAAGGTCACACGCAAAACTAGGGTGATTCAGCCCACTCTTCAGAGAAGTTAAAAGACAACAGAGATCAGGACCAATGTATACACCTGACGGATTTATCGGCGCTATAAAAGCGGCACGGAAAAGAAGCGAGCCATTTCATGTTAGTGAAATGTGCTTTGATGATTTTGTTGATTGGAAAAGTCTGTGTACTCAAATGAACTTTGCAATGCCGAAAGATGAAGAAAATAATACTGTAAAACTGGCTGGACTAAAAATGATAAAAGTTCAAAGGTCTGATCCCGATGCCATATTTTTCGAAGAATCATACGCTGATGAATTTTTCAAGAAAGCTATAGTGGTGAAGAAAAAGAGGAATCACAGTAGCCAAAGCATTAATTTAGATTTGAAAAAAGCTTATCTTCAGAAACCTGGACTAGCCGAGAGAAAAAAAGCTGACCTCATGGATTTAATCATTAAAAATCTCATTCCCAGATACCACAAGCCATTTTACGAATCATTGTAATAAGACTGATTATGTAAGAAGATTTTTTGAATTGTGTTTTTTTAGAAATATATAATTTAATTGATACGTCATTTAAAATGACAGTGTTTTATTGGAGTTAAGATAATTAGTGATTCTATCTTTATGAAAGGTGATTCCAATGTTCCTATTTTGAACTTCTAATGCTATGAAACTCGGTGCCATAATTGTGTTAAAAGTCATTTATTACAATATTATAGATAACATTAAGTAAGTTATATTTTTGATTTTTGATTTGTATGGAAGTAAATTTTCAATTATCTTATAACTAGCTGCTGCCCGCGACGTCGTCTGCGTGAACGCTATGCAGCACCAAACGCACCTACGATTATAACACTGCTAGCGTGATAATATGTAGCCTATATGTTGACCCGACTTCTTAACTATCTTCATGCCAAATTTGAAGTAAATCCATGCAGTACTTTTTGAGTTTATCCCGGAAAGACAAACAGACAAACAGACAAAAATTCTAAAATATTCTTTTAAAAAAATATTCAATGTACAGTTTTGACTTTCCTACCATTTTATTATATGTATAGATTTTAATTAAAGCGAGTACTTAGTACTATGTGATTGATTGTGATCTCTTGTTGATTATTGTGCCTTAAACTAATTAAATGGTGTTACAAGCCATTGGTTAGGTAATTTTTTTTTTTTTAAACAAAATCTCTATTTCGACAGTGTGTTTTATTTAATTTGTCACCCTGTCTTACACTTTTACACACCTATATTTAACACCTTCAATGTGATATATCAATATGTTACAAGGATTTATTGACATATTTTCATTAAAATCGTGACATTTGTTTCTGTATTTTTTTATACCGGTTTTTGTACTTATTTCTTATTAAACTGGGGTTTTTTTTTTAAAAAGAACATTATACCTGCGACAATTTAATTGTTTTCCTACGGTAAAATTATCAATATTTTTAAGTTAATCAACACTTCAATGTTTGAAATTGCTCTCCTGTAAAGTTGTGGTTTTAAAAATACCACACTATTTTTGTAAAGATGCGATATATCTCATCAAAACATAGACGGGTTCACGTTGCATCCGACGCCGCGTTGTCGCGAGCATGGCCTTTTTAGGTAACTACTAATATGACTGCGCCTACTAAACAAAGAGTTCTAAAAAAATATCAATTTTGAACCTTAAAACATGAAATAACTAAATTAATTAAGGTAAGTAATTACTTTTAATATAAATCTGATTCTTGTTGGGTGTATGTGTATTGCGCAGGAAAACTATATCATGCCGGTAAGCTGTTACCCCAATATCCGATTCGTAAAATTTTATTTTTATGATTTTTATTCATTTGTATGATTTTTTTAGTACCTATCTATTTTTTTGTAATCCGTAATTTATTCACCGAAATCCTTCACTGTTTACAAAAGCATGAAAAAAAATGAAAAAGTCTGGATGTTAAAGAATCCAATTGCATTTTTAATAATAGTTAACTAAATTTAAAATGTTCAAAATACTGAAAAATGCAGATTTACCTATTATATACATTTTTTTACTGTACCTATAATAATCACACAAATAATGCAATCTTTTTAAGTTAATAATAACCTCTTAAAGTACAATAATGAGAACACTTAGGTTTGACTATTTTTAATCACAAATTTTTATTTCCAGGATTCTGAATAACAACCATTTAACTTTACCCCTATGGATACAACAGCACGTTTACTGAAAAATGGCCATGATGAATGTGGTATACGAAAAAAGCAACATTCGGACGTGAATACTTCAAACTATAAATTTATAAAAAGAACTTCGACCGGATCAAAAATCATTCGAATCGAAATACATGATGCCAAAAATTTCTTAAGTCGAGAAGATACATTATGCCAATGCCAGGCAGAAGTATGTGCACAGCATGTTGTGAAAAATTTCATGTTTGATGATATTTATAAAAGTGTCATTAATTTACTACAAAAAATTCAAAGTGATTTTGATTACTCACCATTATGTTAAGTCATTATAAGATAATGAGAATAAATGAATAAATACTAGCAAACAGAATTATTCAGTCTTTTTTTTATTATTAAAATCGCATTTTTGACTTTACTTAACTTTGGATATAACATAACCTTAATAAAATAAATCAACCAGAACTTTATATAAAAAAAATTGAATCGAGTTCTAAAATAGTATTAAACTCGCCTACTTAGATGTCTTTTAATCCTATAAATTACTCAAGAATAGAACAACTTATTAATATAACACAAGTTTAGAAGGAGACAAGTAATTAATCCATTATGTTTTATAAACTTAATTCAGAATTTTACACTAGGAGTTTTCAAAAAGTAAAATTGTGTTGGCAGTTGGCTAGATTTCTTGTGATCCAGATAATACAATTTCAGTTTTCAAAAAACTCAAAACTGTATTCTTGAAGAGATTGAATAGACCAAATTCAGATTTCAAAAAGTAAAAAAATTGGATTGGCAGGATTTCTTGTCATTCAGATAACACAATTTCAGTTTTCAAAAACTCAAAACTGTACTTTAAGTGTTCTCATTATTGTACTTTAAGAAGAGATTGAATAGACCAAATTCAGTTTTCAAAAACTCAAAACTGTACTCGCGATTAGATTGATAGATCAAATTCAGTTTTCAAAAAGTAAAATTGGGTTGTCTGGATCTCATGTGATCCAGAAAACCCAATATTACACTACTCGTATGAGCTATAAACTTATCATAACATAAAGCTTCAAACTTTTTGACATCCCAACGTGCATCTGAATTTTTTCTGTAATTTGCCTGCCTACCATAAGTTTTCCATTTTCTATGAAGTTTAGTCTTTTTTTCTATTAGTTTAATTAATTGTTTATTATACCATACAGGATGTCTATAGTTGTTCTTAACTATCTTCTGTGGGACCAATTTGTCGATAACATCATTAACAATTTTATAAAAGTTTTTAACAGCTGTTTCTATATCATCTGGATCCAGATACTCTTCCCATGAAATACTTGAAAACTCGTTATTAATTTTATCATAATCGGCCGCATGAAAACGTTTTACTATCCGAGTAGGCGGAAGTAAGCTCGCGGTGTAGTTAATATTTAAGTTGATGAGTAAAGAAGGATGATGACCGTCTTCTGGCAGCGATAATGGCTCAACTCGTTGAACAGTCCACTCACAGTCAGATATAACTAGATCCAAATTCCTATTGTTTTTATTTTTAATATTATTAAATTGATACCAGTCATTGAAACATAAAAATGCAAATAATTGAGAGGTCAGAGGATTTTCGGAAGGATTTTCGAGAACTAACTTATTATCTAACGAGTTGGGTTGTAAAATCCATTTCGCCAGTCTAACATTAAAATCCCCTCCTAATAAAAAATTGTCATTTGGAAAATCGATTCTTAGATCTGATATGTATTCATAAAAAGTTAGCTCTGCCTCAGCCTGGTCATCGTTTTGGGGAAAATAGCAACAAAAAAGGCGTAACATGGTCGTTGTCGGCGCTTGTTTTAACAAAATATTGATACATGTTACGTCAGCGTCAAACATATAAGGCAGTTTACGTTGTCCCTGCATAGAAACGTTTATAGACCTATGAACCGCAATCATTGTAAGTTTTCAGTCGCGATCAGTGCGGTACACGTTATATCGAGCGTCAAAAAGTTCTGTGTCATAGATTTCTGACAATAGCCATGATTCGGTTATGCATATGATATCGTAATCCGAGTTAAGCATATTTTTATAGAAAATTTTGTTTTTGGTCCTTAGACTTCTAACATTTTGATAAAATACATTAAGAGCCATTTATGACAGTGTGATTAACTATAAATTCATTTAATAATATTGCATAGTTAAGTAAATATTCATAATTCCTAAATATGATTTTATTTTGAACCATAAAGCCATTCAGAATAATAACAACAAGTTTTTTCTTAAATAAAAACTAGTTTTAAGTGAGCTAAAATAAAACGCAAATCAAAATCAACATTTTCATGTAATATTTTTAAATAAAAAAGTAGTTGTATAGTAAAACATGTAAACAGCTGAGCTGTAAATACCATTTGCATATTTAAATATAGGTTTAAAATAATAAAACGCATAGACTCCTCAGTAACAACTATCAAAACTGTGTAAAGAACTCCAAAATATGATAACCAAAAACTTTGTAGACAGATATGTAAAATTAAACAATTTAAATACTTAAGGAAACTATCGAAAACACATGAAAAACTTGTGCAGACAAAATTAAAACATGATAGTAGATCAAATAAAGCCTTTTTTTCAGCCTCATAGTTAATTCGTTTAAAATTAATACATACTCGCATAAATAAATAATTTACAATGTATTTCACGCCCCTGTTATTGTAATGCAATATGTGTTGATACCTATAAAATGTAAATATATCCGTAGGTATGTTTATGGACTCCTTATTCGTTTTTGAACAATGTTTATATACTTTTTTATAGAATAATAAGTAAATAATAAGCGTGAATAATTTAAAAGCTGCAATAATGTTTTTTATATAAAAAAATAATAAGAATGTAGTATTCGAGCTCGCAATAATAATAGACAATAAAATATGAAACTTATGAACCTAGCCTGTAATATATTATTATTACTTATATAATTTTGTTTAAAGCCTGTTCAGAAGTAATGTGTATAATCGGTGACTGGTCACTGCGACGTACCATGATAGTACAGTTACGCACCCAACAGTAGGCATAACCTTTATCTTTCGCTAATCGTTTTGCCTATCTAAGTAGGTATTTGTTTTTTGCAGAGAGATGATCATTGAAGAAAATTTTATCGCCGCCTTTCGGTCCAGATATTCCAATGTCCCTCGCAGAACAATGCTTTAACTTGCGTAACAACAGTCCTTTCTGGAACGAGAGTGCATTTTTACAATAATTGGTTTTGGTATTTTGTTATCCAAGTCGTTTTTAACTGCTACCCGGGTCACAAAATCGATGTCACTGTCGGCGTTCATAGGGAAATTGCATTTTTCAGCTAATGACTTGACTATATTTATCAGATATTCCCCTTTTTTCTCAGGAACGCCATTTATTTGGATATTCGATCGACGAACCCATTGTTCATTTCGGTTATTGTTATCTGTAATGTCCTTCACACTAGAATGAAGAATGTCAAGGTCATGTTTCAATTTTTCATTTTCCTTTTTGAGTTCAAAAATCTGACCATTAATCGTAGAAATCGTTGTCTCAACACTGCTTATTTTAGTCTCCCAGGAACTGACGGTGGCAAATAATTTCATCAGCTGATCATTGATATCAGTTTTAAAGGAATCTATGACAAGTTGCAAAGCATTAAACTTAGTATCGAAGTGTTCAATGATAGCATTAGGATCAATATTTATCATCGAATGTGAACTACATTCGGAAGGTGGGACAATTGGACTATTACTGTTGTTTTTCTTTGAAGATTTGCACGACGGGCACTTCCATTTATTTCTATTGGCAGAATTCTCTTGAAATCCATCTCACTTAGCCCCGCACATGAATAGTGAAATGATCCATGACATACAGTGCATTTTATTAATTCTTCGGCCTTACTATCTTCTGAACACTTTTTGCAATTCATATTGCTCATTATCAAATCCAAATTACACCTAATGTTAATAATTCCAGTGGGTATGTAAATTGTAAAATGCAGGTCGATATTGCCGTCCAAAAGAGCTTAAGCGCCGTGGAGAATTTTGTTTTCTATCCGTTAGAAAAGACTCAAACCATTTGGTAGAGTGATCTGATATTCCATTATATCGAAGCTTGGCTACGAGAAGTTCTACATTTAGAGAGTCAAAAGCCCGTGAGTAATCCAACAGTAATAATAATAACAATAATAATAATCATTTATTTCCATATTCTTATTCTATTACAAATGTTGTCATCTGGGGTCTTCAGTTAGACATAAAATGCCTGTGTTTGAAGACCCCGCTCTTCCACAAATTATTGTTACAATTGAGAATATATTAGTTAAATAAGTAAAATTAGATTGATTTAAATAATAATTACATAAATTATACAATTTGGTACATTCCATTAAGTTTTAAAAATTTGAATTAAAATAAATACAAAACTCAAAATTACAGTACTAGTATACTACCCTTTCCTTGGTCCGATGCATTTAGGACGTCGTCAGTCAAGTGCCGTGTCGGTGCCGTGGCCAGCCCTAAACCCAGATTGCACTTGTTTTTGCATTTGTTAATTGCTTACAAACAGCTCTCTTCAATATTTTCGACATTGCGGGAAGAATACTCAAGCCTCGTTAGTCTTCGATGCTGGTCACTGCCGAACTTTTTGGTAGAGGTCTGATTCTTGCAACCTTCCAGGCATCTGGAAACACTTTAGACTTAAGAGATTGATTTACAATATAGGTGATTATCGGCAAAGTTACATCCAATGTGTATTTAATTATATTAAGTGAGACTTTATCATGACAGGTAGCATTAGATTTTATATTCAAAATTATATTACCTACTTTCGTTTCCGTTATTTCACTCAAGCAAAACTCGGACGTAGTAAATATTTTTTTAAGAAAGACGTCCAATGCAGTCCTTTTTTGGAGGGTAGCTTAATAAATGGTTGACGTTTTTTTATGTACTTTATTTGACGTTTTTTTTATCTGCTTTATTTATTGTTAAAATAGTAATTCTAATCAAATCTTTCAAATTATACATTAAATGTGTCAATAGTTACTAGATCTACCAGTTTATAATCCTTTCACTTCACTGCACAGCACTAAATACACTCAAATTCCAATATAAATATAGAGGCCATGAAAGAATCATTCAGCCAACTGCAAGCTTAATTTTCCAGCAGAATGGCCTATTTTGAAGACCAAATGGACAAGTGTGCAAGCACTCCCACAAGTCTAGCTTAAGAATTTGCTGATTTTAAATCCTTTATACACAATACTTTGAGTCTCATCCAGTGACAATTGGATTACCTAAGTAAGGAATGTGATGGTCTGGAAATGCAGGGGCGTAGAAAAATAGTGTTGATCCATGGACTGCCTGAAGCTAAGATGGAGGACACACATTCGCTGGCTGCCCAGGTATTTATAAATAGAATGAAGATAGACAATTTCTTCAACTATAAAGATATAAAGCGTAGTCATCGCTTGGGTAACATCAGGGAGGGTAAATCAAGGCCTTTGCTCGTAGAGTTTCGCGAACTTGTCGTGCGGAATAGCATATGGTCAAGTAAAACTTCTCTCAAAAAATCTTATATTACGCTATCCGAGTTCCTTACAAGAATGCGACACGACACCTTTATTGCGGCTAGAACACGCTTTGGCATTGCGAAGTGCTGGACTCGAGGTGGCTGCGTGTATGTTCTGGGGCCTAACGACATCAAGCACCAAGTTCTTACAGCAGCGGATTTGCTCGCTATACCGGATCCCGCAACAATCACTACAGATAGATAGCTTCGATGGACAGTAATCACAGGAAAAATCATTACAATTAAACAATTAATTAGATATAGGGGCGGGAAATGAAAAGGGCACGCACCTGCGTGCGCACTCAAGCACAAAGAGTCTAACAGCACAGATTAACACAAAGAATCCACAAGGGGTGGCAGCGGTGTATGCGGATACCGGCGTCAAGGGACGTCGTCTTAGCGGCCCAGCGGTCGATCGTTCACTACTTCCAGTATGTTCTTTCTCATAAGGTGCGTGCGGGGGTAGGTTCCCTAACCGGCGATTCGCGAGAGTTTTTAATTTAACCGCATTAAGATTTGCGAATAGAGCAGGCGCGAACAGTTGCGAAGGAGTTTCATCCATTGAACATAGTTAATGACGTAGAATTTAAAAAATCCTTTATACAATTTACCAACGAGAAAGACCTTGTCGGCAAATATTTTACCTCAGATGTATATAGGTATAAAGGAACGAGTGAAAAATGAAATTTCCAAGACACTTGCTGTTTGCATCACCACAGACGGTTGGACTTCGGATAATAATCAGAGCTTTTAACGATCACTGCGCACTATATTAATTTAGATGCAGGCAATATGTGTGCAAATTTAATCGGCTGTATACAGTATGAGCCAATTTTTAAAAGAGGAATTGACAAGATGGAACATAGAAAACAAAGTTGGAGTAATAGTGAATGACTATGCTCCCAACATCCAAGCAGCACTTCAACTTGGAGGATGGCGATCCGTGGGTTGTTTCGCTCACACCCTAAATTTAATCGTTCAAACTGGCATTTCAACAATATCTGACACCGTTTCTAAAGTGAAACGAGTAGTTGAGTACTTTCACAAAAGTACCACTGGACTTAACAGACTCAAATCGGTGTAGAAACAAATGAACATCGAAGTATTAAAATTAAAGCAAGATGTCTGCACGCGCTGGAACTCCAATTACGAAATGTTGTAACGCATAGTAAAATTAAAAGAAGCGGTTATTGCAACATTAGCATTAATGCGAGTTGACCTAGCATTAACTTTCGAAAATTGGACACTAATAGAAGCAGCGATCCCCATTTTAAAAATATTTTATGAAGTAACCGTAAAAGGTCTCGGCAGAAAAGACAGTAAGCCTTTCGAAAGTTATTGTTTATTGCAAATTGTTGATGAAACAAGTGAGGCATAGTTTATTAGAAGTTGAAGCGATACAAAATAATACCAGGATACATACATTATTGCGAGTTTTGGATGAACAGCTCTACCTGCGATTTCATTCATATGAAACGAATCCACTCTATGCGGAGAGCACTATACTGGACCCTAGGTTCAAAGGCAAAGGATTTCGGGATGACAATAATTATAAAAAAGCTATAGCAAACCTGAAACTGAGAGTAAGATCTATGCAAACTCCGGGACCAGAACCAACATCTCAACCCTTAACAACACCCCAACCATCTACGACAGCCTCCGCTACTATCTGGGATGATTTTTATCAGGAAATAGCGCGACTCGTTCCAGAAAACACCGTTGCCGCCGGGATAGTAGAAATTGATAAATATATCCAAGAGCCCATTATAAGCAGACGAGAAGAACCATTACTTTGGTGGTTTACTCGAAGATCAGCGTACCCACTTTTATACACATCTATAATAAAGCGGCTTAACATTGTCGCCACATTCGTTCCATGTGAACGGATATTTTCAAAGGCTGGGTATACTTTATCAAATCGGAGAAGGCGGCTAAAGGCATCTAAAGTATCGATGCTGCTTTTCATTGCCAGTAATAAAAAACAAAATTGAGAGTGTTTGTATATAGTAAGTGTTGTAATTGTATGTTAAAACAGGAAAAAAAACTAGAAAAAAAAGTGAATAAAACCAATAAAAAAAACAAAAATTGAAAAAAAAAACGGAAATAATCATGTATAAATGTATCTGTTCTTTTTTAATAATTGTTGTTAATATTTTGTGTACAAATTTAGATTATTTTAAAATGTTTATAAAATCAGTTGGTTTATAAATACGCCAAACAAGAGTTAAAGTTATTGTGTACCGATATGAAGATTTTATTACATACCTACTACCTAAATTTCAAACTTTAACTAGCTCTTGGTTGACAGTCCTAAGCCTGTAAAGTATGAAGGTAAATCAACTGGAAATTTCAATCATACAATAACCATGTAATACGTGTACGTATTGCTTGACAAAGGCCTTCTCTAAGAAAAACAACGCAACACTTAAAAGCAGTGCGAGCACAGAACTTTATCGATTCGTGTTTTCGCGAAAGTTTGTATAGTATGTAGTAGGTTTGTAAGCAACAATTGATACTAGCCACTTACTTCCCCAGGACAAGTTTAAATATGTGCCTTGCTAATTTAAAATGTTTTTGAACATGTTATTTTGTTTTATAGATAAATTAAAAATTGCAACCGACTCCATCGAAACTATACAAACATTCGCAAAAATACCAGTCGACTAAGTTCTGTGCTCGCACTGTAGTTCCGCGATTATGCGAAGAACTATGTAAATTGTTCATGTGCGGAATTACATGAATTTACCAGGTGCCCTTCTAATTTCACGGACTTGTTTCCTGCATTTAGTTCCGAGAGTGGAAAGAAACGTTCCATGTTCAAGCGCATCTCTACATGTGACTGACACTGACATTTAGTCAAACGTCAACTTGTCATTTCAATCTACAGCCTGTCAAAGTTGTTCTGGCTACGTTCTGAAATCTTATTTTAAACTAGCTGTTGCCCGCGATTTCGTCCGCGTGAATACCTGTTATTGGAGTTGGATAAATAATATCCTTCTTAAAGTTCAAACTAACACTATTCTTAATATCCTCAAAATCGATTCAGTAGTTTAGATGTGAGAGCATTACTGATAAATAAACGGACTGAGTTACTTCAAAAACTATTACTTACAACATAGCTGTGATCCGCAGTTGCACCTATGGTACCCGCGACTTCGTATGCATTGAATTAGATTTCGAGTAGGTTATTTTCTTCTCCAAGGTTCTCAATTCGAACGCTCTGAACGCATCAACAGTAGCGATGCGTGATCCAGATCTTCGATCCGATTTTAAGGATCGGATCGGAGCGTAATACTTCGATCCTATCCGCTGATTGGATCGCATGCCGACGATCCGATATCAAAAAAATCGGATGCAAAAAAGCAAGACACCATTACATTTTTACTAATTTATTATTTAAAAATAAACTAAGCATGCACTTGTAAATACTAACAACCAGGGTTCGAAAAAATCGAATTTTTATAATAATCGAATAAATCATGATAATTATCAAGGAAAAATTCCATTGATAATTATCGGATAAGTATCTTAACCAATGCTATCAGTTTTTATTAACAAAACGTCCGCACATCTGAGATTATCGGAGACAATTAAATAGAAACTAATCAACTCGTACTTATGTTTTCTTACTTATCTACCTACACAATCAGATTATAATAAAATGTAATAAGATACCCGCAAAAGACGCCACCGCCGCCGCCAAATCTGGAACGAAATGTAAACAAAAGATCAAGTTCGGTCCTAACAAAATCGTGAGTAGTATATGTAGGTAGGTATAAACCGCCTTTCAATTCATACACGATCCAAGCGATTCGATTTTCGAACTTTTGTATCGATACGCCAAAAAATCGCATGGTCTCGATCCGATCCAAAAATCGTTAGATCGTATGGCTTCGATCCGATTTTCCAAAAGATTGGATCAGATCGGCGCATCAATAATCAACAGCCAAATACCTATTGAATGAATTATAAACCTTGCGCTCGCCTCCCGCCTCTTTATACCCTACCGCCGGCGCCGCGAGCCGCGTCGAGCGAGGCAACCGTTACGCAAAAATAATCCTTATATCATTCAGTATTCACGCGCGATGGGTTATTAGCGTATTTCATGTATAAGTTTGGTGTTTCTATACCGATTTCTATGATTCCTTTTATTATTGAATAGGTAATAATGTTATTTTTTTAATTAGGGATGAGTGAGAGTAGTATAAACGTAAGAGTAAACAAATATAATCAGAAAGCTTCGAACTGCTAAGCTATCGGGATTTACACGTGTTATTGTGAGTCAACCATAAAATAAAGACATATACAGTTTGGGATATTTTTTATATAATTTTATGAAGAATATTTCTGTCATACATGATTTCTATGTAGCTTTAACCATTAAGGCCGCACGCGCGACGGAAGCTTAAAAAATGAAGTAACTTCTCCCGTTTTTCCAACATTTCCCTTCACTGCTCTGCTCCTATTTATTGTAGCGTGATAATAAGTATACTATAACCTGCCCAGGAGTATGAAAAATAATTTTACCAAGTTTCGTTAAAATCCGTCGAGTAGTTTTTGTTCCTATAAGGAACATACAGACAGACAGACAAAAATTTTACTAATTGCATTTTTGGCATCAGTGTCGATCACTAATCACCCTGATAGTTATTTTGAAAATATATTTCATGTACAGAATTGACCTCTCTACAGATTTATTATAAGTATAGATAGATAGATATTTGAATCCAGTGTAATTTGTTCTTTTCTTGTTTAGTCTGGTAGTTCAAGTAATGTGTTTTGTTTTGTTTTTAACTTCATTTTTATAAATATTATTATTGCATATCACATATCTATCTTATTATATATAATATGACTTCTTCAGGTAATTTTGATAACTCTGACTCTTTAGATTTTCTGTCTTGTTCTTCAGATGAATTAAACAGTTCTGTGAGTTTTTGGTCGAGCCTGAGTCACGAATAAAACTATACCTAGTCGGGTCATAAGTTCTGTCAAAAACTTTTAATGTTATTACTGATACACCTTTAGACAATTACTTCAAAATTATATATGAAATGAAAGATTATTAAATGTACAATATAATTTTAATTACATTATTCGAAATGCCCTCCCCCATTTTGGACACATGTCCTTAATCTACGCGGCCAGTCATCGATCGCTGCACGCACCACATTCATATCTATTTCTGCCGCTGCTTTAACCAGAGATGCTCGCAGAGACTCCAAATTTTGGTGAGGTTTAGCATAGACTTTCTCCTCCAAATATTGCCATATCTTGTAGTCCAGTGGGTTTAAGTCTGGACTAGAAGATGGCCAGTCTTCATGCCGGATAAAGTCAATTCCGCGGGCGGTCAACCAGTCTTGCGTGCTTCGTGCCTTATGAGCCGGTGCAGAGTCCTGTTGGAATGTCCAATGTCTGTTCTTGAACATTGTTTGAGAAAGAGGTTCCACTGTGCTTGTCAGGGCAGTATTTTGATAAGCCACGGCACTGGTTCTCATACCTTTTTCACAGAAAAACACCTCAGTTATGCCTGAATATGAGACTCCAAGCCAAACCATGAATGAGGAAGGGTAATGGCCACGCTGGACCCTCGGAATACGCGCGCTCGCTTCTTCACTACTGTGGGCATACACCTTATCGTTTTGTTTGTTATAGCTTTCTTCAATGTTAAAAATTTTTTCATCCGAAAAAAGAATTTCGCGGTATTTTTTTCCCGCATACCGTCGTAACAAAGCGCGGGATCTTTCTAGCCTAATTTTTTTTAAACGCTCGTTTAAGAAATGTCCGGTCTTTTTACGATAAGCTCGTAGTCCTAGGTCTTCATTTAGCACTCTTTTGACCGTGGTTCTGCTTAGCCCCATCTGGTGAGCTAGGATTTTCTGTTTACGCACGGGATTTCTTTCGATTCGCGCCTTCACTGCTTTGATGACCGCTGGTGTCCTAACTGTGCGAGGTCGGCCGCTTCTTTTACGCTCTTCAAAGCTTGATTCTTCAGTGAATCGTTTAATAGTACGATAAACGAACCGTAACGTTATTTTCAATTTTTGTAGAATATTGAAAATCTCTTTTGGCGCGTAACCGCAGCGGTGCAACGCGATAACCGCGATTCTATCTTCTTTACTCGACCACTCCATATTTGAAAATGAATAAAATATAATTTCTTTTTTATTTTCAACAATCGCAACCGTTCTATTTTTAAAATTAGTAAGCGTATTTCTGGCCAGTATTCGAAAATTAAAAATATGAGGTTTTGACAGAACTTATGACCCGACTAGGTATAGATAGGTGTTGATATATTTTACATATCTTTATTATTTATACAAGTTATAAAACAAATGGAAGTCTCCTGTTTTTGTTTCCAAATCGGGTGATTATGTTTGAGACTTCTGGGGTTTTATCGGGATGAATATTTAAAAGAGCTAAATCGGTCAGCCTCTCTTCTAACATGTTAGCCCTCAACCATGTTTTTACACGCTTTAATGTTGAAAATGATCTCTTTGATGTCGCACCGAGAGTTGCCAAAATTTGAAGCATCGTTTTGATATTTGGGTAAAGATCATCGTCGCAAACTTTGATCGTAGAAACGACACAATTAGGAAGTTTTGTATCATTTTCTTTGTGCTCCCGTTTCCACTTCGAAATCCATAGTTGATACTCGGTTACGACAGTAGCGACAGTAACACTCAAAAAATGGGAATAGCATGCTGATACTGTTTTAACATTAAAAAGATCTTCTTCTGTATATTCAGGTTTTGCCATAAAAATGCCTAATAATAATAATAATATTTATTTAATTCAGGTAACTTAAGAATAGTACAAGATGTTTAAACTATATCTAAGACCCATAGTAAATATATACCTTAACCTAAAATACATACAATATATAAAAACTACACAAATTTACACTAACTAATTCACACGTATGGGCTGCGACGTGGGACGCGACATCCTAGTGTCAAGTATCCGTCCTCGGAAGCGACGGAATACGACACCCTGCGGCCAAAAATCTTCCTTCATGTAGGCCGACAGATGTTCGGTCGGCATTCTCACCACAAAGGAGTTGAAGCTCACTCTGTGGCGGGACTCCAACCGCTCGACCCTCATGTTGAGTCCTGTCTTCGCGTGCAGATACTCCACTACATCCTTCGCCGTGAAGGCGTGGTGCACGCGAGACACGTACAGCTGCGTCGTCGGCACCTTGGCACGCAGCAGAAGATTGTCTCTATTCGGTGCGGTACCACACTTGTTCTTACAGGAGGGCTTCTTCTTCTTCCGCTCCACCTTAGTGAAGCCCTCGCCGTCTTCCTGGTTCTTCATAGAATGGCCCTTTAATGTGAGGCTGGGCTGGGCAGGCTGAACTGCGGCTACTTCGGCGTAACCTCGTTCAGGAGCAGGACAAGTGTCCCGAGGCAGCTTCCCTGCGCGGGGAGCGGCAGCGGCAGTGGTGCGGGGCGCCGCAGCTGGGGGAGCGGGGCGCGGTGCGGATGGCACGGGGCGCGGGGCGGGTGGCACGGGGCGCGGGGCGGGTGGAGCGGGGCGCGGTGACGCACTCGCTGCAGCGCCTACGTCGGCGGCCGGTGACGCGATCATGTCAGCAAATTCCGCCGATTCGAAACTGCAGACCGATGTCTTATGTGCGCCACGACGTGTATTAATATTAGAGGCCACGGGTGACCTACTTAGCGGAACACTACGCAGTAATGTTACTTCATTACGCAGCTCGCCAATCGTACTTTCCGAAGCCTCTAACTTTAATAAAACTTCTGCGAGGCTTGCTTTCAGGAAGTTTATATCTTTCAGCAGCCTCGTGACGTCGACGTGGTCGAATCCCACCGGTGGAAGCCTATGCAGCTCCTTTGCGACGAAATCCGGGACTACGTCAGGGTCGGTCTCCTTGAACAGAGTGATAATGTCCTGGAGACTCTTCTCACCTCCATCTCTTCGTCGGGATGGCATCTGGGCAGTTTTGTCGAGCAGCTGGTATAATAGCGCCTTGCCTCGACAAACTTCCTCCTCCTTGAAGTTAGTCTTGCAGATCTGCAAGATGCTAACCTCGTCCATGGTGTCGATGGCATTCTGGATGAATGCCAACAACTCACTGACAACAAGTTGCTTACTCATGGTAACAGCGGGCAGCGGCATTGGCCGCGCGGTTCGCGAATTGAATTTATTTATTACATTAAATTGATTCGCCACAGTGCAAGAGCGATACACGTCCGTACCCGAGCGAGTGACGGATTGGAGACGCACACGCGTTATCTAATCCAAACAGGTTCAGCGTATCCGCAGAAAGTCGGTCTTGAAGGTCATTGACAACGCTATCTATCAATGGAATGTAAATAGTTCTACGAAAATATTCTTCAGCGTTTCCTTGATAATTGTCACGATGAGTCTGCCGTGGTGCAGTACGAGGCCTCACAATAACTATGCCCCGTTTTTCTGCTAGCTCTTGGGCTTCAACAAATAAGTTGTAAAAGTTTACTTCAGCATTTTCCCGTTTACATTGCAAAACGTCCATCGTATCTTTGAGAGCATCCGATGCGTCCTTTAGATCTAAGTTTGTTTTTTGTAAAAAGCGGCTGAGCGAAATAGTTGCACCTGAAATTTCAACAATGTATTAATAAATAAACATGTATGTTAAAAGTGGTGTTCTAATTACATAACATAAAGTCCTTTTTACCCAGCAAATCCGATGAGCAAATAGATGCGATTATAAAATCTGGACTGCATGAAGCATGTCGTAAGCAATTCGTATCAGATGCAGATTTGCTGTCTCGCCAGGTTGAAATTGTAGCTAGCGCATCACATATTTTAACCAATGTATCGCCTTGAAATTGCAAATAGCCATCATGACGTTCTACCCATCGCGTATCACATAAACTTCCCAGTTTACTGCCAATAATGTCTCTAAAAACTCTGCTTCTCTTGGCTGAAGCGTTAGCAAATGCCACTAGCTTTTTCATTGTTGCAGATGCATTTCTGCAACTGGTGACATTTGTTGATTTTGCTAATGAGTTGTTAAGGATGTGATTATTACAAGGGCATTTTTTGCATGGGAAGATTTTTTTAAAAGTTCTCTTACAGCTCCTTTAACCTCAGAAGCCATAACGAAGCAACTGTCTGTGCCAATGCCAACACAGTTTGACAAATCCAAGCTAAATTTAATACAGAGATCTATAACGATATGCGCTAAAGCAACACCTGTAAGCCTCGGCTCATCGTTATGCGGCAGATCCTCTCTCCTAACTTCCGAGTAGGCATCACAAAACGTGATAAAGTCGTGATAAAGTAAAGTATTTTTCAGATATCTAAGTGATAAACTGAGTTGTTCTATTGCTGAGATGTCGGTTGTTTCGTCGAATATAATAGGAAAATATTTAGCCTGTTTTACATTTTTTTAATTATAGTTTCCTATATCTCTTTAAATAATTCAATGATTTCGTTTTATATTCTTTTACTTATGTTTGTAGCATTTGAGGAGGTCTTGGTTAAATGATGTTCTAATAATGTATCACCTGCATCGATTCGAAACTTTAACAAAGCTCTAAAATTCCCTTTATTCACAGGACTCACATTGTCATCGCAGTATTTATGGCAATGTTTTGCTGTCCACACAATAATATAGTTTTAATTATAGGTGTTAAACGTTCCCTATTTTTTTCCATTTATTTTGCTCTTTGTGACGATATTTTATTTCTTATCTCAACGGAAGGATTGTGGACAGTGAACAGAAAACTTTTTCCAGCTTCTACTGCTATTTTGTGGTACTGGTTTTTCTATTGTAAACTACTCACAACACAAATCTCTGAGCAAAGTCAATTAAATACCTGATAATATCTGTTTTTCAAATAATGTAGCTGGCTACTCCCAAATCATTATTTCTATTCATAATATTTAATTTATTTTTTTAAGCTATTGCGTAGCTTCTATCGCGGGCCTTGAGCCAAGAGAAAGATAAATATACCAAAAGGAATAGAGAGCCTACTCAACGCCTCAACTTGTCACCCCATTTGACGCACCGCCATTTTGCTTAGCTCCCGTGCTGCCATCTGAATGTCGGTCCAATAATTAATGTCGGTCCAATAATCACTACATAGTATAAAACAAAGTCGCTTTCTCTGTCCCTATGTCCCTTTGTATGCTTAAATCTTTGAAACTACGCAACGGATTTTGATGCGGTTTTTTTTAATAGATAGAGTGATTCAAGAGGAAGGTTTATATGTATAATAACATCCATTAAATAGTGGAGAAGTACTGTTATTTTTGAGGTTTTTAATGTGATGTCGTAAATAATTAATTTTTTTCCGCTTACATTGCAAACGCAGGCTGAACCCTACGAGTTTTATCAAAATAATGTACTTACTAAGTATTGTACACATTGAAAAGGTCTACAGAAAAATCCGTGATGGTATATGTCTATCTCTTATGGATAACACACAATAACTTTTTTTGTCATTTACTTTTTACGACAAATAATGACTAATTTTCGAAGCGATTTTAACCAATACAGCATTAATCCTTAACCAATTAAATACCTTGAATACATTGTTCATTTAATATAGATCTATATGGTTTACACCGTATGATTTAAGTGAATATTTTCGAAGATATTACAGATTTAAAAATTGCGGGACGTAGCGTTTGCGGCGGTACCGGCCGGCCGCCCGGTGCGGCAAGAGCGTGTATCAGCATTGCACCCGTGCAAAGCCGGGGCGGGTCGCTAGTTAATAATATAACGTGGCTGGTATTATAAATATTTTCTAATATTGTAAACATCACATTATCTCGCCCAGATAAAGTTACATTACTGAGATTCGAACACAGAACCTCAGCTCAGCTGCGCATAAATCACCAGAAAACACCAAAAGATAACAAGGAGATCACATAATAGAACATCAACATATGAACATGCAAAGAGGAGCAGCCATTTTGTGACTTGATGGCTGGCCGCTGGACGGACCTGTCGCAAGTCACAACTGTCAGCAGACCTTATGTTTCATTGGTGTATTACAATATAGACATCTGTCATGGTAAAATGACAGCATGACCGGTCCATTTTGTTGCATGTGATAAAAATTAGGTAGCTGTCAAGTTGAAGTACTTTAAGAGTGACGCCCCTGCCTTGAGCGTGGGGACCGAATTCAGAAATTCCGTAACGAAAAAAACTTAACACCCCCCCACTCCGACCGGCACAGCGGTGATACTTTGATTTCATAACTTTACATGCGGGCTTTAATAAACAATCAGCGCAATCTACTAGGAACTCGTGGAACTTCATATTAGATCAAACATTACTGCATTAATAAAATAAATAAATAATTAAAATTGCATTCGTTGATAATAAATGCTATGGAATAGCTTTACCGCGGCAGTCTCCGAGTGCCACACGTCTTTTTTTAATTAAATGCATTGTTATGCTAATGTTTGTTTACAGGAGTTAACTTAGCCCATTTTGGTTGTCCTTATTTTGTAATAAGATATTTTTTTTTCGTATTAGATTGACTTAAAACTCTGAATAAAGTAAAAAAATAAAAGTACACGTATTTAAGTATTTTTGGATATTCACCCCATTTAAAGGGTTAAGTACAGATATTTTCTTAAGGGAGAAAAATCCAAATACCTACATCTTCACGCCCTAACCACTGGTTCAATTCTTATGATTTTGGATTCATGGGTAATGGAGGTCTTGAGAATGGACTAAGGCTACATTATTTTTCTATAATTAACGAAAGCAGAGCATAAAAAAACGACTTCACTTCTAAAACTTTGGTTGAAGGTCGTCAATGTAATATTCTCCGCACCTACTCATGCATTTCAAATATTAAAACTTTTTCATGAAGTAGGTACCTACTCAACCAACTTTCTTCAAATTTATATAGGGCCACCTCTGAAGAAAATTTAAAATCGATTCATAATTGTCCAAAAAATCATGTTAAAAATACACACAAAAAAGAACATACTCACGAAATGAGAACCTCCTCCTTCTGGAAGTCGGTTGAAAATCAAAGCGAAGAAGAAGATAAATTTTTGTTTGGTTTTTTTAACATAGTTTCAAGAGCTTTTTTATAACCATATAATGCAAAAAAGTTTTTTCGTCACGCTTCTCAGTAACAAAACATCGATTGAACAAGGCTTCGCAGTATAAAGATATCGATGAATGGTTTTCGGAGAAACAAAATTCTATGTTTCGGCTTTCGCACTCACGTAGGTATCCCCTTAACAACACCTACATAATCAAAATACAATTACGACAAAACATAATTCTTGTCAAATTAAACACCTATCAATTCGAAATAAACTATTCGAACATAACAAACATAAAAGAGATGTCCTGGCCTCGGCTAGGAACCAGTAGGTACAGCATCTCAAAAAATTGATTGAATTTGACTCTTTCTACGAAAAATACTTAAGTATAATGCAAATAGTTAATAGTTCAAAATAGTTCTGTGGTTCAAAAATAAAAACAAATCCACATTACCTATTATCCGTCATGTTTTTTTATGTTGCAATAATATTATTTGTTTTAACAAAAAGACAAAGTGATTCTGTAGTAATTTGTTTGTTAAAAACTGTTCTTCACATTTTATGGCTATAATTTCACTTGGTCCATACAATCTTGGGACATCTCTATTACTAAAAAAATCTATTGTAATTAGGTAAGGGTAAATTAACCTCAAAATGAGACATATCACCATTTTAATTTTACATTACACTAGCAAATAAATATATCAATACAAACATTAATTTACCTTAAAATTACATCAAATAGTTGAAATCCGAAAACCTAATCAAAATCTAGTTGGTGTGATTGTCTGTGTTTTTTTTTTTAATATCCTTACCATCGTAAATTGTTCTGATAACATGATAGCTACTAGAATCATATTACCTACCTATTTCAACAAGGTTTCACTAGTTTTAGAGAGAATATCCTCGATTCACAAAACAATAGGTAGCTTAAAATTACATAAAATACACTCGAGAGCAAAGAATTAGGGTCAGATACAAAATCCATGATATCTCGCAAATTATAAATGTTAACTTGATGAATTAAAAACTGTTAAATAGACCATTAATTAATACATAAATAAAATTTGTAAGATTGTTATTTAAGTGATTTTATTATTTATAAAAACAAATAAAATAAAAATGCACGAATTACACTTGATGATCACAAATTACATTTAAGATTTTTCTGGTACGAGAGTATGATTTTCCACAAATTTCAGTACCGTGTATTACCTCCACGTGATCTCAGAATGGATGTTATCCGATTTGGCATGCTGTACACCAGGTTTCTAAGTCGGTTCTGCGGTATATTCTTCCATTCTTCCACCAGTGCTAATTTTAAATCACGAAGTGTAATTGGAGGAGTTATTTTTTGCTTTACACGTCGTCCGAGCTCGTCCCAGGCATGTTCGATGGGGTTCAGATCTGGGCTGCGTGCAGGCCATTCCATGCGCATGATACCGACCTCTTGAAGGTAATCAGTCACTACAGCCGCAGTATGGGGACGGGCGTTATCGTGCATAAACACCTGATTCTCGCCCATATTGGCCATAGACGGACCGACATACTCATTTAAGATTTCTTCTACGTATCTTCTCGCGGTCAACGTTCCATTTTCTATCAAGACTAGCTCCGTGCAGCTCTCTGCAGATATTCCGGCCCAAACATGCACGGATCCTCTGCCGTATGCAACTTTTTCTTCAATGCAGGCTTGTTGAAGCCGTTCTCCTGGTCTTCTGTACACTCTGTGTCTACCGTCGTGCTTATACAGCATGAATCTAGACTCGTCTGTAAACAAAACTCTTGACCAATCCTCTAGAGTCAAATTCAAGTGCTCACGTGCATAACTCTGTCTTGCAATACGATGCTCCTGTTCAAGTTTAGGGCCTTTCGCTGGTCTTGATGGCTTCAAATTACCTTCGGCAAGACGTCGCCTTACTGTCCACGCACTTGGGCTGCTTCCTCCAAGACGTACAAATTGATTTCTCAGTTCAACACCCGTGAGAAATCGGTTTCTAAGCATTTTTGTGACTAAGTATCGATCTTCACGAGGTGTTGTGCATCCTTTTCTGCCAGTTCCTGGCCGGCGAAGGTTTGACCCAGTTCCCTGGAACCGTTGGAGAACACGTTGTACCGTAGATAACGATAGGCCGACCATCCTGGCTGTATCACGCTGACTACGCCCGTCTTCCTGCAAAGTGAGGATTCTTGTACATTCTTCAGGTGTGAGCGACATGATTTGTACTTTCATAATGAATATTGTACACCAGGAAACCCTTTTATAACATTTTTTTGTGACATAAAACAAACAAAATCGATACAAATGATTTGAATTGTTAGTTCAATTTTCAAAATAAATCATAATTTTTGTTTTTTGTTTTTTTCTATGTCATTTCTTAAAAAAGATATTACTTACCTTTACTTTTTATATTCGGCATTAAAGAGGCTTCCTATTGCTTTTTATTTTAATAAGCTAACGTTTATAGTTTGAGAGATATCATGAGTTTTGTTTCCAACCCTAATTCTTTGCTCTAGAGTGTAGTTGAAATCCGAAAACCTAACTAATCAAAATATAGTTGGTGTGAATGTCTGTTTTTTTTTAAATATCCTTACCACCGTAAATTGTTCTTATAACATGATACTAGAATCATATTACCTACCTATTTCAACGAGGTTTCACTAGTTTTAAAGAGAATACTCTCGATTCACAAAACAATAGGTAGGTAGAAAAGGATGGATAGGAGGTATCAGAAAAGGACGTAACTTAGAGCTACAACAGTATAACTTAAATATAGGTACCTTAAGGTTTGAAATGTCTACAATAACAAACTAAGTTTTAACAAGAAACATTCTAGTTTTAGGTACCTACATATCATTATTCAAAAACATTACACATAGATTCATATGATATTGGTTTCTCGAAATTTCTACAATCCCAAACTTCAAAGTTTAAACATGAAAATTCTAGATTTACCTAAGCATTATTCAAAAGAACGCAATTTAAGAACTAAGACTTAAATCTCGTAAACAGAGTTATATTATTAGATAATATGAAGCGCGCTAGAACAAGTGAAGTTTGGACACATTTTACAATGATATCAGAGCAAATTAAAATTGCAGGTTGCTCCATTTGCCAACAAAAGTTTTCTTATAAAGCCATCGTTACTTATTTGAAGAAACACATACATACAAACCAAGCATGTTGGAGTTACACCAGCGAGTTCATAATTACAACCAAATACAACCCATCTGTATATACGAAAATGAAACTCAAAGTTTAAGTTTCCACCATCAAAAACACTCCCGTTGACTGGTTTATAAACACTTTGGGTATTAGAAACGGTGGTGGAAATACTCACGCGAGGGGATAGTTTCATAGAACACTGAACACGTCGTGAAACAGCGCTTGAGCGTCTGTCTGGTATAATGAAACGTAATTGTAGAATAAGTATATGTGCTGTTTTCGAGGCAAATTAGGTCATTGGATATCCTCATTTGGTACATACTATGTCAACGCATGGTGCTAGTAAGTGCCATACTCGAGGTATACGATGGCGTGATGTGGTCGGCATGATTGTTGTATTTGCCGGGTGTGTTATGTATTTGATAACGATCTAATAGATTTAAAATTTGGTATGTTCTTTCCAGCAGGAGTAATGATCATTACTCCTGTTTGTCCCACTGTTCGGTATCATGTTCAAACAAGATACCGAAGATAATTAATTAATACCGAAGTTTCTATGAGTACACACATGTTTTTATCTATTTTATTTTATGAGGGTGACTTAGTTAGAAAATTGGATTGTTTTAAGTAATCATACATTTGTAGAGTCTAATTTTAATAACAATTGAACTCAAGTTACATAATATATTGTATTCTTTATTTAAATAATTTGCACAAGCAATAAAAATAAGGTCCATAGCTTTGTTTCTTATAAAGTTTAATTAATGTATTCATTTATTGCACGTGTACGAGATAAAAACAAAAGATTAGAAGCCCCGAACCTACTCCGAATATACGTTTTGTTTTATTGCTAAGTGTATTTTGGGGAATTCAAAGTACGAACTCAAACCTACTTCGAATATTCGTTTTGTTTAACTAAACTGTTTATCTGTGTATAGACAATGATGACTGATTTAAAACATAGGTAATATTTGATTCTGTGATTATTTTTACCCACGACGGAACGGAGACGGTATATGCGTTTGGGGTGAGAGGGTGTTTGTGCAAACCAATGTTACCATTTATCTCCAGAACCACTGGTCCGATTTTAATGCGGTTTACAGTAATCGCTTTGGATTTAATTGGTGCATGTTCTTAGATAGGTGTAGCGGTAACAACTCACCAGGGGGCGCTGCAGTAAACATTTGTTTGTAAAAGCCAATGTTACCGTTTATCTGCAAAACCATTGGTCCGATTTAAATGCTGTTTTCAGTGATCACTTTGGATTTGATTAGCGCATGTTCTGAGATAGATGTTACGGTAACAACTCACCAGGGGGCGCTGCAGTAAATATTTGTTTGCAAACCATTGGTCCGATTTGAATGCCGTTTTCAATTATCGCTTTGGATTTGATTGGTATAATTTTATATGATATCGAGTTACGTTACAACAAAGCCCCAGCAAAGTTGAGCCACCAGCAAAGTTGAATTGTAAATACTTATTATAATACTTCACTATGTATTTAAATAAACTACATGGGTTTTCCAGCGGTGGTAGGGACATTAGAGGGCTGATGAGGAACGAGGTGCTGTGTAATGAAATGTATGGTACCTATATTATGCTCTTTAAAAAGTTTGAAATAAAAAACAAAATAAAAATTTTGAAAAACCCACGACGCGACGTTTAAAAAGTAATTGAAAAAGAATAAAATAATTTAAAATCCCCCGACTGAAATGATTTATGTGACGAGAGATAATTAACGTGAAAAGCTTTTTTAAAAGTTCACTTGGTCTCACACAGAGTCGGTCATATTATGAACAACATACTATTCGTTTTCATAGCACTTCCCTACGCTTACCTATTCGGTTCTCGAAGATGTAGATGTCGCAATAACATAGGTATTCAACTCCCTATGAACTTTATGAGAAGAGCAAGAAAATCCGTCGAGGGCTGCCATCAATATTTTTAATTTCAATATAAAACTATAAAACGAATTCATTCAATGGCAGCCCCAGACGGATTTTCTTGCTCTTTATATAAAGTTCATAGGGTGTTGAATACCTACGTTATTGCGATATCTACATCTTCGACAACCGAATAGGTAAGCGTAGGGAAGTGCTATGAAAACGAACAGTATGATGTTCATAATATGACCGACTCTGTGTGAGACCAAGTGAACTTTTAAAAAAGCTTTTCACGTTAATTATCTCTCGTCACATAAATCATTTCAGTCGGGGGATTTTAAATTATTTTATTCTTTTTCAATTACTTTTTAAACGTCGCGTCGTGGGTTTTTCAAAATTTTTATTTTGTTTTTTATAATTATTTGAACTGTGATTTTAGGAAGTCTTTTCTTTTTAAGGCAAATAACCTCATACATTTTAATTATCAGTACCTACATAGGTACTTTTTTTTACATCATAGTTTTATAATGTTTTAAATGTAACATGTTTTTAATTTTAATTTTTGATAATTTTTAACGACCACTTTGGCGATGGGGTAAACCAGTCTGCCTCAGACGCCAGTGGTTGCGTTTTCGAATCCCGCACGGAACAACAAAAAAAAATGGCATTTTGTGAAGTGATATTTTAACGTTTAACTTTCTAGTGAGATAGTGAGATAAGAAAAGGAATTGCATTGATTTTTAATGACTGGTGAAAGGAGGTGAACAATTTGTGTGGCAAAAGCATTGAGTTTGACGAAGACGACCCGAACAAATCTATGGCCTGCAATTATTATATCAAACACAAATATAAAAATTTAAAAAAAATATTAAGAAGAAATAAATAATTGTCTGAGATGCATATTATTACTCCCAATTCCCATAGCATCATGCTTTGTGCAGTTTATTTCAACTTATTAGTACTGCGCAGTGGGCACATGGAACAATATACTCTCTTACGAGAGAATAACGATTACTTCATACTTCGTAAATGCATACATACAGCTCACTAGCGCTTCAGTTAATGCCATCCGCAACTTTTCAGTGTATTAGTAGATCCACTTTACACAGTAGTAATCTATGCAGTCTATTACTCTAAGATAGGAACTTAATGTATAATTGACGGGTTGAAAACCATTGGGGTATAAGTGGCACCTGTACAAAATGAAGAAAAACTGAATTTTGTAAATAGTTCAAAACTCTTTGGTAGAAGAGTTACAATAAAACACTTTATGTTTTTAGTGTCAAAATGCAATGTATTGGGTACAAAATTATAACAATAATATAAAGTCTTCATTAAAAAAATGGAAAAAGAAAATCACTTGTACCGTTGTGGTCCATAGTATACATAGAATAATTCACTTAGATCAGTATGGCACATAACAGTCTCAAATTTTACTTGTATGCACTTATATCAGTTTTACATATTTTTATTACAGATATCATATAATCATTTACTTAATCCCCTTAATCAGTGCCTTTTCCAACCATTATCTTAAAACTACTGCACAAAAGCGTCAATTTCGCAAATAAACAAACAAACAATTACAAAGTATTTAGTGTCACTATCACAATATAAAGTGTCAATTTCGCACTGAACAAATAGCACTTCCGTAAAAACACACAGCTTACAGATTTTCAAATCAAAAATTTTACAGGTTTTCAAATTAAAAATGGGTCAAATTAAAAATGGGTTGCTGAAATTACGCAGTTAACGCAATGAACCGTTTTTACAAATGGCGTCAGTCAGTCGTCGGCGATGGATGATTGTTTGTCTTTGATTGTCACTTTTGAGAAGATTGACATATAGACTTACGTCAAAGCAAAGTACTTTAAAGCTTTCTCATTCATACGTATAGATTTGTCCCACTTTGGCTCCGGCTGCCATCGACAGCATTGGCTAATAAATTAGTAAACTCCCCCTGAGTGAGCAACAGAAAATGCAAAATTCTGAGATCAGTAAAAATGGAAGCAGTGGATTGATAGCACCATCTTATTTTCGAAAGCCAACAAAACCTAAAAGGAAGATAGATATACTTATGCCAATTGATAGAGCCATAAAAGAATTAAAAACTATAAGCGAGCAAGCCTAAGTCCAAACCGAAGATGAGTTTGATTTGTTTTGCAAAAGTTTGGCAGTACAACTCAAATGCCTCTGAACAGGGCATTGATATGTCAGGAAAAACTTCAATCTATTATGACTCAGGAACTATAAGCACAGATGTCACAACCATTGCCTGAATTAATTTATTTTTATGACTAGCAATAAGCGGGCAACTTGTTTTTACATTGAATAAAGATTATTTCATTACAGGTTCCTGAAAGTCAACATGAATGAAATAGCATAATAGTAGTAGACCATAGATGAATATAAGTACTAAAGTATAGATGACCGCCTCGCGGTTTTTGCACTTTAGCGCCACACAGTATCCACTCTAGGAACCTTTTTGACCAAAACAACCCTAGAATGCAGCCCGGCCGTACCGCCACTTTCAAATTTTCAGAAATTTGTAGTACCAGTTTATTACAATTGTGCAAACTGCGCAATACTAATAAGTTGAAATAAACTACACAAAGCTTGATGCTATGCGAGTTGGGGGTAATAAAACAATATGCATCTCATACAATTATTTATTTTTTCTTAATTATTTGTGTTTGATATAATAATTATAGGCCATAGATTTGTTCGGGTCGTTTTCGTCAAACTCAATGCTTTTGCCACACAAATTGTTCACCTCCTTGCACAAGTCATTCACAATCAATGCAATTCCTTTTCTTAACTCACTAGCATAGAGTAACTTATATACTGGTATAGAGTCGTCACTAACAAATTCGGTACTAGCGCCATCTAACGGAAAACAACCGTACCTCGACAACCAAAACCCAGCTGCTCCGTTCTAGCTTGTATTCTCAAGAAGGGTAATTTTAAACAATAACTTAGACTTTGGAATAGCTGGATTCATAAAATTACGGGTTAATCAGGTTTGGGTATGATGAATCCAGCAGTTCAATCAAAGACTATGTATTGAAATAAAATAAAAAAATTTTAGCAGTTGCGTGATTTATTAGGTTTTCTTTTTCGGTGTCCTCGTAAGGTGCGTAAGTCAAACGTGTTATGCGAAGAATTCAGAGTCCGGGAGCTTGCCAAAGTTGTAGAAAATTTATAAAACACAATCCAGAGCACATTCACGAGTCACGGGAGGAAACGGAATGACAAAATTAATTCTTCACTCATGTCAGTCTCTCAATCACTTTCGTTTTGACATTTTGTGCATCAACATAGTAGAGCTGTCAATGTTTTGACAACTAGTATTATATAGTAGTATTACTAAAAACTTCAAGATTTTCCTAACTTTAAATCATTGCATAAAATCTATTTCATGTCACTATCCATTGTGGATTAAATAATGTATTGGGTAGGTATTTTTTGCAGTCATAAAAAGACATTTTCATATGCTTGGATAGCACTCAATTAGTTACTCTAACTACGTAGAACGCACCCAATTAGAAAAATCTACGATTTTTTTGTATTTATGATTCAATTTAAATAGTAAATATATCATCTTATATAGCGGATAAAATAATATTAATTTTGTATCAACTACTTAAAGCACAATATATTTTTTCAGGAACCGTTGAGCAAAAGTGACATCTATTGGTTTAAAATGGAACATAATCTTTACCGTGTTGAGAATAATGCCATCTATCGGAAAGCATCAATACTTTTACCACAAGAGCGAATTCTAAGGAAAGGGAAATAATACTAAGTGAAAAAACACTGCTCACTAGCTCACTAGAAAGTCAGCATCTTATGTAAAAATATCACTTCACAAAAGTAAAATCTTTGATTTGAGATCGTAAAAACGCGAGGAGTGAACACTACTCAACGTACTTTGTAGAAAACACTAACAAAAGAATTCAGCGACAAAAAACACACAGAAAAATAAGCAAATGCAACGAGTGCAAAAAATTGATTGGTTGAATACTATACTATAAATACGCTGCCTGGTACTATAGATATACATATCGATATCGAACGCAGAAAAAAATACAAAAGTTCCAGTAGTGCCCGGCACGTAGCGCTAGTAGCAATAGAATTTTGGTATTTGTATGGAAGACAAACTAGCATGTAGTAGACTACTATAGATTATGGAACTTTCCCAATTGTTGTGGTGCAATGGATGGAAAATTGATGAATATTAGATGCTCGGGAAATTCAGGCTGTGACTATTTCGACTACAAAAAGAATTTTAGTATTCATTTATTTGCGGTAGTGGATGCAAAATACAATTACAATTACAATACAAAAAACGGACGGGCAAACGACGCATTCGTGTTTAATAAATCAACACTGAATGAAGCTTTGTCAGCGAATCTTCTAAATTTTCCTAAAGAAGGCGTAATTGTGGCAGATGATGCATTTCCTTTGTGAACTGATGTTTTGAAACCTTATAATACTAGAGGCGAGTTTCGAGATAAAGAAAACATTTTTAACTATCAGCTGTCAAGCGCTCGACGCGTGTTCGAAAACACTTTCTGAATATTGGTATCAAAATACCGAATCTATGAAAAACCGATTCCGTTATCAGTAGAAAAAGTAGAACAACTTGTTAAAATGACGTGTGCACTACATAATTGGCTCAGAAAAACTACAGTGGATCACGTGCAACAACCATCACTGGAAACTGAGGATTGCGTAAATGTAAGAAATCATAGTGAAAATGCCCGCCGCGTTCGTGACGTAAATGCAGAAAAGTTCGTCACTTCATGCGTTGTACCCTGGCAATGGAACATGATAAGAAGAGTTTGATGTAACAATACTGAATAAACTTTACTACTACATTACTATATGTACATTGTTTTTATTTAAGTGTAAGTAATAAGTACTAACTTCTATCAGCATAGAAGTTGTTTATCGAACAGACATACAGAGTTACTTTCGCATTTAAAATATTGTTAGCGGCCGCCCACGGTTTCACCCGCGTGGACCTATTATTAGTTATAAACTAATTTTATTATTATCATTATATTATTATAAACTAATTTTAATCTAGTAATTAAATTATAAATTTTATTATAGGCAAAGTATCACAGCCTGTCTCGACTTCTGAAATCTTACTGAACTTTGGGTTGCAGATTTTTCTTTGCAATAAACGTAGACTGATACATTTTGTGTCTTAGCGTTTATCAACAGTTTTACATGATTCAATCTATTTCTTTCATATCTAGATATGAAAGAAATAGATTGCTAAATATATTTATTATTCTCCTAACAGATTCTGTTCGTAGCTCACCACCAAAAGAAAAATGAGTTTCTATCACTCCGAATATGTACCATCTGGTAGTGAAGACGAAGGTCTATCTAGCAACGACGATTACGGACACCCTCAAGAGGAAGATCCGTTGGCATTTTCAGAAGAGGGCGACGATTCTGATTCCAGTGGCGATGATTCGCGAGCTTCATCAGTGCCAGCTCCAACTACGTCGAGAGGACGCAAAGGTAGAAAGAATACCCAAAAACCTTCCAAATATAATTGGACACCAGGCACGATGGAGTTTAGTGAAGAAGATTGCAGATTTTTAGGTGATATACAACCTACCTACGCACTCAAAGCATTGAAAGCACCCTTTAATCTATTGTTTTTTTTTTCAAAAGATCTAATACAAATTATAATTTGCGAGAGTATGAGATATGCAACCCAAGAACCGTAAGCAAGGAGCTTACGGTTCTTGCTTTGCTAGATTTCAGCAACGCCTTCAACACAGTTGATTTTGACATCCTGCTACAGATGCTCCGCTCTCTTAACATATCTCCGTCTGTGATTGATTGGTTTCATACTTACTTGAGTGGGCGTCAACAACGTATACGTATTAATGATGTTTACTCATCATGGACTACTATCGAAGCTGGTGTCCCTCAAGGTGGCGTGTTGTCTCCTCTTCTTTTTTCTGTTTTTATTAATAACTAGCTGTGACCCGCGACTTGTTGGAGTTGGATAAATACTATTATTATATCCTCCTTGAAGTTTAAACTTACCTGATTAAAAATTTCGTCAAAATCGATTCAGTAGTTAAGCTGTGAAAGCGTTACTGATAGATAAACAGACAGAGTTACTTCAAAAACTGTTACAACAAAGCTGTGATCCGCAGTTTCACCTAGTTAATAATATATCAAAAAATCTCACTTCTTCCTACCACATGTATGCAGATGATCTCCAAATCTACCTCAAATCTAGTTTAGAAGGCTTGCCAAAAACAATTAAGACCATAAATGATGATCTTAGAAAAATATCCTCCTGGAGTCACCAACATGGTTTAACTGTAAACCCAGCTAAAACTCAGGCAATCATAATTGGTAGTTCAAAAATATTTAACAAAATTGACTACACACTTTTTCCACAAATCAATTTTAATGGGATCAACATTGAACGGAGCAAAACTGTGAAAAACCTTAGGGTACTGTTCGACAACAATTTATCTTGGAAGCCACAAATTGATGAAGTGAGCAGGAAGATGTTTGCAGCCACTGGTTCATTAAAGCGTCTGCGCAATGTCCTACTAATAACTACCAAAATTTCAATCGCCCAATCCTTATTCCTTCCTATTTTAGATTATGCTGACGTCTGCTACCTTGATATAACTGAAGCCCAATTAAACAAACTTGAGCGGCTACAAAATCTTTGTATTAGATTTATATTTGGATTACGCAAATATGATCACATATCAGAATACCGCAACAAGCTCAAGTGGCTTCCAATTCGATTTCGCCGGAATACTCATATTCTCTGTCTTCTTTATCGCGCGCTGTTCGATTCTGCTGTTCTGAGGTATTTATCAAATAAATTTGATTACATTTACTCCACACATACACGTAATTTGAGATCAAGTAATAATTTAATATTAGTGACACCGATGCACACGACGGATTACTTTGGTAAATCGTTTTCAATCCATGCGGTACGCTTATGGAACGAATTACCGTTACAAATTAAATCCGCACAAACTTTATCCACTTTTAAAAAACTTGTAAAGATGCACTATTTCACAAAAGTTGAAGAATTACCATGAGTATTTTTATTTTATACTTTTATTATGAAATCTGTGAGTAAACACATCTTTTCTTATTGTATATGTATATGAGTCTATAAGGTATTGTAAATATTAAATATATGTATGTGTATGTAGGTATAAAGATAATATGTGTGTATGTATATTTTAAATATGAGAACTTATTTTTTATACATCATCATTTATATATTTATACATATTTTGTTTTAAACAGTATTGTACGACATGACACCCTTAAACTCATATAAAATCCTCTGCCCTAAGTTTGTCTGGAAGAGATCGCTTTTTAGCGATAAGGCCACCGATTTGTACTAAAAGATTAGTTTCTCTAAATACATTGTATCTCGTTATTTTATAGTTGTGCAATAAAGAGTTTTTATTATTATTATTACGTATGCTTACAGCTACACGCCTTTCGGCGGAAAGACCCGACAATTATATTATTATTTTTGAGATGTTTTGTCTTCTCAGCTCTATATTATTATTATTATTATTATTAATTACCTTTACCAAAGGCAATTCAGCCTATATATACTAATAAAGTACACAAAAGTTACAAAAACTAACAACAATGTACCTAAGTTGACACAAATGAACTTAACTTAAACCTTAAACATTTCAGTACTTATATCTAAACACTTTATAAACCTGTACCTATCTTACAATTGTTATATCTAGGACAGTGTCTTGGTATCAGTACAAATACCACTAGATTAACACACATGAAAATAAAACCTATAACTGACAACATCTACCCATATCTCACAATATAGTCCTATGATAACATCTTAGGATCAGTTCTTAGACATATACACAAAAAAAAAAACTTAATTATCTTATAAATAGGGCAGAGAGCTCTATTTTCTTATGCTGTAATTAATAAACTTTATCTAAGAAACTTTTACTAAGTATGTAACACAATATTCATAATGAACCGACTAAACAACAAGTTTATGATGTTCCAAGCAAGTTTATGACAATTTATTTATTAAATAGGGCACAATGCGCTATTTTCTTAAACTTTAAAAATGTTAAATTAATGTTACTACAAAAAACAAGTAAATTACAAGTTATTAAAACAAGAATATTATAATAAAATAAAATAATATTATGATAAACCAAACATTTTGGAGAAATAGTCATGTTTGACAATAGGAAGTGCCTTGGTGAAAATATCAGATATGTTTTCATTTGTTGATACATAAGAAATATCTACACTTTTACTGTTTACTATATCTTTAATGTAGTGATATTTAATTGCTATATGTTTTGAAGCTTTTGTATTTGTTTGATTTTGAATTAATTTAATAGTACTTTGATTATCTATCAACAACTGTGACTTTATGGTTTCACTAGGTAGAAATTCTGACATAATATTCTTAAGATGAACCAGTTCTGTCATAGCATGAGAGCCGGCTACATATTCAGCTTCAGCTGTTGATAAAGCAGTGCAAGTCTGTTTTCTGGAAATCAATTTACTAGGTTGCTGTCATGAAATATGGCACAGCCACTGGTACTCTTCCTATCGGTTTTATCAGCAGCCCAGTCTGCATCAGCATATCCACAGAGCGATGAAGATCTTGTGGCTTTCCTATACAGCAGCCCCTGTTCCTGAGTCTCCTTTAGGTAACGTAAGATTCGTTTTCCTGCTTTCCACAGTTCAGTTGTAGGTTTATCTAAGAATCTACTAAGGTAAGGTACTGAAAAAGTGATATCTGGACGGCTATTCACAGACAAGTATAGTAGTGACCCAACCAATTCTTTAAAAGGAACATCAATTATCTGATCTGAAGTTATATCACTTACATTAAAATTTACTTCCATGGGTGTTTTGCTTCCTCTACAGTTTTGCATATAAAATTTTTCTAATAACCTTTTTATCATTTTTGTTTGTTTTATTTTTAATTCATCCTTTTTCCTTGTAATCTCCAATCCCAAGTAATCTTTTACTTCTCCTATTTTTTTTACTTTAAATTCCTTTTCCAAATGTATTATTATTTCTTTATTTTCACCAAGTACCAAATATCATCGACATAGAGTAGTATCCATGTATTTCCTTTGCAGCCTTTTTAGTTTCAATATTTTGTTATCAGCCAATTGTAGACCTTTAGGACAATTTATGTAAGTTTCCTTTTCAAGAACACCATTTAAGAAAGCCGTAGGTACGTCTAATTGCACTAATTGTAAATCTTTAGTAACTGCCAAACTCATCATCAATGTGATTGTTGACATCTTAGCTACTGGTGCATAGTTATTATCTATGGAATTTTGTTGGAATCCTCTGGCAACTATACGAGCCTTCTTTCTTCCATCCTGTTTTATTCTAAAGATCCATTTGGTGTCTATAGCTTTCTGACCTTCCGGTAATGTGGCTGGTTCCCAAGTTTGAAGTTTTTCTTGTGACGTTAATTCCCTTTGTATAGCATTTTTCCAATCTCTATCTTCTATGGCTTTTTCAAAACTTTGTGGTTCTCCTGACAATAAACAGTAGGCTGTATTCATTACATAATCCTGAATGTTTTTCGGCAATCTAACTACTCTTCCTGATTTGGTTATGTATTCTTGACTTTCTTTATATTCTTCATCACTGTTATTATTACTATAGTTTTCACTTTCTTTACTTTCTATTTCCTTTCCTTCCAAATTTTTACTTATTCTTTGTTCCTCTTGTTTATCAATACTGTCTTTACAATCCTTTTCTTCTTCTTTATTTTCTTCATCTCTCAAAATATTCTTTCTTGTTTTGTCCTTTTCTTCTTCAATGTATTCTATATTGGTTTCATCTATCCTCACATCTCTTGATATCACTATTTTGTCTGTTGTCGGGTCCCACAGCCGATATCCATTTGGACAGTAACCAATGAGTCTCATTTCTGTTGCTCTTTGTAGAAGCTTATCTTGTTTAGGCAAAATATGAACCCATGCTCTTGAACCAAACACTCTCAATCTTGACAAGTCTCTATTTCCAAACATTCTTTGAACAGGTAATTGAAATCCAATAACTGACGAAGGGCAACGGTTGATCTGATAGACTGCACATTTTACAGCTTCTCCCCATAGATATTTCGGTAATCCAGATTCGATTAACAAAGTCCTGGCTTTATTGTAGATAGTGCGGTTCATGCGTTCCGCTACGCCATTTGACTGAGGACTGTATGGAGTTGTAAACTGCTGAATTATTCCCTTTTCTGTACAAAATTTATTTAATTTTGAATTTTTAAACTCAGCACCATTGTCGCTTCTTATATTCTTCACTTTATGTCCAGTCTGTCTTTCCAATCTATTTATGTAATTAATTAACTGATCTGTTGCTTCATATTTATTTTTTAACAAGTAAACTTCCGTGAAATGAGAATCAATGAATCGTGTGATTTTAAAACAACACATGTCACATTTTTTTGAAAATTAAGTTTCTGAACGAATTGTATTCCCTATGGGTCTAGCTACTTGTTGCCAAAATACCACACATGTCCTGACACTCTAACACTAATATACAAGAACGTCAAAATACGGTATGGTTTTAAAATCACACATCTCCAAACTGTGTGTTGTTTTAAAACGTGTCACCATACATCACGCGCAACTTTGACAGATGGGTGAAATCTTATTTAACCTTAAAATCACTATGGCGTCGACGAGCTCTGCTTCTAGTGATAAAATAAAAAGGATTAAAGGTGTTAAACAAGTTACTTACAAGTGTGAAATAATAAAAAAGGCGATATTGAAAGGTCTTTCATATGTTAGCTATTCAAATCGACGAGTACCAGCAGTCCGTACGGGAGTTTGCAGGTATTTAATTTAGTTCAAATATTCGTTATACATTTAAGTTTTATGTGTTATAACTCGGCATTTAATCATTAATTACTCATTGTTGCAGTTGTAAACGACACTGTGCAAATTTGGTGGATGAAGATACACGTTACGAGTTGTTTGAGCAATTCCGGTGTCTGAATACAAAAAACGAACAAGATGTTTATTTACAGAATTTAATGGAAATTAAATCTGTAGTTCGGCGACGACCTCGTAATGAGAACAGTAAAAAACCTAAAACATTTTCATGTGTTTATTGTATAAACTCTGCCTCTGGTCGAGTGGAAGTGTGTAAACAGATGTTCATGAAGCTTTACGGGGTAACGTCTGAAAGAATTCGCAGGATTAATAAATTATTAAGTATAGGAAAAGTTCCTACTGATGGAAGAGGACAAGGTGTACCTCGGAATGCTCTAAGTGCTACTATTCGGAACATGGTCATTGAACACATACAGTCTTTTCCCACCAAAGTTGCACATTACACTGGTGTTGAATATACATATTTGAATGAAAAACTGGACATTAAAATAATGCACAACCTATACAAAAGGAAGCATCCAGAAAAGCCTGTATCATATTGGTACTATAGAAAAGTTTTTAAACAAGAATTTTCATTAAAGTTTGGCCGCCCACAGGTGGATACCTGCCAGACTTGTGAAGAATTGAAAATAAAAATTAAAAGCAAAGCTTTATCTGAGTCTGCTAAGAGGGCTAAAGAAGCAGATCTTATAGTACATAAGAGGAGAGCACCAAATTTAAAAAAAAAATGTCTATGTTCAAGGAAGAACCAAATAGCAATATTCTTGCTGTATCAATAGATTACATGCAGAATATGCATTTGCCAAGAATACCTGTCCAAGAAGTATTCTACTTGAGACAGCTCAATTTCAATGTATTCTGTGTACATGATATAAAAAAGGAAAAGGCTACATTCTACATATACCATGAAGGAATAGCAGGTAAGGGTCCAAATGAGGTATGTTCCTTCCTGAATGATTACATCAAATGGTTTTGATGAACTGCACATTTTTGCAGATTCATGCACTGGGCAGAATCGCAATAACACATTAATAAGATTGTTGCAATTTTATGCAGATACACAAAAATTCAAAAAGATTATGATTCATTTCCCAGTGAGGGGCCATTCTTTCATGCCATGTGATCGGGACTTTGGTACTGTAAAAAGAAGACTGAGACTTTGTGACCGGGTATATACTAGACATGGGTAAGTAATGCGCGTAATATCACAAATGTAATATCACTCGAATAGGTAATACAACATTACGCATTACTCGAAGGTTTGAACCATCACACATCACTTCTATTCGGCACGCGAGCTACTTACTTTACGGTACGATAGACAGAGAGAGCACGATAGGATAATAACGGAATGAACGCGTTGAACTAAGATGCGCGAGCTTGTCTCGCGCGCGTCAACTCACTCATCGCGAGTGAGTGAGTGATGTTTGCGAAGGCCGAAGTTGCAAGGACTGAAATGAGCGCTGAAAGAATGCATAGAAAATAGTTGTATTTGAGACGTATTACAATATATATACGTAGTGTTCATTTTTCTTTATGTTTTGTACTATAGGTAACGCACACTAGTAAAATGAATGAATGCAACGTTTTTATTTATGTTGGTTGGTGGTTCTTAATTGAAGGGCGTAAGGACTACATTTTCATATAACACCAAATCTATCAGTAAGTAGGTATCTATCTGACTCGCGCGGTGCTTTATGTTCTTACCTATTTCGGTTTTTGTATGATTTCTAAAGTTATTGGCGGATAATACGTAAAATTTGTAAATGTTCATCGTGTAATTAAACTGTACATAGGTACAAAGAAGTTAACATCGACTATTAAAATTGTAAATATATTGATCATAAACTCTAAAAATTATATATAACTTTAATCGTGCTTATTGAGAATTGATTTAATAGGTGTAATAAACTGTAAATGAACTTACTTGTTTGTTCTTACGTACGTTTGTTTGTACAGGTACGTACTAAAGCAATTGGTACTTACCTACAATTTTTTGTGACTGGTGAATAAAAATGGCGTCAAAAAGGAAGTTTAGTCCTCTTTGGAATCACTTTGAGCAGACGGAGGCAAAGAAGGCTAAATGCAATTACTGTTTGAAGACACTTGCCATGTCCTCCAGCTCAATCGGGAGTTTAAGCCGACACATGAAGACGGTTCATCCCACGATAAACATAACCATAAGTAGGATGGAACCTTTACCCGAATCAGTTGTAGATCGGGTACCAGATTTGGTGAATCAGCAAGGAGTACCTTCATCGCATGTAGCTGCTGCTTCTACAACTGTCACTTCAATAGAAATGTCAGCAGTCAGAAGGTGTACTTCGGTGGCTCCAACTTCCATGCGGGATTACGTTGTGGTGAAAAAGCCATTACCATTGAGTAAGTTACAACAAATAGATGAACAATTACTTAAAATGATAGCAAAAGGCTATCATGCCTTGAGAATGGTCGAAGAAAAGGAGTTTAGAAAGTTAGTGGAAATGCTGAACCCCGGCTATACCTTGCCTACCCGTAAGACCTTATCGGAAAGTTTGTTGCCAAAAGTATACGCAAAAGTCTTATAAAATGTAAAAATCGAAATTTCCAAGGCGAATGCTCTCTGCATAACCACAGATGGGTGGAAATCTGTCACAAATGATGACTATATTGCAATAACGGCACATTTCATCAACCCTGACACCCACAATCTACGTGCAGTAATGATTGGGTGTGTAAATTTTAACGAGAGCCACACTAGTGTAAATATTTCAGACTTTCTGCAGCAAAAGTTTTGTGAGTGGAACATAGAAAATAAAATCGGCGCTATTGTGACTGATAATGCCGCAAATATTTTAGGTTCAGTACGAGTCGGTGGATGGCGCTCCATTAGTTGCTTTGCACATTCTATAAACTTAGTTGTACAGGACAGTATCAGCCAAATATCAGAAACAGTAATAAAAACAAAACAAATTGTAGAATTTTTTAAACGAAGTCAGCCCAGAGCTAAAAAACTAAAAGAGATTCAAGACCAAATGAGCATTGCGCCACTTAAACTCAAACAAGACGTGAGTACCAGATGGAACTCAACCTTCGATATGCTGAAGAGGCTTCTGAGAATGAAAGATGCCGTTATTGCAACTATAGCAATTATGAGGCCAGATCTAGCCCTGTCCCAGAACGAGTGGATCATAGTGGAGAAGGCAGTACCTATCCTCTCCATATTTTACGAGGTCACCAACGAAGTAAGCGGAGAAGAATATGTTTCTGGGTCGAAATATATAGTGTTATGTAAGCTTATGTCCCGGCAAATCGATACGATTTATTCACAGAACATGGCATCAACGGGACCAATCAAAGAGCTAATAGGAACATTAAAAAAAGAACTAAAGTTCCGATTTGGTGAAATTGAAAAAAACGTGTTGCTCAGGGAAGCTACAATCCTGGACCCACGATTTAAAAAATCTGGGTTTAGAGATCCTAGGAATTTCGAGACGGCTGCAGCGGAACTTAAACTTAAAATTGGCAGCATTATTATGCCGAACGAAGAAAATCATTTCAGCGCGGAAGTTGAACCAGCAGCGCCTGGTCCCTCTCAGGAACCTTCTATTTGGGACAACTTTGATGAGGAGGTTTCACGACTGATTCCGGACAACCCCACTGCAGCAGGAATAGTGGAGTTTGACAAATATATACAGGAGCCAATAATCAGCCGACACCAGGATCCTTTGCTGTGGTGGAAAGAACGCAAGGCAGTATATCCGCGCCTTTATACATTCATGTTAAAAAGACTCAATATAATTGCGACATCCGTTCCTTGCGAGCGGGTTTTTTCAAAAGCAGGCCTAACCTTAAACGAAACAAGAACGCGCCTAACAACTAAAAAGCTGTCACAGTTAATTTTTATCAGCTGCAATTAATTAAACTGTAAATAGATAACCACTTTAAATAGAAAAAAATAACATTTAAAAAAAAGAAAAAAAAACAATATTTGTAAATAAACTTGGCGTAGCTACATAAAGTACCTACCTGCTCTGTAAATATGTATATAATATTAAAAAATCATTGTAAATAACTCGTCTTTTAAATACGCCTTCCTTTCTATTCTATTCAAAATGTAAAAGCGCCATGATGTGAAATCCATAAAAAACTTTACAACCTTTTTCAATCAAAAAGTAGTCAATCAATATCCTTTCTTAGGCCTTATCTAGACTATCTGTGTACAAGTACATTTAAATTGAGTCAGTAGTTAAGTTGTGATTGCGTAACACACAAACAGACAGAGTTACTTTCGCATCTATAATATTAGGAAAGAGATTATAGATATAGATAAAGATATATTGGTAGGCATATAGCTAATACCTATACAAAATCAGAACAAAACAATATTGCATTTAGTGTATGATGTAAACCTTCAAAAATGTACCTACTTAATAGCTTACAGTCATTACATGTACGTATCTTGTGTTACACGATGTATGTAGCTATGTTATGTACCTACGTAATAAGTGATACGTACGAGTAATGTCATACATACAACGCGTACGCAACGTATTCATTCCAACTGGAAAATCTCGCGTAACGTTAAGTTCTCGCGTAATGTGTGATGTGATATTACCGAGTGATATTACTTTTTCGGAAGTGATGTGTGATGTTGCATTACATCCTCTGGTACTGTTTTGCGCATGTCTAGTATATACTCCTAAAGAGTATGCTGAGGAGATAATGTTATCCACACGAACTGATAAATTCACAGTTGTCATGGTGCCTACAGAAATGGTGCTCAATTTCAAAGACTGGTGGCCACAATATTATAAAAAAATACAATTTCTATGGAAACAATGGGCAAAGAAGCCAATCAAGCAGATAAAGTACATTTTCAAGTGTTAAAATATTACCATTTTGAATTTAATGCCACAAGCCCTGGTTGTGTCATCGCAAGGGAATATATTGATGGCTTATCTATGCACACATTCCGGCTTAAAACTTATAACCCCTACACCAGACTGACATTGCCATTCCAAAAAGCTTTCCCTGGAGGAAACCGACCAATTAATATAAAAAAATTAAATGACATAAAGCAATTGCAAAATTACATTCCAGAAGATGAAGAAATTAAAGATTTTTATACCAAGATTTTTCAGTGGCCTACCACACAAAGCGAAGACCTCATTGAAGAATTATAAGAATTATAATTTTCAGTAAAATTTCATTTCAATAATAAAGTTGATTAAACTCAAAAAGTTGTTTCATTTTATGTATGATTATACTTTTAAAACAACATATGTCCCAACCTATATGATTTTAAAACAACACAAGTCACATGTGTTTTTAAAACAACACTTGTCCATTTTTTTTATTAATTAATTTACACTTACCTATTGATTATATTAGAAAACAAAATTTGTAGTTTGTTTACTCATAAAAAAACCAACATTATTTGCTAAGATGTTTCCAAAGGAAATATTAGTATTTTAATAATAATCAGTTTTTTCTATTTCCTGTAAAGTTGTCATTAAAGGATATGTGTTGTTTTAAAATCACACGATTCTTATAGTTTGATAATACATTTCGTTATTTATTGTTGCAGTTTTCATGGGTCCGGATAGATCAGTATGAATTAACTCTCCAATATGGCGCGAACGGGGCTTAGGCGTTGGTTTAAAAGGCACTCTTGTTGATTTTCCTTCCAGACATGACTTGCACGGCTCATCACTACATGGCAACCTCATTATACGCAGCTATTTGCGGTTCGCGTGTCCTAACCTTTTATGCCAGATTTCTTTTGAATTTGTCACCAAGCAATTTTCAATAGTATTGAACTGTAATTTCACTACATAAAGCTTTCCTGATAATTCACCAAGCACCTCATGTTGCCTGTTGAAAATAGACACATTATTTTTATCAAATTTCACTTGAAAACCCTTTTGCAATAATTTAGTTACTGACAAAAGATTATGTGACAACTTTGGAACAATAAGACCTTCAATACTTATGGGAAATTTATTTTTATAATATAAATTTAACTTGCCACGTTTGTAACATTTTAAAGTTTCACCATTAGCTACACATATATTAATTGGCTTTTCCAAGTTCACGACGGTTATGTATTGTTGCAAATCTTCCTTGATCATATTGTCTGACGCACCTGAGTCTATGATGAATGGCACAAAGTTAGAGTTATGTGCATAATTAATGCTCTCACTGACACTAAACGCTGTAAAAGAACACTGATAATCATCGTAAGAACAATGACCATGATCCCAGGTACCACGTCTGCCGCTACCTCTTTGATAACGTCTGCCACGTGCTCGTCCACCACGTGAAGGTCTCCTCTTGCCGCGCTCCTTACAATTTTGTCTTATATGTCCGGTTTTACCACATTTATAACATGTAATGAAAGCGTCTTCTGTCGTATTGTTTTCCCGTGAAGATGAACATAACTTTATTTCTGCATCCAGCAATCTCGCTTTTATGAAATCGATATGCATTTCCTTTTCGTTACTCATAGTTTCGATTGAGGTTATAACGTTTTCATACGACACTGGCATGGCTGACAGCAAGTAGCATATGAAGTCCATGTCATCTAATTTGTAACCTTAGATCGTTTTACCATATCATCAAATTTCATAAAGAAATCTTGCAGTTTCTCTCTTTCACTACACCTTAAAGTGAGAAGTTGTCTTTTGAGTCGTAATTTGTTGTAAACACTTTTTCGTTCGAACATGTCATTTAGTTTAGTCAGCATCATGGCCGCCGTATTACAATTTCTGACTACTTTTATAAATTTGTCTGATAAACCTTGCACAATTATGGACCTCGCCTTTGCATCTAGTGTTTTGTTGCTTGCTTCCGCCTTTTGATTTAACACTTCGCTCACCCCTTTTTCTTCTAATAACAACATAATGCGAAATTTCCAATTAGAAAAATTTACGCCATCTTGTAGCTTCGGAAATTCCATGTGAGACATTTTTGTCTTATTTTCACCAAATACTATTTTCAACTTGCACTTTTGAAACCAATACCTTCCACATAATATTTTTGATTCAGCAACATTGATTTTTCACTTTATTAAGTTAATTGCGCAGTGGAAGCGTTTTGAACTATTATTAGAAATAAAAAAAAGCAGAGAGATTACTTCACGCCATACTTTAATAAGAACCATACACAAAAGACTTAACTGCGTTTTATATTCAACATCTTTTATATATTATATTTTATATCAACTCAGTCCATTAATACCTTCATAAATAATCAATATATTTTTTCATAAAATGTAGATTAACGGGAAAATTAGTGCACATAGACTTAAAAGGGTACAAATACAAATACAAAATACAAAATTCCTTTATTGCAATAAGTATGGTAAAGTAGGTACAATTTTGTTATAATAAATGCAGTTCTACATACTTAGCTGTTTTACAGCATGCAACGTCTTAAAAGAGATCTAGTTTAAGTATTAGGATTACATTTATGTCAATGACAATATTTCATTTATGTCAATAACAATACAAATTTGTGCTATCACATGTCCCATTTTTTATTAAAATATTCATTGATATCATAAAAACATTCATTCGAAAGCCAATTAAATAATTTTCTTTTAAAAATCCGAAGTGGTAATCTTTAACTTGGGTCGGTAAATGATTATACATTATTACAGACATTGTGTAACTGTTTCTTCTACTAATATCGGTTAATATATTAGGCAAGCATAATCTGTTAGGAAACCTTGTATTGAAGGTACAATATTGTTTTTTAGTTACAAATAGTTCTGGATTTTCTTTTACAAAAATACAGGTTACATAGATATAAATACATGGAAGCTTTAGTAGTTTCAAAGATTTAAATAATGGTTTGCAACTGATCCAGGGACTAACATCTTCAATTGCTCTGATACATTGCTTTTGAGCAATAAAAGCTTTTTTTCATTTTGGTTGAATTGCCCCAAAGAAGAATACCATACCTTAATATGGAGACAACATAACCGTGGTAAGCTTTAAGAGCTGTAGGTTTGTTCGATATTTTAGTGAGTTTCCATAGTGCATGGCCAAACCTATTTATTTTTCCGCATATTTTATTTATGTGGGCGTGCCAGTTACAATTCTGGTCAAAGACAATACCTAGAAAGGTAGTCTCAGTAGTTTCGTTTATGGATTCGTTTTTGTATTTGATGTCCAACTGCAATTTTTTCGCACCTCTACTAAAAAACTGAATGTAATTAGTTTTGTTTATATTAACTTTTAAATTATTCAAGTCCAATATAAGTTTTTAAACTGGCATGGTCATTAACATTTAAATTAACTTTAGAAACGGGATATTTACCATGTACCGTCGTGATCATGGCGCTTGTAACAGTGCCGAAATATCGAGAACTCAAAATAAATCAAAAACATGGTAAATATCCCGTTTCTAAAGTTAATTTAAATATTCAAGTCCAATTAATTATGTCATATATAGCAGAATTTATTGTGTCATTAAAATTATTATTAGGAATGTCATTTGGAATTACGATTGATATGTCATCTGCATATAAAGTAGTGTGAAAGTTGGTTGCGTTCGGCAAATCATTGACGAAAAGAAGGAAAAGGAGGGGTCCCAGCAAAGTTCCCTGGGGGATTCCCGTTTGATTGATTTTTGTGTCAGATCTCCACGTTTTTTCATAACCATTGGAGTCCAAACCGTTCATCTCTACGTACTGAGACCGATTACTCAAGTAGTTTTGGATCCAGTCAAATGATGGACCGCGAATACCGTATAAGTCACATTTCTGTAAGAGTAGAGAATGCGACACATTGTCAAATGCTTTACTTAGGTCGAATAGCACCAAAACAGTTTTTACTTTTTTATTAATATGCTTGATAATTTGGTCTATTAACTTAAATGCCGCTAAACTCGTTGATTTTCCCTTTTGGAACGCATATTGGTTTTGATTTAAGATTTGGTATTTATTAATAAATTTCATAAGTCGAATATGCATACTTTTTTCGAAAATCTTTGCAAACGGTGAGATCAACGCTATGGGTCTATAATTAGTTGGCTGAACTCTATCGCCTTTTTTATAAATAGGTTTTATAGTTGCAATTTTTAATCTTTCTGGAAAGATACCTTCTTTAAACGATAAGTTGATAATATGTGCCAACACAGGGGCTATAATATAACTGCATAATTATATTATTTTCGTTGAAATGCCATCGAATCCTAACGAATTAGTGTCGCTTAACGATTTTATTATGCCGCTTACTTCATGTGCATCCGTAGGGAACAGGAACATGCTGGCGTTGTTTGAATTTATCGTGTCATGAACATACGGTCGTGATGTTTTTGGTGAGTCAAAGTTAATAAAATGGTTGTTAAAAGGATGGATGTCATTAGGATTGCAGCAAATATTATTATTAATGTCAACTATATTTTTAATGTCATATTGTGTTTGATGGTAGTTAATCGACTAACTGTAATTTAAAATTTTAGGTGACAAAAATAATAAATAACTGTTTTAATTAAATGAGCAACTGACTGCTAGTGACGAGAAACAATAAAACAGCAACTTAACCTTTTCGACGCCGAGATATCTATTTCGCGATGTCTCTCTGTACGCTAACGTACCTATATGCTTAACTTATTATAACTTATTATTAACTTAACTATTACTATAAAAGGTGACTGGTGGGTCTCTTTTAAAATTAATATATGTGAAAATTTAAGTTCGTTTATTATTAAACACTGATACAATTTGACTGTCATTTTTAGTACAGAAAATAATTCATAAGGTATCACAGACCAATAACTATGTATACTTATTGCCAACAAGTAAGCGGTTGCATGCCTTGTAAACTCTGTAATAACTCATCACTATCAGATTGTTTATTATTATGTTTCCAGCTTCATTCTTTGCGATTTGAGTTTACATATTGTAGTATGCGGTGCCACGCATCAGCCTTCGCACGGTGATTGAGAGAACTAATAAAAAAAAAATTTATTGTTGGCAACACTAACCACACCCTCTACGGTCCTCCCCACCAAGATCCATCCTTCTTGGTGTACTCCGACCCATTGTGCGTTTCCGTGCTCAAGACTTCGCACGTCTTCAAATCCACGGCAACTAATAAGTAATAAGTTACTCTGAACATGGGGGGTAAAAGGAAATCCGAAGATAAAGGGGAACGAATATTACGCAAGATCAGGAAGCTGCAAGATAAATTGGAGAGAAATCAAGCACCTGTCGTTGATTCTTCAGAGGAAGAAGATACACATAAGTATATTGGTGCATTGTCTCTTAAGTGATGCGACCTACTACTATACTGGGTTGTCTCTGTCACGAAATTGTAATGCGTAACTGCCACACTGGGCTTTTACTGTTACTAAATAAATATAACAGATGCGAACTTACCACCATACTGGGTATTTTCTGTCTGGTAGAAATTGTAATGCGTAACTGCCACACTGGGCTTTTATTGTTACTAAATAAATATAACAGATGCGAACTTACCATACTTACTGGGTATTTTCTGTCTGGTTAATATTAATTTTATATTTAACGAGTTCTACCCGCAAAGTCCGGAACAAAAGGGCTGTGACAAATTCGTGCACTTATTACGATGCGTCGGCGTCATTACCGGAAGGTCCGCCTTTTGCATCCATGTCGCCTATACCGGGGCCATCTCAAGAGGTTGAAAGAGAGAGGTTTTTTAGAGGAAGAAAAAGATAAAAACTTGGATGAGGAAATATTAAATATCCTTGGTGATGCTCCTAAGCCAGAAAGCCAGAAATGTCGCAGCAAGATGGCATGAAATACTGGCTAAAGGCCTAAATAAAGAGGCCAAACAAAAAATACTTGTGGATTATCTTATACCCGCTAATTGCGATTTTCTTGTAGCACCACTTTTAAACCCGGAAGCTAAAGCCGCCATAACTGAGCCTCTCACCAGAAGAGATTTCTCCCTATTTATAAAACAAAATCAAATAGGAACCACCTTAGCCGCATTGGCTCAAGCTACGGAGTTGATTTTGTCAAATGAGACTTCTGCTCAAAAACTCTTTAAACCGATAAGTGACGCTAGCCGACTTTTGTGCGATAGCCATTATTTTGAAACTAAGACCAGGCGTAGTTTTATTACGAACGCCATCAATAGCAGTCTTAAAGATACCCTCATAAATACTGCCAGAGATAAATATCTCTTTGGAGAAAATGTGACGGAGAAGTTAAGATCTGCTCAAACTATTCAGCGGTCAGGATAAACGTTGAAAAATACAGCAAGGGCAACACAACGAAGAAAAAATTTCGTAAATTCTGATAATAGATAAAGATCGTTAAACTTCAGAGCCCTGCACCAGAAACAAGCGGGTCGATCAGATGCAGGGCAGGCTCCTCCGGCACCCAGGTTTAACCGATCAGTGCCGCGGCGTGCCCGATCACCGCCGCCGACGTCACCTCCTTACCGGGCGCCGTTCCTGGCACGCCGCAACCAGCAAACATGTCGTTAGAGACAGATTACCAGGTACAGCACGCTGGCAATTTGCGATAATTTATTAATCAATGGTTAAAAATTACCAATGATGCCACAATTCTCTCGTGGGTAGAAGGGTACACAATACCATTTCATTCCACTCCGTCACAAAAAATAACGCCTTATGTTTATCCTAAATCATTTCTCGATTTTAATGAATCTTTGCAAAAATTGATTAGAATTAATGCAATTTCTGAGTGTGTAGGTACATGTTTCCGGTGAATTTTTGTCTAGTGTATTTTTAGTACCGAAATCTAATGGTCAAAATCGTTTCATTTTTAATTTAAGGTCCGAAAATTTTTCTCATACCATTTATAGTCATAATGATCATTCTTCATAATAATTTTAAAAACTAAATATTAAAAAATATAATCATTGAAATTCATAATTATACACTTTGTTTTTACTAATATTTGTTTTAATATATTTGCTTATACTAATGATCGAAACTCATAATCATTCGAATAAATAACTTTAATATTCATAAATGTGTTTAATTCTAATATTTGTTTTTATAAATTTCTTAATCATAATAGTTTTTATCCATATTATTGAAAATCATAACATTTTTCATTCTATCTTTATTCCTAAATACTAAGTTCCTAAAGGTGGGTACTGACCAACGTTGCAAGGTGTAATGTAACAAGTTACACAGCGAGCATTCGTGCAGTCAGTACGTCGTGTTACGGGGAAACCAGCGAGCGACGAGCCGCTCGTTGCTCGCCTCGAGTGCTCCACCCGCCTGTCGGTTTTTTGACGAATCCTTTGACTGTTACGCGGTTCAGTCAGTACGCCGTTGCGAGTCGTCACGAGCGCACGTGGACATCGCAAGTGATTACCCGTTGTTCCTCTCGTAATTATATCAAGTTTCAAGAAGCATGGAGTGAAGTGATGGCATCGACAGCGAAAGAGAAGCCTGTAAAAAGAAAATGACAAGTTTACTGGCATCATTGAGGAGGGAAAAACAGAAAACTAAACAATCAACTGGTACTGGAAAAGGTACGTAATTATTTATTAAGTTTAATGCGGGTTATAGTAGGGGGGGGGGAGGATTAGTGAGGGAAGTAGGTATTTTCAAGCTAGTGTGGGGAAAACAATATAAACTCGGTATTAATCTGTATAGTGCTTCTTTTTAATTAAAATAATTCAATATTAATTACAAATTAAATTTCAGGTGCAGATGAAGTTTACCACAGCACTTGGTACGCTTACAAATCCATGTTATTTCTACTGGATAGAAATACACCTCGTGACACAACAGACACTGTAAGTCAATTTTAAGCATAATTTTCTTGCCAACTTACAGACCCTTGCTGAATACAGTATTCAGCAACTTCATTACGAATATTGTGAGCAGATCTTGTAGCCCTTCGCGGTCTTATTTGCAAGGGTAACATACTAGTCATATCATTGTTACCTTCTCTCCAGTTTCCTAATCTGACCTGGCCGTTCAATTCTTCGTCAAAACTACCTGCAGGGGCATATACATGAGCGTTATTACCTTTTCTTAAAAAATTGTGGAGAGATGTTATTGCTGTTACGACAGATGTCGCGGTTTTCGGTTCTAACAACATTGGTTTCCGCAAAACTCTAAACACTGCTGACAATATGCCGAACACATTTTCCACTACTCTACGAGCTCTGCAAAGTCGGTAGTTATATATTCTTTCTTTACAACCACGTTCATGATATCCTGCATATACTTTCATCATATTTTGGGAAAGAGCAAAAGCTTCATCGCCAACGAAGTAAAATGGAATTTCTTCTGTTCTTGCTGGCAACGCAGTGGGCTGAGGGAGGTTTAGTGCATTATTTTTTAGTTTTTCGTTTAAAACACAGTTGTTGAAAACTCCTCCATCAGATATTCTTCCTTGACACCCAATATTTACATACAAAAAATTATATTTCGCGTCAACAACTGCCAGTAATACGATGCTGAAAAAACCCTTGTAATTATAAAATTCACTGCCACTGTTGATCGGTGATTGCAGTAAAATATGTTTACCGTCGATTGCACCTAAAAAATGTGGAAAATTCCACAAAGTATCATAGTCATTTGCTACAACCAGCCATTGCTCCGGTGATTCTGGCGTCTGAAATAATAATTAATATTTATTTTCAGCTACGTAGACATGAAGGTGCTTCAGAACAACTGCCTGATGGTTGCCCTCCGTCTGCCAAAAAAAGCGACAATGATTGCCCTCCGCCTGCCAAAAAAAGCGACAATGATTGCCCTCCGCCTCCAAAAAGGAAGAAATCAGTAGCGCCAAGCCCAGAAGAGATAATGGTATCTACTTTAAATATATTAAAAAAGAGAACCGAGCAAACGGAGGCAACTTCACCCAGACCTGACGAATGTGAAGCCTATGGTATGTTTTTGGCAAATAAATTACGATCTTATTCACAGACAACAAAAATACATGTGCAGCATTACATATCAAATATATTGTTTAGTGCTGATCGCGGAGAGTATGACTATGTTGGAAATGGAATGAACAGCTACAGTTATTCAGGCTACTCTACACGACCAACAACTTCTAGAGCCTCATCGACGCCACAGACCGAAACTCCTGCATCGAATACGTCCCATCAAAATGATTATGAGCCACAGCAAAGCCCTGAAACTCCTGCATCAAATACGTCCCATCAAAATGACTATGGGTCACCAGCTATGAGTGAGCAATTTATGTCAGAATTTGGTGATTTAATTTAATTTGATATGTAATGACTACATTTTCTGAATTAATACATACATAATACATACCTTTACATATTCTTTTAATGCTCCAATAAGGGCTTCGCTGACCTCTTTCACTATAAATCCTATTCGTTGTTTTGATATCTTGAAAAGATATTGCATACTAGTATAGGAATCTCCTGTAGCATAAAAACGAAGCGTTAGTGCTAGCCGTTCCGTGACACTGATAGCTTTTCTATAATTTGTATCGTTTTTATGTACTTTTGGTCCAATTAAATTCAATAGTTCTTCAAAATCAATCGGAGACATGCGTACAAAGTTTTTATACTGTCCAGTAATCATTTGGTTTTTTAATATTGCTATCAATGACAAACCACCACATACGCCTCTATTTTTAAATAAGTTTGATGTCCAGTAACGTTTTTTCTTTTTCTTCACTTGGATGAAACAATAACTAAGTAGAATCAAAAATCCCAATACGTCCTCGCTGTCGGCCATCTTGGAGTGAACTGGCGGCGAAAGCGGAGCACAGAGTTTTGACGAGCATGTTACGTCGATTTAAGGACACTGCGTAACATGCTCGATGCGTAACACGCTCGATGCGAATGTTACATTACACATTGTAACGTTGGTCAGTACCCACCTAATGTTCATCGTTCCGAATCACTCAAATTCATAATACTGGAAGTGATAAACATCTATTTGTTTGTTTTGTATATTTTCTCAACATAATCAATCGTCTTTATCACTATATTAAAATTCATACATTTTTTTTATTTAGATTTATTTTTATTCATAATTATAAAAAATACGCGTGTACCTGTAGATGTAGGGAACTAAACTATTTTTATCATACAACTCATACTTAGTTTCAAATTTGTTCAAAACCTTATTTGTCGACCCCTTAACCACGTAGTCTTCTTGGATCGACCCTAGAGTGTTTTTGTAAAGCCGGAGGCGCGGAGGGAGAGCAGAGGGCGTTGGGGCTGCACTTCCCGTAGCGCCGGAGACGTTCCACATCTAAATAGCTACCGCAAAGACTGATGGTAGAAAATCTTTTCTTAGTATTGCCTTTATTAAAATAAAAATTATGATAATTGTCTTTTATGAAATTAGAAATTCTAAACAACGACGTTATGAGTTGAATTATTTTCTTAGTAACAAAATTATTAATAAGAGCAATATGATCATTGAATGTTATGGAGAAAAAAGATCTGAAAAATAAAATTATGATTTTAAACTGGTTCTTGGTAGTAACATTATTAATAAAAAAAATATGATCACTAACTGTTATGACAACCGTTGGTAGGAATAAAAATGTATGAATAAAAAAATTATGAAAAATAAAATTATGAAGAGTGATTATTATGAACAAAAATCGGTAGTAAGACAAAAAATATGAATTAGAATTTTATGTGAGCCGATATGGACCCCAATAGAACAAGTTCATTTCAACTTCCCATTTTAAAATGGAGGATTAAAGAACGGCCTTAAAATTAGTCACTCAACTTAAAATTAGTCACTAGGACCGTGGAGGGTGTGGTTAGTGTTGCCAACAATAAAAAAAAATTAATTAGTTCTCTCAATCACCGTGCGAAGGCTGATGCGTGGCACCGCATACTACAATATGTATGTCAAATCGCGTCGAATGAAGCTGTCACATAATTTCAATCGAACTTCACTTTGCAAGTTCGTTTGACTGTCAATTTTCGTATTCCGATCGGGAAAGACACGCAAGTGCGCACGATTGTAATGACCGGCACTATGACCACGGCATTGACAATCAAAGCATTTTATTCAATTTCAAGAGTTTGGCCATAGCACCATTTTATCGTTTGGTAGCGCCACTTATTACTGGCAATAACAACTTAATATGAGTGAAGTCTATAGAAGTCGTGGCGTGGACGGCACGAAAATAATAATAATAATAATAATAATAATAAATTGTTTATTTCACAAATGAGGTACATAAAATTTTACAGTAAAAATACAGTTTGCTGAAACTTACAGTTAACACTTATTTATATTTTTACTGAGTGCACTACTTCCTAAGAAAGGGCAGAGCCCTGTAGCCATAGGATAAGTAGTTTTTGCTCAACCCATATTAATCTTAACAAAACCAGTTATCTATTTCTAGAGTTTGCACATTGGACACCAAAAACAAACAATAAATTATTATGTTAAAAATCTTAAAGTTTAATTAAAAGTAAGTATATAAAATAAATTGTCAAGAGAGCATCAGTGTGGTTATGTTGTGTGTTAGTGTGTGAGTGTTTGTGTGTGAATGTGTGTGTAACTATTATTAAATATGTTTATAGAAAGGCAGAAAAACTGCGTATTTTGTTTTATTTTATTCTAATGGAGTCAGAAGATATTCGATTTGTTCATAGCTTTGTGTGAGAAGCCAAGATGATACCCTACGGTTGCATTCAAATTTAGTCAAGTTATGCAGGTTTAAAAGTCGATTTAAAAGATTGTACAAGTAAGGTCCAAGGAAAGGGTAGAATTTGTTACTAAATTTTGTGTTGAATTTTTCTTTCATGCAAATAATGTCTGCCCTGCGCTTAAGATTTAATGTAGGATCAAAGATAGTATTCTTATGTTGGTAAAGAATTAGTGATAGGACAAAAAGCTGCCTTACTGTAAGGACTTCCCATGAATTGTACAATAGAGTGGTAGGAAAACGAAAGGGCCTAAACATGCATACCTTGAGTAAGATACGCTGTGATCTTTCCAGACCCAGCATAATGGTCTTGTGTACTCCACCCCAAGACGTTATACAGTAAGTTATAAGGCACTGACAGAGTGCACAATATATTCGTTTGAGTAAGTTAGGATCCATGACATGTCGCAAAATTTTAAAAGTAAAAATAAGCTTCCTAATCCTTGTACTAAGATGTGAAATATGTGACCTATAGTTTAAGTTTTGGTCGATAACTATACCCAGATATTTGAAAGTAGAAACACGTTCTAGAGGTGGACAAGAGCAATTTAATGTTGTGCACTGAGGAGCATGGGCTGTCAAGGTGAAGTCTTCAGGAGGTTGAGTTGAGTTCTGAATCGAAAAAGACATATATTTAGTCTTTGAGATGTTTAGGGTAAGGACGTTTTGTTGCAGCCAAAGAGTCACTCTATCGAGCCCATCCCTAGCTAAGGCAAGTGTGTCATCCCAAGTGTTCCCAGAAAACAACAGAACCGTGTCATCAGCGTATGAGAGTAATTCTCCACCTGTATTTAAGAAGCAAAGATTGTTGATGTATATAAGAAACAAGGTGGGGCCAAGAATACTTCCCTGGGGGACTCCATGTGAGAGAGGTAAGTCATCGCTGAAAAAGTCGCATATTTTAACGGACTGACACCTGCCGGTTAGGTAACTCCTAAAAAGATCCAGCTGAGATCCCCGAATACCAAGTTGTTCTAAGCGATTTAGTAGTAGAGGAATCGAGACAGTGTCGAAGGCCTTTGCTAGGTCAAGAAAAATTGCAATTATTTTCTTATGAGAGTCAAGTTGTTTAGAAACAAAAGATGTTAGTTTTAGAACAGCATCAGCAGTAGATTTGCCTCTGCGGAAACCAAATTGATTCTTCGACAGTAAATTGTATTTCTCAAGATAGCTTACCAGACGATTATTAATAATTTTTTCCAAGACTTTTGAGAGGATTGGTAATAATGAAATAGGCCGATAGTTGTTGACACTATCTCGACTCCCTGACTTATGTATAGGTATAACGATGGCTCTTTTAAGGTTTTCCGGAAATTCGCCTAAATCTAATAAAGAAAAGAAAATCTAATCTAAGAAAATCTCGAACTTCTATAAAATTCTTTGGCGTCTAAAAGCTTGAAAACATTCACTTGACGGCAGCACGAAAATAAGTACCTGTTCTTGATCGACAGACGATGCTCAAGACAAATACCGTGCACCGTAGATCAGAGTTCATTTTAAATAGCTCATTGCCTCATTTTAAATAGGCAGCCTCTTCTCATCAATCCAAACTAAATTTGTTCTACGAGGTGATGCGCTAATTAAATTAACCCTGTACATATATTTTGATATTTTATCAAAAAAAACCGCTCGCTCGACTCGTGCGCATCTGGCCTATATGCAACCTAACTGCTCCTCCTCGTTACTCTAACGACCATCCTTCTTATTATAGCCAAATATTACCGCTCCGACAGTAAAGAGTTCCGGCAATATTTTATGAAGAGCCAGCAGGCCTAGACAAATTCCCTTTTCCGCAGGCGTTAAGGAATGAGGAAACACAAAAATATATGAAAGTGACGTATGGTGAAGCTAAGCCAAGTGACAGCTGCTATATTGGCAGACAAAAGCCACTTGTCATTTTGTGCGGAATACAGCGTGAGCGTTAGCGTGACGGCAAAATACAAATTCCATACTTAGGGCAGACAAATGCCACTTTTGACAACGGTTAATGCTATTTTATCCTTTCTGTTAAACGCTCTATTAGCGTGACCTCAGACCCTGCTGCTTGAGCTGTAGATTCTTTCGTCATTGGCTAAAACAGGTTTCTTAGTTATTTTTAAGACTAAAAATAAGTTACAAAATGCATACGTTGAGATTTATGTGGGCTGCTAACAATGAAGAAGCGTTGCAAAGACGTAGAGCCAGGATCAATCGTAGAAATATGGAAGAAATCGCGTCAATGCCGCAATTGGAATTTATTCACCGATTTAGGCTTGACTATCAAAGTTTTAGGCGTCTTTGTGATGAACTTCGCCGACAAACTTCATTAAAAGGCATCAATGAAATAAGTTTGGAAATAAAGGTAATTTTACTGCTATTGCTTTGATTCTTTGGCTGTCTTACTGTAAAATTTTAACCTCTACCTAAACACAATAAAAAAATACCTACCTGTTTCAGGTTCTGTGTACTCTCAGCTTTTTAGCTACTGGTTCATATCAACGCATTGTTGGGCTCAGTCAACAGTTAGTGCAAAGGACTACAAGTAGGTGCATACATCAAGTGGTAGAGGCTCTTAATCACCCGAATATTGTCAAAAAATGGATTAGGTTCCCATCATCCCCACAGGAACGAGCAAGAATCCGACTTGAGTAGGTTTATTTATGCATTATCAAGAATAATTTGCAGTTTAAGTCATGACTGAAATATTACTTAGGGTCCAAACTTAATCAATTAAAATATAAATCTTAATAATTGCAGATTTCACAGAAGATTTAGACTCCCTGGCACAATTGGATGTATAGATTGTACCCATGTTGCTATTGTGAAGCCAGCACAAGAGGAACATTTATTCTTTAATAGGAAAGGTTACCACTCCTTAAATGTTCAAATGGTAAGTTTGATAAAGGCTTACAGATTGCTTTTTACTTACTGAATTTAGCAATTTTTTTGAATTTTTAAAATTTGCAGGAGTGTGATAGCAATTTAAAGATTTTAAATGTTAATGCTAAGTTTGGTGGTGCTACCCATGACTCATTCATATTTGCATCTAGCAGAGTACAAAGTGAATTGCAAACAATGTACCAAAATGGTGAACAAGTATGGTTATTGGGTATGTTTAAAAATAAATACTTAATTTACCAAGCTTTAGTTTGATTAGAGATTTGAGCAGTTTATAGATAGGTATAGAATTATATTTTTATGTACTGTAGGTTAACTTATTGATCCTTTTTTTAGGTGACTCTGGATATCCTCTGCGATGCTGGCTTATGACACCAATTTTAAATGCAGCTCCTGGCTCCCGCGAAGAGATTTACACACAGCGCCATGTACAGGCCAGGAACTGTATTGAGCGTTGCTTTGGTTTATTAAAATCACGTTGGAGATGCTTACTTAGACATAGGACATTGCACTATCATCCTTTAGTTGCTGGAAAAATTGTTAATGCTTGTTGTGTGTTACACAACATAGCACTAGAAGCAAATTTAGCTTCTCCAACTATTGTGGAAGATGACAGCTTGCAACATGGTAATGCTCCGGACAGTGAAGTAACAATTGACAATCAAAGTGAGCTTCTGCAAGGCAGAGTTGTGCAAAATAGTCTTTTGACAAGACTGATATAATTTTTAGACTTAGCATTTTGATAAACTGGCCACTTTGATCTCAAATATCTGGACTTTAGTGCTATGCCAAGTTTTTTCATTGGAAATCATCAATTGCACAGGAAATGACAAATTTTGGTTATAAAAACATTGTGAGATCGGGGCGCCTCCTCTTTGCCGCCTACCGCTCCAGTAGTTATTCATAAATCACTTGGTTTTGTGTAATCTAAGAGGATGGAGCCGTCATCTTTGGATGCTGTGGGATAGCCCAGCATAGGGTTATACAATTTCTTTTTTTTTGTGAGTATTAAACTTAATTAGCTGATATTAAAAATCGAAGAGCTTCAAAGTCTGCAGTTTGTGAGCATTCCATGGACAAGCCCAACCACTACTTAAGGTTTGACTCTGTGAAAATTTTATCTAGAGAGAAGCATTACATTCCTAGAATGATCAGAGAAGCGATTGAAATTAGAAAACACCCTAATTTCAATAGAGAAGATGGTTGGAAACTATCACCGACATGGGACCCTATACTGAAAAACATTGAATCTAACATCCAGCAAGCTGCACGACCTGAAACTCAAGATACTGTCAGCTCGTTTTGTGTCAATCCAGAACGCTACGCTCGAAGACTGAGAAACAGATGGAGATGATGATGTATAACTTTTTCAATCTATCAATCCGACGCTTGACACCTCAGTCGCTCGTGACCACGGGGTCTGCAAAGACACCGAAACGTGGAGTCAAAATTTAAAATGTAAATATACGCGATAAATCCGGTTAAAAAGTGTTTTATTTAATAGTATGAATCGCGAAAACTTAAGACAATATTATTGGAGGAGATATTTTATTTTTGAGGATGGCACATGGATTGTTGTCCATGTGAGTTTGTCTTTAAATGAAGAACTGAAGAAGAGGATGATGCTCAACGGATCCTTCATAATTTAAATCAACAAACAAATCTCATTATTAAAGCCAACTAAGCCCAGAAGTAGCTAAGGTATGCTCTCCGTATCATAATTTGTGAACTGTTTGAACAAGACCCTCAGCCAAGTAGCTGTGAAACCAAAGTGTAATAACTCTTTAATACCCAAGATTAATTAATATACTTATATATATGCTCCAATATGTGCTCCAACTTGCTTGTTTGATTTCTCAGAATATCCACCTTCTTGTTTGTGTGTTGAGAGCAAGAACTTGCGCTCACTATTCATAAATATTGTTCTCTCTCACGCTTCTGAGCCAAAACCTGAGGGTAAGCTAGCCGTACCTTCACTTAAGGTATTCCCATCTACTGTGGTTATAATCTCATCTGGTGACAAGGGGCCTACCTACATCTTAGCGCCCAGACCCATAAAGAAAATCCATGACATGCTGACGACAAAAATCTGCTCCGTTAAAGTTAAAAAGTTAGGTTCCTCTACTTTATATCCATTTCGTTATATATATATTGACGACCGGCTGGTGCAGCGGTAACATACATTGCCTTCTATGCCAGAGGTCCTGGGTTCGAATCCCGGCGGATATTTGTGTGATGAACACAGATATAAGTCGTCAAGTCATGGATGTTTATTTAAGTTTATTCTAATAAAAAAATATGTATTTATTCAATATGTATGTTTCTATATTTCTTAAGTATATCAGTTACCTAGTATCCATAACACAAGTTCTTAAAGAAGCTTAATTTGGGCTAGATAATGTTGAAATATTTATTATTTATAACTTTTTACAATTAATTAACACAATTACAATAAACAATACAAATAAATAGAACACAAAAAAGAAAAAGTTTTCTTACTACTTCTAAAAGTAGGTATACCTACATGAGAGACAATAGGTTGCTATATATGCGCATAAAAACAAAGAACAAAAAATGAATAGCTAAAATAGTTATTAAAATAGGTAAGTATATGTATGTAAAAAAAAAGAAATTGCTTAATGAAAGGGCATGTTCCGTTTTAGTCTGAGTGAGAAGTTCGGGATATAATGAAGGCTAAATGATTATTTAATATGTAATACTATCAGACAATGCCCTTTCATTTAATAGCCTTTCATTTTCGGTTCTGGCACGTCCTTCTTCAAACCGAAGACGTTCAGCCTCCACTTTTAAGCGTTCTCTGTCAAGCTGGACACGGTCAGCTTCCACTCGAAGTCGCTCTTTCTCCAGCTCAAACAGACGCGCATTCCTTTCCCGTTCCAGAGCTATACGTGCTTGCTCAATTTTAGCGAACTCGCTTGTGGCACGATCGAAAGGTGTCTGACGGAGTCGGCGCTGTCTGATGCGGCGGTGTTGCGAAGAGACGCGTGACTCTGGCGATATTTCTGCACAATAAGGATCACTTTAAAGAAAGGAATGTTTATATAAAACCAAAAGAATACCTTTACTTGGTAAACTATATAATTTAGAATACCTACACATTAAATTTTTGACGGCCTCCTTGGTGCGGATGTAAGTGGCCTTGCCTTTCACAGAGGTTCCGGGTTCGAATCCTGATAGGGGCGGACATTTGGCTCTATTTTCTTTCGAGTCATGGATGTATATGATGTTTATTAAAAGTATATTTTCCAAATTTCATCAATAAAAAAAAATATCTATGTGTTTTTATCAACCACATAGGGTTGCCCAAAATTTTGAACATAAAATTTTTTAATTAGAGATTATGAAAGTCTTAACTTTCACTAATTACGCCAATTCTTTCACAGTAGGTATATTCCACTTATGGTGTATGTACCGACCCTTAAGTATTATTGCTCCTTTATGTTAAAGCCTGTATATTTCATAGCTTTATTTGTTCGTTATCTAGTATCCATAGCACAAGTTCTTAATTGATACCTACTTAATTTGAGCTTCATAATGCGGTGTGATAGAAATATAAAAACAAAAATTGAAAACAAACTTTATATTTATTACCTCCATGATTAACTCTACTGGAAGTGGCAGGAGTATGCATGGTGTGGGCTAGTGGTGAAGATGTTGGACCTGGTGGTGCTGGCACAAACTCTGCTTCATTCGCTAGTGAAGGCAATCCAGCTATATTGCCTTCAACTTGAGGATGAATCTGTGAAGGTTCCTGAAATTTTAAACAACACACATGAATAAGGAGCCACATAACAGATTTTACCATGAGATATTTATATAGTGTACAAAATAGAAGTAAGTAATAATAAAATACTATCTAAGTAGTGAATTTAAAAAAAATATAAGCAATATTGTCACAAGTCTGGATTACACTATAAGTAGGTATCTTGCAAAAAATATGTATTTGTCTAATTAATGCAGTGCAAATTAAGAGACTAACATCAAAGCCCAATTCTTGTACAGCTTGTTGTCCAGTTATAGAGTTAGAGCCAATAAATCGGAAAACTCTTTCTTCTGAGGGATTTAAAGCCTTTCCCATACTAGGCCCACCACCAGTGCCACGAATATGGCTGAAGCTTTTTTCTTCGTTTTAGTTTTCCAGTCGGACCATACCTACACCAAAAGAAAGCATTATAAGCATAAGTTAAGAAGTGCATAAAACATCATCATCACAACTCTTTGTAATGAGCCCACTACAGGGCATGAGTCTCTCCCCTCGGTGACGAGGAGATACAGGCCATAATCCACCAAGCTGGCCCAGTGCCGAGTGACGGATGTCAGCATTTTCAGGGCGCCAAAGTGGCTTCTGACAAATCCTAACGACTACTGGCATTACATGTGATATCATATTACAACTTCTCACATAAAACATAAAGCATAAAGGAAATAAATGATTATTACTCTTTTCCATTTATCTGTTGATTTGGTCACAGAACTTCCACCAACCGAGTTCAATAACTGTGACAATTCTTGCCACAGACGGTCACCCCTTTGTCGCCCTTGTAGCCTCGAAAGATCTCCATGGCTAAAAACAAAATTCATGATATGATTCAAATACAAAGCAAATCAGTCAGGAAAGTGGCATCAAAAACTTAATATATGCTATACTTTTAAAGTCTATATTTGAGTTGATATAGTAGAAATAACAAATTCTTGAAGTGGGCACTTACATTAGAGATCGTATATTGCTTGTATTACTTACACATTCCATCATCTCGGCTTGAGATTATTATGGGAAAATTATATTGAAAAACTAACCTTTCCATAAACTCCAGCATCAAACTAAATTGCTCATGGCTTGCACGAAGTCTGGATTCCATCTAAAATACGAATGAAATATACACTCAAGTTAGTTTTGAAAAAAATATATTACTGCTAACAATATATTCTACACATAATTTATCAATTGTCTAACTTGTATGTGGTACTGATGTCAAATAATAAGTAAATGAAGCACTCTATTTATGTACTTACTGTTACAATTACCACTTAAAAACTTTTAATTTTAATCTTTAGTAAAATACAAAAATCGCGCGATTTCACGGTTGACACATAATTTGACAATTGCCTCACAGTCAATCACCCTTCAACCGCAGAGTTTTCCGCAAGATGTGCGGATAGCGCGTTTTCCGTAGCGTGTGGCATATGTCTGCCATTTCAGTCACGCTAACACTAAAGCGTGACGTGAAACGGAAAACGACACGCTTGGATTTTGTCTAGGCCCGCAGTTCTTTCCTAAGCGTATATGCTTTTATCTTCGACCTCATCTTTACTCAATATCATGTGAGATTGAGGTCAAATACAAATATCTACAACAAAAAAGTGGGTTCTGATGTATTTTTATTAGCTTTTGTATATTTTCACAGGTGAAAACAGCAAGAAGACTTAGGTATCCTTGCAAAGTCATAAGACAGGCTTGTCCACGTGTGACTGCCCCTACAACATGAAAGCAGTAGCATTTAGATACCTAATAAATACAATACCAAATGAAAATTTAGAATGCTTTTGGGAGGATATTTTAGAAATAATAAAAAAACATGAGAAATAATTCAAAGCGTTTTATTTAAAAAAAAATTGTTAAGGCACATTAATAGTAACGTCTCGATTGTCATGATTACATCTATACACACCGGCACAATTAGCGGAACACAAAAAAAAAAGCAGGATTTTAAAATCTTTTCCTTGAGGAACTGGCCAGTTATATTTTTTTTAATTTATTGTCAAATTTGAAAATAGAAAATTAGGAAGAACACTGTGTGTTCAAAAATGGAAAATTTTGAACACACAGTGACTTATGGTGGCGGCTCGATTATGGTTTGGGGAGGGATATGTTTGGGAGCTCGCACGGAGTTAGTGATAGTCACAGGAGGGGCCATGATAGCAGATCGATACATCAGAGACATTTTAGAAGAACATGTTGTACCATTTGCCCCATTTATTGGTGACGACTTTATTCTAATGCAAGATAATGCTCGTGCTCATAGTGCACAATCGGTACAGGCATATCTGAGCCACGTTGGTATACCGGTGATGCAGTGGCCAGCAAATTCCCCCGATATGAATCCGATAGAGCATGTATGGGACTTGCTAAAAAGAAGGGTTAAATCCAGAATGCCACCCCCCAACAATCTGAATGAACTTGGAAACGCATTACTTGAGGAGTGGGAGCGGTTTGCCTCAAGAAATCATCGATAACATAATCTGTAGCATGCCCAGACGAATGGAAACCGTAATCAGAGCAAGAGGGGGAAACACTCGTTATTAATTTTGCATTAATTTTATTGTTAAATCATTTAATGCTTACTTTTTTTTATTTTTTGTGATGGTTCATAATCATCAAAAAATTTCACTTATTTCAAATTTCTTTATTTTTCAATAAAAAATAACGAAGACTTTTCAAAAACGTTGTTAAAAGATGTTAATCAATTTGTTATTTTGTGTCTAATTACATTTTCGTCAAATATATGCGTTATTATCTCATAGTCTCACTTTTTTTTCTGTTCCGCTAATTGTGCCGGTGTGTATATATTTATCCTTAAGATCAACGACTTAAAAAAAAAACAAAACAATGCGATTGTTAAAATAAACCAATGTTAGCCATGTCAATCTGATAAACGATTAAAAATTATTGATTAAAAATCATAATCAAAAAATTGGATTAAGATTAATTAATCATAATCAAATTTTTTTTAAAAGAAAGAAACGGTTTTCGGGTTAGTTCGTCAAACTTCGGAGTGGAAAACATTTTGATAACAAAAAAAAATATTGTTTGGTAAATCTAATGAATAATACAGGTTTACATGGAAAAATATATTTTGGTGAAATACAATAGAAAACTTGACACATGGCAGCTGAACATTTTTTTGTTATGTTCAAAACAGCCAGTGCACATCTCAGCAGATTATACTACTTCAACACGCCCCCTTTAATCTGCATTATCTACGAGCCCTAAACCTTTTACACAAAATAAATGTTTGGATATTGGCAAAGCTTTAGTAAAGATGTCAGCTATCATTAAATCCGTTGACAGATGTCTTAAGGTCAAAAATTTTTCTTTCAAAGCATTACGTACAAAATGAAATTTAATATCAATATGTTTGCTTCTGTTATGAAATTTAGGATCTTCAGCCAAACAAATTGCACCTCTATTGTCAACATGCATCACCACCTTAGCAAGGTCATCCAAACCTACTTCAGTTAATAAGCTATTCAAATATATACTCTCTTTCATAGATTCTGCCAGGCTTACGTATTCAGCTTCCGTTGATGATGTAGCTACTGATTTCTGTTTCTGTGATTTCCAAGATATCGCAGCATTACCAAGCATAAACAGATATCCAGAATATGAACATCTATCAAACAAGCAATTGCCCCAGTCTGCATCACTAAAACCATACAATGATTTGCCAGATTTCTTATAAAATAAAGAATGGTTTATAGTTTTCTTCAAATATCTCATTACACGTTTTGCACATATCCAGTGTAACTTACTTGGATTTTCCGTAAACTGAGCAAGTTTCGAGATCGTATGACAAATATCTGGTCTCGTTCCAATACCTATATACATGAGAGAACCAATGAGTTCTCTGTAAGGCCATGACTGTTGACATGTTATTTCAACACTTTTTGAAAAATTCATGCCAACTTCAAGTGGCGTCGATACAGTATTGCAATCTTCCATGTCGAATTTCTGCAAAACTTCTTTTATGTATTTTCTTTGAGAAAGCTTTACACCATCAACACATTTTTCAATTTCTAAGCCCAGACAATACTTTGCTGCTCCGAAATCTTTTAGGTCGAAATCTGTTGCTAATTCCTTTTTAAACTGTAGAATCCATTGCCTATCTTTACAGCTTATTAGAATATCATCTACATATATAGTCACCAGGAGTAAAAGACCATCTTCATTTTTCTTATAATATAAACAAGGCTCATTAAGTGTAGATTTCATTCCCATTTTTTCTAATTTTTCATTTAAACGTATGTACCACTGTCGTCCGGATTGTTTTAATCCATACAACGACCTTTTAAGTATACATATATTACCACCACCTTGTAGATCCTTTAACATCCTTTTTGCCCGCATCAAATTGTTTTCATCTGTACTATCATTCTTTATAATATGTTTTAAAATTTTCTCTAAATGTACTGGGATTCTCATATAAACTTCCTCATTAAGCATTCCATTTAAGTACGCTGTGTTAATATCCATTTGATGTATTTCCATATTAAATTCAGCAGCAAGAGCACACAATAATCTTATTGTTTGAAGTCTAGCTACCGGAGCGTACGTTTGGAAATAATTTACACCATACCGTTGGTTATAACCTTTGGCTACAAGTCTTGCCTTTTTCTTTTCAGTGCCATCAATGTTCTGTTTCTTTACTAAAACATAGCGACATCCTACAACATCACAGTTGTCAGGCTTCAAAACTATATCAAAAGTATTATTTTTAAGTAGACTTTGAACTTCTGACGAAATAGCTTCCATCCACCCTTCGCGTTCATCACCCGATAAAGCTTCATCTATAGATATTTCTATAGCTCCAGCAAAATGTTCATTTTCATAAAGCCTTTCTCTGTCTTCTTGATCATATTGCATTGTTGTATTTTCTGTCACTTTATTATGATTCACTTCTTGACTGATTTCTCTAACATTATATAGCTTCTTAGGCCTTCCACGTTGACCTCTTTGTATTTTCGGTCTTCCAGGCATTCTTTTTAATATTATCGGATTTGTTTTATCTTCATTTGCTCCACCAGTTGCATTTTCACTTGAATCGTCATTATCATTGTTATCATTGAAGCTATTTTGATGTACAATTTTAATATCATCACGTATTGTATCTTTATTAAATACTACATCAATTATCGATTCATTATTTGATTTCTTATCCTTTTCGATAATCTCATTTCCATCTCCATTGCTGTAAATTTTATTGATTTTGGTAATATAATTTTCTTGAAATTTCACGTCTCGTGCAATAACAACTTTATGTTCGTCTGGTATCCATATTCTGTACCCTTTTGAAGTTCGTGGGTATCCCACCATTATGCCTTCTCGAGCACGTGCGACAAACTTATCTTTATTAGGCGTCTTATCCAAAACAAAACATTTAGAACCGAAACATCGCATGTACTCAATGTTAGCTGATTCTCCATACCACATGTTATATGGCGTATCACCATTAAAAGTATTAGTCGGACAACGATTTCTAATATGGCAGGCAGTTGCAACAGCATCAGCCCAAAAACCTTTAGACAGTCCCGAAGACAATAGCATACATCTCGCCATCTCCGTAAGAGTACGATTCATTCGCTCACTTATAGAGTTCATCTGAGGTGTATGTGCTACCGTCAAACGACGTTGAATTCCTTCTGTTCTTAGAAAATCATCGAATTCTTTGTTGCAGTATTCGCCACCGTTGTCAGACTGAAGAGCTTTAATTCTCATTCCAGATTGTTTTTCTATAAATGTTTTATACGTTTTAAACGCGCTTAATACCTCACTTTTCTTACTGAGCAAGTACACTTCGCACCAACGTGTACTGTCATCTATAAAAGTGACGAAGTATTTAGCTCCACCTAGAGATTCGGTTCTCATTGGTCCAACGACGTCCGAATGGACAATCATTAATTTAGTGTTACATGGGCCTCTCGTCTTCAAGAACGGTAATGTAGTCATCTTTCCTTTCGCACATGTTTCACAGTCATGTAATCCATTCACATCATCTGTCTTTACATCAAATCCGTAAGTATTCAATAATTTCACAAGATCTCGAGCATTCAAATGACCCATACGTTCATGCCACAAACGTACATCTACATTCATAGCAATTAATGCGTCATTCATTCTATTTTTCACCTCTCTCACTCTGTATAAGTTACCCACACGATCGGCTGTCATTTTGATAACGCCTTTGTTATCAGTGACATAAGCAATATCACGTTTAAAAAGAACATTATGACCATTGTCAGTAATTTTGGCAACTGAAATTAAATTACTTCTTAAATTGGGAACGTACAAAGTATCGCGAAGCAGAATTTGACGTTTGTCTTGATCATTTGAAGCTACGAAATGAATATCACCCTTACCTTTGACATCTGTCGACAGATTACTAGCTAAATTCAATTTTGCAGTATACGGTAAAACCTCTTTACCAAAATTTTCAGGATCTTTGCAAAGATGAGATGTGCACCCACTATCTAAAATAAAAGAATTTTGAATTAAATTATTTGGTAAATCGCCACAATTAAACATTTCATAATTATCTTGTTCTTCAGTTACACATCCTATCTCATGATTTTCCTTCTTTATTTTGCAATCACTAGCTTTGTGACCATACTTATGACATTTATAACATTTGTACTTGAATGAACCACTGGAATTAGATGCAGTATTGACGGTCTTGAAAGACTTATTTCTCGTCCAATTTTTCTTAGCATACATAGCTCCTTGTATTTCAATAGTATTATTACTATGCCGCCTCGAGCTATCTTCTTCTAAAATTTTTATTTTTAATATTTCCACCGAAGGTAAATCATCGCGGGATTCCATTGCGCATCTAAAGTTATCATAACTTGCTGGTAAACTATATAACAATAATATTGATAACAAATCTTTGTGTATTTCGATTCCAATATTACTCAATTTATCTACAGCGTCCATAAATTTTGAAATATGTTCACGCACATCCTCGCCCTCTTGCATACGATGTAATGTTAACTGTTTCAATAAAATTGCTTTACGTGCAGGTCCTTTCGATGCATATATAGACTCGAGTTTCAACCACACCTCTCGTGCAGTCATGCACCCTCTTACGTGCCTTAACTCACTCGGACTAATTGATAAAATCAGATCTGCCTTCGCCTTTTCATCTGCAGCTAACCAATCATCTAATAATTTTTCATTACCTCGTTCAGAACATGGTCTTATATTTTTACCACTTACGTATTGCCAACTTTCCGTCTTAGTCAACAACGCTTGAACCTGTATTTTCCACGTTTCATAATTCTCCTTATCCAGTAACTCTATACGCACTGATTGAGACATAATTATATCAACGTTTACAATAAATATCCCATAACCTAATGAATAATACAGGTTTACATGGAAAAATATATTTTGGTGAAATACAATAGAAAACTTGACACATGGCAGCTGAACATTTTTTTGTTATGTTCAAAACAGCCAGTGCACATCTCAGCAGATTATACTACTTCAACAAAATCAACTTTTATTTTAAATGTAAATAATTATAGACAAATATTAACAAAAGAAAGGAGTGAAATTAAAAAAGTTAAATTTAACCGCCTGGCTTTTTCACTGATAATTATAATTTACACTTTAACTTATTTACAATTTCCATTTTAATTCCAGATAACTCAAATAATAATTTCAACGACATAATCAATAATACAATTCTTGACATAATCAATTGGCTAACAATAATTTGTCTGTTAATATGACTAAGACTAAGTATTTACAATTTTTAAATAAAGGGGAAAAAAATTAAAACTAGAATTAAAATATAATAACGAAACAATTCAAGAGGTAGACAGTTACTCATTCTTAGACATACATTTTGACCAACACTGTTCTTGGAACTTGCACATAGAATATGTTTGTTTGAAAATAAACAGATTTGCATATGTTTTATGGAAATTAGGTAAAATGGCTGATAGGAAAACAGCACTCAAAAGCGTATTATGGCTACGTTGCCTCAATTTTAAGGTATGGCATACTCATTTGGGGTAATTCGGTTAAAATAAATAAAGCCTTTCTATCTCAGAAACAATGTATTCGAGCAATTGCTGATGTAGATTCTTGGACGACTTGCAAGCCTTTGTTTAAAAGTATGAAAATCTTAACTGTACCTTGTTTATACAGGGTGTCCCGCTTACCCTATATAATACCTTCTCGGAGGCATTCTAGTACCCATAAGAATTACAGAAAAAATATAAAAAAAGTATGAAAAAAATGTCGAAATTTATTGCTGACTTACAAAAATTGAAAAATTTATTTCGAATTTTTCGTTTTTTCATATTTTTTCTGTAATCCTTATGGGTAATAGAATACCTCCGAGAAGGTATTATATAGGGTAAGTGGGACACCCTGTATATCTATGAAACGGCATTATTAGTAAAAATACACCCGGAATGTTTTGTGGAAAAAATAGAAATCTTGAAATTTAATACAAGATTTCCAAATAAATTATGTTTACCAAATGTCAAAACTGAGATATGTATTTAAAATAGTTATGTCGTGTATTAAAATATTTAATAAATTACCAACAAAGTTAAAAAACTTGCCACTGACAAAAATTTAAATTTTTCCCACGCCAATGGCTAATATAACAATGTTTTTGTACAATTAATGATTTTTTTAATAGCAAATTTGACATGTTATAAATAAAAGCATCTGATTTTGTTTTCTAACCTAAGAAGACATGATATTAAATATTTGATTAAATTGTAACTAAGCATGTATGATATTTTTATTTGATGAATTTTAATTGAATTATAAAGTTATTAATTGTTTGAGCTCAATAACGAATATTTACCACCAAATGTATATACCACCATATTTGAAGAAATAAATAGATTTTTGATTTTATAATTTACAGCACTTACTATTATATCTAAAGCTCCTTAACTTATGACGACCGCCTGGTGTAAGGGTAACCATCTATGCCAGAGGTCCTGGTTTCGAATCCCGGCACCGACGGATATTTGTGTGATGAACACAAATATTAGTCGTCAAATCATGGACTTTTATATGTTTATTAAAGTTTATATTGTAATGAAAAATATGTATTTATTCAATATGTTTGTTAATATATTTCTCAATTATATCAGTTATCTAGTATCCATAACACAAGATCTTTAAGAACTTACGCTAGATTATGTGTGAGTGTCAGAAATATTTATTTATTATTATTATAATTATGAAATCAGCCTTTACTTTAGATCAATTTTTTATTTATCTAATAAACTTACAAGGTAGTTTTTTATTTGGCAGTTGACAGTTAGAAGAACAATAAATCATAATAAAAATTGTACAGATACAAAAGATTATTTCCATTAAACATCAATCGAAATATGTGGTTCAAAATGATACACATTAATGATTAGAGTCTGACCATTGAAAGCTGTCCAAGAAAAAAGGAGGTTATTTTGAAAATCAAGATGCGCCACCTGGCTTCACGCTGCTTAAACGAAATTAATACCTACTATTGCACCTACATCGAATAAATAACGTCCTCCTTTATCGAAGTCGATATATAAATAGTATCAACTTCATTTAGGCAGGGTAAAACCAGCATTGCCTGATCTTGACTTTTTAAAATTCTCGCTTTTTTTCGTGGACAGCTTTCATTGGTCAGACTCTAGGGATTAATGATTAACTTCAATAATCATGATTACTTTTTAATCATGATGATTCAATCCTGATTAATTTAAACTGATTAAAGTTAATCAAATTAATTAATTGATTAAAAAATACTGATCGATTAATGCTAACACTAAAATATACCATAAGACACTTCTGGAAAGAGGTTTTTAGAAAAAAAATATATTTATTATTACTTAGAAAAAATACTATTGCTGCGCAAAAACAAAACGTCTTCTATTATATTGTCTTTCATTGAAAATCTATAATTAGATAATATATATCGTAAAGATGAAAATAATCTTTCTACGCTTACTTGGGTAATTGGCGTCGCTAATACTATCGGGGATAACTTATACAGCAGCGGAAATTTAAGTTTCGGAGTTGCCAATATGATAAAACATTCTCTGTGGATTTTAACTTGGATTTCTTCGAGAAATAAAGTAAAACTTTGATTTAAGTTATTTATAACTTCACTACGAAAATCGTCTCTCCTAAATAATATCGTTAAATCCGTCAACCTTTCAATATAGCGTTCATTTAGAAAATCATCTAGTTCTGCTCTAGCTTCAGAACTTTCTTGCCTTTCATTAATTCTTTCTGTGGTATTACCGAAATCTCTCTGTTGCACTCTAAAATGTCGAACGAATAGTTTAATTAAGTTATCTTTTGCCTGCCTTCGTTGATCAGGCGTCAAAATAGAATTGACCCGAGGATCCATAAATATAGCGTTAATAAAGGTATCGCTACCAAACAATAAATTTTCTCGACTTTTCATTTCTGTTATTATATTAGATGCAATGTCTGAATTAATTTTGGCAAGTTTATACTGGCATAAAATCCACTGCAGATAAAAGTCTCCAACAGTCAGCTGTTCTTCCTGCAGTGTTTTTGTTAAGACTTTAGCAGGCGTCATAGCTTCAACAAAAGCTTCTAATGCATTCCATGTTGCTAATGGCAAATGTAGGCGATCATATGAAGTACACAATTCTTTTAAAAATATCAAAGATTGGGCCATATCTATAGCAGAATGCCATCTTGTGGTACAATCCAATTTTGGAATACATTTATTTACTTGTCTTATAATTCGAACGAATTGTGGCGTTCTGAAACGTCGTACCACCTCTCTATATTCTGTAAGTAGTGCACGAGTATAAACATTGTTGGACGCATCTTGCAAAGCTAATTGAAGCGTATGGGCAGCGCAACGCACAAGCCCTATCGAGTATTCTGAATTAATCTGTGGCCCAATCTCAGTATTTTGGACTTGTATTTGTACGTTTACTAATAATCTATTAGTAAGTAATTGACTCAACTAAACCAAGATGTGTTTCTGTTTCCTGATCAGAATCGGCATCCGAATCTGTATCTGAATCCAAATCAACACTGGATAACAATATGTGAGATAAGCTTGATGAAGTACCTGAAATCAGTATTCATGAATTAATTAATGGAATGGAATAAATTTACTTAATACCACTTCTTAAAATCTGTTTGACATTTTTGTGGGCAAATAGGCTGACCCCTGTGACTACAATATTCTATGTTCACCATTATAATACCTCCAAATTTGTCAAACGTGACATCAGATGGTTTTATATCCTCTGATGTGTTCACTGTCCATTTGCATATAAAATAACCATAAAATTCATCGTGCCAAAATGAATTTTTGTTAAAATAATTTAATAAAAAATTGTGTTAACGCAAGAGATCCCCCTCTGGTGTTCTGACTTCTGCCTTCCCAATAAGGGATATAGGCGTGAAGTTATCTATGTATGTACATACATACATAGATAACTTCACGCCTATGCTACTTATGCTCTTCGGTGTATAATTGGTTAATTTAGTTTGTGTAAAAAATAAAACAGATCTGACCTGCTTCAGGTGTATGTGGTGTAACATCCATGCTAGCTTCATTGATTAATTTGGTCATTTTTATCATGTTTGAACCATTGTCAGTGGTGATACTATAAATTTGATGTGTATCTATACGAAATCTTTGAAGATTAAACAAAAGTAAATCTTTTAAATGGTCTGATGTGTGTCGATCAAAAATTTCTGTAACTGCCAATTTTTTTAAAACAATATGACCGTCTTCCAAATATTGACAATTTATCCCTAAAAAGCATCTTGTTGCTATAGACGCGATATCTACTTTTAGGCACAATGTTTTGCCTTGTAACATAGTCTCCATGTGATATTTGTTTTCTGTGTGGGTATAGGGTTATTCTCTTGTATGGTTAATTTAAATTTTTCCGGGTGAACATGTTTTAAATGTTTCAGTAAGTTAGAGCCATGCTGCGTCTGGAATAAAAATATAATAAGTTTAATATAAGTTATTTAAGCAAGTTATACACAAACAAGCTAAGCTGCTTTAAATAAGGTTTCACCATTTATATCTCAAGAAGAAGAATTGTAAAAATCAAACAGTAAAGATCCTTGCACATTACCTCGCGAAATAGGGGTTCAATCAAAGTTTGTATGAAGAAAGTACTTTTTCGTGTGCGACTGACTCGAAACTAAGGACTGTACACCGGTATGAATTTCTGTACAATTTTTTTCTGTATGACGTCATACCGTTGAATTAGTCAAGGATGACGTAATTAGTTTTTCGAAAATCTTACCAAAGCAACAAATTTTTGATATTGGCCTGTATTGTTTTATGTCGTGTATGTCGCCACCTTTGTGTATAGGAGTAACTAAGGACTTTTTCCAGATGGTCGGAAAGCAGCCTTCGGAGATTGATTTTCGATAAATGATGCTAAGCGGAATTGAAAAATCTTTATGCAGTTTACTGATAAGAATTGGATGCACTTTATCATGGCCAGCACCCTTGTTAACGTCCACAGATTGAAATAGCTTTGAGACCTGGCCTTGTGAGATTTCAATTGTTGAGATGTTCACTAATGAGGTGCCGTCTAGAGCGACATGAGACGGCGGCTCCTCACTGGTTACGAAAACTGAATTAAAATAATTATTAAACATATTGCAGATGTCTAACGGATTCGTCAAGGTTTCATTACTATACATTTTACATATAGTGCTTATATGTAAAATGTATAGAAAAAAAAGAAAGAAAGAAGGCTAGGCTAGCATTCGAAACGTCCACCTTTTTAACCCTGCATATAGGTACCTAGATAAGCCAAGTTCAACCGACAAATCTTTTTACAGCAACAATATTTTACGTAGTATTTATCATGCAAGCATTTATTTTCTAACAGAACACGCACGACAAGACTCATCCAAATTACATTCACAGATGGAGATAGATACTTACATTACACCACATCTCAACATGTTTTTTCTAAAAAAAAATAGTCATCATGAATCATGTGTCGCGTAGAAATTGGATAAAAAAATAAGAATTCTAAAAAAATGTTCCATAAACCAACTTACCTTAAATATTTTTCCACAATCCTCTACTAAACACTTGGAAGTCTTTTTATCTTCCGCTAATTCAAAGTAGCGAAATACTGAATTCTTCCTCGTACGACCCATTATTTGGTTGGTAGTATTTTTCTTCGGTAGGTATGCAAACTAGATTTTTCCACGTCACGTCTTGTCGCGTTAGTTAAACCGAACTATTTAATTAAAATGAAAATCATTCATGTCATCTGCTGGCTGGGGATGCAGTGTTGCCACTCAGTCAAAGGGCGTGGAACGGGGGAGAGAACCACGCCGGGCCGCCGCCCGCGCCGCGCCGGCTAAGCTCAGCCAGCTAGGTTTGTTGCAGGGTTTGGCAACAATGCATCATAACGAAAAAAGTATCAGTACTTTTAACGTTAATTGTCAACCTCATATATTGGATTGCATACTGAATTACCGATACTTGTAATTAACGTTAAAATTTTAACATTATGAAAGTACCGGTAATTACCATAATTCATTGTGTGAATTTGGTAACGGTAACAAGCCCTGGTTTCAGGGTTTTCCTACGATTTTGACTTATATGCAAGCAAACAAAGCGATAAAATCCCTGAGAACAGTGCAAACCTAAGTACAAGCAGCAATGTGGTTCTACGTCTGACAGAAAGTGTGCCCACACATCTAAATTACAAAATCTTCTTCGACAATTAGTTCACAAGCGTAGACCTTGTGATATGCATGCATAATAAAGGAATTTTACCCCTGGGCACTGTTCGGGCTAATAGACTTGGAGGGGCTAATATTCCTACAAAAAAGAACTGTCCAGAGTTAAATAAGAAAAACCTCTGTTTACTCTTATTTTTACTTAGAAGCACTTAAGAGAAACGTAATAGATCGCGTATTGGTTGGTCTGCTTCCCGAGCCGGTATGTGGAGCTTGCGCCGGCGATCGGAGTTGTTGGCTCGGTCCTCTCCGCGCGTCGTTCCCCTCGCTCGCCCGGACAATAGAATTCCTGCGCCTTGGGTGGTCTGGTGGCGTGATTTGCGGTTGCCCGTGTTATAAGCGGAAGCGTTTTAACACCGCTTTCAAGTCATGAGCGATTAGATCGCTACAGTACTCCCCTGCCGAGACCGATACTACGGTCGATAGTAGTCTGGGAATCTTACTGTTCGTCCGCTTTTTGTCTTTCGCTCAGTGGTTGTGTTGGTCGTTGGCTGCTGGGCTGCTGGTTCGTCTCTCGTGATGTAGGCGGGCTTCAGGCGGTCGATGGAGACCGTCAGCTCTTTGCCCGCTACTTCAATGTCATAAGTTTTTTCTTTCCGCCTGATTACTTTGTGAGGGCCGGTGTAAGCTGCTTGTAGTGGCCTTCGTGCTGGTCCTTGACGTAAAAATACGTGACTGCTGGTGCGAAGGTCTTTGGGTACATAGAATGTGCGGTTTGAATGCAATGGTGCTGGTTGGGGCGACAGCTTGGCTATGTGGCATCGTAGACGGCTTGCGAAGTCGGTGATGTCAACTGAGATGTCCGAAGAAGCGAAAAACTGGCCTGGCAAGCTTAGTGGCTCGCCATAGACCAGCTCTGCTGTAGAAGCCTGGAGGTCGTCCTTCCATGCCCCTCGCATGCCTAGGAGAACGAGGGGTAAGGCTTCGGTCCAGTTAGTGCTGGTGTGGCAGGTGATAGCAGCCTTGAGTTGCCGGTGTAGCCTCTCCACGAGACCATTTGCTGCAGGGTGGTAGGCTGTCGTGGTATGATGAACGGCGCCCACCAGGGCAGCCATGGATTTGAAGAGCTGGGACTCGAACTGCCGTCCGCGGTCCGTGGCGATGTGCTCGGGACAGCCAAAGCGGGCTATCCAGCCCGACACGAAGGCAGCTGCGCAGGTGGCAGCAGTGATGTCCTGCAGGGGATACGCCTCAGGCCAGCGCGTAAATCTATCGATGGCGGTGAGACAGTACCTGTAACCATTGGAAATAGGTAAGGGTCCTACAATGTCTAAGTGGACATGGCGAAAGCGTGCTGATGGCAGTTTGAATTCTGCTAAAGGAGCTGTGGTGTGCCTGTGCACCTTGCTTTGCTAGCATGGTACACATGATTTGGCCCAAAGTCGACAGTCCTTTCTAATTCCAGGCCAGACGAACCGTTCTGTGATCAACCTGACTGTTGATTTGACACCTGGATGGCTACAATTGTATAAGCTATTAAAAACTATACGCCGGAATGCTGGACTGATGTATGGCCTTGGTTCGGGAGTGGAAACGTCGCAGTAAATTGGTACCTTTGAATGTTGCGTCTGGACCTTCTTCAGTTTCAATGCTGAGCCGTTCTGAAGTATGTTTGACAGTTCGTCGTCATTTTCTTGTGAAACTGCTAGTTACTGGTAATCGAGGGGTGATGATGTGCTGCTGATGGCTTCAATTCGCGATAAAGCGCCAGCTACTGTATTCTCCTTTCCTGCAATGTACCTGATATCTGTAGTGAATTGACTAATGAAGTCTAAATATCTGAACTGCTGAGGTGAGCATTTATCACGCCTTGTGCTGAAAGCAAACGTTGTGGTCAGTTAGTACAATGAACGTACGAGCTTTTAGCATGTGTCTGAAGTACCGGATAGCTTCGTATATCGCCAATAGCTCCCTGTCGTAAGGGCTGTACTTCTTTTGTGACGGGCTGAGTTTCCTTGAGAAAAATGCCAAGGGTTCCCATGCATCTCCGTTTCTCTACCGCAACACTGCGCCAATGGCTGTATCAGAGGTATCCGTCTGGACAGATAATTCAGCATTCATGTCTGGGTGTGCTAGAAGTGCGGCTTGGGATAGACTTGCCTTACATTTTTCGAAGCTGTTCAAAAATTCTGGGGTCGCGTCAACAGGTTGCGATCCTTTTGTTTTGGGTCCAGCTAAAAGTGCGTTAAGCGGCGCCTGCAGTAGTGCTGCACCTGGGATGAATCGACGGTAGAAGTTAATCATCCCTAGGAAACGCCGTAATTCCTTGACAGTCCTGGGTATGGGGTAGTTTTTAATGCTGTCTACCTTCGTCTCCAGCGGACTGATTCCTGCCTCGGAGACTGTGCATCCTAAAAATGAAACTGTTTGCTGGCCAAACACGCACTTAGCTGTATTGACAAGGACGCCGTAGTCTTGAAGGCGCTGGAAGAGAAGCCTTAGGTGCCGTGTATGTTCGGCCTCAGATGCTGAATAGATTAAAATATCGTCGATGAACCCGTAGCAGAAATCGAAGTCATGCAGAACTTCGTCGATAAAACGCTGAAAAGTTTGCGCAGCATTGCGCAAACCGAACGTCATGTACGGAAACTCGAAGAGTCCGAAGGGTGTTGTGATTGCAGTCTTCGGTATGTCGTCAGCATGGACTGGTAATTGATTATATGCTTTAACCAGGTCTACGGTGCTGAATACCCTCTTACCTGCCAGCTGGTAAGCGAAATCTTGTATGTGCCGAACTGGATATCTATCCGGTATGGTTCTCGCGTTCAGTGCTCTGTAATCCCCACAGGGTCTCCAGCCGTCATCCTTTTTACGTGCCAGGTGCAACGGGGAAGACCAAGCACTTTCTGATCTGCGTGCCGTTCCACTTTGCAGCATATCTTCGATCTCTCGTTTCGCAATTTGCAGTCTCTGTGGGTCAAGGCGACGTGGACGGCTGAAAACTGGTGGGCCAGGAGTAGTCCTTATGTGATGGACCGTCCTGTGCTTTGGCATGGTGTGCTTACCTGCTGGGCGGGTGAGGTCTGGATACTCTCTGAGCAGCTTGTGGTAGACTGTATCTTCGATGATAGTCCGTACTGATGATATTGTTTCCAAGGCTCCATTCCGTGTTGCGGCGATGGTGAGGGAAGTGATGCCGTCGACCAGACGATTATTGTGGCAATCGATGATTAAGTTATAGTGACTCAGGAAATCGACGCCTATGATCGCCTTGGATACGTCTGCAATAGTGAAACGCCAACTAAATGCTCTCCGTAGGCCCAGATCCAACATGAGGTGAAGATGACAGTAGGTAGCTATGGAACTGCCATTTGCTGCATACAGCTGGTACTTTGCCTTGGCGTTTGTTGACGCCCGAACGGCTGATCTCGGATACACACATAGGTCCGAACCTGTGTCTACTAAAAACTGTACCTTGGTTTTCCTGTCGGTGACAAATAGACGGCCTGGCAATACGGAGCAAACATTTGCGGGAATTAAATGTTGCTTGGGTAGTTTTTCGACGACTTGAAGCTGCAAGGTGGCTTACAGTTGTTGGCTTTGGTACCAAACTGGAAATGGTACCAGCAGTGTGGATGTCCCTCGGGTCTCTCCTTAGACCTGTGACGTGAACGGGATCTGGAATGCCGACGGTTATGATTGTATAAGTAGGAGGGTTTTCTTTTCCCGTGATGCCGAGATCCGCTTAATCAGTTCCTTTTTAAATTGAATGTACTTATCTGTTCTGGGCGGGTTGATCAGCATGTCCCTCATTGTGCGCGCGTACTCCTGGTCAAGCTGTGCTGAGACGAAATTAAATTTAGTGACGTCGCTAGTAATATTCGACAGTTCGAATTGATTCTCGATTTGTGCGAACCATACCTCCGGTTCCTCTGGCCAAAATGGTGGTATTCGTACGCCGACTCGAAATAATTCGCCTCCGCTTGTACTTGGACCACCGCCTACCCTATTATTTGTCGCGTCTCTGTATTCGTCCTCGTTACCTCTTACTCCGTGATATGCCATGTTGTTCAGAGTCGGGAGTCACCAGTGAGGGATACCGGTCGAGCTCCGGGAATCGAACCCGGGATACCAACCTTCAACTATGCCTAAATCAATTACTAACTAAACTAATCTAAATACCTAACCGTGAATATATATATAAGAACGAGCTAATCCTATACACATAGAAATCCCTATGTACACTATAAACTTAGGTTCCCGAATATACCTAACCTATGCTAACCTAAGATACGACTAACTAGTAACTAAAAAAATAACCTAAGTTTCTACTCTATTGCTAAAATTAACCCATTAGGTACTAGCGTGACCATACGATCACGTTAGATGCTATGTATATTTTTGTTAATAAAAAAAAAAGAAATCTTTTTTTTTCGATTACAACATTACGAACGCATAACCCATAGAGATACACTAATGCAGTAGCCACGTTATTCTATACATACATTTGCTTATATATTTATGAGTTAAAAATGATACCGGATGTGAAAAATAGTTTTGTTTCATTCCTTCTCATTTAGTATTAGCATTTGATAAAAGAGATGTACCGGCCCTCTAGACAAGGCGGTAACAAAAAAAGTATTAAGGGTAGTTAATAAAAGAAAACCAGGCAGAATTACAATATCGTTTATTCGGTTCTGTAGGTACCAACCAAGAGAACCTCAGGGGGTGGGAATTCTAATTTCACAACCGACGCACTACTAAAGTCTCTATAAATCAAACCGCACTATCCTTGGTTCGCAGCAGTAGTCTGTAGTCAGGGTCACGTCGCGGCAGGCAGACGCGAAGCAGCCGGATAGGTTCTTGGTCTGGTGAAGAACGGCGATCTTCAAAAGCAACCACTTCTTAGCGGAAGTTTGAACCCTGAAATCCATTAACATTGGCCATTTCAGAAATGTCTAAGTTTGCAGTCTGACTGCGACATCAACCTAAAGGCTAGGCGGATGGAAAGATTTAGGCAAGAAATAGAAATTAATGATGAGGCAGTCAAGCGAAATGAATCCTAAACTAACATTACAAAGTGCAAGCGACCTACACAGAAAACAATTAGGCACTTAAGGCGCCGAACACAAGGAACACATTTCATACATTTAATTAGTTTCGTATCTTAAAATGTAAGTTGGGGAAGTTATAAAGTTTTACAAACCTACAGAATAGCAATAATTAATAATAGGTAATATTTCACAAGTAACTAAAGAATACGCAAAACATTATGACCGTTAGGGGTCATGCGAGGTCATGGCACAATGACATACCAAAAGTTGCGTGCGTTGCTTGCAATAAGTAATTCATTTCAAAACACCCTTATGAACAGAATTTAACACAATGAAAGACATGAAATAAATAAATGAATTATGCACTCCTCATACAAGCACTAGAATTAATGAGTTATGCAAAAGACTTACTTAGGTAAACAGATAAGCACTAAAACAAGGTTCTAGGTTTCTAGGTTCTTTTTTTTGCTGGGGGGTAGTCATAAAATCACAACATTTATTTTGCAGCTCTGAACTTTTTATTTATTAATAATAGTAAACTCTGCATTTTTTTATATTACATATGTACACTTAAATGTCCAGTTAATCCTTAAACCTACCAGCAATTAAACTCTCACCATCCTTTACAAAATCTCCATTAATATAAGAAACAATCACCACTCAACAAACAATGGACTCCGTAAAACAAACATTTGTGGAAATGCAAGAAATGTTCTTGGCCAGACTCTCAAAATTTGAAAAAGATGCTTTCACAAACAAAGCTACTTCTTCAGCGACATCATCCAATCTATACATGGAGTTTCAGGAGTTCAAGACTTTCATTTTGGCTTCACTAACACTTCTTCAGCAGCAACTTGCTCGACTTCTTGGCCACAAACTGTGATAGGCTGGAAATGCAGCAGCGTAGAAAGATTCTGCTGATCCATGGTGTACCCGAAGACAGTAAAGAAGAACCTGCTTCTGTTGCTTCACAAGTCTTTCAGGGCAAAATGAAGCTTGATAATATCTCAGAAAGCAACATAGCCCGCTGCCATCGTCTAGGCAAAGCCAAAGAAGGTAAAACAAGACCTCTGCTTGTCAAATTTAAAGACCTTACAGTCCGGGACCGGGTGTGGTCAAGCAAAACTTCACTGAAAGCCTCCCGAATCACTTTGTCGGAATTCCTAACAGCAGTGCGGCATAATATCTTTATTGAAGCCCGCAAGCGCTTTGGCATATCAAAATGCTGGACCCGCGGCGGATGTGTGTACGTGCTGGGAGCCAACGATGTTCGCCACCAGATTGTAACCAAGGCTGATTTAGATACCATAGCAGCTAATATGCCAATTTCATCTCCTACGAGCAGCCCAGCTACACAAAATCAACCAACGACAAAAACAGTGGCTGCGACGAAGCGAAGAGTCTTACGGAAGTAGACATTAGTTTCCAATTATGGTTCGTAGCTATTTCATATAATCTATTATTTTGTTTAAACGTAATTTATTGATCACCCTCATGTTTGTTTATAGATTTTGTAGTTTTTTTTTATATTGTTTTTGTTTGTCATAGCTGTCACTGACAGACTATCACTGACCTGACAGTGACTTACACTGTGAGCACTGACAGTTGGTTATTGAGTGCGTTCATATAGTCTGTTTTCTTTGAATGTGCATTTGTAAAACACTTTTCTTATCTTACTTTTTATTTTGCATTACTGTTATACCTAATTATAGCTGGTAGGTTAAATTATAGTAAATTAAGAGTTAAAATTTTATTCATATATATATTTATATAAAGTTAATTAGTATTATATGTATAAGTAGTTTATAATTAATAGTATATTATACAATAATATGTCTTGCACTAATAGTAGCGATGATCCTAACCAGTTTTATGACTTTTTATCTTGTTCGTCTCATGGATTGGACAGCTCCGATAGCTATCAAAGTTCTTTCTTACCATTATCTACCAATATAGATTCTCAATTCTCAGGTTTACTGAAAAATTTCAACGTCCTTCATATTAACGCCCAGAGTATCCCGGCTCATTACTCAGATATGCTGGCATCATTTGACTGTAAGAATGTTCATGCAATTTTAATTTCCGAAACGTGGATGAAACCCTGCTTGCCTTCCATTTCATACGCCTTACCAGGTTTTCAAATGATACGCAATGATCGTACTGATCGCACAGGTGGTGGGGTTGCTATCTATCTTCGTTCTAATATGGCTTTTAAAATAGTCAAAAGTTCAACACACCCTTTAAGCGACACTAATCCCATAGAATACCTATTTATTGAGGTCGCGATGGGTACTACCAAAGTCCTTCTAGGAGTTGTCTACAGCCCTTCTCCTACAGCAAACTATTTCCCGATGTTTGAAAAGCTGCTAGAGGATTTGGTACCCCTCTACAGCCACACAATTATAATGGGTGACTTCAATACATGCCTTTTAAAAAAAGATTCCCGGGCGAAAAAACTAAATTCTTCAGTCAATGCATGCAACCTTAATATTTTGCCATCTTCTGCAACTCATTTTTTTCCTAACTCTGTTCCGTCCCTACTAGACCTAATAATTGTATCCTCACTTGACCATGTAGTACATCATGGACAAATCGAGGCTGATGCTTTTTCATATCATAACCTGATATTTCTATCTTACAAAATCAAACCCTCCAAAGCTAAGCCTCAAATCCTGATGCAAAGAAATTTCGATGGAATTAATTTAGAAAACTTGCTTAATGACGCACACGAAGTCAACTGGTCTGAGGTCCTAAATGCTGACACACCTGATTTGCAAATAGAAATGTTTAACTCCCTGCTCTTGCAGCTTTATGACCGTCATGCCCCAGTTCGACCGGTGAAAATGAAACATCTTCCTGCTCCATGGCTAGATGACCAAATAAAATCGATGATGAAGAAACGTAATCGTGCTCGTGTTAAATATAAACACAACCCCACCGATGAAAATCACGAGAAATATTGTCTGTTACGAAATCGCTGCAATACTATGTGTAGGGATGCACAACGACGCCATATCCATAAATCCGTTTCAGATGGAAATCCAGCAAAAGTCTGGAATTTTCTAAAGAGTATAGGTGTTGGCAAAAACAAAACTGCAAAGCTTCCTGATCATTTAGATTTTAATTCACTTAATTCACATTTTGCAACTCCAGGTGATTTTGATGCCTTTATCAAAGCCAAAACCCTGAATCAGCTTTCATCTTTGCCCACACCTTCTTATGAATCCTTTAATTTTACTCAATTTACTGAATGTGATGTTAAGAGAGCTATAAAATCCATTTCATCTAATGCAGTCGGGTCTGACCTTATTAGCCGCAAAATGGTCCTCATTTTGCTTGACTTTCTCCTCCCTATCATTACGCAGATCCTAAACAACTCTATATCATCCAATAAATTTCCAACTGCTTGGAAGGAAGCAAATATTATACCTCTGCCCAAAACTCCTATACCTACTATGCCACAAGACTTCCGACCTATTTCTATCCTGCCATTCCTGTCGAAAGTCTTAGAACGCCTTGTCCATTTCCAATTAAACTCCTTTCTTATAAAAAATAACTTACTTAACCCACTTCAATCCGGCTTTAAAACTGGACATAGTACAGTTACGGCACTGGTGAAGATAACGGATGATATTCGCATGGCTATGGAATCTAAGCAATTAACAGTATTAACCCTGCTTGATTTTAGCAATGCTTTCAACACCGTTGACTTTTCCATACTGTTAAAATTGCTTAGGTCTCTTAACATATCTCCATCAGTTATTGACTGGTTTCATTCTTACTTGTGTGGGCGTCGGCAACGTATCGTAGTTGGAGACACTATTTCTGCTTGGTGTAACAATGAAGCTGGCGACCCTTAAGGTGGCGTGTTGTCTCCACTCCTTTTTTCTATTTTTATCAATTCTATAACTAGTAATTTATCTTCTTCCTACCATATGTATGCAGACGATCTCCAAATATACATACAGACCACACTTGAAAACCTACCACAAGCGATAACGACTATCAATCATGATCTCGCTAAAATCTCGTCCTGGAGCGACAGCCACGGTTTGACTGTTAACCCGGCTAAAACCCAAGCAATCATAATTGGAAGCCCGAAAATAACGAAGCAAATTGACTGGACATTATGCCCGCATATTATGGTAAATGATGTCAAAGTGGATTTTAGTAAATCGGTGAAAAACCTTGGAATATTCTTTGACAGCAATCTAACCTGGAAAAACCAAATTGATGCAGTGAGCAGGAAGATGTTTGCAGCAACTTTTTCTCTAAAACGATTGCGAAATCTCCTACCAACTTCCACCAAAATTTCTATTGCAAAGTCCTTATTGTTTCCTATCCTTGACTACGCAGACACTTGCTATCTTGATATTACGGAAGATCTACTTAATAAACTTGAGCGGCTTCAAAATCTATGCATAAGGTTCATATTTAATTTACGTAAATACGACCACGTTTCTGAATATCGCACTAAGCTCAATTGGCTTCCAATTCGTTTTCGCCGGAATACTCACCTTCTCTGTCTTTTATATCGCACGCTGTTCAATCCTTCCGCACCAAACTACTTAAAAGCAAGATTTGAATATCGCCACACACACCACGATAGACAATTACGATCTACCAATAACTTTATGCTAGCCACACCTCTACATAAAACCGAATTTTATAAAAAATCCTTCACGATTTCAGCCGTGTCACTGTGGAATGAACTGCCTCTTGCGATCAAACAGGCTCAAACAATTAACATATTCAAAAGACTGGTTAAGACACACTTTCTTGGAAAATCTATGACATAGTAATCTATTAATTATTATTATATCATAGTATATACTATTTAGTATACTTATATGTATGTATTTGTGTGTATGTTTATTTATAATATATTTATTGGTTTTTTATGTCTGTATAGTGTTTATGTACCTTTAATATGTATTAATATATTATTTATATGTATTTAGTTCTTTAGTTTTTAAGTTCTAAAATGTATCTTTTAAATTATGTCACTGTAAATTATCCTTTAACACAACCCAGGGTTGTCTGGAAGAGATTGTCTGTAGATGATAAGGCCGCCTATTGTGCACTGTACCTATTATATTTTTAATAAAGTTATGTCTTACTCCATGTGTACAATGAAGAATAAATAAATAAATATATTGCAACACTCACCCGATTTTGGGGTTAAATGGCACACTCACTACAGTTTAAAACACAGTTTAGAAATGAGTAGGTTTTTCACTCGGAGGTGATGCGACCTTGCGTACAAACAGCTTGGCAGGGACTCGCGAATGTTCGAACGGAACGAGAGAGTGAGTTAGCAACGCATTAAACAGAACCACTCTCATCGTTCAGTAGAACAAATAAAAAAGTAGTCTAGGTATATATTTTATATTTTTGTGTATTTGTTAAATTAGTTTAGTTATTAAGTTCATTTTAAAGTAGTATTTAATATTATGTAAGGATAGAGTAACGAACCGTTACAGAGACAACAATATTTTAGTTGTTGCTCATAATGGCAACATTTTGGTTGTGACGTAATGAAGTTGTAGGTAAGTGCCGTGCCGCCATATTGAGCTCCGAGTTTTGTGGTAGTTGTTTTTGAGATTTGTGATAAAGTTTGGAAGATTTTACCTTTAGAACTGTGTTTACAAGTTTAAGAATATCAAATCAACATGCCTGGGTGTTGTATTGTGCAATGTGGTGCAAGGAAAAACGAAAATGGGCCTCAATTGTCTTTGCACAGGTTAGTAGCCGGTTTTTGTGCATTAATACATAAAATAATATACTTTAGGATGCAAAAATTGCTAGGCAATCATGAATGTATGCCTGAAGTATTGATATTTATCTTTATTTCCGCCTTACAGACTATTTTTTATACCATAATTTCAGTTGTTTGTTTACAATAATAAGTCATGTTGAAATAGTGTTGTATCGTTGTTGTAACAGTTACCGATATTAGTTCCTCCTCTATGCTGGAACTGATACGCTATTAGTATAGAACGTGAGCTTTACTTGTAAACATAAATAAAATATGCATATTATTTACATTATTTAAGGTTTCCGAAAAATGAAGTATTAAGGAGTAAATGGTTAGAGGCTATTGGTGAAGAAAATATTAATCCTAGACATAAAAATTGGTATGTCTGCTCACTTCACTTTGATGAAAGTTAATATTGTCTTAAGTTTTCGCGATTCATACTATTAAATTAAACACTTTTTTTATTTAATTGATGAAAGTTGTTTCAATAGAACACTTGATAAAACACTTTTTAACCGGATTTATCGCGTATATTTACATTTTAAATTTTGACTCGACGTTTCGGTGTCTTTGCAGACCCCGTGGTCACGAGCGACTGAGGTGTCAAGCGTCGGATTGATAGATTGAAAAAGTTATACATCATCATCTCCATCTGTTTCTCAGTCTTCGAGCGTAGCGTTCTGGATTGACACAAAACGAGCTGACAGTATCTTGAGTTTCAGGTCGTGCAGCTTGCTGGATGTTAGATTTAATACTTTTCAGGATAGCGTCCCATGTCGGTGATAGTTTCCAACCATCTTCTCTATTGAAATTAGGGTGTTTTTTAATTTCAATCGCTTCTCTGATCATTCTAGGAATGTAATGCTTCTCTCTAGATAAAATTTTACAGAGTCAAACCTTAAGTAGTGGTTGGGCTTGTCCATGGAATGCTCACAAACTGCAGACTTTGAAGCTCTTCGATTTTTAATATCAGCTATGTGTTGTTTTACGCGGGTTGATACGTTTCTTTTGGTTTGACCAATGTAGGAAAGCCCACAGCCGCAGTCAATCTTGTAAACACCTGGGTCTTGTAAAGGGATGCTGCATTTAACTGAGCGAAGATGTTGACTTATTTTTGAATTAAGTTTAAATATTGTTTTTATTGAAGCGCGCCTAAGAATGTTTGAGCTTTTATCTGTGACACCCTTTACAAAAGGTAAAAATGCAGGTTTGCGTTCGACTGTCTGCGGCTTCACGTGGTCACTGCGGCGGCGACGAGGTGGTTTGAGGCCGTTTTCACGAAGCACCTTGACAACAAAAACGGATGAGAATAACCCGATTAACAAATGATGACTAAATAATTAAGGAAAAAAAAATTATTAGTTACCTATTTTTAAAGTCAATTATTATAATGAAAACCTTTGTTGGTATTTTATTAAAGAAAATATTACATTATTTCTTTTTAATTCGATAAACGTTTTTGTTTTTATTTTATTTTAAAAGCTGTTGTGATTATATGATAAAATATTGATTAAGATTGTTAATTAAATTTTTTTTAAGTATAACATGATAAAGCTTTTTCTGTTTGTTTCTAAAAAGTTGTGATTGAGACACTATTTTTTTTGTTTTTAACCCAAATGGTTAATAAATGCAACATTTTATTTCAATAATGTGAGATTTATTTCTTCTATTTAACTATATTTACTTATTCAATTAAATACATCCTATAAAGGCAAATTACTGTATCGTATAGTACATTTTTATGTCTTGTGACATAATTTTTTAAGGTTGTAAAGGTTAAAAACTGTACCATGAAATACATTTATTAATATTATTACAAAGAATAAATATTACCTTTAATGATTTGAATACAAGTTTTGTTGCTCTATCAAACCAAAACAAATTTCTAAGTTTCTCATTAAAGTAGTTAATTTATAATTAAAATTTAAAAAACGGCTGTGTCCACCATAAAAATACCTACACAATGATACTAACTGGTTAATATTAACTGGTACTACTGGTTTCGTCCACTTAATATTATCCAAAAGGCAAAAAACTGTTTGAGAACTACTTTTACTCTTTTCTCAAAACAATATTTTTGAGAATACAGTATTGTGCCTTTGCACGACAGTCTAGTGTTAAATACTTTGCCGTCGAATTTGTTGGAGTCTTACCAACATAGCTAAGAGTCTATCTCTATAATTAAAAAGTTCTTAATAGAAAATAATCCACAATTTTCTTTTTAAATACTTAACTAAAAATAATCGCATGAGTGTTAACGTGCTGTGTAATAATTATACATATATTTAAATTGTAAACAACATTTGTAATATTATCAAATGTTGTTTACAATTTAAATATATGTAATTTTTGGGGACTGAAAACTGCTCGCGTCCGCAAGGTTTAGCCCTCGATGCCTTGTACGTGGTCCCTGGGTGGTGCTAAACGAGCAGTAAAATCTGGTGGTAGGCTTCGGCCGTGGCTTGTCACCACCCACTAGACAAAACCATGCCGCCAAGTAACCTAGTTGCGTTCCGGCATGATGTCTAGTGTAGCCATTGGGGAGGATAGGTCTGAGTAATCGTGCTGCATCGGAGAACTGTTTTCAACTCGTAGGACTGTTTTCACTCACCGGGTGACTCGTTTTGGAGGGTAGCGGGATCCGAAGCACGGTGCACCGCTGGCCGACCGCAGGTAGTAGGGGGCCCAAGTAGCATGCCAGCCACATGCAAAAGGCTGCCCCGCCACCTCGCGAAAAATCCCGGGAGGCTCCATCGTGCCGGCTGGCGACCGGTTTGAGAGGTCCCGATGGCGAACTCGGGGGGGTTCGGGCGTCCCCGCAGTCTCCAAGCGAGTTTCCCAAAGGTGCGTTACCCCTATCGAGTTGCTTGGTTCCATTTGCAGCACTTCACTCAACTTCTGTTCTCCTCCCTATTCACTCCACTCCAAAACTTATGAAAGGTCCAAAGAAGAGTAAGGTAACACAGCGGTTGCACTTCCTCTCGTTTAAAGTGCACTTCTGTAACATCCGAGGAGTGCACTCCAATCTCAATGATGTCCACCACCACCTCGAGACGGAGAGACCCCACCTACTCTTCCTAACGGAGACGCAGATCTGTGATCCGTCAGACTCGGCATACCTCTGTTACCCAGGTTACATCCTGGAGTCCAAATTCCACCCGCACGCCGGAGTGTGCATGTATGCCAGTGACAAGATCTGTTGTCAGCGTCTCCGTTACTTAGAAGTGCCGGACCTTTCAGTTATGTGGGTTCACATTGATTCCGGCCTAGACCAAATGGTATACGCTGGTATTTATCGGTCACACAGCGGAGATAGGGAGACAACAAGGCTTATGGACTATCTCAGCAGTACAGCGGACAAGGTTCATCAACGTTTTTCCACAGCGCAGTTGGTGTTCCTGGGGGATTTTAACGCACACCACGGACAGTGGTTATACCCGTTTCAGGACACTGACCATGCTGGTAGAGAGGCTTTTAAGCTTTCGCTCACTCATGGCCTCTCTAAGCTTGTTGACGAGCCTACGCGCATCCCAGACGTTGCTGCCAACACTGCTTACTGCCTGGACCTTCTGCTGACAACCGATCCCGACAGATATTCGGTGTCCGTCACTGCACCCTTAGGGACATCCAATCACTGTCTGGTGAAATCTGTATCGCAGTACTCGCCACCTGACACCCGACCAAGTGGTTCTAGGCGAGTATGGTGTTACAAGTCGGCAGATTGGGATGAAATGCGACATTTCTTCGCATCTTATCCGTGGCGGCAAGCTTGTTTTACATCAACCGATCCATCGTGCTGCGCTGATGCAGTCTCAAGTGTGATAGGTCAAGCAATGGAGTTCTTCATTCCCTACGCTGATCTATCCCTTGAAACCAAAGCTCGCCCATGGTTTAGTGCTGAATGCTCTTCCGCTGAAAAGCGTAAGCGAGAAGCGTACAAAGCCTGGGCAACCGCTCGCAGAAGCAAAGCCGATGACTCGCATGAACACAAGAAGAGGTACAATGCTGCCGCCAAGTCCTGCAAGAAGGTGATCAAAAGAGCTCGTTTCGCCCACATAGGCTGTATTGGAGACAGAATAGCGTCATACCCCTCGGGAACCAAAGCTTTCTGGTCCCTCGCCAAGTCGGTCGAAACGAACTTTTGTCGCCCATCGCTGCCGCCACTGCGGAAACCTGACGGTTCGGTTCCGGCGGATTTATTTGCCAATATCTTTGCGGAAAATTCTCGTCTAGATAGCCAAGGAAAAATCCCACCCCAATTACCTCAGTTCGGTCCTACAATGGGTACCGTTCATATTCGCCAAAAGGAGGTTCTTAAATGCTTGCTGCACCTAGACGAGAATAAGGCTAGCGGTCCAGATGGTATTCCTGCAGTGGTGTTGAAACGCTGCGCAGCTGAGTTGTCTCCCGTTTTGACGCGTCTCTATAGACTTTCTTTGGAATCTGGTAAAGTCCCAAAATCCTGGAAGCTGGCTAACGTACAACCAGTACCGAAGAAGGGAAGCCGTGCTGATCCTGTCAACTATCGACCAATCTCAATCACTTCCATACTTTGCAAAGTCATGGAACGTGTATTGAACAATCGACTCCTGGCATACCTCGAGACCAACGAGCTCCTAAGCGATAGCCAATATGGTTTCCGCAGTGGACGCTCGACCGGCGATCTTCTCGTGTATGCCACACACTTATGGAGTGAGGCCTTGGAGGGTCATGGTGAAGCAATAGCTGTTTCCTTAGACATATCCAAGGCCTTTGACAGGGTCTGGCATGATGGTCTCTTAAGCAAGCTTCCAGCATATGGCATACCGACCGGGCTCTGCGACTGGATATCTGATTTTCTGAGGGAACGGTCGATTCGAGTAGTCTTAGACGGCTACTCCTCTGACCTAATGGCGATTAATGCCGGGGTACCTCAGGGATCTGTTCTCTCTGCTACTTTATTCTTGCTGCACATTAATGACCTCCTAACTGATGACAGCACTGTTGTTGAGAGATATATATCCAATGCGCCCATGAAATCCAGGTTTTGAGAAAGTCTATGATTGAGCGCGTTGATTCGACCTTGCGGAATGTGTCCGATTGGGGCGAATCTAACCTGGTCAAATTCAACGCCTCCAAAACACAAGCGTGTCTATTCTCCGCAAAAAAGAGCACCTTTACTTTTACGCCCACTTTACAGAATGTATCTGTTTCCATCACCGACCAACTAGGGCTTTTGGGCGTCACTATAACGTCCAAATTAAACTTCGGACAACAAATTGAGTCTATGGCAAAAACGGCTTCAAAAAAATTGGGTATCATCTCGAAGGTCCGGCGGTACTTCAGCCCTGAACGGCTGCTCAACTTATACACAGCCCAAGTGAGGTCGTGCATGGAGTACTGTAGTCACCTTTGGGATGGTTCTGCCAAATACCAGCTCGAAGCGCTAGACTCTGTTGACCGAAGAGCCCGTAAAATCATAAACAACAACAACCTTACAAATAAAAGAGCATCGTCGTAAGGTTGCTTGATTGACAGTATTTTATCGGCTACATTTTGGTGAGTGTGCGAGTGCTCTTTTTGACCAAATTGAACCCACCCCTTTTTACCACCGGACTACCAGACGCAGACAGAACTTCCATCCCTATATAGTGGATTTACCAAGAAATCGAACAAAACGCTTCGATGGTTCCTTTTTGGTACGGAATGCCAAGGAGTGGAACAATCTGCCTGCGTCTGTTTTTCCTGACCACTACAGTCCTGGAACTTTTAAGTGTCGAGTGAATAGGTTTCTCGTGGATGGACGTGTAACACCATAGTCTTCATGCGCACTTTCCATCAGGTGGCATGGAAGACAAACGCCCTATCCTTACAATATAAAAAAAAAAAAACAAAAAAACAAACGAAATAGTAATGTAAGTAACCTACCTATTAATATTTTGTATGAACGAACTCGTCATTCGACACATAAACCTTACGGGTTTTTGTCGATATGACTTTTGTACTCCAATAATGTGTAAATGTTTTGTACAATAACTAATAAAATAAAAAAAAATCAGGAATTTGTAAGTTTATCAAATGGTTTTCACATATTTTTGCTAGAGTTGGTATGAACAAGTCGTAGTAACTCAAAAGGTGCACCTTGACACTGTTTAATGTTACACCCGAGTTAATGATTTTATACTATAAATGATTACATTTTAATAAAAAATAACTAAACAAAACGTTACCATACACGTATCTTAATAATCACTCATGTATGTTTGTATGTATGTAAACGTTTGGAGAAATTTAGATGTGGTATTATTAATAATCTGCCCCTATTAGGAAATCAAGTTGATGTAAATAAACAGTATGGTACATTAAGCACTTGTATCAATAAAGAACATAAAATTGTATTTATTCCAAAAAAAGTTTCTCCAAACCATTGTAAATCATTCAGTGATTGGGCAACCACAGGCATATCAGTAGGAAGCGCCTATATGATCTTTACCATGAGAAGTCATTTAACAAAAGCGATTAACGGAGTAGCTCAAGGAAACGCCCGGGCTGCTGCTAGAATGTTCAGGGAGCAAATAATTAGAAGAGGTGGTCCACTAAATATTGCCGAACATACGTGGGGGTTAAAATTATAGGTATTGAGGTCCCCCACCCCTCAGACTCCGTTTATCCACCATGCGAGTTACACCGTGTATAATTATGCTGATTTCTGTCTTATTTCATTGCAATATAGTTCTAATATAGTCGGAGTTACAGTATAATAAGATACGGAAAGCAATGCTCACCTTGTTCATTATTTTGTGCACTATTTTTAATGTTTTTTTTTCTTTTTCAGATTGTAGAAACTGGGAAAATGAAGGCTTTAAGAGACAAATGTGTCATGCAACAAAAAAAAATTAAACGTCTAAGTGAAAAAATTAGAAAAAGAAACAAGAAGATTGCCAACCTTAATGATATTATAGAAGAACTTCGCAAAAAAAACTGCATAAATGTGGAACAGACTGTCGCAATAGAAGAATTAGCGGGACCAAAAGACTTTTTAAAAAGGCAAATCAACAAGTCTAAAGGTTTACCTTTACCAATTAAATACTCCGAAGAAATCAGGAAGTTCGCATTAACACTACATTTTTTATCCCCAAAAGCCTACAATTATGTAAGACAGACATACAATACATGCTTGCCTTATACGAGAAGTTCTTATTCAGGAGTCAGAAACTCGCTGGAATAGCACATTAGATATGATTAGCAGAGTTTATGAGGTACGAGATGAACTGTCTGTGGTAATCAGTCAGTCTCAAAATGCCCCAGAGAACTTAAAAGCTGAAGAATATGACGTAATAGGAGAAATTCAAAAAATTTTGGAACCGATCCAAACATGCACTGAGGCTATTTCAGGGGATCAATATGCCACAATATCTTTGATAATTCCATTGATAAAAGGCCTATCTCTACAATTGTGCCAACTAGAAAATCAAAATTTTTCGGAGATGTCAAAAACCGTCTTAAACTCTGTAAGATCATCAGTGGCCCATAGGTTGAAACCTTATGAAAAACGAGGGCCTTGCATCATAGCAACCTTACTAAACCCTCATTTTAAAAAACATGGGTTCAAGACAGATAGTGACGTGGATAAGGCAGTTTCTTGCGTTCAACAAGAATATACCGCATATTTGTCGACTCACCGTCTAGGACTTTCGGCTGTAGAAGTTGAAAGTTCTGAGGCATCGACCAGCTCCGAGTCATCCAAACGAAGTAAGTTATCAAATTTGCTTTCTTTCCTGGATAATCCAACACGTGTTCCAAGGAATGCTACTAGTGACGCCATTGTCGACGTTAGGCAATACATAGAAAAGCCAAACATACCGCAAGACGAAGACCCAATCCTCTACTGGCGTAGGAGTCAAAGCCAATTAAAAGAGCTTGCCTTAAAATATCTGTGTATTCCTGGCACTTCGACTCCAGCGGAAAGACTGTTCTCAATAGCTGGTCAAATAATTACAGAAAGGCGAAGTCGTCTAAGTGCGGATCACATTGATGCCTTTTTATTCATTAAACAGAATCATATAATCTTTAAAAACTAAGTATACGGCTGGTTTAGCCACCTAAAGACTACGATTGAGGTACCTTAGAGTGTTTTTATCCATTGATCTGTATACTGCTTGAAAGTTAAGCATTTATTTTATGATTTTTTTAAGTAATAAATAATTTATGTTTTTTTATAGGCCATCGGCTCATTTTTATACGGATATTAAAATGTTTTGATACATTTTTTTAAAATACCTACTTATATTGTTATGAAAAATAGATATATTAAAAATCTAACTTCATTCGATTACAGCGTACGGTACGGACCGAATACAGTAGATGGAGTAATTTTTTTTCCAATTTTATATTTAAAAAAGATTTGATTATGATTAATTAATCTTTATCCAATTTTTTTATTATGATTTTTAATCATTAATTTTTAATCGTTTATCAGATTGACATGGCTAACACTGGTTTATTTTAACAATCGCCTTGTTTTGTTTTTTTTTTTTAAGTCGTTGATCTTAAGCATAAATATAGATGTAATCATGACAATCGAGGACCTTACTACTAATGTGCCTTAACAATTTTTTTTAAAATAAAACTCTATCAATTATTTCTCATGTTTTTTTTTTATTTCTAAAATATCCTCCCAAAAAACTCTGATCTACGGTGCACGGCATTTGTCTTGAGCATCGTCTGTCGATCAAGAACAGGTACTTATTTTCGTGCTGCCGTCAAGTGAATGTTTTCAAGCTTTTAGACGCCAAAGAATTTTATAGAAGTTCGAGATTTTCGTGCCGTCCACGCCACGACTTCTATAGACTTCACTCATATTAAGTTTTTATTGCCAGTAATAAGTGGCGCTACCAAACGATACAATGGTGCACTACCTGGCGGGGTAGTTTTCCGTTTGCATGCGGTGGAATCTACCAACATGCAGTCAGAAAGGGGACCGACGAACTCAGATGGATCTGGAGACGCCGGAGAGTCGGTTTGGAACCCCTTTGAAGAGGAGGCGACCTGAGGATGAGCGGACCATTGCTCTCGCAAGGACTCGATTTGAGCGAGAAGGGCATCCTTCTCGGAGAGAAGGGCTTCTAGAGAACGGCGGCATGTTGGGCTTCCAGTGATTGTTTAACGCTGGACAACTGACTGAAATTAGAAGACAACTGACTGAATTCTGAAGACGAGGGTCGAGCAGATAATTGCTCCTGCAAGGACTTGATGTGAGCGAGAAGGGTGTCCTTCTCGGAGAGAAGGGCATTCTTCTCGGAGAGAAAGGCATCCTTCTCGGATGTGAGTTGTGCTTCCAAATGTCTGATTTTGGACGAATTGGATGCGGGACGAGCGGCTGGTTGCTGCTGTAAGGACTGCTGCAGGGACTCGTTCTGCTGCTGTAAGGAATCGATTTGATTCTGTAGACGGGCTGCGCCGTTTTGATAAGTCTTTTTGAGGCCTTCGAAGGCTATCAACAAACGACGGGAGTTTGCACAATTATCATCGTTACACTGGGTGTGGCGAGACATAATGCTGGGCTGAAAGAAATTCTATCGAAGACAAACTGCGCTGAAAAAAAAAAAAAAAACGACCTAGTACGGACCTATTGCCGGTGAACGGCGGACGATCAGGCTTAGTTGTCACGGTTACGTATCCACCTGACCAGCGATGCTTCGGCCGGCAGCAGTCGGGTCCGCCCTGAAAAGGGCAGATGAATTAGCCCCGACACCACACAACCTCTACAAGAGAAAACTTTCCGAAAGAGCTTACCTTGGCACCTGACCCGCGCGAGTGCGGGGGAGGGAACAAGGGCAGCGCAATACGAACACTCGGGAGCGGCCGCAGACACGACCGTTCGGGAGCGAACGCAAACGGGAAGTGTGCGGTGTCTGGCCTTTTATCGTTTATTGTAACTAATTTTGGATCTCACACAACTCGTACTACACTACCTATTGAACAAGACAAGAAAGAGACAGAAACAATAACATAAAAGTTACCGATACCACCATGTTTAACTTTTTCCCAATTTACCGGTAATAACCTTTAAAAGTAACAATACTACGAATACCGCAACGTCCGCAACTGTAATTTACCGGTAAAAAAATTTACAAGTATCGATACCAGCGTTATCACTTCTTTTAACGATACCTCCACTTGCAAAAAGTACCGGTACCAGTTTTTTAACGGTATTACAAGCCCTGGTATGAAGTACAGATCATTAACAGGGGCAATATAATCTAAACCAATATTCAATTAAATCGATACCATCGATTAAGTCGATTATATTGCTATAATAATTATTATCGATAATATCGATATAATCGATTATATTAGGCACTGAGAATTTTTTTATCGATTAATCGTTTATAATCGATGGTATTGCTGTATAATTGACATCGATAGTATCGATGATATCGAGAATATCGATATTATCGATAGTCTAATCGATAATACGAGTGATTCTGGGTGAACACAATCGATTAATCGATAGCCGATTATTTTGCAACACTAACGAGAACTTTGGCCAAGTGGTACCAGCATGTGAATTGCGAACCAAGATTTACTAAAGAAGCATTTGTATCATTAAAAATGAAAGTACAAGGCAGTGTACATCCTATTGTATGTTCTTTGGTTTTTGATGAAATGGCCATAAGAAAGAGTCTGACTTGGGAACCAAGAGCTCAAAAATATTATGGAAGAGTAGATTGTGGACACAATGTGGATAATGACAGTGCCGAAGAAGCCAGTCAAGCCCTAGTGGTCTTGTTAACTGCCATCAACGATGGATGGAAACTTCCTATTGGGTATTTTTTGATTACCTCTCTCACGGGCGAACAGAAAAGCATCATTCTGCGCACGGCTTTAAAATTGTGCGAAGATGTGGGTGTGAAAATTGTCAGCATTACATGCGATGGACCTGCTGCAAATTTGAGTATGTTCTGTTCTCTTGGCTACGACATTATACGTAATCAAGACGTTACTAGTTATGGTTTAAGAATCTTTATTTCTCATAAGAATTACATAATTCGCTTACTGAGAAACTTTACTAAGTATATAATTTTACAACGAGAGTGATATTATCTTTGGATATATTATCTTGACCATTATACAATTCAAAATTAAGAGAGTAAACAATTTAAAATAAAAAGTGGGTAATTTTAAATAAAGTTGAACAACAAACGTTGAGTGCTAAAAAGACCGAGCGGAACACAGATCTAGAGTAAAAATCAACTTTTAAGAGCGTTAACACTCGCATCCATGCGTTTATTGATCCATCCCACGCAGTAAAATTAATTAGAAATGCGTTTGGCGAATTAGGATTTTTTATTGATTCTTTTGGTCGAAAGGTGGAATTTAAATTTATCAAAGAGTTGCTGGAACTTCAGGAAAAGCAGGGTCTACATCTCGCAACTAAAATTAAAAAATCTCATGTTTTTTATCAAAAACAAAAAATGAAGGTGAAGCTGGCGACACAATTGTTTAGCAGCTCAGTAGCAGACGCCCTGGAGTTTTGCTGCAATGTTTTAAAATTAAAACAATTTGAGAATTGTGATGGCACTATCAATTTTATAAATATAATGAACGACGTGTTTGATGTTTTAAACAGTCATTTCATACGTCCGCCAGGATTTAAAAAAGCTATGTGTCCATCCAATATTGGCTTTATATCAGCTCTATTTGAAGGTGCTACAAATTATATAACAAGTTTAAAATTAACAACAGGTGAACTTCTGATTAATTCTCGCAGAAAAACCGGCTTCATTGGACTTTTAATCGATATGAAAAGCGCATTGGCATTATATAATTATTTAATGGATGAAACAAAAATGCTCAAATACTTACCACTGTACAAGATCAGCCAAGACCATATCGAGCTCTTCTTCTCGGCTGTGAGAGCAAGGGAGGGTTTCAACAATAACCCTAATGCCATGCAATTTCGTGCTGCTTATAAAAAGCTGCTTGTGAGAGCTGAGATAAGGGATGATGGCATTGGAAATTGTACTCCACTGGAACAAGTCAATATATTGACTTGCTCCAGTGAAAATCCAATATTAGTAATAAATGAATTAACTGACAAAAAAAGTTTTGTGGAAATTGTTGAAGACCACAGTGATTTATATGATGAATATATGGAATGCCTATTAAATACTGATACAGATGCGTACACAGATAGTGTGTTAGAATACATATCCGGTTTCATTGTAAAAAAAAATAATGCGTACAATTAAATGTGATGTCTGTATATCTTTATTGATAGGTGAGGAGGACATCAATAGTCTGATTTACATTAAATCAAGAGGTGGTCTTAAATACGCTTCCTCTTGTGTCATAGATATAGTGAAAAAAACAGAAAAAATAATTAAAATTCAATTACAAAAAAAATCGAAGCCAGAATTATACTACCTGTACGTTTTTAAATTCATGTGTGAATTGTACGATTCAAAGTCTTTTTTTCAAGCTGACTCTGATCCGGAGCACAGCAGTAACCACAAATTACTCCTTGTAAAATCAATTATTAAAATCTTCTTAGATATAAGATACAGACATCACGGACAAACAATATACGAAAAAGTATCGCATAGACAGTTTTTGAATAAACTTATATTATTTAGAAACGAATAATCATTATCGCACCAATAAAGAAATTTAAAAAAAACTTTGTTTATTTGTTCTCCACCATCATAACTTTTTCAGGACACCTGGATCAAGTGCGATATTTTATGTTTGAAGACTATCAAGATTCAGTACCCATGTGCTTCTTCGACCTCATCTTCACTTACCATCAGATGAGATTGAGGTCAAACGCGGGCTTAGTCTATAATAAAAATAAATAAAAAGAAAGTGGTCAGTTATTCTGAGTTCAGGTTGCCTGGACCACATTCCTACCTATTGTGTACCTTGAAATATTTTGTTTTCAAATTTTATGCAGAAAAAACTTTCTCAGTGACAAAAAAATTATATATATTTCAATAACTATCTGAAAAAAATTATAGACAACCTGAAGTTAGAATGTCTGAGAATTTTTCTTTTCATGTTTTTTATGTGCCCGTCGAAGTCACGTCTGCATTACCAGTCTAAAGGCCAAACTCGCTTGGCGCGGTTTTTGTCGTTTAACGCGACTGAGCTCTGTTCGCGCCAAGCGAATTTGGCCTTAAGACTGGTAATGCAGACGTGACCTCGACTGTTTCAAAAAAGTTAAGACTGTATCTTCATATTCTCCAAACATAAAATATCGCACTTGGTCCAGGCGTCCTGACGCTCACCTTTTTAACCGATACGTGGCCAATGACGCACCTAGCGCGTCATGAGAAAACTTTCAGGGAGGCCAATGACGCGCCAGGCGCGTCATTATAAAATTGTAGTTAATCAAATTTTTATTCAATTTAAACAAAAAGTCCTTATATTTAACAGGCAAATTAACACATTAGAGACACTAAGACCTGTGGCCACTCGATTTTTTGGAAAAATTAAATTTTCAGGGGTCGTCAACCATTTGCAATAACAGTTTAAAATTTCATTATTAGGAGGCCAATGACGCACCTAGCGCGTCATGGAAAAACCTTTAGGGAGGCCAATGACGCACCAAGCACGTCATGAGAAAATTGTAGTAATTACAATTTTTATTCAATTGAGTTAAAAAGTCTATGTTTTATATAAATATTAACACATTAGAGACACTAATACCTGTGGTGACTAGATTTTTTTTAAATATTTTTTTTGTCATAGGTCACCAACCACATGCAATAATTGATTATAATTCCATAATAGAGAGGTCAATGACGCCACTTAGAGAGTTGTGAGTGTAAATAAGTACAAATGTACCAGCCATGTACATTCCTACATTCGCCCACTACAGAGCACTGGCCTCTTCCCAAATTGGGAAAGATTAGGGCACTCTCCACGAGCGCTGCCTCAATGAGTGTTGTGTGGAGATTCAGGCCAGTGGCCAACCCTAGGTTAGAGATATTATAACCTATAACCCACGAATACGTGAGTAGCTTAATAACCTGTGTATTGTACAGTCAAGTGCGAAATTTGAATTTATCCGTGTGCAAGGATGGACGACCAGGGGTTGCGGAAGGAAACAACTGTATTGTTCAAGTGACGTTTATTGACTGTCTTATTGGCTTATTATTCATTAAATGCTAAGTTACAAGTTAGGCAGCGTATACACACTACACCACCGTCGTTATTTTTTTTTAAATTGAAAATGCGTTGATCATGACATTTTTAATTTAAACAATTATTTATTTTTAAATTATTATTTTTTATTTTATTTTTTATTTTAAATTTTTATTTAAATTTCATTAAGAAATAAACTGTCACGTTGTACAAATATTTATTTTTAGCATAATTAGTGATTATAAGTTCTTACAATATTATAAGTTTATAAGTCTAAATAAATCTTGAAATATAAATCTGAATTCACTTGGATATTAGCAAAAAAGATAAGGATAAATATTTAAAAAAATTAAAACACTTCAATCCTTATTATACGAAATCAATGAAGAAGTTTTAATCGCATTCAAACATTTTTGATTAAGTACTTATTTCTTAAGTATTTGATTAAGTACTTATTTCTTTCACTCAGGTCAGCAGATTTTAATATAGCTTTGTAACTAAGTAAAACATAACTCGATCCAAAAAATACAACTTTACGATATCATTCCGCAAAAAAAAAAACATTTTAACCACTAGGCATTACAAAGTATTTATATCTTCCTCATAACCGTGCATAAATATTCTCGATAACTTTACATAATTTCAATATTATTTTCATTTCAATTCTGAGTCACATTCACATGCGTAAAAATAATGATACACTTTTTTTTTTCAACGCAACTTGTGTTCGCAATTGCTTTTTGGACCGGCCGGTCCCCTTTTTATAGAAGTTGTAGGTACGCCGTCATTTAGTGAGTCGCGACTCTACACTATTATATTTTTATTTCATTTATTTACGGTGCACTTTTTAAATATAAATAGAAGTCATTTTTAAGACTTTTATGTCTCCAACGTTTTTCACGGGGAAATCTCGTTTCGGCCATGATCAAAATGAAGGATATGCTTCTGTACTAGGGTCTGGCTTTAAGACTCTTTAGTCACCAATGCGTTATCTTACAACGAAGTATCCAGAAACCCTGCGTACCTACTTGTGTACCTTAGTGACTGTCATTACAATGACACACATTCTAAAACATTTCTATCTCAAATTATCAACAATCCAATGAAGTCCATAGGTAAATAAGTGTATTTATTGTTCCTGGTTGCGCAGGCCAGTCACATATAAAGTAACTTAGTAACCTAAGTATTCACAAACTTATTTTTCTACTGCCGTTGGCAAGAAATACACATTCTAAAACACTTTGTAACTACGACATCATAATTTCCAACCCTTAAAATTGCAACAATATCAGCTTTCATAACCATTCCATGACTACTTACTTAGAAACATATAAAACAATTTTTTTTCATCTGTAATTAAACAATTACTTACTTTGCGGCACAAATAAGAAACCTTTTTTTTTTAAGAAAACTTATGTTTTATTTCAATAAATCTGACTGAGTGACTGAAAATTTAATGATATAATTTAATATTGCAAAACTACTCGAATGAACTTCGAAAATAAAACTACTCTTTTACTTTACATCGGTAGTTACAACTTTATAGGCAATATTTTATTAAAAACGTTACATAAAATTTAATTAGGTTGTCTTAATTTAGTTCTCAAAATTTATAAGAGATATAAAAAAAATATAAAATAATGATTAAATATGGTGAGTAATTCAATATAACTAGAAAATATTCAGTGATATAAATCAACACTTGTTATAAATATTGCTATATTATTCTAAAAAAAATACAAAAAATGATTACATGATTATTATAACAATAATAAGGTATTTATGCAGATTAAAATTACTTTAACGTTCAATACACTTAAAACGTTGTCGTCACACTCGCACTTATTTTCAGTCACATTTTTATTTCACTCACAACTTAGCCTGGTCATCTCATCAGAAGTGCCACTTCATCAGGATCATGCAGAATCACTGAGCATTCTTTAAATCGGGAACCTCCTTCTGCGCAAACTTCAAGCGCCCAGGGGAAAAATTGGGACCCCTTACTTCAGGGTATCAGCGCTTCCGAGACCACTGCATATTTGGTACATGCCATGCCGTCGAGACTACTTCGCAAACCATCATTTTAAATAAAAATTGCACTTTCACTGGCATTAGTCGGTCCATTTCCGTTTCACTGTTATACATATATTTTTTAATAATATTATAAATTATTTATTATCTGTTCCCGTGCTGCAGTACTGCCAAAAGCAGCACTGGCAGGGTCGCCATGCAAGGATGGACGACCAGGGGTTGCGGAAGGAAACAACTGTATTGTTCAAGTGACGTTTATTGACTGTCTTATTGGCTTATTATTCATTAAATGCTAAGTTACAAGTTAGGCAGCGTATACACACTACACGTGCAGCCAATCTTTCATATTTTTACTTTATATTTTGTAACTTTTCGATTATAATCGTAATTATTATTATTTTAATCAGTAGTTAAACAAATAAAATTCTTTTACACTCACACCATGGTGTCTAAAACAAATCATATTTTATAAAGCACTACTAGAACACGATAACTGACAAATAAACTCATAAAGATAAACGTGAATAGTAGCCTCATAGCTAATTACATTTCACCGAACTTGGTGGCCAAACAAAAGGTGCGTTTCAGTATATATCTTACCCCTTTGAAAACAAACAAAGAACTTGTTAGGAAATTTCGAGATGCAATGAGGTGTTAGTCAATAACATTTCAATACCAAATGTCATAAACAATGGGTAATTTGGGAGCAAGATAAGAACTCAGTTGACACTAAACAAAATGATCTAGTCGGTATGGACTGCTTTAAAATAAGCCGCCCTTTGATGTTGTAACTGACCAAATATGGTAATGGTAAAATGATTTATCAAGGCAGGTAATGTATTAAAAAGACCTATGGAGCACTGTATGCTATTGCGTATTATTATAATTATCATTGGGTAGTATTTAATCGAGTAACTGTAAATAAAAATTTTAGGTGACAAAAATAATGAATTTGGCTTACTGTTTTAATTAAGTGAGCGACTGAGAGCGAGTGACGAAGAATCAATGAAACAGCGACTTAAAAACACTTTTGACCATGTCGGGATTGTCCAGGGTTGACTATAATAGCTGACCAGGTTTATGGCGCTTCGCCGGCCGCTGCCGCGGCAACGCTCGCTTCGCTCGCTCGGCTCGCGCACGTGTATAACTATATGCAACCTAACATGCTCCTCCTCGCTGCGCTCGTCGTCGCACCTAACCGTACTGATTCCGCCTTCCGGTGCGGGAGCCCTTCTCGTAACTTATCTCTTTCATCGCAATGTATATGTGTTTTAGTCGCTCACTTAGTAATTCAGTCGCAATATTAATATTTAAAACCGTTCATTTTCGTATATTTTTCAAGACAGTCCAAATTTGTTTTTTAGTCGCTCGTTTTATTATTTCCAGTCCAAATTTGTTTTTTAGTCGCTCGTTTTATTATTTCCCATTATCATTCCTAAACAGTACACATATCACTTTTAATGATTAAATTCAACAAAAAAGCAAAAAAGGTTTACAACTCATGGTGGAAATCTGTAACTCACCTTGCATCTCCTCTAAAATATGTTGATAATTACTAAGAAACACACTAAACATATAAATAAAACTTAAAGAAACACTAACAGGTCTCACGTTGTATTATTATTGTAGAAATTGCGTAAAATAGCGTAAAAACATTAGCTGTGGCCGATGACGCGCCAGGCGCATCATCCTTTAGGAGGGCCGATGACGCGACACGTGCGTCATAAGATTTTGTACGTGGCCGGGCGTAAAGTTTCGAAAAATGAAGGTGGCAAGGAATCGGTTAAGTCAGTTAAAACCTCATCAATACCTGATATTTCTATTGTGGGTTAACTTAGAAAGGACTTCGCCCCACCCCCATACCAAAAGATTATTCCCCTAACTCTTGAAAATTGAGGAGCTGGAACTCGCATCATGAACACCGTTTCCTATTCAAAAATTTAAATAGGTATAGAATATGTATAAAAACGTAAGATACGCTTGTAAAATTTGAGAGTACATACATACATACATAACTTCACGCCTGTCTCCCTTTGGGTTAGGCAGAGACTAGGGAACGCCAATTGAAATTTGAGAGTTTCCGTCGATTTCCTAAGGATCCCATCATCAGATTCGGACATGGTTTCCATGAGACCACCTGGGAAGTGTACTCTTAAATAAAATGAAAATTGGTTTACAGTTTTATTTATTTATTTTGAAGAAAAAGCAGATATTTACAATGTAGTTAGTAAAAAAATATAAAATTAAATGTAGTGTTACTTAATTGTATAATCCTAAACATTCTCACTGAGATAGCATTAACAAATAATGAGGTACCTACTTATGGATACAAAAAATACAGAATAAAAGAAACAAAAAAAAACTTTAAAAATCAGATACTAAACAATGTAATTATTTTTAGCGAAATACTAGCGACTCCTAGTACTAGAAACTATACTCGTTAAGTAACAGTTAATTGTTCGTTAATTGATACAACCCTAGCGTTGGCGGCCATATTGAGCGCCGTAGGCATGCACCTTTTTTTGTAGGTATTTCTAGTCCATACTATTTAATACGTCCATGGCATAACCCATGGTAGGTAGTAATAGACAGGAGATGCCCTTAGAATGAAAACCATGAAACACTTGACAGTTGCTATAAAATGGCTGCTAAAGAGTTGAGCCCTAATTAAAATTACATATCGATATCGATAAAGTTTTCGTAGTCATTGTGTACATATACTTAATGGATAACCCAGTATTGGCAGGTAAAGGAACTAGTGACTGCTTAGAAAAAAAATAGATGTTTTTTTTTTAGGAAATTCCCTCATTTTCTATCTAAAATAGCCAATATCTCTCATTGAGTAGTGACTTCATTATAAGGTTACATTATTTTTGTAAAATCGCAAACTACGATAACTCTATCCAATTTTAGGTAATTACCGAAAAATAGCTCTTAACACATTAAATTATCAATATCTTTTATATTTTTTAATCAAATAGTTAATGTTATATAGCTTTAGAATGAGGCAATTTTTTGAGAAGTTGGCCACTTACGTCTCCTTACTTTTTTTTTACACGACGAGGTTACAAAGTGTGTTAACAAAATTATGAAAACACAAAAATAAAAGTTCTGATGGAATTCTGCTTATTCTGATTTTATTTAGTAGTTATTCAAAATTGTTATTCATTAAAAAAAAAGAAACAAAATCCGATACTTGTAGCCAATATGGCTATTTTAGTCAGAAAATGAGGGAATTCCCTCAAACAAATTTAAAAAAACACAGACCAACTTGCTGTAGATTTTTTTTCTAAGCAGTCACTAGCTCCTCTACCTACCACTACTGGGTTATCCGTTAATTACTGGACACCCGATATATTATACCTAACTTTCATGTTCTAATCCGCTGTTTAGTAATAATAAAAAACAATTGTCTTATGAGGTAGTGGTAACATAAATTGCCTTCTATGGGTTCTGGGTTCGAATCCCGGCGATGGCGGCGGATATTTGTGTGATGAACACAGATATTAGCCGTCAAGTCATGGATGTTTATTATTTAAGTTTATTCTAATAAAAATATGCATTTACTCAATATGTATGTAATATTTTAATACGTATGTTTATACATTTCTTAAGTATATCAGGTTATCCAGTATCTATAACACAAGTTTTAAGGTCACTTAGCGACACTAGAAGTCGTCGTGGCGCCGTGGTTACTGTGTGTATCATACGATATCGCAGGTTAAGCAACGTTCGGCGCGGTCGGTACTAGGAAGGGTGACCGCCGACCATTCATTTCTCACGGCGACTTCCGTGTTTCGGAGGGCACGTTAAGCAGTCGGTCCCGGTTGCTGTATACTTGTATACAGTAGTCGTTAGGGTTTGTCAGAAGCCGTATCGGCACCCTGAAAATTCTGACATCCACCACCCAGCACTGGGCCAGCTTGGTGGATTATGGCCTAAAAAACCTCCTCATCACCCAGGGGAGAGACTCATACCCTGCAGTGGGCTCATTACAAAGAGTTGTGATGATGATGATAACACAAGTTCTTTAAGAAACTTAATTTGGGCTAGATAATGTAGTGTGAGTGTCAGATTTTTTTTTTTTATTTATTTAGGTACTCGTATACCTAAAAAAATTGATCAATGCGGCCACCAACCTAATACAAGACTTTTCCAACTTGGAAGCAGTAGATACGTTAGCTCGTATGAATTTATAATACCTATCCATATTCATTCTGTATTCTATTTATAGTCATTCTGTATGGTTAAAATTAGTATTTAAAATTACCAAATAAAACACCTGCATTGTGAATAGATTTTGATGTATTGAAATCAACAATTTTAAGGTCACTTAGCGACACTAAAGTAAACTAATCTTTGAACAGGTGTCAACATTTTGAATTAACTGTTAATACTTATTACTAATTAAAAACAGTCTGATTTACAAATAATACGGTAAGTACAATTTCAAGGTCACTTAGAGACACTAAATTAAACCTTATCTTAAACATTTTGAATAGATATTAATAAAATTGAACTTTTAATGCTTATTTCTAAATAAAAAATAGTCTGATTTACAGATAATAAGATAAGTACAATTTCAAGGTCACTCAGAGACAATAAAGTAAACTTATCTTTAACATTTTGAATAGGTATTCATAATAATTTTATTTATTTAAGCTGTTAATTTGATTCAAATTTTCCTAAAAAAAATATTTTAATAACAGCTTAAATTAAATTAGAAACCTTGCGCAGGACACCCTTAATTTAATTTTAGTGCGGTCCAGCACATTCTTTCAACATGTTGCACTCTTCGTTTGTTATTAACTTTTCAGCTTTTAATTTCTCCATGACATCTTTTTGTTCTGCTATTTTCTTATTTTTTCGATATACTTGAAGTTTCAGATTTTTAATTTTTTTTATTAAGCTGTCACATAATTTTTCTAACTTGACAATTTTGATTTCATTTTGATAAGCCTGAAAATATTAAAAGAAAAATATTTTATTTAGTAAACACAAGTTAGAAACGCCTGGTATCCTCAGGAAATTATGCACAAACAGTTCACGCTATCTTTCACTCATTCTACTACTAAAAAAGTTAGAATCAATAACTAATCAATGAATTTAGTTTTGGTTCTTGTTGATCAGAACTTTGTGGTATGACCTGGTTTTTCAAGTCTGTCAACTGTAATGGAAAAAAATGGTTGAAAAAAAATGGAATGAAAGAATGTTGCTGTTGCGGAATGTCACATGAAAACTTGAAGTTTATTTCACTTACTTCAGTGAGTGCTGAGTGTGGGATTCTTTTCTGTGAAGCCACGCTCCGAACACTAGTAATAGTTGGAGACTGAAAATGAATACAAAGTTTGTATTAATAAATAGCAATTCTCCAAAAATTAAATTTTCTTTTAATTATCATCATGCAAAAGTTATATCCTTCGATGACTATGTAAATTTTTAAAGATTTTAAATTATATAAATTATAAAAGGTACAAAGTAACAATTCTCTACAAAACACTTACCGATAAGTAAAGTGAGGGCACTGCATCATCTTTTAGTCTGATGACTCCAAGTGTTCTATTGATGTTATCATCCTCAAAATGTAATGAACATATAATTAGATCTTCCTATGACGTGGGCTTATATTTTCTAATCCAATTGCGTTTATCCACCTTCGCCGCATATTTAAATTAGTGGGAAAACTGAAAAATATCGATAAAAAAGACGGTTTACGGATGCCCATCACTATGTTTACACTTGGTAACTAGGAAGCAAGGTTATAAATTTAAAACCTTCTAAACATTCACTATTACTCAACTATTATCGCTTATAGGTACTTGTTACAGTAAACCAGATGATGATATACGCAAATAATTACAAAACATAAAAATTTGAGATAACTTACTGGTGTAAACTTATGTTTTGCGACTTTTTAGCGCCACAAACTAAAATCGAACACTTATGCATATTGTACACGATAATTAAAATCAAACTTATAAAATTGATATTTATTAAAGCATTTCATAGTCAAATCTCTAAAAAATCCCGAATATTTTGCACTTTTCCTGAAAGTAAACAAAACACACTGACGCAAACGCGTCTAAGTAAAATGGCGACTGCATTTCACCAAGCTGACAACATAGCGTAAAAAGAAAATCAAACCAAAAAAAGGAAAGGAAGAATTTGACTTCGAGTCTTTCACTCATGTCAAATGTACGCTTGTTAGAAAGAAATAAAGATATGTCCGTAAATTCATCGCACGTTTGCCACATATATCCTACAGTAAACAATTAATGGGCATCTCCTGTCTATTACTACCTACCATGGCATAACCGAACGTATTATCTGTGGACTAATGACATTTGACAGTTTATTTTTTTTCATTTGTGCGGTAAACCTAAAGCTTTTTGACAGTGTTTTCACTACGGCAAAATGGCTAGTAAAAAAAGTAAGTATCATTTAAATATTGTTTTATTGTAATACTACGAGTTTTTTTGAAAAATAATGATTTATAATAGTTTTCATTATACAGGGTGGCGCAATAGAACGTGCATATTGCATCATCTTTTTTTGCGGGGTAGAAGGGGCGTGGGCGGGGGGAAACCGATATCGTTGGGTAGCGCGGTTCATGAAGTTTTAGTCACTATGAGTCACTTCGACGGGAAGCGACGCGCATTTTGCGTGCGCGCATTTTACGAAAACTCTCGTTCGTACGTAGTTGTCAGGCGACTATTTTGTTCTGAGTATGGTGTACGGCAAATTAGGGAGGCTCCGAGTGCTAATTTAATTAAAATCTGGATAAAGCGTTTTGAAGAGACTGGATCGACGTTTAAACCACACGCAAAAGGTCGTCCACGCACATCTAGGACCGAAGACAATATTGAGAGTGTTAAGCAGTCGGTACGAGAAGATCCACAAATGTCTACTCGCAAGAGATTGTCTGTCCTAAACATATCGCGACGAAGTTTGCAACGAATTTTAAACTTGGATCTTAAACTGCATCCATACAAGCTGCAATTAACTCAAGAATTGAAAGACTCTGACTTCATAGCACGGCTCACATTTGCTAATGAAATGCTCAATCGGTTTTCAAATTTTGAAAACATCCTTTTCTCTGATGAGGCACATTTTCATTTGAATGGGTTCGTAAACCGCCAAAATTGTCGTTATTGGAATAGTGAAAATCCCAGACTCAAACATCAAAAACCGTTACATAGCCCTAAAGTGACAGTTTGGGCCGCAATCTCTGCCAAAGGAATAATTGGTCCTTATTTTTTTGAAAACGCACGGGGGCAAAACATCACTGTTAATACCGAACGTTATGTTGCGATGTTGGAAGGATTTTTGGCCCCAGAACTTGAAAATTCAAGAATAATGAACTCTAGGACTTGGTTCCAACAAGACTGAGCTACCAGTCACACATCAAATGACTCCATGGCGGTTGTGAAGCAGATGTTCCCTGGCAAACTGATTTCGAAAAGAGGTGATATCCCATGGCCTCCGCGCAGTCCAGACTTGACACCTCCTGACTTTTTTTTTGTGGGGATACCTCAAACACAAAGTCTACACCAATAATCCGAGAAACATCAATCAGCTCAAGGAGAATATTCGTGGTGAAATGGCAGCAATCACACCAGCTCTACTTAAGAAAGTTTTCGGTAATTTCCGTTTGCGGTTAGAGGAGTGCCAACGTAGAGAGGGTCATCATTTAGATGATGTTATTTTTAAAAAATAAACTTCAGTTATCACTTAATAATTGCTTAGTTTTATTTTAACTATACCTTTTGTATTTATTTTTTAATAATTATTTTAAAAATGCACGTTCTATTGCGCCACCCTGTACATATATGTCGGAAAACAAACAAAACGAAAAAGAAGCGTTACTTATAAAACACGATAGAATTAATCACTGGACAGCCACTTAGTACCGAGTCTGTGGTCTTGGGTAAAACCCTGGCTTAATCACAACAAAATCCCTATTCGCAAGTCCGTTCCGTCAGTTACTTTACAGTTACAATACCAACTCAATTAATACCGAGCTACTATCGACCGTCAGTCCGAGATACGAACGCGCACCTAGCCGTCCTAACCGTATCTGTGTCACTTGCCATCATCCTACTTCAAGATATAACTTATGGCGCTGCAAACGAATGTCAGTCATTCATTGCATTTAGCGCCCTCTTTAACAGTGCTACCAACATACTTCAATATCGCAAACTCATCGTTATCGCCAACACGGCCATCCTGCGATGACACACGTCCTCGTGTGTTAATCTGAAACAATCATACCAAAGTGGCGGCTTGGCCACTCCTGACAATGAAGTCAAGCTAATTCTCAAAAGTATACAAAAATGCTCTAATCGAATGTCCTGAGAAACATCAGCAAATGTCACCCGCACTTAAAGGGACTATGCCTCACTTAAGAGCCCGGGTTTTTCCCACACCGTTCGTGCCAGGATCACTTGCATTTAAAGAGCTTTTCGCTACACTTAAACGTATCAAGATTTTTCCTTCGCTTCTTTAACATTTGCTTTTGTTTCCCATTTGACAACACAACTTTCTTTAAAACTTTAGTTTAATATTTCCTTCAAAATTCGAAATTAAGATTTTCAATTTACGCAAAGCTACACCTGGTTCGGAAGATCCATCTACTGAGAAGAACCAGCAAGAAACTCAGTAGGAATCGGTTAACGTCAACGCATTGTATGAACCTCAATACTTTCGATAAGAAAACCGCACATTAAACAATGAATTTGACGTTGAATGTAACATCAAACAATTTGACAGCGGTCGAAAAATAAACAAAGCAAGCATAAGCTGCTAGAATAACCTAATTAATTAGCAAACAATGCAAAGCTCTTCTGCAGTGACGTCCATGATGGACGGTCCATCCCGTCACAAAACGTAATGTAACCTCCACTAGGTTACATCACCTCACACTCATAACCTCTATCCGGTTATATCAACTCACACTCATAACCTCCATCCGGTTATGGCGTATATCAAACCAATAAGAGCATTGCATTGTACTTCATAATTCACAACAACAAAGTATTAAAATTGTTCGACAACTGCAAACAGTTCGACAGTAAAATCCAGCTCTTTTGTCAATCGCAACAAGTTCAACGCATTTTCAATTTTCAATCTTTTCAATCTCGACGTTATTACCTATCTCCGTGATTCATTAAACACACACTATCATAATATTACGTTTCAATTACCAAAATAATAACAAGTTTACTGTTACTAAAACATAAGAAAACGTGTCTCCTAAGAATCGCAGCAAAATAATCTAAGATCGGCAAGACACAAAGCGATTTCTACCGAGTCACGGATACACGATAATCAGAAAGAAAATCTACAACTTCAACGTTAAATTTACTTTCATCATCATTAAGTACTTAAAACGCAATATCAAAACTTTTGAATATTATCTTTCGCCTTAAATTGAACTTCATCTATATCAACTAAAGTTTCGAAAAACCATTTGATACGTCTCGACAAACCGTACGTTATTTCAAAACAATTTTACCTTGTCACATCTGTGCAAGCTATACAAAACTAACAAAAATTATGAACTATCTTAGGCACGTGAATTTACTCTAATCACTGACTCTCTCACTCTAAAACTGTTTCCATAATTAATCACTTCTTTAGACTTAGACAATGATTAATTATAGTTCTCTCCATAATCACACAACCACAGATCCTTCAGTCAGATAGCTCCTTTAGACTAAGGCAGCATCCGATAAGTTTCAGTTATACACCTTTATTCTTAGGAAATATACTGCCTTATTTCAACAGATCTATGATTGTATGATAATCACACAACCACAGATCCTTTCGTCAGATAGCTCCTTTAGACTTAGGCAGCATCCGATAAGTTTCAGTTATACACCTTTATTCTTAGGAAATATACTGCCTTATTTCAACAGATCTATGATTGTATGTCGGAGGTTACCACAACTCACTCTAATCACAAACGAAAGTTAAGCTTGGGCAGATCCGAGAAGACTATTCGCAAAAATAATTCGACACACTAATTAATATTAGGATGTAGGCTTATCCCACTTCTGATGTCGGAAAACAAACAAAACGAAAAAGAAGCGTTACTTATAAAACACGATAGAATTAATCACTGGACAGCCACTTAGTACCGAGTCTGTGGTCTTGGGTATAACCCTGGCTTAATCACAACAAAATCCCTATTCGCAAGTCCGTTCCGTCAGTTACTTTACAGTTACAATACCAACTCAATTAATACCGAGCTACTATCGACCGTCAGTCCGAGATACGACCGCGCACCTAGCCGTCCTAACCGTATCTGTGTCACTTGCCATCATCCTACTTCAAGATATAACTTATGGCGCTGCAAACGAATGTCAGTCATTCATTGCATTTAGCGCCCTCTTTAACAGTGCTACCAACATACTTCCGTTACCATGAAGTCATACAAACATCTTAATATCGCAAACTCATCGTTATCGCCAACATATAATACATTGAATTTATTGAATTCTCGATATGTCTGTAGTTATATCGTAATTTATTGCGTGTTACCGTATGGTCACTCTAGTGTAAGGAAAACAAACAAAAACGAAAAGAAGCGTTACTCGCAAAACACGATAGAATTAATCACTGGACAGTTACTTAGTACCGAGTCTGTGGGCTTGGGTATAACCCTGGCTTAGTCACAATAAAATCTTTATTCGCGAGTCCGTTCCGTCAGTTACAATGCCATCTCAATTAATACCGAGCTACTATCGACCGTCAGTCCGAGATACGTCTGCGCACCTAGCCGTCCTAACCGTATCTGTGTCACTTGCCATCATCCTACTTCAAGATACAACTTATGGCGCTGCAATCGAATGTCAGTCATTCATTGCATTTAGCGCCCTCTTTAACAGTATTAACAACATACTTCCGCTACCATAAAGTCATAGAAACATCTTAATATCGCAAACTCATCGTTATCGCCAACACGGCCATCCTGCGATGACACACGTCCTCGTGTGTTAATCTGAAACAATCATACCAAAATGGCGGCTTGGCCACTCCTGACAATGAAGTCAAGCTAATTCTCAAAAGAAAAACACAAGTTTGAATTCTTTACTGTTGGCGATAACGATGAGTTTGCGATATTAAGATGTTTGTATGACTTCATGGTAGCGGAAGTATGGTGGTAGTACTGTTAAAGAGGGCGCTAAATGCAATAAATGACTGACATTCGATTGCAGCGCCATAGGTTGTATCTTAAAGTAGGATGATGGCAAGTGACACAGATACGGTTAGGACGGCTAGGTGCGCGGACGTATCTCGGACTGACGGTCGATAGTAGCTCGGTATTAATTGAGTTGGTATTGTAACTGTAAAGTAACTAACGAAACGGACTCGCGAATTAAGATTTTGTTGTGATTAAGCCAAGCCCACAGACTCGGTACTAAGTAACTGTCCAGGGATTAATTCTATCGTGTTTTGCGAGTAACGCTTCTTTTCGTTTTGTTTGTCTTTCGACATCAGAAGTGGGATAAGCCTAAATCCTAATATTAGTTAGTGTGTCGAATTATTTTTGCGTATAGTCTTCTCGGATCTGCCCAAGCTTAACTTTCGTTTGTGATTAGAGTCAGTTGTGGTAACCTCCGGCATACAATCATAGATCTGTTGAAATAAGGCAGTATATTTCCTAAGAATAAAGGTGTATAACTGAAACTTATAGGATGCTGCCTAAGTCTAAAGGAGCTATCTGACGGAAGGATCTGTGGTTGTGTGATTATCATACAATCATAGATCTGTTGAAATAAGGCAGTATATTTCCTAAGAATAAAGGTATATAACTGAAACTTATCGGATGCTGCCTAAGTCTAAAGGAGCTATCTGACGGAAGGATCTGTGGTTGTGTGATTATGGAGAGAACTATAATTAATCCCTGTCTAAGTCTAAAGAAGTGATTAATTATGGAAACAGTTTTAGAGTGAGAGAGTCAGTGATTAGAGTAAATTCACGTGCCTAAGATAGTTCATCATTTTTGTTAGTTTTGTATAGCTTGCACAGATGTGACAAGGTAAAATTGTTTTGAAATAACGTACGGTTTGTCGAGACGTATCAAATGGTTTTTCGTAACTTTAGTTGATATAGATGAAGTTCAATTTAAGGCGAAAGATAATATTCAAAAGTTTTGATATTGCGTTTTAAGTACTTAATGATGATGAAAGTAAATTTAACGTTGAAGTTGTAGATTTTCTTTCTGATTATCGTGTATCCGTGACTCGGTAGAAATCGCTTTGTATCTTGCCAATCTTAGATTATTTTGCTGCGATTCTTAGGAGACACGTTTTCTTATGTTTTAGTAACAGTAAACTTGTTATTATTTTGGCAATTGAAACGTAATATTACGATAGTGTGTGTTTAATGAATCACGGAGATAGGTAATAACGTCGAGATTGAAAAGATTGAAAATTGAAAATGCGTTGAACTTGTTGCGATTGACAAAAGAGCTGGATTTTACTGTCGAACTGTTTGCAGTTGTCGAACAATTTTAGTACTTTGTTGTTGTGAATTATGAAGTACAATGCAATGCTCTTATTGGTTTGATATACGCCATAACCGGATGGAGGTTATGAGTGTGAGTTGATATAACCGGATAGAGGTTATGAGTGTGAGGTGATGTAACCTAGTGGAGGTTACATTACGTTTTGTGACGGGATGGACGTCACTGCAGAAGAGCTTTGCATTGTTTGCTAATTAATTGGGTTATTCTAGCAGCTTTTGCTTGCTTTGTTTATTGTTCGACCGCTGTCAGATTGTTTGATGTTACATTCAAAGTAAATTTCATTGTTTAATGTGCGGTTTTCTTATCGAAAGTATTGTGGTTCGTACAATGCGTTGACGTTAGCCGATTCCTACTGAGTTTCTTGCTGGTTCTTCTCAGTAGATGGATCTTCCGAACCAGTGGTAGCTTTACGCAAATTGTTAAATCGTGGATTTAGAAATTTGATGGAAATATTAAATTGAAGTAAAATTAAAAAAAAATCTGTAGCGTTTAAAGTTTTGAAGTTGCCAAAAGCACAAGTATCCATTGCAGTTGTAAAGAAAGATGTAATTTCTGGTTTTGGAAGAGATTTAATGTGTTGTGGATACAGGTTCTCGTTCGTTGGTTTTGTGACTACGCCAGAATGATTCTGGGTAGTGTGTTGAAGGAGTCATTGGTTGACTCAGGTTTTCCGTGGGGAAATGATGTAATTGCTGTTAACCACGAACGATATACCTAGTTGTCAATAATGAAATTAATGGATTTCAATGTTTGATTTGGAGATAATTGTTACTCAATGGTGCTTGAAACTTGGTTAACTGAAACGGTATTTTTGTTGTTAAGTATTCTAAAAGATTTATAATGTAAAGAATTCAAACTTGTTTTTTTTTTCTTTTGAGAATTAGCTTGACTTCATTGTCAGGAGTGGCCAAGCCGCCACTTTGGTATGATTGTTTCAGATTAACACACGAGGACGTGTGTCATCGCAGGATGGCCGTGTTGGCGATAACGATGAGTTTGCGATATTAAGATGTTTGTATGACTTCATGGTAGCGGAAGTATGGTGGTAGTACTGTTAAAGAGGGCGCTAAATGCAATAAATGACTGACATTCGATTGCAGCGCCATAGGTTGTATCTTAAAGTAGGATGATGGCAAGTGACACAGATACGGTTAGGACGGCTAGGTGCGCGGACGTATCTCGGACTGACGGTCGATAGTAGCTCGGTATTAATTGAGTTGGTATTGTAACTGTAAAGTAACTAACGAAACGGACTCGCGAATTAAGATTTTGTTGTGATTAAGCCAAGCCCACAGACTCGGTACTAAGTAACTGTCCAGGGATTAATTCTATCGTGTTTTGCGAGTAACGCTTCTTTTCGTTTTGTTTGTCATCCGTCATTACATTATAAATCTTTTAGAATACTCAACAACAAAAATACCGTTTTAGTTAACCAAGTTTCAAGCACCATTGAGTAACAATTATCTCCAAATCAAACATTGAAATCCATTAATTTCATTATTAACAACAAGGTATATCGTTCGTGGTTAACAGCAATTACATCATTTCCCCACGGAAAACCTGAGTCAACCAATGACTCCTTCAACACACTACCCAGAATCATTCTGGCGTAGTCACAAAACCAACGAACGAGAACCTGTATCCACAACACATTAAATCTCTTCCAAAACCAGAAATTACATCTTTCTTTACAACTGCAATGGATACTTGTACTTTTGGCAACTTCAAAACTTTAACCGCTACAGATTTTTTTTTTAATTTTACTTCAATTTAATATTTCCATCAAAATTCTAAATCCACGATTTAACAATTTACGTAAAGCTACCATTGGTTCGGAAGATCCATCTACTGAGAAGAACCAGCAAGAAACTCAGTAGGAATCGGCTAACGTCAACGCATTGTACGAACCACAATACTATCGATAAGAAAACCGCACATTAAACAATGAAATTTACTTTGAATGTAACATCAAACAATCTGACAGCGGTCGAACAATAAACAAAGCAAGCATAAGCAGATAGAATAACCCAATTAATTAGCAAACAATGCAAAGCTCTTCTGCAGTGACGTCCATCCCGTCACAAAACGTAATGTAACCTCCACTAGGTTACATCACCTCACACTCATAACCTCTATCCGGTTATATCAACTCACACTCATAACCTCCATCCGGTTATGGCGTATATCAAACCAATAAGAGCATTGCATTGTACTTCATAATTCACAACAACAAAGTACTAAAATTGTTCCACAACTGCAAACAGTTCGACAGTAAAATCCAGCTCTTTTGTCAATCGCAACAAGTTCAACGCATTTTCAATATTTTCAATCTCGACGTTATTACCTATCTCCGTGATTCATTAAACACGCACTATCGTAATATTACGTTTCAATTGCCAAAATAATAACAAGTTTACTGATACTAAAACATAAGAAAACGTGTCTCCTAAGAATCGCAGCAAAATAATCTAAGATTGGCAAGATACAAAGCGATTTCTACCGAGTCACGGATACACGATAATCAGAAAGAAAATCTACAACTTAACGTTAAATTTACTTTCATCATCATTAAGTACTTAAAACGCAATATAAAAACTTTTGAATATTATCTTTCGCCTTAAATTGAACTTCATCTATATCAACTAAAGTTACGAAAAACCATTTGATACGTCTCGACAAACCGTACGTTATTTCAAAACAATTTTACCTTTTCACATCTGTGCAAGCTATACAAAACTAACAAAAATGATGAACTATCTTAGGCACGTGAATTTACTCTAATCACTGACTCTCTCACTCTAAAACTGTTTCCATAATTTAATCACTTCTTTAGACTTAGACAGGGATTAATTATAGTTCTCTCCATAACCACACAACCACAGATCCTTCCGTCAGATAGCTCCTTTAGACTTAGGCAGCATCCGATAAGTTTCAGTTATACACCTTTATTCTTAGGAAATATACTGCCTTATTTCTACAGATCTATGATTGTATGTCGGAGGTTACCACAACTCACTCTAATCACAAACGAAAGTTAAGCTTGGGCAGATCCGAGAAGACTATTCGCAAAAATAATTCGACACACTAATTAATATTAGGATTTAGGCTTATCCCACTTCTGATGTAAGGAAAACAAACAAAAACGAAAAGAAGCGTTACTCGCAAAACACGATAGAATTAATCACTGGACAGTTACTTAGTACCGAGTCTGTGGGCTTGGGTATAACCCTGGCTTAGTCACAATAAAATCTTTATTCGCGAGTCCGTTCCGTCAGTTACAATGCCATCTCAATTAATACCGAGCTACTATCGACCGTCAGTCCGAGATACGTCTGCGCACCTAGCCGTCCTAACCGTATCTGTGTCACTTGCCATCATCCTACTTCAAGATACAACTTATGGCGCTGCAATCGAATGTCAGTCATTCATTGCATTTAGCGCCCTCTTTAACAGTATTAACAACATACTTCCGCTACCATAAAGTCATAGAAACATCTTAATATCGCAAACTCATCGTTATCGCCAACACTAGTCCATTTTGAAGTACTTTTTTTCCAATTTTTTCTGTTTTCTATCTTTAGCTTGTGCGTGACTGAAATTTTGGATGCATTGGAAAATGAAGAGGAGGGACTGACCCGCGACATATTTATTGAGCCTTCAGAAGTAGCTTAATATACTGATGAGGATTCTGCGGATGAAGATGACGGAGGTTTGATTGAGAATTTGAACGGCAGGCGACTCCAAGCTCCCGCCACTTTAGCGCGGTCTTTGGTTGCTGACCGAGAACTTTCCGAATCTTCTGATGATGAAAACCTATCAACCGAGCCTCCATGAAAAAAACAGAAGGTAACGTACAAGTGGAAAAAAGATGATTTACCAGATTTTGAATCCGCTGAGTTTATTACTTCTTTGAGACGCGACTATACAGATTTTACATGCACCGACTTCTTTGAAATATTTATTGATAATGAATTACTTAACTTATATTGCCAAAAGAATGTCCAGTAGCGAAAGATGAAATCATGAAGAAACGAGCCAGAGGCTCATACGAGTACGCTACTCAGGGCGATGTAGTCGTTGTTCGCTGGATGGATAATTCTTTGGTAACGGTGGCCTCTACAAATTACAAAGTAAACCCTGTTTCATCTGCTGACCGCTATTCTAGGATTCAAAAAAAGAAAATAAAAGTTCCAAGACCAAACTTGATTGGAAATTACAATCAGCACATGGGTGGAACCGACTTGATGGATGCACATGTAAATTGTTACCGGATTGGAATTAGAGGCAAAAAGTGGTGGTGGTCTATATTTACGTGGTTGATTGATGTCACCATCAGTAACGCATGGATTCTTATGCGAAAAAATGGAAGCCAAATACCACAGTTAGAGATAGCTCAAACTTACCTAAAGAAGTATCAACATCCACCAATGTCGGGGGGCCGCACATCTACCAGTAAGTCAGGAGGCAAGGTACTGAGAGGTGTTCGATTTGATGGTGTAGGCCATTTTTCAAGGTCACAAATGAATAGGCGAAGGTGTGCAGGTGATGGGCGTAATACCTCGTTTACACTCAGTCTGAGTGGGCAGGGAAGTAAGCAGGGAAGTGAGCAGCGCGAGAGTGTAAAAACGATACTTCCCATGCCATTGCCACTGCCGCTCGCGCTGCCCAGCGCTCCCTTGATTGTCGGTTTTTCGTGCGCGAGTCAAAGGACTAGCCGCGCGAGTGGCAGCGTGTGTTTACATTCAGCCCTCTCGCTCACTTGTCACCCGGCGTTCTGAGCGGAAGGACGTGTTGCTTTTTTCTGTCCAATTTTATACGTCAGCTATTACTATGTCGCTAGAGTGGAGTAATGAAAAAGTAAAACAGTTTTTGGAGTTGTATGAAAGTGAACGAATAATATGGGATCCACGCGATATAAATCATAAAATGAAGCATAAAGTACACGATGCGTGGAAGCGAATCAGTACTCAAATGAACAATACTCCAATAGAAGAGCTAAAATCGAAGAAGAAATCACTTATGGCTACATTTCGACCACTTTTAAAGAAAAAGAAAGCGTCTATACGTTCCGGAGCAGGTGCTGATGATGTTTTTCAGCCAATATGGTTGCCTTTTGAAATTATGGAAAGATTTTTGGGCCCACTGTACGACGTGGAAGAAACAATTAACACGGAACAAAGGGTAACTACCTACATTCAATTATTAAAACACTTTTTTAAGTTAAGTAAACATTTTTTATTGAAATGATTATTACATTATTTTTATTAGATGATTATTACAACTTACTTAATACTAGGTACTATATTAAGTTATTTTCTGTATTCAAATTATGAAAGTAATGTGCAAATTCAGATCGAATTTCATAAATGTCTCTTGATGAGCGTCTTGGTACACGCGCTATTGGCCTAAGAGCTGAATTGTCTGGGTTGGGTTGATTTTGTCTCCAAGAGCCATCAATATTTACTCCGTCAACTACGGAATCAAAAGTTCCCGGGGGAGCGTAAATGTTACTAGAGGTTCTACTGTTTATTAAAAAATTATGTAATAAAATACAGGTCATTGTTAATGTTGGTACATTCTCTCTATCGATCTCGATTGGTTTTTTAAATATTCGAAAAACAGTTGTTAAAATACCGAAGACATTTTCTACAATGATACGAGAACTTGAAAGTTTGTAATTAAAAGTGCGTTCCATTGTGTTAAGATAATAATCACCAGGAAAGGGTTTCATTATATGTTTATGTATTGCAAAAGCTCCATCACAAAGAAATACATAGGGTACATCAATGTCTCTTCCGGGTAAGGGCGCGTCTGGTGGCAAATTAATAGTGCCTGTGTCAATTTTTTGGAAGAGTAAACAGTTTTGAAAAATTCCTCCATCACTAATGCGTCCCTGGCCACCAATATCAGCAAAAATAAAACGGTATTCACTGTCAACGAGAGCCATTAGTATGATGCTATATGTATGTTTATAGTTGTAATATTTTGAGCCACTGTGTGGCGGACATTTAATTACAATATGCTTCCCATCTATAGCTCCAACACATCGAGGAAATTTCCTCCTAAATCCCGCTTCTATAGATAACCATTCCGCTGGTGATTGTGGTAACTGAAACAGAAAAAAAATATTTATTTCAATTTTCAGAATTATCAAGCTGAACATGAGGCACAATCTCCAGATGTCGAACCGCTACTTCAATCACCACCATCATACCAGCAAATCAGTTCGCCGTCACAGTCAATTCCTTCGCCATCACAGGCAAACCCATCATCGACACCAGTATATAATAGGCCAAGAAAAGGCAAAAAAAGACCAAGCCTTGACATAGATGAGGCTCAAAATAAAATATCTCAGACTTTAGACACTTTAAACCATGTGTTAAAAGATAAAAGTACTCATACAAATGAAAAGAATGAAGACGAGTGTGATCTTTATGCGAAACTCTTAGCTAAAAGATTGTGAAAATATCCCGAGTCAATGCGGGGAAGAATTATGTACCAAATAGATGGGATACTTTTGCATAATCCTTATCCAAGTATCGACCATAAAGTTGATCGACCATCAAGTGTCTTCTCGAATCGTTCATCGGTAACGTCATCGCAATCACAGTATTCAGATTACCAAATCACATCAAACCCACCGATTCAACAATCTCAACATGTTTATATCCAACCAACGGTACAGTCTGACACACCAGTAGAGATCAATATCCCAGAAATGAGCCAGGAAATTAATGACATTTCAGCTTCTCCACGCCATTTGATTCAAACTTCATCAACACAATATGTCTTACCACCAAGAGTACTGTACAGATCCCCGGAAACAAGTGTTACACCTCAAAATCAAATGAATGTGATTGAAAGAGCCTACTGAGATGCTAGCCAGAATTGAATTCTTTTTTTTTTGTTTAGATTGTTTAATTTTATTAGTAACTAGCTGCTGCCCGCGACGTCGTCTGCGTGGAGGCTTAAATATTCACAGCTCCTCCCCTGTAGGTGATAGCGTGATAATATGTAGCCTATATGTTGACCCGACCTGTTAGTAAAATTCATGCAAAATTTGAAATAAATCCGTGCAGTACTTTTTGAGTTTATCCCGGACATACATACAGACAAACGGACAAAAATTCTAAAAACTATATTTTTGGCTTCGATATCGATTGTAGATCACGCCCCAAGTATTCTTTAAAAAAAATATTCAATGTACAGTTTTGACTTTTCTACGATTTTATTATATGTATAGATGTCCTGCGCAGAGTAGTTTTGATTATACTTATCATTTGTATAATTTAATATAATAAAACATAATTTTAAAATACTTGTATTACTCACCTTAATTTGGTCCTTGAGAACAGAGTTGATAGCTTGGCATACTTCAGGAATAATTTGCGAAATGGCTGGTGTAGAAACCTTGAATAAGTAGTGGAGACTTTTATAACTATCTCCCGTTGCTAAATATCGTAATGTTAGTGCCAAACGTATCTTTGCTGGTATGGGCATTCGCAGTCTGGTTTGCTGTTTTTCAATCATAGGTCCAATTTTATGCAACAAGAATTCAAAATCAGAAGATGACATTCTGCAAAAGTTAGAAAACTCGCCACCATCTTCGGAAGTCAACTCCATAAAAAAAGTATTCATGCTGTTTCTGCAACAAAAATATAGGTAGGTAGGTAAGTAATATCCATCGTCGAAGTGTATGCACTTATAGGAAGTTATAGTAAGTACTTACGTCGTTCGATTCTGATGAATTTTTTTCATCCACCATCTTCTTTGCCGATAGCGTCTTTTTTTTAGATTTCTTTTTAAAACGTTTAAATAATTCATTACACTAAGCAGACATACAGCTGTCGCCGCAACAACCTCAACGTCAGCCATGGTTGCGAGTTGCCCGGTAAAGAAGTATGAGGGTTGAGTGTAAACAACACTCACTCGCGTCGACGCTGTCGCGGCAATATTTCCGGCAGCGCGAGTAGCAAGGGAAGCGGCTGAGTGTAAACGAGGTTTAAGACAGTGGGCAGAGTAGTGTGCGTAAAATGTGACGTTAGTCTATATCTATAGTCCAGTCAATAAATGACCCAAAATGAGGCGTAGAGTGCGTGAGCAGGTAACTAAGCGATTCCTTCAGAAACTTGTTCAGGGGGCTTAGGTTGTTAACATACCAAAAGTCCTGACTCCTAGGTGATGAGCGGGGGGGAGGAGGGGGGGGTAAAGGTACAAATTTTGGGTTTTTCGCTTATATCTCAAAAACGGTGCATCGGAGAGAAATATTTTTAGATAATAAAATGGAATTCTTAAAATTATCTAAAACTTTTATATCATATGTTTTTTTCTAATTCCTAACCGTTTTCGAGCTATACCCTCGGAAAAAGTTGAAATTTACAAAAAAAAATCAATTTACGTCAAAATATTCATAAACATTGCATCATATTGTCTAAACCTATTCATAAACGAAAAGTATGAATAGGAAAGAAGTTGTAGATTTTTAAATTCCCTTTTAGAATATATATACATATGCTGATTAATGTCCAACCCGCCTAAAGTTACAGCTATTCTAAAACTTGTATAACATTTTGCAATTTTCAGAAAATTTGTTTGTATATCGTATTCTTAACCCACAACTTTTGTTCGTTCATCTAATAACATATATGGCCACTTATAAGCAAGTTATTAAATAAAGTAGAAAAAATAATGATGATGACAAATTTCAAACTTTATTCTACAGATAGTTTCGTTACACCAATACAATAATAATTGTAAACCCCAGTGTTATATATTCCTAATGTTTTAATGTTTGTTTTTTGGCGCCTTATACCACTTCAGAAAGCACATCTCCCCAGCCTTTTCAACCTGGTCCTAAGTAGAGGAGGGGTTAGAAAATGTCATTGCTGCTTGCTGGATGATTTCTGACTCCAACTACAATTTAAAGAAGCCCACCTTGCTTCTCCTGAAAGTAGCAGAAGTTGTGTCGCATCCGGTAAATGAATGAAGGAACAGGGTGTGTTCAAATCTATGGTGCTGCATCTCTTGGGTGGACTATTGTTTTGGTTTTCCCTCGTCCGGGTTTCAGCATAAAGATACTGATAAAAGATAGATAAGATAGAGGAGTGGAAGCAATCAACAGGACAAGGTCTACATCCTCACCAACGACAGCCACAGAGTTGTGAGTGGATTGTTCAACAGCAGTCTTCACAATTAGGATATCAGCGTCATCGGTAGCCTGAAGAGTATGTATTCCTTTCTCCTGCAGCTTTATCTCCAGTAAGGAGATGAAGTTAGTTTTGTTGGTAGGATTTGATAAAAAGTCTTCCTGTTTAACAGGTATTTGTGTGTCCCATGTCAAATTGATGTCGGCTGACCTTTTTAGTCTATAACGACGCATTTGTTCTTGTGATTTAGTGCTATTGGCTGTGTTTCCGTACCCATCAAACACCACAGTGCGAGTAGTCCCAGGATAATGGTGGTCGACGTAGGTGATATAACTATTACAAATAGTCACAACCAATGCATCTTTTGGCCAAATAACTCTGTGGTATATAAACAAACTAATTTACAAACTAATACATAGATATACAAACTAATTTTCTGAAAATTGCAAAATGTTATACAAGTTTTAAAATAGCTGTAACTTTAGGCGGGTTGGACATTAATCAGCATATGTATACATATTCTAAAAGGGAATTTAAAAATCTACAACTTCTTTCCTATTCATACTTTTCGTTTATGAATAGGTTTAGACAATATGATGCAATGTTTATGAATATTTTGACGTAAATTGATTTTTTTTTGTAAATTTCAACTTTTTCCGAGGGTATAGCTCGAAAACGGTTAGGAATTAGAAAAAAACATATGATATAAAAGTTTTAGATAATTTTAAGAACTCCATTTTATTATCTAAAAATATTTCTCTCCGATGTACCGTTTTCGAGATATAAGCGAAAAACCCAAAATTCGTACCTTTACCCCCCCGCTCATCACCTAGGATTCAGGACTTTTGGTATGTTAACAACCTAAGCCCCCTGAAAAAGTTTCTGAAGGAATCGCTTAGTTACCTGCTCACGCACTCTACACCTCATTCTTTGACTGGACTACTATCACATGAGTAGATAAACGGAACAGAGACAAAGCTTCATACATCCGCACGAATCGATTGTAATACTACAAGCACGCGGGGCATGTGTGCGTGACCACTGGCCGCTTGTCGCGTACGCGGCGACACTGGTAAAAACCGGTTTACGCTGTCACAGCTAGTGTACAATCTCAGGGTCAGCGCGACGCACGTTGTTTTTTTTGTTAGTTGGAAGTTTGAATATTTTAATGTAAAAACGTGGTATTTTATTATTAAAAAAAAAAAAAACTGTATGTTAAGAGATCTGAACAACCTATAAATATGGGCAAAGATTCTCTATTCAGCCATTACAAGGATTTTAATGATGGAAATGTACAATTGGGATTTTAATTATACCTCCTCACTCCTGATAACTTTATCGCATTTGTTGAATTGCTCGAGCAAAAGTTTCGCGAATATTTCGATCTTGAAATACATATTGTCAATATTGGCAATGAAATACTTAAACGTATTATATTTCACAGCTTCTTTCTTTGCGATTGAGGTTTACTTTATGTAGTAGCGCCACCTACTGCTAGCCTTTGCACGGATTTTAGAGTCTATGATAAGGGTTCTTTTTTTTTTTTTTTTTTTTTTTAACAACTGTCACGTTTCGCTCCCTATGTCAGCATCCAGTCTACAGAACTCATTCTGCGTTTCCGTGCTGTAGCCTGCGCACGTCGACTAAAATATATTAATTAGCTAGTTAAATTTTAAAAGTTTAAATGGTAAAAATTGTGCATCGAAGGAAGAGAAAATTCTCAAGAAAATAATTCGAGGAGGTTGAGACATCAAATTACAAATTCCGAAGAACCCAACGGTGTTGGGACTTATTAGAAAAAATGTCGTTGACACAAAAACTACCCACATTGTATGTGCGTGTAGTCATCGAGGTTCGATGCATACAATTAATTCTCCTATTTAGTCCGTTACTCGATAATAATATCGTCATTGGCGATTAATCTGATGTACGGTGGAGAATCTCTAATATAATTTTAATAAATATTAGAAAAAATGTCGTTGACACAAAAACTACCCACATTGTATGTGCGTGTAGTCATCGAGGTTCGATGCATACAATTAATTCTCCTATTTAGTCCGTTACTCGATAATAATATCGTCTTTGGCGATTAATCTGATGTACGGTGGAGAATCTCTAATATAATTTTAATAAATATTAGAAAAAATGTCGTTGACACAAAAACTACCCACATTGTATGTGCGTGTAGTCATCGAGGTTCGATGCATACAATTAATTCTCCTATTTAGTCCGTTACTCGATAATAATATCGTCGTTGGCGATTAATCTGATGTACGGTGGAGAATCTCTAATATAATTTTAGTAAATATTAGAAAAATGTCGTTGACACAAAAACTACCCACATTGTATGTGCGTGTAGTCATCGAGGTTCGATGCATACAATTAATTCTCCTATTTAGTCCGTTACTCGATTATAATATCGCCGTTGGCGATTAATCTGATGTACGGTGGAGAATCTCTAATATAATTTTAATAAATATTAGAAAAAATGTCGTTGACACAAAACTACCCACATGGTATGTGCGTGTAGTCATCGAGTTTCGATGCATATAATTAATTCTTTTGATTAGTCAGTTACCAGATAATATCGCCGTTGGCGATTAATCTGATTTGCGGTGGAGACGATCTTGCACGCCGAATCCAAGATTTGAAGTGCCCGAGCTACCTCCGTCATTATCAGCCTTTTTTTTTTTTGATACGATTAATGTCCCGGAAGAGGTCTAAAAACCAGCAGTTGTCGGCTGAAGATCTAAAGAATCTAAAGATAAGCCTGTTGAGGACTATCTTGTACCCGCAATTTGCAAATATTTACTTGCTCCCTTTATTAAATTTAGAAGCAAAAGCAGCATTGGCTGAAACTCTTACCAAACGAGATTCTATACATCAACAAAAAAAAAAAAAAAAAAGGGCAAATTGGAATCGCCTTGGCAGCTTTATCGCAAGCGATGGTAATCATTTTCAATGAAACTTTGAAGCAAAAACTTTTAAAACTGCTGAGTTACGCTTGTCGCGATAGCCAGAATAGGGAAACTAAAACTCATCGTAACATAATAATGAGTTCCATAAACGTATGCCTGCGTGACACGCTGACCAATACAAGTTGCGATGATTATCTATTGGGAGGAGATGTTGCTGAAACGCTGCAAATTGCAAAAAACGACGACGTCATCTCCGCAGCCACAGCTGCCGGCTCGAGCTCCACAGCAGAGCTACACGTACCCGCCACGTAGGACCTACCACGAACGGTCGTGGAACACTAGCAACCAGCGGAAATAAACCACCAGGTGCAGTGCGATGGACGTTTACGATATTTTCATCAAAAATGGGCTTAGATAACGAGTGATCCATTAATATTATCGTGAATAGCTGGTTACTAAAGACCTTTTAAATATCTGCCCGCTAAACAAAGTAGCTCTTGTGTTTACCCAAGGTCAATACATGGCCATAAAGATTATATTTTAGCGTTGGATAAACTATTAAAAATAAATGCTATATTCGTATGTTCTCATGAGCCAGGTAAATTTTATCACAAATTTTTTCTTGTGCTCAAGCTATACGGTGAAAATCGCTTCATAAATAATTTAAAATCTTTGAATTAATTTACTACAAAACACTTCAAAATGGAAGATTACAGAACCGCTGATAAGTTAACAAAACAATGCTACATGTTATTTTTTCATCAATGTTGATAAGTCTTTCCGAAAGTACCTTCGATTTGAATATAACAACGTTTTATATGAATTCAAATATTAAGCGTTTGACTTATGCACCGCTCTTTATATAAGTATTTACTAAAATATTAAAACCAGTCATGGAATTTTTACGTCGGGATAATTTTTTCATCCATAATATATCTAGATAATATATTTTACATTGGCAAAGATTGTGATGATTGTAATGAGAATGTTTGGATTACAAAACATATTTTAATAAATTTAGGTTTCATAATGCATACGAAAGAAGGTTGCTTTGTTCCTAGAACACAATGTAAATTCCTTGGGTTTATTTTTGATTCAGAGAAAATTATTTTAAAACTACCCACAAAAAAAAAAAAAAAAAGTTCTTAAAATAGAAAAAATAATACACAAAGTTATTCGAGCAATTTAAAATATTGTCACCAAAAAAAAAAAAAAAATCCTACTTATGATCAGGTAGTGAATTTACCCAGATATAATAAAGATGATTTTACTTGGTGGTTAAATTATCTAGAAGAGGGCTTTTCTCCTCTTAGAACAGGCCAATACACTAAAACTATCTATCCTGACGCATCATATACTGGCTAGGGCGGGTTTTGTGATGGAAAAGAGGCAGCGGGTCATTGGAAGGAAAGCGAGTCGTCGCTACACATTAATACTCTGGAATTAAAAGCAGTTTTTTCGGACTTAAAACATTCGCATAATTATGGTAGTTACGATTGTGATATATTGTTAAGAATAGATATTACCATTACCTGTATAAATAGAATGGGTAGTGTTCAGTTTTCACATATGGATCATATTACCCGAGACCAATGGAAATAGCGTGAAATGCGTAAGATCAATATCTTTACATCTTATATTACTTCAAAAGATAATATAGAAGCTGAGAGTTTGTCACGAAAACAGTTTAATGACACTGAATGGGATCTAAGTGACTATACCTTTAATAATATAACAAATAGGTTTGGAATACTATCGGTTGATCTTTTTGCAAACAGATGCAACTTATAATGTCCTATTTATGTAACCTGGAAAAATGACCCAGATGCAAAAACTCTTCAGAAAATTGTTAGTGAAAAGTCTGTGGGTATTGTGGTAGTACCATACTGGCCCACGCAACTATGGTTGCCATTGTTTAAAAGGTTGTGTTGTGATTGTATTTACTAAATACTAATTCGCTGAAATCTCCTTTCAGATCTGCGCTCAACCTTCATTAAACATTAACCTTGGTTGCCGCGAAATTGTTCAGAAAGCGTTAGTAAAAAGATCACTGTCTTCAAAGTCCGTTGAAATTATGTTGGCATCTTTGTTGGATAATTCTTACCGAGACAGTGTAAAGGAGGTATCAAGGCGTGGATTGAATATTGCAAAAATAATAATTTTAGTTTTACTCAAACTTCTAAACCAATAATTGTTCATTTTCTAACTGAAATTTTCGAAAAAGGTGCTAAGTACGGTACTATTAATAGCTATAGATCTGCATTATCATTAATATTAAACATAAATTCCCAATATGACAGGTTAAAAAGTTTCATGAAAGGAGTCGTTATGTGAAGACCAACCACATCAAGTATGATCTTACCTGGGATCCAGCAGTTGTATTGAGCTACTTACCTACAAAATTTCCTAATGAAGACCTTGACTTAAAGACTCTTTTCCAAGAAAACTGTTACACTAATAGCTCTTGTAACGGAACATCGTGTTCAAATTTTATCCGTGACAAAGATTAAAAATATTTTAATAACTAAAAAAGGTACTTATAAAAGGGTTTATAAAAACCTCTAAATTTAATAGTAAACAGACCTTGGTAAAGTTTCCGTTTTTTAATATTCGTCCAGAAATTTGTCCAGCAAAAACCTTACAGATGTAGGTATATAAATAAAACGAAAATTTAAGGAAACCTGATAATTTGTTTATTAGTTTTAAGAAACATATAGGTTTCCAAACTTTAAGTCACTGGGTTAAAAACACTTTAACTCTCAGTGGTATTGATGAAAATATTTTTAGTGCACATAGTACATGACATGCTGCTACATCAAGAGCTATTTATTTAGGAGTTTCTATTGACCTATCAAAAAGACTGCAGGATGGTCGGATTCTTCCTCAGTCCTTGCTAGAAATTATAACAAACTTTGTAACGAAAAATAATTTGCCTAATCATTGTTGAATTGTTTTCAATAAGTATGTTTATTTACTATTGAAGAGTTTTACCTTACTACTCTGCCAATTCATTTCACTATAACTAATCTTTAAACATCCTACATAAAGTAAACCTCAATCGCAAAGAAAGAAGCTGTGAAATATAATTGAGGATCAAACGAACTTCTAAAGTGAAGTTCGATCCTAATTATGTGAACAGCTTCTTTCGAAGCGATTTAATATAAACCCACCCGTTATTATGCCTTGAAATAAGCATAATATGAATATGTTTCAACATGGAGTAATTTCAATTTATATTTGTATTTTACCCAACCCCAATATAGTGAAATGAACAAACAGGAATAAGACAGATTGACTTTAAACAAAATGAGTTCTGTAGACTGGATGCTGACATAGGGAGCGAAACGTGACAGTTGTTAAAAAAAAAAAAAAAAAAAGAAAAGAACCCTTATCATAGACTCTAAAATCCGTGCAAAGGCTAGCAGTAGGTGGCGCTACTACATAAAGTAAACCTCAATCGCTTCGAAAGAAGCTGTTCACATAATTAGGATCGAACTTCACTTTAGAAGTTCGTTTGATCCTCAATTAAAGATTGTAAATTTGATATGCTATGTGAGTGTTTCCCGTTAGAGTACTTGAAAAAACTATATGTTAGATTCAGAATTTACCACACCGTCAAAAGAAACAATAAATTATTAAAAAACAAAAATTATAAAAAGAAAATTATTAGAGTAAGTAATTTGTAAAGTATTCTATATACTGAATAATAAAACTATGACAACCCTACCAAAATAGGTAACAATTTTGCACGTTCTTAAGAAGCTTTGTCTCTGTTCCGTTTATCTACTCATGTGCTACTATGTCTAAACTGTTTTGAAAGTTACCACACAATTGTATAATTTTTGTTACTAAATATATATTTCATTTCTTTTTCTCATTTATTGTTTTATTCTCGAAAATTATACTTGGAATTATACATATTATTGAGGATCAAACGAACTTCTAAAGTGAAGTTCGATCCAAATTATGTGAACAGCTTCTTTCGAAGCGATTGAGGTTTACTTTATGTAGTAGCGCCACCTACTGCTAGCCTTTGCACGGATTTTAGAGTCTATGATAAGGGTTCTTTTCTTTTTTTTTTTTTTTTTTTAACAACTGTCACATTTCGCTCCCTATGTCAGCATCCAGTCTACAGAACTCATTTTGTTTAAAGTCAATCTGTCTTATTCCTGTTTGTTCATTTCACTATATTGGGGTTGGGTAAAATACAAATATAAATTGAAATTACTCCATGTTGAAACATATTCATATTATGCTCATTTCAAAGCATATAAACGGGTGGGTTTATATTAAATCGCTTCGAAAGAAGCTGTTCACATAATTTGGATCGAACTTCACTTTAGAAGTTCGTTTGATCCTCAATTATATTTCACAGCTTCTTTCTTCGCGATTGAGGTTTACTTTATGTAGGATGTTTAAAGATTAGTTATAGTGAAATGAATTGGCAGAGTAGTAAGGTAAAACTCTTCAATAGTAAATAAACATACTTATTGAAAACAATTCAACAATGATTAGGCAAATTATTTTTCGTTACAAAGTTTGTTATAATTTCTAGCAAGGACTGAGGAAGAATCCGACCATCCTGCAGTCCTTTTGATAGGTCAATAGAAACTCCTAAATAAATAGCTCTTGATGTAGCAGCATGTCATGTACTATGTGCACTAAAAATATTTTCATCAATACCACTGAGAGTTAAAGTGTTTTTAACCCAGTGACTTAAAGTTTGGAAACCTATATGTTTCTTAAAACTAATAAACAAATTATCAGGTTTCCTTAAATTTTCGTTTTATTTATATACTTACTTCTGTAAGGTTTTTGCTGGACAAATTTCTGGACGAATATTAAAAAACGGAAACTTTACCAAGGTCTGTTTACTATTAAATTTAGAGGTTTTTATAAACCCTTTTATGAGTACTTTTTTAGTTATTAAAATATTTTTAATCTTTGTCACGGATAAAATTTGAACACGATGTTCCGTTACAAGAGCTATTAGTGTAACAGTTTTCTTGGAAAAGAGTCTTTAAGTCAAGGTCTTCATTAGGAAATTTTGTAGGTAAGTAGCTCAATACAACTGCTGGATCCCAGTAAGATCATACTTGATGTGGTTGGTCTTCACATAACGACTCCTTTCATGAAACTTTTTAACCTGTCATATTGGGAATTTATGTTTAATATTAATGATAATGCAGATCTATAGCTATTAATAGTACCTACCGTACTTAGCACCTTTTTCGAAAATTTCAGTTAGAAAATGAACAATTATTGGTTTAGAAGTTTGAGTAAAACTAAAATTATTATTTTTGCAATATTCAATCCACGCCTTGATACCTCCTTCACACTGTGACTTTGAAGACAGTGATCTTTTTACTAACGCTTGCTGAACAATTTCGCGGCAACCAAGGTTAACGTTTAATGAAGGTTGTGCGCAGATTTGGTAGATAGTGATGATATCACGGTTGAGCGGGTGAAATTTTGTGGTTAAGCGGCATTCATAATGCCTTATTAAATAGATAGTCTGAATATTGAATTTGTAGATTTTCTTTCTGATTATCGTGTATCCGTGACTCGGTAGAAATCGCTTTGTATCTGGCCAATCTTCGATTATTTTGCTGCGATTCTTAGGAAACACGTTTTCTTATGTTTTAGTAACATTAAACTTGTTATTATTTTGGCAATTGGAAACGTAGTATTACGATAGTGTGTGTTTAATGAACCACGGAGATAGGCAATAACGTCGAGATTGAAAAGATTGAAAATTGAAAATGCGTTGAACTTGTTGCAATTGACAAAAGAGCTGGATTTTACTGTCGAACTGTTTGACATCCCATTCAGTGTCATTAAACTGTTTTCGTGACAAACTCTCAGCTTCTATATTATCTTTTGAAGTAATATAAGATGTAAAGATATTGATCTTACGCATTTCACGCTATTTCCATTGGTCTCGGGTAATATGATCCATATGTGAAAACTGAACAATACCCATTCTATTTATACAGGTAATGGTAATATCTATTCGTAACAATATATCACAATCGTAACTACCATAATTATGCGAATGTTTTAAGTCCGAAAAAACTGCTTTTAATTCCAGAGTATTAGTGTGTAGCGACGACTCGCTTTCCTTCCAATGACCCGCTGCCTCTTTTCCATCACAAAACCCGCCCTAGCCAGTATTATGATGCGTCAGGATAGATAGTTTTAGTGTATTGGCCTGTTCTAAGAGGAGAAAAGCCCTCTTCTAGATAATTTAACCACCAAGTAAATTCATATTTATTATATCTGGGTAAATTCACTACCTGATCATAAGTAGGATTTTTTATTTGGTGACAATATTTTAAATTGCTCGAATAACTTTGTGTATTATTTTTTCTATTTTAAGAACTTATTTTTTTTTTTTTTTGGGGGTAGTTTTAAAATAATTTTCTCTGAATCAAAAATAAACCCAAGGAATTTACATTGTGTTCTAGGAACAAAGCAACTTTTTTCGTATGCATTATGAAACCTAAATTTATTAAAATATGTTTTGTAATCCGAACATTCTCATTACAATCAACACAATCTTTGCCAATGTAAAATATATTATCTAGATATATTATGGATGAAAAAATTATCCCGACGTAAAAATTCCATGACTGGTTTTAATATTTTAGTAAATACTTATATAAAGAGCGGTGCATAAGTCAAACGTTTAATATTTGAATTCATATAAAACGTTGTTATATTCAAATCGAAGGTACTTTCGGAAAGACTTATCAACATTGATGAAAAAATAACTATCTTTTGCATCTATTGAGGCCATGTAGCATTGTTTTGTTAACTTATCAGCGGTTCTGTAATCTTCCATTTTGAAGTGTTTTGTAGTAAATTAATTCAAAGATTTTAAATTATGTATGAAGCGATTTTCACCGTATAGCTTGAGCACAAGAAAAAATTTGTGATAAAATTTACCTGGCTCATGAGAACATACGAATATAGCATTTATTTTTAATAGTTTATCCAACACTAAAATATAATCTTTATGGCCATGTATTGGCCTTGGGTAAACACAAGAGCTACTTTGTTTAGCGGGCAGATATTTAAAAGGTTTTTAGTAAGCAGCTATTCACGATAATATTAATGGATCACTCGTTATCTAAGCCCATTTTTGATGAAAATATCGTAAACGTCCATCGCACTGCACCTGGTGGTTTATTTCCGCTGGTTGCTAGTGTTCCACGACCGTTCGTGGTAGGTCCCACGTGGCGGGTACGTGTAGCTCTGCTGTGGAGCTCGAGCCGGCAGCTGTGGCTGCGGAGATGACGTCGTCGTTTTTTGCAATTTGCAGCGTTTCAGCAACATCTCCTCCCAATAAATAATCATCGCAACTTGTATTGGTCAGCGTGTCACGCAGGCATACGTTTATGGAACTCATTATTATGTTACGATGAGTTTTAGTTTCCCTATTCTGGCTATCGCGACAAGCGTAACTCAGCAGTTTTAAAAGTTTTTGCTTCAAAGTTTCATTGAAAATGATGACCATCGCTTGCGATGAAGCTGCCAAGGCGATTCCAATTTGCCCTTTTTTTTTTTTTTTTTGTTGAAGTATAGAATCTCCGTTGGGTAAGAGTTTCAGCCAATGCTGCTTTTGCTTCTAAATTTAATAAAGGGAGCAAGTAAATATTTGCAAATTGCGGGTACAAGATAGCCCTCAACAGGCTTATCTTTAGATTCTTTAGATCTTCAGCCGACAACTGCTGGTTTTTAGACCTGTTCCGGGACATCAATCGTATCAAAAAAAAAAAAAAAAAAGGCTGATAATGACGGAGGTAGCTCGGGCACTTCAAATCTTGGATTCGGCGTGCAAGGCCGCAAATCAGATTAATCGCCAACGGCGATATTATCTGGTAACTGACTAATCAAAAAAATTAATTATATGCATCGAAACTCGATGACTACACGCACATACCATGTGGGTAATTTTGTGTCAACGACATTTTTTCTAATATTTATTAAAATTATATTAGAGATTCTCCACCGTACATCAGATTATATCGCCACCGGCGATTTTATCGAGTAACGGACTAAATAGGAGACTTAATTATATGCATCGAACCTCGATGACTACACGCACATACCATGTGGGTAGTTTTTGTGTCAACGACATTTTTTCTAATATTTATTAAAATTATATTAGAGATTCTCCACCGTACATCAGATTATATCGCCACCGGCGATTTTATCGAGTAACGGACTAAATAGGAGACTTAATTATATGCATCGAACCTCGATGACTACACGCACATACCATGTGGGTAGTTTTTGTGTCAACGACATTTTTTCTAATATTTATTAAAATTATATTAGAGATTCTCCACCGTACATCAGATTATATCGCCACCGGCGATTTTATCGAGTAACGGACTAAATAGGAGAATTAATTATATGCATCGAACCTCCCAACACCGTTGGGTTCTTCGGAATTTGTAATTTGATGTCTCAACCTCCTCGAATTATTTTCTTGAGAATTTTCTCCTCCTTCGATGCACAATTTTTACCATTTAAACTTTTAAAATTTAACTAGCTAATTAATATATTTTAGTCGACGTGCGCAGGCTACAGCACGGAAACGCAGAATGAGTTCTGTAGACTGGATGCTGACATAGGGAGCGAAATGTGACAGTTGTTAAAAAAAAAAAAAAAAAAAAGAAAAGAACCCTTATCATAGACTCTAAAATCCGTGCAAAGGCTAGCAGTAGGTGGCGCTACTACATAAAGTAAACCTCAATCGCGAAGAAAGAAGCTGTGAAATATAATGAATATTATCTTTCGAAATATTCAAATTTAACATTGATTCCTTACTATTTCTACATGAAATAGTACAAATGAAACACACAAACAACTTAACGATTTTTTGTACTCTGTTTGGGCCTAGCGTAACCATATGGTCACAGTCAAAATCTAAAAAACTATAAAAGTAATATTTATAAAAATACTAGCGACCCGCCCCGGCTTCGCACGGGTGCTTAGTACATTATTTTGATAAAACTCGTAGGGTTCAGTCTGCGTTTGCAATGTAAGCGGAAAAAATGTAATTATTTACGACATCACATTAGAAACCTCAAAAATAACAGTACTTCTCCACTATTTAATGGATGTTATTATAAATATAAACCTTCCTCTTGAATCACTCTATCTATTAAAAAAAACCGCATCAAAATCCGTTGCGTAGTTTCAAAGATTTAAGCATACAAAGGGACATAGGGACAGAGAAAGCGACTTTGTTTTATACTATGTAGTGATTATTTTTATTATTTTTAATAACCCAACATAGCGTTTATTAAAGAAAATAAGCATTATCACGCAATAAAAAATTCCGTCCCTAATACACAAAACACAATTAACTATTTATTAAACAATATATAATAGCGCCATAGAAACAAATTTCAAACCTCGCTCGATTTCTTTTCCCAAAACCAAAAGGTTGGATTGATTTTACCTTTAAATAAATTGATTGTCTCCGAAACAATAAATGCCTAATTAGTTGATTGTGTTTTTGGGATTTGTTAATTGTGTTTACTTAAGTTATGTTAAAATATAATTATAAGACTAATTTAAAGTTACCTTTCTTTATTGGCCCATAAAATGGCAAGCCTTGTTATTTACTTTTGGTCATTGTTATTAATATTTAATTATCTTCGTGCCTAATTGTTTTATGTATAAAGAATTATCAAATTATGTTTAAATGTGAGTATTAGATAAATGATGTTTAGTGTTAACTTGTTTACATCGGCCTATAAAAGGCCAAGCTTTGTAACAAAATATTCATTCTTATATTAACTGTACTGGAATAAACGTCTTGGAATTTATCAAGGACTCCTTATTGCTCTTTCTAATAAGTACGACGAGATGGAAAGACCCCGTACATCCGAATCTCTAACATCAGAAGACAGGGATGAACCTAACGCGCCTGATCACCAACTGGGACCCGGGACATACTCACCAACTTTGCCTTGTGGACCAGCGCCAACACCATTCAACCGCATTTTCGATAACAGGCATACTCAAGAAGATTCTAGTGAAATTTCACTACTTCGACGCCATGTTCAATTATTGGAACAAATGCTATTACAAAACAAAGAACCATCAACACAACCGTCTGGATACCAGAAACTAAATGAAATATACCTACCGGAATTCGACCCAGACGACAGTAAAATCACTATAGAATAATGGTGCAAGCAAGTGGATTCATTATTAAATCTCAGAGGCTTTTCTACAACTACCGCCATGATGAAAGCTTTGTCATGTCTTAGAGGACGAGCCAAACAATGGGCTGACTGTAACTCACATGTGTATGCATCTTGGAATCAAGTAAGTCACGAGCTCAAATCGCCGTTCAAAGCCGAATCCCGTTACATCCATTTTGTGAACAAATTTAGAGAGTATACATCCAACGATGCTAAAAACTTTGCTGAGTACGTCACAGAGGCTTGGCGACTATTCTCAAGAATTTCTCCAAATGCTTCCGACGATTTAATGGTGGAAGCCGTAATATCAGGAATTCGTCCGAAATTCATTCAAGCCGAATTACTTCGATCAACACCAAGTTCGCAGGCAGAATTAATTGCTAGTCTACGAAACTACCGAAAACGACCCATTGACTCTCAGGGTATAGAAGAAATCCGCCGTAAACAGCCACGCAGAGACATTATGTGCCACCAATGCAGAAAACCAGGACATAGAGCAAGAGACTGCAGGTCAATCTACTGTGACTACTGTAAGCGCACCGGCCATTTTACCAAAGATTGCTACTCAAAACCAACAACATCACGACGAAGCCAGCCAGCCGCGACCTAATGAAGCAATATTGGTGAGCTATCTTTTAATTGTTTAATCGACACCGGTGCTGAATGCACTTTAATGTCACAAACTGCTGGTGGATCGGTATCTGGCAAGCGATCAACTGAAGTTATTACAGTAATCAGCATTTCTAAACAACCTATCGTGTCCAATGAAGTTATTCAAACAACTGTCATTTTAAATGGAGTAGCATTTGACGTTAGCCTACATGTAGTTGACAATTTGCCCTACGATGTCATTTTAGGAAAAGATTCTCTTAAGACCCCTGGTTTAAAATTTACTATTAGTCGTAATGGCATTTGTATACACAGGGATAGTGAATACAATATTTGTTGAAAATGAAAATGAAAACTTTTTTATTCGTAGTAGGTAATTTTATACACTTTACGATGTCTACTACTACTTCTTCTTCGGCTTTAAAAAACGAAATGAAAGTAGAACCCTAGGTAGACCGAGAGGAAAAAAGCCGGTGGGAAAAAAACTCTCGGCACTCTTTTGTAAAAAGTGCTTATTATAGGTACAATTTGGCAGAAATACAGCTCTGCTATGACATGAACTATTTGTGCTTGCCAATATCATGTCGCAGCCAAGCTGCTTACATAGTGATTAATGTTTAATATTTGGAAATAACCTGTGGAGACATCAATCCCACGCTCTTTTGTCATCTAAATAATCTTTGAGTTTATAGTAGCGTTTTTTGCATAATGTTTCTTTGATAGTTCTTTTAAATTTATTAAACATTAGAGATTGAATTGACTGTGGTATTTTATTATAAATACGTATTGACATTCCCATAAATGATTTGGTGCTTTTAGCCAGCCTTAATTTGGGAAACGCTAATTTATGGTCGTTCCTTATCATTACAGAATAATTTTTATCATGCTTATCTTTCATGGTTTTAAATTTACTACTATTCTTATAAATATACATAATGTTTGTGTTGTAATGAGTTAATGTAATGTGATGCAAAGGTCAAGATACCAATCTCTTTAAACTTTTCTCTTAGAGATTCTCTACTTCCAAGTTTATACATTCCACGAATAGCCCTTTTCTGCAGTGTAAATATCGTGTCAATGTCTGCGGCATTGCCCCAAAGTAGGATGCCGTAAAACATTATACTATGAAAATAACTAAAATAAACCAGCATCGCCGTATTAACATCAGTCAATGAGCGAATTTTCTTTACTTCGAACGCTGCAGAACTAAGTCTACTCGCTAGCTGTGAGATATGGGCGCCCCATTGCAATTTAGAATCTAAGGTAATTCCAAGTGTGTTTTGTGTCACACAAAAACGTGTTTGGGCTACCAAACTCGGTGAACTTCAACTAGCTATTAATTGCACAAAATCGAAAGCCACCGGTCACGCCCCTTTGGAACTCTTACTTGGGAGAATCTGTGCTCCACCTTCTATTAAACTTTTAACTCTACTAGATACTGATGTTGACCGGGATGAAATTAGACGAGCAGCTGAATCTAGGATGGCCGAACAGTCCGCCGAGGTAAAAGATCGCTTCAATGCAAAAAGTGCTGTAGTTAAACCTTTTATATTAAATGACTTTGTTCTATGTAAAGACACTCAATGGGCCAAAAACAAACTAGGTGCAAAATTCTTAGGGCCTTTCCAAATTACTAAAATTCTAGATAATAATCGATACGAAATTAAAAACATAAGAAACGATAAGACAACAGTTGTAGCTCACGAACACGTAAGAGCATTACCAAAACCTAACTTAAATGAAATTGACCATAATAGCGAATATTAGAATGAAATTGCGTAGCCACTTGTATGTCTGGATCATAGTGATTTAGGCTTACAACTGGGCTCGTAATGATCATGATAAGTAAACATGAGATGGAAAATCGCGCAGCCACTTGTCTGAACGGATCATAGTGATTTAGTCTTACAACTGGGCTCGTGATAGAATTAAAAAGGTCGGTCACTTGTCAGTACAGATCAAAACTATTTAGGCTGACAACTGGACTCAATCTAGGGAACTAAATTGTAATGGGCTGAATCACTTACCATGAATGAACAAACATTTGTTTAAGTCTGGTAACTGGATATCCGTTTCATTACAGACTAACATTTAGAAGAAATTTCAAGATTGGATCGAGTTAAATTGGCAAGCTCAGAGCACGAGCTGCCAATCAGAATGGCCGTAATAGCGCCATAGAAACAAATTTCAAACCTCGCTCGATTTCTTTTCCCAAAACCAAAAGGTTAGATTGATTTTACCTTTAAATAAATTGATTGTCACCGAAACAATAAATGCCTAATTAGTTGATTGTGTTTTTGGGATTTGTTAATTGTGTTTACTTACTTAAGTTATGTTAAAATATAATTATAAGACTAATTTAAAGTTACCTTTCTTTATTGGCCCATAAAATGGCAAGCCTTGTTATTTACTTTTGGTCATTGTTATTAATATTTAATTATCTTCGTGCCTTATTGTTTTATGTATAAAGAATTATCAAATTATGTTTAAATGTGATTATTAGATAAATGATGTTTAGTGTTAACTTGTTTACATCGGCCTATAAAAGGCCAAGCTTTGTAACAAAATATTCATTCTTATATTAACTGTACTGGAATAAACGTCTTGGAATTTATCAAGGACTCCTTATTGCTCTTTCTAATAAGTACGACGAGATGGAAAGACCCCGTACATCCGAAACTCTAACATATATATTACAATATTTGCTAATTCTAGATAAATACACTAAAACACTAAAGCACTGAAGTTATTATATAAGTAATTATCCGCACAGCAAACGGAATTAAGCAGCGAGAAAGAAAGAAGCACAAAACGAAGTTAAATTACGGCACGAAATAAAATATATAAGCAAGCTAAAGAAGTTAAAGTAAATAGACTATAGGTTATATACAATACTATGAGAATGATTAAGAATACTAAGTAACTAGGAATGACTTGGAGAAACGTAATAGATCGCGTATTGGTTGGTCTGCTTCCCGAGCCGGTATGTGGAGCTTGCGCCGGGGATCGGAGTTGTTGGCTCGGTCCTCTCCGCGTGTCGTTCCCCTCGCTCGCCCGGACAATAGAATTCCTACGCCTTGGGTGGTCTGGTGGCGTGATTTGCGGTTGCCCGTGTTATAAGCGGAAGCGTTTTAACAGCGCTTTCAAGTCATGAGCGATTAGAGAGCGAAGTTTGCGAATAAAGTCAGTTCTTCCCGAGCCTTCACGGCAAGCAGTTGCTTTTTAAAAACACCTTTACCCAAGCCCTAGTGATAACTGGCGCAGTCGAAAGGTAGAATATAGGCAGTTCTAGTACCATCCTAGTTCTCCATATCCTAAGAATCTACTATACCTGGGCTTGAGGTAAACTGTAAGGAAGAGCTCCTGGTTCCTCAAATCGAAGCCAGCTAGAACATCGCAGCGGAATGGTGATAGTGGGGTAAGCATAAGCTCTTGTAGGGACTAGAATGCATACATGTGTTTGTAAGTGCACGCGCAAATCCTTGTATGTGTTTGTACGTCGCTCGTCGTTTGCTCGATTTTTAGTTACTTACGGCAGTCCGGTAAAGACACGCATACTATACAGACATAAGATAATTAATTGTAAAACTCAAATATAATCTAATTTAAGGTTAAAAATAATATTTTGTAAATCCATGAATACATGAACAGTACCGTGTTTTAGCATTTTTATTTGGAACTACCGGGCTCACTCACCAACCCTAAATTGGTGACCCCGACGTGATCAATCAGTGACATTTTTGTGAATAAACTGTAGTGAAATTATTTTAAAAAATTTAAAAAAAAACTTGAATTTCGTGATATGACGTCGCCAGCACCGAAACCCGTAACAATGGCACCATCTCCACCCACTCCGCCAGCTGATATTATGTCCGTGTCACTGCAATCTCGCATTCCAGACTTTTGGATGGACCAACCTAGGGTGTGGTTCATCAGGGTTGAGGCAATCCTGGCACCTCAGAAAATGGGAGATGAAGCTAAGTTTGAGCTGATCGTTGCGAAATTGCCAAAAGAAGTCATCATGCAGCTGACCGATTTTTTGATTAGACCTCCAGGAACAGGAAAATACCTGGCGCTGAAGGCCAAACTATTGAGCCTATACGAGGACTCCAAAGCGAGACAAATAGAAAGGCTTATTGGAGAGATAGAGCTAGGCGATCAGAAACCTTCCCAGCTCCTGCAAAGAATGCGAGACCTTGCACGAGATAACATCCCGGACGAGACTCTACGTGTGCTTTGGCAAGGGCACCTCCCAAATACAGTTCGTGCGGTTATGGCAGTTTCCGAAACAAGAGATCTAGAAAATTTGGCTGTTATAGCGGATAACGTGACTGAGGCTACTCGAGTGACGCAGATCGCGGAGATAACAAAGGGCAGGAAAACTTCTACTATGGAAAATGACGTAGCGACCCTAACCGCAGAGATAGCCAGGATAAACGCCAGGTTAGATAAGTTAGGGCGATTCCGTTCGAAATCACGAAGAGATGGAAGCCGTTCCCGACGCCCCTCGTTTACGTTCTAGTTCACGAAGCCGCCGTACACCGGAATCACCAGACTGGCTCTGTACCTACCATTATAGGTATCGCCACAGAGCCCATCGCTGCGTGCCACCGTGTACATGGAAGCCCAGGGACAGCAACAGGACGGGCAACGTCAACCCCACTTCGTCGGAAAACTAAGGGACAGGGTGCAGCCTCGGGCGGAGGTCTGCGCTGTCATACCCTGCAGTCGCCTATTAGTGATGGACTATAACTCAGGACTTCGATTCTTGGTCGATTCTGGCGCAAACGTGAGTGTACTACCAGTAAATAAAAAACTTTTAAAATCAGGTCAGTGCAGTGAATATAAATTATACGCCGCCAACGGCACAGAAATCGCTACTTATGGTACTAAGTCGTTAACCTTAGATCTTAAGCTCCGTAGGCCCTACCGCTGGGATTTTATTTTAGCCAATATTAAACAGCCAATTCTGGGCGCAGATTTTTTGTCACGTCATAAAATTTTAATTGATATGCACAATCGTAAATTAATTGATCAGGTTACAGATATAAGTGTATTAGCATCTATAGTAAATATTAACCAGCCGTCTGTTTCTTCCATAATTGAAAATCATCCCTATTATGAGTTATTAAGCCTGTATCCAAGCATTACCAAACCGCCGTCATTCCGGGAAACGCCTCCGCATAACGTTTTACATTACATCGAAACAACGGGACCACCCGTATACGCGCGCGCTCGTCCTTTGCCACCTGATAGATATAAGAAAATTAAAGAAGAGTTCCGAGTTATGCAGGAATTGGGTATCTGTAGGCCTTCCAAAAGCGCATGGGCTAGTCCATTACACGTCGTCCCAAAGAAAAATGGCGAATTAAGACCTTGTGGAGACTACCGGCAGTTAAATGCGATAACGAAGCCCGACAGATATCCAATACCGCGATTGCATGATTTTACTTATGTTTTGGCAAATAAAACCGTATTTACTAAATTAGACATAAATCGGGCATATCATTGCGTAGGCGTTGCGCCAAACGATATTGAGAAGACCGCGATTATAACCCCGTTTGGCCTTTTCGAGTTTCCCCGAATGACTTTTGGTTTACGGAATGCAGCGCAAACATTCCAGCGTTTTATGAGTAACACTGTTTTACAGGGTTTTGATTTTTTATATAATTATTTAGATGATATTATAATTGCCAGCGAAAATTCAACCTTACATAAAGAACATTTAAGGATGATATTCGAACGTTTTGATAAGTATGGTATTACTATCAATCTAAGTAAGTGTTGTTTCGGACAGTCGTGCATAGAATTCTTAGGACATGAAGTTAGTATAGACGGTATTAAACCAATCATGGAAAAAGTAGAGGCAATAGTAAATTTTCCCAAACCGGAAACGATAGTAGAATTAAGACGATTTCTAGGTATGCTAAATTTTTACCGTCCTCATTTACCAAATTTGGCAACATATCAATGTGAATTAAATAAATATTTAGTTAATGCTAAGAAAAACGATAAAACTAAAATTTTGTGGACAAGCATCTCGGAAAATGCCTTTGTGCATTGCAAGACTGGGTTACAACAAGCCGTAACCTTGTCACATCCCTTACCGGATGCTCATCTGGCCTTGATGACTGACGCTTCTAATACTTGCATAGGTGCAGTGTTGCAACAGAGAGTAAAAGATTCATGGAAACCTTTGGGATACTTTTCTAAAAAGTTAACTCCGACTGAACAAAAGTATTCCACCTATGATCGCGAATTGCTAGCGATATATAAATCTATCAAGTATTTTCGCAAATTATTTGAAGGCCGACCTCTGACGGTGTATACAGACCATAAGCCCTTGTGTCAGGCATTCTCAAAATTAGGAAAAGATGATAAAGAAACTCCTAGAAGGACGCGACATTTACTTTTTATTAGTGAGTTTACGGTAAACATTCAACATATTTCAGGAAAAGAAAATATTGTCGCCGATACTTTATCACGATTAGAATCGATTTTCTGTCCGACTGTACTCGACTTAAATAGACTTGCTGAGGCGCAAGAAAGTGACGAGTACTTATTGCATATGACACAAAGTTTAAATAGTAGTTATATCGTTAAGTTTAAACGTATTATGTTACCTATGTGTAATAAACCAATTTCATGTGTAATTACGAATGATTTTGTTAGACCGTATTTACCGGAAAATTTTAGAAAAATTGCATTCGACAGCATACATAATTTAAGTCACCCAGGTGTACGAACCACGAGAAAAATGGTTACTAATCAATACTTTTGGCCTAGTATGAATAAGGATATAGGGCGTTGGGCAAAGACATGTATACAATGTCAGAGATCGAAGGTATCCCGACACGTCGTATCGGATTTGGGAAAGTTTCCTAGAGTGTCTCGTTTTGAGCATATTCACACGGATATTGTTGGTCCTTTACCAACCTCTCCGGATGGATATAAATACTTTCTCACAGTTATAGATAGATGTACACGTTGGTTAGAGGTTTTTCCTTTGAAGGAAATTACGGCTGACGCCGTTGCAAAGAATATTTACGAAGGGTGGATAGTTAGGTACGGATGTCCTATTCGAATAACTAGCGATCAAGGTAAACAGTTTGAGTCTAATTTGTTTTCAAAATTAATGCGTTTTTTGGGAATTCATAAAATTCGTACTACCGGATACCACCCAGAATCGAATGGAGCCGCAGAAAGGGTACATCGATCAATAAAAACTGCCCCCAGAGCCCGATTACATCAGAGCACAACGTGGGTAGAGGAATTACCGACCATTCTGTTAGGTCTTCGCGCCGCTATACGAACGGATAGTGGAGTTAGCGCAGCAGAATTAACTTTTGGCAAAACTTTACGTTTACCAGGGCAATTCTATGATATCATCGAGGACAAAGACCCGAACGATCCATACGGTTTCGTCGAAAAAATTCGCGAAACTATAAGTAATTACCGCCCAACGCGAGATATAAGTAAATCGAGCTCACGAAAAATTTTTGTACATTCAGATCTATACACTTGCGATTTTGTTTTTGTTAGGGACGATACGGTGCACAAATCGTTGAAACCACCGTACGACGGTCCATACAAAGTATTAGAGAGGGGTCCAAAATTTTTTAAAATTAGATTACCAGGTCGCGAAGCTAACACTTCGATAGATAGATTGAAACCAGCTTTTGTTTTAAAGGAAAGTGACACTTATGAACACACACCTATTAGTAATATAGACCCTTTGGCAGAGTTTCCAATGCCAGGTCTGCACTCATCAAGTAAATTATCACCCGAAAATAATAATCGTAAGGTAACCAGGAGTGGTCGAATTATTCGACCACCGGTGAGATTCGCCTTATAGGTTCATTATAGTTTAGTTTAAGTATTAGAATAATAAAAAAGTATAATTAAGCTAGTGTTCATATACTTAATTATAAAATTTCTAACAAACTACACCTGTGTACCTAAAGTAATATTGTTATGACGTCAAGCGAGAAAAACAACTTTATTCTCCGAACTGTTTACCGGTTGCAACTAAATTACTAAGTAGACACTTTCAATATAAAGGTTATCGCAGACTAGAAAATATAATTCAGAATATTTATAGGATATATTTTTGATAGGTTAAGTAATAATTATTATAAGTATAAATGTATATTATATAGAGGATATTAACGAGACTAACTTTTAATTTTAAAACTTACGAGTTTTACTAAAAGTTAAGTTTTTATAATATAACATAACTTAAATAAAATATAATAAATAAGTACTAAGTATTCATAGACATATATCGCTTGTAAATGTTACGATTAAAATGCTGGTATGTTGCGTTCTACGGATGATCTATACAATAATGTTAATATGTTCGTCAGGATTATTTTATTAAATAGAATCGTTAAGTAGAGTATCTTATATATTAAGGATTTTGATAATGTGTAAGTACCTTTATAGTTTTAAAATTGACCAGAATAATGAAAGTGATGACCATGTACATGACAACATAAAATGTAATTTCAAGTTAAAATTATATTTTTTTTTACAAAATATCTAACTTGCAATTTTAACCAATTTTTAATAATTTAGTAGAAATAATATCGGAAATCGATTCATTTCTTATAGAACCTTTGTATTGTAAACAAGTTAAAGAGTTTATTTTTATTTTATTTTACTAGTTACTGATTCAAGATGGGTAATTATGAATCGAAGGATAATTTTTTTTTTTTTTTATAAAATATGGATGGGACGTTTGTCTTCCATGACACCTGATGTTAAGTAACATGAAGACTAAGGTGGTACACGTCCATCCACGAGAAACATCCAAATAATATCGCCATGGCGCAGGCTCAAGTAAACACCGGTGATTTAACCGGAAAGTTGAATACCATGAGCATCACGGTCATTATACTTGTTGCCATAGTGATTGCAGCGGTGTTGTATGGCATTCGCCAAAGATGCCATCGGCGAGTTAAGAAGTGGCTACGGAGAGAGATTTTATCCACAAACTTGAACCCTCCCGTGGTGCGAGTTCAAACGGTGAATCAGCCCGGCGAGGCTGGCGCTCCAACCACTGCGCATACGGGTTATTTGTAATTTAGAACTTTATTATGTGTTGAGTTTATCTTAAGTGTCGTGTTACAGTGTGGGAACGCAAGTGAATAATGCATTTAAGCAAATACAATGTTTACAGTGTTAGTAAAATCGTTATAATGGTCAACTAAGAAATATGATATTTATGTTTTGTATTTTTACCAGATGCACAACATGCTATTATGTTTTAAGTAAGATATGTTATATTGAAATATGCGTTTTTATATGATTATATTCTTTTGTTACTTTACTGATTTCAAAATTTTGACATTTTTTTTTGGGAGAGGGAATGATGTAGGGACTAGAATGCATACATGTGTTTGTAAGTGCACGCGCAAATCCTTGTATGTGTTTGTACGTCGCTCGTCGTTTGCTCGATTTTTAATTACTTACGGCAGTCCGGTAAAGACACGCATACTATACAGACATAAGATAATTAATTGTAAAACTCAAATATAATCTAATTTAAGGTTAAAAATAATATTTTGTAAATCCATGAATACATGAACAGTACCGTGTTTTAGCATTTTTATTTGGAACTACCGGGCTCACTCACCAACCCTAAAGCTCTGATTATTCCCACATCCTATTTCCAACCCTTTTAAAGTGTTTTAAATTTTTAATTTCATTTTTATTTTTTATTGTGAAATTTTATTGAATTTTGAGAATTGAGAATTTTATATTTTGTGTATAGGTTTAGCGTAGGAAGTTTGTTTGTTTTTTAGTTAATTAAAATCATTAATAAAGGAACAGCATACCGAATCGCAACCTCAATCTAATTTACCTGTAATAGATACAGGGGATTATTTAACCCTTAGTAATGAATATGCAAAGATAAGTGAATTATTACCGACTTATGATGGCAATAAGCGGACAATAAATTTCTTTATCAAATTGGTAGAGAACGTTTTAGAAATTTTAGGAAATAAGAGTATAGACCCTATAACCGCAAGTCTAATAGTAAATAAATTATGCGGAAAAGCCGTGGAAATTCTCGCGGAATGTAATGCGTATAAAACGTGGGAGGATATAAAACAAATCCTTATCCAACGTTGTGGTGAACTTAATAGCCTTCGGAAAGGCAAGTTAGAAATCGAACAATTTGACGAAAACATAAGAGCATTAACATATGCACTTATTAGCCTAGATCAAAGTAAAAGGGATTACTATGAAAAAATGAGCATAGCCGTTTTCATAGGACAACTAAACCCTCTTTTATCCATCACCGTTAGTATTGAAAATCCGAAAAATATTGAACATGCGATAGCGTTAGCAGAAAAGGAGGAGTATAAGATCAAATTAAATAGGTCACAAGATAGTAATATTGCAGCGAAGCAAAATATTCCTATGAATAAAACTTACTATAGACCTTCAGGTCCACCTATAGCATATCAGAATAGGCAACCACCTCCATTTAATAGGCAAAATTATAACATGTACAATAATAACTATAACAGAAATCCAGGACCTTATCGTCCACAGTTTTCGAATCAAAATACTCAAAACAGTCCTAGGCCTCCAATTAAATTTAAGGAGCTAGAGTATACAATGAATTATCAACCAGAGGAGAGTCAAAGTTCTCCGGAACCTCAAGAAGAGGAAAGACTAGCTATAGAGCAGCAATATGATAATAAATACCAAGTAAAATTTCAGATAGGCCCAAAACGTCAGAAAACGAAACATAATTCATGTTTATAATCAAAGCGGATTACCATCGGTTTTTATCGAAGAGTTTGGAGGGAGATTTTTGATAGACACTGGAGCATCAAAATCACTTATAAGCCCCTCAGTAGTAAATAGTAATCCAAATTTAAGAAGAAAGTTAGAGTTAGAAAACCACTCTATACACACTGTACATGGAGTGTCAAAGACAAAACATGTTTTAGAGATTAAGTTACCTAGTTTATTCAACACGGATAAAATTCATAAGTTTGTTGTTTTTGATTTTGACAAAGATTTTAAAGGACTCTTAGGTCTAGACTTTCTAGAAAAATTTAAGTCTAAAATTGACTTAAAACAAATGAAACTTTTTATGAATGAAACAGCTATCCCTATAAGGATATTCAAGAAAAAATAACAATACTACCTCAATCACAATGTGTTTTAAACTTATTAATTAATAGAAAGACAGGAGACTAGTTCTGTAAGGGTTATGAGTCTAAAACTGGAATAAATATACCTTCGTCGCTAATTAAAGTTGAAGACGGTATGTTTAAAGCTACGGATATGTCGCAGTCATCTGGATGAATTAGCCACTCAATTGGACGCCTAGACCGAATTAACGGCCTAGGCCGATAATTGATTGAACACGAAAAACTCAACGTTTAACAACTTGGCGTGTTGAAAGTTAGCCCCTTGAAGATGGCTGACCAAAATTCAGCCAAGTGATTTAAATTTGGTACAGTTTTGGCTTAAGTAATCAAACAAGTAGGTCATGGTAAAATTATCTGTCATGACGGAAAAACCAGTGAAGCAAAATTTTTTTTTATAAGATTTTTTTTTATTTATTTCATTTACAAGGAAATAAAATCCATTGTGGCGCATCGCCGGGTGCTGCCAGATACACGACGACACCTGACACTCAGTGTATATGTCGCAGTAATCTGGTTGAATTAGCTACTCAATTGGACGCCTAGGCCGTTTCAACCGGCTTAAGGGCAATTAGTCAAGTCGTTGATCGCAACGTTTAACCAGTTGCCTAAACGTTGTTTGGCCATTTAGTTAAATTGGATATTGTTAAATTTATGATGTTTGGTTTAAATATTAAAACATCAAAACAGAACTTATTTTATTATATATATGATATTTATATTTACGCGCGAGCCGAGCGAGCGAAGCGAGCGTGATGCGGCAGCACCCGGCGATGCGCCACAATGGATTTTATTTCCTTGTAAAATAAAACACAGTTAACTCGATGCAGTATTCAACGGAAGTGATTTATTGTAAACTAATAGACAAATTACAGATTAATGACAGATCAGTAAAAAGTATAAGTATGACATATTTTATCATAGATGGCGCTAATATTCATATATTGAAATAATTAACAACAATCCCACTTATTGAAATATTATGAATACAACTTTATCAAAAAAAATGTAACAAACTTTATACAAACAAAATAATAATATTCTTAAAGATCCTTTATTCCTAAAATCTTTAACAAATTATAATGTTTAACAGAATTTAAACTCTTTGTTAACAAATCAGCTGGCATTTGTTCAGTAGACATATACTTGACCTTAAACTTATTAATTAATAGAAAGACAGGAGACTAGTTCTGTAAGGGTTATGAGTCTAAAACTGGAATAAATATACCTTCGTCGCTAATTAAAGTTGAAGACGGTATGTTTAAAGCTACGGATATGTCGCAGTCATCTGGATGAATTAGCCACTCAATTGGACGCCTAGACCGAATTAACGGCCTAGGCCGATAATTGATTGAACACGAAAAACTCAACGTTTAACAACTTGGCGTGTTGAAAGTTAGCCCCTTGAAGATGGCTGACCAAAATTCAGCCAAGTGATTTAAATTTGGTACAGTTTTGGCTTAAGTAATCAAACAAGTAGGTCATGGTAAAATTATCTGTCATGACGGAAAAACCAGTGAAGCAAAATTTTTTTTTATAAGATTTTTTTTTATTTATTTCATTTACAAGGAAATAAAATCCATTGTGGCGCATCGCCGGGTGCTGCCAGATACACGACGACACCTGACACTCAGTGTATATGTCGCAGTAATCTGGTTGAATTAGCTACTCAATTGGACGCCTAGGCCGTTTCAACCGGCTTAAGGGCAATTAGTCAAGTCGTTGATCGCAACGTTTAACCAGCTGCCTAAACGTTGTTTGGCCATTTAGTTAAATTGGATATTGTTAAATTTATGATGTTTGGTTTAAATATTAAAACATCAAAACAGAACTTATTTTATTATATATATGATATTTATATTTACGCGCGAGCCGAGCGAGCGAAGCGAGCGTGATGCGGCAGCACCCGGCGATGCGCCACAATGGATTTTATTTCCTTGTAAAATAAAACACAGTTAACTCGATGCAGTATTCAACGGAAGTGATTTATTGTAAACTAATAGACAAATTACAGATTAATGACAGATCAGTAAAAAGTATAAGTATGACATATTTTATCATAGATGGCGCTAATATTCATATATTGAAATAATTAACAACAATCCCACTTATTGAAATATTATGAATACAACTTTATCAAAAAAAATGTAACAAACTTTATACAAACAAAATAATAATATTCTTAAAGATCCTTTATTCCTAAAATCTTTAACAAATTATAATGTTTAACAGAATTTAAACTCTTTGTTAACAAATCAGCTGGCATTTGTTCAGTAGACATATACTTGACCTTAATAGTTTTATTTGCTATGTATTCTTTACAAAAATGATAGCGAATGTCTACATGTTTAGATCTATTATGAAAGGCATGTGGATTAGTTAATAGTTTTTGAGCACTCTGATTATCATTATAAATTAACACACTATACATAGTATTTGTAATTTCAAATTGTAAATTTCTTAAATATATAGTTTCTTTACAACATTCTGAAATTCCTATGTACTCTGCCTCAGTACTAGAAAGAGCAATAGTTTTCTGTTTCTGACTCTTCCATGATATTAAACTACCAGACAATTGAAAACAGAACCCAGTGTATGATTTTCTATCAATAACACTGTTTCCCCAGTCAGCATCAACAAAACTAATTAAATTTGAGTTACCCTTTGAAGTGAACTTAAGACCAAAACTCTTAGCTTTCTTTAAATATTTCAAAACTCGTTAGTAGTATGATATTGGGCATTCTATCTCACATTCGTGCGATAGAATACCCAATATCATCAATATTATCACCATCCAATAACATAAAACAAATTTATTAAAGTAACAAGAAACATCAACCAGCAGCGCATGATTTCACAACAGTAATTTATTAAAATACGAATAACGCAAATACATCCGAAATTATTTTCCGATCAGACCTATTATTAATTTACGCATGATACATTACTTTAAACAAGAATAAATAAAATATAAAACTCACCGAAACCGCGCAGTTCGCCGAGCTCCATACATAACTAATTAAATTTACAATCACTTCAATTAGCTTCATGGTAACTTGTCAGCAGTCCGTAATCATGGGCCAGTTTGACGAATGCCCTTAGACAGCGTTAGCACTATAGGTAAACCTTAAAACCGTGCGGGTGAGCAGTGTGCCTTGAGAAAACGCTCAGATTTAAGTGGAATATTGCAAACAATGTTGGCTGATGACCGTCCATCGAACACAGTTCATTTCATTAGAACTTGTAGGTGAGCAGCTTGCCTCGAGAGATCACACAGAACTAACTCAGTGGAATATTCTGTACCAGCTTGGCTCATGATCCTCCATCCGATATAGTTCACTCGCCAGAACTTAATGGATGAGCAGCTTGCCTCGAGATGTCACACAGAAAATCCACTTCGTAATATCTGTACCTTTGTACGGCTAATGATCCTCCACCCATCATAGTTCACGAGATAGAATAATGTATGCGAACAGCTCGCCTCAATTGGTAAACAAAATTCTACCTACTATCTGAACCATCTTGACTCGTGCCTCTCCACATAGTTAAAATGTAAAACCGATAGCACATACTGTTAGGTTACAACCACAATTACGAACACCGAAAGTAATTATCATGAATTACTTGAACTAGGCTCAACAACAACTACTGTGATCGACAATGACTGAACAAATAATCCACCTAGGATTAAATTAACAGCCTAAACACATGACTAGGGATGTACCGCTACTGGGAATATTGCCCAAGATTTATATGTACCTATATTTAAGTATATATTCGTAAATCGTATTCGATAAATTTTGATTACCTATTCAGAAAGGGCTATGAATTCTAAACAATTTAAGGTATATCATCACTAAGTAAAATAAATAAATAAATATTTCTGACACTCACACAACATCATCTAGCCCAAATTAAGTTTCTTAAAGAACTTGTGTTATGGGTACTAGATAACTGATATACTTAAGAAATATATAAACATACATATTAAATAAATGCATGTTTTTTATTAGAATAAACTTAAATAAACATATAAATATCCATGACTTGACGACTAATATCTGTGTTCATCACACAAATATCCGCCGCCGCCGGGATTCGAACCCAGGACCTCTGGCATAGAAGGCAATGTTGTAACCGCTACACCAGCCGGTCGTTGAAATATCAATATACCTTAAATTCATTGTAGGGAGAATTCTCGCGGCACATCACTACGCATAACGTTCGAACATCGTCATCGGTTTTCGCCGCGTCCCTTGGCCGTATTGTTTTATAGGCATTTTTTATGTTGCAATCACGGGTTGCAATGACCTAAAGGTTGAGCACTAAGACTGCTATAACAAACGTAACATAGCATTACTTATTATGTGAAGATCGATCGTTTAATATGATTTAGTAAATATGAATAAAAACATCTGTTAATTCAAAGTAAAGACTGAATAAATTTCATTGTAGGTTAAAAAATTAAACTACTCTAAAGCTGAAATCTAGTTTTTATTTTTTTGTTTATTAATCAAGTGTTTCTTGTTTGTGCTATCAATAAATAGGTACATAATAATATGTAATTTAAAAATGAGAATGCGATGAATATTTAGTTTTATAATTATTATTATAGCTTGCACTGTGCATATGGATTTGTCAATGTCGTCAAGTGTGCAAAATACATGAACAAAACATCGTCAAACTAGGTCACCGATGCATCCGGTAATGAAATATAATATTTTAGCAAGTAAATACTTATACCATGGGTTTACTTTTTAAAATAAAATAATTGTACAATAAGAACAACTATTTGCGAAGAAAATTAAATAACCTGTAAATAGAAACTTCCAAATAACCTGTAAATAGAAGCTTCCATGCTTCCACGCTGGACTGGGAGCGAAAGAAAAACATAGAATGTGCCAGCTGCTTCTCTTCCCGGGCATACTGTAAAAATCAGTTAAGGCACAGAGGTTTTAAAGGCGTTTTTGTGGGCGATAGGCTGACCCCCTGTCACTACAATAGTCTCTCTCCATCTTTATAATACCTCCAAATTTGTCAAACGTGACATCAGATGATCTTGTAACCTCTGGTGTTCTGCATACCCCATAAGGGATAAAGGGTTGGGTTTTTTTTCTTCAAATTTAAAGTTGCTAAACTGGGATGTCGTTTGAAAAGGTTTTATTGGCTTAAGCTAAAATAATTTTATATACCTACTTTAGGATACTTGAGATTTATGATGAAAAATAAATAATTTTTCAAAGATTTTTATTAAAAGATAAGTTAAGTATTATCGTACAAAGTTGGCGAAAATAAAATTTGGAGATTTAATAAAATAGTAGAGTAAAACAATGAACTAGGTACCTTTATCATAGAATATTTACATTAAATCTATTGTGGAAATATTTGGGGGAGGCTTTAGTCCAACAGTGGACGTTACCAGGCTGAGATAGATAATTATTTAGGTTCCAACCAAGTTCAGTGTATGCTACTCATAACACAAGCTTATTGCTTAATTTAGGTCCATACAATTGGTGTGTTTGATTGTCTAGAGATTTTTTTAATTAGGCTACAATTAGACAATAGTAGTTACCTACTACAAACAGGGTATACAAAAACCTTCGAAATAATTTCTATGAGGATGCAGATCTTTATAGATAAGTTGAAAAACTCCCTGATACAAATGACGGTCATCGGGCTCGAACCCGGTCGCGTCACTATTGACAAGGCAGTGCTTTAACCACTGCTCCACTGACGCTCGTTAACAGGTATTATAAGTAAGTTTGTGTCAATATATTTTTATAAATAAATAAATAAAAATTTAACGGAGAAATTAGTTTTCATATATTATATATTTTTTATTACTCTTATTTACTTAAAAAAATCGTTTACGGTGCTCATTACGTACTTAAAAACGATTCAATAATTTCTAAGAGCACTCAGATCATTACAGATAAGTTCAATAACTCACTGGTATAAATGACGGTTCTCAGGATCGAACCAGGGACCTTACGTTTGAAATGGTATTTTTTCGAGAAATCAGATTTTTTATTTTTAAAGTTCTATTATGGTACCGATATCAAATAGGTACCGTAATTATTTTATCCAAAATATTTTATTTATTCGAGTTTAATAATATCTTGTAAATGTTTAATTTCCCACGTTTAAATTAGGTCAATCTACACGTGTAGTTTTTTCTACGTACCTATGTCATAGAAAAACAACGTTTTGACGTAAACATAATTTGTAAGCGTTTTTCAAATACGCTAGGGCTGTCACAATGCTGTGAGTGGATTTTACATGTCTGTTCTATAATTTATTTCTTTAGTTTTTCTCAACGCATAAACTTATGGACTGAAAGTATTAAAGTGCATCTTAGCATTAAATTATAATATATTTTAAATGAAATCATATAAAAGAAAAAATCAAACTAACAGTTTGGAGGCGTTTATCGCCTTATTCTTTCAGATAACAATATTTTATTACCTACTTCAAACAACTCTTCGGTATTATTTATATTTTAAAATTGAAATTATATCTTTTCCAACTTACCTATTTTATGCGTTATCAGTGTGATCAAGTTTATTGAAATAAAAATTGTATTTCTTTACTTAATGAATTCACACCTGAACGGTATTGCAGAATGTACAATATTTTTACTTTAAAAACGGTACGATTCTGTATTTCGGTCATTCTTGTCTCATCATCCCCTTGCGAAGACCCAGCAGCCAAACAAGAAGCAAGGACCAGCCAGCGAAACCAGCCAGCAGCAGCCAAACAAGAAGCAAGGACCAGCCAGCGAAACCAGCCAGCAAAGGGACCAGCCAGCAAGCAAGCAGCCAGTTAAGGTAATTAAAATGTAAGTTTGACTTTTTTATTTTTATTTTTTATTTCATTTGTTTTGTTTTCAAATCCGTAAGTCAAGCATACTGTATGTTTGACAAGTTAATCCTGCCCTAAACTTTAAATAACATATTAAAGTAATTGCGTTTATCTTGAAACTAGTTGCAATCCAAAACGTTATCCTATTCTGAGACTTGTGTACTTATGTGTTATTAAATAATTATATTTGTTCTCCTTATTTCAGGTCTGACTCAGAGTTTGAAGCCACACTTGGTGGAAGCTCAGCTTCAACCTCTGCAAGGCTTTCGAAAGAAAAAATCCCGAAACTTAAAAGCCAAAAGAAAAGGAAGGCAGCAACAAACACTATAAGGTAAAGAACATTTTTTTAAATATCCATTTTAATGTTTATTTTTATTTGTGAAGTTTTGTAAATTGTTAGATAATTGTTGTTATGTTAGTTAAAAACATTAACAGCCTTATTATAAAACGCCGACCGAAGTTAGTAATGGTTTGAAACTCATACTGTCTCTTTTATTTGCACAATAAAAGACAAGCATTACTTTTAAACCATTATTAACTTTGGTACGCATTTTGTAATAAGGGGTATGAGTTTTAAAGTTTTCAAGCATAAAATACAAAATCTAATTTGAAATACTAATATTGACTAATTTTTCATTGTTTTAATATATAAATGATTTAATTTGTTGTTACAGATCAGACTCAGACATTGAAACAGCACAACCATCAGCGACAGCTCCTAAAAGGAAGTCCGTTTCGAGATCAGGGTAAGTGTACGTTTTTAAAGATTAACATTACGATCGTTTTTTGTTTCTGACGAAAATGCCTCAAGGCAATCGAGGGGCACAAGGGCTATGTTAGGCTTGCACCATCGTCATAACTGTATTGTATTTGCACTGCCCGGTCCTAGTTCCATAGTAGATTTAAGTTGAGTCTTATCAATAAACTGTAAATGTATAAGAATGTGTATTATTCATTTTTTTGTTTCAGCGCCTCGTCGTCTTCGAGGAGTGATTTATTCGGTCTTCTCTCACAGGACGGACGAGAGAGCCGAAAACCTGCAACGACGAGCTGTGAGCTGCCAGCGTCTGCTCAGCAGCCTGACGAGCAAGGTGGCTGGAGGCGCGGTGCGGCGCAGCGCTCAGGTCGACGGACCGTACTACACGGAGGTGCGCGTGTACCTCACTTCGGAAGCGATCAAGACGCCTCCGGAGGAACGATACAAAAAATCGCTGGTCACGTTGAAAGTCCAGCTAAACCCAGACTTGCTTGGTGGTAGGATCCCTTCTGGGTCCGCCTGGCTAGCGACCACCCTGGAGCCTGTATTTTATTCCGATAAAATTAATATAAAATAGTTTTTAATTTAGTTTGTATTTTTTACATAATTAAAAATTAAATTTATGAATACCTATGTCTTTTATATTTTTATTTATAGTGTGTAAACTTGTAACCTTTACCTTTTCATCCTAGCCCACAGTATTCAATTGTTTATGAATAATAAAATTTTAAAGTAGGTAGTTATTTCCTAATTCTTTGTAGATCGGTTTGGTAAATAAGCTTAAAGAAGGTTACATAAGTGAGTATATTGTTAATTTTGTCTATTAATATTAATCAAAGGTTTTCATTACTTCAGAAGTACTTCTTTAAAGAATAATCCTTAGTAAGGAGATCTTTGATAGATTTGTGGGCTGCTGGTAGAAAGGTTCAAAGGTTTTAAGTTTTAATAGTTTTATAGCACCTATTTAAAGGTACTATAAACTATTATATTATATTAACTAGTATAAAACAAGATATTTTAATAGTTTATTTCAGCTTGAGGTAATTTGCGTTGCGTATTTAAGATGCCTTTTTGTACCGCTTGCGCCAAGCATGTGGAAAGTAGACATTGGGTTGGACATTTAAGGAGTAACGCGCACAAAACTAAATGTGAGGCTCCTGTAGAGGATGGTGTTGTTAAGATCTGTTCTGCATTTAAAGGTCGTATCGCGTCCTACAAAATACTAGCTTCAGCAGAGCATGAGTTGGCATTACTAATTTTGTTTTTAAATAGTATTCGTGATCGATTATTTAGTCTCATAGAAAGTTCATTAAACAAATACATAAGCTTAAAATTAAATTTAGAGTACTTTGGTAATTTCATTTTACTAAAAAATGATTCTCAAGAAATAAAATCGTTTGCCACTAAAAACATAACTATACATCGAAACTTTGACTTCGACGAGTTATTCAATTATATCACTAACCTATTATGCAAAAAAATTGAAGAATTTCAAGATCGTGACGATGGGTGGTCTTTTTTTAATAATATTTGCATTGAAGTTAACATTAATAAGTTTGATCCTCTAAGTGGCTCGGGCTCGACCTACTTAGATCTGCCCTTATGTATTAAAAAAAAGAAAGCATGTATAAACATTCAAAACAAGGATAATTTTTGTTTTTTTTGGTGTATTGTAGCAGCACTTTATCCGTCAAAACGTAACTGTGATCGCACATCGGCCTATCCTCATTTTGCTGAAGTATTAAATGTTGAGGGTTTAAATTTCCCAGTTACTTTCTTGGATATAAAAACATTTGAAAAAAATAACAAAAAATTATCCATAAATGTTTATTCAATAAAAAGCAATCGCATTGTAGGTCCAATTTATAAATCAGAGTTCCGTAGAAAAATTCGAATAAATTTACTGTTACTCGAAAAGGGGAATAAGGCTCATTACGTCTTAATAAATAATTTGTCACGTCTTGTTCGAAGCCAAATTACTAAGCATCATGGTATGCTATACTTTTGCGATGACTGTTTACTTTTTTTCTCATCTCAATTTAAATTAAATGACCATATTTGTAGCGGTGTGAATACGGTCCTCCCTGAACGGGGCAGTTGTCTTCAATTTAAAAATTTTATTCGTAAACAAGATGTTCCTTTTGTGATATATGCTGATTTCGAAACTTTACTTGAACCAATTGCATCTTGTGAGTCCGATCCAGCTAGTAGCTTCACTTTAAATAATAAAAAACATATTCCCGCGGCTTTCGCTTATAAGATAGTGTGCTCATTTGATGATAGTCTCAATAAGTTTGTACAATACCGAGACCGTGATTGTGTTTCGAAATTCGTTGAATATCTCTATGAAGATATAAAAACGATTTATCAAATTTTGAATAACGAAATTGCTATGGAATTTAATGATAGGGATGCAGAAAAGCATGCTCTGTCTGAAGTATGTCATATTTGTCATAATCTGTTATTTTTTGATAAAGTAAGAGACCACTGCCACCTAACAGGGCGCTACCGCGGCGCTGCCCATCAGCACTGTAACTTGCAATACAGTCTTCCTAAGCTAATACCTGTTTTCTTTCATAACTTGGCGGGTTATGACTGCCACCTATTTATAAAAGAATTAGCAGACAATTTGGGTCCAATAAAGGTTATCCCTAAAAATAAAGAAAACTATATTTCTTTCACAAAATTTTTAAAGATAGCTGACAGTAAATTTGCTCAAATACGATTCGTGGATTCATTCAAGTTTTTAGGCACAAGCTTAGAGAAATTGGCTAATATGGTCTAGATAAAACAGATTTTAAACATCTACGACGTTGTTATGTAAATGACAATGAATTTCAATTAATGACTCGTAAAGGTGTTTATCCTTATGATCATATGAAGTCGTGGAAATCATTTTCTGAGTCACAACTTCCCAACAAAAATTGTTTTTATAATTTTTTATCTGATGAAGGTATCAGTGACGAAGATTATTTACATGCGCAAGTAGTTTGGGAAACATTTAATATTACTGATATGGGAGAATATACTGACCTTTATCTTAAGACCGATGTTTATTTATTAGCCGATATCTTTGAAAACTTTAGAGCAGTTTGTAAAACACATTATCATTTAGATCCTGCTTTTTACTTAACGGCTCCGAGCTTATCATTTGATGCAATGTTATTGAAAACAGGTGTAAAGTTGGAACTTTTGTCTGACTTGGAAATAATACGACTTATACAAAAGGGAATACGTGGTGGAATATGCTTATGTTCAACTAGACACGCTAAGGCAAATAATATTTACATGGATTGTTATGATGAAAATAAACCAGACTCGTTTTTAATATATATTGACTGTAATAATCTATACGGTTATAGTATGTGCCAGTCATTGCCAGAATCTAATTTCAGATTTTTAAAACAGCAGGAAATTGATCAATTACAAATAGAAAATATACCAAACGATGCTGAATTTGGGTTTATCCTTGAAGTTGATTTAGTATACCCAGCAGAGTTACATTGTACGCATAATGATTATCCGTTCTGTGCCGAGAAATTTATTCCACCTGGTGGTTCTAATTCTAAATTAATACCAAATTTATACTCGAAATGTAATCCATTATGTTCACTTGAAAACTTGTTTAAACCATGGCCTTATTTTACAAAAAATTCACCGCGTCTTAACTTTTAAAAGCGGCTACACACGACCCTAAAATCACTGGCAATATCGGGACAGTGGTGGGGAGGACCCTAGATCATATCATAAATCGTCTCGTGTGTAGGCAAATCCTACCCGATTTTTATCGTCCCTAAATCGTTTCGAGCGAGCTCACGATTTAGGGACAATTATCGTCTAGGGAGCGTTGTCAGTACGTGTGTAGCGAAATCAGGATTGATTTCTACGCAGTCTGCATAGATGAATATAAGTACTAAAGTATAGATGACCGTCTCGCGGTTTTTGCACTTTAGCGCCATACAGTAGCCACTCTAGGAACCTTTTTGACCAAAGCAACCCTAGAATGCAGCCCGGCCGTACGGCGCCACTTTCAAATTTTCAGAAATTCGTAGTACAAGTTATTACTATTGCGCAATTATAATTTGATTCGAGTAACGAGTCAAATTTAAACTGCGCAATACTAATAAGTTGAAATGAACTGCACAAAGCATGATACTATGGTAATTGGGAGTAATAAAAAATATGCATCTCAGACAATTATTTATTTCTTCTTATTTTTTTTAATTTTTATATTTGTGTTTGATATAATAATTGTAGGCCATAGATTTGTTCGGGTCGTCTTCGTCAAACTCAATGCTTTTGCTACACAAATTGTTCACCTTGCACCAGTCATTTAAAATCAATGCAATTACTTTTCTTATCTCACTAGAAAGTCAGTATCCTACGTTAAAATATCACTTCACAAAAGTAAAATCTTCAATTCGAGATCGTAAGAACGCGAGGAGTGAACACTCTACTCAACGTACTTTGTAGAAAACACTAACAAAAGAATTAAGCGACTAAAAACACACAGAAAAATAAGCAAATACAACGATCGCAAACACTTGATTGGTTGAATACCATACTATAGATACGCTCCTTGGTACTATAGATATATCGATATCGAACGCAACAAAAAATACAAAAAGTTCCAGTAGTGCCCGTCACGTAGCGCTAGTAGTAATAGAATTTTGGCATTTGTAGGGAAGACAAACTAGCATGGCAGTCTGCGCTTGAGTGCTGCGACGATACGACGTGCTTACGGCTATAATTGTTTATTTTGCGCGAAAACATGGCGAAGGAGAAAGATCGAGAAGCGTGGACCAAAGCTATTGATCTATTCAACGATTTACCATATTTGTGGGATAAAAAATATAGAAATTGAGGAAGGTCGAACGGCAGAAAATGGAAGAAGTATTAGTAGGTACTGGAAGTAAATGAAGTTCGAGAAGGTGATATGGGGTACTAGTACTGGAGAGTTTATGAAGTTTGAGAAGATGTTATTCGAGGAAGTAATTATTGTCATGGAATTAATGAATTTGAAGAAGTTGTTCATAATGGAGCGGCGTAATAATTCAAGAAGAAAGCACATTACTACAGAAAAGAAAAATTAGATGAAAACCAGACAAAGATAATTCAACAATTAGAAGGATTTCTGTCTTTTAAAAATAAACAATTAAGGGGGTGAACGTAAGGATATAATTGTTCATTAATGGAACTTAAAATAATACACAACAGCAAAGGAGTAAGCATTTATTTTGATAAAGAAATACAACTGTTTTTTTATATTCTTCCTTTTTCGTCTCTGGTTAGGTGGCACCGCAGTAAGTGCCAAAACAATGCCTATTTTCTGCTGTTTTGTGAGTGTCGGCGGCATCTCGGAACAACGAGCAGTCTGTTGCACGGTCGGTTTCGTACTGACTGGCAGAGACGTGTGTAGAGTAGTAGCCGATTTCATCCCCACTACCGCTGTCCCGATATCGCCAGTGATTTTAGGGTCGTGTGTAGCCGCTTTAAACAAAGTAAGTTTTTGGCTGAATATATCAATCTTAATACAGAACTGCGAAAAAAAGCTGTTACAGCATTCCAACAAGATTTATTTAAACTTATGAATAATTCTGTTTTTGGGAAAACATTAGAAGATACCCAGCGTAGAGTTAACGTTAAACTAGTAACACAGTGGCAAAACAATACCAATTGAAATATCTATCAATGAATTATGTTTCACGGCTTAATTCTTTGCGATTTAATGTTAACATGTTGTAGTAGTACTTCCAAGCGTCAGCCTTGCACGGTTTTCAGAGATAAGTTTTTTTTTTTTTTTTATTTGGCAACCCTGATCCCCGCTCTTGAACTCCTCTCCACTTACTTCCTCTCATCATCCCTCCTCAATAATCATTCTGTATTTCCGTGCTCAAGCCTTCGCACGTGCGTCTATAATTTATTACCTAAATTAAACGTTAGATAGATAGTCTTATAGTTTAAAAATTTAAATCTCAACTTATTATTTGTCGTTCGTAAAAATGGGGAAAAGGAAATATGAAGACATCGAGACCATACGCAAGAAGATCAGAAAACTGGAAAAAAGCTTCAAAAGAAGCAAATGCCAAGTGAAATTTGTACCTTATCACTATCCATGGCTCTTTACATCGCATAATTGCGTTACGAATCCTTATTCGAAAACAAAGTTCAATGATCTTTATCACTGAATTTGAATGAGCCGAGTTTAAAACTCACAAATTTACCTAGTAAGAATCTTTATTCGAGACGATGGTAAATCTCTTTGTTTAGTGATCATTATCGCTAAAATGACTTTTCGAATCCTTATTCGAAAACAAAGTTCAATGATCTTTATCACTGAATTTGAATGAGCCGAGTTTAAAACTCACAAATTTACCTAGTAAGAATCTTCATTCGAGACGATGGTAAATCTCTTTGTTTAGTGATCATTATCGCTAAAATGACTTTTCGAATCCTTATTCGAAAACAAAGTTCAATGATCTTTATCACTGAATTTGAATGAGCCGAGTTTAAAACTCACAAATTTACCTAGTAAGAATCTTTATTGGAGACTATGGAAAATTTCTTTGTTTAGTGATCATTATCGCTAAAATGACTACCCTACTTTTTGCATTTTATGCTCGTAGGTGCTAAAAACACTTCTTTCGAATTATTATTCGAGACACTGACTACTTTCGTCTTTTCAGTGCCATCTACCTCAAAACATCCACCAGTAGATGATGTTGAGGATATAGAATTGGATAGCGATATCTTAGAGATGTTGGGAGATGCTCCTAAGATTGCTGAAGAACTAGGAAAACCTTTACATAAGGAAATTTCAACCCGGTGCGGTGGTCTAAAATCCTTTTAAAGGGACTACCCAAAGAGACAAGAGATAAAATCCTAGAGGATTATCTTATTCCTAGTAATTGTCAACTACTCCTTGCCCCTGCTCTGAATCCGGAAGCAAAAGTGGCAGTTATCGAAGCGGTCTCTAAACGTTTCCTCCCTCATGTTTAGGCAAAGACAAACTGGTGTGGCTATAGCAGCTCTGGGAAGAGCTACCGAAACACTCGTAGGATCATCTTCATTAATACCACAGAAGCAACAAATAATTAAGCCGCTTAGTGACGCTTGTCGCATTCTATGCGACTTGAATTTTAATGAAACCCGTACACGTAGGAATTTCGTTCTTTCTTCTATAAACGCTTCACTTAAAGAAGCACTAATAGACACAACACGAGACAAGTTGTTGTTTGGAGACAATGTAACCGAAAAACTAAGGGCTACTAAGTCCATTCAGCGGTCAGGAGAAGAGCTGAAAAATACTCGAAAACCTCCTTTTAAGAATAATATGTTTCCGAAGCCCAGTTACCATGCCAATAATAATAAGAACCATTTAAACTGGAAAAGTCAACACCGCAAGACTCCCAACAAGCCGGAGAACTTGCAGCGTCGGCCTCCACCCTCGACTGCTCGTCAGCAGTTTCGCAACAAACAGCCTTATCAACGACCATCGGAAGAGCCCTCTCAGGGGAGAACACAGAGGAGATAAATATCGAGGTATGCTATGCCGGTCGGCTTAAATATTTTGTTAATAAGTGGTCACAAATTACTAAAGACCCCACTTTACTGTCATGGCTGTCAGGTCATCATACCATTTACAATTGAATTCCGATTGTCACTGTCAGTCTGTTTTTTCCAAAATCCACACAAGAGAGCTTAGATTTCGACCAATCATTACACAACCTAATAAGCAATGGTGCCATCTCGAAATGTACTTATATTGAAGTTCAATTTTTATCCAGTATATTTCTTGTACCTAACCCTAATGGTGATAAAAGGTTTATATTGAATTAAAAAAAAAAAGTTAAATAAATTTGTACTTGCTAGTCATTTTAAAATGGAAGATTACAGAACACCGTCAACATTATTAACTGAAAACTGCTACAGGGCAACAATAGACTTAAAAGATGCATACTTCTTTGTTCCGACAAATGAAGCTCACAAAAAATATCTTCGATTCAAATACAAAAATATATTATATGAATTCAATTGTTTACCGTTCGGCCTTTGTACCGCACCTCTCGTGTTTACTAAATTAATGAAACCAGTTATAGAATACCTGCGTAGTCGGGGTATGATTTCAGTTATTTATTTAGATAACATTTTTTTATCGGAAAGACTTACTCGGAGTGTGTCACTAATGTATCTACAACTATAGATCTATTACAGAGCTTGGGTTTTTTGATTAACTTTTCAAAAAGTTGTTTAATACCTAAACGTGAATGTAAGTTCTTGGGCTTCACTTTCGACTCAAAGCAGATGATTTTAAAACTACCCGAGGAAAAGAAAATAAAATTGAAAGATTTTATAAATAGATTTCTTTATATAAAACGATGCAAGTTACGCGAATTCGCTAAACTCATTGGTTATTTAATTTCCGCATGTCCAACAATAACTTATTCGTGGTTATATACAAAAAAGCTTGAACAATCCAAAATCCAAACTACGATCAGACAATTGATATCTTAATTACCCTACATGAAGAATTATATTGGTGGTTAGGAAACATAGATATAGGCCATTCATCACTCAAACCGAACAACTTTGTTTTAGAAATTTTTTCTGATGCCTCCTCTACGGGATGGGGAGCGTATTGTGATACAGTTAGATGTTGTGGATATAGGAAAGACAACGAAACTTCTTGTCATATAAACGAGTTGGAACTAAAAGCAGCCTTTCTAGCTCTGAAATGTTTCGCCAAAGAATTATCTAATTGTGACATCTTATTAACAGAATGGGCAGTATTCAATATGATCACCTAGATTATATATCTAGAAGTATGTGGAAATGGTGCGAAAAACGTAGAATAATCTTATTCGCTTCTTACATCAATACTAAAGATAATTGTGAGGCAGATTATCTCGAAAACAGTTCGAGGATACAGAGTGGGAATTAAATCAAATTGCATTTAATGAAATAGTTCGCAACTTTGGTCATCCCAGTATTGATTTGTTTGCAAACAGATGCAATACTAAGTGTAAACAATATGTTTCGTGGAGAAATGATCCCAAAGCATGTGCTGTTGATGCCTTTACACTGCCATGGACCAATATGTTATTTTACGCCTTTCCACCATTCTCGCTTATAGTAAAATTAATGCAGATAATCATTTGTCATAAGGCAGAGGGTATTGTTGTGGTGCTATGTTTAAAAAGTTGTCTGTTTCAATTTTTTTGTATTTTGGACCAGATATTGACCTTCTAACATCTCCTTTCAGTAGATTGTAGATTGTGTACACAAGAATCTACGCCTTGTTGCCGCGAAATTATCAGGCAAGCATTACTAAGGAAATATTTATCGAATAGGTCAGTAGATATTATGCTAGCTTCGCTTGCAAATAATACTTACAAACAGTACGATGTTTGCATAAAATCTTGGATAATTTACTGTAGATTACATAATTATGATTATTTTAATGCTTCTATTCCAATTGTAATACATTTTTTAACCGATATTTTTGATAAAGGCGCTAAATACGGGACCATCAATTCTTACCACTCTGCCTTATCTCTTTTGTTAGGTAATAGCTTAAATGATGATCGAGTCAAACGTATGAAACGGTGTTTACAAGTTGAGGCCCACCAATCCAAAATATAATACTTCTTGGGACCCAAACATAGTGATAAATTATTTGGCCACTCAATGGCCAAATGAAAGCCTTAGTTTAGAAGATTTCTCTAAGAAAACGCTGACTCTGCTAGGTTAGGTGACAGCGCATAGAGTACAAACATTTTCTCTCATTAAAATAAATAATATAACTCAAAACAGAACAGAAATCTTAGTTAAAATACCTGACTTAGTAAAAACTTCAAAACCAAACTCCTTTCAACCCCTTCTAAAGCTACCATTTTTTCATACAAATCCTGCAATATGCCCTGCCAGATGCATTTTAGATTATATAAATAAAACGAGTGGTTTACGTAGTTGTGACACTTTATTTATTAGCCACAAAAGACCTCACTTAAAAGTTTTGTCTCAAACTTTGAGTCACTGGATCAAATATACTTTACAACGCAGTGGCGTGGACACATCAGTGTTTAGCGCGCACAGCACGCGCCATGCGGCCACTTCCACTGCTAGCAGAGTCGGTGTCAATATTGATGTCATACGGAAAACCGCAGGATGGAGTAATACATCCTCGGTATTTGCCAAATTCTACAACAAAGAAATTGTATCGGATGCCAATCAATTTGCAACTAGTATTTTATGTAACTCCTTAGAATAAATAGATGTATATTTGTGATTTTTTACTGTTGGTTATACTCTAACAATACAGTTTTACTTATACCTATACTGCAAAAATAATTCACATTAAAATACTCTGAACATCCTACAACATGTTAACATTAAATCGCAAAGAATTAAGCCGTGAAACATAATTAAGGATCAAACGAACTTACCAAGTGAAGTTCGATCACAATTATGTGAACGGCTTAATTCGAAGCGATTGATATAAACCCGCCCAAACAGTATTCCTTTAAAGTAATATCACCCACCCATAATTAATGTGAATTATTTTTATGGGTACTGCCTAGGAACTTTAGCTCTAAACAAAATGATTATTGAGGAGGGATGATGAGAGGAAGTAAGTGGAGAGGAGTTCAAGAGCGGGGATCAGGGTAGCCAAAAAAAAAAAAAAAACTTATCTCTGAAAACCGTGCAAGGCTGACGCTTGGAAGTACTACTACAACATGTTAACATTAAATCGCTTCGAATTAAGCCGTTCACATAATTGTGATCGAACTTCACTTGGTAAGTTCGTTTGATCCTTAATTAACAAGTCCACCTCCTTTCATAGCTGTTATTGCAATAATGATATATTCGTATTCATTACATTCTTATACAATTGCATCTTTATCTATCCAACTATTTTCTTTTTCACTTAATCCTAACCATTTGACTAATAATTTACTACCTTGTTTTTTAATATTTTTTTCAATTAAGTATATATGTGGATATTTAGTTTTTTGCAATTCTTGTTCATAGAATGTACCGGATATCCTTTGCTGGTTTTGATCTTTAATATAATACGTAACCGGATATGTTTTGTTTACCTTTAAGATCATAAATACTTCAGTTGATTCCAATTCGGAGTGAAACCTTTGTCGAAGCAACCCTTGTATTTGCTTATTCTTACTTAATCACCAATTTTGAATTTAGGCTTGTAAGTACATAATATTACATTTTTGCATTTTTTTAATGTTATCTAATACATTTAAGGCATTCGTAGAATTAACATCAATCGGTTTGTATTGAGTTGTACGGTGAACAGTATTATTATAGGATACAACAATATCTTTTAGCGGTTTACCTAACCATCTATATTTTCCTGCTAGATTGAAGTATTTGTATAGTTTGTTTTTAAGAGTTTTGATAACTCTTTCCACAATGGAAAACTTTTTAGTTGAATAAGAGGAATAATGGTTAACCCCATGAATCCTCATAAGTTTTTTGAATTCATCGTTGTAAAATTCTGTCCCAAAGTCGGTTTGCAAATTTTTCGGAACATTACCAGTTTTGAATAATTTTTCAAATATCTTAGAAATCTCTTTCTTACTTTTAGTTTTTGCTGCAAATGCCCATACGAATTTTGTAAAGCAGTCGATTATAATTAATATATAGCTATGGTGGTAATTAAACGATGCAATGTTCCTTATATCAATTAAATCAGCTTGCCATAAATCGTTTATGTCTCTAAGTATTACATGTCGACGTTGAAAGTTCTTTCTAGTTTGTTTATGAATTTCTTCAACTACTTGCTGTTTACTCATGTTTAGTTAATGATTGAATGCGGGAATCTATTTCAGACTTGCTATAATATTCTATATATGAGATTTTCATCAAAATAATGCTTATTTACAGCATCGTTAGGATCCAATGGAGATCTTATATTTTTGATTATTGATGATTCTAGGTTAAGTATACCATTTTCCAATTTTACATTTTTGTTTGACTCAATAGTTTTATTCAGTTTATCTATTAAATTATCGACATATTCTTTATTAACAGCATGATCACCTGATTCTGGCGATGGAAGTCCTTTTAAGCGGTTTGATTTGAGATCAATATCCCCTGTTTCTGTCTTTTTTAATATGATATCAAAATCAAACAATTCTGACATACGTAAGCGTTTGTGAACATGATGCCCGAATTTATCTATATTCATAATAATAAGCTGCGAATTGTATGATAGATGTTATGATACTGTTGCAAATAATATATTTTTAGTATTTATACAACATGTAACATAATGAAGAGATAATACTTAAGGGGATTGTATGTTTGGTGGTGTAGTTTATAAGTAACAGTAACATAAACTTGTAATCCTTACGGTTGGTTCGGAAAACAAGTTCAAAGTTTAGATCAAAATATCTAAGTGTCAACCCCAAAAACAGCTGTTACCTTTTGATAGAATCTATTCGATAACAGATGGCGTTAAAATAAAGCGATAAGTAACCAAGAGAGATACTACAAAGTGTAATTTTGTGCCTACTAAATTAGACGACAACAACGTCTCGGGAATATTTTTTTCGGTAGTATCTAAGTGCAAAATATTTTTAAAACTACCTTTTCACCAATATGTGCGTTTATCACGCGGTTTACCAATTTAAAACTCTACTGAAATAATAGATTTGCACGTTCGAACCGACAACACGTTAATTTTAACTATCCGTGAAAATATATTTTCTTAACCTTAAACTATGATGCATCACTGACAAGGATATTTAACTTCTTGTTTATTCTCACACACTTACAACTATCATCACCACCATACAATAAAGCTTGAAATAAATTTTAAGTAATCCAGCATTCTGCATAATTTTTATAGTCTATGAAATAGCAAGTTCGATGCCCTTTGTCTGCCACGGATCCATCGCGGATCGCTCTCTCGCTACTCCCGGGCTCTCACGTTTAAGTGTTACGTATTTTAAAAACGTTTAATACTTATTCTTAGTCACACTGTTTGTGGTTATGAACGGATGCTGAGGCTCGGTAGCCTTCTATTTCTAATACTTAACAACATACATGATCGAAATACATTTACGACTAAAATCAAAAATGTTATCAAATTAAGCATAAGTAATCATCAATTTAAGAGAAACGTAAAACAAAACATTAATTTAGGTACTCTCAATAAACTATGATATCAAACTTGTCATACAAAAAACTATCACATTTCTTTAGAAATACGCTATTGCAAGAAACTAATATGAAATTATTACAAATCTATCGGTAGGTATTACGTGGAAATTCTTTCGCACGGCGTCAAATCGAAACTTATACCTAATGAAGAGAGACTCAAATAGACAATCAAACTTACCCATAATTCTAATAAAAAACGAAGAAATATCCTCTCTCTCTTACATTCAAACTTTCTAAGAATTATAATAGGAAACATATTCGGTAAATACCTATGATTTTGTAAACCTCAAACTATGATACAATACTTACAGCTTCTTGTACTTCTTGTATTCTCACATGCTTATAACTATCAATACATACGTCAACAAAGCTTTAAATTAATAAAATTAGAAACTAAGTAAAGTCGTTTTCATAAAAGATAACCCGTGCATAGCTCTTATAACAAACACGCAAGGTGTATTATCGCTCAAATCGCGGGACTTCTTTCGGCGTCTCGTCGCGAACTTGCGCCTTTCGGAATTATACCCTTTGAGATTTACCGCCGCCGCTTCCAAGCCAAACTAAAGGTTGTTCCGTTCAATATTTATTATGAACAAATTCTCAACTCAACTAAATTTTTTATTTAAAAAAGTTAAATTACTGATGACTAACTAATTATTGTTTTTAGTTGCGTTTGTTTCAGGCAGCTGAAATTATTTTCAAACGCTATAGGGAAAAATATCCTAAGTATACCTAAAAATTTATTTTTTTATGAGGAATCTTTATCTTTTATTATGATTCGTTTTCTTGAGAAACAAAATGGATTAATTTCTTTATTTAAAATGTGTGAAGCGTAAAAATAAGTTACGTAAATTAACAAATAACAGTTTTTGATATTGAACAAATAACTTAAAAACTATTTAAGTGATTTCACGATTGAAAACTATTTATTTGTAACAGAATAACTTAACAATACAAAAACATAATATAATGAAGTAATTTCACTGTATTATGAAATAAATTGGGTACTGAGATTTTGTTTATCATATCGCTATACGGAAAAACCCTAAAAAAATTAGGTACTAGAGAACTGTTTGGTTCGGTTATTAGTAAAATTAATAGAAATTTATTTCAGTTCTTTCATGTCCGTTTTGAAGTGTGCACGTCAGTTGCTATCGCTATTTTATTCTAAGTTTTCTTAAAATTTCCCGACTTGAAAGTATTGGGGGTAATGCACGACGACATGTGTATTCAAACAACAAATGTTACGATATGATTCTGTATGTTGGAGCCGCTAGTAACCACAGCATCTACGAAGCTCGAAGGCTTTACAGGCAGCGGTTTGTGGAGTGCAGGCCGGCAGCTGAACAGCGCCACTTACCCGGCTATGGCGTGTTTCGAAGCATGAGTTTGCGGCTCAGCGCGCCGGTTCTTTTCACGCGAAACCCAGCGCGGCCACCTTCGCGTTCCGAGAACTTAGAAGAGCAAGTCTCGGATCATTTCGAGGAGGATCCGAGGAGCAGCACTCGACGAGTCGGTGCTCTTTTGGATGTCAATCACATGGTGATATGGCGCACGCTTAGTGATGATGGCCAACATCCTTATCATTCCCGATGGACGCAAGAGCTGATACCAGCGGATTTGTGACCTCCTCGGTTAGGCTTTTGTCGGTGGCACAAACGTCATGTGGATGTGTGTGTATTGAAAAAGAAGGCAGAAATTGTGAGCCGTTTTTGTAATTCTGGCCGTTTTGTAATTGTGTAAGGGAAACCCTAGATACAGTTGTGAGTGTTTTTACGCAAAGTGAACTGAATGTCGATTGAAATAAGTGCGATACTTGCCATAAGAGTTTGTCAGATATTACAAATTTAAGTTGTAATAATTATAACAAACACTCTTTATTGTCATTCATTAAACATAGAAATAATTATGTACACAATATTTAAGCGATTTAAAAAGCTTTAAGCGATTTCTTTCAGGCAACCCGATTTCTTCCGGGCAACCCGTTTATTATTAATAAATAGAAACTTGAAAGTTGTACTAACATGTTGTTTTATTTGTTTTCATTAGCTAGGTAGTGTGATAAAAATTGTGTCATTCAATGTGCCAAACGATAGGTAAGTAACAATCAGCTGCGCTGATATCCGCGCTACTCGCAGTGGGCGGCCGCGGCGGCGCGGCGTATCGCTCGCTATTCAGCCGGTGCGGGAAAGGTCATAAGGTCACTGATTGCGGCGCAAGTCTATTTTTAGCTTGTTAGGTTGACTAGGGTTGTCAAAATATTTTATTGTAAAATAATTTTAAAAAATTGTATGAAAGTCTATACCAGCACTGATCATGCTAATTCTTTTACTGTACATTCTACGTATGGTATAGAAGCTAACCCTAAAGTTTTATCTCTCCATTTTGTTACACGTTGTATACTTATTAATTGAACCATTTTCTTTTAATTCTTCTATTATTGATATAATTTCATTATCTAAACCAGTATTACCAGCTTGTTTTGAAGCAATCAAAAGTTTCAGACGAGTTACCAGTTCATTAGGATCATCCCAATAAACGTAATCAGTATTTTTTTTTGCTATTTTCTTGAGAGGCAAACCTTTGCCGGATGAAGTTTTCTTACTTTCAGACAATGACGAAAATAGTGGTTTTATAACGTTTAAATATTTTTGACCTTTATTGCTTTTAATTGGTTTAGCAGGATCGTATTCTCGACGATGGGCATTTGTCTTTAGAAGGATTGATTTATAGTTAGACATATCTTCTTTATCAATCAAAGACATGATAGGATCCTTACTAAATAATAATTCATTCATTCCAGGAGTTCTTTTATATTCTTGACAGTCAATTACAATAGAATCTTTGTTAATGTTAATAGGTATTCGACCTATAAAAGGCTTGCCGTTACTAGCTCGTAAGCCAAACGGTATATCGTGGAATTTTTCGGAAGACAGCGACCAATTGGATATTTCATTAGTATCAGTAGTTGATTCATATGAAGTGTCACATTCTTCATCTTCTGAGCTGTGAGCTTCATCATCACTATAATAAGGTATATTATTTGATAAAGTAGCGTCATGTTTTAAATTCTGACCAATTTGACTATAATCTAGATCGTTTGGTTTCTCTGTTGGGTCCAAAATGTTTATATCTTTCTTATTTTTGTTAACAATGTGATTAAGAGGAATCGTAATAGGTTTGAAAACTGATTGCAAAACCATTTCATTGTCAGTTTCTGAATCTCGCAGTAGTTTGACTTTCCTTTTGACCGCTTCAGATGCTCTAATAATCTGTTCCTTGATATCGCGTTCCATTGTCCAATTTTAAGATGAGTGGTATGTCAGGATGCTTTTAAAACAATGAAGAAGCACGACAGCTTTCACCTTTATTTAAATAGCAGTTAACAGTTCATTAATCTAATCTAATAAATGTGTCAAATAATTTTCTATAACCACCATTATTTTTATCGCAGTCTTTATTTATGACTAAATAACTATAAGGTTCGTTCCACACTTTTGAGCACATTTCACGACACAAAGTCCAGGACATATCAGTATTTACATGTTCATCATAAACATGTCTTAAGTTTACATCATCTTGTTTGAATAGAACTAAAAGATTTGCGTTATCTCTCACTAACTGCTTTGGAATTTTTGTGTACGTTTGATTTAAATAAAAACAATCAACACTTTTATGTCGACCCATAGCAAAGTAATCTCTGATATTGTTTTGCTTTTCGGAAGCTACGTCATCAAAAATGATTATTGAATTTGGTGCAGCGTTTTGCGAACTCAAGACATTTTCATTGGCATGGTATTTAAAGTAGTTTACATCGGGAACGAAATTTAAAACATTTTCTAAAAAAGTGTATTTCGGTTGATATAGCGTTTTTGAATAAACGTACACATTTCTGAATCGTAATCCATTATCATGTAAAAGAAGCCCAATAACCAAATTAGTTTTTCCACAATTAGACGGCCCACAAACTAAACAACGTATAGTATTGGGGAGCAATTTGCCATGACGTGATATGGTCTTTTTGCTTTCAAAACAAACATTACTTAATGTAAGTGATTGACGCTGCTTTTCGAATCTCATTTGGTGTAATCTAAATGCCGCGCTTTATTAAAGTAAGTGCAGAACGTCATTTAAAAGGTTTATATATGATTCAACATTCGAGATCGCTCAACGATTAATGAGCATTTCAGATTGCTAGATTACTGAAAATGTAAGATATCAGTAAGCTATACTCGAGAGCTCATTGATTCATTATATGATTTAGATATTATGATTGTATGATATACCATGGTGATAATATTGATGATATTGGGTATTCTATCGCACGAATGTGAGATAGAATGCCCAATATCATACTACTCTCGTTTTGCATGACACCAATGTTCATCACTATAACATGTGTTGAATTGACTTAGATATCCTACTGTAAAAGCTATGTCAGGCCTAGTCAAAACAGCAAGGTACAACAAACTACCCATCAGCTGTTGATAAGGTAATTTCTTGTTACAATCTTTATCTGATTTTTCAAGATTTAATTTATGCTCCATAGGGGTGCATACAGGTTTACATTGACTCATATTAAATTTGGATAACAATTGTTCTACATATTTTTCTTGGTCTAAAGTTAATGTGCCCTTTTTATTATACACAACTCTCATCCCTAGACACTGTTTTATTTGACCCAAGTCTTTAATTTTAAAATTTGACTTTAACATTTGTTTTAAACTATCTGTCTCCTTTAAATCGTTGAAAAATATAAAAAAATCATCGATATAGAGTGCAACGATTGTTATACAATTATTATTATTTTTAATACGAGGGTGGATTGAAAAGTTCGCGGCCTAGTCAAGAAAACAGAATAAAGTACATACAAAAATATTTTTATTTTTCGACGTAATCTCCATTTAGCTCTATGCACTTCTTCCATCTGCTTTCCAGAGCTTCCATGCCTTGTAATATACTCACGTTGCATGTGTAATTTTAGCTCATATTTTGTATTCTTATTGTTGTTTATATTTTTGTATCTGAAAAACTATTTATTTACCTACTTGTCAACTCTAAAAATTGTCATGTAGCTTATGTCACTTTTCAGCACAGATAATTTATAAACTGTTATTAGGTTTTATATTCATTTCCTTTTCAATTAATTTTTATATTATTACTTTAATATAAATTATTCTGAGACTTGCACACTTAGAATCAAGAGAAGTATCAGCTCCACTTTTGCCATACCACCACCGTTGCTCCAGAGACTAAAACCTCCTTGATAATAGAAATGACAGCCGCTGGCCGATGAAAAATGGATGCCTCTCGAAATATAATTTAATTTACGGCTGTCGAATGAAATCGAGGCTATAAAAGGAGCGGCGAGCTAATCTCCTGGCTTTTGAAAATAAAACACCGATCAGAATACTTGGGAGAGTATTGAAGAAAAATATAAAAATAAAACTATAAAAGTATCATAACTACATAACCTCTTGGAGCCGCTATATATATATAACTAAATAAACCTTTTGGAGCTGTGGATAACCTGAAAACTTCTGTACATATAGATATTGGAAAAATCTCAGTGTTTATACAAATTCCTAGTGGACTTTAAGTGAAAATAGTGCTTTTCTATACAATATTTGTAAGTCTTTATTTGTAAATATATAAACTTTAACTCTATCATTTTTCTCTTCTCTCTTCCTTTAAATAGTAGGTTACTTAGGCCTTTACTCCAGGTAACACTACAGCCTGTTTTAAAAAAAGATTCCTCAAGGTCTTCAAAATACAGGTTAACAGCGGCTTCGACCTCTTCATTCGTTAAAAATTTCTGCCCACCGAGGTGTTTTTTCAGGTTTGGAAACAGATGAAAGTCCGAAGGTGCCAAATCAGGAGAATAAGCTGGATGTGGCAACAATTCGAAACCACAATCACGAATTTGAGCCATAGACTCGACAGTGGACTCGGGCGTTGTCCTGGTGAAACAACACTTTCTTTCTCAGTAATCCTGGGCGTTTCTGTTTAATTTCTTCACGTAAACGGCGCAGAAGGGTGCTATAGTACGCAGAGTTTATTGTTTCGCCTTTTGGAAGGTAGTCCACCATAATGACACCCTTAGCATCCCAAAAAACCGATGCCATCACCTTGCCAGCCGACAGAATTGCCTTTGCTTTTTTCGGAGTTGGTTCACCTGATTTTTTCCATTGTTTGGATTGTTGTTTTGATTCTGGGGTATAGTGGTGAACCCAGGTTTCATCCATTGTCACAAATCTGTCAAGAAAACCTTGTGGATCAGCCTCGAACATCTCCAAACAGTCGCGAGAAATCGTGAGTCGAATTCGCTTTTGCTCTTCTGAAAGCAATCTGGGGACCCACCTAGTTGAAACCTTAGAAAAGCCGAGTTCATGGACAATGATGTTTTGCGTTCGTTCATATGAGATGCCTATAGTGTCTGCAATTTCTCTGATAGTGAATCTACGGTCTTTCAATATGAGATCACACACTTTATTGATGTTTTCTTCGGTCGTAGACGTCATTGGCCTGCCGGAGCGAGGGTCATCTTCGATATTCTCTCGTCCACGTTTAAATTCTGCAACCCATTTTTTCACAGTGGTATAAGACGGGACAGATTCCCCTAATGTTGTTTGCATGTCATCATGGATCTCCTTTGGTGTTAATCTTTTTTTAAACAAATATTTAATCACAGCACATTGTTCAAATTTCTCCATTAGTGAAAATTTGTTCTACACACGTATTTATATTGTTCGTAAAATTTTATTTAAACAAGATATCAAATTGAAAATTCGCGGGCTGACAATTGAATAATGACAGTTCAAAATGACGGCAGAAAAAATAACAAAAGTTTTTTTTTTAATGGCCAGGCCACGAACTTTTCTACCAATGTAGTAAACAAACACGGTTCCAACTTCGATCGCACATAACCACTCCTAGTCAAACAATCATCTACCTTCTTAAACCACATCCTTGAAGACTGTTTTAGACCATAAATAGCTTTATTTAGTTTTAGCACTTTACCATTAACTGAGCTATTAAAACATTCTGGTTTTTGCATGTAAATAACTTCTTCAAGGTCTCCATTTAAAAAGGCAGTTGTGACATCTAAGTGTGTTATATCAAAGTTAAGCTTTACAGACTGAGTTGTGTGTCTCACAACTGGTGAAAAAGTCTCATAATAGTCAATACCAAATTTTTGTGTGAAACCTTTGGCCACTAACCGCGCACGATACCTCACTTTATTGTCAATATCATATTTCTTTTTTAACACCCACTTACACTGCACTATAGATCCATCACGGGGTGGATCAACCAGTTTCCAAGCACAGTTTTCTTCAAAGCAGAAAAGTTCATCCTTAATCGCTTGCAGCCATTGTTCTCTTTCTGGTCCTTGTAGTGCCTCTTTCAAAGACAATCCAGTTATGTCATCTTGACTGAAACAAGCTCCACCTAAGGTTTAATTTAAGATTTGAGCTGTATCTAAAGCTTAAAGGGATGGTTATTGTCAATGTTCTGGAGATGTACGAATTGTGACCTTGGCCGGAGGTAGCGAATATGATGTAAACATTGAAGGTGTATTTTGTGTACCGAGCCTAACAACTAACCTTCTGTCAGTTAGTCAATTGATCAACAAAGGAAACACAGTAAATTTCACAGACATTGGCTGTAATATATTCAACAGACAGAATGTTTTGGTGGCCACTGCAACATTGATGAATGGTGTTTAAAAGTTACATATACCCCAAAAGCCATTGGCAGCAGCAATTATATCTAGTGATATTTGGCATCGAAGATTAGGACACATAAACAGTGATTATATAAATAAAATGAAAAATGCTGTTGAAGGAATGCAAACTGGAAGAGGGTTAATTTAGAAAGGAGCCACCGGATTTGGGGTGTTTTGGGGGGAGGGGGAGGGGGAGGGGGAGGGGGAGGGGGAGGGGGGGAGTATACATCCCGTGGTCAGTATATTCAGAAGGTGTCGGGAATCCAAAAAGTAAGCCAAAGTCGTTATAAATACAATAAGTAGAAAAACACGGAGAGCACGGGGAGCACAGAGAGCACAGTACATTCACGTAACTACGGGAGAAACGGAATGCCAAGTTGATACAAACAAATCAATCAATCAGTCATTCTTCACAAGATGGGGGCGTGTTCCGTTTTACCATTGAAATGTAAAGAGTTAAAATAATAAAAATTGTAGATATTGCCTTTTTATGGTGTTTTAATTCTATAAACTATGTATAATTATTAATTGAAGTGAATTCTAATATATATTGCTTTTGATTTAACTTTTTAAAAATAATTAATAATTACGTTCAGATTGACGAACACAAAATCGGCTTTTAAAAAAAGTAAAGTAAAGGTCAGCGCGCGGAGGGAATAGTATATTTGGAAAGAGGAGATCACTCCCTACAAAATTCACCCTCAACCATCGCCGAAATCCGGTGTCACGATTCTAAAACCGACCCCCCCCGGGTCTTGTGATCTATAATGTCCAATGTTGTTACACTTGTAACATTTGTCAGTTTTCTTCTGAACGTTCATTGGTTCGCCATTTCGGCTAAACTTCTTTTGTCGCTGCCATTTTTTCGAAATGGCGAATGCCGATTCGACTTCACTTCCACTTCCGTTATAAGTAGATTCCATGTCAAGAAGCTTACTTTTAATGGCGTCCGTTGTTACTTGGATTCCCGAATGTTCTATAGCCATGATCATTGGGGCGTACTTTTCGGGCAATCCAGCTAGTAACAAGGAACCAATCCAAACATCATCGTTTATTGCAAATCCTGTTCCATTCAACTTTTGTCCCGTTTCAATAATTTGAGTAACGTATGAAGTCATAGAACTGCAATTGTCCAAACGGATAGAAATTAAATTCCTCAGTAAGCTTATTCTTCTTGCAAATCCAGAATCATCAAACAAACTTTTCAACTTAGTCCATAGTTCATAGGTAGTCGCCACGTTTCTTATGTGCACGTATAATGATGGGTCAATTGTAAAGCCGCGTCCATACGCTTGGCAAACAATAGCAAACAGCAAACAACAAACAGCAAACACGAACATGTGGATGGGTGTTTGTATGTGTTTGCCTGTTCTTGTTTGTGTTCGCCACTGTTCGGCGTCGGTGTCGGTTTTTCTTCACAGATCAAAGGCTGCTTGGCAAACTGTTTGTATGTGTCCACACGCTTGCTATACATCCATCCAGTCTTGCGCGCGAGCTTACGGGCAGTGAACGTTGCGCATGCCGCGTCGATAAATCGTTGTTGGAGCCAAAGACTAAAATATAATAGGTTTTCGCGCGTAATCATGTGTGATTGGTCGGAAGACACAACTCTTTGCTTTTTAGAAGCGTATCAATATGAGCCATGCATTTGGAATTCAAAAGACCTTAACCACAAAAATAGGCAGAAGGTACAGGATGCGTGGACCCGCCTCATTGTGATCATGAATAAAACTGTGAAAGAATTAAAAAAGAAAAAAGAAATAGTAATGGCTACATTCAGGAGACACTTCAGAAAACAACAAGCGACAATTCGTTCTGGTGCAGGTTAGTTAGTTTTGACCAAGTATTATCATTTATAATTTTTTCTTAAAATCCCGTCTTAGTGAGCGCCTTAGTCCTGAAAAGAACCCGCATGCAAAATTTGAAATTCCTAGCACTTGTAGTTTCTGAGATTTCGTGATGAATGAGTTTTCACTTTTATATAAATATATACCTAGATATAATAATAAACACTTAAACCAGTAAACAATAAATTGGTCCACTTTATACATGACAATTTAAATAAAAAGACATGATTTGATTTCAAAACATTGATTACCTAATACGACAAATATAAACAATGGCCTGTGGAGAGTTGATATTTTCACAGAATAGGTATGTATGTATGTATTTTAGGTAGTTGCCGCTATAACAACAAATACTAAAATTAAACAAGTATCTGAATAAGTAAATAACTGCATACTTATTCCCATACTTTTTTTCTTTCAAATTTGATATAAAATGTTTTATGTTTTAGGAGCAGACGATATCTATAAACCCATATGGTTTGTTTATAACCAAATGGAATCATTTTTGGGGCGGATATATACATGCACAGATAATATAAATACAGAGGAGGTAAGTAAAAATATTAATATTTTTCATAGTGGTTTATTTTATCTTTTACTATAAAGGGTGTTGTTTTGTAAAACGCCTTCCGTCTCAGGAAGAATTCTACTCGTTTTCCCAAGAAAAATTGGTCAAAATATAAGACAAAATTGGAAGCTCTCCATACAAATCGTTCAAATAGCTAATCAAGATTGTACCTATAAAAAGACTATGGACAGGAATTCATCCTGAGATGCCGGGTCTTTTCAAAACAACACCTTGTATATACATTGTGTATCAAAACAGATATAGGTATACATACTTTCTTTGCTAACTAATAATATGGACTATGTAATATACAATTTGTATGTCACTACTACTTAAAAATTATTATACAAATCAAAAGGACCTATTTTAACCATTTTCGATTATTAATGTAATATGCTATGTTGATCTTCTACAAAAATATGAAGTGAATTCTTCTCTTATCTGTTTGGCGTGCAAAGGTGACCTACGGGGTATGTTTGGAACATTCTGAATTGCATTATAATCACTTTCGTACCTTCGCCATGATCCAGGTGTTATTAATTGGCCATTTCCATCAATCACATCAATCGTTCCTGGAGGAGTATATCTTTCTGGAGAGTTTTTCCTAAGGAAGTTGTGTATTAGCACACAAGTCATTGTAATTTCTGACACAGTACTCGGATTTAAATCAATGGGGCGGCGATAAATTCGAAATACTGATGTTAAAATTCCAAACGTGTTTTCTACTACCACCCGCGCTTTCGATAAATTTTGATTGAATATCCTTTTTGGTGTACCGAAGTTATGCTGTCCTGGGTAGGGTTTCATAACATGCTCACTTAAGCAAAAGCACCGTCGCCTATGAAAACGTACGGCACATCAATGTCCGATCCAGGAAGTGAGCATGGTGTAGGAAAATCTATTTCATTTTTACATATCTTTTGACATAGTAATGAAGTATTGAAAACGCCACCATCACTAATCCTCCCTTGGCATCCTATATCTGCAAAAATAAATTTGTAGTTGGCATCAACTAACGCCAAAAGAACGATGCTAAAGGTTTTCTTATAGTTGAAATACTCCGTTCCACTATGAGGAGGACTTTCTATAAGAATGTGTTTGCCATCTACAGAACCCAGACAGTGCGGGAACTTTCTTCTATATCCTCTTTCAATATTCATCCAAACTTCTTTTGTCGATGGCATCTGAAATAAAAATTGAAAGAATGTCAGATATGTCGATAACAAACTAAAGTAATATTAAAACATTTAAATATTTTTTTAGGAAGTTCCATCACAAGAAATCCCGATTGAAAGTGCAGCTTTAGCGGAAGAAGAAAAAGACGTAGAAGATAGCGATTTAGGGCAGCCATCAACTTCGCAAATACCAAAACCACTGACTTCCCGTCGTCGTCTTGCTACCAATATAGCGGAGCGGCAGATGTCTTCAGCTTTTGGACAGTTAACCAATATTTTATCCAAAAGACAAAAAGAAAATCAACCGCCACCAAAGGAAGAAGATGACTGCGAACTGTATGCGAAATTGTTAGCCAAAAAGTTGCGTGAACTGCCTCCTGATGACAGAAAACTGATGATGTATGACATAGATACTTTGTTTGTTAATAGAATTAAGGAGAAACAGATGCGTCAAACCTTATCTTCCTATCACTCAGTTCCATACCAAATGCCAATTGCTTCACCAAGGGTAAAACGGCCGTCAACCTCCCAAACATCCTACACTGAACCTTTACCGAATACATCCCCTTATCTAAACCGTCCGTCGCCTTCCCTAACGTTGTATTCTGAACCAACGATTTCATTTTCAGACCAACCAGCAACTTCCCATATATTAAATTCTGAATCCTTACCAGTTAAATCACCAACACAAAACAAACCATCGAATCCTCAAACCAGCATTCAACCCAATTATATCACCCAACCGGACTATTCAACTCCCACCATTCACATTATATCCAATGATACAATTGCACTACAAAGGGGACAAAATCTTAGTAATCAAGCATTACTTAAAGCTTACGAAGACTTTAGTATTATTAATAATACTAAACTAAAATTTTCGAGAAGTTGTGACTTACCAACACTATGTTTAAAAATTGTTAAGCTTAAATTTTTTAAATAAATGTGATTTATGAATAAATTTGTATGGTCTTTTAATAAATCAAAAAAACAAAAGATGCCTTACCTTTATTTCGTCACTCAGAACTTGGTTAATAGCTTTGCAGACTTCAGGTATGATTTTTGATATTACTTGGGGTGATACTTTGAATAAATAGTGTAAACTTTTATAACTGTCGCCACTTGCGATAAATCTTAAAGTTATTGCTAGACGATATTTAGCTGGTATGGCGTCCCTGAAGTCAGTATCTTGCTTTGAAATTAGGGGAGAAATTTTGTTTAGCAAATATTCAAAATTTTCAAAACTCATACGGCAGAAGTTATGAAACTGTCCTGATGGTTCAAAAAGAAGTTCATTAAATTTTTCTTCTATAAATTTTCTAAAACAAAAAGAAAACATTAATTAGAACTACACATATACACACAAAACAGACATAATAATATATGCAAACATACAAACAAAACACACACGAACACACGTAGACCACCTACACTGCAAATGTACCCAATTTGTATAGTACCATTACCTGCCTTGTACGATTTTTGTGAATTTTTATCATCCACCATCGCCTTTGTCTTCTTCTTTTGAGTTGATTTTGTTTATTTTTAAAATAAAAATAGGTCAACCCGAAAGTGATAGCTGCTACAAGCTCGTCGTCCGCCATGTTTGCCGAATCAGAAAATACTGACATGTTCGCCAAGTGTGAGGACGACTGTTTGTGTTTGGTGATTGTGGCCGCTGCTGTTTGGGACTTTATTTGTTGTGTTTGGAATTTGTGGCAAACAACAAGCGTATGGACGGGGCTTAAGAATCAATTTGGCCTTCGTCTTCGCATCGTCCATAGAATCCACTGATTCTTTTAAGCACTTCATAATTCCTTCCAAAATCAGAAAGTTCTCTGCGGCGAAGACCCACTCATCATAATTTTCCCGCCCCTTTAATTTTGGGACGTTAGCAATATAGTTGGCTGCCGCCATGCTGCTGCACACTTTCGTAACCGAACACGAGATACGAGAAACAGTCCAATTAAACGTTAATCCTACTGCGAAATACACGAACAACGAGTAGCACACTTTTACTTATATTACTTCGCGATTAACTAATATAATTGGGCGTCTGGGCCCATAACCTAAAAAAAACACAGTAAACTCGATGCAGTATTCAACGGAAGTGATTTATTGTAAACTAATAGACAAATGACAGATTGATGACAGATCAGTAGGTATAAAGTATAAGTATGACATATTTTACCATAGATGGCGCTAATATTCACATATTGAAATAATTAAGAACACCTTGTAATTGAAATAAATAAAAAAAAATCTTATAAAAAAAATTTTGCTTCACTGGTTTTTCCGTCATGACAGATAATTTTACCATGACCTACTTGTTTTATTACTTTATCCAAAACTGTACCAAATTTAAATCACTTGGCTGAATTTTGGTCAGCCATCTTTAAGGGGCTAACTTTCAACACGCCAAGTTGTTAAACGTTGTGTTTTTCGTGTTCAATCAACTATCGGCCTAGGCCGTTGATTCGGTCTAGGCGTCCAATTGAGTGGCTAATTCATCCAGATGACTGCGACATATACACCGAGTGTCTGTGTGTGTCATGTGCCGCGACACTCAGTTGCAGTTGCAGCCATAGATGAATATAAGTACTAAAGTATAGATGACCGTCTCGCGGTTTTTGCACTTTAGCGCCACACAGTATCCACTCTAGGAAACTTTTTTTTTCAAATTTTCAGAAATTCGTAGTACCAGTTATTAATATTGCGCAATTATAATTTGATTCGAGTAACGAGTCAAATTTAAACTGCGCAATACTAATAAGTTGAAATAAACTGCACAAAGCATGATGCTATGCGAGTTGGGAGTAGTAAAAAAATATGCATCTCAGACAATTTTTTATTTTTTCTTAATTATTTGTGTTTGATATAATATAGATAAACGTATTTCCCTTAATAAATTAGTACAGTTAGAGCTAGATCCGATACCCATAGAAATAAGTAGTGAACCTATTCATAAGTTGAATAATTTTCATCATCATCATCATCATCACAACTCTTTGTAATGAGCCCACTGCAGTCTCTCCCCTGGGTGAAGAGGAGGTATAGGCCATAATCCACCAAGCTGGCCCAGTGCTGGCGCCTAGATGGCTTCTGACAAACCCTAACGACTACTATATACAAGTATACAGCACCCGGGACCGACTGCTTAACGTGCCCTCCGAAGCACGGAAGTCGTCGTGAGATATGAATGGTCGGCGGTCACCCATCCAAGTACCGACCGCGCCGAACGTTGCTTAACCTGTGATATCGTATGATTCACACAGTAACCACGGCGCCACGAAGACTTCGACGACGAATAATTTTAATATAAACGAATGCGAGATAGATACCATCCTAAAGGAAAATTTATCACGATTAAGACTAAATCATTTAAACGAAGAGGAAAGTAGAGAAATGAAACGCCTTTGCTATAATTATCGTGATGTATTTTACTCAGAAAACCTACCCTTAACATTTACGCATACAGTAAAACATAAACTAAGATTAACAGATGAAACACCCATCTTTTCAAAAAACTATAGGCGTCTAGTACCAAAAAAGGCGGATGCCTCAGGCAAAGTCAAGTGGCGGATGGTTATTGACTTCCGCAAACTTAACGAAAAAACGATTGAAGATAAGTTCCCCATACCAAACATTACCGGCATTCTAGATAAGCTAGGTAGAGCCCAGTATTTCAGCACGATAGATTTAGCTTCAGGATACCATCAACTAGAAATGCATCCAGACGATATTGAGAAAACAGCGTTTAGCCTAGATCGCCATTACGAGTTTTTAAGAGTGCCGTTTGGACTTAAAAATGCACCCAGTACATTTCAACACCTTATAACTAACATTTTAAGAGATTTATATATTCCACGTCCCTTCAGGACCACCTTAACAAAATAAAAAAGGTATTTGATAGACTAAGGGCACATAATTTTAAAATCCAATTAGATAAGTCAGAGTTTTTACAAAAACAAGTCAATTATTTGGGTCATGTTTTATCAGCGGGAGGTGTTAAACCAAACCAAGATAAAATTAAAGCGGTCGAACAGTTTCCAACAACAGTTTCCTACTAGCCAAAAAGAACTGAAAAAAATTTTTGGGGACTTAAAACTGCTCGCGTCCGCAAGGTTTAGCCCTCGATGCCTTGTACGTGGTCCCTGGGTGGTGCTAAACGAGCAGTAAAATCTGGTGGTAGGCTTCGGCCGTGGCTTGTCACCACCCACTAGACAAAACCATGCCGCCAAGTAACCTGGTTGCGTTCCGGCATGATGTCTAGTGTAGCCATTGAGGAGGATAGGTCTGAGTAATCGTGCTGCATCGGAGAACTGTTTTCAACTCGTAGGATAATGACTCGCCGGGTAACTCGTTTTGGAGGGTAGCGGGATCCGAAGCACGGTGCACCGCTGGCCGATCGCAGGTAGTAGGGGGCCCAAGTAGCATGCCAGCCACATGCGAAAGGCTGCCCCGCCACCTCGCGAAAAATCCCGGGAGGCTCCATCGTGCCGGTTGGCGACCGGTTGGAGAGGACCCGATGGCGACCTCGGGGGGGGTTCGGGCGTCCCCGCAGTCTCCAGGCGAGTTCCCCAATGGTGCGTTGTTCCCTACGAGTTGCTTGGTTCCATTTGCAGCGCTTCACTCAACTTCTATTCTCCTCCCTATTCACTCAACAATTCACAATGAAAGGTTCCAAAAAGAGTACGGTTCAACAGCGGTTGCACTTCCTCTCCCTCAAAGTGCATTTCTGTAACATCCGAGGAGTGCACTCCAATCTGAACGATGTCCACCACCATCTTGAGACGGAGAGACCCCACCTACTCTTTCTAACGGAGACGCAGATCTGCGATCCGTCAGACTCGGCATACCTTGGTTACCCAGGCTATATCCTGGAGTCGCTTTTCCGCCCACACGCCGGGGTGTGCATGTATGCCAGTGACGCGATCTGTTGTCAGCGTCTCCGTTACTTGGAAGTGCCGGACCTTTCAGTAGAGGTACCAAAGCATAGCTCAGTAGGATGTAGAGGTGGGTTTAAATTTGCGGCTTCTAAAATATGGAATGATCTTCCACCACCAATTCGAAATATCATGTCTTGTAATCTGTTTAAAGCTAGCTGTAAGGTTCACCATTTAAAGTCTCAGAAATTAGCCGTAAATATTTAGATAAATACTTTGATAATAAAGAGAATCAGTTACGGATAACCTACTAAATTTGTGTAATGCCTATACCTTGCATAGTGATAATAATCTAATCATTTAACTAGTTTTGTTATGTTCAATACTATAAATTTATTTAGATAATTAGTTGTGTTAGTAAATTAAATTTTAAAATGAAATAGTTTTCAATGTTTTTTATATCCTGCATTGTGTTAAACTTCTAAGTATGTGTTTTATTTTTATTAATTCGTGATTTATTTATCTATTACATTTTTTCATTTAAATACTTATGTTGTCGAATTCCACATGTTTTTTATGTATTTGTTTGTCTGAGAGCAAAGTGAAGGCTGAAAATCAGCGCTGCTGAGACTTACAATCTTAGCAGCACAAGCTGAGCCTTTTACTGTTTATCACATTTTTTTTCTCTGTAATAATAGTGCTTAATATTTAGTGTTTTTAGTTTTATGTATTTGTTATTGTTATTAGATTACTCTTGTATATGTGTGTGTGTGATAATAAATAAATATTCTATTCTATTCTATTCTATGTGGGTTCACATAGATACCGGCCTAGACCAAGTGGTTTACGCCTGTATCTATCGTTCACATAGCGGAGATCGGGAGACAACGAGGCTCATGGAATACCTTGGCAATACAGCAGATAAGATTCAGCAACGTTTTCCCACAGCGCAGTTGGTGTTCCTGGGGGATTTTAATGCTCACCACGGGCAGTGGTTATACCCGTATCAGGACACTGACCATGCTGGAAGAGACGCCTTTAAGTTTTTGCTGACTTATGGTCTCTCACAGCTTGTAAACGAGCCTACGCGCATCCCCGACGTTGCTGGCCACACTGCGTATTGCTTGGACCTTCTGCTGACAACCGATCCTGACAGATACTCGGTGTCCGTCACTGCACCTTTAGGGACATCCGATCACTGTATGGTGAAATCTGTATCGCTGTACTCGCCACCTGACACCCGCCCTAAAGGCTCCAGGCGAGTATGGCGTTACAAGTCAGCAGATTGGGATGAAATGCGACATTTCTTCGCATCTTATCCGTGGCGGCAAACCTGTTTTACTTCAACCGATCCATCGTGCTGCGCTGATGCTGTCTCAAGTGTGATAGTTCAAGCAATGGAGTACTTCATTCCCCACGCTGATCTATCCCTTGAAACCAAAGCTCGCCCATGGTTTAATACTGCTTGCCTCGCCGCTGAAAAGCGAAAGCGGGAAGCATACAAAGCCTGGGCAAATGCTCGCAGAAGCAAAGCTCTGGATTCGCATGAAATTAAGAAAAGATACAATGCTGCCGCCAAGTCCTGCAAAAAGGTAATCAAAAGAGCTCGTTTTGCCCACATAGGCTGTATAGGAGACAGAATAGCAGCATACCCTTCGGGAAGTAAAGCTTTCTGGTCCCTTGCCAAGTCGGTCGAAACGAACTTTTGACGCCCGTCGCTGCCACCACTGAGGAAACCCGATGGTTCTCTGGCCCACATTGCTAAGGAGAAAGCAGATTTATTTGCTAGTATCTTCGCGGAAAATTCTCGTCTAGATTGCCAAGGAAAAATCCCACCCCAATTACCTCAGTTCAGACCTACAATGGGTACCGTTCACATTCGCCAAAAGGAGGTTCTTAAATGCCTGCTGCACCTAGACGAGAACAAAGCTAGTGGTCCAGACGGTATTCCTGCAGTGGTCTTAAAACGCTGCGCAGCTGAGTTGTCTCCCGTTTTGACGCGTCTTTATCGACTTTCATTGGAATCCGGTAAGGTTCCCAAGTCCTGGAAGCTTGCTAACGTACAGCCAGTACCGAAGAAGGGAAGCCGTGCCAATCCTGTCAACTATCGACCAATTTCAATAACCTCCATACTTTGCAAAGTCATGGAACGTGTATTGAACAATCGACTCCTGGCATACCTCGAGACCAACGAGCTCCTAAGCGATAGCCAATATGGTTTCCGCAACGGGCGCTCGACCGGAGATCTTCTCGTGTATGCCACTCATTTATGGAGCGAGGCCTTGGAGAGTCATGGTGAAGCAATAGCTGTATCCTTAGACATTTCCAAGGCCTTTGACAGGGTCTGGCATGATGGTGTCTTAAGTAAGCTTCCAGCTTATGACATACCGATTGGGCTCTGCGACTGGATATCTGATTTTCTGAGGGAACGGTCAATTCGAGTAGTCTTAGATGGCTACTCCTCCGACCAAATGGCAATTAATGCCGTGGTACCTCAAGGATCTGTTCTCTCTGCAACATTATTCTTGCTGCACATTAATAAACTTTTAACACCAGGCATTATTAGTTATGCTGATGACAGCACTGTTGTAGAGAGATACGTATCCAATGCGCGAGCGAGCCCCCGTGAAATCCAGAGTTTAAGAAAGTCAATGATTGAGCGCGTTGATTTGACCTTACGAAAAGTATCCGATTGGGGTGAGTCGAATTTGGTCAAATTCAACGCGTCCAAAACTCAGGCGTGTCTATTCTCCGCAAAAAAGAGCACCTTCACATTAACGCCCACTTTCCAAAATGTATCTGTCCCCATCACTGACCATCTAGGGCTTTTAGGTGTAACTATAACATCCAGTTTAAACTTCGGTCAACAAATTGTGTCCATGGCTCAAGTAGCTTCGAAAAAGTTGGGAATCATCTCGAAGGTACAGCGGTACTTCGGCCCTGCGCAGCTTCTTAACTTATATACAGCTCAAGTGCGATCATGCATGGAGTACTGCAGTCATCTTTGGGATGGTTCAGCCAAATATCAACTAGAAGCGCTGGACTCCGTTGACCGAAGAGCCCGTAATCTAATCAACAACGTCGACCTTACGACCAAAAAACTGCAGACCCTAGAGCATCGTCGTAAGGTTGCGTGTCTAACCGTGTACTACAGGATACATTTTGGTGAGTGCGCGAGTGCTCTGTTTGAGCAAATTGAACCCTCACCCTTTTACCATCGGACTACTAGACGCAGACAGAACTTCCATCCGTATGTGGTTGATATTCCAAAAAGTCGAACTAAGCGCTTTGACAGTTCCTTTTTGATACGGGTCGCCAAGGTTTGGAATGAACTGCCTGCGTCTATTTTCCCTGACCAGTATAGTCCTAGTACTTTTAAGCGTCGAGTGAATAGGTTTCTCGTGGATGGACGTGTACCACCTTAGTCTTCATGTTCACTTAACATCAGGAGGCATGGAAGACAAACGTCCCATCCATATTTTATAAAAAAAAAAGGAAATAAAATCCTTTCTCGGTTTAGTAGGCTATAACCGTAAATTTATAACAAAGTTTGCAGAGATTACAAAACCTCTCCCAAAATGTTTCCTCTCACTAAAGAATTCCTAGAATCAATACACCAATGTAAAAAAAAATTAACAACATCACCAATATTAGAATACCCAAACTTCGATAAACCCTTTATATTAACTACGGACGCGAGTGACGTCGCCGTCGGCGCAGTACTATCACAAGGGGAAGTAGGAATAGATAGACCGATAGCATACGCATCTAGGACACTATCTGATGCAGAGAGTAGGTATTCCACCATAGAAAAAGAGTGCTTAGCCATCGTTTGGGCAACTAAGTACTTCAGACCATACTTGTACGGTAGAGAATTCGCAATTTATACGGATCATAAACCATTAACTTGGTTATTCGATCTAAAAGATCCTAACTCGAAATTAACTAGATGGCGGCTTAAATTAGAAGAATATAATTACAAAATCATATATAAAAAAGACAAACAAAACATGAATGCCGACGCCTTATCTAGAGTTAAATTGAATATTCACGACATCAATGGCCCGATTCAAAGCGAATTAAATGATAACCAAATAATAGATAACATTTTCAAGGAAGTTGCACAAGAAAAATCATTAGAACCATCACCAAGTACCTCAAACATGACCGACTTTGAGATACCAGACATAAAAACTTTGTTAGATTTACCGGTAACTCCAATAGCGAATGTGTCAGATAACGAAGAACAATCAACATCTAATAAAAATAGCCTAATTAAAATCAACGACGCTATTAATAGGCAGAATAAACAGTTTCACATTAGGAAAACGCCAGGGTCACATTACCGATGTGAAGACAGATCAAAAGGCCGAATCATAATTAAAGATATCTTTATTCCAATTAATGATACGGAGGAACAAATTAAGCAATTCTTAATATTAGAACATACTATTCCAGACAGAACGTTTCATTGTTTCTTTCATTGCGAAGATTGTATAAGTTTATTCAACAAGATCTATAGAAGCATTTTTAATGATAGAGGCCCGAAACTGGTAAGATGTTTAACTAGAATAACATTAATTGAAAATAACTCGGAACAGTTCGGACTTAATAAGAAAATACCCCGAAGGAAAGACAATTCATCGCGGTATTCAAGAGACTTATAAACATTTACACAGGAATTATCATTGGCCTAATATGCTTCTTACTATTCAAAAGTTAATTAATCAATGTGAGAAATGCATCAAAAGTAAATACCATAGACATCCTTTAAAACTCCCGCTAGCTTTAACGGAAACCCCACAAAAACCAATGGAACATTTGTTTATGGACTTATACAACATAGGCGGCGTAACCTTCCTAACAGTTATAGACAGTGTTTCTAAATACGTACAGGGTATATAAAATAAATAAATAAAAATAAAATCCCCAGACAATCACACCAACTACATGGCCCCAAAGTAAGTATAGCTTGTGTTATGGGATACCATATAGCGAACTAGGGGGGAAACTAAGAATATAAATACATAAATAGATAAACACCCAGACACGGAACATTTTTTTTTTCCTTGTTCCGTGCGGGGATTGAACCCGCAACCACTGGCGTCTGAGGCAGATAGGTTTACCCATACGCCAAAGTGGTCGTCAAATCGATTCCGATTCCAAATTCGATAACGATATTATAGCTGAAATATGTGCAATGGCATAATATCACCATACATTTTACTACCCCTTACAACCCTAATTCAAATTCACCTGTCGAAAGGTTACATTCAACGTTAGCCGAAATGATTCGAGTGCAGAGAATCACGGATAAAGACGAACCGGAAAAGTTAATGAAATACGCAATTATTGCATATAACAATACGATTCATTCGGCTTTACTCCATTTGAACTTTTGTACGGTCATACAAGTAGCAGAAACCCCCTCGAACTCCATTACCCAAAGGAATTTTACCAGGAATATGTTAACCCTTAATCAAATACTGGGAAATAATTTCCCACTTAGTCCGGCCGAACAAATTCCATTATTTTTCTGAACTGACAACATTTGAGTGTGCCAACCATAAATAAAACTAATTTTGGATATATTTTTTACTGGTAAATGGCAACATTTATATTTGGCCGTTTGATCCTGTCAAGTAATGTCAAGTTGAATTCAACAGTTGAGCTTTTTTTCGTAGATATCGCTCTCTCGTGAGATTGGATGAGGAACTGTCAGGAGTAACAGAAAAGATCTCCCAGATGTGATAAAAAAGAAACAACCTAAGGCATTGAGACTAGAAAAACACCAATTTTCAGCTGTCACAGTAGAGCCAATCACAGCTATCAAGTGGTGTGATACTAAAGAGGTAGCAGTACTCTCCACAGCACATCAGCCTCGAGATGCAGTACTCGTAAAACGAACACAGACGGATGGATCCAGAAAACAAATTCTTTGCCCGCAAGCCATAGCTTCGTATACCCTTAGCATAGGTGGGGTAGATTGATTTGATCATTACAGGTCTTCTTATCCAATAAACCGCAAATCTAGAAAATTCTGGATGAGACTGTTTTTTTTCTTATTTGATGCATCAATTATCAACGCGTTTATAACGTACAACTATACACACGTTGCAACGTTACATGCTCATCGTGATTTCAGGGTGCGTTTAGCACGTTCTCTGATAGACAATTACACAACACGGAAAACAGATGCACAAAAAGAAATTGTTTTTAAAAACAAAAAAGGTGGCATCTTCGGTGTTCCGGATGAAGTCCGCTTATTGAATGTGGGCATACACCTACCAGAAGAAATCAGCACTTACAAAAGATGTAAATTCTGTAGCACAAAGAGTCGAGAACAAAGGACCAAAATTCAATGTACTACTTGTATAGCACCTTTGTGCGCCAAAAATTGCTTCAAATCTTTCCATACCATCTTAATAATTATAATATTGTTATAAATAAAATTGAAAGCATTCAATTTTATTTTGCATTAAACTATTATTACCACAACATTGTTTTATTTTAAAATTGCATGATACAATTTTTTTTTTATATTGAATTAAAATGGAAAGTAAAGCAGGGTGAAAAACTAGTATAGAAACAGTAGCAAAATTCATAAAAAGACCGTTACCTAGACTGGATAGTGGGAATATATTTCCCACTTGGTGAAATTTAGCAATGCCGTTATGAACAATGGGAAATTATTTCCCACCGCAAATCCCCCACTTCCCCCCCACTTTTCCATTTTTTTTCATGTTTGAATTCTACTCACAAAACTCACCCTAGAAACGATCTTAGTTTTTATTTATCTCCGAATAAAACGATCCATTTCATTAAGGGTTAACAAGCACAAGCAAATAATGGAAACCGTGCAAAAACTAGTTAGCGATAAGTTATAATTAGAGAAGCGTATAACCATATATAGATATAACAAAGATAAAGAGCAAGCTAATTTTAGAGTAGGTGATAAGGTTTACAAACAAGTAGCTAAGACAGCTCGTAGTAATAAGTTAGAACCGAAATATATAGGACCATATACGATAGTTAAGATACACCCAGAACAGATAGCAGAAATAATAGGTAAACATGTGAACGCTAAAAGTATTAGAGTTCATTTCAGGATGCTAAGACATAACGTTGTTACAGAATCTCCGTCGCCATCCTCCTCATCAGGCTCACCACAGCCTTGATCGAACCTGTCGATAATCACAACGGCTTGATGGTTATCAAGGAAGCCATAATAAAGCAGCAGTTGGATACCTATTACTTAGTATGCGTTTATAATATAACACAGCTAAGTTTACACGGAAACCAGACTCGTTTTCTTAAACCTTAGTATGGTAGAGAATAACAGACAAAATATATACGCAGAACGTTTAGTTTATAGACAACAGATAGAATATTTACTTAGTGTTTTAGATACAAAATTAGCATACCTAGGATCTAGTAAAACAGAATACTATAATCATATTTACTCTCATAGAGCTAAAAGAGGCTTAATTGACGGATTAGGTTCGGTAATAAAAGCAATCACAGGCAACTTGGATCAGCAGGATGACATACGGTTCGAAGCTGAAATTGATTCCCTTAAGGAAAATTTAAAATCAAAGCAGAAACAAACAATTAGTATTATGAAACAGTTTATGGAACAGTATAAGCAAGATGTTAGTAACTTGAAAGCAAATCAAGAACATTTTAGCAAACTAGTAATCTCTCTAAGTAAAAAACTTAACGATATGGAAACTCGAATAGATGCAATTAATATCTACATACAAATAGAAAATTGTTTACAAGCATTGTTAAATAAACTATCTATGTTAGACAATGCTATTACTTTCTCTCATCTAAATAAGTTACATCCTAGCATTGTAGATCCATATCAGTTAATAATGGAGTTAGATAGAATAGAAAAAGGTTCAGAACTTAGACTCCCACTCACTCCTGAGTTTAATAATATACATAGCTTAGAGAAATGCATTGCAGTAAAGGCATATGGTACTAATGTATCTCTGAATTTCATATTAGAAATACCCCTAATATCCCCTAACATTTATACACAATGGCGGGTTTCAATATTATGAAAACTGTTCGTTTTGCCTACGAACAATAGAATTCACTACCAAAACGTCTTTCTATATTCAAAATCTTGACATCTAAACCACTGCTTACGAACTGTTTGACTGTAATGGGTTACTAGGTTACATTTGACTATTTACAAAATAAGTCATTATATCTAGCCAACGACGACGTAACAAGTTATTAATTTAAACCAATGAGGTAAAGGTAGCATGGCAGTCTGCTGCGGCCAATAAGGAGTTATGTTTTCATTACGTATGACCAATTAAAGAATAGATCATTTTATGTAGCCAACGACGTAACAATTTATTCATTTAAGGAAATGTCCTATCAAGTATCTGTCAACATATGAATAATCCAGTTTTCTCTTTCTAACTTATCTATAACTGTTTTTGAAAAAAAGGACGAATATTATTGAATTACATAATTTTTCTTTTAAATATTTACTTTGACGTCATAAAAATGTGATTCAACCAATGGCAAAATTAGTAGAAGGATTGGCGTTTCGTTTTACGTAAGCAGTTAAACGCAATTATTAATAAAAAGCTCTAAAAACATACTATAATATATTTATCGAATACTCAAACATAGCAAACATAAATTGAATAAGTTTATATATTTATTTAGTTCAAATATCATACAAATAATTTGCGAATGCGTGATGTTCTATAAATCACATTTCACCTATTTTCTTGGAAGAACGTCACGCAAGAAGGGCCCATGCCAAATTTGAGAACTTACAGCCCGTAGCTAGTAGATATTGTGAAACGCTACTTTTTTCCTACCAGTTTTGTACCTGTACCGGTTACGCATAGCAGTCAGTTGAATATTGAAACCCGCCATAAGAGGACGCATCCGATAAGAGTACGCAACAACAATGGCCGTGACGTTGTTTACGATACTCGGCTAACTTCAGTCGCATTTTAATGTCAGCTGTGGTAAGGAGTGCTGTGCGAAATAAAAATCAAATTCGGATGAAAACGCAGAAATTACGTAAGTTTAAAGATTTTAGCTTAAATCCTTAAATGTTTTTATCATTTTTAAAGTATTTTTGAGGCCAGCTTGCAATTATTTTGTAAAAACGAAGTTAAGTGATTGGTTCTCAAATACGATGTCTAACTAACGAAGCGAGTGTAATTCCGGTCAATTTTAAGAGATGGCGTTGCCTTCGGCTCATTTTCGATTTGACTAGTGTGTGTACGAGTACGCAGTTACGTACTTTGTAGGAGTACGCGCGTACTCTTACACGAAATCATTTTTATGTTGGTTTTGTTGCCTTTTTTTTAAATTCTATGCAAATAATGTAATAAAAATATAATATGTAATGTGTGAGGTAATTATATATTTTGTACACAGGATGTCTAGACGTCAAAAATAGACTGAAAGATGTCTTTGCACTCCAGAGCAATGGCTTGAGGCAAAAACACGCGTGGCGGCTGGTGAATCAAAGAGGGCAGTTGCAAAATTTAAAAAGCCGTTTTAAAAAGAGCCTAAGCCACTCTGTACCAGTTTTTTTCTTTGTTAAAACGATGTTCTAATCCATTTACTTCAGCGAAACGATAAGCAACTTCTCGTATCTTTTGAGTGGTTAATCCATAAAACATATTGTCTACTTTTTTTATATAATTGCACAGCTGTATTTCCATTTCCGAGGAGAAGGTTTGGGAGTACCTACCCAAGCTTGAAGCTGGAGACCTCAGTCTCTTCCGCAAAGTGGCTTCATGCATCCCCAAAGATTTTTTTTTTTTTATAAGTGACTAAACCCGCGTTTGACCTCAATTTCACCTGATGGTAAGTGACGATGAGGTCGAAGATGAAAGCACACGGGTTTAGGAAGGAACTGGCTCTTTATACAATATTGCCGGAACACATTACCGCCGGAGCGGTAACATTTGGCGGCAGACTTTATATAAAGGGTGGTCGCTAGCCAGGCGGACCCAGAAGGGATCCTACCACCAAGAAAAAATGCTGGATTAATAATTTTTTTTACATGACGTAACTGCTCACCCGTCTCATTTTTATTACATGGTGGGATTGGCTGTTCATGTAAAAGAAGACTTTGGTATATTTCAAACCTGAAATGTTTCAAGGCCATTAATTTAGAAGTTTCCTTCTTGCTACGCCTGTACAATAGCCATGCATTATTTATGCATATATCTAGTACTTGCGAGAATAGAGGAAGATACCACCGATGGCCTCGACACTCAGTACGGTAAAGCGCGAGAAGCATGTCTGCTAGATCGACGCCACCCATTCTAGAGTTGTACTCCTTTATTAGTTTTGGGCATGGCACTGGCACTTTTCTTCCAGATTCTTTATTAAACCTTTGGGCGCTTTCAACTGGATTTGAATCAACGAATGAGCTTGCAACAGTGACACATTTGTTGTCGTGCCACTTGGTAATGACAATTTTATTTTTATTGCATACCACTTGAGCATATGCACCTCTTCCTTTATTTTTCGTAATCGGTTTGCCCTGATAGTTCCCTAAGGAGAAAACGCCATATTCATTTCTCAAGTGGTGAATCAACCCAATAGAGGTAAAGCAATTGTCAAAACATAAAATCTTCTCACTCAACAATTTTCTCGAACCATTTGCAATAGGGGTCTAATCTAATAATATTTGTCTCCATCATCAAAAGAATTATCGTTGAAATGAAGGTATCTTCGGATTAATTGAAATTTTTTAAGACTCATGATTTTACTTACTTTATCGTATCAAAAATTTTGCGACCAAAAATCTGTATAGGCTGGCAATTTCACTACACCCATTAATACATTTACAGCTAGAAAGTCTTGTATATCTTTCTTTGTTACATTAATAGCAGTTCCCTTTATCTGTGTGCTATAAAGATTCGTCTGCTCGAAAATCATGGACACAATATTATCGGAAAAGAAAGTTTTGAAATACTCTATTGCAGTTTTATCCTGATGAGAAAACTCAGTACGGTCTTCGATGTGAGCTAAACCATTGCATTTCTGACAACGCCAATTCAATTCTAATTTCTTAGGTTTCACTGCAGCTTTCTTTTTTGTCAGGATTACTTTTTGTCTCCGAGATCTAGTAGCTGTCGCGGGTGTAGGTACACTGTATGCTGTTGACATGGAGGCAAGGGGTGAAGGTACAGGTATTGTCCTACTTAATGGATGAGGTACCGAACGTTTGTTGGGTGATATTTGTAATGGGGAACCTGTCTCAGCAGCATGAATTAAGGCAACAATCGGTTGTGGTGACAAAAATGATGGCGATGCACTGGCGTTGCTGGAGGGCGACTCGTGTAGTTGCAAAGTGTTAGCATTTAGTGTTATTGCTTCAACTTCTTCATCGCTATCTGACAATAAGTTCAAATCTAATATTGAAGACGGTAAGGAAGGTGGCGGAGAGCTACTATCTGAATGAGTCGAAGGTACATAATTTTGTAATTTGTCAGCAGAAGTGTCACTGTTACTTTCTTCAGACCTGGCTCCAGACTTCGGAACCAGAGCCAGAAGTTTGCGAGCCCTGTTTTGTTGCTGCTGCATTAAATTTCCCTGAAAACAAACGATTCTTTAATGTAATTAAAACACACATCGTAATATAATTTAAAGTCATGTATATTACTTATTAATTAACTACATAATTCCATTTTAAACCCATGTAAACAACAAATTGAAATCATAAAATTCTATCAACGAAAACCTGGCAATGTGCCTTTATGGATACATTCAAAATAAAACGTTAATTATTACGTATCTAGCAATGTGCATTTCCAGATACATTCGAATTATTTGCATTGTAAAAAGTGATACACAAGGTTTTGGAATAAAAAAATAGCATTATTATAAACAACCATATGTACACTTTTGATCGAATCACAAGTTTTTATCAAAATTCTATAAAACACCGATAAAATTATAAAAAAATACCTGCCGGTGCGTAGACCCCTGCCGACGCGTCGCCATCTTGCGTGCTACTGTCAAAGCTGTGTTGCCAATATCGAATTCTTATTTTATTATACAAACTGGAGTATTTATTTAGTCTAAAGTTACATTAAAAAAACATACACAAATAGTCTTTGGTTTCTTTACCGGATTTTTGTAAACAGTAACGTATCTTTATATATACAATGCCAAGAAAAGGGTTAATAAACCGCAGTGCGATCGCTATTTCGAAAATTTAGCGAAGTTGTTAGACACTCACAAGTTCCCTCCTCATGCAATTTATAATATGGATGAGACTGGAATCTCTACAGTGCCAAATAAGGCTCCAAAAGTTATATCTACTAGAGGGAAGCGTTGCGCCAACAAGATTTCTAGTGCTGAACGTGGCGTCAATGTGACACTTGTAAATGCGTTTATATTTCCACGCAAACGTATGAAGGCCGAGCTTTTAGACGGAGCTCCACCTTCCTCTATAGGAATGGTGTCAGACTCGAGTTATATTAACAGTTCGTTGTTTGTTGACTGGCTGTCTCATTTAAAGGACCATGCAAAGCCTAGTAAAGACAATCCAGTATTACTAATACTAGATAATCATACGTCACACTGCACCTTAGACGCAGTCAATTTCTTACGAGATAACTATATTCATGCCCTGACAATCCCGCCTCACAGCAGTCACAAAACTCAGCCACTCGATCGCTGCATCCATAACAGTCTCAAGATTTTTTATGCAGCAGAGTGTGAAAAATGGATGCGTATCCATCCTGGTCGAGTGATAACGGTTTATCAAATCGCTCAAATTTTGACCCCGGCTTATCTTAAAGCAGCTACTCCTGCAAATGCCATACAGAGCTTCAAGATATCCGGAATTCAACCGTTAAACCCGGACATTTTTGGAGAAGAAGATTTCTTAGCCAGTGCCGTGACTGACAGGCCACTGACAGAATCTAATGGGACACAGATTTCCCAAACAGCTCATGACTTCCCAGGAAATATGCCATTGACAAAATCTCGTGAAGAACCGATTGCCCAATCGGCTGATAACGTATCACAGAATATGTCTTTGTCAGAAAGTAATGAAACACAGATTTCCCAACCAACTAATGATTTTGAACAAAATGTTGACAATGAGAATAGAGCTTCAGACAATTCTCCATAGCCCTCGTGTTCAACAAATTCAGCATCGTGTGATCTCCTGGCTGGGACAGACAGAGCGCGTACACCTCTTTCATGTCTTTCTAGCCAAAACATGGAATCATCTCATATACCAATTGAAAATGTAGTCCCCCTGCCACGAGCTGATTTTCATTCAAGATCTAATCGCAAAAGGACAAGGTCAGTTATTTTGAGTGGGTCGCCATACAAGCTGGCCCTCGAGGAGTCTTTGGCCTCAAAGAAAATACCAAAGAAGGTTCTAAATAATCTACTAAACAAAGTTTTAAAAACTCTTCCTAAAAAGTCCAAAAAATCTATTAAAGTGCCAAAGGAAAATCCAAAAAAACAGGTATGGCTATGTCCAGCTTGTACTGAAATCTACGTGGACCCTCCCACGGAAGATTGGATAGCATGCTCAAATTGCTCCGAGTGGTGGCATGAAGCTTGTACCACTTATGAGGGTCAGGGCGATTTTATTTGCGAACTCTGCACATAAAATGAACAATTTCCACCCGCGTACTCTTATCGACGTAGACGCGTACTCTTATACAACAGTACTTGCAAGAGTACGCAATTCCCATTTCTAACTATTTTAGATTTTAAGAGAGATATAATATAATTGTGTTTTTATTTTTGAGTTTCTTTATGAAAAATGTTTAAATTGTTGACGAAATAAATGACTATTTGATTTCATAGATTTCATTTTTATTCTTTTAGAATTTTTTGAACCTTAAGTGCGTACTCCTAGACCAGGTTACCCTACACCTTTACTCAATCCTCAACCAAAATAACATAATGCTAGTCCCTAAAAATCCTTTCCTTATCCTTGGGAATAATCAATTTGCTTACCCTCGTGAGCCATGTAGAGGCATCACAGATGAAGAGCAGCTATGCGGTAACTTCGACTGGCTACCCCTACAAAACTCTCAAGATTGTATTGCCCGTTTAATTCAAAAAAAGGAACCAATAAACTGTCAATATGTATGTGTATACTTCATATAACGAATCTATAATACAGCAAATTAAGCAGAATAGCTGGATCGCAGTTATGAAAACGGAGAACGTCATTAACGCCCGAACCCAATATTCGATCCTAATCCATTTTTGCCTATCCGAGATTGAGATTTCAATCCGAAATTGTGTTTTAGTGTGCCAATAATGTATCCACAGATTGCATTTGCTATCTGTGGATGCAAGCCATCCATGGGAGGTTCAATCTCAGATTACGGATTGTCCTCCGTATGAAAATGACAGTTTGCCAGTCTCCATAACCTATCCCACAATTTTGACGTTTCTTTCGATTGACTTTTTGATCCAAATCTGCAATCTTTCGTATTTCTCGGTTTTACTGTTGAAAAATAAACATGTCCGTATTATCAAGCAGTGATAGTAGTGATTTAGAGGATTTATTGATGTTGAGTTCGAGCGATGAAGATGTGCCGAGACGCTGTTCACGTAGGATGAGAAGAGTGAACTACATGCAAAGTCTCGATGAAGCAGATTTCACTTTTAGGTTTAGTTTATCAAAACTGCTTTTTATACGTGTGTCTTCGTCGAGGTAAGTAATGAGAAACGACAAACCTACATAACTACATAAATTCCTATGTTAAATCCAAAGTAACTGTTTTTTTTTATTTTTGTATGTACACTTAAATAACCTTTGCAGAAACTACGGAGTCTCACCGCTACATCAATTGCTGTTATCGTTCGTTACGCTTTTATGCATTAGGCACAATGCTTGTATCAGTAGCAGACTTTGTTGGAGTGTCCAAATCTACCGCAAGTAGAATAGTGAGGGACATATCATCAGCTATTACCAGATTGTATGATAAATACATTTTTATCCATCAAAATGGTGCTGAGAAATTTAACAAGCGCAAAATTGCGTTATTTGTCCATTTTTACGTTTTTAAAATAATTTATTTCTTAATTATATTTAATTTTCGAAGATATGTGATTAATATTTCCATAAAAATATAAACGAAAGGGAAAGGATCATTGGCTATCCGGGCACAAAAAAGATTGTGGGTTTATGCTTTTTTTATTGAGACGGAGATTGGAGATCGATCTAAGGATTGGTATCGATCTAAGATTGATTACAATCTGTGGATTGGGATCAAATATTGGGTTCGGGCGTAAGATAACCTGCAATCAAGATAGCCAATACCAACGTATCAAAGATGTTAATTTAATAACCATTAACAACCAGTGCAAGATCAGAATATTGGACAGAATCCTGGAAACAAACATAAAATATTAAAAAATTAGAGAAACCATCCCGTTACCAAGACTCTACATACTAATACTACAGAAAACATCATAGAGTTAAAAAACATTGGTTTGGATCGCATCGACACCCTTATAAATAAGGCAAATATTATAGAAGCCGAAACGATAAGAGACAAACAACGTATGATTAATTTCAAACCCAGCTATTCATCCATAACTCTGTATATTATCCTGTTCATAGTAGCAATCATCATCGTGGCAAGAAAACTACGGCGTAGACACATCCGACTACGGCGTAGCAAAGAAGGACCAAAGGAGATCGAGCTTCAGGAGGCCAGTCCCATAGCAGTTGAGACCCAGCAGGAGCTGCATCATCCACCGCATGTTCCTGTACGCCTCCTACTTAAGGGGGGAGGAGTTAAATAAGAATAACCTCTGTTTACCCTTATCTTTACTTAGAAGCACTTAGAATTAAGACACCTATTGTAATTAAGATAAGTTAGAATAGGAGATTGTAACCATTAGAAGTTAAATAAGAATAATCTCTGTTTACCCTTATCTTTACTTAGAAGGAAGCACTTAGAATTAAGACACCTATTGTAATTAAGATAAGTTAGAATACGAGATTGTAACCATTTAAATATAAGTTGAAGTTTGCGAATAAAGTCAGTTCTTCCCAAGCCTTCACGGCAAGCAGTTGCTTTTTAAAAACACCTTTACCCAAGCCCTAGTGATAACTCTAGACAGAACTTTTTTTGTAGGAATATTAGCCCAGGGAGGGTCTACCGCAGAACTTCACACCACTGTTAACGACACAACTGTAGCTGTGGTGGTTTGGTTAGATAATAAAGTGGCTCATTTGTGTTCAACCTATGTTGGAGTAAATCCATCATCCGTAGTCAGGCGATATAATAGGAAAAGGAAAGAGTACTTTGAAGTTAGTTGTCCGAAAGCAGTTCAGCTTTAAAACAGGCACATGGGTGGTGTCGACTCCCTGGATTCTATGTTAGAGTACTATAGAATCAAAGTTCGTAAGAAGAAATGGTACCCCAGAGTTTTTTTTCATTTAATTGACCTAGTCTGTGTAAACTCGTGGCTCCTGTGGCGCAGATCGATTTCAAATTGTTGATCGCTGAAGTTATGACGAAAATAGATTCCCAGATCTTCACGCCTAAAGCGCGAGATAGGCGTTTCATCGACGTAGATGAATCACCTGCACCAAAGAAAAGCAAGCGTAAGATCGAGATGCCTGCAAGAGAAGTTGCAGAAGATGGTTTCCATAATTTTCCCGACTATACGGCATCAAGAAAGAGATGCAGAAATGAATGTGGCAGTCAGACTTACATTTGGTGTAACAAGTGTAAAATGTATTTATGCATAAACAAAAACAGGAATTGTTTTCTGGAGTTTCATACTGCTCCAAATCCAGTAATGTCAATAGTAAATCAAGAGGCTGATCAACGGTGTTTCATGTTATTTATTAGGTATTAAGGATAAAATTTTGTTGCTTATAAAGAGGCTATTTGATTTTCAAAATTAATTTGTTTTATTTAGTGATAAATCCATATTTTTTAATATTATTTAAGTTCAATTCACTTATAATATAACTAGCGACGACCGGCTTCGAACCTTACCTTCCGAAAGTGGTAATATATGTAGGTACTACCTATGCCATAACCTTTCCTTCGGATGCATGTCGTCCCATATTTGACAGACTATTTATTTCAATGCACTGCATGCCGTACCATATATGGTACGGTACATTTTTCATTAATAAAATAAAAAAAAAGACAAAAAGATTTTTTTTTGTATTTTTTATGGGTTCCTTATACTAAGAACTACAACATATTTTTTTCCGCATGAATATAAAAATCCATTCAGTAAGCTCCACCTATGATATGCATTCAAAAAAATGTTTGACCCTTTTAGAGGATTGCAGTCAAATTCATAGAAAATAGTTAAAAAGCATTTAATATGCATTTTAGCTACAACACTCTTTAAGGTTTATAGTGTGTTGTAAGTGAAGGTGATTCATAGACATTTTTTTTTTGGTTAGTTTCGTCCTGATCAGGACAGGCAAAGAGAACGAAGCCCATACTGCCATGTCTTTTGTATTTTGTGTCTTAGATCCTTTTTATATATCAGGCCGAAGCCATGTCTTATTCTCGTTTTTCTTCTTGAATCATGTTTTATATATAAGACCGAAGCCATGTCTTTTGTTTAATAGTATATTATGTAACAAGTGAGCGAAGTTGCTAATTACAGTCGAGGCTGTGATTTGAGCCCGAGCCGCAGGCGAGGGCTTAATAATGTGCCGAGACTGTAATTAGCAACGCTCACGAGTTACATACGACGTTTTTCAACACACTTGTGAGTAAAAGACAGACATACGTGGCCATAAAATAACAAACACATTTGATAACAAAGCTGTGAATTGTGATTGAAAAATGGCGCCGAACCTCGCGCATGCGCGTAGGTTTTTTTTTTTCTGCCAAATGTGTCAATGTCTGTATAGCATATACAGCCTATTTTAAGTGAAAATGTTTAATTTGGAGTGGTAAATGCAAATATTTTAATATTTTATAACAAATTATTGTAAATTGTGAATAATTTGTTTGATATACAAATTTGTTTTGTTTGATATACAATTTTTTTGTTTGATATACTTTGTAATAAGGCGCAAACATTTAAAAATGTATATGGATTTGAAGTGGTATAAAACCTCTTTGTTGTTTCTGAAAATATTTAATGTATAACCCGGACCAATAAAATATGCTCTGTTTACTCGCATGTAATTTGCACAAAGGTACAATTCAACTTTGTAGGATTCATTATATTATGCACTAGGGTATAATATATTATACACGCGTGACTTATAGCCCAGTTTATAGTTCTAAATTCAATAGAATAACGCTCACTTTACGAGCAAGTGTGTTGAAAAATATGTTTTTTGTCAAATTCTTGTATTTTTACATTCCGTTTCTTTTCAATGTCAAATCCTTGTAATATCATTCTTAGCATATTTCATTTGTCAAAATTATTATAAATAACGGTCAAATCCTGAAAATAGCTGAAACAGCTGAAAAAGAAACATCTTAAACAAAACAATCTTATTAGTATTAACTTTATACATATTTACAAACACGCATTAGATTTCATTTATAGTAGAAACAATAAAGCCATAAACTGGCGAAAAGCATTCTTGAATGCTTAGTATTTGCTGAAGGGAGCGCGGGATGTCTTCAGCAGTTTTAAAAATACTTAATAGTTGGTCTACAAGGACCATCCTTTGAATACTAAACTGTGGACAATAAAAAAATATATGTTCAAGGGTTTCATCAGCACTATTGCAATATCTACAAGTTGAAGAGTCTAAAATACCAATCCTAAAAAGGTGAGCACCAAAACGACAGTGACCTAGACGCAAACGACAGATTGTGGTGTAATACTTTCTGTTACTATAGTTTCCACCCTGGGTAAACCAGGGAGAAGAGATCTTTTTCTTTATTGCAGCTAGCCATTTTCCTTTTACCTGGACCACCTGTTGCCATAAGTTGTGAAATTATTCCTGTAATGTGAGTTTGAAGAGAGGTAGAGCATCTAAAGAAGGAATTGGGAAATTTAAAAAGTTATGAATTAATTGATTGTGGGCTGTATTTGTAATAATTTTAGCTAAATAGTCTGCTTGCTCATTACCATGCTCACCAATGTGAGCTGGTGTCCAGAAGAGGACTATTTGCTTAGTTTGTGACAGCACATGATACAACCTCTTATTTTATATATAATATAGTTGGTTTTTGAATTTAAATGTGGATTTTGTAGTGCCATTAATAAGCTTAAACTGTCCAAAATTATAATCCACTTATTGTGAGCCTGTGTTTGAATGTGCCCCATAGCTACATACACAGCTATGGATTCAGCGGAGTATATGCTTGTAAGTGGATTCAGCCTATGACCAAATCCACTTTTGACCTGACTATCATAGACAGCCATAGAGACTGCTTCATTGTTCCTAGACCCATCTGTATATAACTTATGATATCCCTGCCACCTATCAAGTTCCCTATAAATATCTTCCTTATATTTTAAAAGTTTTTTAACTACAATTTTAATCTGAATAAATTTAGATTCATATGACCCGGAGTAACAAGGCCATACTACACTGGAAAAAATTTTGTGTTCACTAAGAATTTGTTCTGTTTCAGAGAAACCTTGCAAGAAATATTAATGATTGTCGCCAGCCCTGTTAATAGTGTTCCGCAATTTAACAAGAAGAGGATGATTACTAATGGAGAGCAACCTTGCAAAAAATTTAGATTGTAAGTATTTAAACCTAAGTGCCAATGGAGGTACATTCCACCTGCATTGACACTATAGGAGTAGTTCGCATAGCACCCATTATGATACGCAAACATTTGTTTTGTATCTTTTCTAATTTATTCACTATAGTTCCTAATCCTGCAAAACAAAAAAGTGCATATTCAAAATGACTCCTTACTAACGATTTGTACCCCAATATGTGCCAGACAAAGATTTTAAAATATTGCAAGCATTTAAAGCACGAGATTCTAGAGTTTCAGCATACTTATTCCATTTAGAATTGTTGGAAAAAATAACACCTAAAAACTTTACAGAACTATCTACAGACATGATATTATTATTGAACAAAATATTTACATTCCTATTTCTAATAGCATTTTTTGAAAAGACAACAACTTTACTTTTGTCAGTGCTGACCTAGCCCAAGGCTATCAAAATAGTCTTTTAGATTCTGGAGAGCAGCATTGAGAACTGATTGTACACGTAATAAATTAGTATCAGAACAATAAACAACTAAATCATCTGCAAACTGCAGATTAGAAACTTCACAACCCAGAATTGAATTTAGCTGGTGTATGAATAGGATAAAAAGCAGTGGGCTCAATACACCACCCTGCGATACACCTCTACAAGAATACCTTGGACCAAATAACTGATTGTTAACCTTAACAAACACCTTCCTGTAGTTCAAAAAATTATAAATCTAATTTACAACTTTTCCAGGTACCTGTAGTGATAAAAGAATTGAAGATAATTTGTTCAGATCTACATTATTGAAAGCCCCTACAATGTCAAGAAAAACTCTAACTAATACTTTATTCTCGGAACGAGCATCATGGATATCCAGACAGAAATGACGTAGACTCTCACTAGCAGAATGACCACAACGAAAGCCGTACTGGTTGTAAGGTAAATGGTTATTACTTTCTATATGAAAAATTAAACTCTGTTTTATTAATTGTTCGAATATTTTACCAACACATGAACTAAGCGTAAGGGGACGATAAGAGTTAGCAGAATTCAAGTCTTTGCCAGGCTTTAATATTGGCACCAGAAAGTCAGTTTTCCAGTCCTCTGGAATAATGGAAGACGACCATAGACTATTTAACAAACTTAAGAAAATAGATAGAGTCTGATCATTCAAAAGCTTAAACATTCTGTAGGAAAGCCAATCAAGGCCACATGAGGTATCTTTTCTAGAAGCTATAGCAGATTTTAATTCTTGCAAAGTAAAACAACCAATCATGTATGAATAATCACTATTTACACCAAGAACATTATCTATACTTGTCTGTTGTGAAACAGTATCAGGAGTGTATTTGTATAAAAATGTCTGAACCCAATTGAAGTCAGAAAATAGATGAGAACTTGAAAAGCGATTTTAGTTTTTTTTTCATTTTAGCCCAAATGAGACTTATTGGTGTCAATGGATTTATTGAGGTGCAGAATTCAGACCAACTTTTACAACGTTCTTCTTTTAGTGTACGTTTTTTTAAGGCTTGTGCGCGTTTGAACTTGATATAATTTTGACTGTTAGGATTAGCTTTGAAATCAATGTAGGCATTCTTGCAATCTTCTACTACTTTTGAGCATTTGTCATTACACCAAGGTACTTGACGTCTCCGTCTAGGACGGTTATCATTTCTATCAGTTGTGTTATGATTTAAACTGGGTCCAGAAATTTCGATTGCCATAAGAATAATAGCACAAAACTTTTTGTATGACGCAAGCAGATCACAGTTGTCAACTTTAAAGTTCATTAACATTTCATTAACAACTTCTTCATAACGATCCCAATTTACTAATTTCAGGTTACTGTGAAAAAGAAGGTTGTGCGAGGAAATAGAAGGTTCATGTTCGTCTCTTACGAGAGTAAATTTTGTGATAGTTGGTAGATGATAACTGCCTAAAGGGTCCTGATGAACTTGCCATTCACAAGAAAGAAACAAAGAAGAAGACACCGTAGTTAAATCTAGACTGTTTGGTTTCCAAATATGATAGCCTATAGTTGTTGGTTGACCATTATTTAAAAGTATTAAGTCATTGTCGTCCATTGAATCCATAATAGCTCTGCCCCGAGAATCTATACGACTGCAACCCCAGAAGGTATGATGGGCATTAAAATCGCCTGCAATTATGAATGGTTTTGGAATAGTTTGCAATAAATGATATAACTTCGCCTTTTCAAAAACAGGAACACTATTACCAGGACTGTAAAAACTAACCTAATATGGTTTTTTGTTTCAATTTAATAACAATCACTACATTTTGTATAGAATCATCATAAAAAGTGTCTAACTTAGAGAAGTTTATACCATTTTTAATGAATATTGCTACACCATTATGATCATTACCGCAGTCATTCCTAACAATAGAATAACCACGAATATTAAATTGAATGCTTGGCTTTAGCCATGTTTCTGAAATGAGAGCTATAGGTATGTATAATATTATTTTCATATAAAAAGTTTTGAAACTCAAGTCTGTTACTTAACAGACTTTGAGCATTCCACTGTGTAATATTTAAGATTTGATTGAATTGATTTCTTTTATAGCTGTACTAATTAATTGTGCACTGATACTAACATTTTGTGTTTTATTCAGAGTAATAACTTTCACTATTGATTCTGTCAATAGACTCATTGCTTCTGCATTTGATAAAATAGCTTGTATTACTTCCTGAGTATTTAATTGTTTATTTAGTGCAGGGAAATTTAAAGGGCTTTTCAGTTTTTCAGCGTATGACTTGGTTTTACTATCAGCTATTTTTTTTGCCTATTTTTTTTAATATAGGGCATTGACCAGAAATGGCGATATGGTTACCATTGCAATTAATACATTTGGCCTTCTCGACCTCGACGGAACAATCTTTGAATGTATGCCCCTCAGTACAGATGGAGCAGCGTGGTGAATTTTTGCAGAATTTGGCTAAATGGTCGTATCTTAAACATTTGAAGCACTGTTTTATTGGTGGAACATATGCTGAGAAGGGCAAACGCCACATCTTAATGTGAACATAGTCCGGCAGTGACGTGGCGGAGGCAAAAGTCAGCACTACACTCTGAGTAGGCTGTAAGCTAAAGGTGTTATTATCTTGCTTAACTTTACGCATGATACGCCTGACAGAAATGACTTTTTTAGTGGTAGATATAGATTTATATATTTTCTCATTTTCGCCGGTATGGATGCTTTTAGGGCCGGTATTTCAATGCTACCTTATCTTATTGCTTAAGTTAAGTCCTACATTTAAGCTAAGTCTCACTTTTGAAAGACAGAAGCGTATTTCAATCCGGATCTTCCTCGCCTCAACTAATCAATCAATATATATAAAACTGTTCCGTTACTGACTGAGTGACTGAGGTACTGAGTGACTGAGTGACTGAGTGACTGACAGACAACGTACAGCCGTAACTACTAGGCGTAGAGAGCTGAAATTTGGAACATACATTCTTTAGGGGATGTAGGGGTGCACTAAGGAAGGAATTCCCGAAATTCCCACGGGAACGGGAAATATAGGACTTTTTAGTTTGTATGAAAAATCTTATTCCTTGAGTGCAAAGATGTGAAACTTGGTGTAAAGGTTTTTCAATGTGTGTCTGGTTGTGTTCTGAAAGGAATTCCCGAAATTCCTACGGGAACGGGAAATATATGTGCACGGATGTGATACTTGATATAAAGGTTCCTCATTAAGTGTCTGTTTGTATTATGGAAGGAATTCCCGAAATTCCCACGGGAAGGGGTTGGAATTTTCAGTTTGTATGAAAAATCTTATTCCTTGAGTGTACGGATGTGATACTTGGCATGAAAGTTCTTCAAAGAGTGACTGGTTGTGCTACGAAAAAAATTCCCAAAATTCCCACGGGCACGGAAAATATATGATTTTTAGTTTGTATGAAAAAAACTTATTCCTTGAGTGCATATGTGTGATACTTGGTATAAAGGCTCTTTCAGTGGGTGTCTGGTTGTATAAATTCTGAAATTTCCACGACAAGGGTAGTTAAGCGCATACGAAGTTGCGGGATAAAGCTAGTCTAGGATAAATCGCAATATTGCAACATAATAAACAGAATAAGTCGATTTGTCTATGATTTCTGCTGTCATTGGTTGACATTCATAATTGACTGATATAGACATGGCATTTCTGTCCGCCAATTGTTGAAAACAATATTTTTCATTAAATATTCAAGCCATATGTACAGCTGATTTGATCATTCAAGATATTGTTGCTCGTTGGCCCGAATCAGCACATGACTCAAGAATATTTCAAAATAGTCTGGTGAAAAAGACATTTGAAAGTGGAGAATTCGATGAACTAGAAATCCCATTGAAAGGACATTTGGTGTTCTGAAGAGAAGGTTCCCTATATTAGCACTTGGTATTCGTTTAGCACTTACAAAAGTGCAGCATCTATGTGTAGCTTGTGCTATATTGCAGTAGAAATGAATAATGGTGATCCGCCTGCCAATTTTCCAGCGATTGAACAGGCCATCTTGGAGACTAGCAGTGTGCCAGTAGATCTATTTTAAAGAGGCAGCCAGAATTTCTCGCCACATTTTGTGCCATATTTTCATTATATTAATAATTTGTAGCAAGGAGTAATTAAATAAATTATATGAATTTACATTGTGTTTTATTTATTAAATTTAAATTATTTTACAAGTAAGAAAGCGAATCAAGAAAACGCTAGCTACTATTATAATAGTAAAAGCCTAATTTTCCTAAAGTGAATCCTCTTTCTGTTTCTTTGCAAATTCTAATTCTAATAATTGATTTTGCAAATCATAGTAGCGTTTTCTTGATTCACTTTCAGCTATAACGGCTTGTAAGTGTTTATTTATTTATTTATCATTCACAACACAATCCAAATTCTCCAAGACCTTAGACTGTTCTTTTTTCATTTTGGCTTGGCTCCTACTAATTCGCATACTTACGTAAGAAAATAATTCTTGAACTAGCAAATAGCCATTATTTCATTACCTACCATAGCATGTTGATTTTTGCGGGTCAAAAATAAACTACCATAAAGTAACTTTTTTTCGAGGTAGCCTCGCGCCAATCTCAGATCGGAACTTAAGCGACAAAAATCCTCCACTTAGATTAAGGCTAGTTAGGGTGGACTTTATTCGCCGCTTAACTTTAATCCTATATTGAAATACACTTATGTCGTTCTTATCTTCAATCCTGGATCAATTTGAGATAAGGTGGCATTGAAATACCGGCCCTTATTCTCTGTTCTTTCAAAAAAGTAACATTATCTAAGAAAGAATTTGCAAAATTGGGTCGCTGGAAAACGACACCAATCTTATATTTATTGATTTTCTTTAGATATTGCATCCCTTTTACGAATCTGTTGAAACAAGAACTCAAAGACATCATGTCCCTGTTGCCTAATGGAACGTCGTTTGTACTTTCAACAAAGACAATAAACTCACATTCAGCCTCCGCATCCTCAGGATATCGCCGACAGTAGTCAGTGACTCTAAAGGGGGCTCTAAGGTAGGCGTAAGTAAGGTAAGGTAGTAAGTAGGCGTTTGAATCTACCCCTTGCGTGTCCTCGTACTCGGAGTCGCTGCTAGTGCTGTTAAGAGGGGACTCACCCTCGACCTTTTTTTCCGCTTCTTCACCATCTTCTTCCGAAATCACTTATAAGCGAGTTATTTATTAATTTTTACAAAAAAAAAAAACAAAAAGATATTTACAAAATATAGGAAAAAACTATTTAAAATATTTAAGTTTTCAGAAACCCGTCAAGACTTTCACAATTCCCGCGCCTTTTTTAATAATCTGATTCATAGACATCTGAAAATCCTGTTTTAACTAATACACCGTTATTATACGGATTACAATACGAATGAGCGGCAACGTCACATTTCATTGCACCAGAGACAAAATCGTGTTTTTTTTGTGTAATACTGTATGATTGAAAAGCCGTTTCTTACTGTGGTTCGCCTTAAGGCTATGGATATTTTATTTACCTGCAGTTACAATTGTATTATAATACCTACAAGTATTACATTAAAATAAGAACTCTGTACGGGGTGTACATGGCTTTGCTTCACAAGAGATGTCCTCTATGTAATACCTACCTATCGCCTTATAGTGAGATTTTCTTTTGTGAGGCAAGGAAAATAAAGAGCCAGAAATGGTCATTATAATTCATCTTCACAACCTCTCACCGCACTCAGATGGAAACACACTCTCTGTACTAACCTCATTCCTCGCCCAGCACCGCAACGCTGTCAGCACCTGTAGCTCAGGGGACACTGCAAACCCTCTTGTACCTCGCGTAATTTCATTAGGAACTAAATCGGTAATACGCCGTTCATTATCTTTATTAAAGCGATATCTCTTTTTAAATTCAATATCGTCCAGAGTAAAAGGGTATTTTCTTCGCCAGTACACCTTTCTTCTACGTCGCACTCTATTTGCACAGTACGAGCTATCAGCTGTATGTTAATCAAATTGTTCATCACATCCATCATCATCATCACAACTCTTTGTAATGAGCCCACTGCAGGGCATGAGTCTCCCCTGGGTGCAGAGGAGGTATAAGCCATAATCCACCAATGGTGGATTATGGCCTATACCACCCAGTGCTGGGTAGTGGATGCCAGAATTTTTTAGGGCGCCTAGATGGCTTTTGACAAGCCCTAACGATTACTGTATACAAGTATACAGCACCCGGTACCGACTGTTTAACGTGCCCTCCGAAGCACGGAAGTCGTCGTGAGATATGAATGGTCGGCTGTCACCCATCAAAGTACCGACCGCGCCGAACGTTGATTAACCTGTGATATCGTATGATACACACAGTAACCATGGCGCCACGATGACATCCATCCATCACTGACCACAAATCATAGAACACATATACTCAAGAGAAGAAGTACAACTTCATACATTAAAAGTTAAGACTAGACGCCATCTGAAAACGGTCCACATAGCTAATATGGCGGGAATTTCAAGCAGTTCAAACGACTTCGAGATTTCAACTTGCTCTGGTCTGAATAAAAATAAGCAAATACTTACAAACTTGTTAGGTGAAATACCATATGTATCAGTTCTGTAAGGTTTGCTTATTTTTATTGCGACTGGCTAAATATAAGGTTAACTTGATGAACAATAAGTAAAACAATAAATACGTTTTTGATACTTTTATTTTGTTTAAAGTAATACAACAAAAAGTATGGATAAGTTGACACTCTTTCTTAAAAATACAAATTCACACTGACGCGAGTTTCTTCAAGCAATCAGGGGGAGAAAAGTCGACTAAATCACAAGAAAACTTAAAACACAAACACAATTTAAAAATATCGCAAAACTGCAATCGCGAAAAAATATTTTCACATTGTGAAGTAGACGTTAATTTTTGACATTTCTTTTTATGTCTGTGTTGCTATATTCAAATAACATTGATTCGGTAATTCATTCGATTATGTAATACGGTCCCTTTAAATATTTGTTAAATTATTTAAAAATTATGAAGAAGTCATGTAAAGTTTTCGTTTAATGTTATTTCTAATAAAAGCGAAGATTTCTTGAAGAAAAATATGAATGAGTGTAAACTCAAAAAAATAGTGCGATGTATTCGAACAATCGATTGAACATTTTTTTTCATGGGCTACACTGGTATCATTCTTGCTCTTTTCCTCTTATTGTGTTCTGTCTTTTTCGCTCTGTCTCCAGTATGTAGTCTGCACCATCTCCATACAATGTCGACGCCCCCTGCCACAAATTGACGCGACGAAAAAAAATATCACAGGGAACTAGGAAGGAAGACGAAGAGTGAAACTGTGAAACTCAAATTATCAATTTCAATAACTCGTTAATATTCGTTAACCTTCGGGTAGACTCGGCCGGCAAAAAGGGCTTAAGACGACACATCGAAATGTTTTTTCTTGAAATCTTAGCACCTTAACCCGCCGACATAAGGTCGTGTATTGCATAGCAATCGCCACCATCGACACCGCTCAGACACTGAAATCGTTTCAAAAATCGATAAAAAAATAACGGTAAATGCTATGTAAATTTTGAGCAACCAAAGTCCGAACAATAATGTGAAGATTGAATTTCAGTAAATTCTAAGCATATGGATTGCATAACTACGTAGTAATTTTAACAAAAGTATGTTTTTAGACGTGTTTTCGAAAAATAAAACTATGGAGTCAAAATCATCAAATCAAGTTTTTGAGCAGGCAAAGTGTAGATAAAGATATGAATTTACACATATCAAAATGTCAGATCCACTCGTCTTGTCATATTCTCATAGTTTGCTATGAAAGTCAATGCATTTTTTCAATATGTCGCCTTAAAGAAGCCTCATCCTGATTGTAAATTTGAGATGTTTAGAAAGCCGTTATAGTATGTTTATAATGTCATTTATCGTCTATGAATCACCTTTTTTTGGTTGTGCTTTGTCAACCCTCTGTAACGCTGTTTTAACGTGGACAAATTCTCTATGAATTCGACAGTTAGGGTCTAATAGCCAAACACACTATAAATAAAATATATCGCAAAAACAAAGAAAAAAGCTGTACTTTTATCTTAAAGTGGCGTACTATTTAGAGTACGGAGTCAATGGGTTAAATACATACACCGTATCTGATTTTTGTTGTTCTTTTCTTACCAATAAAATACACCTAAACAGGCAGGTTTAAATAAATAAGTTCTTAGTGATTAACGCCACCATGACAAAAGCTAGGAAAACTCATACATACGGCAGAATAAACGTTCGTTCGCTACATAAAACCAAAAGTTTTCAAGCAGTGTGTTAAAATACTATCTATTTTAATTAAATGTATGTTTTTTTTTTTAAAGTAAAGTTTAAAGTTTTTGGGAAAAGTCTGGGCTGAAAATGTTAAAACATAAAAGGGTCCTGCTGGCATGAAAAAAGTTTCACAGGCAATTACTCATAAAATAATCATAATTTGAGAACAGTGTAAATGATTTTTTTAGGCAAGTACCAATATGCCTCTAACCGGAGCCGTATGCCATTGGTATGAAAACCTTCAAACGGCTGAGGGTTCTGCTGGAAAATAAAGTCATGATATCTTTGCAGCAACTAACGTACAATTTTTTTTAATTATACTTTTTGGAAGGTTCTAAATACTACGGACGAACACCTGTAGTTGTAGATCGAATTTAGGACAGAGTCCTGCTGCGTATACGGGCATGACGTTTCCAAAGCCATGCATACCTCCAAGACTTTTCTTTACATATTTTCCGTTCAATCCTAATAGAGCTTTTTATTGGCAAATACATAATTGCATCAAACAGTAAAAAAAATATTAAAATGTTAAATCATTCATTAAATAATAGGAAAATTAAAAAATATTAAAGTTGGATATAAACATCTTTCTTTTTACCTGTATATGACAAAAATTAAGTCGACATATCGTCAACTAAGAATGTTAAACTGCTAACTCCATTTTCATGTAAAATAAAATAATGGTATCATTAGGAAGAGAAAAAAAATATCTTGTATCTAGCAAAACTGCTAAATGACTCGTTTTCAATTTTTTTGTACTTAGCGACGAAATGCCTGTCCCCCCTAAAGAATCTTTGAAAAAAAATTGTTCTGATTAAAATATATAGTTTTTTACATTCGCTGACTATTTAAGATATATTTTTATTATTCCTGATCTAATGGCAAATATAATTGTGATCAAAATCCTAGCATGGAGTTGAATATACAAATTATAGTAATTAAAATCACATACATTTTTTTTTGTCCCCTATGGGAGGACATTGAAAACGCAAGCTTTTTACTCGAATTTTCGTATGAAACTTGCACATTTATTTGAACCCTACACATAGTGTAGTACTTATTGTTACGTAAATTATACAAACTATGTACAAATACACATAAAAAAGCTAAAAATATATGTTTTAAAACATGTCCCCAATAATCAAAACAATTTCGTGACATTCATTTAGTGACATAATAAATCAACTTTTTTAGTCCCGAGGAGTAGAAATCTAACTTAATAACTAGCAACACAGGTTATGTCACGAAATGTAACATCACAGTGACGCGCCGCCATTTGTTTTGTTATTGAGACGCGGTGTGAGACCTCAGATTTGGTTATCAAAATAATTAATTACCTGCTTCCTGACGAGATATTCTCAACAAAAGTAAGTATTTTTAAGATAATTCACCTACTGCAACTGTAATTTACTTAGATTTTGACATGATTTATAGATTACGCTTTCAATCCACTAGAAAATCTAATTCGTTTGGCGCTTTAAATTATTTTAAGGTTATGTTTACATGCTTAGTGACGAACAACTTCCTGACATTTCGTGACGTCAGTAAATTGTAGACGGTAAAGCTGTGGTCTCATGCATGTGTAAAGTATGAATGTGAGGCACCTATAATGAGTGCTGTATCATATGTGATGATTAATAAAATAGTTTACCGGGAAAATAAATATTTTACAGTTAGAATATTCATGCTGTTCATAATTATTAATTTTCTTGTTTTATTTTCTTTTTTATTAACTTTGTTTTTGTGTAGAAATTTTGTGGGATATAAAATACTTTTTAACGCTTATCTTTTTTCATTAGTGTTGGTCGAAATTGAGTTATTTAAAAATAGGTAGCTAAACAATTATATTTTTTTTAGTTTTAGAATGCCGATGACTGGTGCCGAAAGGCAAAAGAAATATATTGAGAGACTTAAACAACAAAACCCTGAAAAATACGAAGAAAAAAGAAAAAAACATCTGGAGAAGGTTAAACAAAACTCAAGAAAAATTTCAGATCTCATTGACAGTGTAAAAGAAGCTCAAAGAGGAAAATGGAGAGAAGCTAATGATAGAAGAAAAGAAAAGATAAAGCAAGCAGAAAAGCAAAAAAAGGAAGAGGATTTAAAGAAAAAAAGAGAAACCTATGCAGCCAAACGAGATCTATACTTAAAAGTAGAAAATACAAAACTTAAGCTTGAAAATAAAAAACTTCACGGAAAGATGAGCAGAATGATGAAAAGAATGGTGATTATGAAAAAACGCATTTATCGAAACAAAATATATATTGAACATCTAAAAGCTAAAAACCAAAGTCCAGCCACGGCCACAGATACTCAGCCTGTACTAATAATAAATTCTGCAGAAAACCCAATCACCCCAATGTCAAGAGCAAGCAATTTTGTCGAAGAAATTGTTGTAAGGGAAGAGGATAAGGAAAAAGTAAAGCGAAAAGTTTTCGAATTAAATGTAATTTCAGATTCTTTAAAACAGCAGTATACTAATGCAGATACAAACAATGAAAAAAAGGTACTCAAAAAGGTGGTTCAGAACGATCTTGTAAAGAAATATAATTTGACTACGAAACTTGCATCTACTCTAGGATTAAAAGGACGAATACGAAATAATGAAACAGTAAAAGAAGCCAAAGAAAAAGACAACGTTAAAAAAATTAAAGAGTTTTTTATACGTGACGACGTCAGTCGTGCCACAGCAGGCCGAAAAGAATGCAAAACGTTTAAGAAAGATAAACAACAGAAACGTTTTCTTTTAGATTCCATGAAAAATCTGCACATGAAATACACATCAGAGGGAGGAAAAGAGTCTTATACTACATTTACTCGGTGTAGACCATTTTATGTTATGAGTCCTAGTCTTAGCGATCGCGAAACTTGTGCTTGTGTTAAACACAGCAATTTAATACTGAAGGCCGAAAAGCTAAAATCTTTAAAATTAATACCGAGTTGCAAAGTCACTAATTTAGTAACGGAAGTAACTTTCAACATAAACTCTAAACAATGCATGTATAATACATGCTCATCTTGTATGTCTAAGTCCGCTACAGTTTCTCTTGAAGAAAATACAAATAACATCAATGTCACATGGCAGGAGTGGGGATTCAAAAAACATGAGTATGTAAAGATTTTAAAAACTGGTGAAAGAAAACCCATGACCACCAAAAAAATTGTAAAGGATACTAAAAGTGGCACCATTGGTGAGCTAATTCAAAAATTCAACAAAGAATTAACAGCATTCAAGACGCATTATTACAATATTGGTCATCAGCATAAGGCTCTACAAAATTGCATACGGAACCTATCTGAGGATGAAGCAGTTATAATATGTGACTTCTCAGAAAATTATGCTGGCAAATTACATGAGGAAATACAATCTGTTCATTTTGGAGGAAATAGAGAACAAGTTTCTCTCCATACAGGAGTAATTTATACCAACAACAAACCAACATCATTTTGTTCTGTATCCCCGTGTTGTGACCATGATCCTGGAGCAATCTGGGCTCACCTCTCACCAGTTTTTGAATATGTTAAACAAATAGCTCCTTCTGTAAAAGTTATACACATGTATTCTGACGGCCCAGCCACTCAGTATAAGCAGAAAAAAAACTTTTATCTCTTTAGTAAAAATGTTGAAGAGAGCACGTTAGATTATGCAACTTGGTCTTTTTTTGAGGCATCTCACGGTAAAGGGGCGGCAGATGGAGTAGGTGGGGCTGTGAAGAGAACTTTGGACGATCTTGTATCTCATGGAACAGACATTCCTAATGCAAGCGTTGCTTTCAAGGCGTTGAAAGAATCAGAAAAAAAGGTGAAGACGTTTTTTGTATCGGAAGAAGAAATAAGAGAAATGCAACAAACCGTTCCCGATCAGTTGATTGCGTTGCCAGGTACGATGAAACTTCATCAGATTATCACAACTGGTAAACAAGGTTCTATCCTATATCGAGATCTGAGCTGCTTTTGTGGTCCAAAAAAGGGTTGTTGCGCATGTTATGAAATAAAAACACATGACTTAATATCCATCCAGAAATCAGAGCAATCAAAAAATAAAAGCAAGAAATTAATAAAAAGGAAACCAACAAAGACTTCGGAACACATAAACAATAAAAGATCAAGGTCAGCAATATCTTCTGATAGTGACAATTATAACAGTGACGACATTTCTTACGCAGATTCAGACAATAGTACTTACTGTGAAGAAGATATGCTTGAAGAGGTATTAGATTTTGATGAACTTGAAGAAACGGAAATGACTGATGATACTGATATGATGACGATAAACCTAATAAATGAAAAAGATAACTCACTTCCTTGTTCAAGCACAAGCAATAGTAATTTAAGCCAAGTAACTAAAACATCGGTGAAAATATTATCTGAATTAGAAGTAAAGATAATACTAAACGAAAAAACAGGGAATATTCAAGGGAATATTCAAGTAGTACGCGTCGAAAATGTAGAAACTGAACCTGAAACTGACAGTAGAGAAAAAATTAAAGACGAGAAAAATACGAAGAATGAAGCGCAAATGATGGACAGTAATGCAAAAGAGGAGGAAGTAAAAAGAAATGAGGTAAAAGTTATGAAGAAAAAAGCAATTCCAGATACACAGTTGATAGAAAATAAAGCACTACACATAAAAACAAAAGAAGACATAAAGGAAAATACAGAAGTACAGATAATAGTGAATGAAGAAATACAAAATATTGTTAAAAAACCCGACGAAGAAGTTGAAACTGAATCTGAAACTGAAAAAAAAAGTGAATTTCAGGAGGAGAAATGCGAATCAAATGAATGGAAAATAAATGACACGGTTTTGGTCAGATACTACATAAAAAAAACCTGGAAGTATTATATCGGTGTAATTGAACACATTGATAACAGTAACAAAAGTTATAGGATAAATTATTTCAAAACTGTCCATCAAAAAAGTACTTTGAAATTTACAAAGTCAAAAGTTACCAAAGACGTCGATACAGTACCACGAGACTGTATTGTAAAACAAGTTAATTTGTTACAAGTGTCCAACAAATCTCAAGAGTTTGTATTAGGCAATGAAGAAGATGCGTTATATTTTTAACTATTTAATTTAAGCAATAAAGAAGTTAAGGATTAATTTTCGTTTGTTTTCTTGTCTTTTATAAGTAGGTAATGTACGTGGCTGACCACAAAAATATCGATTTATCTGAATGCGGCCTTACTTTTACAATTTCCTGACATTTCCTAACGAAACAATTTACTGACAATTTCGTGACGTACATATATTTTGAAAACGACTCAAAAATACATTCAAACGCAATCAATCTTTAAAAACCGATGCAATCAAAACTGCTAACTACCAACATTAGAAAACGCGCGCGTAAAAAATGATAACTCCGCCATTTTGTTCGTGCCACGGCGTCAGTGCGAAGTGTTTACGACATTTATGTGTAAAAAAAAATATTTCGTGTGTGAGAATTACGCTACAACATTGTTTTTTGTACAAAGTGGGTTTATATTATTATTATTTTATATTAAAATTTCAGTAAAATATTTATATTACAAAACTAATAGCTATTTATTATGCCTTCTCGGATGGGTTGGAGTTGGCAGCTTTTACTTTTTATTACTTTTACACTAAGGCAAATATTTTAAGGAGATAGCATGTTTGAAATCTTATATGATAGTGTTAATTTAATGATGTAGTGTTAAAAAGTGGTTTTAATTGACATGTATGAAAGTATTTGAATGTTATATTAAGTTGGATCGGTTTTCTGTCAAAAAGAAGTACCTACTGACCACGCCCATTTTCAAACTATAGTTAGGCTCTACCACCACAATCATCATTTTTATTTTTATGTTGTTTCAGATGAGTAGAAATTATAATTCCAAAAGTATTTTAAAATGCTATCGTGGAAAGCGCATCGTTGAAATGTGTGTAAATACAACATTACCGGTATTAGATAATATTGGTTCATCAACAATAGACTCAAACACTGCATCTTTTATACCCTGTTGAAATGAACAAGATACTGAAATATTGTCAAACAATGAACCTGATACTACTTCACCCAGTTTACACAATACCTATATAAACCCTAACTCAGACATTGTTCTTTTGACTACTGACAGTAACATTTATATGAATGAACCCGACATTAATAATAGCGACTTAGATATAAGCAATTTGCCTGTGTTTATTGAAACGTCTCCAAATAGTGAGACTAATAATTCTTCTGCTAGTTTAGTTCTGCCTGCTTCAGAATGCAATGAAATATTGTCTAGCATGTTAAACAATAATACAATTTTGCCATTTGTTGACAATAGCGAAGAAGCCAGAAACTTCGAAATGCAAGATGACAATAGCTCTTCTGTCTTTAGTGATATATCAATGAATTCAATACACAGATCTGCGAACTTAGCCAATGCTACAACACCCAATGCTTTAGAAGATATAACACAACACATGAATATACCTTTAGTTCCGTATTCAAACTCATCGGATTCCGATTTTGAGTTACCAGTAAAGAGTAAAACGAGAAGGAAAAAATCTAAAGTCGATCGTAAAAATTGGTTTGCAGAAAAAAACAGAACACACAGAGAATCTGGATCAAAATATTACGGGGGTGAATATCAGATTTCGTGTTTTGCACTTGGCCACCCATGTTAACTTCGTATATATTGAACGATTGCGGTTAAGTTTTTTTTTGGTTGAAGTTCTTCCTAAAAACCAACAATGCCATTAATAAAAATGACAGATTCTATAATAGAAGATATTTATAAAAAATTTCAAAGGTCAAAAATCTAAGCTCTTTGGCGCGTCCTTCACTGTGTTCTTTTTTTGAAACGCCTCAATTTTAATATTTTTTTCCAAAATTCTCCTATTGAACAGGTTTTCCTATATTTAGGAATATTGAACTATATGTAGCTTAAACAACAATTTTATTTCATCTAATCAAAAGTTATTGTTATTTAAATTTTGTCCACCCCAAAAACACCTAATTTCTTTGGCGTATTTGTGCAGTCTCGCATAAGGCCATCATGTTACTTGGACAATCATAACCTCCCGCCCCCGCTCCGTTTAGTTGAGATCTAACGCCCGCGACAAGCAGTTCTGTGCAAAGTTCAACGTATTTCGGAAGAATATATTTTTTATCGGTGTGCGCGTGTTTTTTCCGGTGAGTATCTAATTTCTTCGGTAATCGATTTTATACTTAAATACGTGTTATAATTTTAATTTTTTTAGGTGCTATTCTAATTTCTTTGGTTCTAATTTCTTCGAAATTCTTTGGCATTGAGCTCCAAAGAAATTAGATTTTCTCCAAAGAAATTAGGATATGGATAAAAATTGTGCTAAAGGGTTTAAAATTTCTTGCTTTAGTGAACTTTTATTAACTTAATTATGTATTTTAGGGTGCATTTTTTCGTAATATTTCCTGTATTGGTTTCTACATGATAAACAATAGAAAATATAAAGAAACTGTCCTAATTAAAAATCGTAAATATGTTTATAAAATAAAATCTTTAAATTGTTTTCTACTAGTAATGAACGAGAGAGTTTAAAAAAAAAAGTGGTATTGAACATGTTAGAATGTAGGAATTTTATCATTTTCCGGAAAATATTTTTGTATTTATTAAATACTTGTTACAGAATTGAAATCCAAATGGCGCGAAGAAAAAAAAAACAGCTATTAAAATGAAACAAAAACCAAAAGTTAATACTGTTTGCAGTGGTAGTAGTAGTCATCCGCAGCACACAAATATTACAAAAAAAGAAAAGCAGTCCAAAGATGAAAGGCTAGAAAAAAAAAGGAATGCAGAGCGAAAGCGGTTAGAAAAAATCCGGAATGATCCGGTACGTTATGAGGAATTTAAGGAAAAGCAACGGCTAAGCTACCACAAAAGAAAAGCAGAAAAAAAAATATTAGCCGTTAGTGAGATGTCATCAAGAGACCGGAAAATTATCAGGAAACGAAATAGGGATAATTTTAAAAAATACTATCACAAAAAAAAGAGCGGGCACGGCTAGAAGTGATACTTCAAGAAAACAGTCCACCGGACTCAGACGCAGACGATATGAATGCGGCTCCAGTAATTGAAAACCGAAACGTGAATATAGATGGTCCTTCTCAACCAAATCGTGAAAGCCCACGAGCATGCACTTCAGCAGCTTACCAACAATGTAATATGTCACCTAAATCGACAGCGTCTTGTGGTTCATCTATCAGTACATCTGCTTCAACATCCGTGCACAAAGCTGCGCTTTTGCGATATAAATACGAGAAAAAAAAAGAAATCATGGCGCTTGAAAAGAAAATCACTAAATTAGAGCGAGTAAAGGACGCGTACAGAAAAAAATGCGAAAGACTGCAAAAATACAGTAGACGTTCAAAGGGCAAAGAAGATACAATTTTAACAAATATGCCCAAGAACAGATCACAGAAATATTGCATAGCGCTCAGTGCACTAAAAAAGGATGTTATCAGATTTTTTGAAGAAGATGAAGTGAGTAGGGTTTGCCCAGGTAAAAAAGAATATATTACGCGAAAAAAAGAAAAAACGCAAAAAAGATATTTGAACGATTCAATGAAAAATTTGTACGAGCGGTATAAAGCAGAATCGGTCCATCAGACAATCAGTTACACAACTTTCTGCAGATTCCGTCCATTTTGGGTTCGAATCCCAAACATCAATGCCAGGGAAACTTGCTTGTGCAAGCTGCATGCGAACGTAGAACTGCTTGTAACAGCTTTAAAGCGGAGAAATATAGTATCAGAAAATAGCTGTACTGATATCTGCCAATCTTTGTGCTGCGCGTCTAATAACGTGCAATGCCTGCTCAGAAAATGTCAGGAGTGTAGACAAAAATGTCTTGAAATTAAAGAGTTCGATGATTCTAAACCTCTAACTTACTGGCAATGGCAAGCAAGACCTAAAACAATAGATAATAGAGGCGTTGAAACAAAAATTATCATTACAGATAAAGTTAAATTAAATACTAATCCACGTGTAGCTATTGATGATTTGGTCAAGTTGATTAAACCGTTTTTGACACATTGCGGTATCATTGTAAACCAAAGTGCAGCAGTGAAGAATTTAAAAAATAATCTTTCTAAAGAAGAATGCATACTGCATATCGATTTTAGTGAAAACTACTCCATTAAGTTTGGTAAAGAAATTCAGGCACTTCACTTTGGTGGAAGTAGGAGTCAGATAACGCTGCATACTGCAGTACTATACTATTTTGATCAGTCTTGCGCTGCAGAAGACAAGTACAAAACACAAGCCATTGCCACTTTGAGCACATGCTTGCGCCACGACGCAGCCGCAATCTGGGCACATCTGATTCCACTTTTAGAATTCATCCAAGAAAAAGCTCCTCAAGTTAAAGTTATGCATTTTTTGTCAGATTCGCCATCTTCGCAATACCGCAATAAAAAGGCATTTTATATCATGGCTAAGTTATATTGGCAATTCCCAAATTTGGAAAAACTTACTTGGAATTACTCTGAAAGTGGCCATGGTAAAGGCGCGCCAGATGGTGTTGGTGGTCTCCTAAAGCGAACGGCTGATCAAACAGTGGCATATGGTTACGATATTTCTAGTTTGGAAGATCTTATGCGGCTATTACGCTCTAGTGTGACAGGCGTGCAAATGGAAATTGTGGATGATTACGCTATTTACGAAAAAGATTTATTAATACCGGATACAAATATTCAGGCATTTCGTGGAACCATGAAAACTCACCAAGTTGTATGGAACAAAGAGCAAGGTAATCGCTTAGCAATGCTAAGCGATTACCTTCTTACAAACAAAGTCATTTAAAAAAGGGATGTCTAACAAACAAAGCATAGAACTGTTGTCACAAAAAACTGTTAAGCCACCCGTTGCTGACCAGATGACAGTGCAAAACGAGGACTATACCGACTCTGCAGTTGATCCAGTGTACGACAATCAATCGATCGAAGATAGTTCCCTATTAGATTCTAATATCCGTATTGATACACCTACAATGTCCGACATCGGGTCTTTGGCAAAGTATTTGAATGAAAACGAATCCTTGACGAGTTTGAATATAGTTGACGTAAATATTGATCTCCTTCCACCACGCTTTGAAGATACATTAACAGCTTCTGAAAATCCATTAGTAGATTTCGAAGATTTAATACCTAATACACAAACAAACCGCAATCACTGTCAGTGTAATCCTGAATCAGAATCTCGGCTTACGTCGCCAGATGTCGATAGCTCTAAATCAGAAAACCATAAGAGTTTGGACCGTACAACTGGTTTAGAACCTAATAATGTTTCATTGCGTTCAAAAATCAACTCTCATGATGATGAAAACAACGTCCCATATTGCGGTAGTTTGCCAATCCTTACAATTGATGACAGTTCATTAATATTATATTCAAACAGTCTGGAACATTCAATCACTAAACCTAACTTGCAACAAAATTACCTTGATGTGAAAGAACACACGATCAGAGACGTAACAAACATCATTTCCATTGGAATAAATACTGCAGCTTTGAAATCTCCACCAGTTACTATGGACTCGTCACCTACTAGATCTTTGGCAAGTAATAGCATGGAATGTATTACGGAACTAAATACAACGAACTCACATGTCTTTTCTCCTAACTTACGAACTGTTAACGAAGACAAAAACAACAGCCTTAATGAAAACACACATGTAGTGACAGGGCCTGAAATTGGAGACTATATCCTTGCCACATTCCCTACTGATAGAGGAAAAACAACATTTATGTACGTCTGCCTCATCAAAGAGATGTATGATGATGGGAAACTACTTATTCAAGGATACAAATCGGTAAAAAAAAACAAAAAAGTGTTCAAACCCATTCCCAAGGATATCTCTATAATTGAAGTAGCTGATATAGAGTGTATTCTTCCCCTACCAACAGCGACCGAGCATGAGACTTTGATTTTCTCAAACACAGTTAATGTTAAAGAGATGTAATTTGAGGCTTCCAGTTAAAACAGTGTTTCTCATACACTTAGAATTATTTTTTAGTTTTCTGAGAACTATTTGCTGATGTGACAAAATCGTAAACACACAATTTGATTAACTGTCTGAAAAACAAATAGTTAAATAAGGTTACTTTTGTTAAATAATTACTTCTAAAGAAGAAGACTGATTTTTGAGAATTTAGTTTTAAGAATTTTTTATAACGAATTTTGCTAAAATGCCATGGAAATTTAGTACAAATTATGAAGATAATATTTTAAGGCTAGTTAGTTAGTTAGTACAAAGTGTAGTCAAACTACTTGTCATCCCTTTGTATAGGTAATAACCAAAACTGTTAGCTATAATTATAGGATTACAAAAAGATTTAGAAGTTGTTTTTATTTAATGTGTAGGTTTGAGAACTTGATATTTTTTATTTTAAAAGAATTAATATTTTTGGTACTACAATCAAAAAAACCACTTATTAATCATAAGTTTTAGGTGCCTACTAAAGGGGGTCTTACCCAAATAAAAAAAAATTGTTTGTACCTGTATACCTATATATACTTACCTCGGTTAATTGAAGCCCCGGGCTCTTCTACCTTATTTTTAATAAACACTGATCGAAAACATGTCGTTTTATTTAATCATAACTGATTTATATTAAATAAATGAACAAAATCGAATTAAAATTATACATACATAATTTGTATGGCGCATTATTCTAATGTCTTTGGCACAAGTTTTGAATTTTTCTAATTTCTTTGGCGTATTTTCTAATTTCTCTGGACATGTCCTAATTTCTTTGGCAATGTAATTTTCAAAACGCTAAAACTTAAAAACTCCTGATGTTATTAAAGGCAGAATAACATATTTATACATGGAATAAAGTCGTTCACAAAGTATGTTATCTCATTTACTGAAAATATTAAAAAAAAAATGCGCCATAGAAATTAGAAAATTTATGACGAAATCTGATATTCACCCACGGGAGAGTAAAAAGAGATTCGAAATGGGTTTATGAAGAAGTGAAAGAACCAAGATGCCTTAAAGAAAGATGCAAATGTGGAGGATCAAAAGTTATGAAATGTAACCTAATGGAGGAAAAAAGCAGGGAAGAAATCTTCTTTAAGTTCTGGAAGAAATTAAACTGGGGTGGAAAGAAAGTTAAATGTGTACCAGTAAAACGACAACGAGATCGAAAAAATGCAGAGGAATCGAGAAGTACGCAGACGTTAGTTTACTACTTTAGGAAATGAAGAACTAAAGTTGAGAGTGTGTAAAACCATGTTTCTGAACACATTAAACATAGGTAGAATGACTGTTCTTGGTTGGAAAAAAAAGATAGAGAATAACTGTCGGCCTAGTGAGCAACGTATAAAGACCCAAAATGTTCCATGCTATAATGAGAGGAAATGTAATCAGCATTCTTCGATGCACTTCCCAAAATGGAATCACATTACTGTCGTGCATCCACTTCAAGGACTTATCTTTTACCTGAGTGTAATCTAAAAAAGGGTTGTACGACTTCTATGAATCAGAGTGGTGTGCGAAAAAAGAAATAGAACCTTTATCATCCACTACATTTTTTAAAATAATGGAGGAACAAAATATTTCTCTTTTTCGACCCAAAAAAGACGAGTGCGAGAAATGTGCGGCATTTAAATCAGGGAATTTAGAAGAAGGGGCACATCAATTACATATTTTGAAAAAAGATGAGGCCCGAGAAGAAAAAAATAATGACAAAAGCGATGTATCGGCTATTGTTGTTGCGGTCGATCTACAAGCTGTATTAGTTTGCCCTGTATCAAAAATTAGTACACTGTACTATAAAAAAAAGCTCTGTGTACATAATTTATGTTTTAAAAACTTGAAAAATTCAGATGCCTTTTCTTTTGTTTGGCATGAAAGTGAAGGAGGCTTAAATGCTGAAGAGTTTGCTTCCATTTGGGTGGATTTTCTCGAAAATAAAATAGTACCGCTTTTAACGATTGAGTGTAACCGAATTATAATTTACTCGGATGGTTGTGGTTACCAAAATAGAAATGTAACAATGTCCAATGCATTACTTAATTTTGTTGTTAAACATAATGTGTATGTCGAACAAACCTAGAGTCACACTCAAATGGAAGTAGACTCTATGCATTCAGCAATAGAGAGAAATCTTAAAAATAAATGTGTGAATGTTCCAGCAGACTATATCAACTTAATAAAAAACGCACGTAAGGAGCCTTACGTAGTCCAATATTCGGATCACAATTTTTTCAAAAAATTTGATTGTTTTCAAGCCTATAAGAGCATTAGACCAGGTCGATCTGTGGGGGATGCAAAAGTAAACGATATTCGCGCAATACAATATAGTCCCACGGGAGAAATATTTTATAAGTTAAGATTTAGTGATACTTGGACTGTTTTGCCAAAAAGAAAAGCAGTAGTATATAATGTTTTATTTAATTAATTGCCGCATTTGCATGAGAATCGTTTGAAAATAAAAGAAAGAAAGTACCAAGATTTACAACAAATTAAAATTTGGTGATTACCACGAATTTTACGATAATCTCCCACATTAAAACATTATTTTGTTTATTATCTAACTGTACCTACTTTTAATAAATAAATAAGTACAGTATTTTTTCAGAACTTATTAAAGTTTCATTTTGTTTGGTACCACATTCTAAGATATTATTTATGATAACTCCAACAAAAACTTTGTATGGGCCAGAAAATTGTAAAAATTAAATCTGCTAACTCTATTTTATTGATGTATTTTCATGAAAATACAAATCATTCCTAAAACCAAATTCACAAAATAAACATAAGTATTTACCAACGGGATTTTTGCTTTCTTATTTAAAATTGTAATAAAAAAAATATAATGTTTTATTGGTCTACTGAAAATTAAGTATAACGGAGTTAGCAGAATAACACTTTTAGACAACGATATTGGGAATCGACGTACTGAGAACTCGTTATAGGTGCGGACTAAAGACGAGCATAAAAGTGTCCAATAAAATTGCTTCTGGCGTATTGAAAAGGGAGTGATACGTAGTTTCAAACGTCGTTGTTGCGACGCATGCCGTCGTTTTATATGTTATCCGAACATTTGCATCATGGCATTTTCAGTTTGTTCGGTGCAAGAGATTTTTCTTCAAAAGGAGGACACATCGAACATTTTGGAAGGCGCTGAAATGCATTATGGAACCGACATGGTCATGTATAAAAGGCGCATATTAGAGATAAAAAAAAACTTGGAAATACGACAATCCGAGATCTATTCAAAAATACCATGTTGTATCGAAGCGAGATGACGGAGACCAACTCTATATTATGTAACGAATTGGAAATAAAGAGATGATTAACTTCCGGTCTCAATAACTTACCAATAAGTTAAAGTAAGATAGAAATTCCTATATTACGCTCAAGTTATAGATTTGTGATAGATTTGACACAAAATAGTATAGGAACTTCTATCTTTACTTTAACTCTTTAGTAAGGTATTGAAACCGGCTGTTAGTGTACTACAAAGAAACGGAGTTTTTGATTTTGTAGCCCGTAGTTGTATACTGTTGAATTGTCGTTGCTTACAACCATAAAGCAATCACTAGTATAATGGGTCAATTAACCTGCAGACTTATTAATTTTTTACCCAGCTATATGGGTCGACAGCTAACCGAGTAAAGCTAATAAGGGTCAGAAAAAAAAATCTTTTGAAAAAATCTATTTCAAAAGATAGTCAATAAAACAAAAACCTAAACAGAATTCTCGCTTTATTCAGCATTCTCCGGTTGAAAAAAATAATCAACAAAACTACACTGAAATTCTGAACATGACTAATATTTTACAATCAATTTACACAGCAGTTTAATTCATAATCAGAATCGCACCTACCAAACGTTGGATCTTGGAGACACGATATTACCCACAGCTTACCAAGACGCTCACAAACTTAAACACTTTACATTTGTTTACAAAATTAATATTTACAATAAAATAAAATTACACAAGTGCGCAAGCTCACTACCCAAAAAAAAAAACAAATACATCTTGCCATAAATCAAACTAAAGATGATACATTGTTAAGGCTCAAAACCAAATAACTCTAGTGAACGAAAATTCGATCCTACGTCTCTTAACACCATTGAAAAGTGCTAGCATTGCAATGTTTCGATACATGCAAACAAAAATAAATAAAAAACAAATCTACAGAAATAAACATTGAGTGGTATGGTGGAAGTTGTTTTTTAAATTAACAGGTAATATTATCTAAATACCATTTGTAATCTAACCATGTTCCTATATAGGTAATAACTTTTAATTTTCCATCATTTCAGTATCCTTTAAAATTGTATTTGTTCTTTAATCAAAAATCTAACGATACATTATATTTTATGACTAACGAGGTTTTAATTGAAATTAATTATAGCCAAGTTTAGGGATTTAGTGTTAAAATATTCAAATAAAAATCGAGGTTAGACCAACAAATACACAAATAAATACGATTACATTTCATTTACAACAACTATACAATAAAAAAAATACGAAGCGTATCCAGTCGTCATTCACCAAAGATTATTTGGTCAATAGAAAAAAAGCAAGACCCAACGTTCGCGGCGCTCGTGTTTGCTTAAACACTACAAATCGGAAACTTATGAGGTACCACTTTCTATCCAAGTACTAAGCGTATGTTAACGGCCCCGAAAAATTGGGACCAATTTTTTTTTTTACATTTTTCCCATATTTGCAGCCTTTTTGTACAGTATATGATACTTACTAATTATATATATGTATACAGACATAGTTAAAACCGTTACATTTTTTTTTCGGCTAGCATTTTTTCCTATCAAGCCATAGAGCCTATGAGGCGTGATACGGAAAAAAAACTCGCTATTTTATATTTAAACATAGTAACAACAGGACATTGCGTAAAACGATTTATATAAGTTCTCGCATAACTAGATTTAAACTCCAATGAAGTAATTTTTTTAAATATTTTGTTCATTTTTTTTCGAATATTTTTAAAGATTCAAGGAGTCTGAAATACACGGAATATTTTTAAATGAATAAAGTTTTTTTTTTTTATGATGATGACATTCAATACAATGATTAAATGTGTGCTATACAAACGCATGAGATAAACAGCTCTTTCTAGCTATATAACTAAACAAAAATATATGATTTTCAATACCATGACACTTAGGACAGTATGAGTTCAATTTTGGTAAAGAAAAACAAGAATAATCAATGAATATTTTTCTTTAAACGAAGGACATACATATTGTAAATATCAAGTCTCACTTTTGTGTCATATTTCAACAACTATTTTACAATAATGATTAGCGGATAATTTAATGACACCACTAATGATGATTTTAAAATTTAACATGTTACCTTGTTCTTAAATATTGAATAAGCCAAAGTTTTCTAAGTTTAATATCGATTTACTTGACACCAGAGCTAAAGAACAGTTATTACCGTAGATAATCCGAGATAAATCTTCTTAATTTTATACACAATAGTTATTATTCAGTCTATTTAAGTTACAGAAAAATGAATTGTTATTTGTTTTTTAGTTATCTTCATTTAACACCTATTATTCACAATGCACAACACTTGTAATTTTTTCGCGAAACATTAATTATTTAAACATCTATCGTTGACTCTTGTAATATTGATAAAAATGACAAAATTTCCATATCCTTAAATTAATTCAATTCTAAAAATGTTTCAGCCATGATAGAAGACAATTGTAATACAATGTTACCAGCCTATTAACATTGTATCAGGCAAATACATATTTGCTAGAGCAAAACGAAAAGACAAAATGTAACCACATTTTTGGACTTAAGAAATAATTCTAACTATACATTTCCTATAGGGTTTTATACGGCACTCCATCCGTTAAATTGGAAAAAATGTTTTTGAAAACTGTTCTTGTGGGATGGAGGTAGATAGGTACTATAACAAGAACATTTATAAGAGCTATTCACTGATAACTATGATTAGAATTTAGGCTAGAACTGTTTAAATAGGTTTTAGAGATTTTTGTCACTTGATATACAACTTGTGGCAATCAAAGATGAATAGTATAGTTCAGGTGGTCAAAAATCATAAAAAAGAATGTATGCCAGTTACAATTGCAAGTACCTTAAATGATGTTAATTATTAGAAAACTACCTATTTATAATTAATATGCAAGTGGAAAACAAAAGTTGGGAATTCCTAAAATAGTATCTAATCACTGGTCCTGCCAGCAGTGTATCATTTAAGTAATATTCTTTATTTATACACAAACCTAATATAATACACAGTAATACGCATTATTTTACACATATTCATACAATTAAATTATTATTTTTTTCACATTATATTTCACCATTACTTTTTTACTAAAGACACTCCTTGCATAGACAGATGCATGCAGTTATTAATCCTATTTTTTTTTACAGATTTTACTTTAAATGGAAATTACAGCTAGAGAATGTTTGCTAAGGAAACCTAAATGCTTAATGCCAGCATAAATATTTGTTTCAACAATGTAAGTACCTGATATTCAGTAGGTTTTATAAGGGATCTTACTCCGGTAAAAATGTGCAGATCTTTATAGTAAAATGCTAAGGATACAATAAATACAAGTTGAAACAAAATTTAATACACAATTGAAAGTGTAAAATTACAAATATATTCAAGCAATTACTGGCATTATGGCGAGAGCAAATTAGGTCGAAAATTGTATTAACTATGTGTCACAGCCACTTAAAATAAATCTTAAAAGAAGCTCGCTCCGCTTTTAATCTTATGTCTCTCAAGGTTTCTTATGTTACACCTATTCATTTATCATATGGCTTAAATTTAAATAATATTCAAGACATCGTTTTTCATATTACTTAAATTTAAGTTAAAAACAAATACACTAAGTTAACCACAGTACATGCTCTTTGTCAATTAGTTTATTTAACTCCTATTACTAAACGCGTTTTTTTTTAATAAATTGTCCCCAATGTTCGTTTTATGTTTTGAAATACCAATGACGCACTAAATACAAATCTGGGTAATTTCTTAAAAAGTCTCTGCGGGAATACTTTAACATTGAAACTTTTTAGTTTGTTCTCAACACGCTATACTCAAGCGTGTTTATTTGGACGACCTAGGCTAGAACACTAATATGGGTAGCGCGGATTCATCTTTCGAGAGCACATCGGCGTTTTGAATGGTGAGTTCGTTTTCCAAAACCGTCAGTTCCGTTGAGTAATCGTCGCCGATGCTCGCGTTGCTGCTGCCCGTACTCATGATATCTTTGCTGGTTTCGACGTCGACTTCCGCGGCGACATCGAACTTGCTCGGTTTGACGGTTACAGAGTTCGTACGAGGAGTTGTGGACGAGCGTTTTCTGCTTTCCCTCTTCTTGTTTCTACTCCTCGCGCGGCTGACTTTAACGTTAGTGACAACGTTTCGCACCGAGACTTGAGTCTCTGTGGTTTTGATTTTGGCCTTCATCTGAGCGAGTAGTCTGTCGAAATCGGTCATTCTTGATGCTTTCTGGTCCTGGTACGGGTAAGATTGTTTCCTGGGGTTGTTTTTTTCGGCAGTTTTAGTGCTTCTGTGTCTGCGGGCCGGTTTGGGTTTGCGGGCCGCGGGCGGCTGCGCGGGTCACGTGACCTCCATGGGCAGAGAGTCGCCGTTGTCGAGCGCCGGCTCGCCGGGCGCGGCGCCGGCGCCGGCCGCCGCCGGGGTCACGCCGCCCGGCCCGCCTTCTACGATCTCGCTGTGGAATGCAAAAACAAACTTTAAAATAAGCATTGCATAAAAAAACCTTATTAAATGAAATACAGACATAAAAAGCATCAATTGTTTTAAACTATCGCGGTTATTTTCTCTATGATTTAATGTATTAACGGGATTCGAAAATCGTGGTAAGAATCCCGTAAATACATTAAATCATAAAAAGTATCGTAATATTCATGTATTATTTAAGTATTATTGTATTTGTGAATTATGTTCCTATATAATGTATTTTTTTGTAAAAGATTGTTTTCTTTTTACTTTAAAAGTTTTTGTATTTGTTTTGTTTCAATTTACGTTTGGTACTTATTTAATTATTTGTGAAAAACTAATATTTTACAGACAAAACCATACGTGTGGCCAGTGGCTTGTAATAACTAATAAATTATACGAACGCATTTATTTATCTGTATGATATAGCTACAAGTACGTCAGTATAGCTACGACTAGGCGTCGTTTGGGCTATGATTTCTTTATAGTGAAAAATGCTTAAGTATAGAGGGTGAACACAAGAGGCTATAAAATCATCTGATGTCATCATTCCTGACAAATTATAATGATGGAGAGAGACAGTTGCAGAACCAGGGGGCCAGCCTGTCGCCCGCAAAAACACCAACAAAATATCTGTCCCTTAACTGACTTTTACAGTATGCCCGGGAAGAGAAGCAGCTGGCACATTCTATGTTTTCTTTTGCTCCCAGTCCAGCATGGAAGTAACAGCCCGTTCACACATGGTCCGTTTTACTGGATACGTTTTTTTTTCATCGATGGCTCATGGAGTTGTATGAGCGACTTCACATATGGCACAGTATTCAGTATACGTATTTACGATACAAAAAAGGTATCCAGTAATGGCGTGTTTCAATATTCAACTGACTGGTATGTGTAACTGATACAGGTACAAAACCGGTAGAAAAAAAATTGCGTTTCACGATAGCTATTAGCTGCGAGCTGTAAGTTCTCAAATTTGGCGGACCCTCTTTACATGACGTTCTTCCAAGAAACTAGGCGATACGTGATTTATAGAATATCACGCATTCGCAAATTATTTGTATGATATTTGAACTAAATAAACGTATAAACTTATTGAATCTATTTTTGATATGTTTTGGTGTTCGATAAATACATTATAGTATATTTTTAGAGCTTTTGTTAATAATGGCGTTTAATTTCTTACGTAAAACGAAACGCCAATCCTTTGACTTATGTTGCCATTGGTTAAATCACATTTTATGATTTCAAAGTAAATATTTAAAAGATAAATTATGTCATTCAATAATACTCGTCCTTTTTTTTCAAAAACTGTTATAGATAAGTTAGAAAGACAAAACTGGATTATTGATATGTTAAGAGATATTTGATAGGATATTAAGTTAAATTAATAAATTGTTACGTCGTTGGTTAGATAAAATTACTTATCCTGTAATTGGTCACGTGCAAGGAAAACATAACTCGCTATTGGCCGCAGCAGACCGCCATGCCACCTTCACCTCATTGGTTTAAATTAGTAACTTGTTACGTCGTCGTTGGCTACATAAAATGACTTATTTTGTAAATGGTCAAATGTAACGACGTTGCTTAGTAACCCATTACAGTCAAACAGTTCGTAAGCAGTGGAGTGAATTCTATTGTTCGTAGTATTGAAACCCGCCATAAAACGGATCATGTGTGAACGGGCTGTTACAATTGTTTTAAAAATAATAAATGGGTGTACTCACGCGGCGTGGTGCGGCGCGAGTCTCTTGAGCTGCGCGGCACTAAGCGCCACGGCCTGCACGCCGCCCACTGTCTTGTGAACTAAATTCGCGACCACCTGCAATGCAATCACATTTACTTGATTATTAAAAGACTGGTCAAGCAGTACTTCCTTTCTAAAGACACGACATTATAGTACAACTAGCCACCGCGCGCGGTTTTACCCGCGTAACTTTTGATCCCGTAGAAATTTTGGGATAAAATATAGCCTATAACCTTCCTCAAGAGTTGGGCTATCAAATGCAAAATTATTTTTTCAATTATTAGCGCGTTCAAACAAACACACCAACAAAAAAACAAACTCTTCAGCTTTATATATTAGAATAGATTATAAATTTATTTATTTTATATTTATGTATTATTTATTAGTATGCAAGTTTATGAAATAACAATATTATAACTAAGTATATTTTGTATATTAGTCCAATTTTAGTATTTTAGCCTAGGCACCCTATAAATTAGTCTCCAATTTCTCAGCCAAAGGTTATCTGGAAGAAATTGCTTATTAGTGATAAGACAACCTTTTGTACCATGTTTCTGTTTTTGTTTTACTTTGTAATTTTTTTCTGTGGTTAACCACAGAAAAAAATTACAAAGTAAAGAAAGATAAAGAATAAATAAATAAAATCAAGAATAGGAAACCATGTATTTCTATTATTGGTTATATGTATTAGTATAGTATGAAATTAAAAAAAATATATTACATGTTATTTTTTTATTGTTAGAAATACATACACAGGAGAACAATGCAAATATGTAACAATTTAAATCAAAATAAAATTAACTAATTAATTAATTAACTTCCAAGTTACTACCTCAGCTTTAAAAACAGTAAAAGCAGTCTTTTCAACCGACTTCCAAAAGGAAGAGGTTTTTAATTCGTGTGTATGTTATTAACTTAAAACGTTAGTGAAGTCGGCTTTTTAAATGCTTTGCATTCGTTGACTATGCCAAAACAATTCGTGCTTGCAAATGTGATGTTATAGCCATACTACAGCTGCTTACAAGGCTAGGTTATTACATTTAATCTTCATTTAAAAATTAACATCAATCCTTTAGTTTATACAAGGTGTTCCTGTTGATTTGTTATAACTCTAGGGTATTAATGGGACCATAATAGAAATCAAATAACATGTGGATAATTTTTCAATCTTTTTTTTCGTATTTATTTTTCATACAAATAATTCAATTAAGTCAAAACATCTTATGTAAAACACCCTTAAGCGAAGTATGACAACGTGGCATTTTCTATCCCTTTTTTCCGTTGTACACTGTAAGCAACCTTCCTCAATGTTTAAAATGTTTTTGTTGTTTATTGTATGGCTTCAGTTCCAGCGACTTTTGAATTAATGTTAAAGAGATTTTACAAGGGTGATAATTTATGAACTCATTATATTAAGATTGAAGATATTTTGGAAAGTATGTACTTTTGAATCACGTATTCTTTGGCAAAAAGTATTGTTTATTGTAGTAAGGAGCAAAACCTTCAAGTTATGATAATCTTTGAGTTTTTTACAAAAAGTTACTAGTTAATAGGTTTTTTAAATTGATTAAACGGTAGGTAATTATTAAAAGCTTTTAGCCAGATTTAAATTGGAAAATGCAGACTTATGGTGGTTCCTAGTTCTTACCAACTAATTATTATATTTGTTTGTATAATAAACATGTTTATATGGTACCTTAGCGGGATGATGCCTGGGCGGCTGTAGCCTAGTCCGTAGCTGCAGCGTGTGCCGTAGCTGGCCGGCCGTAGCGCCCGTAGCGTTGGTGACGCCGGTGCGCCCGTCTACGGAGACTGCTACGCGTTGCCCGCGACCGAACCCGCCTGGAATTGACAAATTATTTATTTATTATAGGAAGACCAACAGCAAATATTACAAGTATGGTTATAAAAATATACAATAGGAAGCCAATTAAAGGTTCTCACAGACACACAGAGAAAATTAGGTGTATATAAGCGCAAGTGTACAGATTACACCTAAGAAATACAAACATTATTAACAATTGCACCAAAAAACATTTTACAAATTTTACGTTTAGCTAACGCACCACTAGTGCAAAATAGATCTAAACTTAATTTTGAGTCAGTATTGTTAAAGTTATTACTCGCTCGTACGATATATGTACGTGTTCTGTCTATAATTGGATGAGGCAAAAGGCACATAAATTGATGGGTGATTCCTAAGAGGTTCGGAGGGAGCGGATATTGAGATACGGGATAAAAGATCAGAGCAGTCTATTTCGTTGGAGGTAATTTTCAACAGTAGGGTTTGGCAGCCATTTCGACACCCTGAAATTCTGTCTGGACGAGCACTGGGCCAGCTTGTTGGATTACGGCACAAACCTCCTGGTCACGCAAACGGGAGACTCATAGCCGTGCAGTGGGCTCATTAAACGGAGTTGTGATGATGATATATCGTGTAGTGTATAGTTACCAGCAACAGTCTTGAGTTGCGCGGGGTCGAAGGTAGCGACGAACTGGCGCTTCTTGTCGCCGACCGCCTCGAGTCTTGCGACGGAGGTCTTAGCGGCGGCGCCTCCGCCTCGAACTACGTTGACTAAGTGAGGGCCTTTGCCTAGTTGCCCACCCTGAAAATTAAATAAATTACATTAACATTAATAACGAAATACTACCGCTCCGCAAAGAAACAAACGCCACAGTAGATTATCAAATATACAGGGTGTGGCGTAATGAATGGATAATATGGTATCTATGATATAAGGGGTACAGGATTGTCCGTAAAGTCACAACAACGGGAGTGACCTCGCCTCGGCCCACATTCACACGTTCGTCCATCAATGCCTCTCTTGCCGGCCGCTGCAGTAATGTACTACTAATATATAAAGCTAAAGAGTTTGTTTTTTTGTTTGTTTGTTTGTTTGAACGCGCTAATCTCAGAAACTACAAGTGGGATTTGAAAAATTCTTTTTGCATTTGATAGTCCAACTCTTGAGGAAGGTTATAGGCTATTTTATCCCGATATTACCACGGGATCAAAAGTTACGCGGGTAAAACCGCGCGCGGTAGCTAGTGTACTATAATGGTGAATCAACAGGGAACCGTTCAATTGTTTGATGCGATTTGTTCTGTGAATTGTAAACTTCTGTGAAGGATTTAGAAGTGAAGTTTCTAGAAAAGTAATGTATGTCAGTAAGTTGCTATGGTATTGAACTAAAAAGGATAATAAATAAAACTGTGAATAATTGAAAGGATACACAAAATCTGCTTTATTTTTCTGAAGCAGGTGAAAAACACGATTTTACTTCGTTTACCAGTCAAAATTTAATATTACAATAATATTAAAGCAGTAAATAATTATGTTACTATATACAGTGTCTATTTAACTTTGACCACCATACGTTTTTTTTTTTCAATATTTTTTTCAATAATCAGTTTATTCCGAGCCCTATCAAGAACGCTCTGATGGGGTGCAAAATGGGGTACGAATCTTTGCGCGCTCTCGGCAACTGAAAGGTTAAACCACATCAATATTAGTTTTTTTCTTCCGTGTTTCAGGCACACTAGAAGGCTGCAAACTGGACGACAGCGACAGCGGCGCCAGCTGATGCTCGAGCGATTTGTCGCGGTTTTATACAAACTCAATACTTTAAAAATGTATTTTGTATAGCAATATGTACGTATTAACAATAAGCTACCAAACAACTTGAAAACTATGTCATTGCACAACTTTAAGAAAGAGCTGTTTGTTTATTTGCTTGAGTAATCATATTACAATGTCAAAGAATTTATTATTTTGACATTATTTTATGAAGCAATGTATTTAATGATGCATATAAACTGTACGGACGAATTTTATAAAAATGAGGACTTATTTAATTGTAATAACTTGTAGGTTAATTAGAAATTTGCACACCTTCGTACGGTTGAATATGCAGTACTAAAATAATTTCAGACCTTTGTTATTACCATATTCTGCAAATCAATACTTTCTTTCTTTATCGTTTGCAGCCGAACAGTATAATCCCCGCAAGTTGGTACCTCGCTGAAACCTTGTCGCAGTAACGTTGTCGTGACGTCAGTCACTAACTAAAGTTTGCACACTTATGATTGGTTAAAAGTACTGAGTATTCGAAGCGTCTACGTCTTTCTGACGTCACAGTAATGGCCACGCTTATTAACACAAAGCAGATACATAGTAGAGCTGCTGTAAGCGAAGTTGCACAGCTTCAATTTGGGGTTGTCCTGACGTTCAAGCCTTTAGTTCAAGCTATTCCTAAGGCACTGGCGTCAGTTCGTCGCTGACTTATGTGAAGTATGTATACGCGTAGATATTTAAAAAAATTAAATCCTCCATTGTTTCTCGATGTAAAATTTAGTTTTCTATACTTTTATAAAGGAACTAGCTTTATCCCGCAACTTCGTATGCGCTTAACTACCCTTCTCGTGGAAATTTCAGAAACTATACAACCAGACACCCACTGAAATAACCTTTATACCAAGTATCACGCCCATGCACTCAAGGAATAAGTTTTTTTCATACAAACTAAAAATCATATATTTCCCGTGCCCGTGGGAATTTTGGGAATTTTTTTCGTAGCACAACCAGTCACTTTTTGAAGAACCTTCATGCCAAGTATCACATCACAACACTCAAGGAATAAGATTTTTCATACAAACTAAAAAGTCCAACCTCTTCCCGTGGGAATTTCGGGAATTCCTTGCATAATACAAACAGACACTTATTGAGGAACCTTTATATCAAGTATCACATCCGTGCACTCAAGGGATGGGATTTTTTCATACAAACTAAAACATCATATATTTCCCGTTCTCGTGGGAATTTCGGGAATTCCTTTCATAACACAACCAGACACATATTGAAAAACCTTTACACCAAGTTTCACATCGGTGCACTTAAGGAATAAGATTTTTCATACAAACTTAAAAGTCCTATATTTCCCGTTCCCGTGGGAATTTCGGGAATTCCTTCCTTAGTGCACCCCTACATCCCCTAAAAAATGTATGTTTTAAATTTCAGCTCTCTACGCCCAGTAATAAGGCTGTACGTTGTCTGTCAGTCACTCAGTCACTCAGTACCTCAGTCAGTAACGGAACAGTTTTATATATATTGATTACATTGACAATCCAAATAAAATTAACTTACCATGAAGATAATTTCATTCATAATTATTTTTTACAAATTGTTTGTTTTCCAATAATTTGTGTCCAACCAAAATTCCAGATTGTTATTTGTTGCCTAGGTGATTTTTATGCCGCAAAAAAGGTTGCGCTATCTAGCGTCAAGTAGAAATACTTTTATTTCGCGGTTTTCTCTGAAAGATTTGGAAACGTATGAAATTTCGTTAAAAAACTAGAGCCACCTAGTAAAGTATAGCTGAACTTTTTTGATGATCATGTGAATATTTTAACCTTATGTTTCAACCGGTTTTTACTACTCGCTACTAGGTGACTAATGCCATCGCCTGTTTGGCTATGATTGGCCATAACGACCATAACTTATTTTGTTGGGGTAAACCTATCTGCCTCAGACGCCAGTGGTTGCGGGTTCGATCCCCGCAGGGAACAAGAAAAAAAAAATGTTCCGTGTCTGGGTGTTTATCTATTTATATTCTAGGTTCCCCCCTAGTTATGGTATCCCATAACACAAGCTATGCTTACTTTGGGGCCATGTAGTTGGTGTGATTGTCTGGGGATTTTTATTTATATTTTATAACCCACCGCTTACCCCTCCCGCATCCCGCGCGTAGGCTTCACTTGAGTACCTAGAGAAAACTGGATAGGGCAGCTCCTCTATATATTTCCTCCGTGCTTATTACCAATTTGTGAGGGTTATAATTTGACTTGTAACAAAAAAAGATGTATTGTGTTTTAGCACTAGATTTCCTAATAGACTATGTCTTCCGAATATAAAAACTGAAATATGTCTTAGAAATGTCCCAATAATGTGCATAAGAATTTTCAATAAATTACCTGAAGATATTAAAACGCTGCCATTTAATAAATTTAAATACGTCTTACGACAATGGCTAATTAATGAATGTTTTTATGACGTTAATGATTTTTTCAAACTTTAAATTTGACATAGGCAGATAAAATGTAATAATTATGACATAGATTGTTATGAGAATTATATGTATATATTTTTTTTCTTTTAATATGTAATAATATTGTAATACCTAGTAATACTATACTAATACATTGTAAATAAATGCATAAGATAACAATATTGCATGCTGTAATACAGTAAAGTATGCGCTCATACTATAATGTACTTTTTTTGCCGGCTGTTTTTGTCTCTTGGTCTACTGTAATATCTTATTTAACAACTATCAACAACTAGTTAAAGCCGAAGTATGTGATGACTGACTTCATTAAGTGTTTTGTGAAATTCCTAAGATGAATAAAACTTTTTGTTTTTTTTTTTTTTTTTTGTGTACCATCAAATATTACCATACTTTTCGCAATAAATTGATTTGATTTGATTTGATTTGACTGCATAGAGTTATTGTGAAGGGTGTATACGGCTTTTTTGTGTACCATCAAATATTACCATACTTTTCGCAATAAATTGGTTTGATTTGATTTGATTTGACTGCATAGAGTTATAGTGTAGGGTAGATACCGCACCTTGATCTCAAAGAGATGCGCGAGCTGGTGCGTGGGCTTGATGAGCGCGGCGGGCGCGGGGCCACCGTCGCCCAGTGCCGCCAGCGACACCACCGTCGGCACCTGCCCCATGTTCCTGCAACGACACGCAAACACAACTTCACTTGGGAAATCAACAAGCGGAACTATTTATTTATTTATTTATTTAAAGGCACAACGAACAGAGTACTTCCATGCTGGACTGGGAGCGAAAGAAAAACATAGAATGTGCCAGCTGCTTCTCTTCCCGGGCAAATTGTAAAAGTCAGTTAAGGGACGGAGGATTTATTGGCGATTTTGCGGGCGACAGGCTGACCCCCTGTCACTGCTATAGTCTCTCTCCATCATTAGTACACCTCCAAATTTGTCAAACGTGACATCAGATGGTTTTTATAGCCTCTGGTGTTCTGCCTACCCCATTAGGGATACAGGCGTGAAGTTATGTATGTATGTATGTACGAACAGAGTACAATCTTAATAAATAGCACTTTACATTTCAATATTACACTTTCAAAATTGCACCCCAATAATTGTTATGCACAGCATTTAAATAATATAATTTTAATATAGTAGGCACACACCATAATATTTACTTAAAACTAAAAATGACTTAAAAAACAGGTAAAATAAAAAAAAAAAACTCAAATAGCAATTCAATTAACTTGCGACTGAAACAAACTAAAAAAAGGAACAAAAACATTTTTACATATTTGAAATTTTGAGAAAAGAATTTAGGTTTTGAGCATAAATATCAATATTTTTACAATCTAGGAATCGATCTAAAATGCTATGCTAATGCTCTCATGTTCGGTAAGTGATGTGATTAAGGTGATTGGTATTACACTCGCACAACATTATCAAGCCCAAATTAAGTTTCTTAAAGAACTTGTGTTATGGATACTAGATAACTGATATACTTAAGAAATATGTAAACATATATATTGAATAAATACATATTTTTTATTAGAATAAACTTAAATTAACATATAAACGTCCATGACTTGACGACTAATATCTGTGTTCATCACACAAATATCCGCCGACGCCGGCTTGTTACCGCTACACGGGCCGGTTCTTATTACCTCCAAATGGAGCTTGTGGGTGACTAATTAGCGCTCTAGGGTAATAATCTAGCTAAAAAAGCCCTAGGACGGTAAGTAATTAAAAAAAACACTTCTTTCTTTCAAAAAGTTCGCGTACATCTAACCATCATACTGGCAATAGACATCATGCATTCAGCCCAATGACCCAATTTTTACATACAGAATTGTTTTTATTAAACTTAAATGAAACAAAAACAATTTGATATGAAGTAGACTCTAATACAATACTTACTAAGTACTGCTTAGTTAACAGATATTATTTTAATGAAATGAAATAATGTGCCTACATAATATTGATATTTATTTATTTTATTATTTATGTATTTGTTGTTTCAGATCAAAACTATATGGCTGAAATCAATGCTTATTTAAATGCACCCAACGCAAAGATGGATACAAGCTATTCAAGTTATTGGAGAAAAAATACTGTATTTCCTTATTTGAAAAAATTGGCCCATAAGTATTTGTCCATCAAACCAGCAACAGTGGATTCAGAAAGACTGTTTGCCGGTTTAATCCATACGAATAAGAAACAGAAGATCTTTCGACTGAAATGAGAGCTCGCTATGGTGAAGAAAAACAGACTCAAACCAGATAATTTAAAAAAAATATGTTTTCTTAACAAGAATTTAAAAGAAATTGATTTTAATTATGTACGACATTTAGGTGGTAAATTGTCCTTAAAACTTAAGTAAAGTTGATTTTACTCTTTTGACTTATTTTATTAGATGTAAAGTAAATAATCGTAACGCATTCGTTATCGTATTCGCTATTACGATACATTCGTATCGGTATCGTAATAGCCATATCCTTACATCCGTATTCATGCGCACTATCTATCACATAACATGGAAGACAAACGTCCTATCCCTGCTGTTAAAAAATAAGACTTTCGCTGCTATATTTAATAGCATCAACATCATCACATCTCTCTTTAATGAGCCTAATGCCGGACTATGAGTATCTCCACTAGGGACGTACACCTCCTGTTTAGACGGCGTAAACCACTATGCTGGCCCAGTGCTGGATGTCAGAATTCAATAACTAACAATTTCATTATCTTAGAGGATGGCAAAAAGGGATCTATGGGATCTTGGAAAGGGATCTTGACGACCACTTTGGCGATGGGGTAAACCTATCTGCCTCAGACGCCAGTGGTTGCGGGTTGCGGTTCCGTGTCTGGGTGTTTATCTATATATGTATTTATATTCTAGGTTCCCCCCTAGTTCGCTACATGGTATCTCATAACACAAGCTTCGCTTACTTTGAGGCCATGTAGCTGGTGTGATTGTCTGGGGATTTTACTATTTATTATTATTATGTATGCTTACAGCTGCACGCCTTTCGGCGGGAAAGATCCGACAATCGGACCAGTCGGTCGGGGATCAGGGCAAGAGAGGCAGAAACCGGCGATCTATTTTGTTAAGGATAAGGTTCAAAATAGTACAACTGACCTGCTGTGCACGAGCTTGAGGCGGCTGGCGGGCAGCAGCGGCGCGGTACAGTGTACAGCGCTGGCAGACAGCTGCAACACACGCCGCGTCGCACCGCCCGCCGACACGCCCGCGTTGCTTGTTGTACCTGCCCACAAGATACACTATGTAAACAATGAGGCTTCTGGAAGGAATTTGAATAATCTTCTTTTGTTTTAAATACAATGAGGAATTTGAAAAATCTTCTCTTGTTTTAAATACTTGTATAATAAGAATAAGGCGGCTTCCGTGACGGGTCGAGTATTCGGTTGCGTCGTGTGCTTTTCTAAACCGACCTGTTTTTATTTAATAAAAAGCCTAGTTTGGGAGGCAACATGGTCGACGTATCATTCAGAGTTATTTTAGAACTGACATAGGTATTATCTGTGTTCATCACACAAAAATCCACTCCTCTCTGTTGTGTGTGGTCCACACCACACCTTGCACACGTAAACATTTAACAACTAATCCAGCCGGCAATATATACTTACGTCCGACCAACACATTCGATCCTATTTAAAAGGTTCCCATTGTAATTATCGCAGCTACCTCGCGTCAAAGACTAATATTATAATACGGTAATATATTATATATAATACAGTAGCCGACACTCTATTCCTATCCCACTAGTCATCACCGTGATCGGGTGAAGCTGCCGTAGTCCGCCCCGCTATTGCATTATACATACATATTCCTACAATACTCACCGTGCTCAGGCGTAGTATCGGCGGGCGTTGCAGCCGTAGTCTGTCCTGCTATTGCACTCTACACTCTATTTCTAAAGCCCTATTATCGCATCATACATTCTATCCTCATACCGTAGCCGGCGCAGCTCGCATTGCTACAGCACTTTACACTCTATTTGTATAGCCCTAGCGTGCTCACCGTGGTCGGGCGTAGTCGCAGCGGGCGTAGTCTGTCCTGCTATTGCACTCTACACTCTATTTCTAAAGCCCTATTATCGCATCATACATTCTATCCTCATACCGTAGCCGGCGCAGCTCGCATTGCTACAGCACTTTACACTCTATTTGTATAGCCCTAGCGTGCTCACCGTGGTCGGGCGTAGTCGTAGCGGGCGTAGTCTGTCCTGCTATTGCACTCTACACTCTATTTCTAAAGCCCTATTATCGCATTATACATTCTATCCTCATACCGTAGCCGGCGCAGCTCGCATTGCTACAGCACTTTACACTCTATTTGTATAGCCCTAGCGTGCTCACCGTGGTCGGGCGTAGTCGCAGCGGGCGTAGTCTGTCCTGCTATTGCACTCTACACTCTATTTCTAAAGCCCTATTATCGCATCATACATTCTATCCTCATACCGTAGCCGGCGCAGCTCGCATTGCTACAGCACTTTACACTCTATTTGTATAGCCCTAGCGTGCTCACCGTGGTCGGGCGTAGTCGCAGCGGGCGTAGTCTGTCCTGCTATTGCACTCTACACTCTATTTCTAAAGCCCTATTATCGCATCATACATTCTATCCTCATACCGTAGCCGGCGCAGCTCGCATTGCTACAGCACTTTACACTCTATTTGTATAGCCCTAGCGTGCTCACCGTGGTCGGGCGTAGTCGCAGCGGGCGTAGTCTGTCCTGCTATTGCACTCTACACTCTATTTCTAAAGCCCTATTATCGCATTATACATTCTATCCTCATACCGTAGCCGGCGCAGCTCGCATTGCTACAGCACTTTACACTCTATTTGTATAGCCCTAGCGTGCTCACCGTGGTCGGGCGTAGTCGCAGCGGGCGTAGTCTGTCCTGCTATTGCACTCTACACTCTATTTCTAAAGCCCTATTATCGCATCATACATTCTATCCTCATACCGTAGCCGGCGCAGCTCGCATTGCTACAGCACTTTACACTCTATTTGTATCGCCCTAGCGTGCTCACCGTGGTCGGGCGTAGTCGCGGCGGGCGTAGCAGGCGTAGTCTGCGCGGCGGGCTGCGTAGTCTGCGCAGGCACAGCGGCGAGCGCGGTGAAGGGGCCGTTCTGCACGAGTCCCATCACGTTGCCGCCCGCCTGGCTCGCTAGCAGGTGGTTTTGGAGGCGGACCTGAAATATACATTGGTCAGTAAAGGATATGGTGGAAAGCTTTACAAACTAATTCAAAAAGGGAAGGATTAATATGTTTTTTTCTTCAATTACTTTATTAACTACATATTGATTTTGATGATGCATCTTTTATTTGGTAAATTATACTTTGGTTGGCTTCATAAAAATTTCATCCAAATTAATGTTGTAAAAATTCAAATTATAAAAAAAAACATTATGGTTTCTTCAGCCAAAGTTCAGCTAAATAGAAGTTTTGTTAATTTTATGGTTCAAATCCCAGACAGGGTTGGATTCTTTTTTTTTTAAATTGATGTATGCAGTTTTATTCGTAATGGTTCCTAAGAACAGTTATTTGTATAACTAAATGGTAAAAACTAATGGTCTGACTAAATAGTCCACCTTGTATATAATGCAATTTTAAGTTTAAGTTTAAGAATGATGAAGTTTTGGTTTTATTATCATCATTAGTTTAGCAAATCCCACCTTCAAGCTATCCGAAACAGCCACGGTAACAATCTGAGGCTGTCCCTCCTTGGGCACAGTAACCGCCGCCTCCGGCTTTCGATGCGCGCTCGAAGTAATTATATGCTTCTTGAGCGGAGAGTGTTTCGTTTGCACCGTCTTGAGTTGCACGTTGTGGGTCAGTTGGATCTCTTCGATGGTCTCGTCTTTGCGGATCTGGGGTTTTCTTTCTATGGGCTGTAAGGGAGGGAAGATTTTTGATTAGTTTATTGCTAATTATTATGTGTATGTTCATAATTTTAATCTAGAGAAATTATTAACCATTTATTTATTTAAATTACAATAATTTATACAGGGTGACTGGTGGGTCACTTTCGAAATTCAAGGACGTGATTGTTTGAGGTCATACTTAATGAAAAGAAAAAATTAAATAAAAAATAAATATTAATTATTTACTGATGGGGGTTTCAATATTATGAAAACTGTTCGTTTTGCCTACGAATAATAGAAATCACTACCAAAATGCCTTTCTATATTCAAAATCTTGACATCTAAACCACTGCTTACGAACTGTTTGACTGTAATGGGTTGCTAGGTTACATTTGACCATTTACAAAATAAGTCATTATATCTAGCCAACGACGACGTAACAAGTTATTAATTTAAACCAATGAGGTAAAGGTAGCATGGCAGTTTGCTGCGGCCAATAAGAGTTATGTTTTCATTACGTATGACCAATTAGGTAAAGAATAGGTCATTTTATCTAGCTAACGACGTAAAAATTTATTCATTTAACGATATATCCTATCAAATATCTGTCAACATATCAATAATCCAGTTATCTCTTTCTAACTTATCTATAACTGTTTTTGAAAAAAAGGACGAATATTATTGAATGACATAATTTTTCTTTTAAATATTTACTTTGACGTCATAAAAATGTGATTCAACCAATGGCAAAATTAGTCGAAGGATTGGCGTTTCGTTTTACGTAAGCAGTTAAACGCAATTATTAATAAAAAGCTCTAAAAACATACTATAATATATTTATCGATCGTCGACTAAATATTCTAAGCTGCTAACTCCATTTTTGGCTTAACTGACTTTTTGGTATCAAAAAAAAGAGAAAAAAATAACGCGTAATCGTAAAAGATGCTAACGCCACCAACTAACTTCAAACCATAGATAAAGCGCTGCAATATTTTATGCTAACTCCACACCTGTCAAACAACGCGCGCACACATGACAACTCCCGCCATTTGAAGCCATTTTGTTCGAGCGTAAACATTGTTGAGAGTTACCTGCGGAGTTTTATTACTAAAGCTTGTGATTTTTTGAGATAAGCGCACTAGACTGGTGTTTTTTATTAAACGTAAGTACTCTTATATCATATTTTGGTAATATTGAGACATATATCTGAGGATAATGGATTCAAAAACGTAAACAAAATGTATTGGTTTACGTTTAAGGAGTTAGCAGAATTTCATTATTATTTGTCATTAATGTTTGCGGAGTTGTTTACTTTTATTATTAAATACCTAATTATTTTCCTTGCTTCGTTTATGAAAAGCGCAAGAAAAAGGTTCGGGTTAAATTCCTGTTTGCTTATCTGATACCAACACATCAAACTACCTACTTAATCTAAAAAAAAATTTCAATTGATATTGATCCTTATACGCATACAGGGTGGACAAAATCTACGGACTACCTTAAATCTTTGAAATAATAAAGTAGTTTTTTTTCTTGACGTAAAGTAAGCTATTTTTTAGTACTTAAGGTAGGTTTTGTCCGGCCTGTATAATACATAGTTACGTTGAAAATTGATTGAATAAACTTGATAGAATTTGGTAAGTGTGGTGTGTTGGCCTACCTTCAGTTTTAAATTTTACTTTGTTGCTTTTTTGACATTGTTTCGATGCATATTTTCTGTCTGTTTGGTGTGAGGGTTTAGATTGCTTTTGTTTTATTTACAGATGGCTTCTAATAGAGCTAGAAAGCTTATCAGCTTAGCGCTAACTAAAGAGCTAAGTTGCGATAGCATAAACACGCAAGAATCAGTATTGATTAATCTGGAAAATAACAATCATCTTAATAATTTAGGTTCTGAAGGAATAGATAAAAGTCTTACAAACACATCAAACAATCTAAATGATATAGTACGCCTCCCAGTACAATCTACTTCTATTGTGCCATTAGATAACATCGAGAACTACTCACTGGTAGAAAATACACAAATTGAAATATTTGATCTTCATGACATAATTACATGTGACGTGCCCAATTATGAAGCAAACACAATTTGTGGTAGTGCTATTCCAGAAAATACTGATGGTGATATTTTTGGCCTCGATTCACAAGAAAAATTGAATGACGAATGTAACATGGAGAACTGGGATATAATATCTAATTTCAGTGACGAATTAGGCCACCCTAAATTGGTGGCGTATTCATCAACTTCCGAAGATGACAGCATTATTTCCTTACCAAAGAAAAGTAAGTCAAGAAAAAGACGTTCGCAAGTAAAAAAAAGTGATTGGTTTGCAGCGAAAAATAAAAAATTACGCGAACATGGCGCACAATACTATGGCAAAGTGAAAAAAGATTCGAAATGGGTCTATGAAACTGTAAGACTACCCAAGCGTATAAAAAACAGATGCAAATGTGTTAGCAAAACCGGTATAATTAAGTGTGCTACTGTAACTGATGAGCAAAGGATAACAATATTTAACAATTTTTGGAAAAACTATACATGGGGAGAGAAAAAAGTATTCGTCAATGATACTGTTCAGGCGATTCCACCAAAACGCCAAAGGGATCGAAAACAATCAGATAAATCTCGTAGAACACAGACATTCAAATATAACTTGAAAACAACTGATGATGATTATGTAAGAGTTTGCAAAACTATGTATTTAAACACTTTGGTAATAGGACGAATGACAGTAATAGCGTGGAAAGATAAATTTAAATATAATTGCACTCCCAACCAACTTAGAGTTACTAAAGATAGAGCAGACCCTTTTGCAGAAAGACAAAAATCAATGAGCGAATTCTTCGACTCTCTGCCGACAATGGAATCTCATTATTGTCGAGCCTCATCTACTAGAAATTATCTTCAACCTGATTGGAAAACAAAAATGAAGTTGTATAAGTTTTACATGTCCGACTGGTGCAAATCACATGCCACAGAGCCGCTTTCCAGGACTTCTTTCTTTGAAGTTATGGCATCCAGAAATATATCACTGTTTCGTCCAAAAAAGGATGAGTGTGAAACATGCACAAAGTATAAGTCTGGCACAGTGGCGGAAGATGAGTACCAATTGCATGTATTAAAAAAAGAAGAAGCTAGAAAAGAAAAGCAAACTGACAAAGAAAACAATCAGTTAGTGTTTACCGTAGATCTCCAAGCAGTTTTAATGGCACCTAAGTCTAATGTCAGTACCTTGTACTATAAAACCAAACTGCAAGTACATAATTTATGCTTTTATAATAATATATCTAAAGATGGCTATTGTTTTTTGTGGAACGAATCGGAAGGAGGGCTAAATGCAGATGAGTTTGCCTCTATTTGGACGTACTTCATTGAGAAAAAGATTATCTCCAAAATTGAAAACAAAACGAATTTACGTGTAATTATTTATTCCGACGGCTGTGGATACCAAAACCGCAATGTAACGTTATCAAACGCCCTTCTAAATTTGGCAGTTAAAAACCAAATAATAATTGAACAAAAATATTTAGAAGTCGGGCATACACAGATGGAGGTGGATGCTATGCATTCTTTAATAGAACGAAGGATGCGTAATAGAATTATAAACGTACCCGCAGACTACGTTCAAATTATTAGTTCTGCCCGCAACAATCCATTCGATGTTGAATATTTAGAACATGCTTTTTTTAAAACCTTCAAGAATATTACAACCTATAAAAGTATTCGCCCTGGCCGTACAGCGGGAGACCCCAAGGTCACCGATGTACGTGCGCTGATGTATTCACCATCGGGAAATATCTCGTATAAATTAGGATTAAGTGAGCCCTGGACACTGCTGCCCCAGAGGAAGGGAAATTTCGCAGCATTAAGTTTTGATGAAATGCAAAATTTGCACGAAGGTAGACTCAAAATTAAATGTAAAAAGTATAACGACCTGCAGCAAATAAAAGAAGTCTTGCCAGCAGATTTCCGCGAGTTCTATACGAATTTACCGCATGACTGAACTTTTTTCAACTTTTAAGTTTGTTTAATTATGTAATAAACGTGTTTTTAAATACGCCCTTTTTTTTTCAATAGAATTCCATAAATGATAAAATTTGATAACTCCTAAACTTTCAGCAATAAAAAATTAATTGCAGAAGTAAAAAATGATAACTCCAATTTTAGACCTTTAAGTATATAAATACTTTTAAAATTAATATACAAATTATGTAATAGTGGGCAATGATAAAATATCTACCAACTGGAATTGAGATATTACAGTCGTTTAGTTATTACAATTTTAAATTCTTTTTTTGTTATTTCTGGCAATTAGTATGATAGGGAGTTAGCAATCTAGCTTATTTAGCCGACGGAATACTAAAACATAGCAAACATAAATTGAATATGTTTATATATTTCTTTAGTTCAAATATCATACAAATAATTTGCGAATGCGTGATATTCTATAAATCACATATCACCTATTTTCTTGGAAGAACGTCACCCATGCCAAATTTGAGAACTTACAGCCCGTAGCTAGTAGATATTGTGAAACGCTACTTTTTTCCTACCAGTTTTGTACCTGTACCGGTTACGCATAGCAGTCAGTTGAATATTGAAACCCACCATGAGTAAACTTAACCGAAAGTCAAGGAATTCATTACGCAACGCATGGTTAAGTAAGCGTAATACAATAAATAATTAGCGGGTGGTGGTGTGCGTGTGTCGGCAACACTACTGTGTGCGTGTTGTGTTGACTCTTTATTTATTTATAGGTAATTTTGGTGAAAAATTAGATACCTACTTTTGAAACATAATTATATCAGAATCGAGTACATAGTGCACTCTTTAATATCTAAAATTTGTCACCAGTCACCCTGTACAATGTTAAGGCCTGATTTTTCAAAAATTATCTGACAAATAATGTATTACTAGCGGAATAAAGTTGTTTTATGGATTTTAATTATTGTATGACATAGATATAGAATGACAATAAATTCGAGACAAACTTGGAGCTTTTAAGTAATATTTGATTTGTTAGATAATTTCTATCTGACCATTTAAAAATCAGGCCTTAAAATAATAAATTTATAGTGCTTAATATTAAATAAAGAACGCTTTTTACCATTTCGGTATCATTTTAAGCTAACATTTTATTCAATAAACGACATAAAATCCAGTTAAGAACACCTTTAAGACCTTAAGTGAAAGTCAAAACAACAAAGAAACGTATCGGTTACTCACCACAGTATGCGGGCGGGCGGTCACGACCGGCGCCGGCGCGACCGTGACCGTCGGCCGGCGCACCGTCTCGCCGAGCTTCCGGCCCGGCAGAGCTGCCGGCTTCGGCGCCGGCGGACGAACCTGTAACTGTGAACACGTAACTTGAAAAATATATTTCGGTTTATAAAAAATACATCATCCTAAATAAATTGTAAAAGATTTCCTTTTTAGATCGTAAATCATTGGCAACAAAAATTCAATATAATGAATAATGCAACATAATACTATCACACACCTAAGATTTATTTTTTAATGATATCTGTAAATAAAATACATTATTTTAGTAGTTATGTAGGTATGTGCTACGTTGGTAAATGAAATTATACCTTAAATTTATATGCCACGTGCTTGACCGAATTTTAAATGTTTTGTGATTCTTTATATTTTTATGCTACTGAGAATACCCTTTTTTGCAAATCAAAATATTTTTTTTTTATTATATGTTTCAAATGAGAATAGGACTGGCTTAGCGCCATATTGGGACATCATAGCTGTCAATTATAACCGATTCGGTAGAGTCAGCAAAATAATACTGTTTGATTTAGATTTTATTTTTATTTAGATATAAAAAATATTCCGCGTTTTCGATTACTTTCCATTTAAAAGCGACTACACACGACCCTAAAATCACTGGCGATATCGGGACAGCGGTAGTGGGGATGAAATCGGCTACTACTCTACACACGTCCCTGCCAGTCAGTACGAAACCGACCGTGCAACAGACTGCTCGTTGTTCTGAGATGCCGCCGACACTCACAAAACAGCAGAAAATAGGCATTGTTATGGCACTTACTACGATGCCACCTAACCAGAGACGAAAAAGGAAGACCTGGGTTAAAAACTGGTTGATGAAACTTCATGAACTTAGCCACATGAACGTGATGAGACATTTAGAAGCAGATGATTTTAGAAACTTTTTAAGAATGGATTTTGAGTGTTTTGAAGAGCTCCTTAATATGGTAGCTCTCTTCCATACGTAGTACGCATATTCTCAAGTTTTTTCTTGAAGGCATTTTGAATGCCTCCTGTCTCATGTCGCGGTTGAAATAATCTTTATGTTTTTTATCCTACAAATATGGTAAATCGTTGAATAGATCGATAACTTTGGTCCACGCTTCTCGATCTTTCTCGTTCGCCACGTTTTCGCGCTAAATAAACAATTATAGCCGCAAACACGTCGTATCGTCGCGGCACTCAAGCGCAGACTGCGTAGAAATCAATCCTGATTTCGCTACACACGTACTGACAACGCTCCCTAGACGATAATTGTCCCTAAATCGTGAGCTCGCTTTGAGCGATTTAAAGCGGCTACACACGACCCTAAAATCACTGGCGATATCGGGACAGTGGTGGGGAGGACCCTAGATCGTATCATAAATCGTCTCGTGTGTAGGCAAATCCTACCCGATTTTTATCGTCCCTAAATCGTGCCGAGCGAGCTCACGATTTAGGGACAATTTTCGTCTAGGGAGCGTTGTCAGTACGTGTGTAGCGAAATCAGGATTGATTTCTACGCAGTCTGCACTTGAGTGCCGCGACGATACGACGTACTTACGGCTATAATTGTTTATTTAGCGCGAAAACATGGCGAACGAGAAAGATCGAGAAGCGTGAACCAAAGCTATCGATCTATTCAAAGATTTACCATATTTGTAGGATAAAAAACATAAAGATTATTTCAACCGCGACATGAGACAGGAGGCATTCAAAATGCCTTCAAGAAAAAACTTGAGAATATGCGTACTACGTATGGAAGAGAGCTACCATATTAAGGAGCTCTTCAAAACACTCAAAATCCATTCTTAAAAAGTTTCTAAAATCATCTGCTTCTAAATGTCTCATCACGTCACTAAGTTCATGAAGTTTCATCAACCAGTTTTTAACCCAGGTCTTCCTTTTTCGTCTCTGGTTAGGTGGCACCGTAGTAAGTGCCAAAACAATGCCTATTTTCTGCTGTTTTGTGAGTGTCGGCGGCATCTCGAACAACGAGCAGTCTGTTGCACGGTCGGTTTCGTACTGACTGGCAGGGACGTGTGTAGAGTAGTAGCCGATTTCATCCCCACTACCGCTGTCCCGATATCGCCACTGATTTTAGGGTCGTGTGTAGCCGCTTTTAGGGACGATAAAAATCGGGTAGGATTTGCCTACACACGATACGATTTATGAGACGATCTAGGGTCCTCCCCACCACTGTCCCGATATTGCCAGTGATTTTAGGGTCGTGTGTAGTCGCTTTTATGATCAAAATTCATTTTCTGAAGAGTCAACGTCGTCGTATAATGTTGGCATGGTTTCCGCGCTTTTTCATCATGCATACTCTTTACTAATAAAGTTTATAAAGTAATTTAATAATAAGAAAAAAAAAGTTTTTATTTCTTCGCACTCTGAATACTCTAAAAAAATTTTTTGCAGACCCTAATTTTCAAGTGACTTTTGACGAATAGAGGTCATTGACGTTCCTATTCTCTTTTGAAATGCATTATATAAACTGAATTCTTTTATTACTATAACTCACCTTCTCAATATAAATAGGTTCATCATCCACACACTGCGTAACCTTAACGGCCGATGAACCGAAGTTGTTCTTCGACCCGGCATTGGCTCGCCCCACACTCTGCGATAAAAAACAATCCTTCCCGTCTCCCACAAGCTCTTCCAACAAATCCTCAGAAATCTTCTTATCATCCACCTCATCCAACACTTTCAAATCCGTCTCAGACAAAATACTCTCAACCTGAGCTTCGGTTAGACCCAAGTTTTCACTAATCAAGTCATCGTTGCTGATATCTAAGCTGGACCCGCTGTGATCAGCCTCTAAGTTAGGCATTTCGGGGTAGATATCATTTAGGGTGAATTCTGAGGTTACAAAAGGGTCTAAGTGCCCTGAAGGCGGTTGCTCCGCGGGTCGCAGTTCAACGGTTATGGCCATGTCGGGCGTTATTGGAAAATGATCGTCGCTTTCGAATTTTGCCGGCGGCGACGGCGGCGGGGATTTCGGTCGGAAATGTAACCTGAAAATAGGAAATGTAAACATTATATTTCCACTTAAAAAGAATAAAGTTTTCAATGAGTTTTAGTGTTAGTGATTTTAATGTCCTTGCATAATGTCATCTATCTCTACCTGATTATACAGAGTGAGAGGAAATTAGATGATTTTTATTAGGGGTGGAAAAAGAGCTTATTTGTATAATATTGCTTTAGTCTATTATTAATTATTCTTGGCATGCACAGAAGAATTTTTTTTTTTCATATTTAGCAAAAAGGGGCGACAAAACATTAATACACTCTCAATTCTGAGACAGCTAAATGTACGAAAATCACTCTTCTGAGATCACTCTTCAGTGGAGTGTTCTATAAATTTAAGAATGCGTCAAACCAGCTATAAAGACGATTGATACAATATTTTCAAGTTTTTGCATTTAAAATGCTCAATTATTCTTAAATAACTGAAAAAATGTGCTTAATAAAAATCACACGACCAGGACTCAAACCTGGGACCTCTTGTTTGCTGGACAAGTGCTTTTCCACTGAGCTACAGTAGAGTTTTCAATTAGCACATTGTTTCAGTTATTTAAGTATTGATACAAGAGAATGAACTGTAAACCACATTGTCTATATAAAACGACCAAACCTCTCACCATTTAGTATTAACTTCATCTATAAACTTCTCAAACTCCTTCTCGACGGGCTGCAAACTGTCCTCAGAGTCATAGCTACTATCACTTGACTCGCTCCAAGCCCGCTTCCGCATCAAACGATGCAAATTCTCCTGTACAACACTATCAATTGTCCGCGCACTATCACATTTATCACTAATATCACTTTTTAAATTGTTTTTAACGGGGGAAACGTCCATTGGTTCCGTTTTGATGTTTTCTGCCGCCATTTTGACGTCTTCGGTGGCCATTTTGACGTCCTCGGCGGCGGCTTTGACGTCGAATTTGACGTCCGTTTTGACGTCTGCCGTCCAGAGGTCGGGCTCTTTCGCGAGGTGTTTCCTGAAGGCGTGCCGCCACGGGTATTTGCCGCTTGTGTGGTAGTCCCGGGTGATCTCTTTGGGTGTTCGATACCGGTTCTTTTCAAGGTCCTCCTGCAACGGAAAATATTCATTTATTTACACTTTATTGTTAACCTTATATTATAACAATTTAAAATACAAACAAAATGACTTAGATAACACAATTAGCAATCTTATCGTTGGGCAGCGATTTCTACCAGACAACCATAAAATATTGAAAACATTTAGAAAAAATGGGTTAAAAAAAAGTTGAAATCGCCATTGGACAATGTACTTCAAAAATAATATATAACTATTGTTGTTTAAACGTGTGTGAAGCTAAATGTTTTGACGACCACTTTGGCGATGGGGTAAACCTATCTGCCTCAGACGCCAGTGGTTGCGGGTTCGATTCCCGCTCGGAACAGGAAAAATTAATGTTCCGTGTCTGGGTGTTTATCTACATATATGTCCCCCCTAGTTCGCTACATGGTATCTCATAACACAAGCTTCGCTTACTTTGATTGAGGCCATGTAGTTGGTGTGACTGTCTGGGGATTTTATTTTATTATTCATTTATTTATGTACTAACTTAGAAGATACACTTAGCATAAATAAAACACTTTCGCCTCTAAGAGCGATCTTAAAAGTAGTGTCATTTAATAAAAATGTTAAAAACTCATTTAAAATTAAAACAATTTGTTTGTGAATGAAATATTTACATTACATCAATTATGTATTTGTTGTACATACGAGTTTGGGACCCAAGAAGATAAGTCTACAATATAAATTTTAAATAAAACTGGCGATAGTTTTTTCTTAAATAAATAATAAAATTTTCAAAAGTGAGGGTAAAAAAAGGATCTTCTATATTATTGTGTTATAATAATTTCAATGTCTAGTCTATTCTTTCTTTCTTTCTTTCTAAATACTATAAGCCATGTGACTCACCTGAACATCATCCTTAGGATCCGACAAGGGCATATCCGGCCAGAAACCGTCGAGAGGCGTCCGGATCCGGTCGAGCAGCACCCGGCCGCCGCGGCCCACTCTCCGCCGCGCGAAGCCTATGCACTTCGGGTACGGGTGGCTGATTGACGTCAGGTTGTACCTAAAACAAAAAAATATATAGGTACATATACAAACATAACTTCACGCCTGTATGTCTTACTAGCCACCGCGCGCGGTTTTACCCGCGTAACTTTTGATCCCGTGGGAATTTCGGGATAAAATATAGCCTAACCTTCCTCAAGAGTTGGGCTATCAAATGTAAAAAGAAGTTTTCAAATCTCACTTGTAGTTTCTGAGATTAGCGCGCAAACAAACAAACTCTTCAGCTTTATATATTAGTATAGATGGGGTAGGCAGTACACCAGAGGTTATAAAACCATCTGATGTTACGTTTTACTTTGGAGGTATCATGATGATGGATAGAGACTATTGCTGTGACAGGTCAGCCTATCGCCCATAAAAACGCCAATAAAACCTCTGACCCTTAACTGACTTTTACAGGAATAGAACTTGCCCAGGAATAGAAGCAGCTGGCACATTCTATTTTTTTCTTTCGCTCCCAGTCCAGCATGGAAGATATTATAGATATAGTATAAATAGTAGTAATCCACTAACCAGCAAAGGTTATAAGGGTAAATTGCAGACCAAGGAGCATCGTCGTCAGGTTGTTTGTTAAACCATATGCTCCGCTTTTATAATAAAATACCAAAATATTTAAGATTAACCCTTTGATAGATTTAAGGATAAGTATAAAGTTTTATTATAAGATATCCGGATGTAAGAAGATTGTAAATTGTTATTGTTATTGTGTATTTTTAAAAGATGATTGCTGTTGAGTTTCTTGCCACTTCTTCTCAACAGATCGACTTTCCGAAGTGGTGGTAGATTCAGTTCAATTTGTAAATTGTGACTTATTTCAAATTTATTTAAATACTTACGAAAAAAAGATTCTTTTGACTTTGGCTTTGAGGATACATTTTGGAGAGTGCGCGAGTGCTCTGTTTGAACAAATTGAACCCACACCCTTTTACCCTCAGAATAGTAGATGTGAAAGAACTTCCATCCGTATGCAGTGGGTAGGTTTGGAATGAACTGCCTGCATCTATTTTTCCAGTATAGTCCTGGTACTTTTAAGTGTCGAGTGAATAGGTTTCTCGTGATGGACGTGTCTTCATTTATTTTGTGAATAAAAGACACTTGTTCGACGACCGGCTGGTGTAGCGGTAACATACATTGCCTTCTATGCCAGAGGTCCTGGGTTCGAATCCCGGCGGCAACGGATATTTGTGTGATGAACACAGATATTAGTCGTCAAGTCATGGATCTTTGTATGTTTATTTAAGTTTATTCTAATAAAAAATATGTATTTATTCAGTACTAGCTGCTGCCCGCGACGTCGTCTGCGTGAACGCTATGCAGCACCAAACGCACCTACGATTATAACACTGCTAGCGTGATAATACGTAGCCTATATGTTGACCCGACTTCTTAAAATATTCATTTTATAAATACTTCTATTGCTATATTAAATATCTTTGCATAAAATTTTAATCGAAAACGTATAAATAAATATTGCCTCACTATGGACAACTCTTCTTCGTTTTGTTGCCATGCTGACCTTACTCCTTGAAACAATTTGGCGCGAACTAAACACACTACTGATCCGGACCGTGTCCCGATCGACACTGAGCGCTCTCGAGGTTACGCACACAAAAACAATGTGCATGTGCACGCTTGACAACATTCATAGCCAAACGGACTTCGTGACATAGAACATCTATACCTAGTATCCATAACACAAGTTCTTTAAGAAACTTAATTTGGGCTAGATAATTTTGTGTGAGTGTCAGAAATATTTATTATTTATTTAATTATAGACAGCAGTTACTTTATGTAAAAGGAAGCAACAAGACTTTTCATTTATTATTCTCATTAAAATTCCCTTACCTGTATCGCTCGTCCAGCTCGTGTTCAAAGGTATCAGACTTCGGATCGTCAGGGTCCACGGGATCTCCACTAAGCGTAGAAGTAGGCTGGAACAAACATATAAACAAATAAATATTCACGAACATTTCACACAGAGCAACCTGTTTTATAAAAAATGGATAAGATATTTGTCCTCAACCTTGCTTGATGGAAAGACGGAAAAGATGGAAACTAAGATAGAACACTTATGCCCGTCTGCACTAAAGTTTGATCCTAAGTTGATACTTATGCTGTGTTGTACTGTGTTGTGACGTGCAACGAGAATTGATTGACTTTTATTGTCATTTGTCCTGTCTGACGGTTCATTTGACATGATCGAAAAGTAATGAGAACACCATAAATAATGTATTGTGGGAACTTGTGTAGCTCAGGTTTCGTCAATATACCAACTAGTAAAGGTGAAAGAAATTTTCGTTTTTGAGATGTTTTGTTTTTTTTTTTTTTAAATAGACTTGGTAAAATATTAATAAAATAAACATCATTTTCTTAAACTAGTGTATCGGCATAACTTTTCGAACGCCGTCTTAAGTTTCTTGCTTATATTTATGACACCGATTTTATATTATTTAAGTCTTATTCAATAAAAAAACAGTAATTACTTACCATTTCATAATAACAGCCAGGCTTCCTGTGAAAAGCGAAGGGCCCATCGTCCTCGGTGCGTGGCGTACTTTCCTCCTCGGAAGAAGTGTATACGCCTGAATCTGAAATATTCACGTTTCTTTTTGTACGGGAAGCGGGGTTGTACGGTTTAGGATGCAATACCACATTTTATTTATATATTTTATAATGCATTTGATTTGTAATATTAAGTATGTGATAATTTACTTTTTTACGTTGTGAACTTTTGATTAGGTATATTATAAGAACTATTTAGATGAAATTGTGTGCTCCAGTGAAAAAATATGATTCAAAATGCTCACACATCACTCTCAAAAGTTAATATTGTATGTAGGTATCATTTTTTTCCGTATCATCGTCAAAACAAAATATTTAAAAAAAAAAAGTTGAGGTTAAGACAAAGTTGTTTTAGAGGATAGTTAAAATTGAAATGTAGTAATACAAACCATATGCTTTAAAAAAATGTGCACAACAAATGATAAAGACTATCCAGGTAGAGTAAATTATATTTTGTTTTTCATTAGAATTTCATTCAAATATTATCGACTGAATAACATATTCAAAGAAGAAAGAAAAATGCCAATAAAATATCAATATACAGGGTGGAATTTTTGAATGCCCCTCCCTGGAGGGAAAGTACTCTTAATAATAGAGATAGCAAATATTAATCTAAAGAAACATTCCTTAATTTTGGAAAAAAAAAACTACATTCAAAGATTTTTCAAATTTTTTCGAAATTTTGCCCAGAAATCGAGACGACTAAAATCTAAAAATGAAGACGATGTTTTTCTTTGATTAAATTAACCTAGTATGTTAGAGAGATTTCATTCTTGTTCTAACTAACGATCGATGCAATAAAATTGGACGGTGTCATTTTTACACATTTAAGTTGGTTCGATTACCGGGTGAAGCGATCGAATTTTCGAAAATCTTTGAATGCAGTTTTATTTCTTTTCCAAAATAAAGGAATGTTTCTTTGGAGTAAAATTTGCTATCTCTATTATTAAGAGTACTTTCCCTTCAGGGGGCATTCAAATGTTCCACCCTGTATACCAAATTAATTTATAGTTCATAAAATATAAGTGTGAGTTCTAGCTTTCCGCTACAGAATTTTTCCAGCGACTTTCAATTTATTGCACATGGCAGGTATATGAGCTCAGCTATATTTTATAAACTATAACATGAGTATATTTTATCTTTTGGCATTTATGAAGTAAGATTTGAATGGGACAGGGACATTGTGTTTTTATACGTCAAAAAGATCATTGCATTACTTCAACTAATAGAAGCAACGACGATACTTGAATTAATGATGAGACCAAAAACCTGAACTGAACCTTATGTAGCCTGCGTTAGGAGTAAATTTTGAAAAGTTGCATACACTGCGGAAATAATTAGCGTCCCGTCACTTTAAGCACAGATTTCATGTGGAGCCGAGTTGTTAGGTATTTCATTGTTCCAAAGTGGCCCTCAATATACCCTATGTTTTGTATGGTGGAACCTTAGTCGCTGATAAATTCACGATTTTATTCATTTTTTATATGAAAAAAACACCATCTCCAATAGATTTAACAAATATGCTATATTATTTTATAGATTCCGCCGGAAAAACATCAAACCAAAGCATTTATAATTTAAGGAAGGAACTACGTATATACCGTTATGTACGTATTTTTTCTTACATGTCCTTATTGTTATACAATACTGTGAGCTCAAATCATGTATTTTTATTAAAATATCGGTAAGTACATAAATAAATACAACCTGTTTTTGATTGATATTTAATTTTAAAATAAAAATACAAGAAAAATATTGTTTACTCAATGGGATATGAAAGAAATAACGATAGATTAAATTAATAGTGGATATCAATATTATATATCAATGCTTAAGATTTGGCATGACAATAAAATTTAGGTTTATATTAGTATGAATTTTATTTTTTGATACAATATAGAAAACCACTATTGGACAGATTATAAACTTTCAGGTTTGACGATATTCTGGCGACTTAAATAAATTTAGTATCCTGAATGTGAATGAATGGTGCAAGGTCTTGTCTTTAAGCACCAACATATTTCCAAGCATAAACAATCATTAACATTAATATTCATCTCAAGAATGGTTATCAAGGGCCAGAGGGCGTTTAAGTACTAACACTTTGAGTGTAAAATAGGTAATAGGTAAATAATTGTTGAAAACGCAGTATCAGGAAGTTAACTAAAGATCACATTATTTAAAAGCTCTCAACTTTGAGACTGATATTAAGTTATGTATTTCGTCCATTTAAGATCGCCGCCAAACTTGAGAGTGTTAACTTAATATCGTGAAAACTGTATACCGGTATGAATTTCTGTACATTTTTTTTCTATATGACGTCATACCGTTAAATTAGGTGTAAGGAAGAGCGGGGCTATTTTGTCGGCGGGGCAATCTTGTCAGAAGACTTTGTAGCCTATGTTTTGATAGGTTTCTAGTAACGACATCTCTCGGCACGTATAAAATTGAATTAACTACGCGATAAGCTAACAGATGTTGCTATAGGATACATGGTTTTGGAATGACAGCTATTCTTCTGCAGTCACCATTTTGACTGGAGCCAACATAGATGATGCTCCGCAAATTTTATTTCGTTTTACGTGTTAAAAGTAATTGTTGTGAAATTTGCCCAAGGTAAGTAATAGGTTTGAATGTTTGAGATTCTTTCTCAACCATTTATTTTATCCTACGCAATAAATAAACAGTTTTATTAAGTCCGATGTCAGAAACTCAATAAATATTTTGGCGGGGCTATTTTATCCATTTTTACGACAAAATAGCCCCGTCGATTTTGTATGAATTTGAAAAAAGTTAGTGATGAGCTATGATTGGCTTTGTTATCGACATAGCATGAAGGTTGAACAACTGGCATAAAATATTTGTGTTTTGTTATGAGTAAGTACACATATTTAACTGAAAACGTGTGAACCTATGTTTTTAGGCCTAAACGTCTAAACTAATATATCATAGAATACAAGGACATTCAAGAATATCTTCCATCTCCGCAAGTGAGGGGAAAAGATTTTATATTTCCCTGTAATATTGAATTATTAGAAATGTAAAAGGTAGCAGGGATAGAAATTGATATCTAGTGGAGCATACGGTTGCGTGGGAACAGCAGGGGTCGGCGCGGCGGCGCGGCGCCTGCCGTCCCGCGCCCTTCTCCCCGTGACTGGACCCTGCGCCCGCGCGCCTCAGACCGCGCGACGCTCCCGCCAGACCTCTCACGGACCTCTATCGAGAGCGCACGTACCACTTAGGCTAAATATAAATTGTAATACGTGATTAAAGCCAGTTTTCCTATACAGTCCGCACTTTTCTTTCTACTTAGTAGTTAAGACCTCTTTATGGTCCTTTACTCGCCACTAAATAAAAAGTCACGTCGCGTCATCGCTTCGCAAGGCAGCCGAGCAAGATAACGGAACTTCTACCAGCTGTTATTGAACTTTGAGCAGCAACGAGTCTACGTGTCCACGCAGCCATCGATGACGACAAAAATAATTTAGCCGTTCAACAAGTGCAGTTTAGTGAAGAATCTCGAAAACAAAGAAGAACACAGCTTCGAAACCGTGAGATTGTTCCAATTTTTTTCTTTCATTCCATTAACTTCATATCTTAACCTCATCCATTCCATCTCATTTCACCAACATCAGTTTAGTTAGTCGCTTCTTAGTATCAGTGTGCAATACCTACGAGTCATTAAAACCATTATTCCATTCTCATTAAAATAATATTCATACTTAGATAGTGACATCATTCATCAAACTTCATCGCATTTAAAGCAAAATCATACATCATTCATAATCACGACATCAGTAGCTTACTTTTAGATACATTTTGAAATCATTATTTTAGTAACGTAGTTATAGAATTGGTTTGATCAAAGTAGATATTAATATTAAATCATCACATATAGTTTTTATAATTTAGTGCATCGTAATTTGGTAAACTAGTATGCCATTAGATAGTTTGCAATTTTTAATAAAAGTTTTTTCTTTCTTTTTGGTTCGACAGCATTGATAAGTGATATTGCGTGGCCTCAACCTCAACAACGCTGTATCCTTTTGACCTCAACGGCTGCGCAGTGGAAAATTACCGGAGCTGTGATTAACAAAGAGGGTTATGTTTTTTGTTTTTGGATATTTTGAAGTTTAAAGTATTTGATCAGTTTTAATTTTATTTCAACATACGTGATACGAATTTACATTTTAGTACATAGATTATTTGTTGCATTTTACCTTTCGTAACATACAATATCGTACCTTACAAGCATCGATAATTTAATTTACTTTTAGAAATAATAACTTTAATTATCTTCGAATTTGAAACAAGTATTTATATTTGAACATATATTTAATTTTGGTGCACTTCGTAAATAAGTTTTAGAATTTGAGTTGCAAAGACAATTTGAGTTGAATAGGTACACAATTTTAGGAGTTTTTTTTTTTATCAACAGGTCCTTTAAGTAGTTTTGAGTTTTCAATTTTAAATTTAACTTGATAATATTCAACATAATGTCTGATGCAAAAATAACGCTGCTGATTAAAAAACGGGGCACGCTTAAAGGAAAATTAACTGGCTTTTGCAATTACACGAATTCTTTAAAAGATAAGGCCGAAACTATATCCCCAGCTATAAGAAATGAGCTTCAAGCTCGCCTTGAACGCATTGGTGACTTATATTCTGATTTTGATACGCTTCAGACGGAGATTGAGGAGTTGTCCGATGATCCAGAGCTGAGGTATCAGGAGCGGGAAGCTTTCGAGAATCAATACTACGCTGCTATTGGGATCGCGAAGGCTTTCACCGAGGCGCCTTCTGCGGCTTCTCTGGACGAGTCTAGCATCACCGCGGTAAGCGCTCTTGGAGGCACACAAAGACAAAATAATTACGTGAGACTTCCCAAAATAGAATTACCTTCATTTAGCGGCTGCTATCAGCACTGGCTTGAGTTCCGAGATACATTTATATCCATAATTCACTCCAACAATAATATGGACGCCATAAATAAATATCATTACTTACGCGCTTGCTTACAGGGCAGTGCTGCTTTAGTCATAAAAAGCCTAGATTTTAAAGCTGATAACTATGCTGCTGCTTGGGAATTGCTGTGTCGCAGGTACGATAATAAACGCTTGCTTGTGAACAATCACGTACAGTCTCTTTTTAATGTAAATTGCATACAGAAAGAATCCAGCAAAGCCTTACGCTATATAATCGATATAACTAATAAAAACTTACGTGCTTTAGCAACTTTAGACCAACCCACACAGCATTGGGACACTTTAATTATACATATGATGGCTACAAAATTAGATTGCACAACTAATAGAGAATGGGAAGAGTTTCGAAACAATCTTAGTGACCCGCCAAATTTAAATTCTTTTTTATCATTTTTAGGTAACAGGGCTGACTTACTGGAGACTTTAGAGGAAGCCAAGGGTAACAAAAATAAGATAGATTCCTTACCTAGTCAAAAACAAAAAAGCTTTATTGTTTCAAACAAGCCTAAATTTCATACATGCCCTTTATGTAATAATGATCATTTTTTATTTAAATGTGATTCATTTAGGAAACTACCCGTTAATGTTCGCATTCAAAAGGTCAAAGAGTATATGCTTTGTGAAAATTGTCTTCGCACTGGTCATAATGCATCACGATGTAAACTGAGTCACTGCAAATATTGCAGTATAAAACATAATACTCTTTTACACACGGATCTATCAGAAATGCCAATTCCACACGATAGTGTTGTACTCTCGGCGGAGTCACAAGCTATTTCTAATACAAACAATGTATTACTGTCCACAGCCCTGGTCAGGATCATTGATAAGTACGGAAAACCACATTCAGCGAGAATCCTGCTAGACAATGGTAGTACCAGCAACTTCATCACACAGGAGCTTTGCGACAAGCTTCGTCTTACTACTCGTGTAGCAAATTCAAAGGTAACAGGCATAAACAATCAAACGTCCAATAGTTGCAAATCATGCTTATTAACAATTGAGTCTTACAATAGCAATTACAGGACGGACGTTGACTGCTTCGTTTTACCGCAAATAACTTCTTCATTACCGACTACTTATATAGATAAATATAATCTAGGTATACCACAAGGGATTTGCTTAGCCGATCCAACATTCAACGTACCGTCGACCATTAATCTTCTATTAGGTGCGGACGTCTTTTGGAGGGTGATCGGCACAAATCGCATTCAACTAGGTAAACAGAAACCGGTACTATATGAAACTAAATTTGGATGGTTAGTTTCAGGCGCCGTATGCCAACCGGGTACAAAGCAAAATATTTGTATGTTAACAACAAATTCACAAAATCAATCTGATTTGACTCGCTTCTGGGAATTAGATTCTATTCCAAATAAATATAAACTTACCACAGACGAGCGTGCATGCGAATCATCTTTTTTAGAAACAACTGTACGGGATGAAGACGGTCGTTTTGTAGTACAGATGCCTTTAAAAGAATCTCCTGATGTGTTAGGCGACTCTTTATTAATTGCTAAACGAAGATTTTTGTCTCTTGAACGTCGTTTAGATCGCGATCATCAAATGAAACATCTTTATACACAATTCATGAAAGAGTATCTCGAACTAGGGCATATGACTGAAATCACACCTGACTTAAATCGTAAGTTTTGCTACCTTCCTCATCATGGAGTTTATAAAGAAAGTAGTTCGACCACTAAACTACGCGTCGTATTTGATGCGTCAGTCAAGACATCTTCAGGTAAATCTCTGAATGATATACAACGAGTTGGACCTACAATTCAAGATGACATTTTTGCTATATTATTACGATTTCGTGAACATCAGTTTGTGGTCTCGGCTGACATAGAGAAGATGTACCGAATTGTGAAACTGAATGAGAATCAACGTTCACTGCTTTGTATATTGTGGCGGTTCGATTCCTCACAACCTCTTAAAACCTACACTCTTAATACCGTAACATATGGAACGGCATCAGCGCCATACTTGGCTACTAGGTGCCTACATCAATTAGGCTTCGAGTCATCTAACGCCGACATCAAACGAGCAATTTGTCATGATTTTTTCGTCGATGACTATATCTCTGGCAGTGATTCCATTAGCAATACTATTGAATTATGTCAAGGTGTATCTAGTACTTTAAAATCAGCCAAATTTCACTTGAGAAAATGGCACTCTAATAGTAAAGAAATTCTAGATTCAGTTTGCGACAGTTATAATTCATTAGACGAGGTTAATCTTAGTTCTAAAGAAGCAGCCAAAACTTTAGGCCTTCATTGGATATGCTCAAGTGACGTGTTAACATTTAAAATAAATATAAATTCAAATAATGTTATTAACAAACGGCACATTCTATCCACAATTTCACAAATTTATGACCCACTTGGACTTGTAACCCCTTGTATCGTAGAAGCAAAATTATTAATTCAACAGCTGTGGATATTAAAATGCTCATGGGATGAAGAAGTACCTATAGATATTAAAAATCGATTTATTCAATTTGCAAATGCTTTATTATATCTAAATAATTTAGAAATATCTAGATGCATCAAAATACATCCATCAGTCGACACCCAAATACATGTGTTTACGGATGCCTCTGAAAAGGCATACGGTGCTTGTGTATATGTACGTAGTGTGAATAAAAACGGTGAAGTTAGCGTCCGACTGTTAGCTTCTAAAAGTAAGGTAGCACCAATAAAAACTACTACTATACCTCGTTTGGAGCTTTGCGGCGCTCTAATGGGAGCAAGGCTTTGCGCCAAGATTGTTACGTCGGTTACCTTTGAATATAGCTCATGTACATGTTGGACTGATTCAATGATTGTGCTAGGATGGCTTTCTTCGTCTCCTACTCAACTACAAACATTTGTTCGCCATCGAGTCACTGAGGTACAAGAAAACTCCTTTGATTGGCGCTATGTACCTTCAAAACAAAACCCAGCAGATTTAGTTTCGCGCGGCCTCCGCGCCGATTTCATACATGACTGTACTTTGTGGTGGTCAGGTCCTGCCTATTTAAAACTTGAATCACATGAATGGCCTGAAAGGTACATTAAAAACAATGAATTAGATAATCAATTGCCAGAACTAATCAAATCCTTCCACATCATAAATGATGAACCTCACGAATCAAACCCTTTATCTTTACTTATCAAAAATTCATCAAACTTCACAAAATTAAAACGCACTTATGCATTTATTTTAAGATTTATTAATAACTGTCGTAAGAACTGTACAAAATTAAAAGGAAACTTATCAATTTTAGAATTGAATGCTGCTACAACGCAGCTTTTACATATAGCACAATTGGAATCATTTCCTACTGAGTATAAACTTTTAATTAGTAAAAAAAGACTACCTTTCAAAAATAGAATTCTCTCTCTGTCTCCAATTTTGGATTCTGACAATATTATCAGGGTGGGTGGTAGGCTTAGTAACTCTAACTATGACTTTAACGTTAGGCATCCTATACTTCTTTGCGGTAAGCACCACTTGTGTCATCTTATATTCGAAACATTACATAAGCAATACCTACACGCAGGTCCCCAATTACTACTAGCTACAGTAAGGCATAACTATTGGCCACTTGGGGGAACTAGGCTAGCGAAACGAATAGTCCGTACTTGTGTCAAGTGTTGTCGCTTTAAAGGCAAGACAGTTCAACCGATAATGGGAAACTTACCAAAGGAGCGGCTTTCATTAGAATTTCCCTTTTTAGAGACTGGTGTAGATTACGCTGGGCCAGTGCTGATAGCAGATCGTAAAGGCAGAGGAAGTAAATTAATCAAATCTTATATTTGTGTCTTTGTTTGTTTAGCCACCAGAGCGCTGCATTTGGAGTTAGTCTCAGACCTGACCAAAGAGGCCTTTATTGCTGCTTTGAATCGTTTTATATCACGCCGGGGGAAGCCGCAGAATGTGTTCTCGGATAATGGAACTACATTTATAGGGACATTTAATGAGCTCTCAAGGCTACTTAAGGAACCTTCCTTGTCATCGAGTCTCGTCGAACAAGGTATTAATTTTTCTTTTATACCCGCCTACACTCCTCACTTCGGTGGACTATGGGAGTCTGCGGTTAAATCTGTAAAGCACCATCTTCGTCGTGTGTTAGGTTTAACCCATCTAGATTTCGAAGAAATGGCTACGCTACTGATACAAATAGAGGCTATACTAAATTCTAGGCCACTCACTCCACTATCCAACGATCCCAACGACCTTACTTCCCTCACTCCCGCTCATTTCCTTATTGGACGATCGATCGGTTCGTTGCCATGCCAGCAATATCAGGATAGGCGAATCACTTCACTACAGCGATTTAATCGCATCGAGGCATTGAAGCAACATTTTTGGTTCAGATTTGAGCATGAGTATGTTTTACTTCTACAGAGACGAACAAAATGGCACGAGTCTCAAGGGGAGCTGAAGGAGGGATCACTTGTACTGGTGATGGACAAGACATCACCCCCACTGATGTGGCCACTCGGTCGCATCCTCCGGCTGCATCCTGGCAGAGACGGCGTAGCGAGAGTCGCTGACATTCGAACCAGGAGAGGGATCGTTCGTCGTGCATACAACACCATATGCCCCTTGCCAACTTCTGTTGAAGATAACTCTTCAAGGCGGGGAGTATAGTGGAGCATACGGTTGCGTGGGAACAGCAGGGGTCGGCGCGGCGGCGCGGCGCCTGCCGTCCCGCGCCCTTCTCCCCGTGACTGGACCCTGCGCCCGCGCGCCTCAGACCGCGCGACGCTCCCGCCAGACCTCTCACGGACCTCTATCGAGAGCGCACGTACCACTTAGGCTAAATATAAATTGTAATACGTGATTAAAGCCAGTTTTCCTATACAGTCCGCACTTTTCTTTCTACTTAGTAGTTAAGACCTCTTTATATCAATAGTTATTAATACGATTATTTGTCTTTTTATTTGTAGCAATTTTAAGGGTGTTTCGAGTATATTGAAATAACTTACTATTATTATTTAATAACAGTTCTACCCTTATTGCATGACGGTTATGGTGCAATTTTATAATTTTGTTCCTTAATGATGTTTACTACTTACTTAAATGTGCTTTTTTATAAAACCTGGGTCAAAAAAAAATGAAATCAAATTGAATTATATTTGGAAGTTTATAATGCATTGCTTCTTTCGTAAGAAAAAATGTTCTACCTTAACTTTTCTTATTCAAATTGATTCCAGACAAAAAGTTATCGAAATCTCAAAAAAACATATATATATATTTTTGTATCGATATAGTGTGGCCGTCACTATCTTGTATGGACGCGAGACGGAATAGCCCCTCCAAAAGTTTAGAATATTTTTTCTCGAAAATGAACCGTATGTCTGCGTAACTAAATACAAATTCAAATAGGCAGCGTCATCAGTATTGTCTAGCTTAGAGTAAAACGGGACTTGCTTCACAGATGTCGTTCTAATTAACTGCTGACGGAATAACCCCGAGCGGGGCTATCTTGCCCAAACTCGACTTCTATTAGAATTTAGTTGTTTTCTGAGCTACTGCAATCGTTTTTCACTTTCCAAATATGATGAATAGAATAAGAAATAACGGCTTGCTTTGATGTAATTGTCAAATTTTCCGTAGCTATTATTTACGACAAAATACAGGCGTGTTCTTTTTTGAGTGTCATTTTTCGGACGGAATAGCCCCGCCCTTCCTTATTTAAAAATAACATACAGGAATTCATACTAAAATAATTCTTGTACCTTTTTTATTATTGTAGCATAACTGAATTTTTTTTCAGTAAATTGAAATTTTGCGGTATTAATATTAATATTTATATAAAAATTTTATTTTTAAATAACTGTAGAATGTAGGTACATATGCTGACATATACATTTCGGTACAGAAATTAAATAAGTTAAAATATTTCTGTACTTAAAACATCTACAGAAATTAATCCGGTATACATTGATGAAGCAGTACACTAATAAGGGTACTGAAATTTTACTAGTACTATTTAAAAATTTTACACCGATATGCAGTCCCTGCTATACATTTGTCTAAATATTTTAGTAGTTCAGTTTAATATATTTGCTGTCATATTGTTTCACAGCCAAATATTTACCTTTCAGCAGTGTTGTCAGACTGAAATTTTGGGGGGGGGACAGGTGATTTTACGAGGTCACAACTTTTTGTCACAAGTTTGGTCACTTAGTATTTTTTTCTAGCTTCTACTCCTTTAAGGGGTTCATAGTTTCATGATTTTGGGGTCATGTCCTCTGTGAACCCCCTTGGGACCGCGCCTGCCTTCTATTCATATTGAAAACAAGTACAGTCAGCAACACAAATTTGATTGTCTTGATGAAATTGTCATAAAGATATAAAATAAAAAAATAGACAATAAGTGTGAGTAAAAGCCGCATAATAAACAAAACATTTTTAAATTCATATAGAAATATGTTTAAAAGTTGTAAAGTGCTGTAATCTCTTCTCGATTCTATACAGAATTTAAACTCGTTTTACGAAAAAACACAACTTTCTGAATTCCAGTCAAATTATTTAGTCCAAAGGTGTAAAATTGATAAACATAAAAAAAATAGACAAAAAAACAGAAATAATAACCTCCATACAAAAAAAAACTCAAATCAGCAACGCAAAAGGTTCCACCTGACAAAACCATTCATACATTCATTCAATCGACTCACCTCTGAGGGCGTGAACGGTTCCGGGCGCGTGGTGTCTGTGCTTTCTCCTTTTGTACGGTCGCTTTTCTCGCTGCAATGCAACCATAACGCTAGCGTAATCATAATGTTGCGCTCGTACAAGGGGAAACGAGAATTGACAGCTAATTGACCAATCAGCGGCATTCGATTCCGAGAGCCGTGATTGGTCAATTGGTTTGTTGAAAAGGGAATGTTTTATTTTAATACGTAATACGGGTTTGGAAAGCCAAAATCTTGGAGACTCCATTAACGTTTGGCAGTTTTTAATATAATATTTAGAAATGTTTTTCTTTAGAAGTTTCTTACGCTATTCTTAATATTTAATAATAATTTGAAATGCAGAGACGAATTTAAATCTGAGCAGATTTAAATCTCTTAAGCAAGCCATTTGATATACCGGTCGATACGAAATAGTCTCTGCTTCAATATAAGAGCAGAAAAATCTGAAAAAGTTACAGGATTATAGATGTTCCAAAAGTTCAACAGACTTTTTGGGCTTTTATTAGATCTTTCTTTGGCTACTGCTCTTCGAATGTTTTAAATACTTACCCGTAATCATTGTATATTATGCTCAAGAAACCAAACGTTTATAATATCCTAAATATTCTCAAATAATGGGGCTGAGGGTTTTTAAAGGTATGGCAGAGGGCTGATAAGGTATTACTTACACAAATCACGAATTCAATGATCATATCATAGTAATATGTTAGTTATGTAATTTAGCACACGATGATACATGTTGCTAGTTTTCTTTTAAACAAGATTTCGACAACGTCAATGAATAGTTTTATTTTTTATTATTATATTCAAAAATATTTATTTTTCATTAACTGTTCAAAAATAGATAGCTATGTTTTTAGTTTTGATGTTATATTATATTTAAGTTTTTTGATGTTACTAAGACGTCAAAATATCAAGAACAGCTTAAAATCGCTCTGTAAAAACCTTATCAAACCTCCTTCATAACCAACCTCCCTCAAACCCCTGATATAAACAAAAAAAAAACTCAAACATACAACAACAAAGGATTGTCGCGCAATCGCCGCGGGTACTAACCTGTCGCGGTTGGTCGACGGGCGTGGGCGGCGCGCGCGGAGGGAAGTGTTGCACGGTGTACTGCTCGCGACGGAACGCCGCCGGTTGTATGGGCACTGTGTATTGTGGCCTACGAGAGATATGAAGAAAGTTGTATTAATTTATCTTAGGGTGTTACCATCGAGGGCATCGATCGATGGTAGAATGGATTAATCGAGGTCGATCGATAGTTTCTGGCAGATCAATCGATCGAGTGTTGAAAGTTTTATAATAGTTTAAATTATTATTTATGGCTACCAGACTTTTGAATTGGCCTGGTAACACCCTTATAATGAGCATTTTATCAAATCTAAATATTACAAACAAATTTTGTACAAAAATCAGGCAACCATGATATAGAAAATTGAATGATATTTGTTATGTCTATGAGGTCAACAATACTCTGACTGAGCTATACAATAGGTACGATTTTGGTGAGGCTCGCCAGCTAAAAAGAAGGTAAGTAAAGATGAGATCCAAGATGTTAAGCACACGGTTTCAAGAGGTAACTTGTTTAACATTAAACAATGCCGGAACACATCTCCACTTTGTTATAATATTATGGCAGACCATATGAAGAGTCCCTAGTCAAGAGTGGTCAGATCGACTGAGAGTAGGCGCCATTTACGACACGGGCGATATGCTCACCCTCTTGAGCGTGAGATAGTGATAGTTAAATCCCGATTAGCGATTTGACTGTACTAAAATGGTTTCAGTTTTAGCCAGACGTGTCTAGTGCTGAAACTTAAATAGTCTGAAATCCTTTATAAAACATAAAGTTTCTCATAATTGGTGCCTTTAAAATTATAATTGTAATTGTTTAATTGATTGAGTTGTGTAATCAAATAAAACAAAATAAAACAATAAATAACAGTAGCATACCTGGAAAACACCATACTTCTAGAATTTACTTTTACCACTGAAAATAGTCACTAATATACATTCGCCTTCTCCCTCCTAGCGACCAGTCCTAACAGAGTTACTATGAAATGTAGGATAGTCCGACAATAGCATACCTCGGCGGCGGATCCGGCAATAACTGACTAGCGAAGTCCCCAGCCGCGTATCTTCTGTCCGCCAGCAAAGCGGTCAGCTTCACTAAATCCCGCTTCGCCTTTTCCCTTCTGGCTACCAGTTATAGTAGAGTCACTATGAAATATACGACAGTGCATTGTTAACGATAATAGCATACCTCGGCGGCGGATCCGGCAATAACTGACTAGCGAAGTCCCCGGCCGCGTATCTTCTGTCCGCCAGCAAAGCGGTCAGCTTCACTAAATCCCGCTTCGCCTTTTCCCTTCTGGCCACCAGTTCTAACAGAGTGAGGGCCCGCGCTAAGTCCCGTCGGAGTTTGAGCATCTTCTCGTATGAGGACTCGTCGTTTTTCCTGAAAGGTAAAAGGAAATTGTGGTTTTAAGAACAAATTATGAATTTTTAATTTCAGTAAGTTTCTTTAAGAACTTGTATTGTACTAGGATAACGGATTAATATAACTTAACAGTTGAAGGCTGTAAACTAGACACAATTGAATTTTAATTGTCATGCCGCATATAACAGGCGTCTACTGTCCTTGTAAATGTTCAGAAATATTTTATGTATAAAGATAAATATTAACATAAACATCCATGGCTTGACGGCTGTTTGGCGCATTCATACCCACCTGTATTCGAACTCAGTATCTCTGGCAAAGAAGGCAAGAGACAGTGAATAGAAAAATATGGAATTATGGCTCGCCTGCACATGTCAGCGAACATGTGGTAAGAACTTTAGACAATACTTTGCTTTATTCGACATAAAGTTCCTTTAAGTCTCTCTAATGACGTAGAGGTTTCAAAATCAGTTTTTGTTAGCAACTGTTAAGCTCGATGTCAATTCGATTTAATATTCTAAATGCACTACTTTTCTATTAGATAGCTAAATGCTCTTTTTGCTTACGTTCTTAAATCGTTTTAAAAATTACAATCATTAGATTTAACTTTATGAGACTAAAAGTACTAATTCATTATTAATATTTCCTTATACTCATTGGAACTCTAAAAAAAAAAACATTCCCATAAACAATGAAAGCTTTCTTAAATGTTTACTGAACTAACAAAAGAAGACTATTTACTGCAACAGGAAACACGTATTAAATTGAAAACAAAAGTCGATATTCGAGTATTTTTCCGTTATAAATATGAGCCAAGTTGGAAAGTTCTCGACGTAATAGAGCGGTAAGAATAATACGGGTGTTTTTCCATGTTTTTTTCCCTAAAAAGATGTTTATTCTATTCTCTTATGTATAAAACTATTTGATTGTCTGCTAATATACATTCAAATGGTTATTCTTCTTATCTGTTCGCATGCTTACTTGCGTACATTCTGATCATGGCGAAGATTTTAATGCGGTTTTAAATTATGTATGTACAGCTTTCGTAAGTACATAATTTATGAAGTATCGTAGTATTTTGATTCTCTTCATCAGCAGTTATTCAAGTACAGGGTGTTCTTAAAACTTTGGAGAAAAATAAAATATCACAGATAGAGCTAGTCTAGTTAGCTCTATCCACTAGTTCCGCTGTTTGGTCTCCAAATCACAAGCTTATAAATAAGCTTATTCATTCACTGTATAAGCTTTTATATAGGCTTATATAAAAGCTATATCTATTGGGAACACATAATTGATGTTGATAATTTATTAACACTTTGCTGTAGGCCTATTCTAAGATTCCAAAAGTCCGTTACCTGTTTTTCCTTGTCTGCATCTTTTCCGTTCTTCTTCGGAAGGCAAGGTATGGGTTGTTGGATGACTGTCCTCCCCGCGCTTCCGTTCTTACAGAAAGTATTAACGGGTGTTGCTGTTGACAAACAATTTGTAGTGTTAGTCGTATTCAAATCAATGATAGTATAGTAAAACTGACGGATTTGTTACTTTGGATGCGGTAATCTCTGAAATCGGTCTGTAACAGTCTATTAGATTTAAGGCCTATATTTAACCAGGAATCTTTAAGAGATAGAAAATTACACGATTAAAACCGCACAAAGCTTCTATTAACATTATAATCTTAAACAAAATGTTTATAAAACCCTCGCAAGATCAACCGCACATTGTTATTATTGTATGTGTCAAATGCCCTCATCTAAATTTCAAGTTATCATCATCGCTGTGGCGCCGTGGTAGAACTCGTTGTGGCGCCGTGGTGACTGCATATCACACGATATCGCAGCATAAGCGACGTTCGGAGCGGTAGGTAAAAGTATGGGTTACCGCCGATCATTTATTTCTCACGACAACTTCTGTGCTTCGGAGGACACGTTAAGCAGTCGTTCCCGGGTGCTGTATACTTATATATAGTAGTCGTTTGGGTTTGCTAGAATTTCGGCGCCCTGAAAATTCTGACCAACCAGCCCTGGGCTTTGGTCTAAAACCTCCTCGTCAACCAGGGAGAAACTCATAGCACTGCAGTGGGCTCGTTACACAGAGTTGCGATGATGATGAATCATCATGGCCCGCAACTGCACCTCTAAGGAATTACCGGTACAATCCCCTTAGAGCCTAAGACATTAGATGGTAGGTTCCGGTGTCATTAATTCTTTATCTTTCTGCCGTACAATCCGTTATTTTGATAAATAACCTACTCCCACTATTGGGTGCTATCAGAAGCAAAAGGACTTTCAAATCCGCCTGCCGGGTAGATACGAGTACATAGATTATAGCATTCAAAAAAAAACAAAACCCTTCAGCTTTGTTTTAATATTAGTAGGTAAATGTTAGTGATAATGATATATCTATAAGGAATCATAATTTTCTAGAGAAAACAAGACAGGCTTGTTCTAAATTTTGTGAGTTCAGTAATCTATGATTAAACCACACAAGAACTATAAGGCGATAAATCACTTAAGCTTCATCAAGACATTATAATTTACTATACAGGGTGTCCAAAAAATTACTTTGGAGAAAAATATCCTAGATAGGGCTAGTCTTCCCCATTCGATTACAAAAAAACGACTTTTATTTGGACTTTAAGTAAATAAAAAAAAATTCTAAACATTTCAAGGAAAGCGCGCGCGCTCGACCTTTATCTAGGATATTTTCTCCAAAATACTTTTTTGGACACCCTGTATTGTACATAAAAATCTCTGGCTTTTTGTTTATTCATGTGATCATCAACGCCATTATGCTTCCGAAGGTATACTGAATGAATATTTACGACACAAGCATTACTGGGATAAACCCAGAACATTGTTGTTACAAAGAACAAAAAGAAAACCTGTCTTTATTGCGTAACAAATTGTAAATGATTTCATTTAAGACTTTAGTCTACGGTAAAAGCCATTACTAATTTGAAAATATGGTGAAATGTTGTTCATTTACAAACAAGTTTCCATAATCGCCGCGGAGCTATTTTCGAATAGGTATATGATAATTCAGCAAAAAACGTAAATGATAAAGTATCTTTATTGCTTTTATTGGTGTAACCGGTCCGCTATTGACTTCAATTTCAACTGATCAGTGCCTATACAGACAGACGATGCGGCCAAAAATAGGAACTTTTAGTAAGGAACTGGCTCTTAATTATATTCTATCGGGGTTTATTATCCGCAGACTTTGTAGGTAGATAAGATAGCAGTAAGCTAGACGCATTCATTTCACCAACCGAGGATTTCTCAGATTCCCGAATTCGAGGAACTGGTAATTACTCTTTCATGCAATAATGGCCCTTATTGCCATCTTTAACTTATAAAAAAAACTCTCAAAATATTCATTTTGTAATTCTCGAATATGTAAATTCTCGAACCCAGTCTTGTCCACCAGTGATGAATTCGTTTAACCACGCGCCACCTACTTTATTTAGCACAACATTATTGTTGCTGCTGGTACAGCAGCTGGTAAGGCAGCTGGTAAATTCTGTGTTTTTCTTTCTATCTAGCTTATCTAGCATGGAAGCTGCTAAATAAGACCGCCGATGGTATTTCTTAATTTTCGTACTATATTATGGCATAAAAAGTGTTTATAAATTAAAAACCTCACCGTGCTCAGCCGCTTGTTCAGCCAGTAGTCGTAGACCGCGATAACGAGATCGTCGTGCCTCTCCAGCAGCAACTTGGCCTCGTTCAGCGTCACCACCGTCTGCCCGGAGCTCTTCTCTAGCTTGTCCATCATCTGCTCGAACTTTAACTCTGGAATGCGAGAGTTACAAAGGAAACTGAGTAAGCCTGGGCCACAGGGTTAACAGGTTGACTTTGGTCTAAAAAAAATAGCTTATTTTATCCTTATTCGAAATACATAAAACCCCTAAAAATGTAGTGAAGGGGAAACAACTTAATTAAAGATATGGAAATCGCTGTCATGGGTTTTTAGTATGGATGAATAATTCATAATATAATTGAAAATACGCTGAGTAAAATTGAAGAAATATTAAATGAGAATCATTATGAGGTTAAATGAATGTAAATTAACCGCGTTAGTTTTATTTTAAATAATTATTTTGTAATTAAAATAGGCAAAATTCTTTATTAGGTTTGGCAATACTGAGTGAATGAAGAACGAAACTATGGTAATTGACTCGTTCGTAAGTCAATCGATCTATTTGTTCACTCGTTTGTTTGGTTTCTTTCCTTGCGCTTGAGTATTTTCATGGTTTTTTCTATTTTAAAGATAGCCCTAAGAAAAGTGAAAGTTGTTAGCATCAATTTATTAGTTTGAATAGTTGTTTAAAACTATAACTAAGTAAGTATAAGTAATATCTTATAATGTCCTATTTTATCTAGTATGCTATCTAAGTAAAATGTGCTACTATTTATTTTTAATTATAAACTCTCTAAATAATTCAAAATACAATGATTCATATAGATCATAGATCTCAACAATAAGAAAAAGAATAGCTTTCGAAAGTGATTCTAAGCTCACTTAACTTCTGTGTATATCTATAGAAATAATTATGGATATCTCAATTCCTCAACACTGGTTTATCTTGAAAATTTCGGTGATGAAAAATGATTATATTTTAAATAAAAAAAAGCAAATGTCAAATTGTTAACACCGTGGCCCAGAAATGTATGGAGCAGGTTCTGTCTCCTTTAAAATCTTTTTTTTTTATTCACTGATTCGTCTGAATATGGTACAGGTACTAAATCGGTTTTAAAAGATGAGTTCAGACCTGTTCACGTTTATACTTAATGGAATAGAATAAAAGCTGTTGTTAACATAATTAGATAAAAAATAATGTCTGACTGTACAAGCCCAAAAAATCCCTTCCCGCCAACTTCAGAGCGAAATATTAATTCATCGCTTTATTTTCCACTCACAAAAAGTCCGAATATAATTGTATGTAAGTACATCCAATTACTATTATCTGTATTCATGGAAATTAAATTCAATGTTAATTGAATTTTATATTTGTTTGGTATTCTAAAAGAGGAAGGATATGGAGTTCGTTTGAATTTGATTAACTAAAAATAAAATGGACCGGTTTAAAAAATCTTTTACCATTTAATGGCTAATACATAAAAATGGCTCTCTCCACCCTTTACCCTAGAAATATTTATCTATATCTCCATAAATAAATAGGGTTATACCGTACTGGTCCCCAAAAATCTGATCCTCTAGTGGATATTCTTCCGGATTGTACTCTGATTCTGACAAATTTATTCCATTTTGACATACTTACTCGTATGCCACAGTTAATTGTGAGGAGACAAGTTTTGTAGGTAGCCTAGGTAGCCTATGCTCGCAAAGGGGATTAAAATGACAAAAGATACCTACTTATAAAGTTGCCTACTCATTGCTTCTATCCAGTTCAAGTTGCATAATTGCTCTATTTTACCGAACTTTATAAATTATCTGAATCACTTCAGATGTAGTACGTCTCAGAATTGAGACCGTTCTATAAATAGATCCTATAATTTGGAACCTTTTTTTTTACACTGGTTCAGTTGATAGTTGAAGATAGTGCCTATTGCTTGTTTTTTCAACAGGTGATCAATCCTGATTAGTTTTTATTCATTTTTAGAAGGAGAAAAATATTTGTCTCATATAGTTTATTTTTTTCACATTCGATCCCTTTAATTTCTTACTATTTCTTTGATTTGGTTCCTATTAAACGAAGTCTCGGTACAGGTACGGCTAAGGCCAAGCTCAACCGTCTTCCACACCCTAATCAGTAGATAGGTATGCATATTGTCTGTGTGCAGGAGACTGGGTGCTATTCATCAGACTGTACAACAATCACCATGTAACTTTTCAATTGAAGCTGTCAAATTAGCCACGTGTCTATCTAAGTGGCAATCCTGCCCGTGAGGCTTTACCGATTTACGGATTAAGTGAAAACGTGACCCATTAATTTAATTGGTTACTAATCTAATACCATCAACGTAACGCCCACTGAAAACGTAAGGGCCATTACGGTGGTATTTGGTGACTCAACCTGAAGCCATGTGTTGTTTGCTGAATTGTAATACACGCAGGTGCACTCCCGGAAGAAACAAATGCCATCATTGTTCTGCAACCATTTGTAGTGCGTGAAGCATTTATAAATGCTATAAATAAGGGTAAAGATAATAAGGGCCTTCTATAGCATGGACATTTCATATATTCAGCGGCCAAATATGTTGAGCCAAGTTTTATGAAGAGTCAATTCCTTCTTGGGCTCATGAGTTGTCATTTTCAACCGTATCTAAACTTACCATCAGATGACATTGTGTTTAAGTGTGGGTTAGCAAGAAATAAAATGATACGTCAAGACTAATATAAATTTTTCGCTTTGCTAATCTCCACTAAGTATTTTTTAAGTGATAATCTCGGGTTTGACCTGTCTCATTTGTTGATCATTGAATAATGGGGACCGAGCGTAAATAATGCGAATCTAGAAAGGAACATCTCTTTAAGAAACAATATAAGTACAATACATACGGTAATTGTCGTCGGAAAATATATAAAACTATTTCGCTAATCAAACTATTCCTGCGGAGATCCTACCACCCAGAGAAGACCATTCTACACTTTAACTGTAGACGTAATTGGACATCGGCTAAACCGAGGCCTTTGATTATGGAGGTTAAGTGCAATTATCGACACGCTTAGCGACACGTTGACTACAATATGGCAGTCATCAACAGAAGGACAGCAGCTGTCCGTTTTGTAATACTATAGTCAGCTCTCACGACACCTAAGGTAAAGAGGGCGGTGTCATTGCATGTACATAATTGTACAACTCTGATGATTATAATACTACCCTCGTATTCCTATCTTCTTGAAAAACTGGTATAAAAATAAAAACAATCAAACATTTAATTACCTAGGTGTTATTTATGCAAAGGCACCAAAACAATATTATTTCTTTCCTTAATCAACGAAGGGTCGAGTAAAGGCCCAAAAAATCTATGCTTCAGTTTACTATTTGAATTTAAAACGATAAATTAATAAAATTGTTCACTTGTTTGTGAGCTTCACTGAAACCCGACGCTCACTAGTCGTAAGAATAAATGTCTTTCGGATATTGCTACCTTCTTGGCATAAAATAGGGCTTATCTGCAGAATTAATTAAAAGCTATTATTGAGCCGAAGTTATAAACAATATGTTAAGATTTTATTGAAAATACTTAATTCTTACTTAGGGATGGAGTTGGTTATAATCGTTTTGATGTCTTTGCAGACCCGTGGCCAGTCTCTAAACACTTAAAGTGTTTTATTTAAGACAAGCTATTTCACACGGTTTTACCCGCGCAATTTTGAATACTTAAATGATAAAATAAAGTAGTCCTCCTCTCTTAAATAAAACACTTTTTTTGTTTCGGTGTCTTTGCAGACCCCGTGGTCAGTTGCTCGTGACCACGGGGTCTGCAAAGACACCGAAACGTCGAGTCAAAATTTAAAATGTAAATATACGGGATAAATCCGGTCAAAAAGTGTTTTATTTAATAGTATGAATCGCGAAAACTTAAGACAATATTAGTCCTCCTCTCTTCTAATTTTTGCAGCACCGAACAGGGTCCTTAACTGTCATTTTTAAATTGTACCTACTGATTAAAGTGCAATAAACTGATTTGATTTGAATCCCGCGGTAATATCGGGAAACCTAATAGCCTATCTGCTATCCCAGACTGTACACTATCACTTTGCCAAATTTAATCTAAATTCCTTGCGCCGTTCCGCTGTGATTGAGAAACTAACATTCATACATACATCCATTCAAACTTTCACATTTATAATATTACTAAGATTGTGAATCGCAATAATCAACGAATGCACAGCATTACAAAAACCGACTTCACGTCAAAACTTTGGCTGAGTTAGAATATCATCCACGTAAACATTCTCCGAAATCATACATATTTAAAATTTCATTAAATTTTCAATGAAGTACTCAACCGATTTCGATGAAATTTATATCATATGAAATAAGAATTTTCAAAATCGATCTACAATTTTCCGAAATATCGTTTAACAAAGACAAAAAAGAACATGCAGACGAATTGAGAACCTCCTTCTTTTTTGAAAGGCGGTTGAAAATTCAAGACAATACTATAGGCCTGGTTTCTCTGAAGCTGTACGGAAGGCTGCAAACTGGACGGCAGCGAGAGCGACAGCGGCTCGGGCAGCGATTTCCGCGACACGATAGAAAGTATTGCGTTTGTATGAAACCGCGACAAATCGCTCGAGCGCCCGCTGGCGTCGAGAACGGTCCAGATTCCCCGCGTCGTCGTCGTTGCCCGCACCGCTCTCGCTGTCACTGCTGTCCAGTTTGCAGCCCGAAAGAGGAATGGTTATGTGTATAAGAGTGTATTTTTTTATTTCTCTGTCTCATACCTGTGAGCTCCGGATGCCGCTGCTGTTTCAGCCACCGCTCGTCCTCCGAGTCGATGTCGTACTCCGGCGCCTCTTGTTCCTCCCATAGCGCTGTTGGAAAAAATACTAAAATGAATGGAAAGCACATAAAATTAAACGCTTAAATTATTATAAAGGTAAACTCTGAATGAGCGACAAGGAGGTCCTTGGGAGGCCTTTTTCCAGCTGTGGGCGTCACCAGGCTGGGGATGATGATTGTATAAAATTCGACGGTATTATTTGTTTTCAGTGACAGCATGAATTAAGCAACTAATAGAGTTTTGATATCCTTATCGGTAGTGTAGGTATATAAAAATATTTTAAAAATGACAATAACAGTTTTGTACGAACTCATTAGCCATATATGTTGGTATTTCACTACTACGGATTCATTTCAAAGATTTTGCAGAACCAGAAGAGAATTTGTCGATAAATATAGAGGTTTAGCAAGGTACCAGTTGATAAAACACACAATCTCTTGTCTAAGAGACAACTTTGCAGGTCTCCTTGTAGGTCAAACAAAAGCGGCGAAGATAAATACGTAGTTTCTTAAAGGCAAACGCCACTTATGCATTACACAACGAGCCTGAATAAAAAGAAAATACTTCCATGGAGTAGGTATAAGGTATTCCTTTCATGCTTAATACGTCTACAGTACAGTGAGACCGATAGTTACAGTAGAATTGCTACTAAAGTAAAACATAAGTAGAGCCAATCGATTACAGCACATAAAACTCTAACATTTTAATGGGCAGACTGAAATGTTATTGTTTTGAGTCATAGTTTATTTATTGCAATCTTAAAGCCAACAATTATGAGTAAACAATGATAGTGGTCTAATAATAACTTCGCCAATAATCTAGAGTTACAAATTGGTAAGTCTGAAACTGCATATACATAAAATACGTCTGAAAAGATTAATGAACGCGGAGGCAGTGAAAGACGTATGTCTGGATCGCAGCAACCGGCATTCCCTAGTCTCTGTCTACCACAAAGGAAGACATTTTATAAGTCAGCTATGAAATTGAGTTGTTTCCATTTTAGATTTAAAGTACGTTATTTTAAGTGTTCAACAACCACCACGGTCAAACTCTGCGTAGATTACGTAATAATGAATTTTACGGCCTAGTTGTAATTTATACGAACGTTAATAAAACAGTACATAAACGGTGTTTATACCTATTATATAAAATTACTCGTTTATTTCATTGATTGGTTGCTTGTAGAAAGTAATTTCAAGGTAGGTATAGTAAGTAGGTACTGCGTATAAAATACTGAAATAAGTGTTCTTATTGAATGCTGATTGCACATGTTATATGCTTAAAGGCTTAAAAACCACTTTGAATTTAGAACTCATAGAGGCTAAGGAATTCAGCCTTATATTGTGAAAAAAAAAGTTTTCAATATTTAAGTAATACCTACAGCGTTAAGCAAAGTAGACTCAGTACCTAACCTTATTAATGAAAATATCCAATATAAGCCTTAAAATAAGCGAGATCTATAAATAAATAATTGAGTATAAGTTCATGATTAGCTTTGTATTTTACAACTAAATCGTTTTACACGGAAGTTTTTATTACTTTTACGACCCTCTTTATGGAAGTTTTTATTTTTGTAATGGTGGATACTGGTAAGATTTTTAGTTGCTTCCATACGAACATTAAAAACCTTTTTGTGAAATTACTAAGATGGATAAAAGTTTTTGAATTTTGAATTTTAAAAATCACTGTCGATTTGATATAGGTAATCACCTTAATATCTCTAATAAACTGAATTATACTCGTGTTTCGTCCGAAGAGATAATCTGAAAGAAATTATTTTATAATTTGTACTTGTATGATCGAACTTAACGTACAGGTAAGTTCGTTTAATCATAAATAATATAGGGTTATTTGAGTAAGTAAACAACTATTTTTATATGTTATCACATATAAATATCCTTAGGAACATATTAGGATCATCAGATCCCAATAATTTCGCGCATAGATCTACGAAAATAGTCATAGTTGAATTAGAGGTTACATTGAAACGGAACAACATGATTTCGTGAGTAAGACATAATGTTAAGTCGGTGAGATATGGTGTTTCGACCAACGGGTGAGCGAGGAATGTCAACTATGCGGTATGCCATGTTATAAAGCATTATTGGCACCAACTAGCAGGTTGTGAATGCTAATGTTTTGCGTCAGACTTTTTGTAACTGCAGTCTGTACTGCCATCCAATCACAATTCAATAAGCTTACAAACGGTAGATTACAGATAACTCTTGTTTCAAGACTTTACTCATGTTTGAAAACCAGCAGAAATCTATTTACAAGCATGTTATTCGGGCTATTCTAAATCACATAGAACTGTTTCGATATGATTCATACGTATAATTAGGTCCAATTAAGAATGTAAAAGCGAAATTCGACCCTCCAAACTAATAAAGCAATAACTAACACACAGCCCCTTTCCGTATTAACGTTGCCGACGCGATCCCTCGTCTACTTTGTATGCGGCGCTGTAGAACACAGGCGCAGGTAGTCTGGATCGCACCCTTCCCCTAAAGGGGACCCTTTATTAAAAATAACTATTGCTAGATAACCCTATTCATGTACAGGGCGTTTTTTGAAAAGTTTTACAATCGATTTTGTCATGTAGGGAAAATATTAATTCAAAAATACGGAAAAGGGTTTTTTATCTTTCATCTAACTTGAAGATAACGGCAAAGGGTACAGTAACTGCCATTGATAGTACATAACAAAGAGGGCCCGTATAATCAAAATAAATTGTAGTTATCATAAAAATAAATAAACCATCAGAGGTCTAACAAACACTTAAAATGCACCAACTTTTATAATTTAAATAATTTCGCTTTATTTGAATTATAGACATAGTAACTACGCCAAATAAAATATGAATGAAAAAAACGGCGGTCTAAGGTAAAGCTACCATAAGCTCATGAAATTGAAATAACTAAAGCGTTTTTCATGAGCATCGAATAAAAACTAACGACGATAGAGCATTTCTCTCATTTGAACTTAGTGTATTAATATGTACCACAAATCACACATTTAAGTTGACTTTGTTATCTGAAGTAACTAAAGATTTGATGATTAGAAAGTTAGAATCGAGTTTTGTGACAAAAAGCTATGAAAATCTTCAGTGTCCCAATTCTAAATCAGATTTAAAAAAATCAGGTCTCTATATTTTAAATAAGGTTTCAGTTTTATTAATGTAACATAATTTAATTTCGTTTGATATTGCCTAACTGCCTCACTTTTTAAGATTAATCTTAAATATAATCTGATTAAAGAAGCCTCTCAAAGACATGGCTTTTGATTAAGCGCCGCTATTCTTATATAGAGGTCTTATATTGGCAGCTTCGCGCAGAGTTATTTGCGTTAATTTTGATTCCGTGAGAATTTCATAATTATAAGAAATATCTGTCAAAAATTATGTATGAAATGCAGATTTTGTTTTACCAAACGTTTTGTGATTTAAGAAAATAGCGCGTTCAAACTAACTTAAGAATTATATAAAGATGGCTAGTTTCAGTCAGATTAGATAGTAAGTAATTAAATTAATGTATCTAGGAGTTAAACAAACGTACATGAAAGGAGGCGGAACAACAGAGGCTACAAAACCATCTGATGTCACGTTTGACAAAATTTGGAGGTATTATAATGATGGAGAGAGACTATTGCAGTGAAAGGGGGTCAGCCTATCGCCCACAAAAATGTTAATAAAACCTCTGTCCCTTAACTGATTTTACAGTATGCCCGGGAAGAGAAGCAGCTGGTACATTCTGTTTTTCTTTCGCTCCTTGTGTAGCATGGAAGTTAAGTAATCATCGTAAAAGCAGATAAACTTAAAAATAAAAGGTTCTTTGTCGTGTTATACTACAAAACTTTTGCTGCAAAATGCGGTGTAAAAATATTTTCAGAAACTTCACAACCCCCTGTATATAGACAGTCGATTTTGCAAAATTCTGTCAAAGGCGGAGGGTAATACGGTTTTAGCATTCAAAGTTTGAGCCAAGGTATTTTAAACTTTATACGGTGATAAGTAGACAGAGATTTTGGTTCGACTTTTGAGTAAATGATGTTACAGAAAACATGACGTTGAAAAGTGAGAATGCGAGAGAAAATATGGATGAAATTTCAAAACTTTGCAGTTTCAGCTTTAATATTGTGAAAATATAATACTTCAGTAACGAGCGAATAAATTTATTAACTTGGGTTGCAATAATAAATTAGAAAAAGAATGTTACTCAGGTTGTTGATATCATATTTCGTAGTTAAATGTTCAAATTGAATAAGTCCTTGCACGGTTCAATCCACCGACGTAAAGCTTAAACGCTCCAGGGTCAAAATAGTAGTTTATGAAACTGTCACATAATTAGGGGTATTATTCACGAGTGTGAGTTTAAAAAACGAGCGAAAGAAATGAATTTTTTTAATTTCATTTCGTTATACTATTTCAAAAAGTATGTCAATATAAATTCGTTCTGAGTTTTATATTTTGAATATTATGATATGAGAGTAGATAAATAGTTTTTTTATTTGTTTTTGCCACATTCTTGCTATTAACTGTACCTCCTCCGGAGCCTATTAACATCAGCATTATTTTTATTCATCGATTCTATTCTTTATCGTGTTCAACCTTTGTCTAGTACAAAATGTACAATTTAAATAAAACTCAAAGTGACACAGGGTAATGCCCACAGGTCTAAATAAATAGGATCATTTGTTAGATCTAAGTAATACAGATTTGTGGCAGTACAAATTAAAATTAAACCGACTTCTGACATATCTACTCAAATAATAAAATATCAAATGCTGAGTCACGAACGGTAGGCCCAAGTACTACTCATAGGACTAGGGGTTTTACCATAGATTCATAGTTAAGACATACATAGTATAAACAGATAAGCAGACAGTCATCCAAGTAAGTGGGTGTTGATAAAAACTCTTTATTGTTTTATAACAATTTCTTATCACGATTCATTCATTCACGATAGATATTGAATTTATCTTTATTTATTTAGAGGGAATATTGCTGAAAAGTTAAGTACCTACTTTTATTACATAATATTGTCAGAATATTGAGTGCTCTATTCTTATGGTCTATATTCTTTCAGCAATATTCCCTCTAAATAATTAAAGAGTTTTACTATGTCGACGACCGTTCGAGAAGCCGTCTATACCTACCTACCTATTCTGTGTTGATAGCACCGTCCATAACAGTGTAACCATTCTTTAACTTTCATACTCTTTATGTATGATCTCAAACTATCACGTCCTCGAATTTCGAAAGTGACCCACCAGTCACCCTGTACATGTTGTTTCGACCGTATATCTATTATCCTAAAACAAGGTCGTGGTTAATGATGGAAATAATTGAGAAATCTTATCCAACTGAGGCAGAAATTTACAGTCCTAGCTTGATTCAAACTTCAAAATCGTCCAAGAGTATTCATTAATAGTGCAATAACTGATAACATATAAAATGGACAACAGAACACTTTAAAAATCCAAAGTGTTCAGAGATGCTAAAGTTGTTAAATTTCAATGATTCCTTAAAAAACAGACAACTTACTTACACATACATACATAACTTCACGCCTATATCCCTAATGGGGTAGGCAGAACACCAGAGGCTATACAACCATCTGATGTCACGTTTGACAAATTTGGAGGTATTATTATCATGGAGAGAGGCTATTGCAGTGACAGGGGGTCAGTCTATCGCCCGCAAAAAAACGCCAATAAAACCTCCGTCCCTTAACTGACTTTTACAGTATGCCCGGGAAGAGAAGCAGCTGGTACATTCTACGTTTTTCTTTCGCTCCCAGTCCAGCATGAAAGGTCCAGCATGAAAGGACAGACAACTTATGAATTATAATCATCATATCTTACAAGTTTTACAAATTTTACACCCTATATACCCGTCGGACACTATGATTTACCGTAATACCTACCATACGGATGTACAGATAGACCTAATATTATGTATATGAAAAGCCGACTGCTTTCAATGTGATTTCCAAACGTTAGATAAGAGTTCGAACGGATAGCCCTGCATATTAATATACAGTGTAGATTTGAATACTTTGAATATCTTGCAATGGTCGTTTGGGTTCGCAAGGAGCCATTTCGGCGCCGTAAATACAAACAACCAGCTAACTTTGTGGTTAACGACCTAAGCCTATTAGTCACCAAAGTAAGGGTCCTATGTCCTCAGTGAACTAACTAAAATGGGTTGTGATGGCATTTGAAGCTAACCTGGTAGATTTTGGCATAGAAACATGTAAAGCTTCCATAACATAAAACGCGATTATAACCTACGCACATACATAATTTATACATAATTTCACACTACACTGGACCCAATTTTAATACAAATCTAAGGATACCAGCAGCGTCGAGGTAAATTTCCCGAATAAATAAACATTCAGGTGGGTGGAACGACGCGACGGCAAGCAAACAGCAAGGGAATATTTTAGCGGCCATGGCACATGTCTAACCAAATTAATTTCAAGCCTTGATTATGTATGTGACGGTATAATGTGTCTATGCGATTATGTTACTTTATTCATTATTGCGAAATCCATTTTACACATAACTGCGTGTGATATGAATAAAATTAATAAGGAAAACAATATTGTTTGTTTCAATTAATTTCAGAGCGGTGACGCACTGCAAAAACATCCCTCGTATTCACGATAGTGAAACCGCAAAGTAATTATTATTCGTTCAAATAGTGTTGGACGGAATCTGGACAGCATTCAAACGGACTATATGTCAATAAGCTCTCGCTCTAAAGGTCTGTTCTACCATATTCTGACATAATGAGTGAGTCCTGACTCCTGATATTTATAATACTAAGACTATTTGTTAGGCTAATGCTACTGTTACACATGCTCTAAAAAGCATGCTTAGGAGCAGTTTACATTTGCTAGCAATAAGCATGCAATTTTTAAGTATGCTTATACAGGGTTACTGGTTAGGTTAGGTAAGTCGACCTAGGTCCTTTAAGGGCGTATAGTACACGTCTTTTCTAACTTATTGCACTATGAAACGAAACCCCAAACCTAACCGTTTTCGAGATAAACGACTTTAATTTTTTTTTATAAAAATTGCCGATTTTTTACCATTAAATGTCATATTTTGAAATAGGTGCGCTTTTTCAACCAACTTCCAAAAAAGGAGGAGGTTCTCAATTCGTCTGAATATACCTATATTTTTTTGTGTCTTTGTTAACACGATATTTCAGACAATTATGGATCTTGTTTCATATGATAAGAGGATATTTCATAGTTGGTCCCATATAAGTTTCATCGAAATCGGTTGAGAATTTCATTGAAAATTTCAAACCTTTTAAAAAATTATGTATGATTCCCAAGAATGTTTACGCTGATGACATCCTCAACTCAGCCAAATTTTTGACGTGAAGTCGGTTTTTTAATGCTACTACTATTATTAATATTACTATTATAATTTATTTTTTACATGCAGATTAAAATGTTCTATGATCTTAGTAACCAAAATTTTACTTCCACCAGTTTATTATTGACTAACTTACTACATTAAACATTTTAATCAATGAGAGGTACTAGTAATGGCATTCTCAAAAAGCTTGCTATCAAAAGTTCTATAAGCACATACTAAACCGAAATTAAAACAATATTTTCGCAACCATAATCCGTATGTAGAGAGACTGAATCAAAAGCTATACAAATAAATAAAATCCCCCAGATAATCACACCAACTACATGGCCCCAAAGTAAGCATAGCTTGTGTTATAGGATACCATGTAGCAAACTAGGGGGGAGCCTAGAATATATATATATATAAATAAATAGATTAACACCCAGATACGGAACACTTTTTTTTTTCTTTTTCCGTGCGGGAATCGAACCCGCAACCACTGGCGTCTGAGGCAGACAGGTTTACCCGTCGCCAAAGTGGTCGTCATCAAATAAAAAATTAATTGTTGAGTCTCGTAAATTATGCAAAACCGCAGCTATCGCAATATCTGGGCTATTTTCGTATTCACGTTCAATGTTGTTTCCTTAATTAAAATTATAATTTTACATACAACATTAATATTAAATTCCTGGAATAATTTTAATCAAATATCCTCATCAAATTCATTTTAATTCTGCCACCAATCGCCACGTATCGATGTATAAAAGCTGCAGTAGTACGGCACGTGGTGAGAAACAGAGATAGAGTATGTTTTTGAACACGGTTTTGCGTCAGAGCATGCAGAGTAATGATAACTCATTAATAATATTTTTTGCAATCAACTATACATATATCTCGACGTTTATATAACATTCAAACTGATAATCTACAGATTGATATGATTCTCATAGCAAGCAAAGTTTCTTCTTAATGTATAAATTGTTCGCATTTATTTATTTATTTATGAAGTATATATACGCTGTCTCAGGTTAATATTAACAAAAAAGTGTATTAACTTTTTAAGTAAATAAAACCTTACTATGCCAAAATCTACTACGCAGCTTAAAATAAGCAAGAAAACGCGCAGAAATAGCTGCTATCAAGCATTTGATTAAATTATATTAGGTATATGCGTCTATACACATTCGTCTGACCCAACTCCCGAGTGCGTGACAAAATGCCATCAATAGGTATAATAGCGCGTGTCAAGGAACGGGAGTGCCCAAAAAGTTAATTGCCAAGATGGCAAAAGTCAGACTAGACTCGTCTGGTAGAAGCCATATTGCTCAAATAAAATGTATCGAGATAGAGTTGATAGCGTAGTTATAGCGGTAGCTCTTTAAGCTCTACGCGGCGCAGGCACGGAAACTCGTGTCACAGTTTTATACACGTCACCGACGGCCGTCAGGCGATGTTTATGTAGTTTTAAGCCCCTTTTGCTGCGGTTGACGAGTTAAGAAATCGGTAAGGTAACAAAATAAGAATGTTTTTTGGTCAACCTTTGATCTGGGAAAAAATCCTTAGGCTGCAAACTGGACGGCAGCGACAACGAGGACGACAGCGGCGCGGGCTGCGACGCGGGGTATCTGGGCTGTTCTCGACGCCAGCGAGCGCTCGAGCGTTTTGTCGCGGTTTCATACAAACTCAATACATTCTATTGTGTCGCGGAAATCGCTGCCGTCGTCCTGTTTGCAGCCTCAAAGAATCTACAGACAGGCTCATCGTTTCTATTACCGCCAGGCCTATAGGTACTATACCTACCTACTAAATATATTTATGATTTTTTTAAAGAAACGGGTATTTCAGTGTGTGGGTTGATATTTAATAGGTCGCCGATCGCATATTATGACGTTTTTTCAAACGACCTATATGGTCTTCCATTTAAGGCGATTTTAATAAAATGACTAATGTCGCCACCCGTACAGGGGAACTTTTTTGTATGTCTGTCTACAGTCAAGGTTTGATATACGGTGAGCTCGCAGCGAAAGGGTTAAATAAAATACATAATACATTGGTTATAAAACCCAAAATCCTTTCGCAGGTGTTTCAAAAAATAAACGAAATTACTTAAAATATATCAACACTACAAAAATACTGTAATTATTAACACTTTAAATATTAGCTCGAAGGTAAAATTCGCAAGTAATTCACAAAATCATGCAACACGTGCCGCAAAGAGCGTTTACCCTAGAGAAGGAACTTTACTCGCTTTCGTTCTGTGCGCTGTTAAATATTCATTATTTATTGTACAGCACAACAAGGAAGAAACCTACCTTTGTTATATAAGGTTACTTTTCATTGAGAAACGTTTTTATGTGCCGTAACATTTAAAATATGATATCCCCCAAGGATAATAAAACAAACCCGAGTCCAAACGAGAATTGAGCACAGTTAGCGTTTTTACTCGTTTTTAATGTTCTTTCTGTAATCGCTCTTTGAAGATCCCTACCAGAGTCCGTCTATTGCGATGCTACGTATTTTCAATTCTTCTGTATGGCGTCGAAGCATTGACACTTACTGAAGCGATGTTGTAAGCGCGTACAGGCATTCGAAATGTGGTGTTACAGAAGAATTCTGAGAATCACGTGGACAGACAAGATTCGAAATGAGACGGTTCTTTGCATTATCGGCAAAGATTTGGAATTTTTTAATACGGTGAAGCGGCGCAAACTGCAATATCTGGGCCATATCATGAGAAAGGGGAAGTATGAACGAGGATGCTGCAGACCAGACAGACGCAAAACATTTTGGCTCAAAAACCTGCGTGAATGGCTCGGGATGAGCACTCGGAATCGCCTGATGATTGCTGACCTCCGATAGGAGATGGCACCTAAAGAAGAAGAAGCGTTTTAACTTATTTTTTTTTCTTTTTTCATAGTGAAAGATACCTAGTGAATCTATAAAACAACTGTAGAGCAAATGATGATTAAAGCATATCACTTATTTTAAAGCAGGTAACATAATCAAACAGTGCATACACATACCTACCTACATTCAAAAATTACAGCCAAGATTTTATTAACGTAGATAGATATTCATCGTTTATAATAAACTATTATTATCTAACGAGAAAGTGCCATAGACAGGAGCGGGACTATTATGGTTTAAGCCCAGAGACGCTTAAATCCCACAGGATATTAGAAAGATTTAAAGGCATATCTTAAATCCCTAACAATCATTAAAGGAAATTGGGTGTTACTTTGGTAACACTTTGTAGGGCGATACTACAGTAACCCCTAAATTTATTTATTACTAGCTGACCCGGCAAACGTTGTTTTGCCATATAAATAAAAAAAAAATAGATGTTGGCCGATTCTCATAGATACCGGATAAGCACAAAAATATTCATCAAAATCGGTCAAGCCGTTTCGGTGGAGTATGGCAACGAAAACTGTGACACGAGAATTTTATATATTAGATGACGCACAATTTATCATAGTTTTCAAATACCAATTAGCCTTTCTTGATAGATGCCTGATTGACTGGTTCCAAAGCCTCTTTTTAATAAAAAAAATAATAAAACCCTTTCAACCTGATTAAAACAACTATAATACAGCCCCGTAAGCTACAATAAGCTTATGTCACGGCGGAGCTAGATATTGAACCACACAGAGGCGGCGGAACATTTCGTATAGTTTTTAAAATCCCGCGCCTGTTGAGCTCTAGCATAAATATTCAGTAAGTATCGAAATACATGCGATCTCTATAATACTATTAAATCGAACCGTACCTTTGAAACAGGCAAAAGACAACCAAACAACCGTTGTTGGGCTAAAGGAAAACAAACAAAAAATTGCTTTACTTTATTGGATCAACCAGATAACAGAAGGGTAACAAATAATTGGAATTGCAGCCGGTCGGCGAGAGTTGACGAGATATAACCATATTGTGTAACATTTGATTTCGCTTTGCACGGAAAAAGCGAATAAATGCATTGGGAAAATGGAGGAATTTAGTCTTCAGGCAGGTAGCATACGATTGCATTCTATTTCATACTTTGCTTTATATTTTACATATAATATTAATACTATATAAAAAACGGATTTTGCGGAAATTAGCACTATTACCAACTGAGAAGACTAAAGTATGCGTGTGTCTATATGTCGATACTTCAGCGCAAATATCAGGTTTAAATTCGAGAAAGAAACACGAATTTTTGTGATAACAATTATTGGCGTTGACAATATTTTAATTGTAAAAAGGGATCCGATGTCGACAAAAACAATCTTACTAATATCATAAATGTGATTGTTTGGATGTATGGATGTTTGTTCCTCAATCACGGCAAAACGGCTCAACGGATTTTAATTAAATTTGGTATAGTAATAGAGTACAATCTGGAATAGCACATAGGCTACTTATTATCCCGAAATTCCCGCGGGCATCGAAATTGCGCGGGTAAGAAATAAAAAGAACACAGTTAATTTAAATTTAAGCGATTGTGAGTTACTTTACCTGAAATACGAATGTTTCGACGCTACAAACGCAGTGTAATGCTCACACTGAGACCAATTCGCCTTAAAAAGTCAAAACGAAATAAACACCAACATTTTATTATTCTCCACGCTACGAAACCCTCGTTTCTCATATTTATTTGTTTCCAGTTTTCTTGATCATTATATTTGAGGACGCTATTATAATACGATAAGCATAGAATTTCACAGAATAACACCATCGTTACTGTGACAGAAGCACCCTCTATAAACCCGTGTCGACTGTAAGTTTCCGTGCCGATGGAGACACGTGCGGTTAATTGAATTTCAAAACACTTCAAGATATAAAGCATTGTAGGCTTTATGCAATAGACTTAAGGGTGATTTTATGACAGGTATCGCTGTGTGCTTAGTCAACTTTTTCAGCAGGGATTATACAATAATAAACTTGTTTTTAACGAGCAATGAATAGTATTAGTTTTTGCTTTCAAGTGAATCTTCTAACTTATAGACGAAGATTCACCCTAAAAAGTGAACTTTTTAGATTGGAAATAACTTACTAACATAGTAAAGCATTTAATTCGGCTATTTAATTCGGATTGGAATGACCAACTATTTACACGAACAAGCATATTATGATATTCGTATACAAAACTACAAAAAATATCCCAGCCTTGCCAACCAATTAAAATGCCTACCATTAAAAAAGAAAACGACAAAAGCAAATCTTCTAGTCATCTGCAACTAAGAAACGTCTAGACAAGGAATCGAAACTAAAACGTGCGCATCACGGAGCAGGCAGTGTGCCAGCGAGACCAACACGCCTGCCAACTGTACGTTTCGACTACGAAGCTTCATTTCATTTCGCTCATAGCACCGCGATTTCACCATGATTTTGCAGCGGTCGAGGATATCACATATTTGAATGACTATAAGAGAAATATACATTGTACAGTCACGTGTCTATGTATACATTTAATTGGACTTTGTTGAACCGAATAAGTTGCTAAGTGTATACACGTGACTGTATATTAGGTTATATAGAGGTTTTATTGGCATTTTTGTGGGCGATAGGCTGACCCCCTGTCACTGCAATAGCCTCTCGCCATCATTATAATACCTCATTTGTCAAACGTGACATCAGATGGTCTTATAACCTCTGATGTTCTGCCTACCCCATAAGAGATACAGGCGTGAACAAGTTATTTATTTATTTATTTATTTTAGGAAGACCAACAGCCATTATAACAATAATATTATGTATGTATATTAGTATAGCCTTAGTTATGCCTAGTGAAGTTAATTATCATACCACTCAATTTGCAAAGATCGTGAGACGTGTACCGAGATTTATGAGCTGATAAATTGGACCAATCAAGAAGTATGTTTGAACAAGCTTCGGTCAAGAAATCCCTACTATCTTGTCCATATTATAAGCGTGTTACTTTTGCCCATGAGTATCAATCAATATCGTAAGATTGTTAGGGAAGATGGAGCATTTTTTTATTATACCAGTTTATATTTACTGCCATATTCTGGGTCGGTACTTTGATGAGTGGCCGTTATACTGCAACATAATCCCAATAACGGCGACCCAGTTTAGAAATTGAGGAATGAAAACATTCTACTGGGAAAACCCTCCAGATGTTTTCAAACGAACAATGTTGAAGGCACTCAGATAACAATGTATTTTAAACGTGTCAATGAATATATATTTTAAGTGCATACTTTGTAATTTAACAGACAATTATTTTAAAAGATCTAGTGCTGCCAATAATAAGGTCACAATTAAATAACCTAAACTTTTTTAAATTTTATTTGGTAGGCAACATACCTTTTTGACTTTGATCCCTTACGAATTTTATAATAGTCTTCCCTAAGAGTTAGATTAGGTTAGATTATCAAATGAAACAGTTTCTTTTAATTCGTCTAGTTATTGAGATGAATGCGTTCAAACTATAAAGCTTTATTACATTAATAAAGGAGAGACAACATTTGAGTTATTCTTAAATATTTACTGCCAGAAGCTCACAGAAACGTGCACAGAATGCAACGCTATTAAAGACGTAACTCATAGGTATCACAATGGAATGTGTCCCGAACGAAGCCGAACGGTTTCAATAAACACAAAACTTTGAGGACAATATAAATTCAAATTCAAAATTCAAAACGTTTATTTCTTGTAATACAAAAAAAAAACAGGGAAATAAAATAAAATTTAATTAAAATTAAGGTAAAATAAGACAATAAATGACGTTGGACTTTGAAACTCGGCATACCTATTAGCGCGGGTTGCCAAAATTTTAATTGTAATTAATGGTTGAATACGTAAATTTTGGTGATCAGTTTGGATATTAAGAGTTTTTAAAGGAATGTAAAAAATGATACTTTTTTGATATTATGACGAAAGTTTATGACGATTTATGATGAACATTTAAAATGTGTAATAATTAAACAATAAATAAAATTGATCGAAGCAACTGAAAATGAATGGCACTCGTAACAGCGTTAGTTTTGGCACTCTGTTAAATCTTTTTTGTACATATCATAATTTTAAACTTTCAATTGTATTATGCTTTCATAATTTTCACATCAACATCCAACCAACTTCAGTTCAATGGTGTCGTAAACTAGGTCGTGACATCACTGTTTGAAATATATTTTATCTCTGTTTCTCACATACACAATGATAAAGTAGGATAACCCATTGCGGTTTGAATGCTACACGGTTCGTTTGAGTTCACAATCGCTTGCGAGCTTTTGTCTAATTATTCACTACTTAATTAATAGACTTAATTTAATTAATAACCCTTACTGTGCTGGACTAACATTCTAATAATATGACCCCTATGTATAGCTCACGTTATAGGAGACTACATATCTTTACCTTAAAACCCCCCAATCCCTACCTAGTTCATGAAATTAATATCATATCCGAAACAGGGATTCTAAACAGTCTAAGACCCATCCAAACGCGATTCGCTTCATCATATCCGAAACAGGGCCAGTCGAAAATCTTTCTAATGGTCTAATTTTTTTCAAAACATTTAAACAGTCAAAAAAAGAACCAATTTTTTTTTTCAATTTTTAAGTTTCAAGTATTTTTTAAAGGTTTTAATGTGAGTTTTTGATATCTTTTTTAGTGTTATCTTATTGTCAACTTTTTTAACTGTCAAACAAAATTAATTTTTAAATCTGTAGACCTTTATATGTATAACCTTTACATCGTAAAATATTGCTAAATATATAAACTCATCCGAACTCAGTAAAGCAACAATTAAAATGGCCGCTGTTTCTAAACAGTAGGGGCAAAATGCCTTTTTATTGTGGTTTTGTCAATAAAATTTATCATACTACTTCGCCTTAACGGATCGGACACCGGTGACCAGACACACTGTAGAACAGTCAGTGAGGGTGTTCTTAATGAAACCAGAATGAGTTAGCATTAATTTGATAGTTTGTGTAGGTAGACGTTCGGAACTTCAACCCACGTTTTACGTGCAGGGGGCGATGATCTAGCAGTGGGATAGTATAGACAGAATCGGAACATAGAACCGTAAGTTCATTAGTAATCCGAAACAGACCACTAGCCACAATTGCTGATAGGTCCTTTGCGTGATACAATTTGCGCACAGTAGAGTAAAACGTTTTCTATGTTAGCGTCGTGCTTATTTTGTATTGTCGGCCGCTGACTGTGAGCGTTCGTTACGCAGTTTATACAGGGTGATTGGTGGGTCACTTTTGAAATTTAAGGACGTGATAGTTTGAGATCATACATGAAGAGAAAAAATATAATATAAAAATAATATTAATTATTTACTGAGTAAACTTAACGGAAAGTTAAAGAATTGATTACGCAACGCATGGTTACACTAGCGTTCGCAGCGATCCGCGTGCCAACTCACGTGCCGCAATTGACTCAGGCGTAAGTAAAATAAATGGCAACAAAACTTTATTTATCTACAGGAAATTCTAGTGAAACATTAAGTACCTACTTTTATTACATAATGATGACGAGAATCGAGTACAGAGTGCTCTCCTTAAGTATCTAAAATGTGTATCGAATATATTAACGCGATGAACCGCGTAACGCGCGCTCAGTCAGCGGTTGATGACATTTACGTTTGGTGTGAACAATCCCTAAGAGTTGAAAAATGAGCCATATATCGCGAAGCGATATACAATACACAAAGACTCGGATTCCTTTAGGAATATTTTAAGAACATACAAAGCAAAACTGATAACGCTGTAAAACATCGCATATGTACAGCGTACAGTGAGAGGTACCTACATCTCTTAATCAGACATTTACGCCACGAAGGCAATTCCTGAAAGATAAGTGCTACCTAATCACCATAATTAATCATTAGCTCATAAGTCAACGTTTTCGATGAAATTATAAATACTTTCGGAAAGACTTTAATAATTTATCTGATGAAATATGTTTTTTTTTTTTAATTAATTTTGAAAACTTGGAAAGTAAAATAAGATGTAGGTTTTCTGTTACAATGTATGTGATATTTTCATTAAGTAGGTATTCACGTTGATATTTATTTTCGTATTTACTTTAGTAAAATACATTTTCATCAGAGTAAGTGGCTCATAAAATTCCTATCTCAAGCAGGAACAGCCTCGCGAATATTACAAATTTTCGGTTCGCAGACATTTTAATATTCTCAGAGTGTTTGTTGAGAGGTCAATGACGTCTCGTGAAATTTCTCAGTAGATAACTGCTTGGCGAGATGTTATTTTAATTTTGTTAATAAATCCGTTTTGGGAAAGCTGCGGAATATTTTCTTGCTTTTGGATAGCTTTGTAAATTAAATTAATAAGCATTCCTTTTACAAGATACAAATTCTAGTTATTTAATTTAAAATTGTCGTGTTTACTCACAATGCTTGCACTTGGCAAATTATATTTCGGAGATAAGTTGACAAAGAAGAATTATTCGTATCGAATTGAGACCTCGAAAATTGGAAAATCTTTCGCTACGTCAATTCACGTACACTGTACGGGTGTTCAAAAGAATACTTTGGAGAAAAATATCCCTGATAGGGCTAGTCTTCGCCATTCAAAAGTAGTCGACTGGGGAGTCCGTTTAACACAGGAAGATAGTGGAACCCTGTATGGATGAGAGCTATGCATAATTCTAAATCCTTACACATTAAAAATACCAAGTAAACATACCGTTTTTTATTGGGACTTATAATTTTAATCATAAAAATCTAAACATTTAAAGGAAAGCGCGAATATCTGGACAGGTTTAAGGTCGCGCGCACGCGCTTTGAGAAGTTTTTAACTGTAATTGAAGGTTTTTTTACTACATAGAATTTATTTTCAAGTAAGTATTGATTTGAGGGACGGAGGTTTTATTGGCGTTTTTGCGGGCGATAGGCTGACACCCTATCACTGCAAATAGTCTCTCTCCATCATAATAATAAAAACCTTCATCCAAATTACTCAAACGTGACATCAGATGGTTTAATAGCCTCTGGTGTTCTGCCTACCCCATTAGGGATACAAGCGTGAAGTTATGTATGTATGTAACTAATTTGATAAATTGAATTCGAAGATCATGTAGCAACTAAACAAAAGAAAACGCCAAACAAACTCGCAAACTCGACGAGCCAAACTCGCAAGTATTGTCTGCTTCCAACGAGATACAAGTCTGACGTTGGATTGACTGCAATCCGAGTTGCTGTGTTTGACGACCACTTTGGCGATGGGGTAAACCAGTCTGCCTCAGACGCCGGTGGTTGCGGGTTCGATTCCCTCACGGAACAAGACAAAAAAATGTTCCGTGTCTGGGTGTTTATCTATTTATGTATTTATATTCTAGATTCCCCCTAGTTCGCTACATGGTATCCCATAACACAAGCTATGCTTACTTGCGGCGATGAAGTTGGTGTGTTTGTCTGGGGATTTTTATTTTTTAAATACTTGAGCATCCTTCATATGCACACAAGAGCATGTCACGAATATCTCTCTATTAAAACAGATCTCTATTTACATTCCATAATATGGTAAAAGCAACTGAGTTGACAGTGGTTTTTAAGTTATGAAACAGTTGTCGCTGTCGTTTTCAGGGGAAGAAGGGTTTTTTACTTTGAAAACAGATTTTAAAACAGAGTTCTTTAGAAAAGTGAATTGGAAATAAAAATGATATTTTTATTTTTTCGACGACCACTTTGGCGATGGGGTTAACCTGTCTGCCTCAGACACCAGTGGTTGCGGGTTCGATTCCCGAACGAAACAAGAAAAATAAAGGTTCCGTGGCTGGGTGTTTATTTATGTATTTATATTCTAGGTTCTCCCCTAGTTCGCTACATGGTAACACAAGTTATGCTTACTTTGGGGCCATGTAGTTGGTGTGATTGCCTAGGGATTTTATTTTATTTATTTATTTATTCTAAATCCTAAATATGTCGAAACATAGACTTCTTCACAATCAAAAGGTAGGTACTTTTATCCTAATCCTTTTTTATTGACTACTACGTCTATTAAAATAACAATTCTTTAATCATGTTTTAGATAGTATAGCAAAATTTTACTATTACAGAAAAGTTCTTAGACAATTAACTACTTTTTGCTCATGGCTTCACTAGCGTGAACATTGGATTGATGATAAAGTGTCACAGCGCTTGTTCGTTTTTGTGACTCAAGGCATGGCCACGCCGCGCCATACCGAAGAAAAATTTATCAGAAACGATTTATCTTGAAAGGAACATGTAGAAAAACTATTATAAATAAAATAACATAAGTTGTTCAAGATAACTCATCTTTGTTGCAACTAAAACCGTGGTTTTATTATTATGCACGAATAACAGAAAAATCAAGTCAAACAGGCTTTCAGTGAAAAAAAAAACATTCAGCTTGTGGCCTGTGGTATACGAAAATTCCACGCAAATCTTACTAAAATTATAAATGTTTGGATGTATGGATGTTTGTTCCTCAATCACGCAAAACGGTTCAACGGATTTTATGAAATTTGGCATGGTAATAGAGTACAATCTGGAATAGCACATAGGCTACTTTATATCCCGAAATTCCGGCGGGAAACGAAGTTGCGCGGGTAAAACCGCGCGCAACAGCTAGTGCAAAATAATTATAGACTGTAAAGTAATAGTATGTTCAGGCAGATAACTTAGTAATGCATCCACGGTGGTTACCATACCACTAAAATATTAAGTAAGACCTAATGTAAGTGGATGCCTAAGAGCCCATTCACACCAGGACGATTCGTGTTTTTTGAGGATGCGTCTTTTTTCATGATTCGTTTTTTTTTTTGACGGTGGCAATGCTTTTTAAATTCCTGTGTTCACACGCATCACGAATCGTGTAAAATAACGGACAAGAGCCCCTTCACACCAGGACGATTCGTGTTTTTTGAGGAATCGTCTTTTTTCATGATTCGTTTTTTTTTTGACGAAAGCATTAAATTCCCGTGTCGAATCGTGTAAAATGACGGACACGTCTTAAATCACGTATAGTCTTTTAAAACTCTCATTCGTGAAAAAACACGAATCGTGAATTTTTGTGACGAATCACGAAGGGGTAATGGCGTTTCTAAAATGTGTATCCTGTTTTCTCCAATGTAAATCCATATCCAATTTGAGGAGAATATAGTCAAAGGTATCTATGGACATTCTAAAATAATCGTAAAACTTTGAGTTATCTCTTCGTAAACCGTTCATTAAAGTATGGAAAGCTCCAAAAATTGGTTTTTGTCTTAAAATTGGATGCACCCAGTGTTTTCTTTTTATTCTTTTATTAGAACGACGATAATACCAATACAAGATTAAAATATCCAAATCCATCGTATTCGATAGTTCAGCCAAGACTGAACTCTGAATCACGAAACGAATGTGAACATCAATTCGGATATTTTGACGAATCGTGAAATAACACGATTCCGTATGCAATGTGAACGTGTATCCGTCATGACTTATCGTGTTTTTGGACGAATCGTCACTGACGGATCTGATGTGAACGGGCCCTAAGTTTGCATTTTACTGGACCATTCGTAAGTAGTATTCTGTGTAACTTTTCTGTTATTCTTGAAGTTTAGTCGTTTGATAAGATTTGTGATGTTCAAACAGTGGGTTAAATGTTTTTTTAGTGTTAAGTAACTGCATAGTACTTTCGAAATCAATTTAAACAGCTTCAGTGTTGCCAATAAGATATACCGTTGTTTAAATCAACAAAATTGTGTCTATGTTCACCAACGTATAGACACTGATTCTAGATAAAAATGTAATATACGTTATAATTACATACATACATACATAACGTCACGCCTGTATTCCTTATGGGGTAGGCAGAACACCAGATGTTACAAGACCATCTGATGTCACGTTTGACAAATTTGGAGGTATTATAAAGATGGAAAGAGACTTTTGTAGTGACAAGGGGTCAGCCTATCGCCCACAAAAACGCCTTTAAAACCTCTGTCCCTTAACTGATTTTTACAGTCCCTATGCCCGGGAAGAGAAGCAGCTGGCACATTCTACGTTTTTCTTTCGCTCCCAGTCCAGCATGGAAGCATTATTACTAATTTATTTTTTCAAAATTTCTAGTTCAAATTTATCACACATTATGCAAATAACTAAATGGGAGTAAAAATCACAAGTGGCACTGGTTTTTATACATGTCTATCAAATTCTCTTAATGAAGAAACTTACTTAACTAATACCAACAATAGCCAACGAATGCAGAGCATTAAAAAAAACCGACTTCGCGTCCAAAACTTTGGCTGAAGTATAAGGTCGTCGTAAACTCATAGGTACCTACATATTTTTTTTAATTTAAATTTTTTCATGAAGCACTCAATCGATTTTGATACAATTTATATGGGATCACCTCTAAAGTAACCTCTATCATATGAAACAAGAATACTTATTTAAAATCGATTTAAAATTGTCCGAAAAATCGTGAAACAAAGACAAAAAAACATACACACGAATTGCGCACCTCCTCCTTTTGGAAGTCGGTTGAAAACGAATTATGAAGCTCTCAGCGCATCGAACGGATTTTACTTTCGGTCTAATTAGCGAAGGCAAAAGGGTCAACTGTTTGTTCGCATCCTGTATTCGAGTTGCAACTGTAAATTGTACTGACTGCAGAACAAATACTTTTATTGGCAACTAGAATAGAAGCTGTGAAGTTACTCGTGATATTCGTTTTTTTATGCTACTGTCTAGTTTTCACAATTCTTTATTTATAAATGTAAATGTGAAAGTTTAGATGGATGGATGTATGGATGTTTGTTCCTCAATTACGGCTGAACGGCTCAACGGATTTGGATGAAATTTGGCATATTAATAGTGTACCGTCTAGAATAGCACATACGCTACTTTTTATCCCAATATTCCCGCGAGATTCGAAATTTCGCGGGTAAAACCGCTTGAAACAGCTAGTATTAATATAAAAAAAGAGATATTTTTGGCGTACCTATTTTATATTTTACTCGTCGTTTCGCTGTCTTTATCCGTGGTCACGATTCGAGTGTTTTAGGTATATGTTCCGGCAAATGAGCTCTAGATATTAAGTGATATCCTGGCACATGGACATAATTTATTAGTCAAAGTTAGGATTAAATTAACGCAGCTCTAGTTAATTCACTTGCAGATCCTTCTCTTTATCGCGCACACAATTATGTATACACGTAATTAAAGACGATAAAATCGGAAGGATCGTATTACAACTACTAAGACACCATAATACAGAAGAGACTTATTAGCGGTAAGGTCCGATCAAACACAAAAAAGTCTGTTTTGCGCGAAAATACTCCATCGAGAATTTTTCAAGCAAAATAGAGAGGTCGACGTCGGCAGAATTGCGAGGACGTACACGCAATGCAGAGATTGCGATGTATTATTTGATACTCAGTACCTTCAGAGAAATAAAAAATTAAAATGGAAGGCGCGGCACGATCCGCCAGAACTACACGCATTTTTTGTGCGCCGGTTTTTTGCGCGTCGTATGCGTTACTGCGTATAATTGGTTCTCCATGGGTTCTATTTTCAAAAAGTGCGCCATGAATAGTCTTATCGTCAACGCTGCACCTGAAGGTTTATTAAACTTTGTTACTATATGAATGGATGACTTCATATAAAATAATTAATTACGACTGTTGTTAAAGCGGGAAATGCACAAGCATCGTCGCACTCGCAGGTGGTTAATTAACAACGAGCCAAAAAAGTCAATTTACAAAAGTTAAAATGTTCCTTACATGGAGTCACAGCCGTGAATATTCACTTTAAAGCCAACGTGTACTTTTTACATACGCTGACATTACGAGTATAAAATACCAGGTTGGTGGTACAGTTATCGTAAAACGTCAACTTATGGGGGTATATTTAATACATTTTCATTTTGGATTAGCTATATTGGTACGAAGCACGAAGCCTGTGTAAGGTCGGCTTAGAATAATACTATTTTTTAGGAGAATTATTTTCACTAATATCGAAGAATCGTTTCATCAATTTTACATGATACTAGACGTGGCGTGCTGTTTTACCCACTTTCGATCCATTAGGAATTTCACGATGTGATCTATGTAGTCTATCACCTGTCTGTAGAGTGAAAACAGTGTATGTAAGAGCCAGCCTTAAACACATGGGTTTTCTCAACGCAAAGGACTTTGCGTTTGCATACACTGTCTGCCCTGATAGCAGGAGCAGTGGAAATATACTTTTTGTATTCTAAATTACTGTTAATTTCATCCCAAGTATCGTTTTTGAAGCGGACAATTTGCTACATGTTATTATCACAGCTAGAATTCCAGAATTCCAAAGGACCAAAATAATTGAATACAACTTGTGTGATAGCAATATTTATACAATAATGAAGACTACTAACCTTTATGTAACGCACTTTCACTTAAAACTTCTCAATTGGTAATTGGAATAACAGAATTATTCGAAAACCTTGTGTTTATTTGGGTAGATTTTGAATTGAGTAATGATTGATTGATTGATGAAGTGATGTAGGTACTAAATAACAAAAGAATCAGTGGACCAGACTGTATCGATATAAGTAGGAATGATATCAATATGTTAGTGTAATTGCTAAAACAAATAGTTAATAGTAATAATACATAGTTATGCAAATTAAAAACACTGACCATAAAGAATAATTGTTTTTTTTTTGCAAAATATTGATGTGATATCATGAAGTGAAAGACCTATAGTCGGTGCAATAAAAGGCGACTTATTTAACGAATGCAGAGAATTAAAAAACCGACTTCACGTCAAAACTTTGGCCGACTTATGTCATCCACGTAAACATTCTCCGAAATCATATCTACATATTGTTACAAAACTTTAAAATTTTCAATGAAGTACTCAACCGATTTCGATGAAATTTATATGGACCAACTATGAAGTGTCCTCTATCATACGAAACTTTCAACTTTAAAGAATTTTCTAAATTGATTCATAATTGTCCGAAATATCGTGTATCAAAGACACAAAAAAAAAACAGTCGGTTGAAAAATAGTAGTTCAACACTAATGATAGTTTTGTGATAACAGTGACATTGTAAGTGACTGTAAGCATCTATGATGTCGGCGAATTTGAAGAGTTTCGATTAAATACTTTTAAAATGTCTGTTTTGGATAGCAAATTGTCCATTTTATATAGAAACACGTAACCAACTCAATAAAATATATAAATAATTACTATTAACAATCTAGATTGCCTGGAGGCAGGGCGAATTTGAACAATGACATTTGCAAACAGGTGAGATTGAGCTCAAAAACCGATTAAATCACAAAAAGGCAACATTCGGTCAAGAATTATTTCCCCTGCAGACAACGCGCTCTACATAAAAAATAAATTACAATTTCCGATCAACTCTGCTAACAGTACAAAAGCAGCTGCTACGTATAATTTCATACACTGTACAACTGTTTTTGTTCATAGCAAGTTCTTAAAATGCCATTAAAAAAGTCTTCAGTAACCGTTGTGTGCTGTAAACGGCAGATGGTTTATGCACGATAGCGTCTGGACTGAATGTTCATGTCATAACTGAAAATTGACGCTTCAAGACAGGGGAGACAACGTATTTTAAAAATGTATTCACGGAACTTTTTTTACTTAAAATATTTTTAAGCAAAAACAGTTCAGTGGCTTGTTACTTAAAAAATATTATTTGAAATCTAATTATTTTGCAAAAGTAAGAATGTTAATTTGTGCTCGAATTTTGGCGAAAATTTACTGAATATTACTAAAATACTATTCTCAACATAGGTATCTTGTAGCCGTATAAATTACAATAAAAAAATAAGATTTACCTGCTATACCCAATGATACACCAGTTTTATTTCGTTACAAGTTTTAGAGAAAATATGAGCATACTAGATGATAAACAAACCATCCATTTATCACGCGTGTCACAAACAAATTGACAGAATATTTCAGCGGAACCGGCTCCCGTCTGAGTTATTATTATACTAGCTGATACGCGGGGTTTTACCCGCGCCATTTCAAATCCCGCGGAAATATCGATATAAAAAGTAGCCTATTCGTTATTCCAGACTGTAAACTATCACTATGTCAAATTTCATTCAAATCCATTAAGCCGTTTTGCCGTGAAAGAGGAACAAACATCCAGACATGCATACATCCATCCGTCCAAACTTTCACATTTATAAAATACAAAACTTTTTTATAAATGTGAAAGTTTGCTTTTATTCGATAGATGTCGCTGTACGTCGATTAAAACGCGCAAGAACAGTAATAAATGACTTTTTTTATTCATCCTCACTTTCACAATTTACAGTATAATATTAGTAGAATATGTAAAGCTTTTTCAACTCTATCTTTGCAGCGTTTTGAATAAACGAAAACGCTTGAAAATAAAGCGGGCCGGAAGGGCCGGTTATAAATAACAAAATGTTTTATCTTCTTTTTTAATTCATGTTCAGCTCTGGTTAGCCTGGCAATGCGTGATATATTTGGGCGGCGACAAACGTACGATAATTTTAGACAGTTTAGCCGAACTATTTGGGTACATTAATTTTGCACGCGTCGTTCGTATTAAATAGGAATAAGTTAATTTCAATAAGTTATATCTTAAGCTCAAACTTCCTCGCATAGTTTGTGATCTCGTTGAAATTTTTAATGAAATACAAAGCAAAAAACAACTATTTTTTTTTCAATTCGGACAGCCTTATTCTTCTTGAGATAAACAAGTTCGATAAAAACAAACTTCACATACAAAACGTATGGTCTTGTTATTAGCTTTATTTTTAAAACCATGAAATAGCTTAATCTGACATAATAATATGTCCTTTATATAACTATTAAGGATCACTGTCCCATTATTTTTGAGAAGCAGTTGCGACTCTTGGATGGACCTGCATTTCTACGAACCATTTTAATATAATAAGTTAAAGCCAAGATAGCAAGAACACTTTTGAATTTTATTCTTTGTTCACTACTTGACCTATGATCTAGCCTAATGACTTAGGTAGGAAACGAAGAAACTGGTCCTTCATATAACATAATCGTAACGCAACATTCCGATATTTCACGGAAGATTTTGTATTAAACTTCGATCTAACAAAGTCATATCAAAAAGACGAGTGTATTCAACCAAAGACAAAAGCAGTTTTTTTCTCACTTAAATCACATACCTAGCCTTGTAATGATAGTATACAATTCCTAAAGAAACCAAGTGTAACAAACTATACTTGAAGGACTTAAAGTTACTTCAAAACGACATTGATTATGCTAAACGATAACAATCTAATACGACTATAAAATAATATTTGCAAACTATGGTTCACTCGATTATAAGCCTTAACATTCATAAAATAAGCAACGCTGGTACGCAGTACTATTTTTGTTTCAAAACTATTTGACCGTGCTCGTTGGAGTGGTATAAAGAGATTTAGAAGTGATTTTGTTGAAGTTAGTAACTCTACTTAAATAAATAAAAATTACTAGAATTCTTATTGTTTAGGTTTGAATATTCGTATTTTTTTTTCGCATCGGTAACAATATTAAATAGTGTAGTTTTATAGTAATAGTGTAACCGACCACTTTGGCGACGGGGTTAACCTATCTGCCTCATACGCCAGTGGTTGCGGGTTCGATTCCCGCACGGAATAAGAAAAAAAAACCGTGTCTGGGTGTTTATCTATTTATGTATTTATATTCTAGGTTCCCCCCAGGTCGGTATCCCATAACACAAGCTATGCTTACTTTGGGGCAATGTAGTTAGTGTGATTGTCTGGGGATTTTTACCTAGCACTTATTGAATATTTTTTTATGCTTTAATTCTTACGGTAGAGTAGGTTCTCCCCGTGGCTTCAAGCTTCGTCCACGTAATTGCCAATCCCGTGGGTATATTTGAATGAAAATAATCCTTTGTATGATCCAGGATATACCCGTTGCAAAATATACATACACTTAATTCGTGAAGCGTTGGAATGTGAAAAGTAATAAAATTTTGACAATCTATCATCCTACGCCAATTTTCTCATTTATCGAGTAATGTTGTCAGTGTAACGACTTGAACGTAACGAAGTATTTTGTGTTGTATGTGCTCCGGTATATGTATATTTGAGAACGGTGGATGGCCTGAACAATCTGAGTGCTATGGCTGTTTGTTTAAGTTTATGACTGCTTTAGATGCTTCTAGTACTTATTTGACACACACTTGCCATACACTAAAAGCTTAAAGGTTTGTTCGATTGTTTATTTGAGCATACGAATCTCGCAAACTACCAGTAGGATTTTGTAAAATATGTGGGAATTTAGATAGCCCAGTTATCAATGATATAATATTAAGAAATTGTAACTGGATCAATGTTACGCGTGCAAAACAGTACAAGGCTCCTTGTATTACCTATTACACATATTATATCAGAGTTATTGGAAGTTGATTGAAGTTAAACTACCATCAAAAGTATAAGTAGCTTTATTTGAACGCGAACAACAATTTAATCAACTTTCAGAGCTCGTTTGCAAATGGATATTTTTCCGCTGAAATACTTTCCATATTACGCTTTTAAACTCGGTACTTGGATACCTATTGGGTATCCGATACCAACAAGAACATCGTTATCTGACGTTGAGTACCATTGTTTGCAAAACAAGGGGACGGCGGCGGATTGCGACATACGCACGTTCTATTGCTCCATCCGACCTAATGGGAAGAATAATAGGATTCTTTCAAAATATTTCCAAAACTTTTTCGTACCATCACCGTGTCTACAACGTAATGTATTGGTATGGTTACTTAAAACAAATCGTTTGTCTATGGACACGGATTGTAATCCTATTAAAAAATAATAACCGTGTAATGTCGATATATGAATATAATTTAATCTTTCACGATCCATTTCATTAGAACTTGATTTTCCAATCGTCGGATAAAAGTTATCTGACATATAATGTATTACTCGACGATCTAAAGTTTTTTTTAATTATTGCATGACATGTTATTCTCCATGTCTAATAAAATTGAGACAATTTGAAGCTGTCGAGTAATTAATTAATTCATTAGATAACTTTTATCTGACCATTGAAAAATCAGACCTAAAAAAATACTTTTCACTGGATTTTAATACACTTTGCTTTGAAACTCTCATTTTAACTGTGAATTAATCTTATAACAAAAACAATACATTATTACTGTGTAGGTAGGCAGGAACCTCTAACCAGTTTCAAAGCTCTACGCTCCATGACGTCACAATATGATTGCCAACTCTAACATTGACTTTATGACACGAAATGGTCAAATATTCACTTACACTCATTGTTTTATAGCCGCCGACTTATTTAACAGTTACGTACGCGACATTGGCTCGTACTAATTACACGCGTAAATTATACAACATAAAAAATGGAAACGCTTTTGGTATTACGCCAAGATTTTCCCTACATTCCCACTTCGAATATTGGTTGTCAATTCTGGAGATTTATGCTAATAGTCTATCAATGTTTGATAAAATACTTTTGTGAAGCCAACACTGTTATGGTAACTTAGATTGTCAGAGATAGAGTTTATTGATAAATGTTTTTGTTATTTTTTATTTAAGGTTCCGATGTTATTTTTTATTTAAGCTTCCACGCTGGACTGGGAGCGAAAGAAAAACATAGAATGTGCCAGCTGCTTCTCTTCCCGGGCATACTGTAAAAGTCAGTTAAGGGACCGAGGGAGGCTTTTTTGTGGGCGATAGGCTGACCCCCTGTCACTGCAATAGTCTCTCTCCACTACTATAATGCCTCCAAATTTGTCAAACGTGACATCAGATGGTTTCATTACCTCTGGTGTTCTGCCTACCCCATACGGGATACAGGCGCGAAGTTATGTATGTATGTAATAATATTAAAGTAACCAAAATGAATACGATACTAGGTACTTACATCTATCCACGAGGCTCTTAACCTATTTACTATAATTTTACTTGTTACAATATTTACAAAGAGTAAATTACATTAGAAATGAGTAATTACAAATATACTAACAAGAATGCAACAAACAGGAAAACTTGCTCGGGTCGCACCACTGTTGGTACATTTAGATAGGTAGGTATCTTTATTTTCAAAGGTCAATAAAAGTCATAAAATATGGTGCAACAATAACGTATTTTTCCTATATGTAGCGAAAATTCCACTTCACATACAAAGCTGATTAAGTTATAATTAACTGGCCCACTGACTGCTATGTCAGCGTGATGAAATTCAATTTAGTTGTACTAATTAATATTCGCTTTGGTTACAATACAACGCATTACAAATTAATTAAAAAAAAATATACGACTACATAGTTTTAGTAGAATTTGTCAGCGAATTGATTTGATTATAATACATCTCTTTAATTTATTCAGGTCGAATGAAGCAGTTCGTGGAATTCAATTTTAATTTATAAAGAAAAACCCAATTGCACATAAATAGACTCAAAATAAAACTAACCGGATTCATCGCGTATAATTAAAATTTTACATTTTAACTCCACGTTTCGGTGTCTTTGCAGACCTCGTGGTCACGTAAACGAAACGTAGTGTTAAAATATAAAATTATGAATCGTGAAAACTTAAGACAATATTAAAAATATATTAAATTATGAAGTATGATTCTAATAGGCAAGGCGTTAGTGCGATCACAGGTCGTTGTCGATTCGTTTGTTGAGGAATGTTTGTAAAGAGTCGGTTGCAAGTTGTTAGCAACATTGTAATTTATTTATTTAACTTTTATTTAACAATAAAACATGTTTTTATTTTCACCTGTAGAGCGGCAGTGAGTAGATTTAGTTTTTAACCAAACCAACAGTGCGAGCACAGAACTTTGTCGACTCGTATGTTTAAGAATGTTTAATACTTAATAATTTAAAAATTAATAATAATAATAGGCGAATAAATTAATTAATTAATAAACATTAATGAAAGGCTAATAATAATAATAATAAAATTATTTTCTACAGTATGGAGACGGTTTGTAAGCAATAATATAAATGTATCCATTGCCACAAGGCCAGCCTTGTTAATTTTGAATATTTGTTAACATGTTGTACTCTTAAATAACTGTAAAATAAAAAAAATACAATGTTACTAAAAACTTGCAACCGACTCCGTACTATACGAACATTCGTGAACATACGAGTCGATAAAGTTTTGTGCTCGCACTGCACTGTAGCTTACAACTCGCAATCGACTCCACACTATACGAACATTCGAAAACATACGAATCGATAAAAATCTATGATCGCACTGCTACTTGTATGTTTTCTATTGGATCAATCGCTAAAAGTCTAAATATATTTTTTCACTTTTCCGATAACATCATTATCTGTACCTTCTTTCCTGAACTGGAAACGCAATTATGTAAGCTTTTACTGAAGATACACACGTAGCAGATAATTTTGTTATATATAAGTAATTAAATTTAAGAGCTCGTCAAGATATTTTCTGTTACCTTTAAACGTTGTTTGCAACAAAACAGACAGACTAGGCCCTTTACCTATTATTAAATTTAAAATTACAATTCATCAAAGATTCAACATCGATTATTAGACGGAAACATTACAGGCCAAAATTTTCTAAAACTATCACAGTTCCTTTATTTATGACCAAAACTAGCAAGCCCTTTTTAAGCTATTGTATAGCTTCTATCGCGGGCCTTGAGCGTGGGGACCGAATCCAGAAATTCCGTAACGAAAAATACCTAACACCCCCCACTCCGACCGGCACAGCGGTGATACTTTAATTTCATAACTTTACATGCGGGCTTTAATAAACAATCAGCGGCATCTACTAGGAACTTGTGGAACTTCATATTAGATCAAACATTACCGCATTAATAAAATAAATAAATAATTATAATTGCATAAGTTGATAAAAAATGCTATGCAATAGCTTTACCGCGGCAGTCTCCGAGTGCCACACGTCTGTTTTAACGGTAAAGTTAGAAAGCGGACGTAATAAAGGTCACGTAAACAAACACTGAAACATCAAAGTGTTACGTAGGTGCGGAAACCTCGGTTTGGTTAGGCAACTCGCACTTGACCGGTTTCTTAAACCCCATTTAGTTTAATAGCTAACTTACTCATAAAAAATCAAAAATAGAACTTGCGTCCAAATGTTAGCCCTGAAATAACGCGTTCGATGTTACTTCGTAATAAAGTATGTGTTTGACTTGATGTGATATTTGAAATTGAATAAAACCGGAAAAAATCAATTAACGACATGCATGACAAGTAAAACCACTCTGGTTTGATGACACATATACACTTATAAACAGCGAAATAACTTTATAAATGTAACTTTATTAGCAGGGTTTCCCAAAGTCCCACCGACGACGGGTTACGACGACCAAACGGATATTCGTGCCCTTATAATAATAATTAAGAATTTATGTTTATATATATTATGTAGAATTAAGTGAAAATTGTTACCAGTTCTGTGAATTAAATAAATTAAAAAAAAAATTGGAACCCTGTATCATTTCAATGAAACACAGGCTTGTTGTCAACAAGAGTAACTAATGTATTAGTGCTAATACACACCTTTTATTAGTCCCTGAGCACTATTAATGCTCTTTAAAACTACTCTATTCTGGCCGGTGCTGTGGTGTAAATGTAAATTAAGTATAGTAAACATTACACATGAGATCCTCCTCCTCAATTAGTTTCTTAGATTACAGTCGCGGCTGTAATTTTTTTTTTTTTCTTTATTTAAAGGCTATACATCATAAAGATTAAGTCAGCCTTACACTTTAAAAAATTACAATTAATTACAATTAACATCGAGATCTCTTAAATATAATGAGTGAATCAAGAAACTAAGCAACCTGTCACTGTTATCAATTTTGAAATTTGAACTTATTATATTATGTATAGTTGAAACTTGTTACAATGGGTATCTGCAATAAATTCTTGGCGTAATAACTGGTTTCTATCACATTCCATTACCCTGAAAGAATCCATAAAAGCCCGAAAGTATTCGGACATATCCAACGATAACGTGCGAGTACAAGCCGTTTAATAAATAATAGTTACATACATACATACATACATAACACGCCTGTATCCCTTATGGGGTAGGCAGAACACCAGAGGTTATAAAACCATCTGAAGTCACGTTTGATAAAGGTTCCGTTGCATTCCTGGCCGCAACCTGTGCCAAATTTTTGGATCGTGGAAATTATTCACAAATCAAACAAAAATACAACATTTAAAGTTGAATCAGTAATTTAGGTGTACAAACGAAAAAACAAAACGACGGTATTGCCATAAATCTCCACAGTTTTCCAAAATGGCCGGAAGTACTTACTGTATATACGTACTCAATCTATTAATAAAATGTGTTCCAAACTTATAGAGATTTGTCTTTTGTTCTTAAAAAATATATTATTACTTCGAAGCATACGAGTTTTAAAACTAAAAGTTAGAAAACGGTTAATGAGAGGTAATCTTGAAAGGTCAACATACTTAATGTACGGAAGTGACATTTCACCACCACTAATATCTCTCAAAAATACGCAATATTTTATGAATTCAGTTTGCTTTTCTAGTTTCTTTTTTATTGAAATCATATTTAACGTCCATGCAGAAATTAAAATTATAGGAATGTCAGAAAAATATGACTTCAAAATGGCGTCGTCAGTCACCTCTGGTCATTGTCGATTCAAGTAGTTTTTCTTAATGTACACGAAAAGTAACTAACAATTTAATTAACAGTTATTTTAAGTGTTTTCATAATGGTATTCCACAACTATTTACTTTGGCACAGGTGCTGGCCAGACGTCCATACTAAAATGAAACGTGTTATTTGGAGGCATTATAATGGTGGCTATTGCAGTGACAGCCCTATCGCCCACAAAAAAAAAACCCTCCAATAAAACCTCTGTCCCTTAACTGACTTTTACAGTATGCCCGGGAAGAGAAGCAGCTGGCACATTCTATGTTTTTCCTTTGCTCCCAGTCCAGCATGGAAGTATTAAGAATAGTTATGACTCACAAAACTTTTTTAAACATCCTGATTTAGAAAAAAAATACATTTAAAGTCTACAATAATACTCACGTTGCATATGAATATGCTGCTTGGGCATTTTGTAATCGGGCGGGTAGCATCTTTCGTAGAATTCGATGTCTTGAACCTCGTAGACTTCCGGCGTTGGAATTATCAGCCCGGTGCCAGATATAGCCCTCTGGAGATGGTGTTCCTGTTCAACAAAAGATACTATTTAGATTGGAAGAATATGGAGTTTATCTGGGAGTACAAAAATTCAGATTTATTCAAATTGACTATAAAATTATTTCATCAAGAACGTAAGATTAAATTTTATACCACTAAATAAAACAAAATTCGTTTATTCCTCAGTAGGACGGTACAGAAGGCAGCACATCAAGCGTTAGAAATCTGTCAATTGCTTTACTTGAAATTGAACTCTATGCCCTCGACATTAAGTTAAAATTGGTTGGGGAAATTTGACAGGTAATGCAACGCTTGATATTACGTCTTCTGTATATGTATAAGGTTCTTTAATGGTTCCTTATTCCTGTTTGATAGGTAAATAAAAGTAGGTGTGCTTAAGCCCGTGTGCTTTCATCTTCGACCTCATCGTCACTTACCATCAGGTGAGATTGAGGTCAAACGCGGGTTTAGTCACATATAAAAAAAAAAAAAAAAAAAAAAAAAAAGGTAGTAAAGTAGGTATATCATTTATTGTCTATGGAAGTTTTTAATATAATAACGCGTCCTAGACATACAATGTCCTTCAGAAGTAATCATACAGTCTAAAACACTTCCAAAAACATCTAGACGAAATTTAAAAAATAAGTACACACTCATTTTACCTGCAGAAGTATGCACTAAAAAGCATCTATAGCCACATACGGAAGGACCTGTGGGACTATGAAACTCTTCAATCGATATTTGTACCGAAATGTCGCAGAAGGCGAGCTATAAAGACGACTTTTTATATTTTATATCCCTATTTATATTTTGGTTCATAAGTTAATAATATTGATACATTGTCATGAATATCGCTTATAGATTTGGTTGACATAAGGCTGGCATATAAATAGCTTTCATTATAAACCAATTATTAAAAATCGAACCAAGGCCAGTTATTAATCATATTTCATTCCGACCTAATGTATTTTTAATCAATACAATTTTTTATAGATTTAGGGCTTTTGGTAAATATAATGCCCCAAAAAAAGCCCGGTGGCGGTGGCAAGGGTGCCAAGCAAGAACTAGAATAATTCTACGTGTAGCGCAGGGACCTATCGGGATGGTTATAATTCCATTTGAACCAAACATATCGAAACAAAAGAAAAAGTAGTGCCCCCAATAAAGGAAAATTCGTGCACTCTCAATATCTCCCAAATAATCGATCGCTTGACCCCATTACTTGAAAATCCAATACATCATTTAGGTAATTTCAATATTCACTGCGTCATAGACTAAGGCAGCAACACTGCTTATTTGTCATTTGAATAATTTTAAAAGGAATAACCGGACAGATTAAAGCATGCCCTAGAGCGTTTTACCGTGATTTTCCATTCAACAAAATCTATTACACATTTTTTAATAACTCCTTATCAGTACCAACACTCCATACAAATAATATCATATGATTCAGTCGGTAGGTTATAAATTTTTCCTAGCAACTCTAATGACGTATCAGTGTAAATAATGGCTGACGAAATATTATAGAAGCAGATATCTCCTTGAAAGCTCGAGCGTACGTTTTAGTGTATCAGAACACTTCATGTTTTTTCTAGAGCATTTTTTATAAGGTAGAACAAATCTTGCAATAAGAAAAAAATCTATACTAATACTAATATATAAAGCTGAAGCGTTTGTTTTTTTGTTTGTTTGACCGCGCTAATCTCAGAAACTACAAGTGGGCTTTGAAAAATTCTTTTTTCATTTGATAGCCCAACTCTTGAGGAAGGTTATAGGCTATATTTTATCCCGAAATTCCCACGGGATCAAAAGTTACGCGGGTAAAACCACGCGCGGTGGCTAGTAAATAATATATATAATCTAACGCCCTTATGCAGGAAGTCGGCTTGATATCAATGCGGACGCGTAATAAGCGTTGAAAAGTGATTCATATGAGAATGTAGGTACAGTCGGCAAGTGCAAATGCAACTACATTTTTATCCATTTTTGTACGGTGTAATGATAAGAGTACGAAGCAATGATTTTATTTGATGATTTTAATGTAACGACGTGCCTTTTTTTCCTTCAGTAGATACCTAAATCATTCACAGAAATATAATTGTAAGCAAACATAAAAGTAACTCATGGGGAAACCCTTAGTTTATAGATTTTTTGAACTTCTGTTTGAAATCGTTTTAGACACGTAATATTTACGGGCTGCGTAACATGTAAACTTTGTAACGTAAGTTTTGGTATAGTTTAAACAAACAAATATGCTTTTTTGAATCGGACGTCTTTAGATCGGTATTTGAACGTAAATATTTTTCTGGTTTAGTCAATTTACACAAGACATTAAGGACTTCAAAAATTCGTCTCAAAATTAAAAAAAAAACTTAGTCATGCACGAAACTGATGAGTTCAAATAGTTGCAGAACTTAGATTTAGTTAAGTTTATGTTAGGTTCACATTCAAGACTTCTACAAAATAGTAGGATTTGGTTTGCTCATTGCAGATGGAATAGATGTGGCTGATAAATAACTATTTGGAGAGTGGCGTACCAACGGTATCTCCAAAAAACTAAATGTAACCTTCCCGTCCAGTTCAATATGTTTAAGGTTTTGATGTTTCATATTGTTTTCATTGATCTTTATTTAAATTGTATAGAATTAAGTTTAAATTCCAAAGTATCAGTTTTGATAATATTACTATACATTTCAAATTCCCAAAATGTTATCAAACATAAAACGTCCCGGCTTTTTATGCACATAAAAGAGACACCAAATAAAAGTTCTGACAGAATGCTGAAATCTGAAGTATAAATTTAAAGTTAGATATAGATAGACAGCATGCATATAAAACAAAGTAAATGATGAAACAATAAAATAATGCGCACTTTGTATCTCACACGTTTTCAAGTCTACATTGTAGACACCTACTTTTATGCAATATGTGGGTATGTACCAAAAATAGAATACGTACTACAGACGGAGCAAAAGCGTAAGAGAACCAGTATCTTCGGTACACAACATAAAATTGCGATCCCGCCTCCATAACGTTACAATGTTGGTGAATGAACACGTTGTAATAATAAAACTTGGCAAGTGCTACCGAATACCTGGGATGGCAACTGAGGTGTTAGTAAAGAAAGAATAACTGGGGAAAACACTACCTTATTAAATTTAAAGAGAACAATGCACTTCTCTACCCATTTCTTAAAAAAAAAGAACTTTAAAATAACATTACGTTACATGCTTGTTTGAAACTTAACGTAATTATTAAAGAAAAAATATTTTTTATGCTATGCGTTAAGCTATATCCTAGGTGTTTCATTTCTCAAAACAGTAAAAGACAACAGCTTATCGAAAAAAGGTCTATACTCAATATCGGTTACTGTTAGGAGCAGCTATCAAAAAGAACTGTGGCCCCTATATTGAAAAAAAATGTAACGTAATTTCTACAAAACGATGTTCGATTAAAAAGCGATTCTACTGCCAATACGAGTTACGTATCTTAAACGTCGATATTACTTTAAAGCACAATACATTAAGCGTTGTTTCATAAGGGCAATAAAAAAAGATAACTGCCGTGGGCAGCTGAGCAGTTATTTAATAAATGGCTAAAGAAGAGTCGTAGAATTTTGTCTTGCTCTTGTACAGTCAACGACAAATCACAGTACCATTAAAACAAGATTTTAACTCTTACATCGATAAAGTCCAAGCTATTGCAATGAGAGGTTTTCTGACAGCTCATTAAAAAAACAAAACTGTACAAAATTGGTACAAAAGGCTTCGATAGATGGCGCTTTACAAAAGGCGAAGGCGAAGAATTTATTCCACACTGCGTTTTTAAAAGTAAAATAAATTAATTGACCGTAGATGGCAGATACCACTTACCTACATTATAGTATACAGACTTAACGCCTTCGGCTTTTAAAAGTGCCATCATCTATAGATGTTTTTTAAACTAATTTTTATGAGTTGTCAGAAAACTCTCCATTCACTTGTAATTTTCCATCGATCGGTTGTACATACCTCGGCAGGCATTTTTTCAGATCAGATCAGATCTAGTATGACTCCTTCTCGTATTACATCTCACTTTAACCGAGCATTCGATCCCTAGAGGCACTGCTGAGAGCGATAAAACAAAAAGACAAAACACGGGTAGACGTGTTGGATTACTTTGTTCGCAATAGTATCTGTACGAGAAATTTAACACGTCTTTCCTTTTAGGGTTTCTTTAAGTTTCTTGTAAAAAATAAATGTTTGGAGTAACATTTTTGTTTATATAAATTCATAGTACAATAATTTTGTTGTAGTACGGTTAATGTTAAACAAAAGTTTCAAGGTCAAAGGTTTCAAGGATGCTCTTATCCCTTAGTCAACTAACAGCACCGATAAATTTATGAGGAAGTGATATTCCCAAGGGGAGACACATAGATACTTAGTCGATAGAATATTTTTATTTAGAACAAGATTTATGTGACTTAGCTGCTACCCGCAACTTCGTTTGCTTGGTTATGGTTAAGCGATTTATGTTTTTCATACAAACTTTTATCCCCTGTAGGAGTTGAAACTTTAAAAAGTACCCTAGGTTATCAACTATACTTGTGCCAACGTTCATTTAAACGGTTAAGCTGTTTAAATTCTTCATTTATCCCTATAGTAATATCTAATAGGTATATAAAATTCTCGTGTCACAGTTTTCGTTGCCATACTCCTCCGAAACGGCTTGACCGATTTTGATGAAATTTTTTGTGCTTATCCGGTATCTTTGAGAATCGGCCAACATCATTTTTTTTTTTTATTTATGTGGCAAAACTACCTTTGCCGGGTCAGCTAGTAATAATATAATATAGTAATATAATAAACCGAAAAATGCATAAAATATTTATAAATACTATGCCTTACATCAAAGCGTTTTTTTTAGTTTATCGTAAGTATAGAATATTGTTCACAAGTTTATACGTAGTATCTTTAAAAAATGATTTCATCCGCCATAAGGTTTGCGATGATTACTATAGCAGGGCGAATAGCAGTTAAATTTTATTTTGCCTTTGGGCTACCGCATGTGGGTAAATGTACATGGCGACTCATTGGGGTGGACCCCACGTTTCAGCAAAATCCGGGGATTTAAGGGTCCACCCTAATGGCTAGACCCGTCATACAAAGTCCGCCGCTGTTTTCATTACACTGGCGATGACGTGTTATAGCCAAATTATTAATTACAAAAGGAATTAACGAAATGGAGTTTGTTTGAACATTCTAATCTGTCAGTCGCTTCTGAGATAGACTATATTTAATCACGAAATCTCCCACGGTAACAAAAGTTACGCGGGTGCAACGGACGCTATCTTTAATAAAAATAAAAGAAATACATAAAGCTGAAATTCTATATTAAGAAAAAAAGGGTATAAATTAGCTGTGATAAGTTGGTTTTGTTAGCAGTTTAATATGACAAACACTTCCGAAGACTCCATAAACTTTTTAGAGTGCGAGCTTCCATGCGGAAGTTTCTCAGGCAATTTGCCAACTACCTCTACAGGCAATTCAATAAGTGGGAGATGACGCGAAATTAAAAAGCATTTGATAAATAACATAGGAATAGTACCTATAAAAATAAAACAGTAGTTGCTAGGTTGAATCTGACAGTTTTACAAACTAGACCACATTTTCTATAATAATACACTTATGAGATTCAAATAAAAGATAATTGCGTAGAATGCTCGAGAAAGAGCGAGATAACAATATCTCGTTAACGATGTGTTAACTACAGTTATAATGAGAATTTGAATTATGAATACAAAACACATGGTGTAACGCCAAAAACCTGATCGAAGTCGATCGACCGTCGATCGATGTGTGTGGTAGGGTAGCACCCTTAGGTACGCTGATTTGAATTAACTTATTTCTTTAAACTGTCATCGCTAACTTACAAACGTAAAGGTTTTTCAACAATTGTGTAAAACAGGCTGCGTTATATTCGCAGATTCGAGCAAGTACCTACAACTAATTACTGATGTTTCAGTACCTACCTAGACTAGAAATTTTGAAGATATCAAGCAACAGAAACAAAAACAATTAATGGAATTAGCTACAAGATGGGACTGGAAATAGGTTAACATTGTTAGATGTTTGAAAAGATTGATGAACGTGGAGGAAGCGAAAGAGGTATGTCTGGATCGTAGCAATTGGTGTTCTCTTGTCTCTGCCTACCCCAAAGGGAGACAGGTGTTAGGTTATGTATGTTAGATGCTCCTTTCTAATCCCGCTACACGCTGCATGTACGAGCACAATCGTCCAACGCGGGTTACTATTTTAAAAAGTTTCAGATATTAAGAAAAAAATGTCTGTTTAACAGAAAAAAAATCTTCTATTAAACAAACACTTAAACAGAAATTCAAATTTAAAAAAGGATTAAGTACCTACTCTAGGAGTTCCAGTTTAATGCAAAGAATTGTAAAATCTGATAAAAACTGTAGCCCTCGAGGTAAAAGGCTGTACCCCTCTTATTTGCTCAAACTGCAAAGTGAGATAGCAGAAACGGCCAAAGTAGTCTTACTTCAGCTATCTTTACAAACGTCGCCTGGTGTGCAATCTATCTTGCTTTGCGGCATAATACACCAGGGGAGAGAAAAGAATGGGATCTTACGGTAAACCATTACTTTGTCGCTTAGAAAGCGTTGAAAATTAAATACGAAAGAATATTCCTTTTGAACGAGTAACTCTGTTATGAATAAAAATGTAAGTGTTTTATGAAATCCAATGAAGACGTCATAATACCTATAAACTTACTGTTTACTACGGCTTTTCCCTATCTGAATGTAGAATTTCTTAACCCAACACGAAGTGTTAAGTAACTAAAAACATTCACGCATCCATCCTGCCAAATATTTGCGTTTATAATGTTTGCAGAATATGATATAAAGATTAAATTACAATTTAGAAATATAAAACATATAAAATTCAGACTCAAAAGCTCAAAACTACGGCAACTAAAAACACGCGTGGGTATCCAAAAAGATGTTCACGAAAAAAAAACCTCTTTTCTGTTATTACGTAATTCGTCGGGCCGGGGTTAATGTACGGAGGCCCGGTTACAGCACGGCGATGTCGGTAACCAAACGAAAGATTATCACGGCCATTCCTCGCAAAATTTCCGACGATAAAAATACACGAGCCGACACAACGGTTCTTGTAGACAGCCATGTTACTGTACACTTTTATCGATATGTTTAAAAAGAACTGTATTTGTAAATAAAACGAGAGTGAAGCAATCATTTTGTCAAAAATGCATATAATTAATATTAGGTACGCCTTATAATCATGTTTTTAATACAGTGTGCACTCGTATTTAAGTTCTACACCAGTGGTGTATGAAGCATGTGATACTTTCATATTCTCAACCTCTAGGAGTTGAAAAGACCGTATAATAATTCATCTTAATTCAAATAACAAAAAAGCGTGTACAATAATTTACTGGCTTTGTTCGTAATTAGTTATCAAGTAAAATGTCAAAACACTATGACTTATCCACATTAATTCAACTCGTCCCAACTGATAGCGACGGACGTGAAACAGCAAAGTACCTAACTTACTAGCGAACCATAGCAACGATGTACCTTAACCGAAGCCTTCGCTAAATAAAATAAAGCCATAATATTTTACGTTATTGCTACATCCTTCAAGTAGTTATTAAAATTTCTCAAAAAATTTAAATTAAAGATACGAGAAACTCTTAACAGATAAGGGAACGTTTTATTAAGATAACAGAATAAGAGAACGTTGGCATAATAATGGTTCAGTCCCAAATTATATCATCTTTTCTTATAAGCATATTTATGGCCTGAGGACCTTTTAGAAACGTTAAGCCGGAATAAATAGCTATCTTCTCTCTTAAGATATCAAGGTGAAGTTATAACAATTTCATGTTTTAACCTATGTACTATAGCTGACAGTGCCATAGCTGTATTTGAAATTTAAGCTTAATTCTTCAAGCCATTCTAGCTTCAATGAGTAATAAACATTCATTCATCGCCAAACACATAATTAACAAATTACTTTATTAATAAATTTGTTAATTATGTGTTTCCTATTAATTTAGTTATCCGATATTTTATATAATATATATACATATCTATAATATTTTGAAATTTGAATGTGTGCGACCTTTGCTTATTTTTATTATTATTGTAAAAATACTGTTTTGATATTTTTTTTAATTCTTTGCCTTTTAATTTAATTTATGTTAATTTAGTCATTTTTATTTTTGTCAAAAGCATAAGTGTAATATTTTAACAGTTGCACTAGTTAAAGTGCATTTTTGCTGTCGTGACGACACTCGACGATGGTTGCAACGGAAGACCAGCGCTAGTTTGTTAACTAGCAATATGCTGAGTTGCGGCCTGTTTGTGGCATTTGTTATATTTTTCTTTCATTTTTTTCTACTAATTTGTGTTTCAATTTTAATTTAGGATTTTTATTTTATATTTATATTTTGTTCATAATTTTTGCTTCTGTCACAAATAAAACGTTTTTCATTTCATTTCACAAAATGTATTTATTTAATCAAAGGTAAGGTATATTTTACCGTCAGAAAGTGCCATAAACGCAACTTTGCAAGAGCTCCTATCCTGTGATGTGTGTCCCTTAGTCAGCTGTTACGACATCCATATTGAAAAATGGGGTTACTTTATTCGTAGGGGAAACTATCACTGGATCGATTTGGTTATTTTTCTTTAAGTTCGAACTAGGTTTTTATCACGGAAAAAATTGGAAAAGTTCAACCGTTGTCTTTAATTTCTAAGAAATACAAAAATGATCACAAGATTTTCATTAAAATTTAGACTAAGTTGGTTGGTAAGTTAGTCAAGTTAGTTGTTTAATAAAACTTAATATAGGATGGCTAGTAGAGGTCATGTCAGCGAATTCCGATATATTGTAAACCGTATATGTGAAACAGGAAACCCTCCTTGTAAACATCCCTCTGTTTTTGCAACTCGTCAACTCTAATGAATGCATAAATCAAGTGCACGCCTCGGTTAACCTTCCAAATTCTATTGTTGCATTTAGCAATAATAAGCTTGAGCTCACACGTTATAATATTCTTAATTTAAAATCTACGAATAATCTTATATAACCGACTGCGTGGTCAGTTTAACAGATTTATGTAGATAATCAGTTAGTTGTAGATTTAAGGTCGTTACCCTGTATGGTAGCGTAGGTACTTCTGCATCATGGAATAAAACGAAATAGGTAAATTACCCCAACCATCACAGTTGATGTGAACTTTAGATAATTTATGTTGATTACAGGTTATGGAACCAGAGTAAATACATTTAAGCTTGTGTGACATGTTAACAGAACTAGGATTACACCTTAACCTGGCAGGACTACCTCTAACACTGCAGGCAGATAAACGACCAATGCACAACAATCGAGGCTGTCAAATTATCAATTGAAAGTGGATATATTTTCATGGCTTACTTTGTTTTTTGTTTTTCCGCCAAGGAAAGGCTAGGCACCCACTAAAGCAAGTTCTAGTAGGAGAAGGATGAATCCTGTTGCGGACGAAAGGGAATGCTGCTAGCCCCAGTGGCTAACAGGTATAGAGTACCCAGACAGTGTGGGGCCCGGAAGAGCGGCCACTAGACTCCTCAGAACGCCTGAGTATACCCACTGAACATCCCCCTTCAATGATCCGCCTTGGTGTAGGCCCTTGATCATAATCGGAGCGACAGCCAATCGGTAGATAGAGGCTGCGCAGAAATATCGCTTACTAAACCAGCCTTTGACTTTAACCATTTATTTATTTATTTATTGTTAGTTATACGGACAGTGCCCAGTTACATAACTAACACAGTTAGTTTTACACAACAGAAAAAAAAAAGAAAACAAGAATAAAGAAAAATTAGTACAAAGGTGTCACACGTAAAACATTTAAACCATACCTGATGGTAGGTAAACGACGATGAGGTGGAAGATAAAAGCATGGGTTTGGGATGGACCTGGCCTTATACAGGGTGACTGGTGACAAATTTTAGATACTGAATAAAGGAGAGCACTCTGTACTCGATTCTGATCAAATTACATAAATCAAAATTGGTACTTAATTTCTCACTAGAATTCCCTACAAATAAAAAAAAAAAAAAAATACTAATATGTTACTATTTACTTTACATACAACTGAGCCGACTGCGGCACATGACCTGGCACGCGGATCGCTACCGACGCTAGCGTAACCATGCGTTGCGTAATCAATTCTTTAACTTTCGCTTAAGTTTACTCAGTAAATAATTAATATTTATTTTTTATTATTTTTTTTCTCTTCATGTATGACCTCAAACTATCACGTCCTCGAATTTCAAAAGTGACCCACCAGTCACCCTGTATAAAATCCTTACGACGACGACGTCTTAAATAGCAAATGGTATCTGTACACACATTCCATTATTAAATATAATAAATGTATCGTCATAGTGTATTCTATCATAATGATAACGATTTTTGCCCTAAAAACCTCATTTATTTGAGTAAACAGCCATAAGTTTATACAAATAATATGAGTTATACATTTTCTACGTCAAATTAATTTCAATGTATACAGAAATAGAAGCTATTCACGCGAAACAAGAAACATAACGTAAGTAAATACATTATGTATGTATAAATAACGAACGAGAATATTGATCGGAGTAAACCCGATGCCACATCAGACCTCATTCAACAGACAGGTACCTATGTTTGTTTTAACGTACACAGCATTTTCTTTTCAATACCATTTTAAATAGCAATTTATCTACAAAACTATACGTTTTTCGAAGTAGTTGATTTCTAACAGGAACTTTTCGCAAAACATACAAAGTCAAATTACAAAAATGGACGCATTCTTAGTAGAGCTTAGTTACTTACAATGCTTTTACTTTTCCAATTCCTTTCAGCAAGAGCAAATGCCACTCGCTTGAATCTATTCTCATTTGCAGTATTGTTTGAAAATAGTCCACGTATCGGTGAAAGCCAGTCGGGGAAGTGGAAGAAAGAAATATACATCTAATTTGTAAAGGTTTTGTGATTGTACAATAGCTTTTTGTTCTTTTCTGTATTTTAAGGTAAAAAAAAGTATGTATCTTACAATAATATCTGTACTAAGATTTAAAATTGCTACTTGGCTGCAGAGATGTGAGCTTCTACTTTAAATTTGAGGCCGTTTTATTCTGTGTGTAATGGTTTATCTTTTTGTATTTAAATAGATACACATACCTACCTACTATGATGCGAATTTAACTCGGATTAAACTATTTCTACACTTATCCAAGCCCTCTCAATTATAAGCCATAGTTAAACCGCCAGAGATTAAATTACTATGTACTGATGACTATTTTAATCATATTAGCTTTGACTTCACGCGTCTGACCTAACCTGGTAAATAAGAACACATCACGATAGTTTGAAATCACACAATGCTTCGCTGTTCTGAGGCTGCAAACTGGACGGAAGCGACAGCGGCCAACGATTTCCGAGACACTATAGAAAGTATTGAGTTGGTATGAAACGCGACAAATCGCTCGAGCGCCCGCTGGCGTCGAGAACGGCCCAGATTCCCCGCGTCGCTACCTGCGCCGCTGTCGCTCTCGCTGCCGTCCAGTTTGCAGCTTAAGGTTTTTTCCCAGATCAAAGATCAGATCAGACCAGATCAGATTCTTAACCATTAAAGATCGGCTCTAAATTAAAAACTTGTGAGAATTGCGGAACAAAATATCCCGATAAGGATTCTCTCATTGTGTACATGAGACTACAATGACAGCAGTACAGCGTCTTTTAGGGCTTTGGATAAAACATTATTAAATTAATTGAATAATATTTAAGACTGGCAGTTAACATAAGTGCAAACTTCAATCCATAAATATAGATAAATCAACAAGAAGCATAGAGCTAATAGCGGATCACCTTTTGATAAAAAGAACATCAAAAGATTCTGTAAACTTTTAAAGGTAACATTCCTTTTCAGCGCTATTTTACCGTCGCAAGCAAGTGCTACCACCAAACGTATATTTTAATACGGTCTATTAACGATGTTGGATATGTGCCAATTTTTACGGTCAGCAGACCTAGGAGTTTTATAAAAATTAAATATCAAACAAAATCTAAGTTTTGGCATGTGTACAAAATGATAACATAAAAATACAATTTAATTGATACCACCAAGACATGATTATGTAAGTAACGAAGTTCTGATTTCAGTGTAGGCACGGTGCAGATATCTACAGTAATTCAACTTCATACAAATGGACGTAACGCGAGCTATACCTACGCGGCTCGAACTCAGCATGCGCTCGGCATGCGGCCAGTCGCGAGTGTCTGCATGCCGAAACAATTGTTGATTGAGATTTACGTTAATATGCGGATTGTTTATACTTTAAAAATTAAAAATACATCTTTTAGTACGTCTCAGTCGAGGCGCAAGTATTTTTCGGTCGCTAATTTATAAGACCGATTTGGTATTCAAACGTAAAAATGGTTTTTTGACTCAAAACGTATTTTTGTTTAACACATCCTATTCAATTCACAAAATATTTTATTTATTTATATAAAAAAAGTATATTTGCAGTCACAAAACTAAATGGAAACACAAAGTAGGCAAATGTAATTTAAACGCTAAAGGCGGGCAGCCCTATCACATATGAACAGACCGCGGCGCTGTAGGCATTTATTTCAATTATGCGGCCGAGTTGAATAACTGTAGATATTTTTACTGTAGTGTAGGGTTAATCTATCGCTGTCATTTATTTAACGGCTTACCTACTGGCAATATGCTTAGTTAATGGGAGATTAAATTTGACTGACGCTTTCAGCAGTCCGGCTTTGAACTCCATCCAGTGCAATTAAAAGGTTAAATTAGACAGGGTTCAATTAGAATGTTCGTCATATTACGTGAGCTAGATTTTGCTCTTTGTAAGGGAAAAGTTAATTTGATTTTCACATATAAATCCAGCTAACAAGCCGCTCTTATCTGTGGGTAAGATAATAATAGCTTTTTGATCTAGAATAATCACAGCGTCTTTGCTTGAAATAAAATAATTGTTAAGGGGCTGTTAATTAAAATATACAGCTAGACAAAACAATCTTATAACAATGCCAGTAACAAAAAAACACCTTCATAAGTCTTTTAAACTAGACAGAGGTTAAGTAAATAAGATTTCTTTAAGTAAACGCTAGGTCTAATAAACTTAGTTATTAATATGAAGAAGATAATGCCTGCTATATGCTAGCTTATCAAATAGGTGAATAAAACTATAATGGTCAAGGTTAACTGAGAAATTATTTTAATACATCCTAATGACTTTTGAAATGATTTAAGCCGATATGATTCATTGAACAACGTAGGTGTAAACCCACAAGAAAACATCGCTGTTTATTACGCCTTTTGCCACTTATATGTTCCGACTCCGAATTCAAACAAGATTGTTTATTCAAGTGTAAACAGTGCTAATTATACGACTTTTAAAAGCCATATAACTGATATAGTATGAAATACAAAACATAAAAATTCGTGACATTCCATATTCTTCCGAACAATATTCTCAAAGAACTGAATGTAACTTAACTTAGCAATGCTTTTTACCATATAAATTATAACGAACCATATTGTAACTATGAGGAAGGTTTGACTATATTTAATTAAATATAGTTAGTCTAACATATCCCAAGAGATTTCATTTGTAATTAGACTGCTTTTAGTTTGCGGTTAATTAAGGTTGATTGTTTCAGCAGTGGGTAGCGACAGCAACGAATTAGAGGATAGAGAAAGCTGTTAATTTTCGTTGAATATGATGGTAAATATAACCCATCTTTTATAAGCTACAGCATTGCTATGTTTCGTAACATGCCCGTTTTGGGGATATTTTCTGACGCGCGGTTTCACCTGCGCAATTTCGATTCCCGCGGGAATTTCTGGTTAAAAAGTAGCTTGTGTGCTATTCCAGATTGTACTCTATGCCAAATAGCATTAAAATCCGTTGAGCCGTTTTGCCGTGATTGAGGAACAAACATCCATACATCCAAACATACACATTTATAATATTAGTAAGATTAAATACCAAAAAGAAACTGAAAAAAACATCTTTACTGCAGAAGTTTTTAAATTAAGTTCTTGAAAAAATATACATGTCATTCAGCATACTGTCTCTAGAATTAGGTACATAAATAGCGACGACAATGTAATGCAATGTAGTTGAAGTGTATTTCAATATTCAGGCAAATAGTCGTTCTAAAGATAGCTATATATAAAAATAGCATTATTTTTTAGATTGTGAAAAAAAACGCTCATCCACGATAAGTGATTGCAAGTAAGCTCGATCAGTATGTTGAATATTAAAATCTACTATTATTTTTCCGTCGAATATACGAATATGAAAAACGTTATAAAAACATGCGGTAGTTTTTTTTTACTAGTGTCAATAGTGTTAACAATCCTCGCGAAGTCAATTATCAGTTAAAATATGTCAAGTGACTGTAGACTCGGAACAATGGTGTGCTAAGTGAAGTAGGTGGCGCTTGGTTAAACGAATTTATCACTGGTGGACAAGACTTGCCAGAATATTGTGAGAGATATATTGAGAATTCTTTATATGTTAAGAATAGGACGTTTGTCTTCCATGACCTCCAATGATGACCTCTAATGCTAAGTGAACATGAAGACTAAGCTCGTACACGTCTATCCACGGGAAACCTACACACTCAACGCTCCAAAGTTCCAGGACTATACTGGTTAGGAAAAATAGATGCAGATTAGTGTAAAATACAAGTTTGGTCATCACTAAAAAGATATCCAAAACTAACTTTATTATATCTTTACTATCTTTTATTAGTCTGCACAGAAAACAAGTTTGTATGGGCAACGTGGGTTTTATATAAGTACGCATTTTAGGTAACTGGTATAATATACTCAAAAACAACATATTATGTTGTTTTTAGAGATGATTAAATAGGTTTTGCACAAACAAATACTATAAGTTTGATGCTTGGAGAAATATTTTTATAAATAAGTTTTTAACTGTTTATATTACTTAATGCTTTTTCGTTATAACTTTAAACTTAATTAAACAAGTAATGCCTACCTAAATCATGGAGAAATTACAAATGTATCGTACAGAGTGCGCACGTGTAATAAATTCTAGGAAAATATACAGTTTCCTAAGAAATAAACATATTATTGATTACATTTTAACGTGTTCTGATTTCATATAAATTAAATAGGTGAGCAAAACTTCGAGAAGTATTCTCGTTGAAAAGTTAAAAGCAGAAATGTCAGCTGCAATAGTTAATTTTAACTTTTCAAATCCAACAACTCTTGCCATCGGAACTTGCCGAGAGAAAACTTGGCAGATCACAAAAAATACAAACTTTTTTTTAAAGAAAATCTTAGACGTAGGCCGAAGTTCGAAAGATGTCGACTTATCGTGATTTTCCCAACGAATAGATAACTGACCTGTAAATTAAGCCCATACGTAAGGCAATATCAGAAAAAAGAGTACATGTTATTTTCCAAGCTCCGTACTAACATATGAGGAAAAATTTTGCCGCATTTCACCTATCTATTTTAGGGTGATAAGAGCAAGACATCCACACATCTCACAGTGTAACGTCTAGCTAGACAAAATGTATGAAATTTCTTCAAAATAATGATACCTCAAGCAAATTCCGAGTCTTAATGTTTCACCGTCCTTTGATGGTAAAATATTGGAGGTAAAGGTTGGAAATGTAATTTGCATTTGCTAATTAATTGCTTTTTTGGCAACCTTGCGATGGTAAAATAGCTCGCAAAATGAGTGGTTTCAATGATGGAGACTTCTGGTGCTATATGTACATGTAATACTTCCTTTTTTCCTCATAATATGAATTTGAATGTACAAAGTGCAAACAGAGCATCCTGTTCAATTCACGTGTTTCGGTCAAGATTTTTCCATATTCTTAATAAAGAATATTGTGCACATAAATACGTAAATACGTGCACATTTAAATAACATTCTCCAAAAAGTTCCCGCAACTATAACTAATGTGATTATTTTAGAACGTGTTATAACTATGACGAAAATAGAGATTCGTGAAGGATTGATAAAACACGACAGAAGTGAAAATGTACCGGTTATTTTAGAATATTTTTGTCAAAAATATCACGGCTTAATTGCCGTAATCGGACGAAACTTGGAGAGAGGGTGAGGTGAAGATTTCGGGTTTGTCTCAGAATTAATTACATGAAAATGAATGAAAGCTCCTTAAAATTTGTTTTGAATCAAACATATAGCTTGGTTTCAGGGACTTAAGGGTGATACACACCAATCGAGCGACGGTCGACTATTCCATTCTACCATCGATCAACGCCGTCGATCGATTGGTCAGCACCATTACGCCACAATTAGGAAATCAATTATTCACAATTTACATTAATTTACAGGAAGTAATAATTTCACGTATATGATATTATTAAATTGGACAAGCCTTTGTCACTATAGAGCTTAGTGTATAAACGTTATTAGATATGTACCTACAAGAAGTCGTCGAACTTCCCTTGTTCCGTTCATCCTCCTATTGTTCGATATAGCAAGTTAAACTCCGGGCACGTTCAAGACAACAATGGGAAGCTGTCCAAAATTAATTCACTACAAGGATGTATTTCGAGAGGGCACTTCAGTAAGGACTATTATCTACTTCAATTCACAAGTCATTAGAGTCCATCTGAATAACCAAACAACATCCTTTGGGATACCAGAGAACGAAGGCCGCGGCACTGCAATAGGTTTGTCAAAATAAGATTGTGATAATTTCATGAAATAGCAGTAGCTAATAAACTATACTAGAAATTATTTCCCTTCACTTCGGTACAGTCAGTCGACAAGCGTGCAAGTTGTACTATTTATAAACTTTCGTCTTTATTACTGTTAAAGTGTAGGTATCTTTGTCTGAACGAACGACACGCGATGGTTTTGCCAACAACCCTGCCGCCGCCTTTCTCTCACCTCTGTACAGTTTGTACGGTAAAATTAACGTCACGCATGTACCTCTAATGGGGTGGGCAGAACATCGGAGTCTATAAAATGTCTTATGTCACGTTTGACAAATTTGGAGGTATTATAATGATGGAAAGAGACTATTGCAGTGACAGCCTATCGCCCACAAAAACGCCAATTAAACCTCCGTCCCTTAACTGACTTTTATAGTATACATTCTATGTTTTTCTTTTGCTCCCTCCCAGTCCCAGTCCAGCAAAAGGAAAAATAGTATTTCCAATATTTGATTTTACATATGGCAGATAAATATGGTTATACATACTCAAGCTGGTTAAAATTACCAGTCTCTACTTTCCCTTACTCAGATCTTCCTCGACGTCATCTTTTCGTATACGATGTCTAGGTTCAAACTTTGTCAAAAAGCCAATTACGCTGTTATTTACATTTGATCAGTGGAATTAGTTCTAGCATATTTATGTGGCAGCTGACAGTAGACATGTGAAGTATAATAACTTGCGCACGTATAGATCAAGGCCTCCCGTGTCGATCGCAATGTGTAAATCCAATTCATTTAGGGTTTTCGAGTGAATCCTAAACATACAATAAAATAAAAATAAAATAAAACATCACACTAATAAAAGTATTTTAGTAGGTAAAAGATCTTTATATAACATAAGTGAAAGGAATACTGGGACGTATAAAATTTGTATATATTTTTTTAGAATTTATTGTTACACATACAACCACCAACTTTTCTTCCCTTTTTATCCTAAAGTAAGTTGCTTCTAGACAATTCCTACAAAACAAACACATTGCAGATAACTCGAACCGTTTACGTAACTTAGTATTTGAAAAAAGAGCGATTGTTTCTGCGAATCTGATGACGTCACTGCGTTGAATAGGATGAAACAACACACAAGGCTTCCGTTGATACTATTCGTATAAGTCGTATGTAGTGCGTGTATCCACTTATGGCTAATGAATGCAGAGATACTTAAGCTGAGGATATGGAAAGTCTTTAGCTCTTTAAATGATATACAAATTTTTCAAAAACTTTACTAAATTCCAATATGGAGTGCCTTTGCGGGCATCACAAGAACTACCATTTAATTTTAAAATGATGTCTGTTATGTAATACACAATAAATTAATTTGAATTTAAATCAAACTTTTCCACTCTGTACCTCTAAGGTTCTTAGGTTTACACAAAAATAAATTACACAGACCATTATATAAACAAGGCAGGTAGGAAGAACTCAATTCTGTCATGGCGGATTCGAATTATTAAAAGGGACCCCGGTTAGGGCGACGATGAGATGTAAAATTTAAACAGTGAGAAAAGATCTCATGTGTACTGAGATTTTGCCAATATATGCCAATGATAAAATATTTTTCATAGCGTCTTTCAGACTTAGGACGTAACAGCCCGTTCACACATGATCCGTTTTACTGGATACCTTTTTTGTATCGAAAATACGTATACTGAATACTGTGCCATATGTGAAGTCACTCATACAACTCCATGCGCCATCGATGAAAAGAAAAAAGTATCCGGTAAAACGTATCCAGTAAAACGGACCATGTATGAACGGGCTGTTCAGAAGCATTCGTATTTTGAGGTTACATTGGGCCGGATTTCATGTCGCTCATTAAAATCGAGAACAACTAAGTTCTTCAAACAACTTAGCGATGCCGCATACATTAATATGTTTGTGACTGTATATGTCCGTGGTATGTGTACCTGAACAGTGACCACGTAAGACCACTAAGCCTTTTTCTGTGGCTTATGTCTTCCTTACAGTTCGTGCGAAAAGCTAGGATCTATTTCGTTTAGACTCTGAAAGGGTATCTATTTCTAGCGGGCTATAAAAATATATTTAAAATAACCTAGGTAACCTCAACTGAATGAAAACAACCGTGTTAGTTACATGAGTTTTATTACTATGACTACAGGATAGATAATTATGTACTAAAAATTATGGATTTTATGCAAGGTTAAGTGAATAATCGTGACTTAGTAAACTTTTCCGCTGTAGAACACATATTAGAACCATTTACAAAAGTTATAAGAACAAATTCAAAATAATACTAAGGAAAATACCTATCCATAATTTTGCGATAAACTTTAATATTATGTTTACAAAAGTGTTTCAAGCTAGTAATAAAGTGATAGTCACCTTACACCGCGGCTATAGTAATCTGCGAAGCGACCACGTCAACGAACACGTGACCGGCTGAGTCACCGCGATCATTCAGCTCCAATCTTTGTCAGCTGTTCCATTGGCCTATCACGAAGTGCCGTGCGAACTACATTATGTTGAGGTTATTATTTAGTTGTCTGTTCCTTGCATTGTTTAAGAACGATGCATGGTCGGATAGACACTGTGTGGAATCGGTCTAGTTTTCCATAGTTGACTTGGAAATAAAGAGTTTAAAGTTACGATTTAAAATATTGTCTTTGAGTTATTTCTGTTTTTATCTTCCGCCAATAAAGTACTGTTTTTGTTGTTTTATTTTATGTTTTTATTATTAACATGTAAACGCAAATAGTAATGGTTTTTCATAGGAAATACATTATTACCCTGTATCACTTGATTATATTGCAAGTTCAGAGTCTGGTGCATTGATTGACATTGAGAAGGTTTTAGAGATCCATACCCGAATCGTGTCCACTAAGCCCTAAGCATTGACGTCGAATCTAAATTTAGAAAATACACCTTATCCTTGTAACTCGTTTGTCAATTTGTCTTGTGTTTAATTTATTATTTGCTAAATAAAGTCGAGGGGCTCCTAAAAACCGGTTGTTTTGTTATCACCACAACTAGTCAGTACAAGAATAATAATAAACTGAAAAGTTTACTTGCTGCGAGTAAAGTGCAAAGTTCCATATTTAACGCCTGTGAGCGACTCTGATTAAATCTAAGAAAACTTCGTGATGCGAGTTTACTACGTATTATGAAAAGAAATCTCCGCATGTCCGTCTATGTAAATCCAAAAACTGCTAAATATATTTTTACCACGAATTAAATAATGAGGAAAGTTTAGGTGTATAATTCACTAAGGGGTTGTGTTAAATAGCTGAAATCGAAGCCGGGGCGATCGTCAGTTGTCAAAATAGATAAAATTTAAACAACAAACTAGATTCTCCTGAAGATTCTCTGTACGATGCGTTAATTAATGTGATTTCAATGAAAGTTTCAGTTAATTTCAGTCTCTTCGAAAGCTGCGCTCTCAAACCGCGTAATAAAAGTATATTTTACTTAACTGTTACATATTTCGTAAAATTCGCTGCGTATTATTTCCGATATTGCGCAGTTTCAGTTATCAAATACCGGATTCGCAACTCCGACGACATTCCCCAGAATCGTCGCGATATCAAAGGAGGTAAAATCAAATATTAATGTTGTGAAATTACACATTTGTCGCTCGCAATTTTTTGTTTATTTTCCGCTTCCATTATTTACAATTGAATGTAAATTATATATTTTTTTTTAATGAAATGCTAGATGGTAAATTGTACATCGACGTCGTTTTTAAAAACAGGGGTGATGAACCTACTGCAAAAAAGATAAAGTCTTGGATTTTTCTCAAAACCTGTGTTTGAAAAGACACGTCGAGTCAAAATTAATATGATAAAACATTTCAAAATCTGAACTATAACGTATTTTATACATTGTGCAATTCATTAGAAAGCGGACTCTCTTGTACCAATGCTTTTCTGGTGAATATGGCCAATCTGCGGTGGTCTAACTTTTGTTAAAATGTAAAAGTCCACCAATAATGATCCAAATATCTATTTTAACATTAGTCAATAATTTGTCGTACAGTAGTCAAGGTTTATGTTATTACCATTAACTTATTTCAAACAAAACATATCATTAAAGAGAATCACAGACAACGATAGCCCACGCAACTCCGCCTAGATTTATTTTCCACACCATTTGTATAAACTCGGCCACTTAGGGTATTCTATCTATTTTATGCCAGAACCATTATTTTAAAGAGGAGCGGGTTTAAAAGGGTCTGCCGTTCCCGTGTAATGCCCGGATCCACCCCGAGTTAGGTATAATAACGGTCATTCCTGAATAAACTGGAAATTTGTTGTAAATTGTATCGGGTGTGATATATTTGTAAATCGAATGGATTCTTTTTAAGGATAAAAAGCAGGTAGGTACGTTAATATTACTTTCATAACATTTCTAGGAATCGGTAGACAATACTGATAACTTTGTGATAAGTATCAGCTATTTAGTCGATAGATTCTCAAAAGTACCTAATAGATAAATTCACATTATAAACTCTAATTACCTACTTCAATTATGTATGATACCTATTGTTATAATTTCTTATTATCAACAAATGCCCATCGCTCCGTCTGTCTGAACGCGATGAACTCAGAAACCGCAAAACGGATTTTCATTCCGATTTCGTAGAGGTAATCAACTACATGAAAGTTAGGTAGGTATAGGTCTGTAACTCATTTCGGTTTTATATAAAATAGCTGAAATACGAAGATGAAAGTTATATTTCAAAAGTTCACTTGCTTACAACACAGAGTTATAATAAACTTCAGCAAGAAATGGCCCTGCCTACAGTTTTACAAAAATAAAATCCATACATTTCTCAAATTTAAAAAAATATTTTCTTTATTTTTCATTGAATACTTTCAAGTTCAATCACAATTATGTTATTAATTTATTTTAGCAATATTAGTAAAACTATTAAAGTTCATCGGTCTTTGTCTACGTAGACTGAGCACTGAGGTCAAGCCTGGGTCAGTAATGTAAAAACTACTTATTTAATTAAGGTTATCATTAATTAGACTTCAATTCCTTCACAGTATAGAGGACAAAACAGATTATTTCGAATCTGGTCGTTGTCGACTTAGTGCCAACGCTTGCGTAACCCCCCGTTCACACATGGTACATTTTACTGGATACGTTTTACCGGATACGTTCTTTTTTTTCATCGATGGCGCATGGAGTTGTATGGGCGACTTCACATATGGCACAGTATTGTCCAGTAAAACGTATCATGTGTGAACGGGCTGTAACGCGTGAGAACGCGCGTACCGTACGTCCGTAGGTTCAACCTAGCCATATATTTATATAACACCTACTAAGAAAGATTCAAATCCAACCTTCATAACATTTTCCGCGCCGTACGCGCGTATTATACGCGGCGCTTGGCGCATTCCGAACGTCCGTATTGAACGCGTGACGCAGCGTTGGCACTTAAGGTGTGACCTAATGTCCCGGCTTGCCACGGATAGCAAAGTAACAAAAATCGTCACATTTCAAACAAAGTATTCCTCATGGTTTACTGCATCTATTGAAACCGTATAAAACTCCATTTGATTGATTTTCAGATAGAAAGACAGACAGACGGACGCGGGGACTTAGTTTAATGTATATCGATAAACAACGGTAATTCAATGAATACAATTGGCGAACGACTGGGCAAAAGTTCATGATAAAGAGGAAACAGTGTATACTGCCATGGGCCCGGAGGTCATCTCTACTAAACAGAACTATTAAAGGTCATTTACATTAAAACCAACATTCATTATATCTGCCTATTACACGAAGCGTCTAGAATTAAAACGTCGTGTGGGTCTATTAGTTTTCACTGACATTTGTCATTATTTCGTGATACTCCCATTAAGGCTAATTAATTTAAAGTTAAGTAGAATTTAACGATTTTTATTTATACATCGATTAGATAATACTAAGCGCTTCATTTTTAAATAACTTAACTAATACGGAAATCTTTAAGAAAGATCGATTACAGAAAACAAAAACAAAACATAAATTAAATCCAAGTGTAAATTAATTCCAGTTATTCATAATTAGTTACAGACCCATGACCATGGAAACCTTTTGAAAATCTGTTTTTTTTAACCCCAAAAATCCTGCTACAGCCGTGAAAGAACAAATTACCCGGCCAGATTAGGGGGAACTAATTAAAGAGATTGATTGATGATAGCGGGCTACAGAGCTTCTGTGTAGCTTTGGCTGGCTAAGATTAAATTAATGAGTTTTTTGTATGTCGTGTAATTCATGTTATAATCGGAATAAATGCTAAAATACTAATGTGGTCTCCGTGGTGCAATGGTCTAGACGCTACTAAGATTATCGTGTCTTCGCGGGTTCGATTCCCCCCCCCGGAACAAGAAAAAAATGTTCCGGGTCTGGGCGTTTATCTAGTATTTATATAGTTCGCCATTAGATACCATTTATCTCATAACACAAGCTTTGCTTACTTTGAGGCCATTTAGTTGGTGTGACTGTCCGGGATTTTATTTTAAAGTAGGTACCTAACAAATATTAACTTGCCAGTCATGTAATCAATTCAAATTTTATACATTTTTTATAAAAATAAGTATATTAATATTATCTGTTCTAGCAGAATCACCTACTTATAGGATATATCGTAGGAATATCAGGCGCGATCCCAGGGGAAGGGTCACAGGGGATATGCCTCCCCCAAAATCATGAACAGTTGAACTCCTGAAAAGAGGTTATAGCTAGAAAAAGAGATTTGTGATTAAAAATTTGGTTGTGACCCGCCCCAAAATGTCAGTCTGCGATCGCGCCTGGTTGTCTCATACGTAAAGACCAGGAAGTACCAGATTTCACCCTACCTTTGTGTTTCAGAGTATAACATTAATCATTCTAAAATTTCGTGTACCGGTATTTAAGTACATAATGTGCTTGTTTTAGTCCCCATGTCAATACAAAATTTGTTTAGTGATGGTTACGTGCAAAAAATGTCTAGCATCTGTTTTTATTTACTCAAAACGTTCACATTATATTTATTACACCTTACCGCGACACACAAATGACAGCAAGTATACAAGACGTTTTGTTCCATTACCTACATCATTATTTTTTAAGTCGCACTGTGATTAAAAATTAACATACCTATTCACAAATTTTCTTCATCAGCTGTTGGGTAATCTGGATAGCCAATTGTTCAATTTTAGACTCTATAATAAAGCAATAAGTTTATTTGTAGATCGTAAGTGTTCTAACCTAAACCATTTATCAATTGAGTTTACTTATATTAAAACATCCTTCAAAACATTCACTAAGTTACATTGAAACCTATTCATCAAGATAATCTCGATACAGCGACTCGATCTAACTCATTCGTCCCGCATGTATCCCTAGGGATTATTAGTTAGGTAAATTCTTCGTTACGTAAAGTCGTTGGTAAAGCAATATCTATCCTTATGTCATTGTAATAAAGTCCTTTATAGAGACAGTTATTCCGTGTCTGTTTTTATCTGCGTGCTTGTGGTTTATCCCTTGTAATTAGACTACCCGTATATAGATACATTTCCTCGTACTCGCTTCAGTTTAAAAACTAGAGAATGTAAAAGACAACTCGTTCACACGATAAATCATATCTTTTACTTACCTACCTGACTACTTTTATCACTGACATTGTAGATATGAGAATAATGATTTAATGTGATGTGATAATGATAGAGAATAATAAGGTGATGACGTCATTGCTGGCGAATTATAGTAATTCACTTTCCTCTGCCTGTGGAGCAATAACGTGCAAGACAGATAAAAGTTCCCCAAACTCACCCACCGTTACGAAAAGTTATGTCTTTCCGAGCTCAATTTGATCGTAATAAAAGCTTTAATTTTCATATAAAGTCAAGAAAACATCGAATTAAAGCGTAAAATAAACAATACGGGATAATATATGGTTAAAACGTCTTTTAAATTGAACTAAATTTTAAGTTAATTTAGTATTGTTAACTTTGAGCAATATTATCATACAAATGTTAAGTAAATTACCTATTAATGTTAGGGAATTAAAATGACAGGAAAAAAGAAAACTTTGCTTTTCCCAGCAGCAAAAAAAAAAACAACACAACACCAACCAATGCAACCACTCAGTTGAAATGGCAGACATTCATAAAATTTACATGGCTACCTCTAAAATAGCATAAAAACAAAGACAATAATAAATTGTAGTTATGATATTCAACCCCAACAACAATTATTACACCTCAGTTCCGTATTTTACTCTTAACGGTGTTCAACTAAATAGGGTTCATAAATTTAAGTACCTGGGTCATTGGCTTTCAGATGACCAGACTGACAACTTGAACATCGAGAGGGAGCGTAGGTCGCTGTCTGTCCGCTGCAATATGTTGGGTGTACTGATTCAGTTAAAGTTACGCTGTTCAAAGCATACTGTCAGTCTTTTTATACATGCAGTCTATGGGGAACCATGGGATCACACTTTGTAGTTACTTATCTTGGCATTGGTCAGGTATTGTATACAATGTATCTTTTATTGGAGCATACTCTGTTTAAAAAACCCTTTGTGGGTTACAAAATATCATTGCATAACTGAAAATTTGTGATATAGTAATTAAGTACAATTTCTTTATTATGACCAGGGAATGCATACTGGTATGAATTTCTGTACATTTTTTTTCTGTATGGCGTCATACCGTTATATTAGTTGTATTCAAAAATAACAGGACAGTAGGCCTATAATGGATCTCAAAACCATGCGATGATATCATGAAATATTTTTGACATAAGACATATCCTGCATTCATTATTCGGTATTACTCCTCGGCGAAATCTCTTAGCTAAGCTCTTACCATTAGACTGAATACAATAATCCCAATATACAAGGTGTTCCTGAAAATTTCCCATAACTCTAGAGTGTTAATGGGACCATGTAATAGAATCAAATAACATGTGAATAATTTTTCTATTTTTTTTTTGTTTTTATTTTTCATACAAAATAATTCAATTAAGTCAAAACATCTTATATATACACCTTTAATGCGAAGTATGACAATGTGACATTTTCAATCCCTTTTTTTACGGGTACAGTTTGCAATGCTTTGCATTGTACATTTTATGCAATGTTCCTCAATGTTTAATATGTTTTTGTTGTTTATTGTATGGCTTAATAATAAAGCCTTGGGAACTTTCACTAGGCATGAGACACTCAAGGGAACTGATAGAGGGATACTCCAAGTCATACACAGAATCGGTAGTATCTCTTAACAAACCCCAACTAGGCGCAGTGGCAAGATCACTAACAGGACACTGTAAACTAAACAAGCATATGTCCAACCTGGGTCTCACTGACTGCAGATACTGCGAAAGCGCAGAGGAAACCCCTCTACACCTACTGTGCCACTGACCCTCAGTTATGCACAAACGCTCCGCTCACCTGGATAATCACAAACTGGATCCAAAAGAGATTAGGAGCATCGCCGTAAGGAAAATCCTAAATTTCCTGGACTCCATTGGAGTGTGCGGCGAGTTATAAATTGGGACTCACACAATAGATCTTGTAGGTTGCAGTGTGACGAGCGGACAAGACTGCTCATATAGTCCCAAAACCCCCAATAATAATAATAATGGCTTAATTAATGTTAAAGAGATTTTACAAGGGTGATAATTTGATGAACTCATTATATTAAGATTGATGATATCTTGAAAATGATGCACTTTTGATCCACATATTCTTTGGCAAAACTTTTTGTTCCTTACTAAAAGTATTGTTTTTAGTAAGGAACAAAAAGTTATGGGAAATCAACAGGAACACTTTGTATAATAATATAGTAGAAATGGAAAAACATGCAATCTTTATTTGGTATTACTCCTCGGCGAAATCAGGGTGTCGCCGTCGACTGATACGTCTGGGAGGACATAATCATCACACTAATAAGGGTACTGAAATTTTACTGGTACTATTTAAAAAAATATATACCAATATGCAGTCCCTGATTATGACTGACTGACTTATTATGTCATAATTAGGTACCCAGTGAAGACTGGTTTTCATATAAAATTCTATACATATAACTAGGTTGGATGTAATATAGCCTTGCTTATAATGTAGCCATGTGATACCCACCAGTGTTAGGCACAGTCTAGCATTACTGATTTTGTTTTGTATATGCATCTGAAAGAATACATATAATTTATATTCTGAATTATGTTTTGTTTTCCTGTATCAAAAACAGGTATCATTCAGCCAGGAGACAAATCAGTCCTGCGCTGCCCTCATCCAGTGTTTACTGGCAACTTTGACCAGATTGTCAGTCCAAAAACAAGTATATACCAAGAAAAACAGAATGTTAATGCTATATGTTAATATTCTACAAAATGCTTTGTATGACGTCTGCTTAGCATTACACTCTTGTCATTTCCCTGAGATATTGCTAAGCTAAGTGGTTTTTTTTTGCAGGCATTAATTAATGGTACTTTTAGGGCTCGACAAAAATATTTTACTATTTATACAGGGTGACTGTTGGGTCACTTTTGAAATTCAAGGATGTGATAGTTTGAGATCATACATGAAGAGAAAAAATATACATTAATTATTTACTGAGTAAACATAACCAAAGTTAAAGAAATTATTACACCATGCATAGTTACACTAGCATTGGCAGGTCACGTGCTGCAATTGACTTAAGCGTAAGTAAAGTAAATAGTAACAAAACTTTATTTATTTATAGGCAATTCTTCCACTAAAAAATTAAGTACCTACTTTTATTACATAATTATGACCAGAATCAAGAACTGAGTGCTCTCCTTCAGTATCTCAAATTTGTCACCAGTCCACCCTGTAAGCTCAATATCCTTAACTTATTTGAAAGCTATCCTGTAAGTTTGATGAGTGTTAGTTAATTTATGTGTTATTTATTGATTTGAGTTAATTCTTAAATTAACAGGGCAGTAACACCAGCCTTGGGAATGAAAGTTGCTGTGCATAAAGATTGTCAGACCACATTATATTTCTTCTATTGAGGACTTGCACAATACTAATTTTCAGTTAGACAATTTTCCAGACCTTTCAGGGCAAATCCATACTTTCCCACAAAGAATAATAGGGGCTTGTTGAATATTACTTCAGATATAGCAATATCTATGGCTTGGAAAGGTACAAAAAGTGTGACTGCTCAAAGCAGGATTGTAAGGTAGGAGTTTAATTATGTCTGTGAGAACGCATTATCCATTTGAAGTTGGCTACGGTGTTATATAATATCTTTAAAGAGGAGCCAGTTTATTCTTAGACTTGTAAATTGTTAATTACGTCAGTTAAAGTTATGGTAAGCAAAGGACAAGTCTTATTTAAAATAAGTAATAAAACCAGTACCTATATCTACTCTGCCGCCTTCAATCAGCGACAGGTTAGTGTGCCTAATAATCACAAAGTATACCTACATTATGAAGTAATTGTAATACAAAAAGGTTTATGGGTAGTAATTGATTGTACAAATCGCCAATATCTTTTGATTACACTTTTTATGCATTTGACATAATGCATAAAAAATAATGCCCATAGTAATGTTAAATAAATATGTTCTGTTTTCAGGAACATGAAACTGAATGAATTGTCAAAAATATTGGTATTGAGTGGAATTTATATTAAGAAAATTACCTTCACTGTGAATAAGTGTTTTAAATTTAAGTATTTTTTAAATGTATAATAGAAATACCTAAGTATTATTTAAAACTGTTTCTTTCCCAAATGAAATAAAATCAAATCAAACTTTTTCCTGTTTTTTCAAAAATATTTAGAAATATATAAAGTAAATTATATTTCACGACAGATAATAGTATATTCCACTCTATGATTAAGTTAATTAAGCAAAGTTTTATTCACAAGTCAGATATAAAGTAAATATTCTTGGTAGTGTACACCGGCGTACGTATAGATGTTTGTAAACAAATAACATATGGTCAAATAGCCGGCATACCACGGTAATGTTTTCGATCATATTCGCAAAGCACCTAAAAATATAACAAAACCTAGGCTCCTCTATAGCTTTTTATTAGCAAGTCTAACGTTGTTGACGTCCCGATGGAAAGAAAAACACCATGTGGCTATCGAGTTTGTCGCGCCAAATTTGACACGAACTATTCAATAAAGTTTACTTAATCAACATGTTTTTTAAAAAGATCTTAATTTTTCACTCGAAAAATCAACCGTACATTTAATTTAACACTAATAAATACTGAGATATCGGCGAGAGAAATAATATAATAAATTGTACGCCTCTGGTGGTAGAAGTATGAAACAAACATAATGGCCGACACAGTAGACCCGATGACCTAACACCTAAATGCGTAAAATACTTACACTTTCCTCCTCTTTTTCCATTCCAGAGGGCATTTGAGGCACAGCCCGATTAATCGCCGAGTAGTCCGGTAAATCCGGGAGCTCCTCGGCGAGATATATGGGCATTGGCTTCGACGCATCCAGGGCCCTCGCCCTAAACGAGAGCTTCGACATTTTGTTGACAGAACAAAACACGCTAGCGTCGACACTAAAATGCACTTATAAAACACTTTAAAGCTCCTCCAGGAGATCCCAAAGGACCGCAAACTGCACTTCACACACTCTAGTTCGTTCCCATGATTAAATTTTGCACGCACTCAGTCACAATTAATGAAAAACAACAACGAAAAATTGCATATTGGGCGTACTTTACAGAAAGCCATCATGGCGGCTTTCCGTTTGGTGTACGACCATGACCAACTTCCACCTTGCTCGACGTGCGCGGGAAGGAAACATGCGGGTACAGTGTTTGAATTGACTTACTTTAATATTAAGTTCAATGAAATAATTGCTGTATTGAACTTGAAAATAATTATTTTAGCAAAATATATTTTATAAACATAATAATCGATTATATATTTTGTAAAATAAGAAATTATTAAATACAAGTAATTAAATGACGTCCGACGTGGTTGTCATTCCATAGACAATTTTTTTACTCATTTCCGTTGAAATACACAGTCAATATTATTGTCAATAATTATAGTAAAATTAAAAATATAGCGTAAACCAAAGATTTAAAAAACAAGGTTGTTATCATCTATTGCCTGATTAAAGAACGTACAAAATATAATACGCCATCTAAAAATATGATAAACTCGAGAAATTAAAGATTAAAAGATTTATTTCAAAACCTACTATCAAACTTTGAAGTTTATATAGAAAAATATAATTTGAGTTTATGGAAAATAATGTGAGGCCAGCGCACATAAAATATGTATTTATTTACGTATTTACATACTAGGAGAATAATTTTTGGTATGATTATTTAAAATGTATATTAAAAAATATATATTATAGTAATAAGTACTGAGACCGTACAAAGTTTCCACATTTGATTTTGAACGAGTTGTAAATATTTTCATATTAATTCAGCAATACCGTGAATCATCAAAGCGGCAGTACCAAAGTTTTAATCACATTACCTTACAACTGTGTTGAAAATTAATTATGTACATGTATGTACCTACATATTTTGTAGTACTAAGTCTTTGTGTATGAATCATGCTAGTTTGTCTTCCATACAAATACCAAACTTCTATTACTACTAGCGCTACGCGCCGGGCACTACTGGAACTTTTTGTATTTTTTTCTGCGTTCGATATCGATATATCTATAGTACCGCGTATTTATAGTATAGTATTCAACCAATCAAATTTTTGCACTCTTTGCATTTGCTTTTTTTTCTGTGTGTTTTTTGTCGCTGAATTCTTTTGTTAGTGTTTTCTACAAAGTACGTTGAGTGGAGTGTTCACCCCTCGCGTTTTAACGATCTCAAATCAAAGATTTTACTTTTGTGAAGTGATATTTTACATAGGATGCTGACTTTCTAGTGAGATAGTGAGTTAAGAAAAGGAATTGCATTGATTTTGAATGACTGGTGCAAGGAGGTGAACAATTTGTGTGGCAAAAGCATTGAGTTTGATGAAATGGCCTATAATTATTATATCAAACACAAATAATAAAGAAAAAATAAATAATTGTCTGAGGTTCACATTTTTTTTTACCCCCAACTCGCATAGCATCATGCTTTGTGCAGTTTATTTCAACTTATTAGTATTGCGCAGTTTGCACAATAGCAATAACCGGTACTACGAATTTCTGAAAATTTGAAAGTGGCGGTACGGCCGGGCTGCATTCTAGGGTTGTTTTGGTCAAAAAGGTTCCTAGAGTGGATACTGTGTGGCGCTAAAGTGCAAAAACCGCGAGACGGTCATCTATACTTTAGTACTTATATTCATCTATGGTATGAATTACTTGCTTCTGAGTGACGCTTTCAGGTGATCCACCACTTTGACGTCAAAGCAGCGGAACAGGTATATCTTAATATGCTATCTTGATCATTAGAGGTACAAATGTTTAGTTTGGGGCACAATCAGTACATACAGAGTGTTTGGTAACAGGATGCAAAGCCAGAAGGAGGTGATAGTCTAGCTAGACCATTTAGAACATTTTTCAGATCATTTTGAGCCATACATGTCTTAGACGAAGAGTGATAGTTTTTTTTCATCAAAGATTTAAGGTTCTTCCAAGAAAACTCTAAAATTTGACAATAAACCTCTAACAGTTCTTCTGTTACTGTATGTAGTTTTTTTTTATTTTCCGTTTTGGATTGTCTAATGAGGAAACTTCTGAGAGCTAATAAAGATTAGTTCAAAACACCTCTATAGATGGCACTTTTAAAAAGCCGAAGGCGTTAAGTCTGTATTTTATAATATAGATAAGTGGTATCTATCATCTATGGTTATTTATTAGTTCAATTTCTGATACAGACGTCAATTAATTTATTTTACTTTAAAAAACAGCAGCAGTGTGGAATAAATGGCTATATATGACAAACAAGACTTCGTCTTTTGTAAAGCGCTATCTACCGAAGCCTTTTGTACCACTTTTGTACCGTTTGGTTTTTTTAATGAGCTGTCAGAAAATCTGTCATTAGATTGTTTTGAAACATTTGCGACTCAAGCAAAATACTAATGAGATTTGAAAATAAAAAGTATTAGAAAAATTATTTAAGTGTTTCTTTTGGGACCGATTAAAAAAATCGAAAATACCTACTCTTGGTTATTCAAATCATTTTAAAAACATTATTGGCAACTGTTCTTTCATTTAAGTTATCATTTATGACAGTAGCTATCGTATCTTATTTATCGATTTATTCGGGTTTTTATGTTTTTTACATCAATACCTATTGTGCCCTTGCAAGAAGCTGAACTCTAACTGCCGTTGTTTCAAAAATTAAGGTGAATTTTGCGACCCCGAGCATGGTTGTTTTTTTGGACAAAAATACTCAACTGTTAGACCGAGAGCAGTGATTTATTAAATCTATTTGTTAAGCTACTAAAATATTCTAACAAGATAAACAAAAGTGGGTTAAAGTTGTACTTCTCGCCCAATTTTAGAACAAAGCGCCCAGATGCTCTCGAATACTGTATAAAAACATCCCTTCGGCAAACACATAAAATCATTTGTTTACCATTTTATCAACCTATGAGTATGTTGGTCCGCGATTATCTCGTGTTTGGCTGAACTAATTTTGATGCGGTTTTCAGAACAGGATTGTTCATGCTGAGATTTTAGTATATAACAGACTCTAATTATAATAATAATAATATATATAATGACTTAGATGGTACTTTTTTGATCAACCGACTTCAGAAAAGGAGTTTGTCAGTGTGATATCTAAAAAATCATTTATTGAAATAAGAATAAAAATAGTATTACGTGTTTAAATGTGTACCTACTGTTTTAGATTTCTTTTAACTCCTAAGCCAAAGCCATTGGTTAACACTTTTTATCTTCAAATTTCATGAAAACTTCTCTAGTCTTTCCTCTTTCTAATGATACGTCATCTATACTAATATTATAAAGAGGAAACCTTTGTATTTTTGTATGTTTGTATTGAATATAAAATTATTCTTTTTTTTTCGTATTTATTTTAGTTGAGTCCTAACCGCCTCTGCTATCTAACGCTTGTGCCTTTACTTTACTATGGCCGGAATTAGTTAGGGATAAGTGAAATCACGTCGCGTTAGATCATCATAATCTGATCTGATCAAAATCGCCAAGGGTGAGGAGCGCTGATATTGCGCCCACCAGCTGCTCTGGAAAGGTGGCAGACTTGGATTGTTTTGGCTTCCGAGTCCTCCGCCAACCCGTAATTCTGGGCAAACAAAGGACTGCAGGTTGCGAGGTAGAAAACTTCTCTAAAAATAAGCCCCATTTCCCTGGTGCTACGACACCTGAGGGATGAGTGGATGACGGGTTCTTAGTCCTCGTACATTGAGCGGATGTGAAAGGTTTTCTGTGCCTTTTGGATCTTTGCCAAGATAACAGCTTTCACCTCTTTCCCATGTGTCAAATTATGCAAAAAATATTCTTTTTAGCAGAATTTTAAATTAAGCTTTAGGCGACTGTTTTCACAAATTTAGGGAATTTCGCGGTGTTTTATGCGAGTTTTATAACACATGTAGTCCGGTCAATTTAGACATCCGAGGTTACAAAAATTCCGACTTGGCTGAACATTGGTAGGATTGTTCAATACACTCTTATAAAGGAAATGTGAAAAGTCCTCATCGATCCAGCACGTACAAAAAAATTTACTCGGGGTCAAAGGTCACAAGATCGGGTTTTTCGCGATTTTCAGCAAAACGGTAAGTTTTATCATAAAATTAGCTCAGACAAAAATTGTTGATCAGATAATTATCTATAAAAAATGTAATACTTTTTTTCCCTAAGAGCCACCGTTTTTGAGATATAACGATTCAAAAAGTTGAAAGAGTTATAATCGTCATAATATCCACACGTTTCCACGCCACCTTTGAGGTAGTGTACTTAGCGCGTTTTTTTTAATGTAGTTTCCCCGGTAGGCCTATTCCACTGATCTTTTATGATTCTGTTTAATTTGAAACTATTGAATAACTGTAGATTTTGACAAGGGTTGAAAATGATGAAAGGGGTGTAAATTAAATAAAATAAGAAAAGGAGACAGAACCTACTCCATACATTTCTGGGCCACGGTGTTAACAACTTGACATTTGCTTTTTTTTATTTAAAATATAATCATGTTTCATCACCGAAATTTTCAAGATAAACTAGTGTTGAGGAATTGAGATATCCATAATTTTGTCTATAGGTATACACAGAAGTTAAGTGAGCTTAGAATCACTTTCGAAAGCTATTCTTTTTCTTATTGTTGAGATCTATAAATGAATTATTGCCTAAAGCTGCACAGCGACCAAACACAATGCCGCAATTAATACAGCGTCCGTGTAATGCGGGTTCCGGGATCCAGTAGGCAAGCACAAAATAGTCGTTTATAGAAGAATCGTGAAGTCAGTACGACTTCAGCGTTAAAAATAGAAATAACCATGAAAATACTCAAGCGCAAGGAAAGAAACCAAACAAACGAGTGAACAAATAGATCGATTGACTTACTGAACGAGTCAATTACCATAGTTTCGTTCTTCATTCACTCAGTATTGCAAAACCTAATAAAGAATTTCGCCTTTTTTAATTACAAAATAATTATTTAAAATAAAACTAACGCGGTAAGTTTACATTAATTTAACCTTATAATGATTCTCATTTAATATTTCTTTTATTTTACTCAGCGTATTTTCAATTATATTATGAGTTATTCATTCATACTTAAAAACCCATGACAGCGATTTCCATATCTTGAATTAACTTGTTTCCCCCTCACTACATTTTTAGGGGTTTTATGTATTTTGAATAAGGATAAAATAAGCTATTTTTTCAGACCAAAGTCAACCTGTTAACCCTGTGGCCCAGGCTTACTCAGTTTCTTAAATAAATGAAAAAATGTGATAAATAAAAAAACTCCGGCAAACGAGAGGTCCCAGGTTCGAATCCTGGTCGGGTAATTTTTATTTATCACATTTTTTCATTTATTTAAGAATAATTGAGCATTTTAAATGCAAAAAAACTTAAAAATATTATTAAAACATTGCAATGCTTCACTTTAACTGGGATTCACAATTTCTGTAAAGAAATTGATCTCGGGTGGTCTTAGCTGCAAAGCTTATACCATTAGATGGAGCTACGTTAGCAATATAACGTAAAAACAAAAATGTGATACGTAATTTCGAGGCGTAGCGCCAGGCCCCGATAGCTCAGTTGGAAGAGCACTCGTCCGGCAAACGAGAGGTCCCAGGTTCGAATCCTGGTCGGGTAATTTTTATTTATCACATTTTTTCATTTATTTAAGAATAATTGAGCATTTTAAATGCAAAAAAACTTAAAAATATTATTAAAACATTGCAATGCTTCACTTTAACTGGGATTCACAATTTCTGTAAAGAAATTGATCTCGGGTGGTCTTAGCTGCAAAGCTTATACCATTAGATGGAGCTACGTTAGCAATATAACGTAAAAACAAAAATGTGATACGTAATTTCGAGGCGTAGCGCCAGGCCCCGATAGCTCAGTTGGAAGAGCACTCGTCCGGCAAACGAGAGGTCCCAGGTACGAATCCTGGTCGGGTAATTTTTATTTATCTCATTTTTTCATTTATTTAAGAATAATTGAGCATTTTAAATGCAAAAAAACTTAAAAATATTATTACTCAGTTTCCTTTATCCATCTGAATCTACTAAATTATCATTAACTTTTTCTTTCTTCAAAAAAGCACGAAATAAATTAGAAAAAATAGGTTACAATAAACAAGTGTTTTCACTCCAGAGCATTGATACTAATAGCATTGAATGTATTGTATTGGGCATAGTAAAATAAAGCAGGTATACGACCCTAGCCACGCAGACAATTGAATGGGAGACAGATGTTGCTGACGGTTACACTGGCGTAGAAAATAAGGAACTGTTTTTTTTTTATAATTTTACCAAAATTTTTATATATGTGTAAGTTACATTGACCGATATAACGATATTTTTGCTTGTATTACGGCTTCAGTGATGTATATAAGTGGTGTACTTATGCAACTCTTTCAACTTACAACTCTTTCAACTTTTTGAATTGTTATATCTCAAAAACGGTGGCTTTTAGGAAAAAAAGTATTGAGACATTTTTTATAAATAATTATCTGATCTACAATTTTTGTCTTCACTAATTTCAATGATAAAACTCACCGTTTTGCTGAAAATCGCGAAAAACTCGTTTTTGTGACCTTTGACCCCGAGTAAATTTTTTTGCACGTGCCGGATCGATGAGGACTTTTCACATTTCCTTTATAATAGTGTATTGAACAATCCTACCAATATTCAGCCAAGTCGGAATTTTTGTAACCTTACCCCTATATTTTAGTCTAATTTGACCGGACTAATGGCATATCATTAGAAAGAGGACTAGAGAAGTTTTCATGAAAGTGGAAGATCCTGGTCATTGCTTTTTACTTTTATATGCATGTAAAGCCGAAGACATGATATTATTCTATTCCGAAACTGTATAAGATAATATAACGAAAACTGGATAACAAATTTTAGGAGTTAAAAGAAGCCTAAAGCAGTACACATTTAAAGTAGATTAAAATCCATCTTATCCGTGGCGGCAAGCTTGTTTTACATCAACCGATCCATCGTGCTGCGCTGATGCAGTCTTAAGTGTGATAGGTCAAGCAATGGAGTTCTTCATTCCCTACGCTGATCTATCCCTTGAAACCAAAGCTCGCCCATGGTTTAGTGCTGAATGCTCTTTCGCTGAAAAGCGTAAGCGAGAAGCGTACAAAGCCTGGGCAACCGCTCGCAGAAGCAAAGCCGTGGATTCGCATGAACACAAGAAGAGGTACAATGCTGCTGCCAAGTCCTGCAAGAAGGTGATCAAAAGAGCTCGTTTCGCCCACATAGGCTGTATTGGAGACAGAATAGCGTCATACCCCTCGGGAAGCAAAGCTTTCTGGTCCCTTGCCAAGTCGGTCGAAACGAACTTTTGTCGCCCATCGCTGCCGCCACTGCGGAAACCTGACGCTTCTCTGGCCCACACCGCTAAGGAAAAGGCGGATTTATTTGCCAGTATCTTTGAGGAAAATTCTCGTCTAGATAGCCAAGGAAAAATCCCACCCCAATTACCTCAGTTCGGTCCTACAATGGGTACCGTTCATATTCGCCAAAAGGAGGTTCTTAAATGCTTGCTGCACCTAGACGAGAATAAGGCTAGCGGTCCAGATGGTATTCCTGCAGTGGTGTTGAAACGCTGCGCAGCTGAGTTGTCTCCCGTTTTGACGCGTCTCTATAGACTTTCTTTGGAATCTGGTAAAGTCACAAAATCCTGGAAGCTGGCTAACGTACAACCAGTACCGAAGAAGGAAAGCCGTGCTGATCCTGTCAACTATCGACCAATCTCAATCACTTCCATACTTTGCAAAGTCATGGAACGTGTATTGAACAATCGACTCCTGGCATACCTCGAGACCAACGAGCTCCTAAGCGATAGCCAATATGGTTTCCGCAGTGGACGCTCGACCGGCGATCTTCTCGTGTATGCCACACACTTATGGAGTGAGGCCTTGGAGGGTCATGGTGAAGCAATAGCTGTTTCCTTAGACATATCCAAGGCCTTTGACAGGGTCTGGCATGATGGTCTCTTAAGCAAACTTCCAGCATATGGCATACCGACCGGGCTCTGCGACTGGATATCTGATTTTCTGAGGGAACGGTCGATTCGAGTAGTCTTAGACGGCTACTCCTCTGACCTAATGGCGATTAATGCCGGGGTACCTCAGGGATCTGTTCTCTCTGCAACTTTATTCTTGCTGCACATTAATGACCTCCTAACACCAGGCATTATTGGATATGCTGATGACAGCACTGTTGTTGAGAGATATATATCCAATGCGCGAACGAGCGCCCATGAAATCCAGGTTTTGAGAAAGTCTATGATTGAGCGCGTTGATTCGACCTTGCGGAATGTGTCCGATTGGGGCGAATCTAACCTGGTCAAATTCAACGCCTCCAAAACACAAGCGTGTCTATTCTCCGCAAAAAAGAGCACCTTTACTTTTACGCCCACTTTCCAGAATGTATCTGTTCCCATCACCGACCAACTAGGGCTTTTGGGCGTCACCATAACGTCCAAATTAAACTTCGGTCAACAAATTGAGTCTATGGCAAAAACGGCCTCAAAAAAATTGGGTATCATCTCGAAGGTCCGGCGGTACTTCAGCCCTGAACGGCTGCTCAACTTATACACAGACCAAGTGAGGTCTTGCATGGAGTACTGTAGTCACCTTTGGGATGGTTCTGCCAAATACCAGCTCAAAGCGCTAGACTCTGTTGACCGAAGAGCCCGTAAAATCATAAATAACAACAACCTTACAAATAAACAATTGCAGACGTTGGAGCATCGTCGTAAGGTTGCTTGTTTGACAGTATTTTATCGGCTACATTTTGGTGAGTGTGCGAGTGCTCTTTTTGACCAAATTGAACCCACCCCTTTTTACCACCGGACTACCAGACGCAGACAGAACTTCCATCCATATATAGTGGATTTACCAAGAAGTCGAACAAAACGCTTCGATAGTTCCTTTTTGGTACGGATTGCCAAGGAGTGGAACAATCTGCCTGCGTCTGTTTTTCCTGACCACTACAGTCCTGGAACTTTTAAGTGTCGAGTGAATAGGTTTCTCGTGGATGGACGTGTAACACCATAGTCTTCATGCGCACTTTCCATCAGGTGGCATGGTAGACAAACGTCCTATCCTTACAATAAAAAAAAAAAAAAATGAGCTGAACTTTTAATAGTCATTTTAGCATAGCCGATAACCTGCTCTAGCCATATCAATTTGGCCGGCGATTAACCAAACACCCTGTATAATTTAAAATGTCAAATTAATAATTAAATAAAAATATAAAAAAATATATAAAAAATTGGCGCAAGTCTCTAAAGTACAGACTCTGTCTTGTTTAGGAGCTAGACACTTCACTTGGGTGCTAAGCTTTCTTTGGCGGAAAAACACCTAAAGGCACACACTAGAGGGTCACACGATGTTGTGAATGGATGTAATTTCTGTATATTTTCGAGGCATTATACTGCATTGGTTTGATACATTTGTCGTATTATTTTCTCTGTTTAGCAGCAGTCTTGTCATTATTGGTTTCGTGCTTACTTTAAAAACTATGTACCTAAACCCAGAGAAATTATTAATGTTCTTAGTTCATTATTGAGTATTCATTCTTTTTCGGCAGACATTTGCTACATGGGGTTGTAATAGGGATGGAATAGGATCAGAATAAGGGTTGTGTACACAGGATTAATTTTAATAAGCGCATCATCTCTTGCACACAGCCTCTCCCTCCACATCAGCCCCAACAACATTTGTTCTACAACTTCTTAAAATTAATAGTTTTTAAAACTTTAGTTTTCCCATAAGAAAAAAACTATTTTTAGCCTCTGTTCAGAGGCGTACCTCTATTTACTCTGAGCGTAGGTATGCCACTAACCTTGTGTAGTAAAATATCGCTTCATAATAATAGATACTTCTTACAAAATGTAGAGTAAGGAGCAAACATTTTTTTGTTTAATTTTTTTTCAAGATTTGTAAAAACTTGTTTTAAAATAACTGAAAAAATGTGCTAAATAATCACCCGACCAAGGCTCAAACCTGGGACCTCTCGTTTGCTGGACAAGTGCTCTTCCTCTGAGCTACCGGGACCTAGCGGTACGCCTCGAAATTACTTAGCACCTGGGTTCCTAACCTGGGGGTAATTACCCCCGTGGGAGTACATTTTTTTTGACAATTTTACGGGGGTAACGAAGAAACTAATTTTGGAAAAAACCAGGAAGATCGCGCCTTTTTTAAATAAAGTATTATGGAGTAACGAGCCGCAATGTAAAAGGGTTTGGTATCTGAACCTTCATAACATTCATAGTTGCCAGCTAGAGCGGTCACAACACATGTTTATCAAATCAAATCAAATGCGCATTTTTCAATCAATTAACAGATCATTGTACATACAAGTAATTATCAGGATAGATACAATAAAAAAAAAATAGTAATAATGAGAACATAAGAATAATAATTATCAATCAAATTACAAATTTAATGTTAGCATGAAAAATGTCAATATTGAATAATTAAGAATACAAAAAAAAAAAATTAGAATGATAATATTTTAGAATGTCAAAGATGGGAAAAAGCATTAATTACTGTATTAAATTTAAATTTACATCTTCAACGTCACAATAATGCTATTTAGGATTATTCTCAAATAGGATTTATAAAATGAAATAATTCAAACAACAAATAATTTCATTATAATTTGCAATACAATTATAATTATAACATAAGTCTAATAATAAAATAATTGTTATGTATTAGGCAGTACATGAATCATATGGCAATGATTCAGGTAATGACAGTCATATCTGTCCGCAAAGGCCCTCAGGATGCTGCTACAGCTGGCCCGCACCCGCCTCACCAGGGATGTGCACCGCTTACGCATGGTTGTATAAAAACAGTCCACGCGGTACTCGGCGAACATCCCCGACGCACTGCAGAAGCGAGGCAGCTGCAGCAGCACCCTGAACGCGTTGTTGAACTGAACGCGAAGAGCATTATACTGCCTTTTCGTGTACTGCACCCATAAGCTACTTGTGTAAAACGAGGTACAGAACGACTTAAATAAAGTTAGTTTTACTTCCCTTGAGCAGCGAGCAAACCTACGTGCGATCATATTGGCACGCATTGATAGCGCCCTACGTTCTCTTTCCATATCTGCATCGCCTTTCTGACTTGAGTGAGTACGTGTCCTAGATATTTAAACTGATTAACTTGTTTTAAAATTGTACCATTAAGCGTAATATTCGGCACATAGTCAAGTACTCTACCTCTGGCCCGAAATACCATACACTCGCTTTTCTTAGAATTATATATAAGTCCATGCGATTTGGCATACCTTTCACAAATATGGATAAGTTTTGATAGTCCACATTGTGACGCACTTAGTAAGCACATGTCATCAGCATAGCTTTTTAGACAAACGTCATCAATATGGCAAACTATATGAGTAGCGCTCAGCTCTATAATAAGTGAATTTATATATCGTAAACGTCGAGTCATTGGACACTTAAGGTTCTTATGAAGGCATTTATTGGTTCACGAAAACAATTAAAAAGCTGTGAACTAAAATTCTTATTATTTTTGTAGACCTATTGTTGTATACTATAATCTTTAAAACTATATTCGACAGAAAAATTCGCGAATAAATAACGTTATAAAAAAAGTTGCAAAATATACAGTCAATGGACAGAATTTCAGTGGTTGGACAGCTCATACTAGTTAATGGACAGTTTTAATGAACATTTTATATATGTTTTAAAGGGAAATAAATTACATTAATATATTTTTATTTATTTCCTTTTGATCTAAATAACTAGTTTGGTATCTTTATTAGGAAATTATCAATACGATAGTGCAAAAAAATATATTAGAATTTACTTTTTCACAACTTTTATTCAGTCTTGGCGATATTTTGACATTGGGATTTTCTGTATGGTTACAGTTTTTTACCTCATCTATCGCGTATTATTATATTTTACATTTTATCTTGAAGTTTCAGTGTCTTTCAGACCTCGTGAGCCGGTAAATCCGGGTAAAAAGAGTTTTATTTTGTCGATAAAAACACCAAATAAAATCAATCCTGGCTGGGACTCGAATCTAGATCTCCTGCATCTCTTATATTCGATAATGAATCGTGAAAATTTAAGAAAATGTATGAAATAATTAAATTTAAAAACTTAGAAACAAAAACAATTACATATTTCAAAATTAAAGGTGATAAAATATTAATCGGTTGCATTTGTACAATCGACACATCATCGTGACGATCTCCGTGGCGCAGTGGTCACACGCTACTGCGCAAATCGTGACGTCGCGGGTTCGGTTCCCGTACAGAACAAGAAAAAATAAATCCGAGTCTGGTGGTTGTTTCTATATATGTATTTATTATATTCTAGGTACCCCCTAGTTTGCTACATGGTCATAACACAAACACAAACTCTTTCTTCGCTCACTCTGTGGCCATGTAGTTGGTGTGATTGTCTGGGGATTTTATTTATTTATTTTGGAAAGGGCTATGCTCGGAGTTTCCCTACGGTCACCGACATAGCCAGAGGGATTGCAATACTGAAGTGGCAATGGGCAGGGCACATATCTCGCGGAACAGATGGCCGTTGGGACAGAAAATTTCTGACGATGAAGTTCGACGACCTGGTCAAAGTCGCCAGCAAACGCTGAATGAATGCGGCGCGTGCCCGAACGACGTGGAAAACTTTGGGGAGGCCTATGTCCAGCTGTAGACGTCTACAGGCTGATGATGATTTATTTTAAAATATTTTCAGACCATCGTGTTCTTTCAAGTATTTTTCAAGTGCCCTTCAAGTTTTTCGTTCTTTTAAGTTTACCATCATAATAATCGTATTTTTTCCTGACCACCGCAATCACAAAAGCTATTCTTTTCAAAGATTAGATAAAGATGGTCGTCGTACCTACTTTGTAGCATACATTGCATATAAAATAAACCAAACTTAGACTTTCATATTCATTTTAAAACCTACTCGCTGCGACGCTTTTTATAAGTTAAAGTACCTGGTTTTATAGACTTTTCTTGTGTTACTTTCAGAGCTGATCCAATATTTGTAATAAGCTGGCCATTGCTTTTAATAAATATCACAACCTTACAGCGTCATTCTAGGTGACTGCTACGCCAGCTGTTGGATTCTGGTAGCATTCTGGTAGAAAGCTATTATTTCGATGCCAAGCTCTTTGCAATACTTACAATATAAGTGAGATGGGTTTTATGACTATCTAATAATGTACGACGGGATATTATGCGCCTTTGGTAAATGAGAGTGAAGTATGTTTGTTATGTATCCGAAAAAGACGCCATCCATCTATTTTTACTGCTACCAATTGTTCATTGTCTAGGAATTCCATCTGCAATTTTCAGTGGTATTCTGTTTTAATTGCAGGCAGCCATAGGCGGACACGCATTACCATCAGGGGAAAAATTGAACATAACTGTTTTGGAGTCTTTGCTACCTTGATGAATTTCGTGAACATTATTAGCTGCAACTTTACCAATTTTCAGGCATAATTTAATTCCTATTTCATCACCACTTTAAATCCTAAGTGATTCATTGAAAATATGTAACAAGTTGTTTTGTGATCAGTAGTCTTGAATTTTAGAAAACGATCGCCTTTTAATGCGAAACAAACGTACTAGAGTGCATTTACATCTTCACTGGTACGGTATACAAAACCAGTTGTCTTCTGAATAACCCTTTTACATCCTTGTTCTTCTTTCTTCGAATATACAGTTACTGAACACCTGTCCATTAATTAGATTTCACTAAAAATAAAAACTAGTTATTGGACAGTCTGTTAAAACATATAAATTATATTATAGGGTTCCAATTCCTATTAAATTCTATGCAAAATACTACAACCCTTTATGGTGTTTGCAAAAAAATATATTATGATGAACGTAAAAAAAAATTGCTATTAACTATTATTGTTGAACTTACCTATTTCTTAATTTTTCACTTGAAAGACGACTGAACTTCAAGGACGCCCCGCAAAAATATATTTTTAAAACTTATGCTGCGATTTATTGGATTTTTCCAAACATTTTGGTACTGTTATAATACAGAGTTTAAATGAATACCGACTGCGAGGTTCTCGTTTTTAAAACAACCTTAATTATACGTGAATTATTGTTTACTGTCCAATGACTGGTAGTGTCCAATGACTAGTAGTTTACCCTATATGTTAAAAAGTAGGGGCCAAGTCATATTAGACTTATGGTGTAGAATCTACAATTCAAAAAAATTCAAAATTCAAAAAGTTTTATTCATCTTAGGAATTTCAGAAAACACTTGATGAAGTCAGTCATCACATACTTCGGCTTTAACTAGTTGTTGATAGTTGTTAAATAAGATATTAGACCAATAGACAAAAAAAGCCGGCGGAAAAAAACTCTTGGCACTCTTTTTCAGTCAGAATTATCAAATTAATACAAATAGGTACAGTACAAATTGACCGTGACATGAAAAAAAAACAAACACAAGACAGCTAATTGTGAGAGCCAATGTCATGCCACAACCAAATTGCTTACATAGCAGATGCAATTAGCTATGGTTGCACAATACGAACATGACAAACTGGGTCCAGAGTATTTGAACAAGAATGGAATAAAATAGTCATAGTATCATTAGCAAAACGACCTGGCACCGCTAGCAGCACCCGTTCACGAGTTAACGCAAGCATCAGCCATCACCCTCCTCAACCATATTTTAGGGAAGAGGGTGACCCGATACCCGACGCTACCACTAGCCATGCCGCCTGAGGGAGCATGACGTTCTTGCTGATGTCTTGACAAGAAAATAAGAAAACAAGTACTGCACAACAAGTCGTAAACAAAATTATTAAGTAATTAGAAACTTTTAGAAATATCCTGTTGTGCTTAATCCCATGCCTTTTTATCATCTAAGTAATCTTTAGTTTTATAATAAGCTTTTCGAGATAGAGTGTTTTTAATGATTGATTTAAATTTATTGAATGGCAGGGATTGAATTGACTTCGGAATTTTGTTATATATACGTATTGACATTCCAATAAATGATTTGCTGCTTTTAGCCAGCCTTAATTTAGGAAACGCTAACTTATGGTCGTTCCTAGTCCTTACAGAGTAATTTGTATCATGATTATCTTTCCTAGTTTTAAATTTATTACTATTCTTATAAATATACATAATGTTTTCATAAATATATTGTGATGCAAGGGTCAAGATACCAATCTCTTTAAACTTTTCTCGAAGAGATTCTCTGTTTCCAAGTTTATACATTCCACGAATAGCCCTTTTCTGCAGTGTAAATATCGTGTCAATATCTGCGGCATTGCCCCAAAGTAGGATGCCATAGGACATTATACTATGAAAATAACTAAAATATACCAGCTTCGCTGTATTAACATCAGTCAATGAGCGAATTTTCTTTACCGCGAACGCTGCAGAACTAAATCTACTCGCTAGTTGTGAGATATGGGCGCCCCATTGCAATTTAGAATCTAAGGTAATTCCAAGAAAAACAGAGTTATCTACTAGATTCAATCTGTTCCCATTAAGCCGCAGATCAGACTCAACTTGTTTTACATTTGGTGCAGAGAATTTTATACATTTAGTTTTTTTTATCATTGAACGCTAGATTATTTATATTGAACCACTGAACAACATTTGCAAGAGCATTGTTTACATCGTCGTAGTTTATTTTCTGTCTTATCATTTAAAAAATTAATGATGTGTCGTCAGCAAACAATACAATCTCATGATTATTGCCTATCATATAGGGTAGATCATTTATATAGACTAGAAACAAAAATGGGCCCAGAATTGATCCTTGAGGCACTCCCATTCTCACAACAGACCCAGCCGACCTTTTCCGGTTAACCTCAACCTTCTGAATTCTATCACTTAGATATGAATTCAAAAGTTTGAGATCAGTGCCTTTGATGCCGTAGTGGTGGAGTTTCCTGATGAGAGTGTCATGCTGAACACAGTCAAATGCCTTAGATAGGTCACAAAATACACCTAGGGCATCCTCCGACCTCTCCCAGGCACCAGTGATTATTTCAAATAGTTCATCATCAGCATCAGTTGTTGAACGGCCCTTTGTAAATCCAAATTAATTATTATGAAGTAAATTGTTATAGGTGAAATGGGCCAAGAGTTGATTAAGAATAATTTTTTCAAAAATTTTACTACAAGTAGGTAGAATTGAAATTGGTCTAAAATTAGTAGGGTCTGTAGTGCTACCCGACTTAAATAAAGGTATAACCTTCATATATAACCTTTAATCAGCTTCATTAAATCAGGAAAGTCCCCACTAATAATACAGTTGTTAAATATTTCAACAAGGCAAGGAGCTATTACATCTATAATAGAATTTAATATTTCAACAGATATGCCCCTCAGATCAGTTGTCAGATCACAATAGTACAATAAATAGGACCAGTAAAGCTGCCTGCAGTATTAAATAGCGAGACTTGTTTGCAATTTTTACATCAATTACCAGCGCCGGTACGCTCGGGACGTTTGGGCGAACTTTAATAGTAGGCCCTCAAGAAGTTGGATTAAACGATTAGGGTAGGTATGACTTAAATCTCTCGGATTTTTTATTGCAGCTGTCTTAAAACAGAATATATGACAAACCAACATGAATGCAAGCGGAATTAACAGCGTGGCTCAAAAAATATCGCAGCTGAGTTTAAAAGACTGCAGAATAAATTTTATTAAACAATTTGATGTTGACAGTTTAAAAAAAATTATGGAATGTATTTTCTTGTTTTTCTTTTTTGTACCGGTATAATAACAAAGAAAAACTTGATTAGCAAATGGGGTCCAAATTTTTACCTCTTTACGTAAACTTTTTTTTTTTACAAGTTTTTCTTATAAAATCATGGAATTGTTGTAACTTTTCTGAATAAAGATTTTTCAAAGAATTTTCTGATTTAGTTTATTTTAATTTTATAGTGTTTCTTTATAAAAACACGTCAAATTTCGATTCTCATTAAATTTCAAATAAAACTCTCAAACACCTACTTGGGAGTCTTAAAAAACATAAAAATTTCACCTTGGCCGAATGTGTGGCAATGGTGGTTGAAAAACTGATAACCGTTAACGATTTTTTTTCTTAAATCAAGAACTAAGAATTTCACGAAAATGTTACTCTAGAGACGGTATTTCTGTGACTTAATTGGCCCGATTCGACATTGAAATCTCTTATTTTGAGTGTTTCTTAATGCCGTGACAGAAAGGGAAAAAAACAGTTTTTGTATGAGGCTGTCACGTTTCACGTCGTAAAATTTCACACTAGAGAGACTTAAATAAAAATAAGAAAATGCAATGTCGAAAACGGCCCAATATGCACCTATACTTAGGGGTTAAAATCCGATATCCTGTGAGAAAAATAAAACAACTTGTTTCCTAGAGATCAGACAACGACTGAACGATTTATTGACCAAAGAGAAGAAAGAACAATTTGTAATAATTAGTTCATATAATTGCCGAACATGGCGTTCCTGTGCCTATCTATATTTTGTTATTTACAACATAATATCCTTATAAGTCACAGGGGTAACAATATGAAAAAGGTTAGGAAACCCTGACTTAGCGCATTGTTGTTTTTACGTTATATTAGAATAGAATAGAATGTCATTTATTCGCAGAATATGGTAGAAAAAAAGTTCTTAGATCTAAATGTATTGTACAGCATATTCAACCGTCAATATCGCAAATTTTTGTCCACTTTTCAATTTAACAATTCAAGATAATTATATTACTTATGTCCAAACTTATTTACTTATTTTTAATTATATTATAAGCAGAAAACAACTTAGTTATGTTGTGAGTCGCAGCGACCGCCCGACAACCTGCATAAATAGCGCGCGCGCACCGCGCCACGGGTATTTTGTTCGTTGTCTCTCGAGTAAGGTTGTTGGTGGTCGGTGCGATTTGCAGTAAGTCCTTTACTTGTAATTTCAAAGTGATTCATAATGTGTTTGATGATATGTGATTTAAATTAATGGCTGTTTGTGAATTATTGTATTAAATAACTTGACCGTTAATTTGAAGCCTAATAATACTTGAGAGAGATACCATCGTTCTGTCCTTTTTTCGCACGTTCTATCCTTCATATACCTACTCTATTGCCTTCTCTTTCTTTACCCCACCACCACACAGGTAGCAGCTATGCTGAATGCGTTAGGATTTTGACTCATTGACGTCGTTGTTCTTGTCCTGACAACTTGTCTATATCAGAGAAGACACAGTGTTTACTGAAGGTACATATTTATCTTTTCTAAAACTTGTTTCGGATTAAAGCTGACATTGGTGAGTTCATTTTATCTTAATTATTTTACTTACCTATGTGTTTTCTTTGATAACTTTCGCACGGCTATTGTTATTTATAATGCAACGTGTTATAATTTATAATTCAATTTTTATAATCATGTTATATCACAGCAATCCCTTTGACTTTGTTTTATAAATCGAGGTTCATACAATAGAATAGTGATGTGAAGCATTCTAGAATAATAATTTACACAACTAGAGTTATTATTACCTATTATTGTGTTAAACAATATCGAGCTTAGTGTATGAAAGAAATTAATTGTGTATAAATAGAGTATTCTACCTGCTTCTAATGCGTCACACAGTTTTTATTGACCAGCATTTTGTGTTAGCTTCCACTATCATGAATTTAAGAATAATGTTTTTATTTTAAAATGTTATACCTGCTCCAAAATAAGTTTAACGTTGTTAACGTTCGTTTTAAAATTGTTTTTTATCTACCTTTTAGTTTCCTTTGGTAAGCGAAATTTATTATTTGCATCGTGGTTTAAAAATAAGTGATCAAAACAATGTAGTACTAGTACTTCATATGTACAAACTATCTCAAGGACGACGAATTTAAGTAGTTCTTCGTCTAGTAGTTCTGGATCAGAAGCTCGAGTAATTCTCCTACTCAAAAGCGTTCGCGCCGTTACCGTCAGAATCGAAAGCGGAATCATAATTACGGCATAATAGGACAGTTAATCTAAGATGTAGCTTTTTTAAAGAATCTTATCTTAATCTTGTTCGGTTAGACATCTTTATAATGATGATCCTATAATCGACGAACATAATCTGAACGATCTGGGATTCACAAAACCTACAGCCACATCTGTAGTTTCAAAAACACCTCATAATTATTCTGAAATTCTTAAAGTTATACAAAGCCTTGACAATCCTGATTGGACAAATATTAGGTTATTTTAGCTTCTGTCAAGGATCCTTTAAATAAGGTCATGTTAAGTAAAACTTCTCCCTCATACCATCACTTATCATAATGTTAGAAAGCCCTTTCGAGGTCGTGGAAGTAAGCAAGCACACGGTCGTAAATTTAACGAATCTTCACAAGGACTTAAAGGCTCTCCCTCATCCCACTGGGATAGGACAGGAAAATCCAGACGATACTGACCGCACGGTCGTAAATCTAACGCATCTGCACAAGTACGAAAAGGTTCTCCATCATCCCTTCGGGATAGGAGTCGTAAATCCAGACGATACTGACCACACGGTCGAAAATCTAACGAATTTGCACAACTACGTAAAGGTTCTTCCTCATCCCACCGGGATAGGAGAGGTAAATCCAGACGATACTGACCAAAAGGTCGTAAATCTAACGCATCTGCACAAGTACGTAAAGGTTCTCCCTCATCCCACCAGGATAGGAGTGGTAAATCCAGATGATACTGACCACACGGTCGTAAATCTAACGAATCTGCACAAGTACGTAAAGGTTCTCCCTCATCCCACCAGGATAGGAGATGTAAATCCAGACGATACTGACCACACGGTCGTAAATGTAACAAATCTGCACAACTACGTAAAGGTTCTCCCTCATCCCACCAGGATAGGAGAGGTAAATCCAAGCGATACTGACCACATGGTCGTAAATCTAACGCATCTTCACAAGGACGTCAAGGCTCTCCCTCATTCCACCTAGATAGGAGAGAAAAATCCAGACGATACTGACTCTTCGAGTATTTTCCATGAAAAACTTTCACATCCGGTGGAAAGAAAGGGGTAATTTCTTGCGACCAACAGCAGAGTAGACAATAAATCGAGCTGAGATTACGTATATATTAATTTATGAACGAAAATAATTGACAGCTCCAGTGGGTGCAATGTATGATTTGTGATTGATGTTATTTTGAATGCTGGCAATTTATGAACATAATCTTCTTAGTCTGTGGTTAAGTTGATCAATTATCAATCCGTGATTGGTTGTTCTCATAGATTTATATAAGTACTAAAGTAGTTGTTCTATCCAGGTTATGTCGAAGTAATACATTTCAAATTATTATTGGCTTATGAGAATTTAAAGATATTAAGTGAAATTGATAATCAATGTTCCTCTTGCTTGCAAAATGATATCCGCTGCCACAGATTTGTGGTGCAATTCGCTGCAGTGTATGATGTAGTGGATGTGATTCCCTTTATTTACTCAACAAGTTTTCAAATTTTCAGGTCGGTTTTAAACTGTTTTCTAATTGTTTTGTGGAGAGCTTAATAACATGCTGTTTACTATACGATACCATGGACAAAAGAGTTGGCTGCCCTTCGGGCTCAGCTTTGCACTAGGGGACTTTGCTTGTATGCAATTGGGTTGCCCAGAAATTTCGAGAGCACGGAATACGCGCTATGGTGTATTTAGCTGCTTCTCAATTGATATTGAAATTAAACTATCAGGGCTGGAGATTAGAAAAAGAATTATTTATTAAATTGATACAGCTTAATTAATTAGCAGCAGCTAGTTGCTAGGGTAGCTAGCTACAGTGCTCCCCCTCAAGCGAAGCCTATTATTGGTGGTTTGACGACTCGACACTTCGAGTTGTTTGTAGTGTCGTATGCTGCGAGGTATTGCGGTCGGGGCTAGGACGTCGTCATGCGGCAGTGGTGAGGCGATGATATACGCTGGTTTCAGTCTATCGATCGATAGCTATAGTAGTTTCTCGAGTCGGTAACTTTATCGGAGGAACTTTTCTGTTTCATTTCAGTATAGGAAACGGGCCTTCATGTGCCGATGTGAGTGGTGTCTTCACTGCGTCGCATCTTATGAAAACGTGATCCAGGATGACAAGTCCGAGTGTCCAAAAATACTGCGCTCGCTTGCGTGCGGAGCTAATGTTGGTTTCAGTTCTTTCATGGCGCGTAGCTGGTTAATCTAATCGTATTCCGTTACTCGTAGCGTATTTTCATTGTTTATTTTTTCGACAGTTCGCCTGATAGTCGTATTGATGATATCGATGTGTACATGTGCGAATCTTTCCACTGAATGTTGTGTAAATAGTGCTGGCTCACTCTTTGTATGTCGATGTATCTTTACACGTTGACAAGGTATCCAGGTGTTCGACCTCGTACCAAAGTCGATATTCGTGTGTGGGCAAAAATCCCATGACTTAACTATAAAGCGTGAACTTCTAATACCAGGGTGGCTTACATATAAAAAAAAAAAAAAAAGACCTGTGGCACTCGGAGACTGCCGCGGTAAAGCTATTGCAACGAGATAGGGTGTTCTGCTGCGACACGTCATTCAGAGCTAGGACGTACTGACCGGGCGGCCGGCCTGCAGCAGCACCGCGCCCTGAGCCACGCTGCTGGCGTCCACCGACACCAGCACCGGCTGCGACACGTCAACAGAGCTAGGACGTACTGATCGGGCGGCCGGCCTGCAGCAGCACCGCGCCCTGAGCCACGCTGCTGGCGTCCACCGAAACCAGCACCGGCTGCGACACGTCATACAGAGCTAGGACGTACTGACCGGGCGGCCGGCCTGCAGCAGCACCGCGCCCTGAGCCACGCTGCTGGCGTCCACCGACACCAGCACCGGCTGCGACACATCATACAGAGCTAGGACGTACTGACCGGGCGGCCGGCCTGCAGCAGACCCGCGATAGAAGCTATGCAATAGCTTAAAAAAAATAAAATAAAAAAAACCGACAAACTGGTCAGAATAACAAAAATGGTTGCTCATAAAGAGTTGGTGAGCTTTTACAATAAATAATTATAAACCAACGTGGTCAAGTGTGGTCCGTGGTCCAGCAAGTGTCTGTAAACGAACCAACTGGCTCAGATTAAGCTCAATTTCTGGCAGACCTGCATCATAATATAAAAACTCTCTTAATAATAAAGCCATCGTCGTCTCCACGCTTTGTAGCCCGGAACGAACTGAACGGCTGAGAGGACATCCTCTTGTCAAGCGAATCCTATAATCTATTGCACTGGTCGCAACGAAAATGCACCAAATCATCGATCTGGAATATTGATAATGTTATATTTTTATTTTTTGTCCTGCTAAAATCCTAAAAGTGCTGGTATCAATGCCTCAGCCGACAGCTTCCGTTCCGCTGTGGCGTCAAAAAGTTGGGTGGAAAATGGTCCGTTGGATGAAATCCTCACTAGAGATAACTGGCGTTCTGAAAATACATTTGAACGATTTTATTGTAAATAAGTAAGAATGTCAAAAGATCAAAATTCAGTTACAATTTAATGCAGTGGATGAAATATATTTTATATTTCTATTTAATTTAAACTTATTATAGTTTTTGTCAGCAACTGTTGCTTATTCCTGTGTATTTGAAAGGTAATTGATATTACGTTACTGAAAATGCTATAATAGGTTATTTTTATATACATCTCCCTGGCATTGTAAAACAATACCACAAGTCAATTTATTTTATTAACTTTTATTCGTATTCACATTGACGTCACCACCACACCAGGCGATATCAAACACGTCTCTCAAGTATTATTAGGCTTCAAATTAACGGTCAAGTTATTTAATACCAACGTTTTACCTAAAATTAAAACGTAAATTAAATCACTTACCTTAATTTGAAGCCTAATATTTTTTAATTCTGCCTGGTTACACAACGACTTCAATGAGTCAAAATCCTAACGCATTCAGCATAGATGCTACCTGTGTGGTGGTGGGGTAAAGAAAGAGAAGGCAATAGAGTAGGTATATGAAGGATAGAACGTGCGAAAAAAGGACAGAACAATGGTATCTCTCTCAAGTATTATTAGGCTTCAAATTAAGGTAAGTGATTTAATTTACGTTTTAATTTTAGGTAAAACGTTGGTATTTTAGAGGTTATTTGATTATTTTTGAAGTAAATAATTTAAGTTTGTAAAAGTTGTTCTTTTTTTTTATTTTATTCCTGCTTCTGATGCTAAAATCAGAAGTGGGATTCGTAATTCATTGCCCACACGTGATAAAAAGCCGAAAAACAGCCGTTAATTTAAACCATGCCGCGACCGTCTCGTTCGCGTAGCAGAACAAAGGAGTCGCACCGCCGAGAGGCTAGGCGATCTCGTAACAGAAGCAAATCGCGCCGATCCCATCATACACCTCGCTCGCGATACCGTCGTCGTACCCACAAATCAGGGTCTCGGTCTCGCGAAGGTTCCGTCAAGAACGCGTAAGGCTCTATAGTGGCGCGATTAAACGCTATCGAGGGTAGTATCAATAGTGGTCGGAGTGGCGTACACTCACCGTCACGACCTCCTCCCTCACAGCACCGCCAAGTACGCCGCAAAAAGAAGAGGAGTCCTTGGTTACAAACACTGCAGAGCGCCTGCTGGCAGCCATAAATTGTGTCCCGGTGAGATCAAACCAATATTTTGTGTCTGATTTTGATCCCAGTGTTCATGACGTCGATACGTGGCTTGGTGAAGTAGATGGGGCGCGAAGTGTAGGCCGTTGGGGCGATGTGGAGTGTCTTGCGCTCGCGTTGGAGGCTGTCTGGGGGGGCGAGGCTCGCGCCTGTCTGGGCCAGTGAACGGGTGCCCTCCGTGCTTGGTCTGCGTTCGGGTTGGAACTCGGGGCGTTGTGCCCACGTGGTGTCAACGTCGCAAGCATTCTGTGTGGTGTGATGTGTGCAGAGTCGGACGGGTGCTCCACTTGTGCGGAGTGCGCGCGTGAATCTCTTTTGGGGCTCAGAGTAGTGGCTGGGGTCGGTAACGAATTGCTAACAGGTATCATTGTGGGAGGCATTGCTGATCCTCAAATTCGCGCTATTGCCATGAATTCTAAAATGACGCCTGACAATTGTGGAGTTTTTGTCAAATTTTGTTAAACCGAATTTGAATCGTACAAAAAGAATAGTTCCTTATGCTAATAGTCAATTTAATTATTATCCTTACAACAAACGAAATTTTGATTCAAGTAGCTCAAAAGTTAAATGCTATCAGTGTAGTCAGTTCGGGCATAAAAATGTCGATTGTCCGAAGCGTTCGCGGACACAATATAGCGATAAAAACTTGTCATCGTCGGGACCACAAATAAAAAGTTGTGCCTTTTGTAAAAAAAAAGTAGGTCATTTAGAAACTGATTGTTTTGCTAAAGAACGTTCGAATTCTAGGAATACTACAGGTGTTAATTTTTGTCGTGAAATTATGAACTTTAAAAACAGTGACGTAATAACAGGTGTTATTTCTGTAATTCCTGTCGATGTTTTGATAGATAGCGGATCTTGTATTTCGTTATTGTCTTCCGATTTATTAAAACACTTTCCTTGTAAATTAAAACCTACGCACCTATTGTTGCGTGGATTAGGCGGCATGGAAGTACAAAGTAAATTCTTCGTTACTTTGCATATTGAATTATGTGTGACTTTAGAAGTTGACTTTTTTATTGCGGACGGTAAATATTTAAATACCCCAATGATTATAGGTACCGATGTTTTAAACAGAAAAGGTGTAACTTATGTTCGAACTGGTGATACGCAGCGTGTTGTTCATAGCGATTCTATAGTGCGTGACGTAATGCAAGCAAGTCCTTGTTCATTATTAGATAAATTAAGTACCCCAGTTACAGGTGATTACAAAGAACAATTATTAGGTGTTCTCTCAAAATATGAGAATATTGAGAAATACTTTCTGAGTGGTACGGCAACCACAATCGTTAACGATAGTGAAATGGAAATTAATCTAACGACTAATATTCTCGTCTATTATCGACCCTATAAGTTATCCTACGACGAGAAATTACGAGTACGTGCAATCGTAAAGGATTAATCTTTAAACTCTTTGAATGTGTTTAATGTTTTGCTTGTGTTTCAGAAGTTGTTTCAGAAGAATTATTTATATTGTTTATATTGTTCTATGTTCCAATAAATATATTCTATTCTATTCTATTCTATAAGATAGTTACTGGCTTTGAGTAACTGTGTGTGCGAGTATGCAGGTCTATATGTGCGCTATCCGATGCGCACGCACTGTGACTGAGAGACCTGCCTCGCAGACGTGTCTCTGACGCGTGGAGGCCCTGCCTCGTGACGTGTCTCTGACTCGTGGAGGCCCTGCCTCGTGATGTGTATCTGACGCGTGGAGGCCCTGCCTCGTAACGTGTCTCTGATGCGTGGAGGCCCTGCCTCGTGGACGCTTTTAGCGTGATAGAGCTCTCGGGGCCCTAGCTCCGCAGGAAGGGGCCCTCACCCCATAGACGCGTTCCTAACGTGTGTAGTAAATCGTTAGGGCATAAGTCAGGTAGGACGAGCGAGTGGTGTCCCGAGAGTTGCGCAGCATTTTTCGAAAGTAAGTTACTCTCGAAAGTTTTTAATGTTATCTTTGTTTCAGTGGAACGTTTGGTTCTTGCGTGCGTATGAGCGCGAGATAGGCGTTTGGTTTGCTGTTCAACAATGGAGAACTGCGAGAACCAATGGCCGCCCTTCAAGACCAGCAACCTAGTGTTCCTGGCTTGGCAGACGTATCTGTTAGATGCGTATCAGTTGTTGTCCTGGGAGATGTGTCTTGTGTACACGTATCAGGCGTTGTCCTGGCAGACGTATCTTTCAGATGCGTATCAGGTGTTGTCCTGGGAGACGTGTCTTGTGTACACGTATCAGGTGTTGTCCTGGCAGACGTATCTTTCAGATGCGTATCAGGTGTTGTCCTGGCAGGTGTTGTCCTGGTTTTTGTAACGGGTTTAAAACCTGTAGAGCTCGTATATGAGCTCGATTATGAGCATGTTAGAGATGTCAGTTTGAAGACGTGTGAATTCATCTGAAAGCGAAGTGAATTATCTCATGTTGTGAAAGTGTGACTCTGTTTGAGGGCCTTGAATGTGAGATGAATGACAGAATAGGCAACAGTGTCTGTTGATTTGATTAATGAACTGTTTATTTTCATTTAAGGTTGCGACGAAAACATCTCCGATGATGCTGATGAGCTCTCAGGTGTTTCCGCTGGCCCTGCTAATGCTTCTATTAGAGGCAAAAGTGACTCGGATGACAGTTGCGATAAGGACGCCTCTGTCGCGACAGCTCAAGTTGGAGGAGAAGACATCTTTGGTGCAGCCGAGGACGGTGCACATTCAGGAGTGGCCGTATAAGCAGAAAACAACTTAGTTATGTTGTGAGTCGCAGCGACCGCCCGACAACCTGCATAAATAGCGCGCGCGCACCGCGCCACGGGTATTTTGTTCGTTGTCTCTCGAGCTGTAAGGTTGTTGGTGGTCGGTGCGATTTGCAGTAAGTCCTTTACTTGTAATTTCAAAGTGATTCATAATGTGTTTGATGATATGTGATTTAAATTAATGGCTGTTTGTGAATTATTGTATTTTAGAGGTTATTTGATTATTTTTGAAGTAAATAATTTAAGTTTGTAAAAGTTGTTCTTTTTTTTTATTTTATTCCTGCTTCTGATGCTAAAAATATTATTAAATGTCATGCATATTAAATTATTGTCATTCATTTAAAAATCATTTATATTATAATACTGCTTATCTAATAAAAAAATATACAATGCTTTTTTAAATTTTATCACAGTCTGGATTTTTATTGTCTTGGGTAATTTGTTAAATAGTCGTATTGCCATACAGTATACATTTCGTCTATACAATTCTAGCTTTTGCATGGGTGCATATAATTTGGATGCATGTCTACCTCGACCATATACCATTTGCTCATTCGTTTTAAAATATTCTGAGTTATTTTTTACAAACAAACAGATTTCAAAAATATATATACATGGTAGTGGCAATATTTTGAGCTTTCTAAATAGAGGTTTGCAGCTGTCACGGTAGCCTGCTCCACATATGGAGCGGACACATTTTTTTTGGGCTCTAAACACATTTATAACGTCGACAGAGTTGCCCCACAAAATAATACCATAACGTAGCAGCGAGGAAACATAGCCATGATAGGACAACATTGATGTTTTAGTTCCCGAAATTTCTCTTATACACCTTAAAACATAAACATATTTGTCAAGTTTAATCCTTAAATTATTTACATGTGATTTCCAATTACACCACTTGTCCATAGTTACTCCTAGAAATTTAGTTGCTTCTACATTGTCAATTGGAATGTTATTGTAGTAAATGTTTAATTTTTCAAATGTCATATTAATTGTTTTAAATTGTATAAGTTTAGTTTTAGTCAAGTTTATATGTAAATTATTTATAGTCAGCCATTGAATTACCTTCGTCATAGCACAGTCATTTACATTTTTTGATGTTATAAGTAATGTCGTATCATCAGCAAATAATATGCAGTCATTATCAACAAATTTGGGCAAGTCATTAATATATATGATAAAAAGAAGGGGTCCTAAGACGCTTCCTTGTGGTACGCCGACATTAGTTTTACGATATTATACAATTTACTTTATATTTTTTTTCCATATGTGATATTTCAACACATTGACTCCGTTTTGTAAGATAGCTTCTGAACCAATCTAGGGCGATACCTCGTATACCATAATTACTTAACTTATACAATAGAGTATCATGTGAAACAAAATCAAAAGCCTTGCTCATGTCTAGGAAGACTGCGGCAGGATATATTTTCTTATTTAGGCACTCTGTAACCTTTTTAACTAAAGAAAAGCAAGCCATTGTGGTGGATCTACTTTTTCTAAACCCATATTGCTTATGATGGAGAGTTTCAAATTTATTCAGGAAAGCTAGCAGTTGCCTTGCCATTATTTTCTCAAATATTTTAGAGAGCACAGGTATCAAGGTAATTGCTCTGTAATTTTGAAGACATTTTCGTTCACCATTTTTAAATAGTGGTTTTACTACTGATTGCTTCAGTCGCGATGGAAACTTTCCATGACTTAATGATACATTTATTATATGAGTAAGTGGTGCTAAAAGTTCCTTTGCGCAAAATTTTATTACTTTTGTTGATATTCCATCAGAGCCTACAGAGTTTGTATTTTTTAAACCTTTGATAATATTAAACACTTCATCTTCAGATACTGGCTTTAAAAAAATTGAATTGTTATAATTTGTTTCAATTTTTTGAGGTTAACTAGTGTTAGAATTATTTTGATTGTTTGTCATATCTATAAAAAAGTCATTAAATAAATTACAAATAGTTTTTGGGTCATCATATATTATTATCAGTTTGTAGATTAGAAATGTCATTATTATTTTTATTTAAGTCAGAATTATTTTTTATTATGGTCCAAGAAGCTTTGCATTCGTTTCTTGCTGTGCAGATAAATTTTCTATTTTGAACTTTTCTAGCTTCATTCAAGCAATTTTTTAAGATTCTATTATAGTTTTCAAGAAGTTTTTTATTAGTCGACTTATTTGTGCCGCTTAGTAAATATTTATTATAGAGTATCCGTTTTTTTAGGCAACTTTTTTTTAGTCCTTTTGTAACCCAGTTTTGTTGCACGCTTTTATTCCTAATTTTTACGTAGATTTCGGGGAAACAGAGTTCGTAAAATAATGTCAATAAGTCATGAAAGTCATTAAATGCTAAGTCAGTTTCATTTTTATTAAAAGTTTCACAAAATGATAAAGAACTTTGTCCGCGCCTCGCATCATTAGTCATAAGTTTTAGTTTGTAAACACATTTGCTATTTTATTTTGTTAGGCTACTTTGTTTTATATAGATTAAAATTGTTAAAGTCACTCTCTCTGCGAACGTCATCTCGAACGCATCTATTGTAATATTTATATTAAAGTTGTTACCTCGATAAAAGGGTTTCATTAGAAGCTCCACATGTCTGAAGAGACATAAATGGCGACCGTGAAGTGATAAATTGAAAAACAAAGTGCATCCACGAAATAAAAAACTGCCACTCTTCTCGACCACCGTGACTTCGTGATCACCAGCAGTCGAAAATTGGAGTTTGCGGAGCCAGCCAAGCAGCCAACAAGGATCTAATTGTATGACTGGAGTTATCTGTAGCAGCCGCAGCCTACGAAGAGTGCAGGAAGTCAAAATACTGGAGGTTACACCAGGGTCAAGCCGAGCACCGCCGGGCAGTGACGCAGCTAAAGCCTCACCTCGCAGCATAGTTCAACAGATAAGTGCCCTGTTTAACCATCCCAGTTTCCTGATCCATTAGTATCTTGATTTAACATCTTAAACTATTTCGTAATTCATCAAACGATTGAGGTGAAAACTACCTGCATAAATAGATATTATAAAAGAATTTTCTAGATTTGCCTAATTTCAAGTGATCAACTAGTTAAAACCTAAAATACATTAAAAATCATTAAAATCATTTAATATTCCGCAAGTCGAACAAGTGTTTTTAGTGATATTCAACCGTTTTGCCGGATATATTTCAGTTTGTGTTGCCGGCCGGCGCGGCCGTCCGCCGCGACCTTGATCGCCTCGACGAGACGGTCAGCGCAGCCCGAGCTCGGGGCCAGCGAAGCCCGAGCACCGCGCGCCTACCCAGGTACCACTACGAATTGAGGAGCTTATATAATATTAGGTGATAAATTTAATGAGATTGCTTTGTGATCGCGTAGGTAGATATTTTGAATTTAGTGATTCATTTTAGTTATTATTCATTTGAAGTTTAAATCGAAACTTTTTTTTTACTAAATTACTTAAACTTAGCTTACTTAATTTACAGTCAGTTAGTTACTTTATTGTTTTATCTTTGTAATTATGTCTGAAAAGGAAAATAATCGTTCTAAAGGAGAATCTAGTGCAAATGTATCTGCCTCAGAATATCATTTAAAAATTAGAGAGTTATTTACAAAACGGAGTTCAATAAAAGGTCAAATCACTAAGTTTAAAAACTATTTGGACCGTGTTTCGAAGCAAGCTTCGCTAACACCTGTTGAATTTGCCGAGTTGTCGTTAAAACTAAGTAGGTTCGAAACTTTATCTTTTAAATTCGATGAGTTGCAAACTCAGATAGAAGTAATTAATTCTTCAAACCTTGACATTGAGATTGACGAGAGAGAGTCCATTGAGCAAGACATAATTTTATGTACGGCAATTTGCAAGGGATTAATAGAAACGCAAAATGAAATTAAATCTTTAGAACAAGAAAAGAAACGTAGAGAATCAATCTTTCAGGATTCTCAATATACATTTGATCATAATGAGTTTGGAATAAAATTACCTCAAATACAAATTGCGAAGTTCGACGGATCCTTCTTCCGTTGGCTTGAATTTCACGACACGTTTATTAATTTAATACACAATAATCATCACATTTCTAATATACAAAAATTTCATTATTTGTTAAGTTACCTTGAGGGCGAAGCAAGGCGCATAGTTACAAACATAGAAGTTTCTTCAGCAAATTACTCAAATGCGTGGCAACTTTTGTGCAGTCGTTATAACAATAAAAGATTACTTATAAACTATCATTTAAAATCACTATTTAATATACATTCTATAACTCGGGAATCGGAAGGTTCATTACGGTTTTTTGTTGATCATGTAGCCAAGAACCTACGCGCTCTTTCCAACCTCGGTCAGCCAACTGACCAGTGGGACACTTTAATAATTTTCATGCTTACATCGAAGCTTGATAATTCTACAATAATGAAATTGGAAGAGCAGCGAAATAATTTAAATGATATTCCTACGTTAGAACAATTTACTTCATTTTTACTTGATCGCGCACACGTCCTTGAGTCTATTAATAAAAACAAAGAAAATAATTTTAAGTTTCAGCATAATAAGATGGATATCACTGGTGTTAGTAGACCAAGCTCTAATACGAAAACATTTACCTCAGCTAGTCAATATGTCGATAAAATGTTTACGTGTATCGTTTGTGATCAAAACCATAGAATTTATGAATGTCCTGTTTTTAAATCGAAATCAATTAATGATAAAATGTCAGATGTTCGCAAGTTTAAGCTATGTCCTAATTGTTTAAGACAAGGTCACTCACTAAGCGAATGCCGCATGGGCCCTTGTAGGCATTGCAAAAGGCGTCATAATACGTTGTTACACAACCATTCCAAGCAATCTGAGTCTAAGGCTAACTCAGTAGAAATACAAGAACATGAGTCCATAGTCAACTTTTCAAAGGAAATTGCCAGTCAAGTTTTATTATCTACTGCCCTAATTGAAGCTGTGAATCCGGTGACTAAACAGGTGATAAGTGTTCGTGCCTTACTGGATTCTGGCAGTCAGTCGACATTTATTACAAAATCCTTACGACAGAGATTATGTCTAAATGTAAGTCCTATTTCTCTAAATGTTATCGGCATTGGCAATTGTCAAGTAAAGACAGTCACTGAAAGGTGTGTCGTGCAATTGCAGTCCCGCGATTGTATAAATAATAATTTTAATATAAAATTTTCATGTTTTGTATTAGAAAGTCTCACGGGAAAACTACCTAAGTTTCCAATTGACCCAACTATTCTCAAATTACCTAAAGATATTCAACTAGCTGATCCTCGATTCGATCAACCAGCTCCTATTGACGTGTTGATTGGGGCCGATCTTTTTTGGGACATCCTAGGTGGTGAACAAAAATCCCTAGGTAAATGTATGCCTAAATTACATAGTTCTCAACTCGGGTGGTTGATAGGAGGTCAAGTAAGCATTCCAAATCAAACAAATAAATTTCATACAATAAATAAACAAAATTCATCACACAAAATTAATTCCAATCATGTAATAATTAATGGGCAGGATTTATCAAAAGAATCCCAAATTGATTATTATCTACCAAAGTTTTGGGAGCTAGAAGAGCTTCCACCTAAATCTCTTTTAAGTCTTTCCGAAAAGGAATGCGAAAATCATTATTTACTTAATACAACAAGACTAAATACTGGTAGGTTTTGTGTAAGACTGCCACTTCGCGATTCACCTGATTGTTTAGGTGATTCAAATGAACTAGCCAAAAAACGCTTTTTAAACTTAGAAAAACGATTTAGAAAAAACAATAATTTAAAATCACAGTATGTTGAATTTATAAATGAATATAAATCATTAGGACATATGTCTATATCCGCGACTAAGTTACCAAATCCAGCGTATTTTCTGTGCCACCACGCTGTTTTTAAGAACTCTAGCGAATCAACTAAAATACGTGTCGTTTTTGACGGTTCCGTACCTTCCTCTTCAGGTTATTCCATAAATGATTTGCAGTTGGTAGGTCCTAATATTCAAGACTCTCTTTTCGCCATTTTAATTCGTGCACGTCAGTACAAATACCTACTCACCGGAGACATCGAGAAAATGTACCGCGCTGTTAATTTGCACCCTGATGATAGGCATTTACAGTTAATATTATGGCGAGATGATGAGTCCCGGCCTATCGAGACTATGCAATTAAATACGGTCAGTCACGGCACTGCAAGTGGCAGCTATTTGAGCACTCGCTGTGTATGGCAACTTGGAGAGGAGTGTCACGACAGCCTGATTAAAACCATAATACAAAGGGACTTTCTAGTTGACGATCTGATAACTGGCTCAAATAATGAAAATGAATTACGTTACATACAACAGAGTGTCACTATGGAATTAAATAAAGGCTGTTTCAACTTGCGTAAATTCAAAACTAATATGCCTTCTCTATTCGATAATTCAAATAATATTCAAGAAAACCTTACTATTAGTGAGTCGTCAACCACCCTAGGGCTCGGCTGGAACCCTAATAACGACACTCTAAACTTTCCTATCACGGAACCTTTGCAAAATGATATTATAACTAAACGTATTATAATGTCCCACTCATTTAAAATCTTTGACCCATTGGGTTTACTTAGTCCATGTATTATGCAAGCTAAGTTACTTCTACAAAAATTATGGCAACTTAAAATCGACTGGGATGAACCAGTACCAAATAAAATTAAAGAACAATGGCTTTTGTTTTCTGGTAACTTAAATATACTTACCACTCTCCATATCCCAAGGCACGTTCTCATCGAGTTTCCTTCTTCTATTGAAATGCATACTTTCTGTGACGCTTCTCAACTTGGCTACGGAGCCTGTGTCTACATGCGGACGACAAACAGTAAAGGTGAAGCCGTCTGTAAGCTATTATGTTCAAAGTCTAAGGTAGCACCTTTAAAGCCTACGACGATTCCGCGTTTGGAGCTGTGTGCAGCTCTCCTGGCTGCTCGTTTGTACAAGGTAGTTACTGAATCTCTTCGCTACACTGTAGATCGAATTTATCACTGGTGTGACTCTAGTATTGTCTTGGGATGGTTGTCAGGTAATTCCTCTAAGCTTAAAACTTTTGTGGCCAATCGAATAGGAGAAATACAAGAAATTACTAAACCCGCATCATGGCGCTACGTGCCCACCGCTAACAATCCGGCTGACCTAATATCGCGTGGGGCAAACCCAAGTCAGCTACCAAATCTATCACTATGGTGGCACGGCCCTAAATTCCTATTAAGTAATGAATCCCAATGGCCTAGTCTAAACCTAAACACATTGGATATTAATAATTTACCAGAAACCAAGTCAACTATTACGATATTAACTATAAATAAAACAGAACCTATAATTAATTTTGAGCGATTTTCCAAACTAACTCGAATTAAAAGATCTTTTTGCTATGTTTTACGCTTTGTAAATAATTTAAGACATCCTAACAATAAAAGAATAGGTATATTAACTATTGATGAATTGAATCAATCTTTTAACTATTTATGTTTTATGTCTCAACAACAAACCTTTAAAAATGAATATGATTTATTAACTAATAATAAACCACTTAATCCGAAATGCAGAATTTTACCACTGTCTCCCTTTGTTGACAAGGCTAATTTAATGAGAGTAGGTGGTAGGATCGATGCTTCCGATATTTCATATGAGTGCAAGCATCCAATACTTCTTGATTCATCTCACTATCTAACTAAACTAATATTTCTGCATGAACACATCCATAACCTACATGCTGGTCCTCAGTTGCTATTAGCTACTGTGCGACAAACTGTGTGGCCTATTAATGGTAGGCGTCTCGCCAGGCGTGTTGCTAATAACTGTGTGCTTTGTCGTCGCGCTCAGGGTAAGACCTTAATACCTAAAATGGGTGATTTGCCAGCCCAACGCATAACTATGGACCATCCATTTAATTCTGTAGGTATGGATTACGCTGGACCTTTTTATATCTTAAACAGAAAAGGTCGTGGTGCTAAATTAAGTAAATGCTACTTGTGCATTTTCGTTTGCTTACGATTTAAGTGTTTACACCTCGAAGTCGTGAGCGACCTAACCAAAAACGGATTCATAATGACATTACGTAGATTCATATCTCGTCGTGGCAGGCCAGCGGAATTGTTTTCGGACAATGGACGCAATTTCGTCGCTGCTTCCAAAGAACTAAGCCATTTTCTTAAAACACAAAATGATTCACTCTCTGAGTTTGCAAGTCAAGAAGGATTTAAATTTAGGTTTAGTCCGTCTTATGCTCCTCACTTCGGTGGTATTTGGGAGGCCGGTGTTAAATGCGCGAAATACCATCTGAAACGCGTTATGTGTAATTCTCATCTTACCTTCGAAGAATTAACTACGTTATTTGCGCAAATAGAGTCAATATTAAATAGCCGCCCTTTGTGCCCCCTTTCTCCATCACCTGATGATTTCCAATTCCTAACACCAGGGCACTTTTTGATTGGACGGCCACTGAATTCTTTGCCTGCACCGGCCTCCATGACAGCGGACAGCTGTGCTAACAGATACAAACGCATAGAAACAATACGACGCCATTTCTGGGAACGATGGCGTAAGGAGTACGTAACTGAATTGCAAACGCGTACTAAGTGGAAGCAAGACAAGGCGAAATTAAAGATCGGAGAGTTAGTACTGATTCACGAGGACTCCCTTCCTCCTATGTGTTGGCGCGTGGGGCGAATAAGCAAGCTCTTTCCTGGAGCTGACAACATCAGTCGCGTCGCGGACGTGACCACCACCAGGGGCACCTACAGACGCCCGCTCGTGCGATTGTGTCGGCTTCTTCCCGAAGAAGATTCGTGTTGAAGAACTTCCGTCTTCAACGGCGGGGAGAATATGTCCGCGCCTCGCATCATTAGTCATAAGTTTTAGTTTGTAAACACATTTGCTATTTTATTTTGTTAGGCTACTTTGTTTTATATAGATTAAAATTGTTAAAGTCACTCTCTCTGCGAACGTCATCTCGAACGCATCTATTGTAATATTTATATTAAAGTTGTTACCTCGATAAAAGGGTTTCATTAGAAGCTCCACATGTCTGAAGAGACAAACTTAAACATTTTTTGAATTTATTTAAGTTTTCTTTAGAAAAGTCTTTTTCTAAAGAAGCGTTCTAAGAACGTTTTTTTTCAAACCAGCATCCTTCAGGAGTTTTCAAGTTCCGCTAAAAATATTTGAACATTGCTAACGTAGCTCCACCTAAAGATATAGCTTTGCAGCTAAGACCACTCGAGACCAATTTCTTTTCAGAAATAGTGAATCCCAGTTAAGATGAAGCACTGCAATGTAATTGAGCATGGTAAATGCAAAAACATAAAAATATTATTACCTGCTTTTCTATTATTACCACCTGTTAACGTATATACTGGCCGCCATTTGAAAAATGAAAAATGAACATGAAATGAAAAATGAATCCTTTCTAAAGAAACCCTGTATGAATACAGGGTTGATTTTTTTGATAGTACTCCAATAACTCCGAATCCTTAATAATGCATCATCGAGATAAAATGTGGGTACTCCATTGATGTTTTTTATTCTAGACTAGCTTTATCCCGCAACTTCGTATGCGCTTAACTACCCTTCTCGTGGAAATTTCAGAAACTATACAACCAGACACCCTCTGAAAGAACCTTTATACCAAGTATCACACCCATGCACTCAAGGAATAAATTTTTTTCATACAAACTAAAAATCATATATTTCCCGTGCCCGTGGAAATTTCGGGAATTTTTTTCGTACCACAACCAGTCACTCTTTAAAGAACCTTCATGCCAAGTATCACATCCGTACACTCAAGGAATAAGATTTTCATACAAACTAAAAAGTCCAAACCCTTCCCGTGGGAATTTCAGGAATTCCTTTCATAATAGAAACAGACGCTTATTGAGGAACCTTTATATCAAGTATCACATCCGTGCACTCAAGGGATGGGATTTTTTCATACAAACTAAAACATCATATATTTCCCGTGCCCGTGGAAATTTCGGGAATTTTTTTCGTACCACAACCAGTCACTCTTTGAAGAACCTTCATGCCAAGTATCACATCCGTACACTCAAGGAATAAGATTTTCATACAAACTAAAAAGTCCAAACCCTTCCCGTGGGAATTTCAGGAATTCCTTTCATAATAGAAACAGACGCTTATTGAGGAACCTTTATATCAAGTATCACATCCGTGCACTCAAGGGATGGGATTTTTTCATACAAACTAAAACATCATATATTTCCCGTTCCCTTGGGAATTTCGGGAATCCCTTTCATAGCACTACCAGACACACATTGAAAAACCTTTACACCAAGTTTCACATCGGTGCACTCAAGGAATAAGATTTTTCATACAAACTAAAAAGTCCTATATTTCCCGTTCCCGTGGGAATTTCGGGAATTCCTTCCTTAGTGCACCCCTACATCTCCTAAAGAATGTATGTTCTAAATTTCAGCTCTGTACGCCCAGTAGTTACGGCTGTACGTTGTCTGTCAGTCACTCAGTCACTCAGTACCTCAGTCACTCAGTCAGTAACGGAACAATTTTATATATATTGATTGATAAAATGTACTACAATTATCCAATACGGTTGTGTTCCTTCAAATACTCTTATATGAATACATTGAATAAAAACGAAAAAAAAACTTGGAATACTCGTATCTTTAAAAAAATATGATTTTTTTTTAATATTACGATTACTACCAATTCTTAATTACGCAAAATCCAGATAAAATGGGGACATGGTACACACTTTTCAGATGCCATTGATCTATGGACCCCCGCTCCAGCCCCGCCATGGACCCACCCATAATAATCACAACGATAATAAAAAAAATATTGCACTGATCAAATTTCTTATACACGCCTACGACGTATTTCTACTGTAGTAATACGCATCTCTTCTTTCAGTGTTGCAAATGCTGCGTCAACTTTTCGAGTTAAATCATCTTTATTTATAACTACTTCTTAATAAGCTTTTAATGCGGAGTCCGATAGAACCATAAGAGAAGTAGCTGCAATGCTGGGCGTAAGTATTTCGAAAGTTTGGTCAGTACTGCAAAGTGATGGAAGACAAAACATTGTTATTGAATCTACACTATTTCCTTAAAATAAAGTGAAAAATTGGTTATAGGGCTTGAAAGGTTTGTAACACTTGAACTGCTGCCTTCTGGACAATGCAAGTCTGTCAGCTATTAAAGTTGCCTTTAAGTATTTTTTTTTATAAATTTAATGATAAACAAAGCATACTACTATTATAATAAGTAAAAGCCGTTAATTGTAATGTAACTTAGTTTCTTTCCAGGTATCGAGGAATTGGATTATGATCGGCGCTTACAGTTTCCTAAATCAGCCAATTTAATCAGGAAGTATAGTCAATATTTTTTATTTTCGTTGTGTTTTTTATGAAATTATGAAAAACTGTCATATATACTAAACTATAAGAAATAGGCTAGTAGTACTCGAAGCAAGTATGTTCAGAATAGGCCCACCTACCCCACATTTCAATTAGGCCAACTGTGTACCAAACACCCTACGTAGGGTCAGGTGGGGTAATTATAAGACGAAAGCAACAACTTTTGCGTTTTGTATCTTTTAAAAACGGTTATGTAATAACGAAACTATTTAAGACTACCCATTGGCATTTAACCTACCTTGCATACTGATCATTTTCTCAATAATCATCATAAATATGAATACTGAATACAGTTCTCATATTATTCCACCACAACGGGGTAAAAATGAAACATCGTAGTCCAAATATAAGACAGCTTACAATTCCTTTGGCTTACGTATTATTCAACTTATTTTTAGACAGAGAGAGGCAAAAATAATACCATATAGTTTTGACAGTTCAAACAAAACTTATATTTCAAATAAAAAAAATCCATTAAATGAACACTTTTATAATGCCTCTTACCTTCTATAAGTCTTTGCATCATTATTATTTGGTAACCAGGTCATTAGCTTAAAATTAAATAAAAAACCTATTCCACTTAATTGTTGAGATGACACTTAGAACAAATAATCAAAAATTAATTCACAAAACTAAAAATTGGGTAAAAAAATTAAATGGGGTAAATTATGAGACAATTTTAACCTATTAAATGTGATATTTTTCTAGGTCCACATCAAACATAAGTAGAAAGACCTCTTTTATTTTTTTGCAGTGGATTAGGTAGTTTCATGATAATTTCGTTTTTGTGGATCGAATAAATTACATTGGTGGCAGGGTATGCGAAGAAAATCTTTTTTTTCGTTTTAGATAAATTACTGTTAGGTTCTCGCCGTCTTCCGAACCTTCTATTTTAGCCAAATAATACTTAATGGTATTCTTTTTCGTTGTGTAGCCTACAAGGATGAAATCACCAATGCCAAATTCTTGCTCATCCATCGACGCATTAACAGGGGTATCTTTAATAGTTTGAACAGTTGCAACCTTGTGCTTTTCAGCCTGTACTGAAAAGTCATTATCATGTTCATTTTGGAGTTCACATGGTCCGCTTACATTATTCCCTTCATCGAGCTCATAATCTTGTTCTTGATCAATTATTTCTGACCAACTCACATTTTCCAAGTCACTTTCGTTTTCGTATACAATTTCCTCTTCAATATCTGTATCAGTGTCGGAAAGAACCGGTGCAGATTTCTGTTTTAGTTCCTTTTTCTTGGGTTCTCTTTTCTTCGGTCTGTTTTGTTTGTTTTCTATATTTTCAATGCATTTTAAATATTCTTCGCAAGTCAAAAATTTTCCTCTGCCGTCTATGTTTCGTCTCTTTCCAGTTTCGTGTGTTTAATTTTATTCAATAACAAGGTTTCAAATGAGCAAGATGGCTCAATGTTTGCCTCAGCAGAAACTGCAACACCGGATACAGTTTTGGCAAGTTTTTCCCTTTCTATAACTTCCGATTGAACATCCTGAACGATAAGGTCTTGCAAGTTATGATCCTGGCTGATTTCAGAGACATTCAATACGACAGTTTTGCTGATGATTATTTAACACACCGTTCTTCACTTTGTACTCCTAAATTTTCAAATTTAGGATTCAACTAAACGTTGGGATTCAACAAGCTTTTATTGTATCTTTCTAACTTTATAGGGTCAAATCGGTCTTTTGGGTAAATGTATTTATTTACAGGAAAAAGTCCAGTCACTCTGAATGAATTTTGGATTACCTCCTTGGAGGGCCCATCGCGCCATACTTCACACAACAAATCACAGAATTCTGATTTACTGAGCGATCTTTGCTCATTCAATGAGTCGCTCGTTCCATTTTTATTTTATGGGACCAAAGCAGCTGCCATCCAGCGGTTGTAATAAGTCAGTTGTATGAGCGGGAAGTTTTAATAAAGCCACATTTTCAAGCATAGCTAATGCAATTCACGGCATTGACAATCAAAGCATTTTATTCAATTTCAAGAATTTGGCCATAACACCAATTTAACGTTTGGTAGCGCCACTTATTACTGGCAATAACAACTTAATATGAGTGAAAACGCTGCCGGCTTGTGAAAGTCCTATGCATATCTGGACATATCTGCTGTGGTTTCCTGCAAGCTCAGAAGTAGCGTCAAGTGAACTTAAGTTTATCATTTATGTAACTGAATTGTTGTGATGCTTGATAGACTTCGTGATTCACATATTTCGACGAATAACTTTATAACTATCAAACATCCTAACAAGTGTTGGTTTTTGATTATTTTAGTAAGTGGTTCGTTAGTTCGTTGCCATTGTACTGTAAAACTAGCACCCTTCCCTTCACATATGAAAAACAATATTTATCAACAATAATAATAAAAAACCACTATAGTGCATAATCCCCCCATAAAACCTCAAGCACATAAGCGCCGCCAAGCGGCAAAAAAGCTTGCATTCCAAAATCCCTATAATATTGATGTGTCTATCTGTACTTGTACATAATACTTTCTAATCTGTGATGCAATTGTGGCCGCATCCAAGTGCGTCGCAAGCCCATCAAATATTATAAGCAAAGGCCCTTTAGTCACTGATATGCAGAAGTTACCAACCATTAAAAATGCGCCGTCTTTAAGTTACTGAGAGAGAAAATTACATGGAACAGCTGCAATGTATTGCTAGTAACCAAATTTTAATACCGCACACATCACACAGTAGGTACCGGCAATCTGTATAATCCGGTATTCTATAAAATACAACGTATAGAATACCTGAAACGTCTATTAAATTATACAATCATCTTCCCTCCCAAACCAAGGACTGCATATCGGTATATTTTTTTTAAATAGTACTTACTAGTAAAATTTCAGTAAGTACCTTTATTAGTGTAATGCCTCATCAAACACAATACCTGTACAAGTTATTAAAGTCTAACTTAATTATATCAATACCCAAATAATGTATACCGTATTAATTTCTGTAGGAATTCTGTTATGTCCCTACGCTTCATAGGCTTCAACTAAACTATCCAAAATTCTAAAGTATCCGCTATATTATTTAAAAATAAATGCTTAAATCAATCTCAGTAATATTTATACCGGAAAATTTCAGTTAACTGATAAATTATGCTATGCTACAAAAAAACACAAAAGGTAGGTACACGAATTATTTCAGAGTCAATTGAACGGTATGACGTAATACAGAAAAAAAAATGTACAGAAATTCATACCGTTACTGCAGTCCCTGTCCCAAACACATATGGAAGAAACAGATAGGTAAACATTTTATACATTTATTAAAACAACTTTTACTTACAAACGGGAATGAATTAAGTATTAATCAATAATAACGGCATTTAGATTAAATTCTGTGGTGTTTGGACATGGTAAGCCCAAAATACTAGCTTTTCAGTACGAGCATTACCAAATAAATTAATTCTGAATAAAAGAAAATGTTGTTTTTCATATTTTTATTACGGTAACATAATCATTTTTTATACAAAAAACTAAAAAGAATCTCTAGTTTACGAGATCATGTAAAAATAGGACAACTCGTATTACCTATACTTATTTGGTACCTACAAATATGTTGACTATACCAGCCAGAGTATACTTTTCATGTTTTAACAAGAGTTTTCATCTAGAATCGGGCCCTGGGTGCGACGCCAAGCGTAGCTACGAGTAGCAGTTAGATTGCACAAATGCGTAAGCAAACGAGAGAAGCGAGCGGTGCCGGAAGAGTGCCGGAAGAGCGGCCGGAAGAGTGACATAAACTAAATAATATTTAAACTTTATCAACCCACGCTTACCCATTTACTTATTTCTTATTTTTATAAGCCATACAATCATATGATTAAGCCGGCTTAACATTAACAATTATAAACTTTCCCAGTAGATAAAAACTAAATAAATCATAGGTACCTTTTGATGAATTCTAATCGTACAGCTGGCGACTATATGACAAAACTCGGTAATTGGGCGGTGTGTTTTATTTTATCAATCACAAACAGTTTCAATTTTTGTCATACCATTTAAGCCGAATCGATTTTTAATTGCATGAATAAAATTTGAAAATAACCATTAGAAAGAGAAGAATCTGGCTGGGGTTTACTTTACTGCACCAGGATTCGGTTTTTGTAGTAAAAGCGTAAAGTACTGATAGGTACACGGACAGAGGTACTTCAGAAACTGTTATTACCTACATAATAATAATAATAATAAACACTTTATTGTACACCAACATGTTTACAGAGGAAAAATTACATTAAATGATGACATTAAAATACATTTGTACAAAGGCGACCTTATCGCTCAAGAGCGATTTCTGCCAGGTAACCTAGGAACTAAAGGAAATTGAGGTGGATGGGTGCACGGCTTGTAAAAATAAATAAATAAACTACAATACTAATAATTACATAAATACATAATGAACATAAATACCATATATACATTAATATATATTAAATATTAAATATTATAATACATATACAAATAGTTAAGATTAACAGTTTTTCGCCTGGTAGTGGCCGGGTGAACCTGCATACCTGTGCTTTACAGGTTCACCCGGGTTTTGTGAGAAAGACCTACAAAAAATACTGCAGTAAAAATAAAACAGGAATACCTACGCAAGGCATACTGGGTAAAAGTACTGGGGGCTTTTACATTTGTGGGTTTGTATAAATACCAACATAGTTTATTATTGCATACCATAAAGAATATACCTAGGAATAATAATATCTTATCATAAATACCTAATTGCTTCAGACATTTTACAAGCGCCCAGTACTTTTTACCAGGAACGTTTCTTTAGAATTCCTGTGTTTATTTTTACTGTACTTTAGATGTTTTATGTCTTTTACCCATGAATCCGCGGTGCAAATTTTGTAAAAGTTTTTGATGTAACTCTGTCGGCCTGAATATCTGTAACGCTTTCTATACCTACAAATGCCGCGTTTCAATATCATAAAACTGTTCATTGAGCCTACCATTCATACATACAAAACTTCACGCCTGTACCCATTATATAACAATAAATTCTTTATTATTCAGGCACAGGTCCCATAGTTATAATTAAAATAGTAATTAACAGTTAACAAAAATAATTTGCGTTTGTTTAAAGTTGAAGTGAAAAAAATCTAATACTATGTTTAAAATACATTAATTCAGTCCTATCTTTGACATCTATCTATATCTATCTTATCTATCTATCTTCTATCTTCTATACTTATAATAAATCTGTAGGGAGGTCAATTCTGTACATGAAATATATTTTCAACACACTTGCTCGTAAAGTGAGCCTTATTCTATTGAATTTAGAACTATAAACTGGGCCACAAGTCACGCGTGCATAATATATTATAATAAAAATAATAAAATCATTTATTTCAGGCAACTTAAGAATAGTACAGGATGTTAAATACTAAATCTAAGGCCCATAGAAAATATATACCTTAACCTAATATACATACAATATACTTAAAACTACACTTTACTAATTCCCACGTATGGGCTGCGACGGGGGACGCGACATCTTTGTGTCAAATAACCGTCCTCGGAAACGACGGAATACGACACCCTGCGGCCAGAACTCTTCCTTCATGTAGGTCGACAGATATTCGGTCGGCATTCTCACCACAAAGGAGTTGAAACTCACTCTGTGACGGGACTCCAACCGCTCGACCCTCATGTTGAGTCCTGTCTTCGCGTGCAGATACTCCACTACATCCTTCGCCGTGAAGGCGTGGTGCACGCGAGACACGTACAGCTGCGTGGTTGGCACCTCGGCGCGCAGCAGAAGGTTCTCTTTATTCGGTGCGGTGCCGCACTTGTTCTGACAGGAGGGCTTCTTCTTCTTCCGCTCCACCTTGATGAAACCCTCTCTGTCTTCCTGGACCTTCAAAGAATTGGTCTTCGGTGCTGTGTGGCTGGGCTTTGCAGGCTGCACTGCCGCTACGTCAGCGTATCCTCGTGGAGAAGAAGGACCCGTGACGCGGGGCGTCTTCTCTGCGTTGGGAGCTGCAGCAGTGGCACGGCGGCGGGGCGCTGCCGCGGGGGCCGCGGGGCGCGGGGCAGGCGATGCAAGGGGAGCGGGGATAGGATTCATTATATTATGCACTAGGGCTATAATATAATGATATATATAATATAATGAATCCTACAAAGTTGAATTGTACGTTAGTGCAAATTACATGCATATTTTATTGATCCGGGTTATACATTAAATATATGAGCGCGCGCGGCCAGGCGGCGCGCGTCCAACAGCAGCAGCAGCACAGCGCCGCCAAGCAACAACAGCGTGTGTACGTGTAATGGGACAGGGCTACTGACCGGCGCGGCGCTCGGGGCTCCGCTGAGCGCGCGCGTCCAGGCGGTATTAACTTAGAGCCGAAGCAGTAGAAGTTTTGTCCTGGCCTTGAACCACAACCGTTGACATCTAGCATTAATTATTTAATGCCAAATCATTCCAGTGATTTTTCTATGTCGCCGACATACACTCAGGACGAGCTGGCACTTCAAATAATAATGTAGAATATAAGTTTGTTAACTGTACCTTCAACAGCTGCTTCAAATACATTTTATGACCACGTATGTCTGTCTTTTACTCACAAGTGTGTTGAAAAACGTCGTATGTAACTCGTGAGCGTTGCTAATTACAGTCTCGGCTCATTATTAAGCCCTCGCCTGCGGCTCGGGCTCAAATCACAGCCTCGACTGTAATAAGCAACTTAGCTCACTTGTTACATGATATACTATTTCAAAATACTTATCAGGGGGTGATTAGTGATCGATACTTATGTCAAAAATGCAATCAGTAAAATTTTTGTCTGTCTGTCTGTCTGTATGTTCCTTATAGAAACAAAAACTACTTGACGGATTTTAACGAAACTTGGTAAAATTATTCTTCGTACTCCTGGGCAGGTTATAGTATACTTATTATCACGCTACAATCAATAGGAGCAGAGCAGTGAAGGGAAATGTTTGGAAAACGGGAGAAATTACTTCATTTTTTAAGCTTCCGTCGCGTGTGCAGCCTTAGTGGTTAAAGCTACATAGAAATCATGTATGACAGAAATATTCTTCATTAAATTATATAAAAAATATCCCACAACAGTATATGTCTATATTTTATGGTTGACTCATAACACGTGTAAATCCCGATAGCTTAGCAGTTCGGAGCTTTCTGATTATATTTGTTTACTCTTACGTTTATAATCTCACTCATCCCTAATTAAAAAAAATAACATTATTACCTATTCAATAAAAAAAGAATCATAGAAATCGGTATAGAAACACCAAACTTATACATGAAATACGCTAATAACCCATCGCGTGTGAATACTGAATGATATAAGGATCATTTTTGCGTAACGGTTGCCGCGCTCGACGCGTCTCGCGGCAGGGTATAAAAAGGCGGGAGGCGAAAACCGTGCTTATCAGCGCGACTTTTAGTCTTTAAATAGTTTATTTGAATTTCTTTCGTTGTTATTTTATAAAATAGGTATTAGTTGCTTCCATGCTGGACTGGGAGCGAACGAAAAACATAGAATGTACCAGCTGCTTCTCTTCCCGGGCATACTGTAAAAATCAGTTAAGGGACAGAGGTTTTATTGGCATTTTTGTTGGCGATAGGCTGACCCCCTGTCACTGCAATAGCCTATCTCCATCATTATTATACCTCATTTGTCAAACGTGACATAAGGTGGTCTTATAACCACTGGTGTTCTGTCTACCCCATAAGGGATACAGGAGTGAAGTTATGTATGAAGTTATGTAGTTGTTTTGGTAGTGTTTAAGTATTCGGTCAAATTCCAAATTTTGGCTAATTTATGTTCAGTTTTTTTGTATTTTTTAGGTAAAAGCGTAGGTACTTTTATTAATTACTAGCTGCTGCCCGCGACGTCGTCTGCGTGAACGCTATGCAGCACCAAACGCACCTACGATTATAACACTGCTAGCGTGATAATATGTAGCCTATATGTTGACCCGACTTCTTAACTATCTTCATGCCAAATTTGAAGTAAATCCATGCAGTACTTTTTGAGTTTATCCCGGAAAGACAAACAGACAAAAATTCTAAAAACTATATTTTTTGTTTCTGTTTCGATTGTAGATCATACCCCAAGTATTCTTTTAAAAAAATATTCAATGTACAGTTTTGACTTTCCTACCATTTTATTATATGTATAGATTGTAGTTATAGGTATTTATTTTTTAGTGAAGTAGGTATAGGAAGATAGCATTGCACAGGCGTTTCAGCTTTATTTTCATTTCTTTTTCTGTTGTAAGTTGTACATATTTCTGGATATAATTCTATTTGGATATCTCAAATTTTAACAGGTTGCGGTGCAGGAGAAACCGTCTTTATACCCAGAATTCCCATAATACCAAATAATTTTCTATTCCAATTTAAAAGCACGCTATTCCCAGTATCGGTGTGTTTTGCAATGACAATTAATAAGGCTCAAGGGCAGACTTTTCGTGTTGCTGGAGTAGATCTCGGTGTCAGTTGTTTCTCGCATGGTCAGTTATACGTCGCTCTTTCCCGGGTTAGTAGTTCTAGAAATCTTCATGTTCACGTGCCGGACGGGTCAACTTTCAATATAGTTTACTCGGAAGCTTTGCGCTGAAGTATTTTCGTTCCATCGATACTTAAGCCTCATGTGAAAGTGATCTAAACAATTAATTGTCAAATATTATAAAATGTCAATCCTTATCCTTACTAATATTATAAATATGAAAGCGTGGATATTTGTTCAGCTTTCACGCAAAAACTACTCGACGAATCATGAGAGGTACTAGAAGTAACATAGGATACTTTTTATCCTGAAATTATCGCGAGCGGAGCCGCGGGCACAGCTAGTGTCAAATAAAATCTTAGTATTCTAATGGTGATACTAAGTCATTTACGATTCTCTCTTCGATGAAGAGTTAAACAATACTTATACAGGGTGACTGGTAATTAGTGAACACCCTTGTAAGGGAGTATGGTATAGGTCATTTGCAACAAATTTAGTTACGTATATGATTGTGCTAAAGTCAATCATCAATGAGATATTTCAATTTTAATATATTGTCTTAAAATCTCTATGAGTGTTCTTTATGAGGCTTGAATAAAAATAAAACTATAATTATTTTTCCAAGTTTTTTAAAGAATTTTTATTTGCAATATTCCGGTAACTAAATCAACTCTAAATAAGGTTGATTAAAATTCATTTGCCTTACTTAGATGCAGCGCTTCAGACAAATAAAAATAGCAGATTTTTTTTCAAGTCTTGCTAACACTTGATTTAACACTAAAAAAACACGGTTACTTTAGTTGGCATATTATTTTAAAAACATCTAAAGTTAATTAACTTTAAAATGAGGTATTAAAATCTAAAATTAATTGAGAAACCACGAAGTCATGACCAATGGAAAAAAACCAAGGTAAAGCCCGAAAACAAAATACTTCTGAAAACAAAGGACTCGGTCGCAGGAGTCGTAGCCTTGCTTGCCCCTAACTCAGTCACTCGGTTAACTGTGGTCGGATGTGCTTGATTAGCTTATTTGCTCACAGATTCTGGACTTTAGTGTTTGTTTCTGACCTTGTGTTCTGTGATTCCTTACAGATTGACTAATTGTCGGGTTAGTCTGACTAACACCGGTTGTTAGACGCAGAAGAAGGTCATAAACCCTAATCGGCGACTGCCCATACGGGCATCAGGCATATTCACGACGACCTTGATCAGCGTTCCCTCTGGCAGCTCCGTAAAAGTAAAGAATACCTGCGTATTTTTTCGTACTTAACAATCTTCTTCTTTCTCTAACAGCCACTAACAAACCCCAAAAGTCCAGGAGAAAAAGCCAAGTCGTTAGAGAAAACGAATCGAAAACGAAAAGTATACCGAAAGGGCCGGGCCCCATGTCTATGATGCGATGCTGTTTGTCGTGTAACGGTACGACACTGGCGCCGGCAGAAGGCGCGGAACGGCGCCATGCCATGCCACAGCGCCGTTAACGGCATGCTGCGCAGGTCGCGTAGCTCATTGTATTGTATTGTCAGCAAAGAACTTACCAACAATAATGTCGCAAACGGCGTGCTGCGCATCCCACCGGTGGCAGTAACGTACCGTTACACGGCAACCGGCGCCGAAATGGGTCCACGCCCTAAGAGCGGATTGAGTAAGGGGCTAGCCAGGCCTCGACTCCTGCGCCCAAGTCCTTTTTATTTCGGAAGTATTTTGTTCTCGGGCTCTACCTTAGTTTTTTCCATTGGATTTCTTCGTTGTTTCTCAATCGGTTTTAGATTTTATTCCTCATTTTAATTTAACTCTAAATGTTTTTAAAGTAATATACCAACTAAAGTTACAGTATTTTTTTGTGTTAAAATCGAGTGTTTGTGAGCAAGACTTGAAAAGTTTTGTGCTATTTTTACTTGTCTGAAGCACTGCATCTAAATCAGGCAAATAAATGTAATTTATTTCGAGTCGATTTAGTTACTGGTGTGACAAATAAAAATTCATTAAAAAATTTGAAAAAAAAAATAGTTTTATTTAAATTCAAGTCTAAAGAGGACTCATAGTGATTTAAAAAAAAACATTAAAATCTCGTTAATGATTGACTTTAGCATAATTATATACATAAGTAATTTGTTGCAAATGACCTGTACCATACTCCCTTACAAGGGTGTTCACTAATTACCAGTCACCCTGTATATTGGGCTGTCAAAACCCAACAACACAGCACGTAAAATTCTGTTATTAGAATTAACAAGTCTCTCTCAGAAGCCGGCAACCGAGGCAACACATGATCTCATGATGGCGAAGAAGTCGGGCATACGCGCCTCGGCAAACATACTCGACGCGCTGCAGTATCGTGGCAAACGCATGAGAATGCAAAAAGCATCATTGCTTTTCGCATTCCCCTCATGGAGCTATATGATTTGCGTTTAAAGTTGGTCTTGACTTGATTTGACAAGTGTGAAAACACTGACAATAAGCATTAAATAATGTTAATTTTACCGTATCACTACACCTGCCAAATCTCTGTCGTTCCATATCTTCGTCATCCCCTAGCCAAGATATTTGAAACACTGTACCGCGCCTATTTCTAGGCCATTAAAGCATACTTGAGGAATATTCGATGGACCTTGCCCTGCAGCAAAAATCATGAGTTCAGTTTTAAGCACATTATACAGGGTTGATTTTTAGTCACCAGCCAAATTTCTTTGATACGATATAAACATACCTGCATTTATTTTAGTGTCGCTCAGTACAAAAACGTAGAAATATGGAACTACAAACTTTTTAAAAAATAGTCGCTGTTGATGAACATCGCTACTACGACGCGGCATTTCATTGATACTACGACGTAGTACTACAAGACATTTTTCAACACACTTGCTCGTAAAGTGAGCTTTATTCTATTGAATTTAGAACTATAAACTGGGCTATAAGTCACGCGTGCATAATATATTATACCCTAGTGCATAATAAAATGAATCCTACAAAGTTGAATTGTACCTTTGTGCAAATTACATGCGAGTAAACAGAGCATATTTTATTGATCCGGGTTATACATTAAATATTTTCAGAAACAACAAAGAGGTTTTATACCACTTCAAATCCATATACATTTTTGAAATGTTTGCGCCTTATATTAGTAAAACAAATATGTATATCAAACAAATTGTTCACAATTTACAATAATTTGTTATAAAATATTAAAATATTTGCATTTACCTCTCCAAATTAAACATTTTCACGTAAAATAGGCTGTATATGCTATACAGACATTGACACATTTGGCAGAAAAAAAAACCAACGCGCATGCGCGAGGTTCGGCGCCATTTTTCAATCACAATTCACAGCTTTGTTATGAAGTGTGTTTGTTATTTTATGACCACGTATGTCTGTCTTTTACTCACAAGTGTGTTGAAAAACGTCGTATGTAACTCGTGAGCGTTGCTAATTACAGTCTCGGCTCATTATTAAGCCCTCGCCTGCGGCTCGGGCTCAAATCACAGCCTCGACTGTAATTAGCAACTTCGCTCACTTGTTACATAATATACTATTGTACTATCTTTATTTTAATGGTAATTTAGAGTGACCATGCCATGATATAGGACGGTAATTCTTGGAAGCTCCGAGATCCCCCGTTTTATTTCATTACAATAGGAATAACAATAGTACGCATAAGTTCAGGAGGTATGAATATTTCAAACACAGGTTGAACAGAGCACAAAGATTTGCAGCAGTAAATCCCCAGCATACATAACATGTTCAATACCCAGTTCATCATGGCCCGATGACTTAACACGGATCATGATTGAACAAAATTATGATCCGGGGACCCAGCTGTCAGAGGTCTAGTTGTAGATTTCGGTATAACCTGCAGTTTAACTTTAAATTGAGAAGCAAAATGTTCACTTATTCAATTTGCATTTTGTATGCCATCCACAGAGATTGGTGAATTCTGTTTATAATTTAGCATTTTTGTATCTTTCCAAAATGTTTTAAAATTTTCATCATGGGTACTTTTTTCAAAATCATCTTATTTTATTTTCTCCTCATTAAACTGACACCATTTTAATTTATTCTTAAATTGTTTCTTGCTCTCGATTATTTCCTCATAAGCAACCCCTGTGGATGACTTACCAACACTTAACCAGTGATTAAAATGTGATCTGTACAACCTGTGATGTTCTTTCACTATGTCGTTCCACCCCGGGGTGCCCTTATACTTTTTTCCTTCACCGAAACTAAAATCCTTACTGCATATAGCAGCTTGCTGTAAAGGGATAATACTTAAGGGAATTGTATGTTTGTTGATGTAGTTTATAAGTAACAGGAACATAAATTTGTTATCTTTACGGTTCGGCCGAAAAACTTATCTCTCCATTTTGTTATATGTTGTATAAACATTGACTAAAATTTGTTAAATTATCACTAGTATTAATTTTCATATCACAGTTACATTCGAAACAAAATTGGTCGGAAGTTATTTAAAAACATTTGGTTGAATATAAGATGCGATAGGTTATCATGTTGATGTGTACTTAGTTGTTGGCGGGCGGTAGCTGTGGGGGTATGAGATTTTTTGAGGAGTTGTAATGTGTGGTTTGTAATTTATCGTGTAAGAAGTTTCTAAAGTTGCAGTGTTAAGAGAACGATTAATATTATTTAAAAAAGGTGTTGACAAATATATTAATGCTGTAATCCTTAAGTTAATAGTAATCCTGAAACATATTTAGGCTTAATTAAAATTAAAGATAGAAGCCGGAGTAAAGTTATTGTTTCTGTTTGAGTTTCTACTGTTTAGGGTTAGGGGTAAATAGATAGACCGGAATCTTTTAAGGTGAGATAGGAGAGGTCATTTCCAATCATTTAAGCTCACATCATGTAATCCCAAAGTTAGCCATTTTTGAAATATTTGGGGTTCTTCCTATTTTTTCTGAAAGTTCAGTTCCGCTCCTTCAAATATCGATTACAAAAAACTAATGGTTCTAATGTTCTTTTCAGTTTCAGATAGGTGTTTAGTTAATCAATAGTAAACTGTAATAAAATTGCTTTTTTTTCTCCATAAAAGGTCTTTTCAAGCATGTGCAAAGGCGCCTTTACAAATGAAGAGTATGCGGCTTTTGCAAAATCTAGAGATTTGTACAGGTTTTTAAATTATTTGTAAGGAAAATTTATTCGACTTTTTTGGAGAAAAAAGCTATTTTTTGTAAACCTTGTTCTAGAAAAAAACATTTTTATTTTATAAAACTTCCCGTAGCTTCTGTTTGGAATCGCATTGAAACATTTTTTTATTAGTTAATATTGATTTACTAAAAACCTACTTAAAGCTGGAAAGAACATTGAAATCTGACCATTACATTTTTTGCAATCGATGTTTGAAGGAGTAAATCTGGATTTTCAGAAAAAAATGGAATAACTCCAAATATTTTAAAAACGTACACTTTGGCATTACATGATTTGGGCTCATATGATTGAAAATTACGTCTTCTACGTCCCCTGAAATGCATTTCTATTAGGTTTCTTAAATGTAAAAATTGTTAGACAATGTATACATAAGAAAATTCAATGAAATAATCCAACATTTGTATTCTATTGAGAAGCCAAAGTTCTTTTGTTGTTTCTAAATGTAGTTTAGGCTAAGATGACAATGAGTTTAGATGCTTTTGGTCATGTCTAATAGTGTAAAAAACAAGATTCTGGTCATAGTACTAATAACCTGTATAATATTATAATATACTCGTTATTTGCCACTTCTTAAGTCATCGAGGTCCTTCTATTTCCTGATGCATACTGAAGGATCCCCTTGGGTTAGGGGTAAAAGTAGTATGGATATAACTAAGGCTTTGGCGTTAAGTTTAGTTTTAATTTTTAAAGTGATCTAGGATGTTTTACTATGAGTTTGCATACATTAAGTGAGTTGTAATCCATGGTATGCCAGCATGTACATTTATTTATTTATTTACATTTAATTATTTATTTATTTTGGCACAATAACAAATTGCAAACAAATAGCGAAATATCGAGAACTCAAAATAAATAAAAAACGTGGTAAATACCCCGTTTCTAAAGTTAATTTAAATTACTTTCATACAATAAAACTTACAAAAAACATTGATGGAGTAAGCAATTAAATAACAATTGCGCACAGCATTGTTTAAAAAAAAAACATTCCTTAATTCCTTATAACTAACACAGAATAGCTTAAACTATAAAATATAAAACATTAAAAACACTATTTCCCTACCTTCTATGATACATGTAATTTAGGACCTTATTTTTAAAAGTTCTCAAATTATCATGAAAGAGATCGGTATCGTCCTTCAGACTATTATAAGTTCTACACATTCGGTACAGAGGATTATTATATGAGATGTTATTATCAGCATTAGGAATATAGAATAATACATGGTTTCTTACAGACTTGCTTCGGATTTTTAGCGAGATTTCATGTAATAAATTCCCATCAATTTGGTAGTTCACAATTTTATGTCTAGGTAGGGGCTGGAGATAGTCAGTATTATTTTCATGTTTTGAATAAAGTTAAAGGGATTTTTGTAGCCCGGAGGTCGATAGATTGCAATAGCTACGGAATAGTTTTAAAGACTAAAAAGTTTTTTTTTTTTTTTCCGCTTTAACCAGTAAAGCAAGCTTTAGCGGGAGGAGGATGAATCCTGTTACGGACGAATGGGCATTCTATAAGCTGTTACCCCAGTGGCTAACGGAAAATAGAGTGCCCAGACAGTGTGGTGACTCACTCAGATACGGCTGAGCATACCTACTAAACATCCCCCTTTACTGACTCACCTTGATTAAGGCCCTTAGTCATTGTCGGAGCGACAGCAAAAATGACAAAGCTTAAACTAAGGGATTATCTAGAGTGATCAGACTCACTCTGAGATAGGAATGCTGGAAAGAAGGACTACGTTTAGAAACGTTGAGCTTGCTGGAGTTTCCTGATGAGGGGAGAGAACTTGGTTAGGACCGGAAGAGCACCGTTGAAACCCTCTGGGCTAGCGTCGAGAGCGGCGCCGAAGCCAGAATCTCGTCGATGGGAGCGAGCTGGATCCAGAACGCCATGCGGCCTTTTGCATTCTGGCACTGGGAAGCCGATTTGGCGGCCGGTTGCGAATGAGTCGCGACCCGGCTGCGCTGACCTGGAACGATACAAGTAAAGGCCTTGGGGGCCTTTGATCTGACTGGAGGAGCGTCCGAGCTAGGCTGCGGTCGCTCTCTCCAGTTCTCGATGGGCTTCACGGTAGCCCTCGCAGCACGCGGTGCTTTGGGGCAGCCGCGAAAGTTTGCTGTGTGGCCTGACTGGCCGCACAAGACGCAGGACGGAGCGGTGGGCACTCCTTAGTCCCATGCGGATCTAGGCACTTGACGCACCTAGGGGAAGCAAAACAGTTTGCCGCCGCATGACCATACAATTGGCAGCGGTGGCACTGACCTGGGAAACCACGTTTGTGTGGTACTTCGACGCGGATGTTGGAGAGACCGCACACGGTGAGCTTGCCTCTGAAACTGGACTGCCCTTGCGGGCTCTTCGCTAGGATTACTAGCGCAAGTGGGAACTGCTTGCTTCGGCGGCTGTGCATTTTGTGCACAGATTCGACGGGGAAGCCTTGAGATGACAAGTCCTCTTGGATTTGCTCGTTCGAGAGCTCAAACGGCACGTTCCTGAGGACGGCACGAATCTTACGCTCCTCAGGGAGAGCGTAAGTGTGATATTCGAGCTTTTGATCAGAAAGAAGCAGAGTAAGATTCCTGAAATCGGAAATGGAGCAGACTAAGACCTTAATAGAGTCACCCACGTTGGATGCCTTTACGTACTGGATCTTGGGACTGTGTTGACCGCAGAGAGCTGAGACCTCGGTTCAGCGGTTCTTGTCCCGTAGAAAGACGGGGGGTGGAGACTTGACTTTGGGGGCGAATCTGATTGCGACGCAGGCTGTGACGCCGGGATCGCTTAAACAAAAGGCGCAGGAGCAGACGCCGGTGCGACATTTTGCGGAGCAGGCACAGCGGCCGGAGCAGCTGAAACGGATGGAGATAAGATTGAAGAGGCGTCTTGCTTCTTCTTCTTTGACTTGGACTTTTTGCGAACCTCAGTGAACGGAGCAGGAGATTCTGGAACAATAGGGGCGGAGTCGGAATCACTACCTGGCGGGGTAGTTTTCCGTTTGCATGCGGTGGAATCTACCGACATGCAATCTGAAAAAGGATCGACGTACTCAGATGGATCTGGAGACGCCGGAGAATCGGTTTGGAACCCCTGAGAGAAGGAGGTGATCTGAGGACGAGCGGACAATTGCTGTCGCAAGGACTCGATTTGAGCGAGAAGGGCATCCTTCTCGGCTGCGTGTTGAGCTTCCATCTGACTGAAATCTGAAGACAACTCACTGAATTCTGAGGACGAGGGACGAGTGGATAGTTCCTTCTTCAAGGAATCGATTTGAGCCTGGTATTCCAAATTTTTCTTATCAACATTTTGAGACCATGTACGATAGTCGTCCCTATCGACTTCAAGTTTATGAATGCGACGAAGGCACCTATGGTCGGTACACTCAGGACGCCGAGCCATAACGATGGGCTGAAATAAAATAAAATACTATCGAGACTGCGCTGTAAAGAAACGACCTAGAACGGACCTATTGCCGATGAACGGCGGACGATCAGGCTTGGTTGTCACGGTTACGTATCCACCTGGTCAGCGATGCTTCGGCCGGCAGCAGTCGGGTCCACCCTGAAAAGGGCAGATGAATTAGCCCCGACACCATACAGCCTCCACAAGAGAAAACTTTCCGAAAGAGCTTAACTTGGGACCTTAACCGCACGAGTGCGGGGGAGGGAACAAGGGCAGCGCAATACGAACACTCGGGAACGGCCGCAGACACGACCGTTCGGGAGCGAACGCAAACGGAAAGTCTTTGATTAAAAAACAGTTGGCATTAGGAGCTCATTCGTATAATAAACTACTACGCCTTCGTTTTGGGGGCGCTTATTTAAGGTGGCTGAGTAATTGTATCCCTGTATAGTTGGAATAAACTGGGTAGTACGTAACCAACATTCCGTCAAGACAATAAGGTCCCAGTTTACGTTGCTTTGAGCAATAGATTGTTAGTAAAGCTCTCAGTATCCAGACGGGTCAGTATTGTCGATGAATGGGTTGCTTTCTGAGAATTCAGGTAGAGTGCAACACTGTAACAATCAGTAACGGTACCTAGTTTGAATAACCAAGCATAATTTGACGTTAAGTTTAGTTTTAATCAGTGTTTTTTCACTTAGTATTATTTCCCTTTCCTTAGAATTCGCTCTTGTGGTAAAAGTATTGATGCTTTCCGATAGATGGCATTATTCTCAACACGTTAAAGATTATGTTCCATTTTAAACCAATAGATGTCACTTTTGCTCAACGGTTCCTGAAAAAATATATTTTGCTTTAAGTAGTTGATACAAAATTAATATTATTTTATCCGCTATATAAGATGATATATTTAATATTTAAATTGAATCATAAATACATTAGAGTAATTAATTGGGTGCATTCCAAGCATAATGAAAATGTCTTTTTATGACTGTATTTTATGAAAATACCCAATACATTATTTAATCCACAGTGGATAGTGACATGATATAGATTTGATGCAATGATTTAAAGTTAGGAAAATCTTGAAGTTTTTTGTTATACTACTATATAATACTAGTTGTCAAAACATTGACAGCTCTACTATGTTGATGCACAGAATGTCAAAACGAAAGTGATTGAGAGACTGACATGAATAAAGAATGAATTTTCATTTCGTTTCCTCCCGTAACTCGTGAATCTGCTCTGGATTGTGTTTTATAAATTTACTACAACTTTGGCAAGCTCCCGGACTCTGAATTCTTCGCATAACACGTTGGACTTACGCACGTTACAAGGACACCGAAAAAGAAAACCTAATAAATCACGCAACTGCTCAATTGTTTTTTATTTACTTCAATACATAGGCTTTGATTGAACTGTTGGATTCATCATACCCAAACCTGATTAACCCGTAATTTTATGTTTCTTGCTATTCCAAAGTCTTTAGTTATTGTTTAAAATTACCCTTCTTGAGAATACAAGCTAGAGCGGTGCTGGGTTTTGGTTGTCGAGGTACGGTTGTTTTCCGCTAGATCGCGCTAGTACCAAATTTGTTAGTGACGACTCTATACCAGTATATAAGTTACTCTATGGTTTTAATTATAAAGTGATCTAGGATGTTTCACTATGAGTTGGCATACAGTGAGTGGGAAGTAATCCATGGTATGCCAGCATATCTAGGTAAGGGCTGGAGAAATAAACTAATACGCCTTCGTTTTGGGAGCGCTTATTTAAGGTGACTGAGTAATTGTATCCCTGTATAGTTGGAATAAACTGGGTAGTCCGTAACAAACATTCCGTTAAGACAATAAGGTCCCAGTTTACGTCGCTTTGAGCAATAGATTGTTAGTAAAGCTCTCAGTATCCAGTCAGGTCAGTGTTTTCGGTGAATGGGTCGCTATCTGAGAATTCAGGTAGAGAGCAACACTGTAATGGCCAGTAAGGGCTTAGCTTGAATAACTAAGCATTTGGCGTTCAGTTTAGTTTTTATTATAACGTGAACTAGACATGTTTTACTATGAGTTGGCATACAGTGGATAATCGGATTGGTCGGAAGTTATCTAAAAACATTTGGTTGAATATAAGATGCGATAGGTTATCATGTTGATGTGTAGTTGTTGGTAGGGGGTAGCTTTTTGTGTATAAGATTTCTTGAGGTGTTGTGATGTGTGGTTTGTGGTTTGTAATAATTACAAAAAATTATTTGTCGTGTAAGAAGTTCCTGAAGATGCAGTGTTAGGAGAACCGTTAATAGTATTTAAAAAAGGTATTACCAAAAATATTAATGCTGTAATCCTCAAGTTAATAGTAATTCTGAAACATATGTAGGCTCAATTAAAATTAAAGAGAGAAACCGAAGCCCCGAGAGGGCTAACAGCGTACCGGGTCGACGCTAATCAGGCTTCGTTTGCAACAGTTATTCAATAGTTACAAATTAAACAGAATCATAAAAGATCAGTGGAATAGGCCTAAGGGGGAAACCACATTAAAAAAAACGCGCTAAGTACACTACCTCAAAGGTGGCGTGGAAACGTGTGCATATTATGACGATTACAACTTTTTCAACTTTTTGAATCATTATATCTCAAAACCGGTGTATTTAGACATTTTTTATAGATAATTATCTGATCTGCAATTTTTATCTGAGCTAATTTTAAGATAAAACTTACCGTTTTGCTGAAAATCGCGAAAAACTCGTTTTTGTGACCTTTGACCCCGAGTAGATTTTTTTGCACGTGCCGGATCGATGAGGACTTTTCACATTTCCTTTATAATAGTGTATTGAACAATTCTACCAATATTCAGCCAAGTCGGAATTTTTGTAACCTTGGATGTCTAAATTGACCGGACTATAAGAGATAGCCAGAGTTTATGGTTGATACAGCTTAATACCTTCTTAATACGTGGTCATTAATACAAAATTTAATTATGTCTAAAGTAAACTAGGCGTAACTTTAATTCGAATTTATTAATAAGAGTGTATTATGAGTTTAACGCAGTTGTTTGGGCTCCTCATGAAATAATATATATTCAAATGTTGGAGCGAATACAAAACAAGTTCTTGAGATATTTATATTTTAAAAATTAAAGTGTATACCCCTTTTATCCATTGACGTATCCAACTTTATTTATTTTGGGAATGGTCGGATACAACGAACTTAAAACTAGGCGGGACCTTACATTAACCTCATCCGTTTTTAAAGTGTTTAGGGGGAAAGTCTCTAATAGCGACATATTAAGTCATTTGGCTCCAAGTACTAAGTCCCCGACAGGTACGTGTGGCTGCGCCGCCGGCCGCTGCTCTGCTGGCACTGCCTCGCGCCAGGACCAACTTGTTGAGGGAGGCGCCGCCGCTGACGCGGGCACTCCGCATTCTCAACCTAATAGCTGAGGAAATAGACCTTTTCCATGACGCTCTGAGTGAATTCACATGAAAAGCATTATTTATAATTTATGATTTAATGTATTTACAGGATTCATACCACGATTTTCGATTTTATTTTCGCACGTCCGATATTTCTATGCTCCACGATCCAGTCAATGATCCAGTCCGAGATCATGGTGCTTTTAACAGCATCGAAATATCGGATGTGCGAAAATAAAATCGAGTATCGTGGTAAGAATCCCGTAAATACATTAAATCATAGTGAAAATAACCGCGATAGTTTAAAACAATTATTTATAATTTGTTATAAAACATACTAGGTATGAATTAAATTTGTAATAGGTATGTTGTGAATGTAAATATTTAAATTAGTTATGTACTCTATCGCATTTGACATGATCTGTAAGGATAGATATAAGTGTCGATTAATAAATAAATATTTTGATTTTGCATAGAACTTGGCACTCATTTAGATCTCCATTATTTTTGTATTGAACTTGGCTCTCCTTTTTTACATTTATGTTTTTGGTGGGATTTTACTTACTCATATATTCTGATGTAAATGAATAACGACTTATCAAAAAAAAAAAAATACATTCGCAAAGTTATACAAGCAATCTGTCCTAACTTAGCAATTCGTATGGTATGGTATAAACACGATTCAAGTTAGACGAAAAAAGTTATTGTAATATAGAATCCATCAGGTCAAACTGAGAACCTCCTTTTTTTAAATTCGGTTAAAAATAACCTGGCTGTCTGGAAATTTTATAATTGTACAGGAAACTCTGCAATTTTTTATTACTTATTGGATTCTAATGAACTATTTAAAGGCAGTAACAACCTATTTAATAACGTTTCAAGTTTGTCTATAGAGAGCTTATGGTAAGTGACAGGACTAATTAAATCGTTATATCTATTTACTCAAATAACTTGAAAACGGTTATCTCTTAGGTTTCCTTTATTGCATACCTTACCTAATTAGCCAGATGTTCTCAGCAAAAATCATATTCATCCGCTTTGTCATTTCCAAGACACAGAAACCCCGCAATCGTTACTCCAGCAGCAAAGCACTACAGAGAGGTACACAATTTTTGTTATACCATATAACATACCAAATCGATTTTTATTGTATGGATAACATTTATTTCAAAACACCCATTAGAAAGAAAAAAATCTGAGTAATCGGGGTAACGTTGCTGCAGCAGGATTCGTTTTTTCGAATAACTTTACAATATTTGAACATAGTAAATTTAAAAGTTCCCATACCATTTACAGGAGCTGAATATCTAATCATGTATTGCATTTAAATGGCATTTTTCGACAAAATCTGGCATGTGCACGTAATATTTTTCTACGGTGTGGATGTCCTTTATCTTATTCCCACAAAAATAAGTAGTAGATTTACAATTCTTTTATTTTATTATTTTTTGATATTAACATCACAAGGTCCACGTATTTACTCTATGGCATTTTCATGGCAAAGGGTTTATTAACGATCTATTTGTAGTTTTAGTTCATTACTTAGAAAATACGAAAAGTTAAATATTTTTGTAGGAATTGTAGACACAGGATCACTCAATCACATCCACATCAAACCTTTATGACTATTGCCATACGTCATGCCCTCATGAACCGGAACTTGAAACTGTGAGTACCTACTTTTTATGACCATTTTTGTTGTCACTATCAACTTCCGGAACGGCCTTTCAATGGGGAGTTTTCTGACAGCTCCTAAAAATTAGTTCAAAAAACCTCTATAGATGGCACTTTTAAAAAGCCGAAGGCGTTAAGTAACTATAATGTAGGTAAGTGGTATCTACCATCTATGGTTATTTATACGTTCAATTTCTGATACAGACGTCAATTAATTTATTTTACTTTTAAAAACGCAGTGTGGAATAAATTCTTCGCCTTCGCCTTTTGTAAAGCGCCATCTATCGAAGCCTTTTGTACCAATTTTGTACAGTTTTGTTTTTTTAATGAGCTGTCAGAAAACTCCTCATTGAATGTTCAACACTGACCTCTATATTTACCACTGGACTGGCTGTTCCGTAAGTTTGACAGCTATTTTTTTGTGCCTATTTGAAGCGCCACTAGCGAGTAGCGAGTGTCCGCAGAACTAATTTTGACGTATATTGCAAGTGGCCGCCAGAGAAGTGCTTGCTTATTGTTAAGTGATTTTATATTTTTTAAATATAAATTCGAATTTTATGTTGTTATTGTTATAAGCATTATATAAAAGTTATCAAGAATGAGGACATGTGTATATTGTAAGCGACTAGTTTTAGTACCACGGACACTCGCTACGTCCGACAGCGCCAAAATGGCGATTATCAAACGGGCACAAAAGCACTTTGACAGCCACCAGTCCAGTGATAATATAGAGGTCAGTGATGTTCAACATTTTTCTATCTACTTATACATTATTTAATGAAGCATAGTAAGGTTATTCCTTTATTTAAGTCGCGTTACACTACAGGCCCTACTAATTTTAGACCAATTTCAATTCTACCTACATGCAGTAAAATTTATGAAAAAGTTATTCTTAATCAACTCTTGGCCCATTTCACCTATAACAATTTACTTCATAATAAACAATTTGGATTTACAAAGGGCCTTTCAACAACTGATGCTGGTGTTGAACTATTTGAAATAATCACTGGTGCCTGGGAGAGGTCACAGGATGCTCTAGGTGTATTTAGTGACCTATCTAAGGCATTTGACTGTGTTCAGCATGACACTCTCATCAGGAAACTCCACCACTACGGCATCAAAGGCACTGACCTCAATTTGTGAATCTAATCTGTGTGAATCTAAGTGATAAAATTGAGAAGGTTTAGGTTAACCGGAAAAGGTCGGCTGGGTCGGTTGTGAGAATGGGAGTGCCTCAAGGATCAATTCTGGGCCCATTTTTGTTTCTAGTCTATATAAATGATCTACCCTATATGGTAGGCAAAAATCACGTGATTGTATTGTTTGCTGACGACATATCATTAATTTTTAAAATGATAAGACAGAAAATCAACTACGACGATGTAAACAATGCTCTTGCAAATGTTGTTCAGTGGTTCAATATAAATAATCTAGAGTTCAATGATGAAAAAACTAAATGTATAAAATTCTCTGCACCAACTGTAGGACAAGTTGAGCCTGATCTCCGGCTTAATGGGAACAGGTTGAATCTAGCAGATAGCTCTGTTTTTCAATGGGGCAATGTTGCAATGGGGCGCCCATATCTCACAACTAGCGAGTAGACTTAGTTCTGCAGTGTTCGCGGTAAAGAAGATTCGCTCATTGACTGATGTTAATACGACGAAGCTGGTATATTTTAGTTATTTTCATAGTATAATGTCCTACGGCATCCTACTTTGGGGCAATGCCGCAGATATTGACACGACATTTACACTGCAGAAAAGGGCTATCCGAGGAATGTATAAACTTGGAAATAGAGAATCTCTTCGAGAAAAGTTTAGAGATTGGTATCTTGACCCTTGCATTACAATATATTTATGAAAACATTGTGTATATTTATAAGAATAGTAATAAATTTAAAGGTAGGAAAGATAATCATGATAAAAATTACTCTGTAAGGACTAGGAACGACCATAAGTTAGCATTTCCCAAATTAAGGCTGGCTAAAAGCAGCAAATCATTTATGGGAATGTCAATACGTATATATAAAAAAATTCCGAAGTCAATTCAATCCCTGCCATTCAATAAATTTAAATCAATCTTTAAAAACACTCTATCTCGAAAAGCTTATTATAAAACTAAAGATTAATTAGACGATAAAAAGGCATGGGATTAAGCACAACAGGATATTTCTAATTAGGTACTGAATTATTTTGTTTATGGCTTGGCCGTGTAGTATACATATGGCATACTGGTGACTGTTCCACTCACTTTTTTGTCAAGACAACAGCAAGAACGTCCCCTCAGGCGGCATGGCTAGTGGTAGCGTCGGGTATCGGGTTACCCTCTTCCCTAAAATATGGTTGAGGAGGGTGATGGCTGGTGCTTGCGTTATACTCGTGAACGGGTGCTACTAGCGGTGCCAGGTCGTTTTGCTAATGATACTATTATGACTATGTTATTCCATTCTTGTTCAAATACTCTGGTCCCAGTTTATCATGTTCGTATTGTGCATCCATAGCTCATTGCACCTACTATGTAAGCAATTTGGTTGAGGCATGACATTGGCTCTCACAATTAGCTGTGTTGTGTTTGTTTTTTTTTTTCATGTCACGGTCAATTTGTTCTGTACCTATTTGTATTAATTTGATAATTCTGACTGAAAAAGAGTGCCAAGAGTTTTTTTCCGCCGGCTTTTTTTGTCTTTTGGTCAACTGTAATATCTTATTCAACAACTAGTTAAAGCCGAAGTATGTTATGACTGACTAAAGTGTTTTGTGAAATTCCTAAGATGAATTCCTTTTTGAATTTTATAACTATAGTTTGGTAGAAAGGATTTAAAAATTAAAACAATAAATAATTTTACAAAATTTATTTAAACAATACATATTCAAAGCGTATTGTATTATACAGAGAATTTAATGACACATAAAACTAAAATTCATAACATTTGCAGATACTATAACCTAACAAAATAAGATCAGTATTAAAAAATGAATAAACCCAAATAAATAACTAATTCATATTATTAAAAATAAAATAAATATTTTCCAATGCAAAACTTAAATGTGTAAGCTATTTAAATTTGCAATAACATTACAGATTTTTTCTAAAAAGATTTCAAAGATGGAGACGTCAGTAAAATACATCCTTAAATCAACATGAGCGTTTATCATATAACTATATTAAAATAAGATCCACTGCAGCATCCCTCAAAAGATCAAAGCATAAAAGGAATATATTTACATTTTTAGTTTATTGTAGCTCTTGAATCATTTAAACTCGTAAGGATAGCTTCAAAGACTCTTAAATAACATAATTTACTTCTCTTAACCGTGATGGTCAAATTAAAACAGCTCTTTTGTTCACATAGAAATACCATAAAAGACAATTATTATCACTGACCCCGCTTGGTACTCCTTTGTAACCAACTAAATATATCCTTCCAAAAATACTTTAACAGTAATTCGAAAAAAAAAAGCTTAAAGTAATACTTTTGGATGAAGTCCGAAAAGACAGATATAATACTACATTTAAAAGCATTCTGCAGAGTAAAATTAAAAATGATTTTCTCCATCTCGATTTTTAAATAAATCAAGAGCTAATTTTTCCTTTATCAAACATATATATGTATTAAGTAGGTGTATATTACAAGCATAATTAATATTATAAAATAGTAAACAAAAGCAAATATAGCATAAAGTATTTATATACAAAACACCCAATCGGTTGATATCAGCGATGAAGTTTGCACAATCATATACAAGGATATCAATACTAAAGATGGCCGAACCACAACAGTATTTGACATTATTCATCGCTTCAGCCTACAACTTAGTTCTCAATGACAGCAGTTCCAGATGCCAGAAGATAATTTGGCTTGGATTTCTGGTCCGTTTGAAAAGATCCTTTAAAACTAGTATGCGATAAGAGTGTAGGAATTTTTTTATCTGATCTTCGTAATGACAATATATGAAAGGTCCATATTGTGGAAGCTTTTGTGTTTTTGACTCGCTGTTAATTCTTCATACTGTGAAGACATACTAAGTCAAGTTCTAGTCTGAGAAAGCTTTCATAAAATGAACCGTAATAAGCTATACCATAAGAATGGTTTTCACACACAGTTCTAAATAATATAGTACAAAAACGGTGATTCCTGTAAGAAAATGTGAGCAGTAACGAACAGCCATATAAATATAATTATTGCTTTATTATTGATTTTTAATGATTTTTGTACATTTACGTAAGACGATAGGCGTTTGTATGATTTAAAATAATTTTGGTTTGTATAATATTACATATTCAATCTTGCCTGATCTTCTACGTCCATCATTTTTTATAGATATATCACAACCAACGATTTGGTCACCTGATTTACAATACCCATTCAATTTCCCATCTTAAACCATTAGGTAAGCATTTTGATCAAAATAATGTTCGTGTATATTTATCGCGACATTAAAATCAATAAATATGAAAAGAAAAACATGTTAAATTGTAGTAAATAAAATAATGATTGAAATCGAAATATGGAACTAAATTAGTATCAGTCATTTTGTACAGGTAGATAAAATAAAATGCAAATAACATGGTAAACTAATATTACAATAAATTTTACACCTTGATGTCCATAATTGTTAGAAATATAATTCTTGATTGAAGCGTTATAGTTCATAATATTATTTTGTTAATACTGTACTTATATAGCTCTATTGATTGTAACATTTCATAATTTACATAAATACGTGGTTGTCTATTTTTTTTTACTATTTTGAGTTTGCAGGAATATTTATTATGTCTATATGAAGTTACTTCGGTAGAAGTTGTGAACGATAAAATCTTTTTTTATACAACTCAAGTTATCGAAGTTAATACTCTTTTTATGTTCATATTTTATATATTTTTTTTAAATTACTGAAGTCCCTTTCTAGGAACAAAAGTAATGTATTTAATCAGTACTTCATATTTTAAAGGATTACAAATAATAAAATACATGAATATTATAATTCAGATCAACACTTTTTAAGACAGTGATTTAAGCGCAACTAATTTGTACATCAATTCCTAGAGTTTAGCACGAAAATTCAAAAGGTTCCGAATTTCATAGAGGTATTTTTCATGTACGTACATATTCCAAAAAAATATATATGTTTCGTGAAAGATATTTTGAATCAGAAAAACATTTGTAATGTATCCAAGTTTCCTTATTTATACTGAAAAGACTAATATCTTAAGCCCTTAAAATGCTTGGATCTGTACCGATGTTTTACAATGATAATGGAAAGATATTATGGTCATTGTTTTTTTTTACTTTGAAGACACCAAACAACAAGAATTTTTCAAAAAGTTTTTATATCATACACAAAAACAATTTAAAAAAGAAAAAAAAAAGGTTGTGTTTAGCGCCCTCTACCGAACTATCTAACGTTCACTGTACTTCTTTTTTTGTAGTTTACTAATTAAAGAGTATTTACGACTTTATTGTCATAAATGAATTGTGTTGCATTTCACGTCGCTATTAGAGATTGTTAGACTGAAAATTGATATTGAATATCCGTTATTAGCAAAAAGTTTTCACGAATTATAGCATTAAGCCCCAATTTCAACGCGATCAATTCGAGTTGAACTCTTGAACGAGTTGCGCCTTCAATTTTTCTTCAGTCAGAGCCGAGATTTGTTTATCTAGGCTCAGAAGGAAATCGGGGCTACATAGGACTTCTTAAACCGGGTTTTATCGCGTACAATTATATTTAACAAGTCATCTCGACGCATTTTAACATTTTTACAGACAGCAGCCACGAGGGATTATACGCCATAAAATCCGGTAATAAGTGTTGTTTTATCATTCCTCTACAAAAAGAGAGAGTCATATTTCAGCAGCATAACTAAAATAGGTAAAATAATCATGCGTTGAATAGTTTGAGAAGTCATATTGGATCGAAAACTGATATTGAATATCCACTTTTAGTAACAATTGAGGTGAATATCCACCTTTTGTAACAATTGAAGTGAATATCCACTTTTAGTAACAATTGAGGTGAATATCCACTTTTTGTAACAATTGAAGTGAATATTCAGTTTTAGTAACAACTGAGGTGTTTTTTAGGAATATGTCCGAAGTTTGACGATGTTGATTACTTGACGAGTGTTTGTGTAAGATCAGCTCTCGAGGAAGGAGTCTTCAGACCTACTGCCACTTCGGCAGTCTCCGGTTGGAGCCACCTTGCAAGGTTTAGGTGTCTTACCCACAAATATCTCAACTTCCTGAAAAATAAAACAATAAATTATGTAGTTAAGAACTTAAAGATAATATACAGGGTCCGCCTATGTTAAAAATATAGGATCGCCCAATAATAGTCAATTATATTTTAATAGCAGATTAGGAATGATGAAGTGGGTTTTAAATTCTAGAAAAGATCTTTTTTTTAAATATTTTTCATAAATTAATATTACCTACAAAATTTTTCTCAGTGAGTAAAATTTAAAATCAATAGAATCTACATTTTATGACTACATACAATTATATGGAGGCGTTTTTATTACTGTAGTGTGGTCATTAACTACAGATTAAACTTAAATTTCGATCACTTAGTAATTTGCTATTAAAATATTATTGACTATTATTGGGCGATCCTATATTTTTAACATTTCACTTGATGGTATGTGAGTATGATAAGTGAAGATGAAAGGAACTGACTCTTAATAAAATACTATCTGGTATTGAGGTATCGGGTATATCGGGACAAAAAGCAGCCTATGTGCAATTCCAGACTGTATACTATCACTATGCTATAAATTAATATACTATAACTGTGATTTTAATAATTTTGTCAACTCATTTAAAATAATAATATTTGTAAGGTATATTTATTATTCTATTGTGTCTAGTTTATTAATAGTTAATATTATTTGTTGTTAATTATATTTAGTCCCACAAGTGAAATTCTCTGCCCTAGTTTAAGTTTGTGGTTTCATTTTTTTTATTTGGTTCGTTGTCTGGAAGAAATCGCTTAAAGCGATAAGGCCGCCTAAATTGTCGTTTATTTTTTAATATTTTGTATAATAATTATTTTCAAGGTTAATGGCAATAAAGAGCTTTTATTATTATTATTATAACAATGCCAAATTTCATCAAAACCCGTTGAGCCGTTCTGTCGTTTTTGGATACAAACATCCAGCCAAACTTTCAAATGTAAAATAATTTATTTGAATTGTTTTCAAATGATATTCATGACAGATCAAAATTGTCAGCTTTAGTGACGCTGCCGTAATGAAATTGTTAGATCTTCCATTCGATTGCTACGACATGTTGAATCAGTTGGTGAAAAAAAATGTAGATTTACGATTACAAGATGACCGCTCAATACGAACTATTCCAGTTCCGTTCCGTTTCTTTAAATCTGTCAATGAGAATATTTTTTATGACATTTATTTAATTTATTTACAAATACAGTTGTAAATAAATTAAATAAATGTCATAAAAGTTGATTCGTATTGATTCAATAGTTTAATTTATAACTTTATAATAAACAATTTTATTTATACCTATAGCTTCAAATTTTTACCGCGCCGAGTACTGACGACCACTTTGGCGATGGGGTAACACTGTCTGCCTCAGATGCCAGCGGTTGCGGGTTCGATTCCCGCACGGAACAAGAAAAAAAAACATGTTCCGGGTGTTGCGTGTTTATCTATATATGTATTTATATTCTAGGTTCCCCCTAGTTAGCTACATGGTATCCCATATCACAGGCTCTGCTTAGTTTGGGGCCATGTAGTTGGTGTGATTTTCTGGGGATTTTATTTATTTATTTTATTTTGTATGAAAAATAAAAACAAAAAAGAATTGAATTTTTTTTTTGTAGGAAATATAAAAACCAAAAATTTTTTTTTCACACCTTATTTGATTCTATTAAATGGTCCCATTAATACCCAAGAGTTATGGGAAAGCAAGCGGAACACCTTATATAGTTTTTAATTTTTTACCGCGCCAATTGATATTTTATTAGTTTTAAGTTGTTTGCTCGTAATGTAAAATGAGAACTGACACGGATATTATTCGAAAACAATTCCAACTAAAGTAAGATATTACATACCTGACTGCCCTCTACACTCATATCCTGATCTCTCTCGCGACTGGTGCCCGGCGCCGAAACTCGCGCCGCCAGCTGCTTCTCTCTAGCAAGACGTCTGGAAACAACAGAATGTACATCAGTCGGCCATATTGGATATCTTGACAGCTTGTCATTTGGGACTTTGAAGTTGCCAATAACAATTTGTTAGTTGGGGATTTTTTTACACTAAAATTGCCAGTTCCATGGCTTTCATAACGTAATTTCTTTTAGACTTGAAAAGCTTCAAAACAATATACAATTAAGGTTACTAAAATGTCAGCCTTAGCGCTAGTAAGCTATTTTTTTCCAGGCAAACATTTGTACTAACAAAAACTTTTAAATAAAAATATTTCTGTGATTTCTGTTTTGATACATAGTTCAAATAAATAATAATTTAAATAGAGGACACACAGGCATACACACTTCTATTGGAATAGAAAAAAATAATAAAAGATTAAAACATACCTATTTACATACAGTGATTAAAATAAGGATAATGTCATTCTTTGCATAGATTTAAAGTACATAGTGAGCAAAATCTCGGTTTTTGATGTAAATTTATTGCAGGTTGAGGATAGTGAAAGATTTTAAATGCAATTAGTTTTAATCAACCGACTTCCAAAAAAAAGGAGGTTCTCAATTCGTCTGTATGTTTTTTTTAAATTTTTTTTTTTGAGTCTTTGTTATACGATATTTCGGACAATTATGAATTGATTTAAAAAAATATTGTTTCATAATATTATAGAAGGTACTTCATAGTTGGTCCCATATTAAATTCATCGAAATCGGTTGAGTACTTCATTGAAAATTTCAAATTTTTGAAAGAATATGTATGATTTTGGAGAATGTTTACGTTGATGACATTCTAACTCTGCCAATGTTTTGAAGTGAAGTCGGTTTTTTAATGCTTTGCATTCGTTGATTATAGTAAATTCTACTTTTATCAATGATCATTTATTTACATTCACTTTTGTAAAATAATTGTTGTTATGTGCAGTGCCTGGATTGGATGGGGTCACCTAGATACTTCCTTGCATAAAGTTTCATGACTAAAAGCTTACTTAAATGGTGATGCAAGTAAACTGCCAAAAAATATCTATTTAGGCAATCCTAAAATCAGTGTAAGCTTTCGTATACAAGAGTCAATTTTAAATTTAAACATAGAAGAAGAAATATTTTTATATTGTTTTGTAAAATGAGGGCCATGCAGAATAACTGTCAAAACATATGCCGTTGGATAGAGAGTTTACAATCTGGGGAAGAATATTTTTTTCTTTCTTACAACCATGTCCAAAGTACGAGAGCTAGAGATAGAATAGTATATTTCAATAATAGATCAATAAACATCGTCAAATCAAAATTAAGCTGAGTATATAGAACTACTGTTTGTGATTATTTTGTGGCATTAACACACCCATAGGGACTATAATAGAAGAAGTATTTTATTAAAATAACCTATGATTATACAAAAATCTGATAAAGGAGTCCATTTCAGTCCACAATTAGTCGAACATATCTTAAAATGTAGAACTGTGACACGAGAATTTTATAGCTTTTTAGATTTACTTCTATTCTGGACTGGGAGCGAAAGAAAAACATAGAATGTGCCAGCTGCTTCTCTTCCCGGGCATACTGTAAAAGTCAGTTAAGGGACCGAGGTGTTATGGGAGGCTTTTTTGTGGGCGATAGGCTGACCCCCTGTCACTGCAATAGTCTCTCTTCACTATTATAATGCCTCCTAATTTGTCAAACGTGACATCAGATGGTTTTATTACCTCTGGTGTTCTGCCTACCCCATACGGGATACAGGCGTGAAGTTGTGTGTGTGTGTGTATCTTAAAATAATCGTGTGAGTTAAAGCCACTTAATAGACTTAAATTGTCTCACGATACCCCAAAAAAACCAACTATCGGGTTGCAGGTTCAATCCCCATACAAAATCCTTGTATATCCACTGCATAATGCATACAAGCATTGAGCTAACTTTCGGGCTAGATCGGCTGCCCAAATCGACAACATAGCAACTGCATCTAAGTATTTTTTCGTTGGAGCGGAAAAACGCATTGCGTACCTACTTTAGAGGTATGCCATTCTTAAACTAAACAATATGTGGTTGGATGTTTTGCAAAATGTGCTGCACATCTTGAACTTTTCAGTACAAGAACACATAAGAATAAATAAATTAACTTCTTTTGGGATTGCAATTTGTAAAACCTAGCATCTTTCATACTAGGTTTGCATTCTATCTGTGAAAACTAGTAATTAGCAGTTTTTACATTTTACTTTTTATATTTATTAATTGTGATTTTGTAAACATGCCGGTGGTTTTCCTATGAAATAAATAGATAAAGTTAAAATATGCATATTTTACCACTTTTTAACATAGTAAGTACTAAGAATTAAACTATTTATGATTATCATGATGTATTACTATATTGACCACTTTGGCGATAGGGTAAACCTGTCTGCCTCAGACGCCAGTGGTAGCGGGTTCGATTCCCGCACGGAATAAGAAAAAAATGTTCCGTGTCCGTCTGTTTATCTATTTATATTCTAGGTTCCCCCCTAGTTCGCTACTTGTTATCCCATAGCACAAGCTATGCTTGCTTTGGGGCCATGTAGTTGTTGTGACTGTCTGGGGATTTTATTATTTTATATGCATATTTACCACTTTTGACATTGTATCTACTAGAGTCTGGCTAATGAAAGTAGACAATGGGGGTTTTTGCAACTTATTCTGTTGTCACTGTTGTCAATCGAACGGTTGTTGGTGGTTTTGGTAATTGAGATTTTGTAATTTTCATATTTGAAAATGAATAAAATAATAAAAAATTTGATAGTTTCATAATCAATGTAGGACACAGCGATACCAGTGACTCTGACGATTCATTCCATATAGAATTTCTAGATGCAGAATTTGATTATAAAGAATAAAAAATATTATTGTACTTATCTTATTGTTTTATTTTTAAGCCTGATCAATATTAGTTGCCCTATCATTTTAATCATATACTTCTCATCAAAAAGTAGGACAGTACTAATACTGTTAATTTTCACAAAAATTTTATATTTTTTTTTTATCAAGTATCATGTTTGTTTAGTCCATATGTGTAATTGTAATTGTGTACCTCATGTAATTCGTGAGTGTAAAATGATATCTATTTTTAAAAAGACAGTTAAAGATCACTACTATTCGCTACGGTAAGCTATGTTTCCCACATTAATATCTAAATGATATATAAAATAATGTATGTATATATACAAAGTATATACAATAATATTTATATGTATTGGTATGTATATTAATTCATATGTATGTATATTTATACACACTATTATTGCTTTTCAAACCAAACTCTCTAGAGATAAGCTGTACCTTTGTTCTTATTTTTATTCATTGTCTCTTAATTGTATGTCAACTGTGTGTACATAAATTGTTAAATAAATAAATTAATTAATTGTGTCGTACTTCAAGATTACCATGATGGGATTTTTTTTAAATTCGCCGGATTTTTTCATTCTCTACTTTCATTAGCCAGACTATAAGAATGACTTTCTTAACCGATGTATATCCACTCAAACGTCCAGCTGACGCGGCCATAATAGCGTTGAACGACCCGACCCCGCGAGCGAGATTTTTTTATGTTTCGGCCGCGAATAGTTCGACTAAAACGCTTAATACGAAAAGATTACTTTGCCTATGTTAGAATCAAAACTGCCTGCAGAAAGCCAATGAAATGCAAAATCTTATTAAATTAATTTCAACTTTTTAAATTAATGTGTAATGGGTTTAAGTTGATTAATTTAAGAACTAACTTAAGACTGACATACATAGGTGAAGTTTTCGCGAGTCGAATTAATCACATAAAAAATCATTTTTACAGACTTTAGATTAAAATCACTTAAAAAAATACGAAAAGATGACATCTTAAGGATTATTTTGATATATAATACTTGCACAGAAATATAATAAAAACAGTATTATTTTGATTTTAAATATTCAACTCGTCGCAGCAAGGTCCATTACCGAGTCAATTTTGCGACACCTGAAATTCGGACGCTTGGCATTTCATTTTTTTCTATGGCAAGGCCTAAGGTTTTTAATTACCGTAGACGAATTTTTTCATACAAAGTCATCTTCAAAAATAACAAGGAACCTTTTTCTAAACGTATCATAGCTAAAAGTTCGTTTCAAAGTCGGCAATGACGCTGGGCTGCTCTAGTCGCCCGGACGTTCAACCGGAATTTTTTTTGGGCTGCTCTAGTCGCCTGGACGATTGAGTGGATAATCATGATGATGTATACTTGTTCATGTAAATGAACTGACCTGCGGTGTTCGAGCATGGCGCGTCTCTCGGCGTCTCGCTTCTCGGCGGCGGCGCGCGCCTTCTCGTTGCTGGCCGGAGCCGCGCGCGGCTTCACGCGGTGGCTCGCCGGCGCACTTATTGATGCCACAGGCTGTTTCGGCTCTTCGATCTGGAAAGTTCCATTACAATTGTGAGATTTTAAACATCATTCATATTAACTTTAGAAACTTTTTTGATTTTGAATTATTTGAGCTCTGGATATTTTGGTAGGTACTGTAAATAATGCGCCAATCAGAATCAGAAACAGTGCCGAAGTATTGAGAACTCTAAATAAATCAAAATGGTAATATCCCTTTTCTAAGTTAAAATGAAAATAAATATTTCTTTTGATTTACAGCACCACATTAGCTAGCCTAAATTCTAAAGCAATGTATAGGAGCAATTAACCTCATTCAAACTGTTGAACTACATGATTATAAATCAACCTAATATTTTAAAAGCTTTATTTTTCATTTAATAATGCTTAAATATAATTTATATAGATCAAAATACCAAATAAACTCGATCCCAGCCGGGATTCAAGTCGCCTATTTCCTTGCATCAGTTGACCTTCGTGATTCTTTCATTATTAAATAACCCTTCATTCTAACTCGACGTACCCTGAATCAATGACAGAAGCAACCAGCTTCCTTTTAGCTTTCGACCTCTTTCTAACTCTTGACCTACGTGGTTGTTTTGTTTTTAAATGCACCTCGTTACTGCCATTGACCTTCATGGTGGCTGTCTTTTTTTTTTAAGTAAACCTTGCATAGTTTCTTTCTGTAGATGTAGATACGGGAGCTTGAGTTAAACGCCACAGATAGTTAAGTTGAGTTTATTGTTGTAGTAAAGATTACAGTTAAGTTAGGATGATTGTCTACCCTGCGGCTGGTAAGAGAATGCACGTTACTTATGATATGCCTAAGATATTTATGATGTTAGGGGCACGTGACGCGTGCCCGCAACATGTGACCGTAACTGTACGTTCTGCGCGATTGACTGTACGTTCAATGAAAAGTACAAACCTAAAGGGATGACAGAAGCAACAACCCTCCTTTCATCCTTCAACCTTCAAACCATTCTTACGTACACTATCGTATATTGTTACAAACAAACCGACCTCCTTGCAATACTAAACCTACTTGGTTCTATTTATAAATGCTCATCCTTCCAGCTATTAACCTTCATAGTAGCTCTCTGGCTCACTGTTTTTTTTTCTGAGGTAAACCTAAAGAAATGACAGAAGCAACCAGCCTCCTTCCAGCCGTCGACCTTCATCGTTCCTACGTTATCTATCATATTGATTTCCTTGCATCAATCAATCTACATGATGTTTCTATTTATAAACGCACCTCCGTCCATATACCTATTAATCTTTATAGTAGCTCTCTGGCCCCCCCTTTTTTTTTTGACGTACACCTAAAACAATAACAGAAACAACAAACCTCTTATCATCTTTCGACCTCCATGGTCCCTACATTCACTATCATTTGATTATAAACCAACCCTCTTCACTTTTAAGTGGACGTAACCTAAAGTAATGACAGAAGCAACCATCCTCCTTGCAACACTGAATCTACTTGGTTCTATTTAAAAACGTACCTCCTTCCAGCCATGAAATTTCACGGTAACTGTCTGGTTTACTGTTTTTTTTTTTTGACCTTCCGACCGACCTTCTTCTCTCTAGATTTGGCGTAACCTCCTTGCATCAGTGAACCTACATGATAGTTCTATTTTCAAATGCACCTCGGCCGCCGACTTTCCTGGCAACTTCACCTACAATCATCCTTGCGCCTAAACTTGATGTAACTTAAAACAATTAACCAGCAACCAGCCTCCTTCCAGCCGTCGACCTTCATGGTAAACTAATTTACCAACCAACCACCTTCATTCTAAATTCGACGTCAATGACAGAACCAACCAACCTCCTTTCATCTTTCGTTCCTACCATACTTTGTGGTTAAAACAACCTAATAAACCTTCTTGCATCAGTGAACCTACACGGTACCTAGTTCTATTTTCAAACGCACCTCAGTCCAGCCGCGCGCACGCGCCGCCGCCAACTGCTCATACACGGCGTCTACGTGCCGCACTTGCAGACACACCATGTCCCAGAACCCGCGCAAATCCGAACGCGTCGTGGGGAACTGCTCCGACCCGAGCCGGTTTATGTTGTTATAGCAGAGCCCTGGAAAATAAATTACATTACGTTGTTATTTCTTCTTTATCTGTGACTAAAATTGGGTGTGTATGACAAGGGACAGGTAAAAGTGACCAGGTAACTCTATAATTAAGTGATATGAAGTTTGTCAAATATTTTGTAATTTTTACCTCTAAGCTAAGAAATCCCTTCACTAATGTGCCTATGGTTACGACCACTTTATCGATTCGTATGTTTACTAATGTTTGTATAGTATGAAGTCGGTGGCAAATAGTAGGTAAAGAACATTTTAGCTTATTTATTTACAATAATTGAACAATACACCATGTTCACAAACATTCAAAATAACAAGGCACACATTTATTTACACTTGTCGTGCGGCATTGGCTTACTACTTGCAACCGACTTCATACTATACGAAAAGTAGTATACGAATTTATTGTGAACAGGTGATCTGCCTACCCCATAAGGGTTACAGTCATGAAGTTATGTATGTATGTGTACTCGACATTTCTGTACAAATCGTGTGGTCACGAGCGACAATCCGTGCAACACATACAAGGTATTTTATAAGTACAAATTAAAATAAAATGAAATGTGATAACGTACAACAATATTATATAATTATGGAGCTTACCTTCGAACTGCTGCATTTTCTGCGTGGCCAAAAGCCGCGCCTTGCCGGCTGCCGAACGAAGCAGCCCCAAGACCTCTTCACTTACATCTTGTTTCTGAAACATCAACAAGGTGATTTCTTTACACTACTCTACAAGATACATTTTGAAGAGAGCGCGAGCGAACTTTCAATCGCTCAGAACTGTGTAATTATTTAGTAATATTTCGTACAATTTTGGTTACTAAGATCATAGAGCATCTTAATCTGCATGTAAGAAATAAAAAAAATATATTATAAAAGCGTACCAATTTCAAAATATGACATTAAATGGCAAAAAATCGGCAATTTTTATAAAAAAATTTAAAAGTTTATTATCTCGAATACGGTTAGGTTGTTTCGTAGTAAAATAAGTTAGAATGACGGCTACTACACGCCCTTAACGGATCTAGGTCGACTTAACTAGTAACCCTGTATATGTATTTATACTCTAGGTTCCCCCTAGTTCGCTGCATAGTATCCCATATCTAGGGAATGCAATCTCGGCCTAAAAATGGGCGAGATCTCGCGAGATTAGCGAGATTAAATCGCTGGACCGATTGTTGAAGAAGGAAATTAATCTATACGAGTCCGGCGGGTATAAAGGAGAACTTTTGCAGTTCGCTGATAACTGCCTCACAACTATAGTACCAACAAGTGTGGAATCTGAAAGGGCATTCTCAGCGGCTGGCTATCTAGCCTGCAAAATAAGGTGTAGGTTAGGTGACGATACCTTAAATACGTTGTGCTTTCTAAGAAGCTACTTCCAAAACAGTTTGTAAATAATTGTATAGCGAGATGTTGCTAATGTTCCTAATTTGATTGTTTTTATTTGGTCTTCACTTTATATTCTATTTCTCTTTTTAGTTTGGCGAAATGAGCCTTTGATTTGATTGATCTCAACTCAAATTCTATTATTTTTGTTAGTTAATCTTTTTGACTTCGTAAAAATAAATGTTGATTTCAAAATATCTTCTTTTTAGGTTCTTTTTCTTTCAATGTCTCGGGAGTTCTATATCTATTTTATTAGTGAAATTATTTGCAAAAATTGATACTCTTAAATCTCGCGAGATCTCGAAATTGCCGAGAGCTCGCGAGATTGATTTTCATAATCTCGCGAGATCTCGTCCGATCCTCAATCTCGCGAGATTGCATTCCCTACCCATATCACAAGCTCTGCTTACTTTGGGGCCATGTAGTTGGTGTGATTGTCTGGGGATTTTTTTTTTTTTTTTTTTTTTCTTATTCCGTGCGGGAATCGAACCCGCGGGCTCACGATTGGCGTAGTAGCTATCTATTTATAGTCTAGGTTCTCCCCCAGTTTCTCATATGAGGAGTTTACTAGACCAGATTTGTCGTATGCAAGGTACTCTTTAAGTAGATTTTTTCGGGATATTGATTTCTTAATAGTTTATTATACTTTATTTAATTTGAAGTGGCGCGGACAGAGAGCACTACTTCTCGGCCATAAATTGGTAATTAAAAAGGTTATTAACAGGTACTAAAAAAATAAATGTATTCCTATGAAAGTAGACTTTAGGTAGCTATTATTTCGAACTATAGCATCTGAGTACTAAATTGTGGTACGGCCAAAGAAGAACACACGACTCGCACGGCGAATTTACGTTAATTTTATTACAGTGCCAGAGACTCGCCTCGCGAGTGCATCGCCAATAGTATAATAGTAGGCGACATTGGGGTAAACTTAACGGAGTGACAATGAAGGTTTAAAATAATATTTAAAAGTAGCTGTTACACGCGGTTTTATTACGTTATGTACTATACGTTTGATACTCTTTCACGCAAAAACTGGTTGGATAAAATTTGGTACAGAATTAATTATAGTCTGGAATAACAAATAGGATACTTTCCATCCCGAAATAAAAAAACCCCAGACAATCACACCAAAGTATGTAGCCCCAAACCTATAATATAAATACATACATAAAAATAAAAAAGATAAACGCGGGAATCGCACCCGCGACCACTGGCGTCTGAGACAGTGTTACCCCATCGCCAAAATGGTCGCCTTATTCCGTAACTTTAACAATTGCGCGGCAAAACCACGTGAAACAGCTAATAGAAATATAATAAAGCAGAATTCTTTGGTTTTTGAACACACAAATTTCGGTCGGCTTTTAAAAACCCTTGGTTGCCTGTCAAAATTAAGTCAAGAAAATCCAATGTTATCAAAAGATACGCAAAGCTAGTAAACACACAAAAAACCACGCAATACTGTTACTAAATCCATCACAATGTCATCACTCATTTCCAAATACAAGAAAACAATAGGTGTGAAGAATTTGCCATAGTCGAGAGGACATTTTGACACTTGAAAAATTGCATACAAAACAAACAGTTGATGTATGCCAAGGATGTCTTTGGCCGGCAAGAATGACAACATTATCGCTCTGTCTAGTTATGCAAGGTTAATTTTGTCTTTACAGTCTTAAAATCAGTCGATGGACCACATCAATTCTAGATGCTGTTATAGAGGATGTTAAAATTATTTAAATATTGGATATTATTTATCTGAGGATTTGCTTGATAAAATATCTTCTTCAAGACAACAACTATCAAATACAAAAATGATTTTTGAAATATAACAATAGTTTCAATAATTTCAAATTAATATTAGCAAGAAATTCTTCATAATTAGTTAGGAAAAAGGAAGTTGTCGTTAAATGTGCTAAATTAACTAACCTATGTAACATTTTAATACAATTATTTAAGATAAACTATACAAGGTGTTCCATTTCTTTTACAGGGTGTATACACATGCTTATTGAAAAAAACTGGGGCTGCATAGTTGGTGAATCAGTAAGAATAATTTAAATAAACTAGAAAATAAACTACTTAATGGAGTGCCTACTCAATTTAAAATTTAATATTTAGAATACAATATTATGAGTTTAATTATAGTATGCAATTTGTAAAAGTTGAATACTACACTGTTTGTTTCCTTTACATATAAATAAATATTATTGACTGATAAGCTTTCAAGGTTTTCGTTGATATTGTAAAGTCTATATTTAAACCAAAGTAAATTATTGTACTTTTTGTTGAGTTAAAGTAAAGCACAAACAAAACAATGTTTTTTTTTTTGTGTTCTATGTTAAGTAATTCAAAATATTCATTAATTATACTTGCGGCAAAGAAAATAGATAATGATTCTTACCTCTAATTCTTCCAACTCCTTCTCAGCAGCGTGAGACATAGCCAGCAACCGTTCTGTCTCTTTCCGTTTCAACTCTAGGAAATAATGTCCATCATACAACACTTCTTCTTTAACACCATTACTTTTGTTCGAACCGTTCACAGTCACTTCACTTCGTACACCATTCACAGTATCTTTAACAACTATATCGTCTTTTGAATCATCTAAAATTATCACAGAAACTCCATTTGTTATTGAACTTGTATTATTCAATCCTTCAGTCTTGGTTTGCCGTGGAATGTCGTCTAACTTTTGTGGAGACACATCAGATTTAGCAGTCTTCTTTGGTGACAATATAGGCAGTTGAGCTCGGAACTCTGGCCTCAAATGCCTGAGCACAGGCAGAGACAGGCCCGCTTCTGCTTCCCCGTTCGGGCTAGTATAACGGTTCTCCGACTCTACACTTGTACATTTACGGGGAGTCATCAACCTGTCCGGGCAGTTGGGAGACTTCTCAGTCAGCACTTTAGGATCATCGTCTTCTGATTGACTTTTAAGCTTGTATCGTTTTTGATTGAAAAATCCCTGCGCCAGAGCACCGGGGCCGTATAATCTTTCGACGCGCTGTTGAATGAAACTTTTCATTGGACTCGTCAGCTGTTCGCCATTTTCTTTAGTGATTTCTACTCTTTTTGAAACACCGCTCGATGAAATGGTGTAGGATTCGGAACTGGAAAATCTGGATTCCGTTGTATTACTGACAGTCTGTCTGAAGTTGGTTTCCGAGAAACTGGATTTGAATGTGATCTCCTTCGCATTGTCCACTTCATCAGTTTTCTGATGGAGCATGGACGCGGCGAAGTTTTTGCTTTCCGTCGAGATATACGGCCTCGTCGTCGTGGTCGTCATGTTTGGTCCTAGAAAATCGTTCTTCAGCTGTTTATTTTCTGCAGCCATGTAGACATGTAAGGGCGATGTGGCTAAATATGGGTCGGTGTGCGCCTTGGAAGGCGCTTTTGCTGTCAAATCTGCTCGGGTGTCATGAGGCTCGAAGGTGGCCACGAGCAGTTTGTTCGCACTTATGGGAACTGGCACTAGTAAGGAGTTGTTCTCACTTTTGTATTGATAAGTGTGAGTAATAGGCCTTATTGGCGACGCTTCCCGACTTTTATTGATGTCTTGCCGCAATTTGGAATCGTAGTTGGTCAAGTTATTGTATCCGTTGATTGAGCATGCCAAGTTGAGATAGCTGGGTTTTTTATGTTCTTCGTCGCGTTGTTTATGCTGCGCTCTGGATCTGTGGCTGGCTGTGTCGACGAAGACTTTTGGCGGCGGTTTGAGGTGGTTATCCGATTTTCTAGGAGTGGGTGTGAGATCTTCAGGGGTGCGGGATGGGGTCACCGTTGGCGTTAAATGTGCGCTGATATTAAGGTGGTGTGCGTTGGACGCAGCACGCTCATGAAGGCGTTGCGTGAAGTCCTTGATGCGGCTTGTGGTCGATGACGGAGTCAGAAGATTCAAGCTCCCTGAGGTGGTATCTGAAATGAATTACAATCACATGAGTACTTAGCAAACAATGGGTAGTTTAAACTTTAAGGTATGTAGGTAGAAGATTTCCTTTTCCAAAAGGAAAATGGTAGTGCCGCTTGTTTAATCAGAAATTTGCCTAATATTTAATTTTAACCATCTGCATCAAATATCTATTAAGAGTAATTAGTAGCCAAATCAACTAATGTCAAAACACCTCTGGCATAGATAAGCAATATAGTCAAGTTTATATATCAACTATAAGTGCTATCATGATGGACTATAAACAAAAAGTGAATTGCAGTCAAAAATAACCTATGATGCACATGGTTTAAGATAGATTATAAGTATTAAGAAGATTATATTTCTTTATCTTATCATAATCACTGAATGGAACTTGTATTAAGAATGTCCTTGATAAGAATGCTCTGTTATCAGTACTATTATTTTATGGAATTATACATACATTTGATGAGTTACGCCATAACACTATAAAGGCAAGTTGTTTAGAATCAGGTCGAATAGAATTAGCTGGTAAAATGGTTTTCTGTATCTTATTGTTTTTTCGGTGCGAGTCCAATTACTATGACATTAAAAACTTTAAGAGTTCTATAATACCATGTGGATTATAGCATAAAATTTCAATGAATACATAATTTTTATTTATTTATGTTAAAGGGAGATGTTGTGTAATGGTTACTTTCTCTTCACATATTTATCAAGCCATGCATTCAAAGTGGTCACAGCATGAGATTCTCAAAAGGCTATCTTTATTTATTTATACGGAAAACCAGTTTTAAATGTTTGTATTTGTGAAGAATCTTTTAATAATAGAAAACATTTTAAATATTGTATGGTTCCCAGCGTATAAAAAATAATTTGTTCGTTCAGTTCTTGGTCATGAGACTGAGGTCATGAGTGTAAATATGGGTATTTTTTCAAAGAAAAGAGTAAGCTTAAAGTAATTTGAAAAAGCACATTTTTAAAAATAATGGTGGCAATTTAAAAAAACTGCTTTCATTTATTCCTTCTTGGGATATCATTTGAAACAAATATAACAAGTTTAAAATCTAATAGTCATATTCCGTTACTTCAATAGCACAACACACAACCACATTACATTTTTTATAAGAATATTGATTACCTACTAGGTTTCTGACCTACATCTCTAATCCAATGTTTGCTTAGGGCATTCACCTGTGATTATTAATAGACACTAGCTAAGGTAATCCAATATGGAGAATTAACAGTGTTGTAACTATGATAAGCCTCCCTGGATTAAAACATTGGCCTGTCACAAGACAAATAATTACGCAGCATTTTAGATTTCTGGGTCAAGTTTAAATTGAGTCTTATCAGTGCTTTATGAGTTTATTATTTCTTTATTTTTTGTTGATGCAGTTGACATCTATGCATGGTTAAAAAGCATGTCATAAGGGCTACATAACCAATGAGACTATTTGTAGCGGCAAAGACAGCATGCAATTGTTTTACAATAACTCAAAACTATTACCGGATCACAAAGTTGAAAGTAAATATACATACATACATAACTTCACGCCTGTATTCCTTATGGGGTAGGCAGAACACCAGAGGTTTTAAGACCATCTGATGTCACATTTGACTTTGGAGGTATTATGATGGATAGACTATTGCAGTGACAGGGGCCCACAATCGCCAATCGCCCACAAAACCTTTGTCCCTTTATGCCCAGGAAGAGAAGCAGCTGGCATATTCTGTTTTTCTTTCGCTCACACTCCAGCATGGAAAGTAGATATGAATAGTAAAGCGGTTATAACTCAGCTCTTACCTGCCAAAAGAACCACTTTTGGAGATCTGGTGGTAAGGAACTAATCATATGAGGGCCAGGGTCAGTAGGTCTTAATCATGACTAAAAACTCAGGGAGATTGTTGACTTTTACTTATTGAACAATCAAAAGTTTAAAATGTTTTATTTTTTAGTCAATTGGTAATATTGATATTGTTAAAGACATCAATATAACATACAGAACAATAATTTAATTGGATATATCACTTAAGATATTTATTTAATTTTTACATGTAAAAAAAATACAATATTGATATGGAAATAAAACAGCATTTAAATAGTTAGAAATGAGATTTCTAAGATGATTATCAAGTTAGATAGCCAAAAATGTGCTGACCTCACATAACATTCATAATATAACTAGCAGCAGATGAACATAATTTAAAGGACTGACAACTCTCACTTTAGGAAAAAACTGGTTAACACCTTCCTCCATCCTTTTCTTTTTTTGGGTATAAAATCACATTCACAGGATGGTATGAATACAACTAATTGGCATAATTTTCTATGTTGTAATAATATGGTAGAACAAATGTAAAATTTGTGTGATAAATAACTCATAACAGTTAATTTTACTTTAAATTATGACTGACAAATGTACAAATTACAAATGTAATAATCACAAGTATTTTCTATGCTACTTTATAAGTAATATGTTAATATAAGAATCAGATGATCCATATAAGTAAAAAAATACAAGCAAGCATACCTACAAACCTATTAAATATTGATGACTTATTTAAAAACAAGTAAATAACATTCCTACTAAAGAATGTGGCTTGATAACATGTAGGTAAGGTCATGCTATCTTAATTATTATAGACTTACTACAAGTATATTAATTTTACCATATAAAAACTGGTCATCAATATATTTGCATCCTAATGATTAATATTTATGTTTCTAGGAAATACTGAACAAACAGCTAAATTAAGGTATAGCTACTGAGTCATATACACACATCTTAGTATTGCAAACAATAAATTTCATACTTTATAAATCAAATAAAATCTACCGTCGATGTTAAATCGTCCAACCCGAACCCTTCGAGTAGCAGAATCTCGTTGGAAAAAACTAGTGTACAAATACACGTTTCACTAAACAAAGAACTTACCGGTTTGCAATGCGATGAATCGAACTTTTTACAACGGTGAAAATAAACAATAAACAGAAACTAAAATAAAATAAAGCACATTAAACGTACGAAAATTTCAACACAATTCACATGACATCATTTATGTTTATGAAACGTCACGCTATCCGTCAAACTGTCAATTTCATTTTTTTTTGTCGAGTGAGCAAACACGACTTGCACTTACGCGCTCGCGGACGTTCTGCCGGTAAAGCTATTCCGTTTTACGTCACAGAGAGCGCTTTGCACAAAGTTAGCTTACTTTTTGCGCAGATACTTATTAAAATAAACCGTTCAGATAAACGTGCGTGTCTATCGACTTTTAGATCACAATGATCGCAGCCGACTACAATCGAGTTGCGTAGGCAGACGAGGCCGCTGCATCATTTTCATTCAGCACACCCATATTAATTTTGTAATGCATTATATATGTAAGTAGGTACATTGAAATGCTGATAAATATACATACTAATTATTTAAGTTAACTAGAATACTTACAGCTATTTATATCGATATCTAATGTAAATGTTAACGAGATGTAAACGAGAAATATACTAAATGGGTCATACTTTTGTTGAACACTCACTTTTATGATTTCGATACAGCTAACACCTACGTAAAAAAATAAACTTAAGTAACAGTTTAGTTGCTTCCCACGTGTTTGAGTTGGCAGGACAAAATTTACTCACCTTGTTTGTGATATTATGAAGGAAAGTGGACATGTATGAAGTCATTCGATAGCACCGTGGAAAGCAAGTACTGGTATATGTCACACTCACACAGAAAAACGTCACAAAAACATGCTTTACATAATTTACATTGGCTTCGAAAAAAGGTGAATAGAAAGAAAAGAGTGTCTACTTTAAAGATCTATAATAAAGGTGTGATGTTAACTTTTTTGTTTATCAATAGTATCGTTTGTAACAATATTTACATCATGCGGTTTCCTTTTCAACAGTTTACGTCTGAGAGGTATGCTATAAATATTTCATGCTAATTACAAAGAGTGAGAAGAGACGATGTTTGGCGTGATCAAGACGTACACATAGACAACAACAAATTTACCTGAAAAATCTGTGCTTGCATCCACATCTAGGGAACAACTCCCGATCGAGTCCATCGATTTATCCATGACTTTAACAGTCAATTCTTTTGAGCAATTCTTTAAATCGGATTCCCTTACTTCTATCTCATATACGCCTATACTATCGAGGTCATTATCTGTCCCAGTCTCATGAGATTTAGGAGAAACAGTAGAACTAGGCAATTTGATATCTGTGTCGCTTGTATTAATAGTTAAAATTGAGTCGGGCTTTGTGTTGTACTCGCAATTGATGCTTTTATCAAGTATCAAAGTGCTCTGACTCGTGAAGTTACTGCGTATAGGTTCTATATATTCAACTTCGTCATCGTCGGTATAAGGGCGCTTGGAATGTCCGCTCGGGCCTTGTACGTCCGTCGCGTCTTTAGGGACTGCGTCTATCACCGTCTTACTCAGACTATTGTAGTAATAACTTTCTAATTTCTCTAATTGTCTTTTTGCGTCCGATTGTTTCTTGCGTACCGAATCAATAATAACGGGCAAGTTTAGTAGATCAGGGGTCTTTTCTCTTTTATCTGGTCTTTCGCGCCGGAACAGTGGGGAGTCATCGCTTTCGAGTTCAAAGCGTTTGTATTTCGAGGAGCAATAGTCATCTATGGAGGAGCTATCTGATTTTTTATCGAAAAATGTGTCTAAGGAAAAAAAAGACTTCCGCTTCTTTTTGTGTTGACGAGGTTTTTCAACGCTGGAAGGTACCAATGCTTCTGGCTTATATTGTTGTACGCAGATGTTGTTAGTGTTACACAGAGATTTGGGTCGATTTGGCGGCAGACTTAAAGGTATACGATTAGTCTCAATTTTCCGAGAATCTAAGCTGAGAGTTTTTCGGAATCTTTCATTGAGATTTGTTAGCAAAAAATGCCTTCTTTCCGTGGATTTCGGTGTCACGTTGTACGAGTGTTGCTTACTGCTAGAAGGTTCTGCGTCTGGAATGTATTCTGTGTACTTAAATTCGATATCGTTTTCTGAGTAGTCTTTTTGGACTTGTGAGCTGCCGTAAGCTTCCGAGGGGCAGAGGGAAGGTTGCCGCTGTTCAGGCCGGTGGAATGAGAAGGATCCTCGTTTGGACGAGTCCTTTCTTCTGTCGCAAACGCAATTCCCTACGCAGTTCAGCTTCAGACAGCTCTTTTTAGTTTCTGAATCTACGGAAACTTCATGGCTTGTGTTTGGAATGTATCTGTCTGGCTTACTTTTGTGTACTAGGAGATCTTGCCTAATTTTTTCCAGTCGCTCATCGCCATGAAGTCCTCTAGTGTATTTCGACTTGGGTGGTCGAAAGAATCTGATGGAGCCAGATGTGTGAGGCTCGATTGATCTTCTTCGGACGAAGGCGGGGGAATCCGTGATTTTGCTAACTCCTAGAAGAAGAACCGGTGTCTTCTTATCTTCCTCATCAGGCAGGTCGCTGCAAAAGAAGATTCTAGGTCAAAACAATGGAAGAAGTGTTCACAGTTGATAAATTAACAAAACCCATTTCTTCAATATCAAATTAAAAAAATATTGGAGAAAAAATATTCGAAAATCAGCGAGGAAATTATAGAAGCGGACAAAAAGAAAAAAGCATAAGTACTTACTTCACACACACACACGTACATCGAAAAAAAATCAGAGTTAAAACACAAATGCAAACAACAACAAGCAAGTATAAAATAAACAACAAAAACAAAAGGTGTGAAACAGAGTTGTTATACAGTTTGGTTAAACATGGAAATGTGAAACAAAAGGAATGCGCTATAGTGAAATGTGCTAGAATCCCATAGAACTGTTTCCTTGTTTGTTCAAAATTGTAAGTATTTCAGTAAATTCGTATTCCATGGGAATTTCAAGATCTACAGAAAATCAAGCTATATTCCCGGTTTCATCTGTCTACATCCAATCCTATGGGAAGGTCAGTTGAAAATATCAGGATATGAAAACAAGACTTCTTAAAAAAACATATCAGAAATTGTCAGTGGGATTTATAACATTAATCCTAATGGTAAAAGTATACAAGGTGTCCCTGTTGATTTCCCATAAATTAAAGGTTTTGTTCCTTACTAAAAAAAATACTTTTTGCTAAAGAATATGAGGTTCAAAAGTGTATAATTTCCAAGATAGCATTAATCTTAATATAATGAGTTCATAAATTATCACCCTTGTAAAATCTCTTTAACATTCATTCAATAGACGCTTGTCACTGAAGCCATACAATAAACAACAAAAACATTTTAAACGTTGAGGAACGTTGCATACAATGTAGGTACAACTTAAAGCGTTGCGAACTGTACCTACCTGTAAAAAAGAGATAGAAAATGCCATGTTGTCATACTTCGCATTAAAGGTGTTTTACATAAGATGTTTTGACTTAATTGAATTATTTTGTATGAAAAATAAAAACAAAAGAAAAATAATATAAAAAAATTATTCACATGTTATTTGATTCTATTACATGGTCCCATTAATATCCTAGGAATCAACAGGAACACCTTGAATAAGTTTTAATATTTGAGTTTTTCATATTTCGATAGGTATTACATTTTTATCTTAGATGCACAAACATTAATGTTGTTGGTTTTGTTATCGTACTACTGTTTGTTTTCAAAATAAAATGAATAAAATATTAACACATCACTACAATTTATCCTGTTGCGTGTCGAATGGCTTTATAAAGCTTTTTCACAAATGAAAACTATTTAAATCTATGCCATTTGAAGATTTAAAAACCGAAGCAGTTTTGATGGCAATAATTAAAAAAACTATTAAACAGTTTCCTATTCGAACGGTTTTTCCACCGACATGATTCATGGGGAAGACATAATAATGGCAAATCAATATTTTTTCACATCCGTGCCAAAATAGACCTCCCTCTAAGCATTAGGAAAGTGAATGCTGTAGAGAACAAACACCTTGCCGCTGTATTATTTATATTCTGAAGAAGTTAAAATAATACTGATTAAAAGATTCCCAAAATGATAGATCAGTAATGGCTTTTAGAAAAAAATAACTTTAAATTAGGTACCAGCAAATTTTAAAATACTAGAGGTGTATAGACGAAAGATTCTAACAGATACAAACAATACCTTGACAATAAGCAACAAAATTTAAAAAAAAAAAGACATGTGGCACTCGGAGACTGCCGCGGTAAAGCTATTGCATAGCATTTTTTATCAACTTATGCAATTATAATCATTTATTTATTTTATTAATGCAGTAATGTTTGATCTAATATGAAGTTCCACAAGTTCCTAGTAGATGGCGCTGATTGTTTATTAAAGCCCGCATGTAAAGTTATGAAATCAAAAGTATCACTGCTGTGCCGGTCGTAGTGGTGGGTGTTAGGTTTTTTTCGTTACGGAATTTCTGGATTCGGTCCCCACGCTCAAGGCCCGCAATAGAAGCTATGCAATAGCTTAATAGAAATGTCGCAAAAGTGACAGCGACTGATATTTTAATCCTGCTACCCGAGCGAAGTCAGGGCAGGCCGCGATTGGAATATAAAGTATGTATAATTTATCGAAACAAAAGACTGACTTGGCGTGTTCATTTGCGTGTAGGTTACAATAAAAGAAAAATATCTATATTTATTGTAGATTAATTTGCATAGGGTTTGGGGAGTACCACCCTGTGCTAAGGGCCAAAATCGATCTTTTTTGTACCGCTGCAAAAAACGTTGAGGTCTCTAATCGTGTTTATATTTTATGTATAACACACATTCTCGATTGCTTTGTTATTTTTTTCTAATATTAATTAAAGTATGCTCACCCAAAGAATGTTTGATTAAATTTCTTATATTAAACAACCTTTTTAATGATGTTTTTTGACTAAACAATTAAACGTAGTTTTATGTCGTATCAAAATACAAAATAGGACACGCTCGGTTTTTTAAATTGTTTGTACATACATACATAACGTCACGCCTGTATCCCTTATGGGGTAGGCAGAACACCAGAGGTTACAAGACCATCTGATGGCGCGTTTGACAAATTTCGAGGTATTATAAAGATGGAGAGAGACTATTGTAGTGACAGGGGGTCAGCCTATCGCCCACAAAAAGGCCTTTAAAACCTCTGTCCCTTAACTGACTTTTACAGTATGCCCGGGAAGCAGTTGGCACATTCTACGTTTTTCTTTCGCTCGCAGTTCAGCAAATTGTTTGTATTCCTTTTTAGTATAGTACTATCTTAAAGAGAATCGCTTTCTGTAGCCAGCAAGTACTAGAACAAACTCATAACTTCCCACTTTTTTCTTGGTGCCGCATTTGACGTCCATCTTTAACAATGGGGTAAACCTGCCTCAGACGCCAGTGGTTGCAGGTTCGACTCCCGCACGGAACAAGAAAACAAAATGTTCCATGTCTGGGTGTTTATCTATTTATTTGTTTATATTCTAGGTTCCCATAACATAACACAAGCTATGCTTACTTTGGGGCCATATAGTTGGTGTCATTGTCTGGGGATTTCTTTATTTATTTATCACAACTGATATAAGTGATAATCAACGAATGCATTTCATTTAAAAAACCCGACTTCACGTCAGAACTAGGCTGAATTGAAATGGGACCACATGGGAAGCGACAGCTTTCTAATAAAAAAAGAATTATCAAAATCGGTTCATTCAGTCAAAAGTAACAAAAAAAGAACATACAGACGAATTGAGGACCTCCTCCTTTTTTTGAAGTCGGTTGAAAATAAGATCGAAGGCGACAGCAAATGGGTTAAGGTTGGATGTCTGCACTATAGTGCGGCCGGTGGGAGTTTGCGTTCCTGACAGCTATCAAAATCATAGCTTTTTTAACTTTCGAATCGGAAATAAACTTCATTCAGTGGACATAAGGAGCTGTCAGGAACGCATTCCCGCAACGGCCGCACTCTATTGATAAAACGTGCTTTTATATTCGACTTCATCAAATTTGTGATAAAAATAAAAATAGTACGATTATGATCGAAACATGAAAAAGATTTGAATTTTGCAATGGTCGATGCACCCTGTTGATGCTTCTGGTTGAAGCAAAAGTGTACCTATTCCCTTTGTCCCCGTAAGCCGTGTCCCCGTCGCATGTATCGCTCGGTGGTGGCTTAATAAATTAATATTTCTGACACTCACACAACATTATCTAGCCCAAATTAAGTTTCTTAGAGAACTTGTGTTATGGATACTAGATAACTGATATACTTAAGAAATATATAAACATACAAATTGAATAAATACATATTTTTATTAGAATAAACTTAAATAAACATATAAACATCCATGACTTGACTAATATCTGTGTTCATCACACAAATATCTACCGCCGCCGGGATTCGAACCCAGGACTTCTGGCATAGAAGGCAATGTATGTTACCGCTACACCAGCCGGTCGTCAAAGCCGGCTTGTGATGGGGGTTGTAGAGTTCCAAGTATATGTAAGTTGTTGTTGCACTGCTTGTTTCTAGAAGAGCGGGACCGACAACAAAAATCCTACACCACTTAGCACTATTGTTTTCGAGTCGCCAAATCAGCAAAATAACTGGGTTATAGTAGACGAAAAATGTCGTTTATGATGTAATTTACACCTCAAAAGTAAGTCTTTCAAAACTGTGTTTATCATACAAAGTGATTAATGCTAATGAAATCATGCTAGTTTGTCTTCCATACAAATACCAAAATTCTATTACTACTAGCGCTACGCGTCGGGCACTACTGGAACTTTTCGTATTTTTTGCTGCGTTCGATATCGATATATCTATAGTACCAGGCAGCGTATCTATAGTATAGTATTCAACCAATCTTTTTGCGTTCCATTTTCTTATTTTTCTGTGTATTTTTTGTCGCTGAATTATTTTGTTAGTGTTTTCTACAAAGTACGTTGAGTAGAGTGTTCACTCCTCGCGTTTTTACGATCTCAAATCGAAGATTTTAATTTTGTGAAGTGATATTTTTACAAAAGATGCTGACTTTCTAGTGAGATAGTAAGTTAAGAAAAGGAATCGCATTGATTTTGAATGACTGGTGCAAGGAGGTGAACAATTTGTGTGGCAAAAGCATTGAGTTTGACGAAAACGACCCGAACAAATCTATGGCCTGTAATTATTATATCAAACACAAATAATTAAGAAAAAATAAATAATTGTCTGAGATGCATATTTTTTTACTACTCCCAACTCGCATAGCATCATGCTTTGTGCAGTTTATTTCAACTTATTAGTATTGCGCAGTTTAAATTTGACTCGTTACTCGAATCAAATTATAATTGCGCAATATTAATAACTGGTACTACGAATTTCTGAAAATTTGAAAGTGGCGGTATGGGCGGGCTGCATTCTAACGTTGTTTTGGTCAAAAAGTTTCCTAGAGTGGATACTGTGTGGCGCTAAAGTGCAAAAACCGCGAGACGGTCATCTATACTTTAGTACTTATATTCATCTATGAATGAAATATACATGACACCTTGATCGACACAAAACCGGTAGCCATTAATTATGACATATACACATATCTATATTTGTAAAGTTGTGCTTTTAAACCAGTACAAAACATAACCAACCATTTACGCGTAAGGAAATGTTAAATAATATCGTCTAAGTAAAAAAGGATTTATCTTGCTTCCTACTAATGTAATAAGTTGAAAGGTTTGTAAGTTAGAAGAAATCTCGGAAAGTTGTGTTTTATATAATACTAGCTGACCCGGCAAACGTTGTTTTGCCATATAAATAAAAAAAAAAAAATAGATGTTGGCCGATTCTCATAGATACCGGATAAGCACAAAAAATTTCATCAAAATCGGTCAAGCCGTTTCTGAGGAGTATGGCAACGAAAACTGTGACACGAGAATTTTATAGATTTTTAGATTTACTTCTATTCTGGACTGGCACCGAAAGAAAAACATAGAATGTGCCAGCTGCTTCTCTTCCCGGGCATACTGTAAAAGTCAGTTAAGGGACCGAGGTGTTATGGGAGGCTTTTTTTGTGGGCGATAGGCTGACCCTCTGTCACTGCAATAATAGTCTCTCTTCACTATTATAATGCCTCCAAATTTGTCAAACGTGACATCAGATGGTTTTATTACCTCTGGTGTTCTGCCTACCCCATACGGAATACAGGCGTGAAGTTATGTATGTATGTTGAGAGTCAATAGGTATTGTCTTAAGTTTTCGCGATTATACATATTATATTACATAAGGCTTATACTATTAAATAAATCACTTTTTGACCGGATTTATGGCGTATAGTTACATTTTAAATTTTATCTCGACGTTTCGGTGTCTTTGCAGACCCCGTGGTGTCAGGCGTCTGGCGGGGGAAAAAGTTATACATCATCACCTCTATCTGTTTCTCAGTCTACGAGCGTAGCGTTCTGGATTGATATACCGAGTAAATCCGGTCAAAAAGCGTTATACAGGGTCCGCTTATAATAGTCAATTATATTTAAATAGCAGATTAGGAATGATAAGTGGGTCTGAATTTCGAAAATATATTTTTAAGCTATCGTATAGCTTCTATCGCGCGCGGGCCTTGAGTGTGGGGACCGAATCCAGAAATTCCGTAACGAAAAAAACCTAACACCCCCCACTCCGACCGGCACAGCGGTGATACTTTGATTTCATAACTTTTTACATGCGGGCTTTAATAAACAATCAGCGCCATCTACTAGGAACTTGTGGAACTTCATATTAGATCAAACATTACTGCATTAATAAAATAAATAAATAATTATAATTGCATAAGTTGATAAAAAATGCTATGCAATAGCTTTACCGCGGCAGTCTCCGAGTGCCACACGTCTTTTTTTTAAAATATTTTTCGTAAATTAAAGTTTCAAAATTCTCTGTGAGTAAATTTCAAGCTTAATCTACATTTTATGCCTACATACAATTAGATGGAAACGTTATAATTACTTGCTGTGTAGTCATAAACTACAGATCAAACTAAAATTTTGATAACTTAGAAGAATTTTGAAATTTTAATTTATGAAAAATATACTAAAAAAAATTTTTTTTTTCGTAATTATGACCCACTCATCTGTCTTAATCTGCTATCAAAATATTATTGACTATTATAAGGCGACCCTATATAAAATCTGATAGTCAAGCAAGCTTGGGAGTTATCAAGAAATTAAATTTATTAAAAATTATTACGTTACGCGGGTAAATCGCGGGCGCCTGTTAGGTACATGTGTAATTCATTGGAATTTGAACCTTATCAAAACCGAATAAGTTGCGAAGTGTGTACAGACTGCAACAGAATTAAGTATACCACCCAGTCTCCCGCACGCATACAATATGACTGGGTGGTGTACATAATTCTGTTGCAGACTGTACATCTTAATGCATGTACATCCTTTTTGTTACGAGTCGCCATGCCTGCGTCTGTATGTATTTCCTAACCACTACAGTCTTGGTGCTTCTATGCTGGACTGGGAGCGAAAGAAAAACATAGAATGTGCCAGCTGCTTCTCTTCCCGGGCATACTGTAAAAGCCAGTTAAGGGATCGAAGCGTTATGGGAGGCTTTTTTGTGGGCGATAGGCTGACCCTCTGTCACTGCAATAGTCTCTCTCCACTATTATAATGCCTCCAAATTTGTCAAACGTGACATCAGATGGTTTTATTACCTCTGGTGTTCTGCCTACCCCATACGGGATACAGGCGTGAAGTTATGTATGTATTTATTATTTATTATTATTTATTTTATTTATTATTATTTATTTCTTTTCACAAACATTTCTTAAAATAATAGTGACTGGTGCCTCCTTTTAGATTATTGTTACAGATAATCTGATAATAAATAAATAAATAAATAAGTATGTACAGTCTTGGTAATTTTAAATGCCGAACGCATAGGTTTCTCATGGATGGACGTATGCCATCTTAGTACTCACATTTACTTTCCACGAGGTAAATAAAAAAGCAAAGTTTGTTTATTTGACAGGGTGACGACGGTAAGATTTGATGGTTTTTGCATTAGATAGCTGAATTCTTGAGGAAGATTAAGAAGTCCTTTTGGAGGTTCTTCCACCATGTTAATATGTATATGAATGTCGGGTTGAAGCAATTAAATCCTAGTTAACTTTCAAGTGCATGCTACTCTGCATGGACAACTTAAGAAGTATCCTTGAAACACTGCTAGGTACTACAGCTCATTAAAAAAAAACAATCCTTCATCCATAAAAGAAACACAACAAAACGCCACAACATAATCTCCAAAGCACTTAACACAGAATTAACTGCAGTAATAACACGACTATCACCTATTGTATAAACGTAATAACGTAGCGGGTTCGAGTCCGGCGATCCGACGAGATATCGCGTGAGAAACGACCGTTTGCCTGACCGGCAACGCGCACTTTACTCATATTAAACTCTTGCGCAGATAGTTTCCACATAGGAAGTAGCCAAGATCTAGTTCTTATTTCGTAGATTCAGTGCGGATCTTTTCTGTTTTTTTTTTTCAACCGACTTCCAAAAGACGGAGGTTCTCAATTAGTGTGTATGTTTTTTTTTTCATCGTCATCATCATCATCATCACAACTCCGTGTAATGGGCCCACTGCAGGCCATGAGTCTCTCCTCTAGGTGACGAGGAGGTTTAGGCCATAATCCACCGAGCTGGCCCAGTGCTGGGTGGTGGATGTCAGAATTTTCAGGGTGCCGATATGGCTTCTGACAAACCCTAACGACTACTTTATACAAGTATACAGCACCCGGGACCGACAGCTTAACGTGCCCTCCGAAGCACGGAAGTCGCCGTGAGAAACGAATGGTCGGCGGTCACCCATCCAAGTACCGACCGCGCCGAACGTTGCAGAACCTGTGATATCGTAAGATACACACAGTAACCACGGCGCGGCGCCACGAAGACTTCCATTGTGGAAGTCGTCCGATGACTTTTTATTTTGTATCTTTGTTATGCGTTAATTTGGTCAGCTATAGATGCAGCTATTGATGATTACCTAGTGTTCATGTGTTAGACAATGCTTCAGAGGTGGGCCCATATAAGTGTCATCGAAAATGACAGAGTACTTTTTGAAAATTTTTAATAAAATATGTTTGAAATTGGAGAACGACCTTTGAATGACGTCGATGACCTTATAGGTACTTCAGCCAAATTGAAGTTTTGACTAGAACTTAAAAATGTTAGTGAAGTCGGTTTTTCAATGCTCTGCATTCGTTGACTATGTTGTAATGTGAATCATAAGCCAAGGTAGCTGATCTGGCCAAGCTCAAACTCTTTCATCAGGCAAAGGGAGGAGTGGTCAAAGTGTCATAAGTACAAATCAACTAAGTTTTTGCCAGAAACTCATTATATGGTATTTAATATAGAGCATCGAACTGGCTCTTGATATAACACTAGCTGTTGCGCGCGGTTTTTCCCGCGGGATTTTCGGGATAAAAAGTAACCTATACGGATTCGGAAGAATCCCTCTAAGTAATGGTAAAAGAAATTTTGAAATCGGTCCAGTAGTTTTTGAGCCTATTATAAATAACAAACATACAAAAATACAAAGGTTTCCTCTTTATAATATTAGTATAGATTGACGAAACACATCACCTGAGCGGCAGATTTTGTATGAAAAATGGTCGATACCGAAAACATTAAAAAAAAAAAGATCAATTCTATCTTTTCAAAAGTAATTTAAAAATAGAATGAACAAAAAACAATTGAGTCAAATCGTATTGAGCTCAGATTAATCGATTCGCTACGGAGTACAATTCAATTAATGATATTGCTATTGAAATTGATAAGTTTTGAGTTCAACACTTTTAAAAGTTTTTTGGTCAGCCAATTACGCCGTTCGTGAATCTTTGAAGTAGCCGTAGTATCTTGTAATGGATTTAGTAGTAAACACTTGTGAAAATAGAAAACAGGATTTCAGTTATGGCAACAAGAAAGCATCTAAAATGATAAATAATTAAAAAATAATCTCTTTTTTTCACCATAATCGTTCGAGAACTAATTAATATTAAAATAAATGAAAATCGGTAATACGATTATACTTGTATTACGCTCATAGTGTCTTAATTTTTGAAATACTTACAAATATTATACGGGATGTAGCTACGGAACTTTGTCAACCGACTTCCAAAAGAGGAGGAGGTTCTCAATTCGTTAGTATGTTTTTTGTGTCTTTGTTACACGATATTTCGGAAAATTTTGAATCGATTTTGAAAATTCTTGTTTCATATGATAGTAGATACTTCAGAGTTGGTCCCATATAAATTTCATCGAAATCGATTGAGTACTTCAGGGATAATTTCAAATTTTTGAAAAAATATGTATGATTTCTGAGAATGTTTACATTGACGACTTTATAATTCAACCAAAGTTTTGACGTGAAGTCGGTTTTTTTTAATGCTCTGCATTCGTTGATTATTTTATTACAGACTAGCCACCGCGCGCGGTGTTACCCGCGTAACTTTTGATCCCGTGGGAATTTCGGGATAAAAACGCGCCTATAACCTTCCTCAAGAGTTGGGCTATCAAATGCAAAAAGAATTTTTCAAATCCCACTTGTAGTTTCTGAGATTAGCGCGTTCAAACAAACAAACAAACAAACAAACTCTTCAGCTTTATATATTAGTACCTATAGATTAAGCCCGCGTTTGATCAAAATCTAACCTCACTTTAAGTGAAGAAGCGGTCGAACATGGGAGCTCACAGGGCGTTAAGAAAAATCGTTCCCTTCATAAAAATTGCAGGAATGAGCGGTGGTATTTGGCGGCAGATTTTATATGAAGGGTGGTCGCTAGCCAGTCGGACCCTGACGGGATCCTACCACCAAGCGGGGACCACTGGGATTGATCGCCGTTTACGTCACGCTTATCCTATACGGGCAAGTATGGGTGACCGCCGAGCTTTAACTTATCCCGACGACTTTCGTGACGACGACAGTCGGTCTCGGGTGCTGTATACTTGTATACAGCAGTCTTTACGTGACAATTCATTCAAACGAGACTTTAGGAAAGTACTCACCCTGATTATTATTTCTTTTTATCCGTTTCTAATATTTTTCAATTGAAATTTTATTGTTATATTTTTAATTGTTATTTAATTTCGTCTGTATTTTTTTTTATCTTCCTAATTCTTTTAATTCATGTTTAATTTAATTTATAATGTTTGCACATAAATATTAATTTTAATTTTACTTAATAGTTAGGTTTATTTTATTATTTTATATGTCTTATATGTCTGTCTGTAAATGTCCCTTAAATGAATGATGTGCCTGCCTTAAACAGATTTTTACATTTAACAATGATTTGTTAATATTTTTAGATGTAAGAAATGATGTAAATTTCCCTGGCGGGCCTTATAAAAAAATAAATAAAGTCTCATAAAGAAGCTTACTATACGAACGCCATTCATCGAAACCCATAGAATCACCATACGGTAGCATACCTAGAAACTTATCTATAATTATGTTGTTCCAAGGTGCATATTACTCGTACGTCGAATGAGAGGTTCTGACAGCTCATTAAAAAAACAAAACGGTACAAAAACGGCACAAAAGGCTTCGATAGATGGCGCTTTACAAAAGGCGAAGTCTTGTCTGTCGTATAGCCATTTATTCCACACTGCGTTTTTAAAAGTAAAATAAATTCATTGACGTCTGTATCAAATATTGAACTTATAAATAACCATAGATGGTAGATACCGCTTACCTACATTATACAGAATAAACGCCTTCGGCTTTTTAAAAGTTCTATCTACACAGGTTTTTTGAACTAATCTTTATGAGCTGTCAGAAAACTCCTCATTCCATCTAAATGCGTTTAGTTACAAACATCCACACCATCGCATTCACAACAAAACAGGATTTCAGCTTTGACGGCTCATTAGCCACAATAAATCGACTTGACAGGCAATCGAATGAGGAACCGATTGTTTTATCGATCGATGAATTATAGATTACGACGATATATTTTTTAAATCGTTTCCTATTATTATACAACGTTCATGTGCATGATCGGATTGAGGTTTCGGGCCGATAGAATCATTATTGATTTCCGATTATTTTCTCGATTTGTTCCGCGTGTATTCAAATTGCTTTCCGATAACTATATTACAATGTCTCACGAAATATTGTATAATTTGTAATTGGTCCTTTAGTAATGAAGTTTCTCCTGATCCCATCACCTACATAGGCGTGGTTGTTTTTTCCGCCAAAGAAACGTTGGTACACCTACTAGACGCTCCTAAGGGAATCTCAGAAGGAGAGGAGAGGAATGCTTGATGCACGAGAGGGGATCGTCGGGGGACACATGCTCGTTAGAGACACATGACCCCGCCAGCCAATCCCTAACAGTGCGGGACTCACCGAACCCAGCGCTACCCGCTAAAAACCCCCGTTGCTGGTCAATCCCGCGGTGGACTTTGACCCTCATCTGAACGACAGCCAATTGGAGTCAGAGGCTGCGTGCGTATATAGGCATGGTTTATCGTCATCAGTTTTATTTAGCATGTTGTTCTACACTCTACAGTTCATATTGACGTTTCTCGTATTTTTCTTGCGTTTTCGCGAGATTCTCGCGTGAATTTGGAGCTGGGCGCTAAAGAATTTATTATTTCGCGTCTAATAATTTGATAGTATAAATTAATTATTATCATCAGGATTAGATTAAGAGTTTATTAACCGTAATTTAGCTAACATGAGTCGAAAATAATTACTTATTGATTCTAAAATAACTGTGCTTATAATTCATTTATTCAATAATCATTGTGCTCTATAGGGCAAGAGTGTCAAGCCAGAACTAAAATACATCCTTCATACAATCGAGTTGTCTGGAAGAAATCGTTTGAAGCGATAAGGTTTATCCATTGTCCAAAATTTGTGTTTTGTTATTTTCTTTTGTCACTCAAGTATTATTTTATTGGCAATAAAGTGTAAATAAATGAATAAATCGTCGCTTATGGCTCGACTTTAGGGTCGTAAGGCTAAACGTATGAAAGCTAACTTAAGATCACCGCCAGAGCTGAGAGCGCTTTATTTTTAGGCGCTTAGGTGATAAGGAGTTTACAGATATTAAAAATCAGATATTTAAAAAAAACGTGATATGTGTACGTGATACGCTGCGTCACGCGTTCGAACGCGCGTTTCATACAAAACTGCAACGTCAGTACCACACGCGCGTTGGATACGGACGTTCGGAATGCGGCAAGCGCCGCGTATGATACGCGCGTACGGTACGGAAAATGTTATGTATGTTTGAATCTCTCTTAGTAGGTGTTATACAGTGTGTTAGGTATCGGATTTCCGATACTTCACCAACGTATAGTACGTTAAATTTTATCAACCAAATACTATACAATGGGGGGTCGCAACCCTCAACCCTCTGCGTGACAGCCATTTTTAAATTTAATATCTCGTATATTTACTAGTCACCAAAACTAATTTTTTTTTTCACATTTTCATGTCGCCCCGATACACAAAGTATTTTTCACAATGTTTTTACATACCTAATACTTTGTCGCGCTCATGCACGCCATCCGATATGAATTTCTGACTGGCCGACCGAAGTGACAATATCATAATTATTTCTCATCATCACACTCTCTGTAATAAGCCCACTGCAGGGCTATGAGTCTCTTCCCTGGGTGACGAACAGGCTTAGGCCATAATCCACCAAGCTGGCCCAGTATCAGAATTTTTAGGGTGCCGAAATGGCTTACAAGTATACAGCACCCGTGACCGACTGCTTAACGTGCCCTCCGTGCACGGAAACCGCCGCATTTTTGCTCATATTTTTTGCTTCAATTTTTTGATACTTTAGTATGGGCGCTATCTAATGTGAATATGTTAACTACCTATTTATTATTAAATAAAACACTTTTTAACCGTATTTATTTTAAATTTTGACTCGACGTTTCGGTGTCTTTGCAGACCCCGTGGTTACGAGCGACTGAGGTGTCACACGTCGGATTGATTGATTGAAAAAGTTATACATCATCATCTCCATCTGTTTCTCAGTCTTCGAGCGTAGCGTTCTGGATTGACACAAAACGAGCTGACAGTATCTTGAGTTTCAGGTCGTGCAGCTTGCTGGATGTTAGATTTAATGTTTTTCAGGATAGGGTCCCATATCGGTGATAGTTTCCAACCATCTTCTCTATTGAAATTAGGGTGTTTTTTAATTTCAATCGCTTCTCTGATCATTCTAGGAATGTAATGCTTCCCTCTAGATAAAATTTTCACAGAGTCAAACCTTAAGTAGTGGTTGGGCTTGTCCATGGAATGCTCACAAACTGACTTACGACAATATTACCTATTTATTATTAACAGCTATACTAAAATGAAAACTCCGTATAAAATTCGAAGTTTTTTCCGAAACCGCCACCACTAAGTGCAAGAAGCCTCACAACGCCGTACGGCTAGCGGTACCGGACGGCGCTGGCGGTGACGTCACAGCAGGGTCGACGCCCGGCTCGCGCAATTAGAGGTTTATGACTTTTTGACAGCTGCACTTGACGCGACCGCATGACACTGGGGTTTTTGGACAGTCGAGTTTGAGCGGCTGTCTGCGATTTGTTGGGAACAGTACAATCAGCTCCAATATATGAAACTATCAGTATTTTTTTCACCAACATCGTGGCCCCAAAGAAATATAGAAATATTTTATAAATTTTATAAAAGCCTGTGTAAGCAGAACACCAGAGGTAATAAAACCATCTGATGTCACGTTTGACAAATTTGGAGGCATTATAATAGTGAAGAGAGACTATTGCAGTGACAGGGGGTCAGCCTATCGCCCACAAAAAAGCCTCCCATAACACCTCGATCCCTTAACTAACTTTTACAGTATGCCCGGGAAGAGAAGCAGCTGGCACATTCTATGTTTTTCTTTCGCTCCCAGTCCAGCATAGAAGCATAAAATTGGACATAAAAGAGATCTAAAATTAGAGAGAGTAATATCAAATTAAGCTTAATTTTAGTATGATTCCTTAGTGATTCAAATCTTAGGGGGAAGTCTTTATTAAACAGTGCAAATTGCGTTGATTCTCAATTACGAGGCAGCTTAAAGAATAAGCAACCGTATTAAAAAGCAGCTAAGACTCTAAATCTAAACAGTTTTCTTCGTAACGATAATTTCTAAACTATGCTAAACTTGGCACTATCCATAGCGTAAATACTAACTGCAGACAGAATTCTTTCATGATCAGGGTTTTTAAGACGCCACATTGAAAAAATGAATTAACTTACATCGCATACTATGAGAGTATGACAAGACGAAATATTAACTTTGATTGCTCAAAAGATTTTGACTCGACAATAAAATACTATAATAAATAAAAAGTACTTTTTTTAAATGACCACGTAGTTACGAAATAAAAAAACGCCTATAAAGAACTTAAATACCTACAATCTTCACATTGTTCGAACTTGAGTTGATTAAAATTTACATAGAATTAACTATTCTTTTTTTAAAATAATTTCAATATCTGAGCGGTGTCGATGGTCGCGAATTCTATGCAATACGCCAGCGTGTTGACGAGCTAACATTTCAAGTAAAAAGTTTTCAATGTGGCGTCTGAACTTTGCCGACTCGTATGTTTACGAATGTTCGTATAGTATGGAGTCGGTTGAAAGTTTTTAGTAACATTGTAATTTTTTATTTTCCAGTTATTTAAGAGTACAACATATTCACAAACATTCAAAATTAGCAAGGCACACATTTATTTAAGCTGGCCGTGCGGCAATGGATAGATTTCAATTATTGCTTACCGTCTCCATACGATACGAACATTCGTGAACATACGAGTTCACGTGTAAATCCTAATCCCGTCTTATTTAGAGTAATTAGTTAATTAGGTTTTAGGCAGATTTTGCACACTATTAATTGACGGAAAAAAAATTAAACTAAATAAATCGAAAGAAAAGGTAGTTTCTTTTTAAAATGCCTACGACTATTTTAATTCCAATATGTATTTTGGATCTACAATCATTCGCAACAATTTTATTTCCAAAAAACCTCGCAACTTACTTCTATCTACATAATAGCGTTGATCGTTGTCTCATTTTGTATTTTCCATACCCCTACTATGATCATCTATCGTGCTGGTAAATCAATCAAATCAAATCATATTTATTGCTTCAATGTATGGTACAAAAAGGTGGTTATACTATGATACGTTCCTTATACAAAACTGTCTAACAGCATGCAATCTTTTTAGTTGGGTAGGTATACAAAATAATTAATTTGAAGAATGTGTCACGCATATAGGTTAAACATCATTGACATAATTAGTCTACATAACATTTCTAAGATTAAATTCATCGTTTATATAATTGTTACTATGAAGAATAAACTTAACATAAATTAAGAATTATCACTATATCATTAACATGGGTTATTTATAACAATTCCAGTATCGATTAATATTTTTTATGTTCAAAATATTCTTTCAGGCTATAAAAACACTTATCGTTTAACCATTTAGTCATTTCAAACTTAAACTTATTTTTAGATACGTAGGTAAAAAAACTGTTAAATTACCCAGTATTAATATAGCGCCCTCAAATATGACAGTGGTATACTTAAACTCCGCTAAAGGTTAGAAATTAACCCACAAGATCGCCATTAGGACACAGTGTTGTATGAATACGGTCCGAAAGATCGAGGCTCCTTTGACGATCAATAAATAAGTCGTAAGGTCTCGGGATCAAAAAAAATTTAAGTTCTGAATATTTATCTATCAATCTGTATGTATTTATCTCCCAGATCGCATAGTATCCGATATCACAAGCTTTGCTTAGTTTGGAGCCATGTAGTTGGAGGCAGGGACTGCATATCGGTATAAAATTTTTAAATAGTACCTACTAGTAAAATTTTAGTACCCTTATTAGTGTACTGCTTCATCAAACACAATAACTGTACAAGTTATTAAAATCTAAATTTATTAAATCAGTACCCAAATAATGTATACCGGATTCATTTCTGTAGATGTTTTTAGTACAGAAATATTTTAACCGATTTAATTTCGGTACCGAAATGTATAGGTCAGCATATGTACCTACGCTTCATAGGCTTCAACTAAACTATCGAACATTCTACAGTCATTTAAAAATAAAATTTTAATATTAATATTAATACCGGAAAATATCAGTTAACTGAAAAAAAAATCAGTTATGCTACAATAATAAAAAAGGTACACGAATTATTTCAGTATGAATTCCTGTGCTGTTATTTTTAAATACAACTAATTTAACGGTATGACGTCATAGAGAAAAAAAATGTACAGAAATTCATACCGGTATGCAGTCCTTGGTTGGAGGGATTGTCTAAGGATTTTATTTATTAACTGATCTTTCCCTATTGGTTAAATTCAATGGCAATTATTGTACGTAGAAATAATTTTAATTCTGGCTAATCGCCTTACTCAGCTCGGAAAATCAAGTCCGATAAATTAAAAGAGGCCCAAAGACCATCATATCGAACAAAAAAAATATGAAACCGAATTACTCAAAACATTTATGGTACAATTTCACAAGAAGAATTCATTTATACGCTGAAAGGGGCTTAATAATCCAAGATGGCGGTCTTGTCAGATTCAATTGGATGATTCGCCGTCGAGTTCAAGGTCTGAATTGGAATCATTCTATTAAGAGGTAAGATGCTTTTAAATATAATAAAAGATGTATTTTGAAGATGAATAAACTAATGTTATTGGGTTTGATGTGGAGAGGCTGCCTGCAAAAGTTGATGCGCTTGAAACGAACCCTGTTTAGTTAAAGATGTTTGTCAATTTTGTTATTAAAACGTGCTATCACGTCCCCGACCGCCTAAGGGGGAACGGCGGGGTATGTAGGGATGATCCGGCAGAAGGCCGAACCGACCCACTAAAAACCTCCAGGTGTATTTCATCCGCCAGAGATGGAGCTCACGGCACCGCCATTGGCATTACCCGCGAGCCCCGGCGGTGGGTTACGCTCAGCCTGAGCCGAACGCCCTCCGACGTCGGAAATGGTCCAGTACACAGAACCATATCCCCACCACAGCCCTTGTACCCGCATCAGGTCCCCTCACCTGCTACGGCTAGCTGTCGGGAGGGAGAAGGTGAGCGTATCTCCTTCTCCGTCCTTTTATATTAATTTAATGCCCCATCTACAATTTCATTTTACAGTTATCATGAAGTTGGGTTGCCTGATGGAAATTGTTTGGTTGCGATAAGGCCGCCATTTATACACTATATTTTCTTTTATTTGTTTTTTTTTGTCTTGCCTTAATTAAAGGGAAAATAAATAAGATTTTCGGCCGGCTTGTGTAGCGGTAACAACATTGCCTTTTATGCTGGAGGACCTGGGTTTGAATCCCGGCGGAGGTGGATAGTTGTTTGATAAACACAGATATGAACCGTCAAGACATAATATACAGAGTGACTGGTGGGTCACTTTTTAAATTCTAGAACGTGATAGTTTGAGATCATACATGAAGAGTAAAAATAAGTAAAAAATAAATGTTAACTGAGTAAACTTAACCGAAAGTTAAGGAATTGATTACGCAACGCATGGTTACGCTAGCGTTGGCAGCGATCCGCGTGCCAGATCGCGTGCCTGTGTATGTGTAAATTAAGTAGTATTTATTTATAGGGAATTCTAGTCAAAAATTAAGTAGGGGAGACCGGGGCTGGTTGTGACATTTTTTTTTCCAACTGTCATATTTTTGTGTTGGTTTCGTTGTTTTACCTGAATATGAGTTTGTTTGATTAAGTAACTATTTAGGGTCTTTATTAATAATAAATTTTATGTAGAACTCTAATAGTAACAACACAAATATTCCAATTATAAAAAAAAAACAGTGTAACTTTCAACCCCGTGCTTGGGGCTGGTTGTTACACTGAATGGGGTAAGTTGTTACAATAAAAAACAAAGTTTATATTGAAAAAATCATCACAGTAAGTAATTGTTTTCATTTTGACAACGTAAAACTATATCTATAAAGCAGTCTTTTGCCTCTACTACAAAAATATCTTTATAAAATACACACTTAATAAATGGTCTTCTACTTCGTAAGAAAATAAACTATTTTTTTACCTATAAGATTATAAACATCTGTATAAAACATAACATATGAACAAAACGTATTTTAAATTGAAGATAAACTATAGTTTAAAAAATACCAACAATTTTAAAAGGAAAATGAAGAAGTTTAGTCACTGTAGTCTGAAAAATCACTTTCGCAATTCTAACATATGTAATATTTTCTTTCACATGTGACCAATTCTTACAAATTCTACACTATACCCATTCCTCACCAGATTTTTTCGTATCAAAGGGGTCGAATATATCAGACAAAAATAACCGACAAGAGCTTAGCTCTAAAGTTTGAAGAAGAAGAACCATCCTCCACTTCACTTTCTTTGTCAGTGTCATATAATACCACGAACTTTTTTAGTTTTGTTTTCTTCCAAAATAGCTGCTGCTTGTTCGTACCTAAATGTCTTTTGATTTATTTCCCCGGTCAGGTTTTCTTATATGCGTCTTTATCCTACAAAAATTATGAAGCATAAATTGTGCAAGTCAGCAACAAACACTAGGGAACAGGTCACTGGTCATGTCACAACCTGCCCCGAGCAAATGTAACTTTTAACCCCAACGACAAATTTGAACATTCAAGGTCATGTAGTAAAAACGTCGTCCAACTTAGCTAAATAAACTAACAGCCATTGCAAGACAAAATCATAAGGATGTAAAAATCACAACAAGAACATCTGTGACTTCAGGGAACATAGGTTGAAAACCATTATTACTAAATGTGTAAAATTTTACTAATCTGCAATTTTAATGACAACACGTGCGGACTTCTCTCACAAAAACACTAGCGCCACTGGCTCTCGCGGCGTGGTAGCTGGCGATGGGGGGAGTATATGTCCCTTTCTAATGTCACTATTACATTCTCAGTTTCGCAGAAATTCTCACTGTAACTACCTGCCCCTGTCACAACCAGCCCCGGTCTCCCCTACCCACTTTTATTACATAGTTATAATTAGAATCGAGTGCAGGATGCTCTCCTTCAGTATCTAAAATTTTTCACCAGTCACCCTGTATAAATATAGAATATGGTTGCATATATGTACATCTGTTAAGAAAGGCTTCTGTATCGGTTTTTCCCATAATTTTGACTTAAAATAAGATTAGATTAGATTTGACTTAAGGGATACCTACATTTAGAGATTGTAACGTCGAATTGAGCTAAAGGCTAATTTAAAATCGCAAGGTTTACCCAGTTAGCCTTTTTTACGTTATCCATCCACAAAAGGCGATAGAAGTTGGTGAAATCTTACAGCACTAATCCACTAATAGGTTTCTGTACACGGAGCATCCATTAAAGACTACTTTCTATTCTTTTCCATTCGTAAGTAGTAATTATGCATTAGTCTACTTAACCAAGCGAGTAAATACAATCGCGCTTACTCTATAGATTTGATGGTCATTGGAATACAAGATTCTCATTTATTAGAAAGCTTAACTCAATAACTCAGCTTAAGCTTAACTTAAGGCGACACATTGAAAAAATGCATTGACTTTCATCGCAAACTATGAAAAGGTGACAAGACGAACGGATCTGAAATGATATGTGTAAATTTATATATTTATCTATACTTTGATTCCTGAAAATCATGCTTTTTTTATCAACCGACTTCCAAAAGGAGTATGTTTTCAATTCGTGTGTTCCGATCTACTCTGACTTACTCTATTTCAATCTTTCAATTTACCTCTATCATATGAAACAAGAATATTCAAAATCAATTCATTATTGTCCAAAAAATCGTGAAACAAAGACACAAAAAAAAAACGTACACACGAATTGAGACCTCCTCTCATTTTGGAAGTCGGTTGCTATAAAAAAAATATGAAAAATACTAGCTTTTTCCGTTAAAAAAATTATTGCTACAACAACCGCCAAATAACAATATTTTAACTTCTAGGAATAATGTCTGATCACAAAGATTACTGACCCAGTAATAGGTGTCCGAACACGGACTGTGCATTAGGGCCTACTTTCTTTTCTGTTCCATTGGTCAGTTGTAATTATGCACTTAGTGACGTGAGAAATGCCTTACAGTCAGACAATTTCTATGGCCGTGGTTTAGGAAAAGAAAAGAAATAATTAACGAATCCAGAGCATTAAACCGACTTCACTAACATTTTTAAAACCTAGTCAAAGCTTTGGCCGAATTTTTTTTTTTGTAGTTTCTGCCTTATTCTGTGCAATGATATTCTTATCTTCCATGCTGGACTGGGAGCGAACAAAAAACATAGAATGTGCCAGCTGCTTCTCTTCCCGGGCATACGGTAAAAGTCAGTTAAGGGACGGGGGTTTTATTGGAGGCTTTTTTTGTGGGCGATAGGCTGACCCCCTGTCACTGCATAGTCTCTCTCCATCATTATAATGCCTCCAAATTTGTCAAATGTGACATCAGATGGCTTTATAACCTCTGGTGTTCTGCCTACCCCGTAAGGGATAAAGGCGTGAAGTTATGATGATGATGATGATGATATTCTTATCCTAGTTTCATAATTATTTTTGTTAAATGTTGCTATAGTTTCATGGTTTTTGATTAATTTTTATTAATGTTTTCCTTTGTTCGTTGTACCATTAAAGCTTTGTGTAATTAACTCGTTTTGCATACGTGGAGTGGAAGTATCCTCTTGCAGGCGAAGGCAGAATTATCAGCGTTGTTGTTGCATTGAATCCTTCAATGACATTTAGCTGAGCCTTCGCCTTTTTGTTTACTACGTATTATGTAATTATTCTTGTTTAATTTTATTTTGTCTGTAACTGTGTATAATATAATGTAACTATAATATATTTATATCTAACTGTCTGTATGTAAACAAATAAAGATTTCTTATTATTATTAATTATAGATGATTAAACGAACTTCTAAGTGAAGTTCTATCGCTATTATATGAGTCGCTTCATTCGAAGATATTATATAACAGGTAGTCCTTTTTAGGTACTAGGTAACTTCGCACAATTTAAAGTATCATAAAAAAAACACTTTGGTGGGGCGCCGCGTGGCATGATCCACCCGGTTCGCGCCAAGCCCTCATTCTTTAGAGACCCTAAACGAAACTTTTAAATGGGTTCTGGGGTGGGTGGGTACGTCATATCTTCGAATGAAGCGACTCATATAATAGCGATAGAACTTCACTTAGAAGTTCGTTTAATCATCTATTATATTTCGTCGCTTCATTCTTCAGATATTATATAACAGGTAGATTTTCAGAGATAGAAAGTTTTGTTTAGGTATATACTTGGAATTGAAATAAGTAAAGATATAAATATGTAATTACATATTTATTATTATAGTACTTAATAATTAGTATTATTACATAATGAGCTTCAAATAATCTTACTTTATTTGAGTTGCTAGAAATTATAATCAGCTTAAATTAATGAAACTTAGTGATAGTCTATTTATAGACACATAATTTTTTATGTAGTAATTTACTTAATATCAAAATACGTAATATTCAATAACTATTTTTAATATTAGGTTAAGTATTGTTCATGTATCGATTAAGTATCGACAAAGCAAAGTTATTTTGTTGATCATCTAAAGGCCGATGGTAAAACTTTGCGAACACCTGTGAGTTTTGTGTCCACCCGGCCGTTTTTCGAATGACATCGACACTGATACCGGCCGCGCGCGCGGCTGAGGTTGACGCGTGTCGTGTGCTGTACGCACTAAAACGCTCATGTCAATGCCGCTCGTGGCGAGCGTTTGCTTAATCCATCGACTTAGCGTCTGACTTGATGCAGTTCTGTGGGGAGCTTTGAATGTTACGAAGAGATTCCCGGAGTTTGAACCTCAGATATTTTTTGTAATAAAAATATATTCTTTTAAAGTTGATACTGGGCATATGTTGATATTGCTTTGAAAGTTTGGGAGAGATAATAAGGGCTGTTCACGATTTGGAGCGGAAGTCTTGATTATATCTGTTATAATAATATTTACTTTATCAGATTGAAAAACAATATTTTCTAATTTAATTAAAGACAATGTCTGTACTCTTTGCCCGGTACATAAAGCTAATAATGTAACGAGTTTTTTTTTTTTTTTTTTTTTTTTTTTTTTTAATATTTTCTAATTATAAATTAATATTTGGATACCAAGAAGACAGTTGATTTAGTACTAAATTTGGATCCCAAGTAAACGAATATTTAGGCTTAATAGGTTTAGTTTTATAGGCTCCTTTTAAGAGGCGTTTAACACAACTATTATCACTTATCTCTTCTCCTAATAAAAGAGATAATGCAGATCGATGTGTATTTAATGAACCGTAAGAACATCCCTTATTAAATTGCTCGTTTAAGAATCAAAGAACTAATGGAATGGATTTTTCGAAACTATTAATTCATAACCACACTTCTTGAAACCATAACTTCAATGAGACGTTGTACTGGCGAACAGTAGTGTCTGCGAGCGAGGCGAGCATCAACGTGAGAGCCTCTGGTGGGCAGCCGCGCCGGCTGAACGACGCCCGGAGAGCCCCGCGGCACCCAGGGTAAGGCTGGAGTGCAGTGGGTGCTGACTCCATGGCTGGGATGGCCAGAAAGGGAATACAAGTACCCCTTCGGCTTTATCATCAATGATTTTTCGTATACATTTTAATACAAGAGAAAAGGGAAGAAATGCATAAAAATCCAAGTCAGCCCAGCTTATTGTAAATGTATCAACTGCGACTGCATCAGGTTCAGGCTTCCAGGTGACAAATAATTAACATTTGGCATTGGCTTGACTTGAGAACAAGTCGATCTTAATGGGCCCGAAACTATTTACAATAAGTTGGAAAGCGCTATCCGAGAGGGCCCATTTCTGGACTCGAAATCTGCTCGATTTTCTTTGGTGTTAACATAAGAAGCAAATATCCATAAATTGCGTTTTTCACACCATTGCCAAATTTCTCTACTTAAAATATTCAAATGTGGGAACTGAATACCTCCCATCCTATTAATGTAGCTAATGGCGGTAGTATTGTCAATACGTAATAATATTGCACAATCTTTTCCTTCACTAGCTATACTTTTGAGACCTAACAAAACCGCGAGTAATTCTAAAACGTTCATGTGATTTTCTTTTTCACTGTTCGTCCATGAACCACTATATTTATTATTTTTGCATACTGCTCCCCAGCCTGTCCTAGATGCGTCGGTGTAAATTTCTGACTTATAATTTTGAGTAATGATTGGACAAGAAATAATATTATTATTATTTTTCCACCACCATAAATCTTTTAGTAATATCTTATTAAGGTTCATTTTCGCCTCATAGTTTCCTCCGAACTTATTTAAGGCTAAAAACTTTTGTCTCTCTAATATTTTTGTATATAAGAATCTATATTTTGTGGCTGGACAGGCTGCGATCAATACACCTATAAGTTTAGCGAAATTTCGTAATGAACAAGTTTTAAGATTAATGTACCTATTTATTAACTGTGCAATGTTATGCCGCTTATCGCCAGGTAACGTAATAGACATCTGTTCTGTGTTGAACATAAAACCTAAGAATTTGATTGACTTTTTTGGTACAATGTGACTTTTATCGAAATTTACAATAAAACCTAGACAATGTAATAACTTCAAAGTTTTTCTTACATTAATCATGCATTCTTCATATGTATCTCCTAAATAGGTAGTAGACTTAAAAACCTTGTTTTCTCAAATGACTCATTACTTCACGCATAATTTTTGTAAATACCCACGGAGCTACCGATAATCCATAGGGCATTGCTGTGAACTCGTAAGTGATCGGCTCAGACGAATCATTTTCTTGGAATTCGAATCGTAGGTACTTTCTGTCACTAACAAAAAACGGTATAAGTAGATATGATTCTTTCATATCTATGTTGGCTAAGTATCCCTTACGAGGAATTAATTTCGAGGCTGTTTTATAAGATTCCATTTTAAAATGTACTTTTGTTACGAACTTGTTTAAAGATTTTAAATTTAGTATAAAGCTTTTTTCTCCGTTAGGTTTCGGAGCTAAAAATATATTTGAAATAAATTGATCATTTGAAGGAGAACAAGGTTTTATAGCCCCTAAGTCTAATAATTTATTTATAGCTATTTTCATGTCTCTTTTTTCACATGATGACAAATTATTTTTAGGAATAGAATACTGACAATTTTGAGTATCAAATGGTATTCTAAATCCATAATTTATCCACTTCAATATAACTTCGTTTTTAATTACTTTTGTCCAACAATCATAAAATAAATTAATTCGACCTGCATTTACCTTGATTAATGTTGGGTCGGAGCACGCGTCCTGGACGAAGTCTGCGGCTGGAACTTGGCGTTGAACGCAGAGTTCGACTGAGGACGCCGCTGTGTTTGAGCTGCTATCGGTTTCCTCTGACCTCAGGGGGGGCCTGAACGACGGGTAACGAGGAGGTCCTGTCCAGTTCCCTGCTGAGACGACCGGTTGACCGTTGATATTTGAGAGGAGACTGTTTTGGCTGGGTCTTTTTTATTTAGGGCTCCGTACTTTTCAATGGCTTTACTTGCCTTTATTTTTTCCGGCAACGAACTTCCGAATAAAGTTTCGTCTCTTACGGAGTCTTGTATAACATGTTTAAAGTTTGTATCCAAATAAGGTAAAATCAGTTTTACCCTATCTTTGGTGAACATAAAATGGAGGTCTGATAATAGGCAGCATCCATCACTTGCGTGACGGAGGGCCTTCATTTTGTTTTCTTCCTTCTCAGGGAGGACGTCCATCTCTCGATTTATGGCGGTAATACCGTACCCCAGCTGTTGCTGAAAGTTTTGGATTTTTTTTTTTTTTGTCACGTGCTCGTGCTATGTCAGTTATGGCTGCTGAGATTTCAGCATTTAATTTTGGGGCTTGCAAGTTTTTGCAGTTTTCGGGTACCGTATTTTCTATGGTTAATTTATCTTTGTCTTCTTTGGACAGTCCTTTTCTTAGTAAAGGTGTCCATAAATTTGAGAGCGTATCGTGTATTTTAGCGCCAAATTCGGGTGTATCGGAATTTGCAGCTCCAAGTGCAGTAAGCAGCTCTGGATACAGATCGGGATTAGGTTCTCCCGATATGCCTGGTGCGTCTTGTGATATTGACGGCTCGGGATTAGGGAGCGTCTCTGCAGATAGCTCTTGATCCACAGTGAATGACGCGGCAGTCTTCTGGTTATCCAGGTTTACATCATCCAGTGGTAGCGGTAACTCATACCTTGGAGACGACATGTTTATGTTTCAACAAACATATAATTCATATTAATATAACGCCCATAACGTATTACAGACAACGAGATATATCTCTTTGAGATTACCCGCATTTTCTGTAATCGTATTGAAAACAAAAGGTGATCGATAAGATCAGATAAAATTTATTAAAGTTTACATCATTACGATATTGAGCAGTTAACGTGATATATCTATTATAGATTACACGCATTTTCTGCTCTGATTTTTTAAATAACATTTTTAAACCGAATAAGTAGGTTTACCTTGTAAGATTTCTTCTTCATCGGAAGAAATAATTCGCTGTTTCCGTTTTTTATTTATTTTTTGTTCCAACTTTTTTATCTTTATATTATAATGTTGAAGCTGTTCTTCTGCTGTACGTTTAGGCATTTTGTAAAAACTTAAGTAAATGATTAAAGTAAATGACGTATGCTTGTTACCACGCACGAAAAAAGAATGAGGGCTTGGCGCGAACCGGGTGGATCATGCCACGCGGCGCCCCACCAAAGTGTTTTTTTTATGATACTTTAAATTGTGCGAAGTTACCTAGTACCTAAAAAGGACTACCTGTTATATAATATCTGAAGAATGAAGCGACGAAATATAATTAGGTCAGTTAGTTAGTTAATTTTTTTTCAAAAAGTACTCAATCGATTTCGACGAAATTTATACGGGACCACGTTTGAATTATCTGCTATTTATGAAACAAGAATATTCCAAATAATCAATTTGTCCGTTAAATCGTGTAACAAAGACACAAAATACTTTTGGAAGTCGGATGAAAAGTACCTATATTGCAAATGGGTATCATTGTATTTACGTGTTTCGGTTTGTTTTAAATAACGTTAAAAGTTAACTGAGTAGTCTCCAAAGTCCTAGCTTACTTTGGGTATAGTAATTGGAGTATCAATATATATAAAACTGTTCCGTTACTGACTGAGTGACTGAGTGACTGAGGTAATGAGTGACTGAGTGACTGACAGACAACGTACAGCCGTAACTACTGGGCGTAGAGAGCTGAAATTTGGAACATACATTCTTTAGGGGATGTAGGGGTGCACTAAGGAAGGAATTCCCGAAATTCACACGGGAACGGGAAATATATTATGTTTTAGTTTGTATGAAAAATCTTATTCCTTGAGTGCACCGATGTGAAACTTGGTGTAAAGATTTTTCAATGTGTGTCTGGTTGTGCTATGAAAGGAATTCCCGAAATTCCCACGGGAACGGGAAATATATTATGTTTTAGTTTGTATGAAAAAATCCCATCTTTTGAGTGCACGGATGTGATACTTGATATAAAGGTTACTCAATAAGTGTCTGTTTGTATTATGGAAGGAATTCCCGATATTCCCACGGGATGGGGTTGGACTTTTTAGTTTTTATGAAAAATCTTATTCCTTGAGTGTACGGATGTGATACTTGGCATGAAGGTTCTTCAAAGAGTGACTGGTTGTGCTACGAAAAAAATTCCCAAAATTCCCACGGGCACGGGAAATATATGATTTTTAGTTTGTATGAAAAAAGCTTAATATTCCTTGAGTGCATGGGTGTGATACTTGGTATAAAGTTTCAGTGGGTGTCTGGTTGTATAGTTTCTGAAATTTCCACGAGAAGGGTTGTGAAGCGCATACGAAGTTGCGGGATAAAGCTAGTCTATTTTATAAAGTTACTCACTCATGTTTGTACGAGTATACAATTCCGGAACAAGTAATTATACAGGTTCTTTCAATAAGGACGGGTCGATTTCAAGGTGGAAAAAAACAGACTGTGTGTGAGATATTAACGTAATTGTATTTTTTTTAAGTTTTCTTACTTTTATTCATGCCAATCAGTTTTGAATATAACATAATTCAAATGTAAGCCGCAGTTTCGCACGGATCCAGGAAATCCGATTTTTAATGACTCCGCTGTATTAATTCTACTGAAACTGAGGTTATGATCGGCCTAACCATAACCTATGTCGACTTTCAGGGTATCAGTTTATTGCGGCTTATTGGTCATTGGTGACTTCAAAAACCCCCACAAGAAAATATCATATCCATATGGTTCAATTTAGGTTTATAAAATTGGATTAAAAGGGATCTGCCTGTTAATTGTTGTCTGTCTGTTGAAAATTGAACCTCCCGGATTTGTTGTGCCACCATTCGAAGACGCGGCGGACAGTTAAACAATGTCATATTTAAAAAAAAAATGGTGTGTATGGATCTTTCCAAAAACAGAAAAAAAAACGTTAATTCATACACAGCCTGTTTTATTCCATTTTGAATTCGACCCGTCTTTATTGAAAGACCCTATAGTATAGGTACTGTATATCCATAGTAGGTATATCCAGAACCTATGAAGCATATTATGAGCTTACTTTTTTTTAAATAAATAAATATTTCTGACACTCACACAACATTATCTAGCCCAAATTAAGTTTCTTAAAGAACTTGTGTTATGGATACTAGATAACTGATATACTTAAGAAATATATAAACATACATATTGAATAAATACATATTTTTTATAAGAATAAACATATAAACATCCATGACTTGACGACTAATATCTGTGTTCATCACACAAATATCCGTCGCCGCCGGTATTCGAACCCAGGACCTCTGGCATAGAAGGCAATGTATGTTACCGCTACACCAGCCGGTCGTCAAACTTTACTTTACTTTAAAAACTTTAGACACAGTACAGATATCTACAGTAATTCAACTCGGCCTCATCTTTGAAATAAATGCCTACCTATAGCGCCGCGGTCCGTTCACATGTGATAGGGCTGCCCGCCTTCAGCGTTTAAATTACATTTTGCCTACTTTGTGTTTACTTCCATTAAGTTTTGTGACTGCAAATATACTTTTTTATATAAACAAATAAAGCACTTTGTAAATTGAATAGGAAGCGTTCAACAAAAATACGTTTTGTGTAAAAAAACGATGTTTACGTTTGATTAAGAAATTGGTCTTATAAATTACCGACTGAAAAATACTTGCGCCTCGACTGAGATACTATTAAATTTTAAAGTATAAACAATCCGCATATTAACGTAAAGCTCAATCAACAATTGTTTCAGTATGCAGACACTCGCGACTGGCCGCATGCCGAGATCGAGCCGCTATACCGCGTAGGTATAGCTCGCGTTTCGCCGTTTGTATGAAGTTGAATTACTGTAGATATGTGTACTGTGCTTTAGAGTTAAAAGGCGCAGTGTGAATGAATGTCCAACAACAATTATCTACTTAAAAGTCAATGTACACTTACACTTTTAAGTAAAGCTTTTTTATATTGTAAGGATAGGACGTTTGTCTTCCATGCCACCTGATGGAAAGTGCGCATGAAGACTATGGTGTTACACGACTGTAGTGGTCAGGAAAAACAGACGCAGGCAGATTGTTCCACTCCTTGGCAATCCGTACCAAAAAGGAACTATCGAAGCGTTTTGTTCGACTTCTTGGTAAATCTACTATATAGGGATGGAAGTTCTGTCTGCGTCTGGTAGTCCGGTGGTAAAAAGGGGTGGGTTCAATTTGGTCAAAAAGAGCACTCGCACACTCACCAAAATGTAGCCGATAAAATACTGTCAAACAAGCAACCTTACGACGATGCTCCAGCGTCTGCAATTTTTTATTTGTAAGGTTGTTGTTATTTATCCGAAAACCATTCAAGATAAACATGATACGATGAAACAGAAAATATGTAAGGGTTATCATAGGTTACCTATTTGATTATAGAAAGTGTCGAAAGTGCCTTGGCGTAGACTGTTTTTGTATAACTATTTTTACTAATGTTTGGAAACCGTAAACCGTACAACGATATTTTTCTGTGTTCTCGCCTGAAATACTTTTTTTTTTAAAGAACCTTAATGTCTTGACTAAATAATCTAATAAATCTTTATTTTGTAGCCACATTGATTATTTTGACTAATTTAGTCTTTGTTTAGACAAACCACCACCATACAAGTTTTATTCTCACGGAATGTCTTACGAATACACAAAAATAATCTTATTTATTTTGTATATTATAATTAAGAAAATTAGTGAAGATATTCATAGCTATATCACTGAAGCAGCTGAGCCGATTATGCTAAAATTTCACAAAGAGATAGGGCAACGAATGGAGTATGTAGATATTCCCACGGGATAGGAAGATTATAAGTATTACATTCGCACTAACACATACTATCTGTCAACTCTCTTTTATTTTTTACGTATAATTTAGATTTAAGTACTTATTACTTTACCGATTTTTGTAGTGAGTCAGTTCTACTTACATACATAACTTCACGCCTGTATCCTTTATGGGGTAGGCAGAACACAAGAGGCTATCAAACCATCTTATGTCACGTTTGACGAATTTGGAGGTTTTATAATGATGGATAGAGACTATTACAGTGACAGGGGGTCAGCCTATCGCCCGTTAAAACGCTAACAAAACCTCTGCCCCTTAATTGACTTTTATAGTATGCCCGGGAAGAGAAGCAGCTGGCACATTCTATGTTTTTCTTTCGCTCCCATTCCAGCATGTCAGTTCTAGTTCGTTTTATTGTGTACAAGTAGCTTCACGCAGTTTTACCCGCGAAACTATTGATCGCGTGGGAATGTGGGAAGTACTAGACAAAATAATAGTCTATCACAACCACAACTCTTCGTGACAAGAGCACTGCAGGACTATGAGTTTCTGCTCTGAGTACCACGGAGGTATAGGCCAAAAAACACCAAGCTGGCCCAGTGCTGGTTGGTAAATTGCAGAATTTATCAGTGGCTCCTGACAAATACTGAATACATGTTTACAGCAACCGGGATTTATAACCTGTAATCTTTCTATGTGAGTCCTTTAAAAGTGAAGTGAGAAAAGCAAAGCGTAAATAAATGAAAATAAATACACACACACATACACACAATCACACCACATATACACATAAAACATAACACTTTCCTAACCATTAACCATAAAGTCTTCTTTTTTATTTTATTTTATTTCAATAATGTCTTGTTGTTTTATTGATGTTTTTAATTATTGTACATTCAACTTTTTTTTTCTCTTTTCCGATTGTATCAAAACTAATTCTGTAATTATTTTTTTGTTAGAGAGTTGTTGCTTTTTACCTTACTTTTTTAACTTTTTTTTATTATTGTATTTGTGTTTTTCTATAATTGGCTCCATCATATTAAATTTTAAGTAAACAATATGTGTAATACCAATAAATAAAAAAAGTTCAAAAAAATGCAAAACGAGTTTTTCAAATTTGACTGGCAGTTTAATAGATTAGCGCGTTTAGCCGTACAGCTTTACCTATATTAATAAAGATTATAACGTGGTACTTCCTTATTTTAGGAAGCGGTGGCGTGTGCCACAGGTTTCCTAAACCTATTATAAACACTATGCTCTCACAAGGACTTAATTTCCTTTACTGTAAACCTTAGTTTCCTAATTCAAATAATTAACGAATGCAGAGCATTGAAAACATTTTTTTAATACAGTTGCTCAAAAAGTGGCGTATTGCAGGGACGTATAGCGTTCGGAAAGTGGGCTTTTACGCACTCGTGCTTTTTCTTTCCCAAGTGTCAAAATAATGTCTATTAAAAAGAAAAAAACCAACCACGAAGTTTTTACTAAAAAAAATTCATACAAGTTTTAAAGATTCATGCAAATATTTCTGAAAAGAAGCTACTAATTTGTTTCAATATCAGATTTAATGATTTGATTCAATGTGTTAGGTTAGGTTTCATCTCATTACATTTAATTTTCATTACATATTAATAAAAAAAATCTACTAAAAACTTGGCTGTATGGGCATAGTTCCCTTGCCTACCCAGACAGGATGTGTGAAGAAAACAAAAAAAATCTTTGCTTATACAGGGTTATTGGTAATTAGACCGGATCCTTTTTAGGGGTGGTAGAGGATGTCATTTGCAACAATTTGACTATACATTGTGATATCCGGAAATGGCTCATTTTTTTTATATTATTTTTTTTTAATTTTTTTTAGGATATCCAGTTTTCCTACTTAAAAATTCAATAAAAAAAAAAAGTAATAAACCGATTTCAATTCTGTTTGCAGTTTTAGAGAGACCTTGTTACAGCTCTTAATAATAAATAACAATATCATACTAATGTGGACCCATCCAGAAACTAGAGGCTGTTTCATAAAATTTTTTAAATTATTTTTATAACATTGTTTACAAAAACAATTATTTTCTCCACAAAAACGCTAGTAAATTCCGTCTGCATTTTATTTAAAAAACATCTACACTTTGTTAGCTATCCAACGAGGTTAAAAAGTTGGTGCTTTATTACACAGTTGCAGAAATAATGCGATTACAAAAGACTCAGGTAGAGACATTCCGAGAAAGGGTTTTAGACGGTATCCATGAGAAGTAGTTATGGAAGAAATACTTTCTTAATTTAACTTAATTTATTTTGAAGAAATAAAAGATTATGATTTTGTAATTATTGTGTATTTATGATTTTTACAGTACATTCTCAAAATGTGAGCCCCTATTTTGAATGCAGAGACGCATACGTTTGCGTAAATTACTTTTAACGACACTTGTCTTTAAGTTCATTTTAATTTTTTCTGCTGCATTTATTATGCACTGTTTTAATTCTTCGATGGTTGCCACAGGTCCAGGAGTCTCGTCGTACACCAAGCTTTTCATGTGACCCCATACGTAGTAGTCGACAGGAGTCAAGTCGGGACTCCTGGCCGGCCACGGAATGGGTCCTCCTCTGCCAATCCACTTATTGGGAAACTGACGATTTAGCCACTCACGGACGCTTAAACTAAAATGTGCGGGGCAACCATCATGCTGGTAAATCATGTTCCTTCGGGTTTCAAGAGGTACATGACTGAGTAACTCATAAAGTTCGTTTCGCAAAAAAACTTCATATGCTTCTCCATTGAGGTTGTTGGGCAGGAAAAAAGGGCCGATCAATTCATCCTTAATAATGCCCATCCACACATTAAGGGAAAACCTTCTTTGTGATCCTTTTAATCTTTTCTTGTTTGGGTTACCGTCTTCTTTTGGGGCCCAATAATGAATATTATGGTAATTCGTTAATCCATCTTGGTCGAATTTGGACTCGTCGGTCCATAAAATTTTTAATAAAAAATTGGCATCTTCCATGTCTGTATTCAACATGAATCTGCAAAATTCGACTCTACGTGCAGGATCTCCGTCTTGTATAACTTGTACCGGAGTCAAATGATACGGGTAGAGTCTTGACCCGTGCATTGTGTTCCATATTTTCCATTGCGACATGCCAAGACGTCGTGCAATGACGTTTGTTGAGGTCGTCGGATCTTGCTCAAACATGCGAATTATCTGTTCCTCTTCCTCCGATTGATAAATACGAGGTCGTCCAGCATCGCTTTGTCGTCTTTGAACACGACCAGTTTCTCGTACTCGCCGGTAAACTCCGTCAAACACACTCATATGGGGTAAACGGCGCTCTGGAAATCGAGACTGATATTCCGTTCGAGCATGTGTACTGACGCCATTGGCAAAACCATAGCAAAAGAGTATGTCCGCATACTCTTCGTTTGTGAACTCTCGAACACGAGGTAGGTGGTCGCGGGGCTCCGCAGCCATGATCAGGTCCTTTAGTATAAGCCAAGTCGTCGGGTAAGCAATCAATCACAGAGTCCAGTTCACTAGCCGAATCACAGAAAAAGAAGTTACACAAGTCCAATAACGTTAGCAAGGTCGAAGTTTTATCGTGATAAAGGGTTGAAAAGAGCGTCTAAACAGTACGAAGTGCCTGAGCAAACTGGGTTCACATTGTTCGTGCAACAAACACAAGCAAGAGCGAGACGGCGCATTCAACATGGATACCTTAGTCTAAAACCCTTTCTCGGAATGTCTCTACCTAAGTCTTTTGTTATCGCATTATTTCTGCAACTGTGTAATAAACCACCAACTTTTTTACCTCGTTGGATAGCACACAAACTGTACATGTTTTTTAAATAAAATGCAGACTGAATTTACTAGCGTTTTTGTGGAGATAATAATTGTTTTTGCAAACAATTTTATAAAAAATATTATTATTTTTTTATGAAACAGCCTCAAGTTTCTGGATGGGTCCACATTAGTATGATATTGTTATTTATTATTAAGAGCTGTAACAAGGTCTCTCTAAAACTGCAAACAGAATTGAAATCGGTTTATTACTTTTTTTTTTATTGAATTTTTAAGTAGGAAAACTGGATATCCTAAAAAAAAATTAAAAAAAATAATATAAAAAAAATGAGCCATTTCCGGATATCACAATGTATAGTCAAATTGTTGCAAATGACATCCTCTACCACCCCTAAAAAGGATCCGGTCTAATTACCAATAACCCTGTATTCTTTTACGGTTGGCGCCATTTTGTTTATTGTTGAGTTTGTTGTGTTTTTATTATTTTATTAAATTGCTTCATTTTTTCGCAACTGTATTAAAAATAGTCGTTCAGTACACGTGCGGAACCGTCATTGCAACTTGTTCCGACTGTCAACCCTCGCCTTCTGCTGCGCCTCGGCTCGTGTAGACATTTGTCGGAACTCTTTGCAATGACAGGCTTTCCGCACTCGTAATGAAATATACTATTAAGTCCTCGTCAAAACTTTTGCTGTACCTCAAGGTCATCGACGTATATTTCTCCGTTTGCGAAAACTATATTTTTTTCAAAAAGTACTCAATTGTTTTCGATGAAATTTATGTGGAAGTACCCTCTATCATATGAAATACTAATTATCAATAATAGCTGAGCAAATTATCGAGTAACAAAGATACAAAAAAAAAAAAAAAAACATACGCACGAATTGAGAACCTCCTCCTTTATGAAGTCGGATGAAAAAGGAAATAAATGTAAATCCAGGCTAAGTCACACGTACATATTTTATATCCGAAAATCTCAGTGGGCGACGAATTTGGTAAAGAGTGGTTGTTAATTGAGATTCGACATTTAGAACTTATCGGTATATGTCAAAAAAGTCTGTTGACCTTTTATTAAGCTATCTGTGTAAGGAAGTTGTTAAATAACAACATAAAGTTTGATTTATAGTGGATTTCTATACATACATACATAAATTACTTCACGCCCGTATCCCTTATGGGGTAGGCAGAACACCAGAGGTTATAAAACCATCTGATATCGCGTGTGACAAAGAGAAAATGTTGATGACCAATTCATGAAATGTATTAAAACAACATATAGTTCAAATAATAACTCATGTTCGGTTAATTACAAATCATTTACTTATATTAGATACCGCAGCAAGGATTTTAATATTTTAACCTCTACTAACCTACTAACTAGTATCATCTACTTGAAATGAAAATCCCGATATCGTTTCTAAGAAATTAAATCAAGTCTGCACCAATAGTTTAGATATAAACAGGCAGCATTTCAATGGCAATATCATCTTTATATATTCACATACATATCAAAAAGTAGTTTGACAGGTCAGAGACTGTATGGCCCGTGAACATTACTCTTTAGAAACATTACTATGGTGGAGAGAGACTATTGCAGTGACAGCCTGTCGCCCACAAAAAACCTCGAATAAAACCTCTGCCCCTTAACTGCCTTTTACAGTATGTCCGGGAAGAGAAGCAGCTGGCACATTCTATGTTTTCTTTTGCTCCCAGTCCAGCATGACTTTCTTTATTGAATCTAAATTGACAAGATTTACAGAAACGAACAATCTCGATTTTGGTTGTCATGGCAACGCTCAAACTAAACTTATTTATCTAAGATCTAGGATTGAGGCTGGACATCATAATCTATTATCAGTCGATAGTAATTCTTTCATGCTGGACTGGGAGCGAAAGAAAAATATAGTATGTGCCAGCTGCTTTTCTTCCCGGGCATACTGTAAAAGTCAGTTAAGGAACAGAGGTTTTACTGGCGTATTTTTAGGCGATAGGCTGACCAGTGCAATAGTCTCTCTCCGTCATTATAATACCTCCAAATCTGTCAAACGTGACATCAGATGAATTTATAGCCACTGGTGTTCTGCCTAACCCATGAGGAAAATAGTAGAGTTATGTTTGTGTTTTATAGTGTATTTCTATGTTGAATCTAAATTGACAATCTAAGATTTATAGAATGCAACAATTGTGGTTGTCATGGTAACTTTCAAATAGTATAGTGTTATTTATCTAAGATCTAGGATTGAGGTTGAACATTGTAATTCTTTATCAGTAGGAAAATAATAGCTCCCACATAAAACTTGACGATAACAGACAAAATATATAACACTAGCTGTTGCGCGCGGTTTTACCCGCGCAATTTCGATTCCCGCGGGATCTTCGGGATAAAAAGTAGCCTATACGGATTCGGAAGAATCCCTCTAAGTAATGGTAAAACAAATTTTGAAATCGGTCCAGTAGTTTTTGAGCCTATTCAATACAAACATACAAAGGTTTCCTCTTTATAATATTAGTATAGAAGTATAGATTGGGCCATATCGGCGACCGGCTGGTGTAGTGGTAACATACATTGCCTTCTATGCCAGACGGATGACGGCGGCGGCGACGGATATTTGTGTGATCTTTTGAATTCCCCTAATTTAAATTGATAAATTCTAATGTCGAATCGAGCACATTTAGGTTATAAAACTGAGTGATTTCCTAGGATTTTCTTCATAAGGAATTTATAAATTTAACAAATAACGCTCGCTATGGGGTTTAGCGATTGTCCTCACATAAAGGGTGGTAAATTTTTAGACATTCCCAAGTGAAGGTCGAAGGTCACTCGAATAAATCGGCTTTTACGACACACTAATCTAGGAGTCGCAGTGCTATTTTTAACCTATGAAGACAATATATTCAATTGATAAGATCCTCCTGTTTCCTTTTAATACAATGCTATGAGATGTGAAAATACACTGAAAGTCTGAGCTAAGATGTAAAAATAAAACAGTCTTTATTAATTTTTATGAATCGTAAAAAGATTTTTTTTATTTCGAGATTCGTTTAGATTACAGGTTAACAAAATGATATAATGCTTCTCAATACTAAATCACAGCCTTTTTGATCTTAGATTCAAAACATAATGCATGAGCGTTGCCACGACAACCAAAGTACAGTTTTTTTTATATGAAATAAGTAATATTCGACTTAAAATTAAATACAAAATGAAATAAACAGGTAAATGGCTATTTAAGATCAAAACCCTGCTCAATATTTGTATTTTTTTTTATTGTACTCATTATTATTTTTGTCTAAAAACAGTGTAAAGATTTAATCAAAACAATCACAAGCAAATAGTGCATTACAATATAAAAATGTAGTAGGTATCGATTGAAATGTAATCGATGGCAATACTGTAGTTTCATTACAAATGGCCTAGATATTTCTCTTAAATTAGTCATCTATCTTGACTTTACCTAATACGATTAGAATTTTAATCAGTTACTCGTAATACCATTCCAAAGTACAATACTTACACATGTCATGAAGAAGGTGGTCAAATCGCTCTTCAAACCAGTATAAGCATTATCCAATAAAAACTATAACAATTAGTTTTCATTCAAACACTCACTGCATTAACATAAACTTTTCAGTAAAAACATAACCCGTGAGAATCAATACAGACTTCACTTACGAAAGTAAATACGCCTCGTAAACCAATACAGTTTCACTTTCCAACAGTTCATTGACACTTTAATCTGTTATCTTATTATAAAGTTTTATAAGAAAAAGTACATATATGGTCCTAAAAAGGCTACCCTGAGGGACGCTCGATAATAATTTCTCTTTACCGGCCGTTTCTTGTGCGTGCACGCACGTCCGCCTCACCGTGGGCGGTATGACGGTATGACGTGGATTCTAAAACATCGGACGGCATTCCTTTAACGGAAAACTAGCTCTACCTGCGTGATTCACCGTATCCAATGCTTGTTCGAAATCACAAAACTGACACAATCCATCTGTTACACTGTTAGTGTATTGAAGACATTTAAATAAACTGTGTTTCGTGAGTTTTAAGTAGTGAAGGTTTGGTAAAGAGGGGGCCCGCGCCCAGACGCATTGAATTGACTTTAATAGGAACAGTTGTTTGTATTCGATGGATGTATGTGCAGGCACGTGCTAAAGGAAGTACGAAGCGACGATTACCTTTGAACAGATGTTGTCTCGCTTTTGTTTACATCTGACTTTCTTTTGGTTTATACGGCGAGTCGGAAGTCGAAAGTTGGCCACATTATGCCACCAAACAGATGTAAGACAAATGTTTACGTGTGATAGGATTTATACTGTCTATTACAAACAAGGAAAAACTGCTAAAAATGATTGAGAATATTAGCGTTCTTTGATTTTCGTGCGCAGGTAATAAAACGGGTAGAACAGAAGCTATATTATTAATTTATGTCTGAGAGATAAATTAATGGTTGGCCTTAGTATATTCACACAGAGATTTTTTAACCCATACGTAAACATATAGCTTGTGTTATAGGAACATACTTATGTGGGCCAAGTGGGACTTTTTATAACCTATCAAAACTATTAATTGCTATCTACTGAAAAAAGATTCAAGATACATTTTTATTTTTATGACTAAACCTGCATATATTTTTTTTTTTTTATAAGTGACTAAACCCGCGTTTGACCTCAATCTCACCTGATGGTAAGTGACGATGAGGTCGAAGATGAAAGCACACGGGTTTAGGAAGGAACTGGCTCTTTATACAATATTGCCGGAACACATTACCGCCGGAGCGGTAACATTTGGCGGCAGACTTTATATAAAGGGTGGTCGCTAGCCAGGCGGACCCAGAAGGGATCCTACCACCAAGCAGAATACCTTTACCTTGAGTTAAGTAAACATTGCCGAAAGATGTTTTCATCCGAGCAATGATATTTGACATCAGTATTAAATAAAGGGTGCTCCTATGCCCTACCAACAAGCATTGTATTTGATGATTCATAATTTAATAATCATCGGCTGTATATTTGCATAGAATGAAAACGGAAGAACTATTTCTATAATATTATGTACATTAGAACAAAGGAAGTGTTTTAATTTATACAAAATAAACCACGATAAATTCCTGTACAGAGCGTCGTTTTATTAATTATTATGAGAATAATATTTATTCGACGTTACATCTAAAAATACAAACTTTGGTTTAAAAGTAGTTATTAAATTAAAGGTCTTTCAATCAATTTTAAAAAATACAGAAATATGCTTTTATGTTGGACTGGGAGCAAGAGAAAAACATAGAATATACCAGCTGTTTCTTTTCCCGAGCTGTTAAAGTCAGTTAAGGGACAAAGGTATTATTGGCGTTTTTGTGGGCGATAGGCTGACCCCCTTTCACTGCAATATCTCTCCATCATTATAATAACTCCAAACCTGACTAAAGTAGGTGCTTTTACAGCCCCTGATGTTCTGCCTACCCCCAATGAACAATTAAAAAAATTTGAACATGACATAACATCCTATCAAACCTATCAATAAAACGCGAGTTTCCTCACCATCAGAAACAAACGATATAAAAAATAAACAATTAAAACTTGCCTTTTTCTCGGTTTTTAACCACATACGCAACAATTTTCCGAACACTGCTTAAAGAACTGATGCATATAATAGCAGTGTATTATTAGCTGTTATTTCGAGCAGGTTAAATTTACAAGCTCTACATATCGTTAAAATGGCATGCTAATGAAATAGGCAGCTTTCCAGCCGCTCGTAAGGCCACCTTCAGACGACACGCGCACGCCACGCGTCTCATCACCCGCGCCTCGCTTTGCATTGCAATTTGTTGTCAAAATTTTTAATTCAAATTTATCGTATTTCAAATGCCATGCACCCGCCTCGTCCCTATCCTACGTCCGACCTGCACACGTCTATAGCTAATGTCATAATATTATGGGACTAGCAAATTCACGCAGTTTCATAAGCGTGACTTGTGGGAATTTCTGAAAATATAGCTTATAATGACAATAATCCTCAAGAACTAGGTTATCAAATGACAAAAATAATCAAATCAGACCGGAGTTATATGTAGAGATCAGCGCGTTCAACCAAACAAACCGTGCGGCTTTATTAAATTGTATAAATAACAGCGTATGGCAAGCGCAGGTATAACGAAGGTGAAAAGCGGGTCCTTTGCGAGTCAATTGAAAATGAAAAAAGTTCAAGGAAATTTCCTCTATTCATGTCCTGTCCTTACTGGGTTGCCTGGCAGAGATCGCTTTGACGCCTTTGTGCAAATGTTTTAAAATGTTACATATTAATGCTGTTGGTGTACAATAAAGAATTATTATTATCATTATGTCGGGCCGCATTGCAGAGCAAAAATCCGCATATGACACTCGTAAACATTTTATGTGCGGCCCGCTGTGCCCTGGCAGTGTGCGATAGTTGATATAAAATATGTTTGCGCTGCGATGCGGCCCAACATAGTGTGCGTGTACCTTAATACAGTTCTCTATTTAGATTATAATCTATAATTGATGGAAATTCGAGATTTCGTTGTAGTATTTGCAACAGCTGAATGGTAGTTGTGGGAATTAAGCATTCTAGAAAGTTCCTAATGAATTGGATTATAACAATTTCACACGATTGCTTGCAATGTTTGAGGATAATTTCGTTTCGTAATTGTTTAAGCCAAGATAATAATCTTACTTATATTAATTTCTATTATTAAACTTTCTTTGTTTGTTTTTTTTAACAAGTAAGAACAGCGAAATTTTACCGTCTTGCGTTGTTATTTTTTGCGAACTTTTTCTATCTTGTGCAGTTACTGCAGTTAGGCTTTCAACAGACTTTCCGTTGAAAGCCTAACTGTTGGACAAGGTTATATGCTACATTTCAAATAAACTCTTATGGGATCAAAAGACACAGGAGTAAAACAGCGCAAAAATGCTGTTAGCCAAAATTATAATTGCTAATGTAGGTACTAACTGCATTTTCACTCCGCCTATACTTTCCCAGTCTTCTCGAGTCTTTCTAGTTATTAGTTCGATCCTATATAAAAAATAAGAACAGGAAAATACTTTTTTTTTTTATATTTGAGTCCTTCATCTATGCTGATGGCAGTCGCGATTTGATTTATAATTATAATGTAATTTATATATTATTTAATACTAGCTGTTGCGCGCGGTTTTGGTCGGGCAATTTCGAATCCCAAGAGAATATCGGGATATAAAGTTGCTATTCCAGGCTGTACACTAACACTGTGCCAGATTTCATCCAAATCCGTCGAGCCGTTCTGCCTTGATTGAAGACAAACATCCATCTATACATACATCCAAGCTTTCACATTTATAATATTTGGAGATATATAAAAATAATCAAAAATAATTAATATATGGTTTGAGTATACTTATATGGAAAGAGGTTTTATTTGCGTTTTTGCGGGCGATAGGCTGACTCCCTGTCACTGCAATAGTCTCTCTCCATCATAATAATACCTCCAAAGTCAAATGTGACATCAGATGGTTCTATAGCTCTGGTTTTCTGCCTACCCCATAAATAAGGGATAGCAGGCGTGAAGTTATGTATGTATGTATGGTTTGAATGAAATCTGGTAAATTTTAAGCACTAGGTGACTACTAGTGGTAACTAACTTCCATTTAACTCAAAAGGGCTGGTTATTCTCAAAAATAACCTCCTATTAATTCAAACCCAAATAAAACTAAGCTTTATGGAATTTATACAAGTTTAAAACTCGTTTGTAACCCTATGCCATGTTTAATTTCCTTTCAAAATATCTGTTGACCATTCGGCTGAATCGGGAGCATTGAATTGGCGTACACATAGGTACAGAAAATGGCTACGTGCATTGTTAACAAAATGGTGTCAGTTTCGTTAGCTTCGTTAGTAGTTACATGAGTAAATCTCGTTTTTGGTGTCGTTATATGTTATATGACTCATAGCCCTGCAGTAGGATCATTACAAATTTCTAAGGTTATTTTTGATAAAATGTAACCCTAAAATAACCCTTTAGAATTATACCAACAGGAAGACGAACCGAGCGGCACTGAGCTGTCGATCCCATGAACGATCAATATAAGGTCTTTTCCAGTGGACGTAAAGGTTAGAATTGCCTGTTCTGTTTTAACACTTTTAGCTCGGAACTAGAGGACGTAAGTCTCAAAACCTGTTTTTGCTTCTTGTAACGATTGTGTACATTTTATTAAAAATATTGTTTGACAGCTTTTTAAAACGATATAATATCTTACACTCAGAAAAATTTCATGTAGTTTGCTCCGGCAGTTTAAGAGATATATCGAAAAATCTCTAAAAAACACCTCTTTTTCAAATAAAAAAAGTATCGAACAAAAATTTGAAAAGTACAATTTGCTTAAAACAATAAAAAGAAAAAGATATGAATAATCATTCCTCTAAATTTTGGAAACATCGAACTGCAATACAATAAAGCAAATCACTTCAAAGTCATAAGATTCCTGAAAGCAAAACCTTAAATATGAGGGCATTCGGGCAACTCTTCAGGTAGATAATAAAGTGTCCGAAGAAGCCAAGCTTTCTTTACACAAATACAGTTTATAATAGTCAATTATATTTTAATAGCAGATTAGAAATGATGAGTGGGTTTGAATTTAGTTTTAGTTTTTTAAATATTTTTCATAAATTAAAATTTCAAAATTCTTCTCTGTGAGTAAAATTTAAAATCAATCTACATTTTATGACTACATACAATTAGATGGAAACGTTTTTATTACTTGTTGTGTAGTCACAAAGTACAGATCAAACTTAAATTTTGATCACATTTTTGAAATTTTAATTCAGGAAAATATTTAAAAAAAATTTTTTTCGTAATTACGACCCACTCATCAGTCTTAATCTGCTATTAAAATATATCTGACTATTATAAAGCGACCCTATATAAATAATTATTATATAGGGTCTATTTATCACATAAATAGAAAACAGTATCCTTGTACACATAATAATCCCCCAGGACGAAAAGATGTGTAAATTATAAAAGTAATTTAGGGAGCTAAACGTACAACTACATATAGTCAAACTTTTAATCGCTCTAGTTAAATGTTGACAAGAGAATATCGAAAACGAACAATGAAATGATCCCGACATGACCAACTGGAGCTGTAATTGTCTATTGTGTGTTCACTTCCTGCTGCTGACAATTAGCTGACGCCGAGTGCCCAGCCCTATGATGATGTTATCTGATGATGATTATGATGAAAACACTAAATATAGTTAATAACTAAATAAAAAATAAATAAATAAATATTTCTGACACAACATTATCTAGCCCAAATTAAGTTTCTTAAAGAACTTGTGTTATCCATGGATACTAAATAACTGATATAGGTACTTAAGAAATATATAAACATATTTCTATTACAATACAAAAAAAAAAAAAATACGTTGAAATGGTTTATTTTTCAAAAATTATAATACAGACATACATACATAACTTTACGCCTGTATCCCTTATGGGGTAGGCAGAACACCAGAGGTTTCAAGACCATCTGATGTCACGTTTGACAAATTTGGAGGTATTATAGAGAAGGAGAGAGACTATTACTAAGTAAAATACAATGACGCCAAATATCTCATCGCCGGTCGCCACCTACCCACAGCAAGAGGCTCAGCACGGGCGTGGGCCACAAACCGGTGTCGTATGAAATTGGGGTATTTTTCTACAGCCCACGCGACAAGTTGCAATAATCCTTACAATATTATAAACGCGAACGTTTGTATGTATGGATGTCTGTTAGTTAATGAATGGATTTTTATACAACTTTACAACAGTAAGTATAGCTTTTTATCTATACTAATATTATAAAGAGGAAACCTTTGTATGTTTGTATCGAATAGGCTCAAAAACTACTGGACCGATTTCAAAATTTCTTTTACCATTACTTAGAGGGATTCTTCCGAATCCGTATAGGCTACTTTTTATCCCGAAAATCCCCGCGGGAATCGAAATTGCGCGGGTAAAACCGCGCGCAACAGCTAGTCTTTTATAAGTATAGAATTGAAAGATATTGAATTGTGATAAACATTACGTTATGTCAAGTCTGCAGCAAATGAATTGATAGGTTTTCCTAACTAAAAAAAGTAACAAAGATACATAAGAAGATACTTCATTCCCTCCGGACTTTTAGGTCTATTTCCTTGAATGTCCAGTGTGTCCACTAGGTCCACTTCCTTGAACGTCCATTCCCCGAAAGTCCACTCCTGGAACGTCCATTCCCCGAAAGTCCACTCCTGGAACGTCCATTCCCCGAACGACCACTTCATGGAAAGTCTACTCCTCTACTAGTCTAATAAATTGCACAACACTTGGCACAATTATGAAGTAGGTTTAATAACTCTCGTGTATTATAATCTTTTTACTAAGTAACTGGCCACTTGAAAGTTATTGATTATAATAAATTATACCTGATAGATGTCATATTCTGCCATCACTTGATTTTGGTTTCTGTTGTATTAAAATTATAATTTAATTATTTTTCGTTGGTGACATGGACGATAATATAGTATTCATTAAAAGTAGAAAGGGAAAAACAACGCTGTTAAGAAATGGATTCAAATATAACGTTAGCAGAAAGAACAAAATGGGAACGATACTATGGAGGTGCTGGAATCGGGAAGTCTGTTCAGCAACGATCACATGTAAGGACAAAAGGGTAATAAGAGAAAAGACACACACTTGTAAACCGGATATAATACAAAACGATGTGGATATGGCAATGGATAAATGCAAAATGGACGTATGTAAGGAATTTGGACCCGTCGAAAAAATCTTCGACAAAAATTTCGAAGAATTGAAAAAGAAAGACGAGGAATACATGGAAGCGATACCATTGTTTGTTTCAAAAAAGAATGGATGTTATAAAGCTAGGAAGGATTACTTAAAAGTGGATAAGCTGAGTTTCAATTCATTGAATGACGTAAAATTATCAGAAACTTTGAATGATCGTTTTTTAATATGTGAAGACGGCACAGACGAAAAAATTTTAATTTTTGCCTCACCAACCGCTATAAAGTTCTTAAAAATCTACAAAGGAGTTTATTATGCTGATGGTACTTTTCAGAGTGCACCACCGCCATTTTATCAAATATATACGTTACATATTGATCTAGGGTCATCGATTTCTTCAACAAATGTCGTGCCGGTAATTTTCGTCTTAATGCCGAATAAATCAGAAGAGACGTATTGCAGAGTGTTTGAATTAATCAAAATTAAACTGGGTCTGGAAATACACCGTTTTAAATGTGATTACGAAGTGGCCCCCATAAACGCAGTACGTACAATATTTCCAGATGTGCAGGTACGAGGATGTTTCTACCATTATAATAAAGCAATTTGGCGAAAAGCCAAAGAATTTGGAATCAAAAAAACAAAAGAAGGTAGGAACATCATTCGGATGATTGCCCTGCTACCGCTCTTACCCGCTAATAGAATTGTTGATACGTCAAATGAGATATGGGATGTCGCTCCATTGTCTTTTGAAATGATGAAATTCAAAAAATATTACCGTCGTCAATGGGCAAACAAAAATACGGAAATGTTGAGTTGTGCTTTAGATGAACACCGCACTACCAACTCCCTAGAAGGCTGGCATCGCCGTTTAAATTCCAGGATCCCTAAATCGCCGAATTTATACTTATGTATATATTCCTTGAAAAATGAAGCTGCCCACTATGATTGCAAAATCAAAAGAAGTTATTTCGAGACATTAAAAAAAAAGAACAGGAAAAGCCATGACATATTATTTGATAAAAAGTACAAAAGACTGTTGAAAAACCTATCCAATGGCGTTTTAGGGTCGACAGAATTTCTCAAAAAAATAATTTTTTTACGGATGGCTTGCAAGTCGAAGCTAAAGACATGTTAGGGAATTTATTTTTTAAGGGTTAAATCGGGGAATTTTAAGTGTATTTTTTGTACAAAAAATAAAGGTCTTTTGTTTCTTTAATTTTTAAGGGTTAAGTGTTAATTTCAAGAATTTGTTTTGTTGAAGTAATAAAGTTCTTTTGTTTTTTTAATTGACTAATTGCTTTTTATTTTTTCGTCAGGAAGCATTTCCCATCTGATCACCTCTTCAACTGTCTTCCTCTCTTTTCCTTTTGGTGCTGTGGCGTGGAGTCCATCCGGTTGTTACCTTAGCCCATATACTTTTTTAATGTTATTTAGTGGACGTTCGAGAAATTGGACGTTCGAGGAAGTGGACGTTCAAGGAAGTGGACCTAGTGGACACACTGGACATTCAAGGAAATAGACCTAAAAGTCCGGAGGGACTTCATTTCTATTTTCAACCGACTTCCAAAAAAGGAGGAGGTTCTCAATTCGTCTGTACCTAAGTTTTTTTTAATTGTCTTTGTTACACGATATTTCGGACAATTATGGATCGATTTTGAAAATTCTTGTTTCATATGACAGATAGGATCTTGGAGAAGAAAATAACCTACTCCAAATACTAATCTTGTGCTGTACAAGTCGCGGGCATTAGTTCAACTATACAGGGTGACTGGTGACAAATTTTAGATATTGAAGAGCACTCTGAACTCGATTCTGATAATAATTATGTAATAATAGTAGGTACTTAATTTTTCTCCAAAAATCCCTATGAATAAATAAAGAGACCTTACTACACTTTTCCCAACGCGCTGCCTCACGCAACACCTTAGTCAACACGCACACAGCAGTGTTCCCGCCACACGCACACCACCACCCGCTAAGTATCTATTGCATTCAGGGACCGGAACCGCTTACCCTTAAAGAGGTTTTTGATTGGGTTTTTCATAGACTTGTTTTAAAAAACCCTATCAATTTGGTAACCGTATCGAAGACTTACCCTAATTTAAGGCTTACCATATCAATAGAGTTAGCTTCATGTAAGCAGTAAGCCTATCGAAAACCCTATTGAAGGTTACCGATTCAATAGGGTTTTAAAACCTGCAGGCAAATTTAATCTCTAAGAATATCAAATTATCAAAAATATCACCATCTATTCAATCTCGCACTTCGAATTATACTTCCAAATTCAACAGCATGCGCGGAAAGAGATAGAAATAGGCTAACCCTATCACAGGGTAAGCGCATCCGAAAGTAGTTAACTTTATTCAAAGTGTTACCACGTCGATAGGCTTACCATATCAATAGGGTTACACTTCCATATGGTAAGATTTTGATAGGGTTACCCTATCAATAGGCTTAATCAAATAAAGGGGTTTTCCGGTCCCTGATTGCATTACGCTTATGTAACCATGCGTTCCGTAATGAATTCTTTAACTTTCGGCTAAGTTTACTCAGTAAATAATTAATATTTATTTTATTTTTTCTCTTCATGTATGATCTCAAATGAGAAATAATACGTCCAGCTACAGAATATATTTTTTGGCCACGTGATCATGCTTCTATTTTCATAACTTAGCTACGAGACAATAACTTCTAATTGCGAAAAATGTGTCTTGAACTATAATTATACCATAATAATTTATACTCTAAAGTAACATATTCGTTAACATTGCGATGAAAAATATTATGCGACAAGAAGGGGTCTCGTTCCGGCAGTTAGGTGGCATATAGTTATACACGTGCGCGAGGCGAGCGAGCGAAGAGAGCGGTGCCGCGGGAGCGGCTGCCAAAGCGCCATAAACCCTAGAGCTTTTTTAAATAACCCCGACATTTGGCTGACATAGTAATTTAGAAGGCAACTTAGATTTTTAGAGGGGAATAATGCTATTTAAAAGAAGTCCGTTTAATTAGCTGGAATTTCGAAAGTGACCCACCAGTCACCCTGTAGTTTGAGCGTAGTATCGCTAAATTAAAGTTCATTGACGCCTCTCTACCAATGTAAGCCGTTTTGCAAACGATACGATAAAATTCTACGAGAATTATCGCAATAGCTCTGTAAATTCTGCATAAAGTGTATCGCCGCGAAATGAGCGCGTCGCCGTATGACGTGCGACAATATGTTAGGAAGGAAGGAAGGAACGTAAAAGCGCGTTTATATGAGACGAATTATTTTGCATTTATAAAAAAAAAAGTTGTAACCTCAATAATACTTTTTAGTATTGAATTGTTTGTTTAGACACACTCTGATATGTCTAATATGGTATCCTAAATCTTTAGGAAAGTAAATCAAACATATTTTTACAAAAATAAAAAGTACACGTAGCGTACCTACTAAATATAGGTAATAAGTGTTTAAAACGATTTTGTCGCGTCTTGATCACGTTTTAAATTTAATCACAATGATGTTTAAGTCTCGACTCCATTAATACCTTTTATTTGCAGTTTTTTAATGAATACATGTACGAGACAAGGAAGCCAATAATAAACGCGCAGTAGACTTTAGAAAATGAACTTCTCCTATAATTGCAGGCAGCTCAATGTTTGTGTAAAACGTCAGCGTGTCAATGAACTTGTATCCAGCGTTCCTCGGCACTTACTATACCTAGCACAGTTTATAAATTGTACCACTGGCACTGCGCAGTGTGCAAGGAGGTCTGAGGTTGCAGGTTTAATCCTCGATGCATTATAAATGTTTTTTCTTCCATGCTTTAATTTCATCACAATCACACTAAAAACTCAGTACGAAGCGAGTCTTTAATGCTCTAGAGCAAAACAAAGGTATGAAATTTCATTATTGCACAGTTTTTTTTTTAATCGCACCAAAAGGTCTCTCATGAATCTCAATGGATTAGTTCTATTCAGCCAGTCGATATCAATACTTTTTTTACGGACGTATTATTCGTTTCTATCCTACTTGTTCCAAATTTAAAAAATGATTTGGCGGGAACTTTGTTAATTTTATCTACTGTTCCTATAGGTAATAGTTGAAAGAAAAGCAGATTATGCACCACGCCTTAAGTAATTTATATTGCCCTCATGCCTGTTAGATCAGGCACTCGGTGCAATAATAAATTACTTTATGCTCGATGCAATAATTTACTATTATCTTTATATAAATTTCAATTTTACCTAAATTTTCCGCTCGCGAAAGAGACACAAAGATTTTTCTTCGCGTATAATATACAGGAAATATATAAACAAAAGCTTCATAGTGCATTGGGTGCGTTTAAAAACATCATTAATCTGTGTTACGCGTTATAAATCACAATTATTATGTGGTTAGACAAAGAAATCGTGCTTATTAGAAAGTCCGCTTACAGGCAAATAAATAAAGAATTACCTCCGTATCCAGCGAAAGAATCGGTTTCCTCCTCTCTTTACATTATTTTTCTTCTTTTTCCCCATTTTCTTGAACTACGTCAAGGATCATAAAACAGAAATTCTTCGTCCAAAACCAACAAAAAAACACCTCACTGTCTATGCTTCATTAACTCCAAATTCAAAACGCACTGATATTCTCTTCTTTTTTAAATGAGTATCCAACTGTCACTCGACCGATACAGGACTCAAAAATGGGCTCTAAATAGGAATTCAATTAAAACCCTACAATCAACACTACGAATTTAAATTTAGAGGGTAAAATATACCACAAAAAAAAGCCGTTAAAAAAGGGGGTAAACTGCACACACAAAATAGTTAATTACATATTCAATTCTGCGTTCACAAATCAATATTTACCAATATTTACCAGAGACAATACAGACAATAATTCGATATTCGAACGATATTCAAAAACGGGTGCACCATAAGCAATGCAGACGCAAAACTGGCGCGCGCCCATATTCAAATTTAGAACTGGTGAAAAAAGGAAGAAATGGCTGCACGTTAGGGAATGCACCATGTGTATGTGCGGCCTGTTTATTTTCGTACCAGGCCTTGTGTCGAAAGACGCCGCTCGTGAGGAAATCTGAGATTAACAACAAGTTAAGGAGATTAACTATCACTTTATCGCATGTGACCACGTTTATTAAAAAATGCGATTGTATAAAGTTCTCTTAAAGTTGATTTCTAACAATAAACAAAAGCACAGTAAAGGGGCTTTAAAATTAATTCAACGCAATTCCAAGACGAACTTGTATCTTTGAAACAAACTAAGTATAGCAATACTTTTCTATTTATTAGGAACTACACATAAAATTTGAGCTTCAAAAAAAAGAAAAAATCTTAAAAAATTACGATTTTTGAAAACTTTGTAATGTACCTCAAAGGTTACTAGATTACTCTACGCGTCCGACTGGTTGCAAGATAGGTCTTAACAAAAAAAACGCAGGACAAACCAATAAAAAAACGCGGGAAAACAAAACAAGACTTTTCTTCAAAACGACAAAACGATCGAAAATCGAAAAAAAAAAACAAACGACAACCTAGCAAAAAGCACATATCGCTTCGACAACAAAAGGGCAGGCAATCACAGACAGTACGAAATTAGACGAGGATGACTCATGCGCAGCGTATTTATCTAACAACTGCCTCGAATGGCCCACTAGAGTTGAAATAGTTGCGGCCATTGCACTTTACAAGATCACATCTCTGCCCTACGAGATCACGTGTTAGTTTTCCACTAAATAAATGCCTCAAAATGAATTGACAAATACAGTCTATATAAGTTGTGAAATTAAACTAACTTCATCATCATCATCATTCAGCCAGGAGACGTCCACATCTGGACATAACTTACTTTATGGATATAAATATTGATATAATGGATCCCGTCTAAATCGATCCTGGCCGTTCTCATCGAAACAGCCGGGATCGATTTTAGTTAGTATTTTTATAAATAAAAGAAAGTCGTAGACTAGGTTATTTATCTAACTACCCTAGTCTATGACCTTTATAATGTAAACTTTCTTAAGCGTCTATCATGTTTCAAGCAAACATAAGCTGTCAAATCTCCATACAGCAGGGCTAGACAAGTTAAATATTATTTTGCTATTTTATCCTATTATGGAAGCTAATATGCGCACCATAATAGATAGAATTACTCGATTTGATACCATGATTAAGACCACAGAACCAAATATGTCATAATCTTAATAAATTACATACACTAAATACCATATTCTTAGAAAATATCGATAAAAGGCCCGATTTATCGCTGTCGACGGTAGCAAGCTAGCCACGCTGAACTGACAAAAAGAATCTAAACTTGAGTAGAGATCGAGTCTCAGTAAACTTTAATAATACGAGCCTATGATTCGATATAAATGTTACGTTTTTTCAAGAAAAGTCAACAGTGTCTATAAAGACTCAAAATGTAAAATATAAATAAAAGCGACATTCGGTTGAAAACAAAAACGATATTATCTTAAATCCGCACTAATAATGTTTTACTTACTACATATCACAATATATTTTAATAATTATTACAATCACAATAATTTATTTAATCACATACTGCGTTCTATTATTATAGATAAACGTGTTATTTGGTATAATGGATCAATATAACCAAAGAATAATATTTTCATTTCATATGTTTCTCTGAAAACCGTTGAGCGGATAAAGCTAGCATTCTGCACACTCAAACTCAAAATATTCATTATTTCGCAAGAATTTGCATATACACTTGAAAGTACTTGAAATAAGTCGCATTGTTTACAAATTGAAACCAATGTATCAACACTTCAGAAAGTGGATCTGTTGAGAAGAAGTGGCAGAAATCAATCGTCGTGATCTTTTAAAAATAACAGTTTACATCCAATGACTTTTATCGTCCATTTACAGTCACGACCAATATTATGTATACATTTTATACATTTGACGACCGGCTGGTGTAGCGGTAACATACATTGCCTTCTATGCCAGAGGTCCTGGGTTCGAATCCCGGCGGCGGCGGATATTTGTGTGATGAACACAGATATTAGCTGTCAAGTCATGGATGTTTATATGTTTATTTAAGTTTATTCTAATAAAAAATATGTATTTATTCAATATGTATGTGTATATATTTCTTAAGTATATCAGTTATCTAATAACTATAACACAAGTTCTATGATAGATAATGTTGTGTGAGTGTCAGAAGTATTTATTTATTTGTTTATTTTCATTGGAATCTGAACCGACAACCAAATATATTACGAATTGTATACATCGCATAACACGACATACAACGTTCGTTTAATGTTTGTACCGGGGAGCGGGACTAAACCAGCCTATGTCCTACTGATGCTAGGCAAGTGAAGATAAGGTCGAATATGACAAGCACACGGATTTTGTAAGATACTGGCACAGTACAGATATCTACAGTAATTCAAATTCATACAAACGGACGAAACGCGAGCTATACCTACGCGGCTCGATCTCGGCATGCGGCCAGTCGCGAGTGTCTTCATACCGAAACAATTGTTGATTGAGCTTTACGTTAATATGCGGATTGTTTATACTTTAAAATTTAATAATACATCTTTTCGTGGATCTCAATCGAGGCGCAAGCATTTTTTGGTTGCTAATTTATAAGACCTATTTGTTATTCAAACGTAAACATGGTTTTTTGAGACAAAACGTATTTTTGTTGAACACTTCCTACACAATTTACAAAGTGCTTTATTTGTTTATATAAAGAAAGAATATTTGCAGTCACAAAACAAAATGGAAGTAAACACAAAGTAGGCAAATCAAATTTAAACGCTGAAGGCTGGCAGCCTAATCACATGTGAACGGACCGCGGCGCAGCTGTAGGCTTTTATTTCAAAGATGCGGCCGAGTTGAATTACTGTATATATCTGTACTGTGATACTGGTCCTTTATAAAATACTGTCGGGACGCCTAGCAATATTTGGCGGCAGAATTTATATGGCGGATGGCAGCTAGCTAGGCGGTCCTTGAAGGGTTCCTACCTACCGCCAAGCGGGGGCCCGTGATTAGTCGCTTTTTTCACAGACTTATCCAGAGACGGTAAGCCGACCTCGGTGTATTAAAGTATCATGAAATTTATCAAGTGGTAAATCTTGATCTCTCTTCACGGGAACCTTATTACAAAAGCGTATATTAGTCCAGTCATTTCGTCCGAAAAAAGGCAAATAAAAGAAAATGAATTTGCGCTTCTAATTTTTTAATATGTTGTACCCTCGACTTACACTACGCACAGCAAAAACTCAACACGATACGATATACTAACTTGAGCGCGCTCAACGCTGAGTGTGGATTCACCGACTTTGCGGCGCGCTGGAGATCGTAATTATTTTTGTCCAGCATAAAAAAATCCAAGAAGGAAATTGTAGGTCTGAATATTCTCTACAAGTTTGAATTCCATAATTTTTCATATTTATTAAGACCCAAAGAAAAAAAAAGCAAAAACAAAAATTGTGTCCTAAATTTTTGACTTTATCGATCGATATCTCGATAACGATGCATGAAACGCTAAAAATGATTCAGGCGTTATTGTAGAGCACAAAGAAAGCTACAAAAAGTGTCCTACAAAAATTTTCCAAATCTCATCGGATAGCCGAGTTATTGCCGAGAAACAAATTTTACCCCTTTTTTCAACATGGCGGCGAAAGCTCCTAGGAAAGCTTGGTCGACAATCTCAAGTTAAGCTTTTCTAGGTATACTACAACATATTAAAAAATTAGAAGCGCAAATTCATTTTCTTTTTTGAATGTACGTAATGACTGGACTATATTATGACCCATTGATATAAAGTTTCGTATAAAGTATCAATCATCCATTCATACCTACGTCCTCACAAACTAACATGTTTTTCCTACCTATGATGACGAATAATAGTTTTTTTCCAACAGTTTACGTTATCAACAGAAATAACAATAAATAAATTTGGGAAATACATAGTTGTATAATGTATTTAAATATGTGAAATTTCGTGTAAGTTTTATTTTGGCTCTGTTGTTTTTTTTCGTATAGGTACTAACCAAACCAGACGCTTATGTATTATAAATTAGCTGTCTGTCACACACGTTTTTACCCACTTTATTTTAGGATTTTTTTTAGGTTTTAGAGGTTGACGCGTTCTAACAAACAAAAATTTATCCTTTAATAATGATAAATTTTGACTGCTGTATATTCAAATTAAATCCAGTGAAAGAATTGTATTTTTTTCATTTAAAGTTTTAAAATTAACATAATACGATGACCAAATTAAATTGTATTTTTGTAATTAGGTCAGCTGTCAGCATAATTTTAGATAGAGATTCTCATTTCAAAATTCGTAAGCAAAAACGTTCTGCATTCAATTATCAAAAGCACTGCGATTCAAACATTTAAAATAAAAAAATAACATCACGTTCCATTTTAGAATTACAGCTGTCATCGTAAGTTGCGTTTTGGGCGGTAAAAGTCAAAAATTTACGAGATTCAGGCGCTTGCGGATTAGGCTGCGTTTCCACTGAGGCGGAACGCCGCGGCGCCGTGCGGTGCGGAGCGGATTAAATACCTTTGGAACAGATCAATTTGAAGTGACGAACAGTTGCACGTCATGAGGTTAAAAAAGAAGAGCGTTACTGTTCTTGAAATGGGAGATAATGAATCAGAAGAAGTAGCTTTGTTGCGATTGTTTTGAATTGAAAGTAATAATAATAATAATTTACTCAATTTCTCCAATTAAGTTTGTGTAGAAAACAGTATTTACCTTATAACTAGTTACAACAAAATAAGTATTGTTTTTTAATTATTTGAGCACACTAGCCCCCACACTAGGATTCCCTGTGTTTTGGGTGGCTAGTTTTTTATAAAGATTGCAGTACTAATTATGATTAAAATAACGACATTAAATTGACACAAGTGAAAACATAATTTTAAATTAGAAAACAGCTCTGTCCGCACTGCACTGTCTAGGTACCTAATACACACTGTCTATCCTCACGTATTTATATGAATCTCCGTTCAGCTCCGCTCGTACTTTTTCCACTAAGACATAGATGGGATTTTAAGCATTGATTGGTCAATTCGTACAACCTAACCCATAGGCGCTTTTTAGTTTGAAGCCGGCCTAAGCTTTACTCCGCTAGACTCCGCCTGAATGGGCACCCGGCCTTACATCTGCTACTTCCTCATACTTGTATTGGTTTTCAGGTGACTCCGCTGGCGGACATCCAAGAGTTGCATAATCACGCGGATGTAACGTAACGACGGATTAGGTTGCCATCGGCTTTGCTCTATCTTGTCTATTAATCTTAATTAGGTTGTGATTACTCTGTGGTCGATTGGGACGATTCAAAGACTTTTTCGTATTTCCATTGGAAACTGTCGAATCATTTATATTTCAATCGCTTGAAGCGATAAGGCCGCCCAAATCATCCGAAATTTGTGTTTACTTATTGTTATTGTATTGTTTCTTTCATGTATTTGTTTTGTTGACAATGAAGTGTATCTATTTACCTATTAATAATATGCACTAGATGCTTAAGTTAGGACGGTATAATTAAAATTAGATTTCTATAAAGCATTTCAAGACTATTTTTGTTTTATTGATTTTGTCACAATCCTATTTTTTACATTATTGGTACCCACTGAGAAAGTTGCAGCCTATACCTAAGTTACTTAGGTACATCATTTTAATGAGTTTACTTGATTATTAAGAAGTTTATTTTTTTGTTAATTTTTCCTTATTCAATAAAAGAACGAATGCAGAATAAATTCAGATGATCAAGGAGTGCCATAGAAGCTCCTGCCTTTTTGAAGAAGTTATCGAAATTCTGATTTATAGCACAACAGATACTTATGACAACAAACAAACAATATATTACGAGACCCCTGAAAGACATGTCGAGGAGGTTTAGGTACTTTATTACCCTTTATAATATTACAGTTGAGAAAACATATTTACTTATAATTATTGCCGAAAATAAAAAGTTTACCAACAACGCAAAAATATCCAAATAGCAACACAATCACAAAAAAAAAACATTCGCTTTTCAAAACTGCATTATTCAGAACGCAATCTATTCATAGACGAGATAGATGAAAAAAAAAACAAATTCCGCACCGTATTTGGTAAGCGCGCGAGAAAGAGTCCCGGATTTCGGCGAGCGTCAGATTATTACCGAAACTCTTTTTACACTGGCCGAAAATACATTAGAATGAAAACATAAGTATTTCAGGGTAGACAATGTTTATTATTAGACAGTACGCTCGCGTTTAGTTATGAACGTACGGATGGCGAAGTGTACAGTTTTTTTTATCGGCTGACTCATCCAACGCACGTACGAAGAGAAAATCTCGTCTTCCGAATATCAGAAAAAACCTTAAACTGAATGAATTATGACATGTCATTTTCTTATTTTTAACATGTTTTTCTTACAGGCAACTTCAACTTTATCGAGTCCAAATTCATAAACATGAAAAGTTTGTTTTAACATAGCTTTAATGGTAATTTTTACGTTTCATTGCCTAATACATACATAACTTCACGCCTGTATCCCTTAAGGGGTAAACAGAACACCAGAGGTGGAGAGAGACTATTGCAGTGACAGGGGGTCAGCCTAACGCCCACAAAAAAAACTCCAATAAAACCTTAACGTTTACTTTACGTTCCATAGCCTAACTATTGAAGAATACAGGCTATATTGTATAAAAAAATACTATACGATCAAAAAGTAATATAAGTAAAACCGCGCGCAGTTGTTAGTCTTAAAACAAAATAATCATTTTCTGGCAAAGCTCGCGAGATAGCCGGCCGCCTTGAAATTAAAGTTTTAGATTTGCTCGTTGTGAAAACGAGCTCAAGGTCTGCGAATTTGGACATCGATGCTGTTGCGACGACGACGATGACGCATTTTGGATTTTAATAACCAAGTTCGATTTTTAAAAATTTTAGTTTCATTCAAAGGTTGTCCAAAGGACACGCTGTGCCGCTAGTAGGGGTTCTCGAGTCGGACCAACAAAAGCTGTACAAGAAAAACGGCGGGAATTTTAAAAATTCAAGTTCAGGCAACCCTGCTTAAACGAAGCTACATACATACATAACTTAACGCCTATATTCCTTACGGAGTAGGCAGAATATCAGAGGTTATAAAACCATCTGATGTCACCTTCGACTTTGGAGGTATGTATAAAAATGATGGACAGAGACTATTGCAGTGACAGGGGGTCAGCCTATCGCCCACAAAAACGCCAACTCATCCTCAGTCCCGGTATTACCGGGAAGAGAAGCAGCTGGTACATTCTATACTTATCTTTCACTCCCAGTCCAGCGTGGAAGAAAGTTATTCGATGTGTGTATTAATAGCATCAAATTCGTTGGTCAGACTCTACCATAAAGCTTGGTCACTCGGATTAGTCGCTTACCGATAAGCTTATCCAGAGAACTCAGGTAATCAAAAAGTAAAAACTTTGATTTCTTAGCCAAAGATCCTTGGTTCGAATCCCGGTTTTCGGCTGAAAATGGATATCTACGATTATTTATTAAGATATCTATAATATGTTGACTAGCCGTTTCACGACTTTTTATCCGCGCAATTTCTCATCACACGGGAATTTCGGGATAAAAAGTAGCCTTTACGCTATTACAGTCTGTACAATATCTCTATACCAGTTGTCCAAATCCATTAAGCCATTCTGAGGTGATTGAGGAACAAACATCCATACATACAAACATCAGGAACAAGTGTTTGTATAATTATTATCCGTTATTTACTTAGTATTCATAACACAATTTCTAAATGTTTTATTAATTTGGGTTAGATTAGACTGTGTATTATAGGAATATTAATTAATCATACATACATACATACATAACGTCACGCCTGTATCCCTTATGGGGTAGGCAGAACACCAGAAGTTACAAGAACATCTGATGTCACGTTTGACAAATTTGGAGGTATAATAACGATGGAGAGAGACTATTGTAGTGACAGGGGGTCAGCCTATCGCCCACCAAAACGCCTTTAAAACCTCTGTCCCTTAACTGACTTTTACAGTATGCCCGGGAATATAAGCAGCTGGCACATTCTACGTTTTTCTTACGCTCCCAGTCCAGCATGGATCACCTTACTTCATAGGATCATTTCTATAGTAAGCTCTTCACCAGATTTCCACGCTATGTGAGATAATTAATCACGTTTTCGACAAATACAGACCCGCACGTAACTATAGTGAGAGAGGCTTCTTGGTACCTAGGTGGAACACGAGACTTGATAGCGTTCACCCGCTTGCCGTCAGCAGATTTAAAACTAACGTGGGTTTTCAAAGTTCAATTCCTCGGATATGTCGCGATCATAATAAATTGTTTACGGATACTAAAATCGGCATTTTTATAGGCTCTCTGGATAGTTACAAAAAAAATTATTCGATTATTTACGAGTAAGCTAGTAAGCAAAAGAGTTATTTAAAATGTAGGTAATTATAACATAATTTAATGTATTTACGGGATTCTTACCACGATTTCCGATTTTATTTTCGCACGTCCTAAGAATCCCGTAAATACATTAAATCATAGTGAAAATAACCGCGATATTTTAAAACAATTATTAATTATAACATACCTGCTATTGTAATTATTTTTTAAGTTTTACAGTTTATTTTAGGGTGTTGTTTAATTACTTAGTTTTTTTTAGTTTTTACTGATTTATAAAAGTAAATTATAGTAATATTTTGAATTAGGGGTTATGTTTGCACCATAAGTTAATTTGTAATGGATAATTATGATGTTATTGCCTATAATTTTGGTGTACACCCATGTTGTTTAATTTTCATGTATATAGTGTACTACCTGTTGGCAATTTATAAATAAACAAATAAATAACAACAGCGTGTATAAAATTAAAACGTCATCAACTTACAAGACACATCTGTCTACAACTTTTTACGAGTCGAACCACACATAACACGCATCGCAATAAAATCACGAAATCAAAGTGTTCCCTAACTAAGTGATACATATTCATTAGCAAGCGATACCGAGATGCAGTATCTGGCAAAAGTCATCCAAATGCGCAAGAGCCTGGACGCATGCCAAAACGAGCGGGATCATCGACCGGAGGTTTTTTTTTTCTTTCCTCTTTGCGCAACGTCGAAGAATCTAGCTATGCAGCTTGATACTCTTAGTCCAGTCATTTCGTCCGAAAAAAAGGCAAATAAAAGAAAATGAATTTGCGCTTCTAATTTTTTAATATGTTGTAGGGGATACCTAGAAAAGCTTAACTTGAGATTGTCGACCAAGCTTTCCTATGAGCTTTCGCCGCCATCTTGGAAAACGCTTAAAATTTGTTTTTCGGCAATAACTCAGCTACCCGATGAGATTCGAAAATTTTTGTAAGACACTTTTTGTAGCTTTCTTTGTGCTCTACAATAACGCTTGAATCATTTTTAGCGTATCATGCATTGTTATCGAGATATCGATCGATAAAGTCAAAAATTTAGGACACAATTTTTGTTTTTTCCTTTTTTTTTCTTCGGGTCTTAATAAATATGAAAAATTGTGGAATTCAAACTTGTAGAGCATATTCAGACCTACAATTTCCTTCTTGGATTTTTTTATGTTGGACAAAAATTACGATCTCCAGCGCGCCGCAAAGTCGGTGAATCCACGCTCAGCGTCGAGCGCGCTCAAGTTAGTATATCGTATCGTGTTGAGTTTTTGCTGTGCGTAGTGTAAATCGAGGGTTCCGATATTCTGGGCAAAAATTTCGATATCTAGTTGGCTGTAAACTCGTTATAACGGAGTGCCCGCATAGACCGTCCGTTGGAGTTGGAGGGGTCAGGTATAAAGGGACCCTTTTGTTAGGGTCTACGTGTTGCAACGTGTTCTTCTTTTCGTAGCATCTCGGTTAGTTGCCTCGAGCCTTTCGAAGTGAGCACACGTGTTTCAACAATTTTGTGACCATGGGAGACTGTTTTATTTGTAAAAAAGCGTTAATCGACGACATTTATGTTGCTAAAAAAAGAGCTGTTCGAACTCTCTTGACGGTGAGTGAGAAAAGAGGACATGTGGACCATCAACGCATGCTAGAAAGTGTCGAATCTGTGAGTGTGCATAGGGCGTGTTACAAGAATTATGCAAACGAAAGACTCGCGTCGTTTGTCGCTCGTCGAACAAAATCAGTCTTGGAAGAACAGGAACCTGAACCTGAACCCGAACATCAACAGCAGCTCGAAGACCGTTTCGATTTTAAAAATAAATGTTTGTTTTGTGGAGTACCGTTTTCCGATCAAACAAAAACACCAATGCATCGACGACACGCAATTCGAACGGTTCGAGAAAAGTCTATGAAAGATAACGTCCTAAAATATCTGCTCGGACGTAACGATGAATTTGCCTCTTCTATCGTCAAGCGTGTCTGCTCGGTACCTGATCTCATCGCCGTAGAAGCTCGCTACCATCGCGAATGCATGCATCGTGTGTACAACCCGCTACCTGAGGAGGGTGCGAAAAGAGGACGACCGACAGGTAACAAAGTCGACGAGGCAATGGAGGGGATTTACTCATTTCTAAAAGAAAATTCCGACGAATGCCAGTTTTCGATGACTGAATTAATGAGTCACGTAAATGGAAATTTTGTTCCACACATAAAAACGGTTAAAGCACATTTAGAAGCGAAATATGGCGAGGACATTCTAATTATCGAGAAACAAAAGCGAAATTGTGTCGTTTGTTTCCGAAACACCGGATTTAAAATTCTTGCGGATAAATGGTACCAGGAAAAGAAGCAGAACTCTCACGAGGAACGACTCCGAGTTATTCGCGAAGCTGCTGCTATAATTCGAGAGGACATAAGAGGCGTCGTTTACGACAAACAAAATTATCCTCCCTCGGATGAATTTGTACGGGATGTCGAAGCCGCTGTTCCGGAATCTCTACAAGTTTTTCTTTCAACAGCAATAATGAAAGATAAACGTGGCGCACTGGACTCGTGGAAAAAAAAGTGCACATCGATTGCTCACGCAATAATTACGGCGGTGAGTCCTCGTTCTTATTGCAGTGGGCAAACATGCAGTAACGTCGCCAGAGTCGACATTTTGCTTGACGACGACGACGATGTCTGTAACGATGATGATGACGATGCTCTCATCGAATCAGCATCATTTCCAACGTTTCAACAGACACAACAACTCGAAGAGTTTACGAAGGACGAAGATCTTCAGCCTGGACCATCCAAGCGAAAAAAGACATGAAAAAAGTCCATCGTTCGTGTCTCGAGTGCAGAAAAAAATTTTGTTTTGTTTATTTTGTGTTGTAAAAAAATAATATTTTTTACTGCACAAACAAATTATTTGTTTAATAAATTACTATTGTGTGATCCTTAATTTGTTGCTCTATGTACTTATTTTTTATCCCATTAATTTCCTGAACAATTTCCCATTCGATTCGACATCCAGACACAACGCGAGCAACTCGCTCGACGCTGAGTGTGGATTCACCGACTTTGCGGCGCGCTGGAGATCGTAATTTTTGTCCAACATAAAAAAATCCAAGAAGGAAATTGTAGGTCTGAATATGCTCTACAAGTTTAAATTCCACAATTTTTCATATTTATTAAGACCCAAAGAAAAAAAAAGCAAAAAACAAAATATGTGTCCTAAATTTTCGACTTTATCGATCGATGTCTCGATAACGATGCATGAAACGCTATTGGTTTATTCAGGTGCTATTGTAGAGCACAAAGAAAGCTACAAAAAGTGTCCTACAAAAATTTTCGAAATCTCATCGGATAGCCGAGTTATTGCCGAGAAACAAATTTTACCCCTTTTTTCAACATGGCGGCGAAAGCTCCTAGGAAAGCTTGGTCGACAATCTCAAGTTAAGCTTTTCTAGGTATCCCCTACAACATATTAAAAAATTAGAAGCGCAAATTCATTTTCTTTTTTGAATGTACGTAATGACTGGACTATCTATTTATTTAGAAAGCAAAGAGTCATAAAAAAAAAACATTGCAAGAATAGTACATGCTTCAGAGCGACCACCCTTTTGATGTAAGAATGAAGTTGACTCAATAAGCTCTGCCATAGAAACTCCGTAGTCCTTAATCGTAGTTATATTAAAAATGTGAAAGTTTGGATGGATGTATGGACCAGGGACCGGAAAACCCCTTTATTTGATTAAGCCTATTGATATGGTAACCCTATCAAAATCTTACCATATGGAAGTGTAACCCTATTGATATGGTAAGCCTATCGACGTGGTAACACTTTGAATAAAGTTAACTACTTTCGGATGCGCTTACCCTGTGATAGGGTTAGCCTATTTCTATCTCTTTCCGCGCATGCTGTTGAATTCGGAAGTATAATTCGAAGTGCGAGATTGAATAGATGGTGATATTTTTGATAATTTGATATTCTTAGAGATTAAATTTGCCTGCAGGTTTTAAAACCCTATTGAATCGGTAACCTTCAATAGGGTTTTCGATAGGCTTACTGCTTACATGAAGCTAACTCTATTGATATGGTAAGCCTTAAATTAGGGTAAGTCTTCGATACGGTTACCAAATTGATAGGGTTTTTTAAAACAAGTCTATGAAAAACCCAATCAAAAACCTCTTTAAGGGTAAGCGGTTCCGGTCCCTGGTATGGACGTCTGGATGTTTGTTCAATCAAGGCAGAACGACTCCACGGATTTGGATGAAATTTGGCATAATAATAGTTTACAGCCTGGAATAGCACATATCGTAGAACTCAATTCGATATTACATTCCTCTTCAAAATTATAAACAATCTAATTGATTCTCCCTTACTTTTATCCAAAATTAACTTTATAACGAAAGCTCGACTACCCATTCGTTCCTCTCGTTGCCTTAATATATTTGTACCTCCTCAACTTCGCAAGAACTATTTTATCGTTCCCTAGTAAGGTATAACAGTAATTTCACAGATCTAGATATTTTTGTACCTCTTTACCTATTATCAAAAGTCAAATCTTTAGTATACTCTCATCATAGGTCTCATCTTATTATTGTTTATGTTCATTGTATATGTCTACAATCTAAATTCTAAATTACCTAAGTATTATTTTTTGTAATCAATGATGTTAATTCAAATTGTTAAATCCAAAAGTTATGCAATCTTTTGTATTTGTCTATTTTCATTGTTAACAGTATCAACATCTGTTTACTACTTGTTGAAAAATGTCAACTTAAATATCCTACTTAATTTCGGCACTATTTTGTCTATCTCTTACCCGGGCGCCACACATTTGTCCAAACATTTGGTCAAACATTTGTTCAAACATTTGAAGCTAAGTCTGGCGCCGGCCTACATATGCAAAGTCCAGCGCCACACATTTGTTCAAACACTTGTTCAAACATTTGTTCAAACATTTGAAGCTAAGTCTGGCGCCGGCCTTAAGCATACTCAATTTGTAATGTTATTCTTTATGACTGTGCCAAAATAAAATAAAATAAAAAATAAAAATGCTACTTTTATCCCGATATTCCCTCGGAATATCAATAGAAATTGCGCGAAACAGCTATTTTATAATATTTTAAATTAAACCTTCACTATTTGGTACTGAATACAAAATAATATTATGATATCGTTTTGTCTAGTTTCATATTTAAGCATTGGAACATAAATGTGCAAGTTTGGATGTATGGATGAATGTTTGTCCCTCAATCACGCCAGAACGGTTTAACGGATTTGAATAAAATTTGGCATAGGCACCTTGTAAATATAATAAAATCAATCAATATATATAAAACTGTTCCGTTACTGACTGAGTGACTGAGGTACTGAGTGACTGAGTGACTGACAGACAACGTACAGCCGTAACTACTGGGCGTAGAGAGCTGAAATTTGGAACATACATTCTTTAGGGGATGTAGAGGTGCACTAAGGAAGGAATTCCCGAAATTCCCACGGGAACGGGAAATATAGGACTTTTTAGTTTGTATGAAAAATCTTATTCCTTGAGTGCACCGATGTGAAACTTGGTGTGAAGGTTCCTCAATAAGTGTCCGTTTGTATTATGGAAGGAATTCCCGAAATTCCCACGGGAAGGGGTTGGAATATTTAGTTTGTATGAAAAATCTTATTCCTTGAGTGTACGGATGTGATACTTGGCATGAAGGTTCTTCAAAGAGTGACGGTTGTGCTACGAAAAAAATTCCCAAAATTCCCACGGGCACGCGAAATATATGATTTTTAGTTTTTATGAAAAAAACTTACTCCTTGAGAGCATGGGTGTGATACTTGGTATAAAGGTTCTTTCAGTGGGTGTCTGGTTGTATAGTTTCTGACATTTCCACGAGAAGGGTAGTTAAGCGCATACGAAGTTGCGGGATAAAGCTAGTATAAAATAAAGCTTTAAGTATTTGGTGCCGAATACAAAATATATTATGATATTGTTTTGGTCTTGTTTCATATTTAAATTGGTTAAGTACATCAATTAATTAAAATAAAAAATATTTTTCGTAGATAAGAATATGTCGTGCGTCTCACAAAACAACTTAATGAAAAAGTGAAATAGCAAGATTTTTCACAGAGATCGCCGATAAGCTTGTATCAGCGGGATTAAGACTCTCAATGTTAGTTATTTTGAGCACAAAGTGGGCGATTTCCTAAAAAGACTATATTCACGGTCCCGGGTGCTGTATACTTGTACGCAGTAGTCGTTAGGGTCGTAGTCGTTACCCTGAAAAATTCTGACATCACTGGGCCAGCTTGGTGGATTACGGCCTTAACCTCCTAGTCACCCAGAGGAGAGACTCATAGCCCTGCAGTGGGCTCATTACACGGAGTTGTGATGATGATTATGAAACAAAAACATAATTAATTGTTCCGGAGACACGTGGATATTTGTTTATCTTTAAGGCTTCAACGGCTATGCGGAATTGCGGATACCGATATAGAAAAAAATTGGAATGGGCATAGCTTGGAATACCTAACTACTAAGATTTTTTAATCCCCATTTAGTTATGATGGAGGCAATGAAGTATGGGGTTATCTAATGATGAAAAAACATAGAGCGTTATATATAAAACTAGCTTTATCCCGCAACTTCGTATGCGCTTAACTACCCTTCTCGTGGAAATTTCAGAAACTATACCTACAACCAGACACCCACTGAAAGAGTCTTTATACCAAGTATCACACATATGCACTCAAGGAATAAGTTTTTTTCATACAAACTAAAAATCATATATTTCCCGTACCCGTGGGAATTTTGGGAATTTTTTTTGTAGCACAACCAGTCACTTTTTGATGAACCTTCATGCCAAGTATCACATCCGTACACTCAAGGAATAAGATTTTTCATACAAACTAAAAATTCCAACCCCTTCCCGTGGGAATTTCGGAAATTCCTTCCATAATACAAACAGACACTTAATGAGGAACCTTTATATCAAGTATCACATCCGTGCACTCAAGGGATGGAAATTTTTCATACAAACTAAAACATCATATATTTCCCGTTCCCATGGGAATTTCGGGAATTTCTTTCAGAACACAACCAGACACACATTGTAAAACCTTTACACCAAGTTTCACATCGGTGCACTCAAGGTATAAGATTTTTCATACAAACTAAAAAGTCCTATATTATGTTCCAAATTTCAGCTCTCTACGCCCAGTAGTTACGGCTGTACGTTGTCTGTCAGTCACTCAGTACCTCAGTCACTCAGTCGGTAACGGAACAGTTTTATATATATTGATAAACGAAGAGCGTTATATATGTATAAAATACTCAAAAGTAAAATGTAATGTAAAGTAAATTAAATTAAAGTGTAATAAATATAGTATTTATTTGTTGCCTGTGCTTTTTTTTTTTTGGTATACCTAACAAGAAAAATAGGACCATAACTAAGGACAAAAGTTAACCAAATTTTCAAAAACACTCGAATATGAGAAATTAAATTAAATATCATTAAGGTAAGTAAGTAATGCGACATGGCTATAAAAACAAGTAACCAAGTAATCTTGATATTGCAAAGAATAGCAAGATAGCTTAAATATAAGTAGAATACTTTGCAAGTTCATAAGACTTTCATGTGATAAATCGGTGGAAAATATTAATGAATCTCCGTTCCCACACAATCACACTCACGCACAACAGTAAAACAATACGGCTCGAAACAAAAAAAAAAACAAACAAAAATTTGAAATCGGAACGCACGATTCGCGCCTTTCGTTTCACGACAACCACTGACAGACAGACGGAAGAAATGGCGGCTAATCCAAATTAGGAACTTCCTAATGTTTCTGATTAGGATTCAATTTGTGTGACTAGTCCAAAACAGAGTAAGTTATTTGTACAGTGCTTTTGGAATACTAAACTGTGGTGTTTAAAGAGGTCAATGGATTTATAATTGAAGTGGCAACTGTCAATTACAATAAAGCCGCACATGGTTAGTTTCATCGTTATGGCGTCTTTGGATTAAATCAGCGATTCTTTATTTGAAATCCTCCATTGAATATTGGTTGAAATTTTGCCTGTGATGTCTTCCAGTCTGGTTAGTCAGAAAAAAAATTATAAACTGGACCTTAGTCTGGGTTGGCTGGCTAGATATAAGCTAGTAAGGTTTCCAAAAAAACAAGGTTAATTTGGGGCTATGAATATGTGTTTAAAGTACGAAGTTGGTTTTGGATGTAATGGAAACCACAATCCTACAAGACAGTAGTGGTTCTAAAAATACAGGAAATAATCAACGAATGCAGAGCATTAAAAAACCGACTTCACGTCAAAACTTTGGCTGAGTTATAATTTCATCAACGTAAACATTCTCCGAAATCATACATATGTTTTCAAAAATTTGAAATTTTCCATGAAGTACTCAACCGATTTCGATGAAATTTATATGGGACCAACTATGAAGTATCCTCTATCATATGAATTAAGAATTAAGAAGTCGGTTGAAAAATCATGTGCTTTGTAGAGTGTGTAAAGCTATGTTTGACCTTTGTGGCTAAACCCGCATTTGACCTCAATCTCAAGTGATCGTAAGTGAAGATGAGGTCGGTCATGACAGCACACGGATTAAGGAAGGGCCTAGTTCTTCACTTCACAAAATATAGCGGGAACACATCAATACCGGAGCGGCGATTTTGGGTGGTAGATGCTGGGTCACCACTACGTTACGCCGTGCGGAAGCATAAGTATATAAGTATATGCAATCTAGCATGCTCCTCCTCCAAACCAAAGATGGCGGTGAACCTCTACTCAATTGGGTGTTCGTACGTAATGTGTGAAAATATCTCGACAAAAGCTTATCTATTTGAGTGAATATATGCATATACAGTACTAGGTTTTGTCCTAGCATTTCTTTGAAAATATCATGACAAAAAACGAATGTATTTGAGTCATTTTTTTTACTGAGATAGATTAGGTATTGTCGAGTAATATGCAAAAACAAAAGCTCTTCTATTAGAGTCTGACTCGTGACTCAAATAGCTTTTGTAAATACGCGGATGGGCTCCGATGCCCGCGGCGCGTGCGACGGCTGACCCGCCTAACGCAGCGCTGCTCCGTAGTATCTTTCGAAGCATACACGCGAGTAATGGTGCGTACAGATTGCTTTTAATGTATCTAGTAATGTAACATTCTGCGCACGTTTCGTATTTGGAGGTGTACTGCGCAGCATGTTGCATTACAAGTTCCATTACAACAATCTGTACGCACCATTAGGTTACCGGATGAAAAAAACAAAAGTCTGGAGAAAAGTCCTGATTTCCAATGAAAAATCCTGCGATTTTTTTGTTTAAGAATTTTCTGTCAAACGTAATATACAACATTATAAAATCGTAAAACTACCGTTTGTATTGTATACGTAAACATCTTACTTAAAAAGGTATCTTCAAAAATGAGGTATAATAAAACTAATTAAGCCTTATTACTTACTAGCCACCGAGCGCGGTTTTACCCGCGTAAATTTTGATCCCGTGGGAATTTCGGGATAAAATATAGCCTATAACCTTCCTCAAGAGTTGGGCTATCAAATGCAAAAATAATTTTTCAAATCCCACTTGTAGTTTCTGAGATAAGCGCGTTCAAACAAACAAAAAAACAAACTCTTGAGCTTTATATATTAGTATAGATTTGGATAAACAAGTACTGATTTTAACTGTGAAATTATTAAAGGAAGATTATATTTTTTTTGTTAACCTTTTAAGAAAGAGATTATTGAAATTTAAACTGACAAATTAATTTTATTGGAAATCCTAAAAATCCTGAGATCTCAGAACAAATCCTGAGATATGGTAACCCTACACGCGAGGCGATTGCGCACGCTTAACGCAGCTAATGCCCTTTCCATGAAGTTAGCCAAGTGAACCCAGGTCCTACCACTAAGCAATGGTCACTCAGATTAGTCGCCTTTTATGACACGCTTATCTAGGAGTGGTGACGACCACTTTGGGTAACACTGTCTGCCTCAGACGCCAGTGGTCGCGGGTTCCCGCACGGAACAAGGAAACAAAATGTTCCGGGTCTGGGCATTTATATTCTAGGTTCCTTTCATGTTGGACTGGGAGCGAAAGAAAAACATAGAATGTATCAGCTGCTTCTCTTCCCGGGCAAACTGAAAAAGTCACTTGAGGGACAGAGGTTTTATTAGCATTTTTGTGGTCGACAGGCCGACCTCCTGTCACTGTAATAGTCTCTCCAGCATTATAATACCTTCATGTAGTTGGTGTGATTGTCTGGGAATTTTATTATTTTTATTTTTTATTAGTGATAGAGCTATTCTTAGCCAACACTATGTGGCTGGAAGATATTATACAAGGTGTTCTTTTTGATATCCAACAACTTTGAGGTTTTGTTCCTTACTAAAAAATAATACTTTTTGCCAAAGAATATGTGGTTTAAAAGTGCATACTTTCCAAGATATCATCAATCTTAATATAATGAGTTCATAAATTATCAGCCTTGTAAAATCTCTTTAACATTCATTCAATAGACACATATCACTAAAGCCATATAATAACAAAACCATTTTAAACATTGAGAAACGTTGCATACAATGTACAATGCAAAACATTGCGAACTGTACCTTGCGCATAGCGATTAAAAAAGGGATAGAAAATGCCACTTTCTCATACTTCACATACATAAAGGTCTTTTACACAAGATGTTTTGACTTTATTGAATTATTTTGTATGAAAAATAAAAACAAAGAGAAAGAATTGAAAAATTTGTCACATATTATTTTCTATTACATGGTCCCATTAATAACCTAGAGTTATGGGAAATCAACTGGAAAACCTATTACAATTATTAATAATTGTATAGGTATAATAATAATAACAATAATAATAATTGTATATTAACTGCATCACAGAACAAAATTCTTTAAACCTCAAGAAACCTATTTTAATCTAGGTATATTTATAACAATTATTAATAACTAGCTGTTTCACACGGTTTGACCTGTACAATATCTAATCCCGGGGGAATATGGGGAGAAAAAGTAACCTATGTGCTATTCCTGGCTGTACACTGTCACTATGCCAAATTTCATCCAAATCTGTTGAACCTTTGTGCGGTGATGGAGGAAAAAACATACATAATACATCCATCAATCCAAACTTTCACATTTACAATATGAGTAAGATGGAAAGAACAAGAACATAAAGTATGATTGAAAATAAGTACTTATTCAGTTTAATTTATATAAAAAGCCAATTGTAGTAGATTGTGTTACATAAACCTGTGTCCTGTAAAAAGTGTATCTGAACGGAAAATAGTTTGGAAGAACAAAGTCACTTTCACAGTAAACTCAGGTCATTATATTATTGCTTCCAGCTTAAAGATTGCAAAGTTCTTATCTAACTATTGCAAACATGACTGCTACAACAAAGCAACATATGTTCCCCTAGAAGCCTTCATTACGATTTTTATATTTATTTATATAATTTATGAAAAACCAACAGCAAAAAAATATGTTTAAAACCATTTAGCCATTTGATTTAAACATTATCAATACCAGTTGAAATAAAGTCACAATTTTACACATTTTATCCAATCTTGGATGAATTTGGCAGGTTAATCTTATTAAGTAGGCTAACCAGGAATCTCAAATGCAGCTTTTTTTAAAGTTATAAGAGTTGTTTTAAGTTTAAATATTTTTACCATTTATAAAATCGAATATTTTGTTATTTGTATATTATTTTGGTTATTCAGATATTATCATAAATATCATGACCATAACATAATAATTTGTCATACATTTTCTTATATGCTTATGGGACCTCAATCAAGCTACCAGAGAGAATTTATAAGTATAATATTGGGGTTAATTTAGAATGTTGACACCGGATTTGGGGTGTTTGGGGGGGGGAGGGGGGAGGGGGGGGAGTATACATCCCTCCCCCGGTGGTCCTCCCCCGCGCAGACGTCTAGTTTCTGAGATATAAATTTTTAAAGTTTCAATTTTGAGGTTATATTTTTTCCGAAAAATCACTGCAGATTGTAATGTGAAATGTAAAATTAATGTCAAACTCGAATATCAAGTTAGAAATAGTTTAGGGTCAGCTTTTCATTAGTTTCTTTCAACTTTTTGATCATTTTGGTCAAAAAATTGGTTTTGTCTTTAAGAATTGTAGTTAACAATAATGTAATAATGTAATAACTGATAAAAAAACCCATTCTAAATGGTTTGAAATGAGTGTATTACATTAGTTCGACGCACGAAATCGCGACAAAATATTGAAAATGTGATATACTCTGTTTTGTGCGATTATAAAAAAAATAACCACGGAGATTAATGCAAGGAGCTCCGCTTTGCTTCGCTCCTTGCATTAACCTCCTAACCTAACCGGTCCATGTCGGTTCTGTGCAACCAGCCTCAGCCGTTCCAGCTCGCATAGTTGCCTCCAATTTAAAAAAGTCCTATGGGATGTATATAATCAGAGTCAACTTTGATGAAAAGCTCAAGTTCTGAGAACCACATTGTTTTGTGCGATTATAAAAAAAATAACCACGGAGATTAATGCAAGGAGCTCCGCTTTGCTTCGCTCCTTGCATTAACCTCCTAACCTAACCGGTCCATGTCGGTTCTGTGCAACCAGCCTCAGCCGTTCCAGCTCGCATAGTTGCCTCCAATTGAAAAAAGTCCTATGGGATGTAAATAATCAGAGTCAACTTTGATGAAAAGCTCAAGTTCTGAGAACCACATTGTTTTGTGCGATTATAAAAAAATAACCACGGAGATTAATGCAAGGAGCTCCGCTTTGCTTCGCTCCTTGCATTAACCTCCTAACCTAACCGGTCCATGTCGGTTCTGTGCAACCAGCCTCAGCCGTTCCAGCTCGCATGGTTGCCTCCAATTGATAAAATTGGGATGTATATAATCAGAGTCAACTTTGATGAAAAGCTCAAGTTCTAAGAACCACACATGATCAAAATTGCTTCAAGTTTTAAAAGTCAAATCTAATCCTAATTCTTTGGACACTAATTAACTTTTAAATGGGATACTTAAAAATAAAATTTGTAGATATTGCCTTTTTATGGTGTTTTAATTCTATGTATAATTATTAATTGAAGTGAATTCTAATATATATTGCTTTTGATTTAACTTTTTTGCTTAAAAATAATTAATAATTACGTTCCGTTTGACGAACACAAAATCGGCTTTAAAAAAAAAAGTAAAGGTCCGCGCGCGGAGGGAATAGTATATTTGGAAAGAGGAGATCACTCCCTACAAAATTCACCCTCCACCATCCCCGAAATCCGGTGTCACTATTCTAAAACCGACCCATAATATTCCCTTCTATTTTAAAATATGACTGTATTTTAAGATCAATTATTTACACAAAAAAAGAGAATAGAAATTAAATTATAAAAACAGGAAGAGTAAACCATGAACTATAAATTGCAGATTTTCATCTAGAGGATCTTGTAATGGACTTTATCATTAATTAATTAACACATGATCAAATTCTTATTAGTGAATTTGATAATGTATTTTGAGTAGAATTTTGTACCTTCATTTAAATGATTAGAAGAATGATGCGTCGTTATTACATATACGCAAGTATTGAGGAAAATAAAAGTGTGAGCTATTTGAGCATAAGTAGTGCAGAAAAATAAAAATAATGGTAAATTTGTGGGTATTTAATAGAAAACAACGCACTTACCTACCCGTCGATTATGTCCAGGGATTTAACGATCAAAAGCTATTCAAAATGCCGATAAAACTTTCACTGATTAATATTCTTGAACTTTCTCACACAGTTTTATTAATGGTATATGAATTTTACATCATAATATCATACGATTTTACAAAACTTTCTCAAAAATTACAAATTCACAAACACGAATTGATTGTTTTGTTTCCATACTTTTTTTTTTTTTTTTTTTTAATATTTTATTTAACGGGCCTGGAAACGAGTCCTTTTAGCCACTTGTTTCCATACATGTAGTGAGTGTTACCATAAAAAAAACTGATGCTATTCGCAATATTTTTTGCGTTTTTTTTTCAATATTTTATTTAACGGGCCTGGAAACGAGTCCCTTTAGCCACACAAGTTAACAATATACAGTTTACAAATAAAGTTCACTTCTTAAATGTTAACACTTCTTAAAATTACAGTTCCATTTCTGTGTTCAATAAAAATTGGAATAAAGATTTATAAAACTTCTTCAATTCAATTCAATTCAATTTTTGGGTTGAGTGGCAACCAGCCGTCGATACTAAGCGACAGGCTATTACTGCCAGTATCACGTGATGAGACAGCCACGGTATTAGGATACTTCTTCTCTGAAAGTAAACATTTCAACGATGTTTCTTCTTGTCGCTCTTGTCTGTCAGTGTCATTGTCAATTTCACTACACAATAACAATCTTTGTAGTATATATTGTTGACTCGTAACAACGGCTGATTGCCATAAATAATAAGAATAAGAATAGTATATATTTTCTACATTTCATAACAACGTGTTCTAAGTCCTCTTCCTCGTTGCACTCCTCACATAGTCCACTATCCACAAGCTTCAGTCTGCACAAATGGGATTTTGCTTGGCAGTGCCCAAATCTCATTCTATTGATGGAAGTTATGAAATATTTTTGCGTCGCTTCCTTAAGTTGCCAATAAAAAATACTTGATATAACATTAAATGAATCATTTCGGCTCGTGGTTTCAGCCGCATTTGATCCAAAAAACGAAACCTTTAAATGTAGTAGTTACTCTCATTAATTCAGAAGTAAATTCAGTGAAACTTGATGTAAGTGCTTATACATACTACCTAATATTTTAATGGTAACGTTGAAACTCATGTTAGAGTCTGGCTAACGAAAGTAGACAATGGGGGTTTTGCAAACTTTTTATATGGCAACTTATTCTGGTGTCACTGTTGTCAATTTTAAGAAGTGTTAACATTTAAGAAGTGAACTTTATTTGTAAACTGTATATTGTTAATTTGTGTGGCTAAAAGGACTCGTTTCCAGGCCCGTTAAATAAAATATTTAAAAAAAAACACTGTTGTCAATCGAACGGTTGTTGGTGGTTTTGGTAGGTATAGTTCGGCCGTTCAGAGAATGCGTTCCTGACACATCGCGATTGAACTGACGTCGTAACTTTGTAATGGCGTTGCAGTTACGATAAAAAATATTTTTGCTGGTTGTTTACCGTTTTAACAATTGATGAGCATTAAAACAACTATATTATAGTAATAATCAATGAATTTTATAATTTTGTGCCAAACTGAGTGTCAAATAACTTGGTAAAGTATTGAGTAAACAATATTTTTCAAAATCTATACCGCGCTATTACAAGGTTATGTCAAAGCTTTATATTTGTAGTGCTGTGCTAATAATAACAGTATCGTAATCTGTTCTTAAACAGGTATACTTTATGAAATAATACGTTTCGTTTTTCTTTTTAAGAATTTGAAAATAATGGACTATAAGATAACAAAGGTTGTTGAAAGACTAAAAACCTGATAATGGAACATTTTGACCGAGATATTAGGATTGAAACTGTTATTGATAATAAAATAATTATACATGTAGGCGAAGATGATGATGATGAAGAAACTACCTCCTCAAGCGAATCGGAGTCTGAGTAATATTCTGTACGCACATTCAATTCAATATACTTTATTGCATAGAAATACAGATTGTAACTTTGTAACAAAAAATATATAAAACAATTTTATTAAATTAATATTACCTTTTCTTGGTTTCCACTTAAATTACTAAAATACAAATTTTAAATAATTCCGCCAATTTAAAACCGAAAATAATCTTAAAAATAACGCGGCGTTTCATTTTGGAGGAACGGTAACGAACTCAGTGTTATGTTGTGCCCATCACTATTCGTGACTAACTGACAGGTGTCAGGAACGCATTCTCTGAACGGCCGAACTATAATGGGGAGTTTTCTGACAGCTCATAAAAATTAGTTCAAAAAACCTCTATAGATGGCACTTTTAAAAAGCCGAAGGCGTTATAAGTCTGTATACTACTCTATATTTACCACTGGACTGGCTGTTCCGTAAGTTTGACAGAATGACAGCTATTTTTTTGTGCCTATTTGAAGTGCCACTAGCGAGTAGCGAGTGTCAGCAGAACAAATTTTGACGTATATTGCAAGTGTCCGCCAGAGAAGTGCTTGCTTATTGTTAAGTGATTTTATATTTTTTTAATATTAATTCGAATTTTATGTTGTTATTGTTATAAGCATTATATAAAAGTTATCAAGAATGAGGACATGTGTATATTTTAAGCGACTAGTTTTAGTACCACGGACACTCGCTACGTCCGACAGCGCCAAAATGGCGATTATCAAACGGGCACAAAAGCACTTTGACAGCCGCCAGTCCAGTGGTAAATATAAAGGTCAGTGGTATACTATAATGTAGGTAAGTGGTATCTACCATCTATGGTTATTTATACGTTCAATTTCTGATAACAGACGTCAATTAATTTATTTTACTTTTAAGAACGCAGTGTGGAATAAATTCTTCGCCTTCGCCTTTTGTAAAGCGCCATCTATCGAAGCCTTTTGTACCAATTTGTACAGTTTTGTTTTTTTAATGAGCTGTCAGAAAACCTCTCATTGAGATTTTGGAATTTTCATATTTGAAACTGAATAAAAAAATTTTAAAAATGATAGTTTCATAACCAGTGTAGGAAACAGCGATACCAGTGACTGACGATTGATTCCACATAGAATTGCTGGATTCAGATTTTGATTACAATAATTATTGTATTTTATTGTTTTATTTTTAAGCCTGATTAATACTAGTTGCCTATCATTTAAACTATATGCTTCTCATCAAAAAGTAGGACAGTACCAATATTGTTATTTTTTACGATTCTTTGATAAAAAAATCAAGTACTTGTCAATTTTGTTTAATCCATATGTGTCGTACTATAGTCGGGGTTACCATGATTTTTTTTTAATACGCCAGATTTTTTCATTCTCTACTTTCATTAGCCAGACTATAAGAGTAATATTAATTATCGTAATTCACTGTGTGCCGCACAGTCTGTGCGTAGTATAGTTTTATTGCTCGTAAGAAGCACGATAACAAACAAATTCAAATAAAAGATACCGTTTTATTTCTAAATTTAATTGATTATTCCAAGTTTTTTACGCTAATAAAGAAGCAGAAATCGCAACTTTTTGTAGAAATTCAGAAGCTTGGCAGCACTAGTAGTTTCTGACAGACATACTTTTTTCGTTTTCAAGGGTCAAAGCTTTTCATAAGTCCAAAATTTCGTTGGCGAAGGGCCATGATCCCTAAAGTAAATAATAAATAAAAATGTTTATTCATTTCAGAAAAACATAAATTACAAATCATTGGCTTAAATATACAAGGAAGGATAGAAAATTGGTGCCTGAACTAGGATAATCCTGTCTTTCAGGCTAAAGCGTTGTAATATAACATTTAAAAATCATTCAAAATAAATATAACTTCTATAAAATATGGATCTTAAATAAGAACATAGTATAATCTATTTACTTATTCTAAAGAAATAAAAATAAAATAGGAAGTTGTGACAGGTTTAAGAGATTTACCTAGCTACATACCTAACTATTACATTCATTAAGCCTAATTACACATTTATTAAAAAATAAGTTATAACAGTCAGTAGCATTTCGGTTTCATCGTACGACAATTCCAGGAGTGCGAGGTCGGTCACCACAACCCCGCCATGGTCAATAGTCAAGCGGTAACTCATTTAGACAAAAATTTTATAATTCTGTTATAAAGCATAAGTTTGTTATAAAGCAAGCTATTTTGAACAACTACGTTATGAGTTGACGTGTTTTCTTAATAACGACATTTTAATGAAAGCAATATGATCAATGAATGTTATGAAGAAAAAAGATCTGAAACAGAAAATTATGAATTTTAACTATAAATAAATAAATAAAACTGGTTCTTGGTCGCAACATTATGAATAAAAAAATAGGAAAAATAAAATTATGAATAGTGATAATTATTAACATACCTAAACATAATTATGCCACAATAATGACGTATAATAATTTTATTGAATAAGCTTTGGTAGATTTTTCATAAATACTCGCAACACTTAAAAAAGTTTCGCACAGCAAGAAAACATTCTTCAATGGTTTTGAACTTTTGTATTCAACAAAATAAGTTTTTGCGCTCGTTGCATTTGATTATTTTGCTGTGTTTTGTGTCTCTAAATTCTTTTGTGTTTACTGCATAGAACGTTGAGTAGAATATTTACTCCTCGCGTCTTTACGATCTCGAATCGAAGATTTTACTTTTATAAAGTGATATTTTTACATAAGATACTGACTTTGTAGTGAGATAGTAAGTTAATGAATAAATAAATAAATAAATAATAATAACGAAAGGTAGGAAATCATTGACCTCTTATAAACAATAAAATATAGGGTCAATTTATAATACACCATAAAACTTTTACAGCAGGTTAAGAATCATGAGTAGGATTAATTTACGAAAAAAAAAAATTTTTTTTATATAAAATTTTTTCTTAAATTTAAATTTCAAAATTCTTGTAAGTCCATAAACTTCAATCGCCTTTAATCTGTAATCTACGACTACATAGCAAGAAATAAAAAAACGTTTCCATTTATTTTTATTAAAAAACTAGCTGCTGCCCGCGACGTCGTCTGCGTGAACGCTATGCAGCACCAAACGCACCTACGATTATAACACTGCTAGCGTGATAATATGTAGCCTATATGTTGACCCGACTTCTTAACTATCTTCATGCCAAATTTGAAGTAAATCCATGCAGTACTTTTTGAGTTTATCCCGGAAAGACAAACAGACAAACAGACAAAAATTCTAAAAACTATATTTTTTGTTTCTGTTTCGATTGTAGATCATACCCCAAGTATTCTTTTAAAAAAATATTCAATGTACAGTTTTGACTTTCCTACCATTTTATTATATGTATAGATAAGTTATAAATTTCATTACCAAATAATACCTATACCTTCTTACGCGGTACAATCAAACGAGCCGAATGTCAAATTCGAGCCGCCGCCGCCGCCGCCACCGGCGCGGCGCCTCCGTCACGCTATTGGTTAGTCGCGTCGCGTCGCGCGGCGGCCACGGCTTCCATGTTTGAAACCTACAGGACGCCCTCTGCTCGCTCGCCAGTCTGTCTAGAGATACGCGCGCGCGATTAGTAAGATTAAAGTAACCAAAATGCCGAATTACGCGTTCAGTAATCAAGAATATTTGGAAATGGCTCTGTGGAATGAGGAATGCTCTCAGGAAAGTGCGTGAATACATGACTCAAGAGTACGGTGAGCGATGGATAGGACGCGGAGGGCCAGTGAGCTGGCCACCTAGATCTCCTGACCTTACACCTATAGACTTTTTTTTTGGAGTCGAATTAAAGACTTGGTGTATGGTCGGGACACGGTCATACGATTCAAAGTGCGGACGAACTTAAAAGTAGAATAACTGACGCCTTTGCTGTCGTCAGAACTGAGAAGGACAGTTTACTAAGAGTGAAAATGAATGTACTTAAACGGGCAAGACTGTGTATACAGCAGCAAGGACGGTATGTGCAGCAGTTGCTTTGAATTGGTTGTCAGTGATTACGAGTAACGGATCTAACATCAACGACAGGACGCAATGTAAAAACGTGTAAGGTTTTGTCAAACTTAACCGGAAATGTCAAATGTTTGAATGAATAAAGCTGACACTCGGCGGAGTGACAGATTCTACTTTGAATTCTTGGTGTACTTGGTTGTGTAAAACGCATAATAAGTGAAGGATAAGTCTGATTAAGATTTGTACAATAAGTTTTGAAAATCAGTTTTGAGAAATACGTTTTGGAAAATAAGTTTAGACAATAAGTTTTGGGAAATAAGTTTTGGAAATATTTTATTATATTCCGTGATAAGTTTTGTCCCAACCCCGATAAGTTTGGAATTTATAGCTGACTACAGCTGTCTGGCGATTGTAAGGAATGATCATATAAGTGTGGCACAATATAAGATTGGAATAATTCATACAGTGTTGTTATTTATTGAGATTCCCAAAATCTCAGAAGCGGGATAAAGAAACTGTAAGTACACGCTCACTTGATACCCTCTTATTTTAACTTTATAGGTGATTGATTGTTAAAATTTAAAAAAAAATTTTGTTCCTAAATATTTTTTGTTCCTAAATATTTTTTGTTATGAAGTCTTATAAATTATAATATGTAATATGAGTTGAGGAGAAACGTTGACATGTCATGTGTCAGCGCTAACGATAAGCGATATTTAGATGTTTGTATGACTTCATGGTAGTGGAATTATATTGGTAGCACTGTTATAGGGTGTGTTAAATGCAATCAATGACTTTTCGACATTCGATTGCAGCGCCATATGTTATATCTTAAGTAGGATGATGGCAAGTGACAAGATATCTCAAAAAAAGAAACTTTTTATAGTCGCTCGGAGTTAATTGAGTTAAGATTATAGTTATCAATGTTATAAAGTAGTTGACGGATGTATCGGCGAATAAATATTATGCTGAAAATGAGCCGGTATCCTAACCGAGCCCCATTTTAGTACTGAGTTAATCATGATCACCCCCTAAGTAAATGCCTAATTCTATCTTGTTTTCTTAACCTCATTGCTCACACATGTCGTAAGTATAAAATTATGATTGTTGTTTTAAAACTTGCGGACTAAACATTCGATGAAAATTAGATAAGTACTATAATTATCTTATTTAATCTATTAAACTTATTTCATATTTAATAAACTAATTTCTTAATTAATTTGATTTAAAAATTACCCTACATTTGAATAAGTTGCCACTATTCGCTTACGTAATTGGAAGATAAAAATGAGTTTTCAATCCAATTAAAGTTCTGCTCGAATCAACTTAAACAATAGGGCAATAAAACAATTTAGCCACTGCAATCTTTACTTATTTAACATGAATACACAAAACGTTTTGAATCATGAAATGTTTTTTTTCTTTTAAACGCTTTTAAGAATTTAGTAATTAATTTAGTGGCCTGAATAGTATTTTGCGAAAACAACTTTACTTATTGAATAAATATTTACAATCGCTAGTATGTTAGAGCATTTTATTATACTAATAGATGTACCCCTACCTGACCAGAGCACTGTGCCGAGTAAGTCTATAAAAGCACGCCACCTAGTGGTTGCCAACCATTTTCGGCTTGGTAACTCGGTGCGTGCGGAACGGAACTACTCGGTACACGTGAGTCATTTTGTGTTAGCTGCTTTCGTTATTTTACTGTGTTTAAAAGTGTTGTTTCATATTTGAATTGTGAATTACTTGTTTGTTATAGTTTCTGTAAATTTGTCAATCATAGTTCCTATAAAGTTGCTGTATTTGTAAAATTAAAGATCCGGTTAACCTGAGTGTTGTTTTTTTTAATTATTAATCACTTCTGACGCTAAAATCAGAAGTGGGATAAAGAATTCAAAGCCCACACAATTAGGAAATCGTTTATATCAAGGACGGCAAGTAATTCACATTCTACCCTCAAATTTGGATATTTAGTTGTTTTGCGTTACTTTTACGTTTTTCCTTTGTTTAACTTATACTACTGTGTGATAAGTCCGTGATTTATCATTGCCAAATGATGCCGCGAAGTACATCTCGTAGACATTCTCGACGTTTTCGAAATGACTCACGTGATCGAGACGCCTCGCGAAGTCGTATTAAACGTTTGCGTGATCGTTATCGCGAAAGATCGGTTTCCTATTTAAATAGTTCGTACACAAGCGATAGTGATCGTAGTTTTTCGCGTCGGACCCTTCAATCTCGTAGTACGTTACGTCGTTCGCAACAACCTCGTCATAGGTCACGTCGATCACGTCGATCGCGCAGTGTGTCATGATCCCGCCATACACTTAGGGCATCGCGTCGTCGCAATCTGAACCGTTAGTACCTACTTGGTAGATAGTAATGATATCACGGTTGAGCGGGTGAAATTGTGTGGTTAAGCGGCATTCATAATGCCTTTTTAAATAGGTAGTCTGAATATTAAAGTTGTAGATTTTCTTTCTGATTATCGTGTATCCGTGACTCGGTAGAAATCGCTTTGTATCTTGCCGATCTTCGATTATTTTGATGCGATTCTTAGGAGACACGTTTTCTTATGTTTTGGTAACAGTAAACTTGCTATTATTTTGGCAATTGAAACGTAATAGTACGATAGTATGTGTTAAAATACGTTTAAATAATACTTTGAAATTGTTGCGATTGACAAAAGAGCTGGATTTTACTGTCGAACTGTTTGCGGTTGTCGAACAATTTTAATACTTTGTTGTTGTGAATTATGAAGTACAATGCAATGCTCTTATTGGTTTGATATACGCCATTACCGGAGAGAGGTTATGAGTGCGAGTTGATGAAACCTAGTGGAGGTTGAATTACGTTTTGTGATGGGATGGACATCACTGCAGAAGACCTTTGCATTGTTTGCTAATTAATTGAATTATTCTAGCAGCTTATGCTTGCTTTGTTTGTATTGTTCAACGGCTGACAAATTGTTTGTTGTTAAATTCAAAGTAAATTTTATTGAACAATGTGCGTTTTTCGAAGCCGTGATACGGTTCGTTCAATGCATTGACGTTAGCCAATTCCTACTGAGGTTCTTGCTGGTTCTTCTTAGTTAATGGACCTTCCGAACCACTGATGGCTTCGCTTAAATTATAAAATCTGGTATTTAGAGTTTTGATGGAAATTTCACTTTGAAGTAAAAGTTAAAATATGTGGCAGTTTTGAAGTTGCCGAAAGTACTAATTTAATATCCATTGAAGCTTTAAAGAAAGTTGTTGGTTATGGAAAGAGATTTAATGTGTTGTGAGTAGAGATTCTCATTTGTAGGTTTTGGCAACTGCGCCAGAGTGATTCTGAAGTGTGTTGAAGGAATCATTGGTTGACTTGAGTTTCCCGAGGGGAAAAGATTATGTTGCAATTGTGATTGCTTTAAACCACGATCGAGATACCTTGTTGTTAATGACGACATTAATGGATTTCAATGTTTGTTTAACTTAGAGATAATTGTTATAATGGTGCTTGGAACTTGGTTCACTAAAATAGAATTTTAATGTTGAGAATTCTAAAAGATTTATAATGTAACGAGTTCCAACTTGTGTGTTTACTTTTGAAAATTAGCCTGACTTTATTTTGCCAGGAGTGGCCGAGCCGCCAGTTTGGTATGACTGTTTCAGATTGTCACACGAGGACGGGAGTCATCACGGGGTGGCCATGTTGGAGCTAGCAATAAGTTGGCGATATTAAGATGTTTGTATGACTTCATGATAACGGATAAAGGACGCATGTTCTAATCCAACGAGTTTACAACCTGGATCAATGATCTCAGATGCGACCTTCACAGTATAATCCCAGAGATGCGCGACTCCAATGTGCAGGTAGAGAGATATTTAATATTGGTGATCTGGTCTTTGTTATTAATTTTTCACAGGCAACGGGGAAACTTGATTCCGGACGGAACACGCGGTCCGTATAAAGTGGCGCGGACCTTGCCGGGTGGTTGCTGCGGACTAACGCAGGCTGCAGCACAACACATGGTGCTGTGACAAGGCGAGTGATGCCTCGAAGCGTGGGCAGCAATTGTTTTGGTTCGTAGTGATCTTATCGCTAGTCGAGCAAAGATTGTGGTTTCGTAGTGATCTTATCGCTAGTCGGGCACAATCTGTTGGTTCGTAGTGATTGGATTTACTAGTCGAGCATAGTTTGTTGGTTCGTAGTGATCTTATCGCTAGTCGAGCAAAGATTGTGGTTTCGTGGTGATTAACTTCGCTAGTCGGGCACAATCTGTTGGTTCGTAGTGATTGGATTTACTAGTCGAGCATAGTTTGTTGGTTCGTAGTGATCTTATCGCTAGTCGAGCAAAGATTGTGGTTTCGTAGTGATTAACTTCGCTAGTCGGGCACAATCTGTTGGTTCGTAGTGATTGGATTTACTAGTCGAACATGAGTGTTGACGTAATGTCAAGTCGCTGCTTATTAACGAATGCGTTAGTAAAGTGTCCAAGTCGTTTTAGCGTTAGTAACTTGTTGCTAAGTCGTTGTAACGTTGGCACTGCACTAAGTCGTATTGGCGTTAGTTTTATTGGTTCGTAGTGATGAAATTCGCTAGTCGACCATGAGCGTTGACGAAATGTCAAGTCGCTGTTTATTAACGAATGCGTTAGCAAGGTGTCCAAGTCGTTTTTAGCAACTTATTGCTAAGTCGTTGTAGCGTTGGCACTGCGCTAAGTCGCATTGGCGTTGATCTGTCAAGCCGGGTGTAGCGTTAGTAGCTGATACCAAGTCGTGCATTACGTTGACGGTTATGTATTTAACGTTAGCAATAGCTAAATCGTCGTATTTGCTTGTAACATTCGATTCGCTGGCCAAGAATACGACATCGTGCAGACTTCGTATGATTTCAGATGCAGCAGACCCGTCAGAGCCCACTCATCCCTCAACCTCTGCCACAAATGATAGCGTTGGTTGTAGCACCCGTGTCGCGGTCAGCATCCAACGCATTCCACGCGCCGACGTCCCTCACGGCCACCGAGGCTGGACCGTCGATGCCATCACTGGATTAGGACACGCTCTGGACGTCCTACCAAGCTTTTTCACTCCAGGGTCGGGGACGACCAGTTGTCAGGAGAGGCCGTAATAGATGTACCCCTACCTGACCAGAGCACTGTGCCGAGTAAGTCTATAAAAGCACGCCACCTAGTGGTTGCCAACCATTTTCGGCTTGGTAACTCGGTGCGTGCGGAACGGAACTACTCGGTACACGTGAGTCATTTTGTGTTAGCTGCTTTCGTTATTTTACTGTGTTTAAAAGTGTTGTTTCATATTTGAATTGTGAATTACTTGTTTGTTATAGTTTCTGTAAATTTGTCAATCATAGTTCCTATAAAGTTGCTGTATTTGTAAAATTAAAGATCCGGTTAACCTGAGTGTTGTTTTTTTTAATTATTAATCACTTCTGACGCTAAAAATACAGATATTACAATGTTTAATTATTTATTATTATTTTTTTACTGCCGAATGGGTGACCATTTCAAATGTCCATATTAAACTAAAGCATCCTTTTCTAAGTATTCCATTTTTTTAATATGTGTTTTCTTTATTGGATTTGTTTTCAAAATTAAGAAGTAGATACAACACCTATATTTTATTTTAATATCTTACGACTTTATTTTGACATTAAGCTTCTGTTTTTTCTTCAATATTTTACAACTGCTAATCTTGGTGACTTGTATTCTAATCTTTATTTTCACTTTCGAGTTTTAGAAAATGGACGCAGAAAATAGAACCCGAGGGAGCCTTGAGACTCCTCCTAGGGATCGTTCACGCTCCAGACGAACTCAGGATAGCGTTCGTCAGAGAAGCCGAAGCCGCAGCCATAGTCGCCACTTATTGGAAAGAGAGCGGGCTTTGGAGCGGGAACAGGAACGGATTCGGAAGTTGCAGTTGGATCTACAGAACGAACGCAGTACTAAACATCAGCGCCGGAGCGAACAGCGTCGTGATCGTTCCCGCGCTAGAACGAGCGGTGACCGACGAAGCCGCAGTAGGCACACTGGTGAAAGAAGGAGCCGCGACCATAGTCGGCACCGTCGCAGCAGTCATGGTAAAAGAAATTATTACACTAGTCCACCCTCGAGAAGGTCGGCTACTCCTACGTTTTCGACTAGAGACTGATATAGTAAATATAATTAAATCTATAAAAGATGTCCTGCCATCGCAGCCGTTAAACATAAGCACAGAAACAGCTAGTAGAAACTTAGATCACAAAAATATTTTACCTCAGTTTGATCCTTCAGAAAAAAACCAACGTATGGACGTGTGGCTTAGAAAAGTTAACGAATGTGCTAAGGTTTACGGCTGGGATGAAAGGACTGTAGTGCACTTTGCAATGCAGAAACTTACGGGATTAGCTAAGATTTGGTACGAAAGCCTCAACACAATCTTATTTTCTTGGGAGGAATGGCAAATCAAATTGATAAACGCATTTCCTTCAGAACAAAACTACGGTCAGATTTTAGAAGACATGCTTAGACGTAAAACCAAAACTAATGAGTTAATTGAAAATTATTTTTATGAGAAATTGGCACTAATCAATCAATGTGAAATAACAGGTAGAAGGGCTGTAGATTGCATTATTCATGGCATCACTGATCGGACAATGAGATCAAGTGCTTTGGCACTCCGCTGTGAGGAACCAAACCAACTTCTAAAATTTTTGTTAAGCAATAATAAGGAGGGCTCGTTACAAATAAGTTCATTCAGAGATAGAAACAATTACTCGGAAACCAAACAAGGAAATAGGAATCTTGTCAGAAGTACCAACTATACTAACAGAAATATTCCATTGTACTGCTTCAATTGCAAAAAAAAAGGGCATCCATTTTCAAGATGCCCTAAACCATTAACAAAATGTACAAATTGTCATAAAGTAGGTCACAAAATTGAATTTTGCAGACTTAGCTCTGCGGGGTCAACGAATGCTGAAGTTGTAGCTAAGACTATGGTTATATCTACTTCGAGTCCAAGTAGTAAATTTGTTAAAATGATAGAAGTTAACGGTATTAATATGGAAGCCTTCGTTGACCTTGGCAGCGAAGTCACACTTATAAAGCGGTCTAGTTTTGATTTACTCGGCCTTAATCATGATGAAACGCCAGCTAGTATGCGGGGATTTGGTAACACTTTAGTGCAGTCAGTAGGATCTGCTGTCTTGAACTTATCATTTGATGGCGTCTCCGCTAACGTTTCATGTAGAGTTGTAGAGGATTATCTGTTGGAGAGATCAATGCTGATTGGGCAGTCTTATTCGGAGCAGTCGCACGTTGTGGTGTACAAAGATGCCAACAAACTACAATTCCTTCACATAGGGACGGAGCTGCCTAACATCGATGAAGGTTGTGAGGATATATACAAGGTCAGCTTTATAACTCATAACGAAATTTTCGGCCCTGCAAGCGTTAGATCTACAATTAGAAAACCTATTGATAATAGCTTAGTTTTAGATACTAAAATTGTCGGGAGGCCGAATGCACAATTTGTAGTATGTGGTGGTATTTATGAAGTAAATCGAGGCAATTTGTATGTTACAGTAACACCATGTTCTATACCGCGTCTCTTACAGGAAAATTTCATATTTGCTCGGGCTAGAGAGACACAATCTGTTTATACACTTAAAGATATAGAAAATTCTTCTTGTTCTAGAACTTGTCGACCACGAGATAACCTTGATTTTAGTAAACTGAATATAGGAGACTCGGTATCGGAAGGTGATAAGTTACAGCTTGTAGGACTTTTGCAGCGTTCCGAGGATTGTTTTGCATATGATCTGTCCGATTTAGGTTGCACGAACGTCACTGAAATGAATATTGAGCTGACTAGTCAACGCCCCGTGGTATATAGACCATATCGATTATCATATCAAGAGCGAGAAAAAGTCCGAGTAATGATAGATGAAATGTTACAAGCAGGCATCATACGGGAGTCAGTATCCAATTATGCCAGTCCTATAATCCTAGTCCGAAAGAAAGATGGAGGGGTCCGATTATGTGTGGACTACAGGAAGCTCAACTCTATCACCGTCAAGGAAAGATATCCCATACCGGTGATAGAAGATGAGATTGCTAGGCTTTCTGGGCAGGCATGGTTTGTCACACTCGATTTAATGTCAGGTTACTATCAAGTGCCAATTGCAGAGGAAAACAGACACCTTACGGCGTTTGTCACGCCGGACGGCCAATACGAATATAATCGTATGCCGTTTGGCCTGGCAAATGCACCCGCGGTTTTTCAGAGAATGATGAACCATGTATTAGGCCCGGCGCGTTTTAACAAAGCTACCGTCTATATTGATGATCTATTAAACTTTGGTAAAAGTTCGACTGAGTGCTTAGAAAGATTAGAGGAAATCCAATTGAGGACGTTGAAACGTTGAACCCTGAACAATACCCCTCAGTAATGGTTATCGATGACGAGGACTGGTTATTAACGTTACAATTGGGAGACCCAGAATTGCAACGTATTTGTAAGGTCATCAACGACGATCTTGACCCTCAAGGATTAGAATATATTAAAAATAATTATGTGATTAAAGGAAATAAACTGTTTAAATGTGTAGAAGGTGACAAGGAGTGTGTGAGGTGGGTTGTTCCAAGGGGTGCAAGGTGGCAGGTATGCAAGAGAAATCATGATGACATCGGACACGTAGGGTTTCAGAAAACCTATGAACGTATAAAAAGAAACTACTGGTTCGCTAAGATGAAGAAATTTATAAAAAAATATGTAGAGGCGTGCATAGAATGTGCATATGCAAAAAAATCGACAAATAATCGCGAAGGATTATTACATCCGATTGAAAAAGTTAACAAACCCTTTCACACCTTACACATCGATCACCTTGGGCCTTTTGTTAAGTCCAAAGCAGGTCATACTCATATTCTCACCATAGTAGATTCTTTTACTAAGTTTTTATTTATAAGACCGGTTCGAAATACAAACGCTCAAAATGTCATAAAGGTTCTTAGGGATATTTTCGATACTTTTAGAACACCTGATCGAATTATTAGTGATCGGGGTTCAGCTTTTACGTCACACAGCTTTAGAAAGTTTTGTCTAGATCGAGGAGTAAGGCAAGTACTAAATGCAGTGGCCTGCCCCAGGGCTAACGGGCAAGTAGAACGGTACAACAGGACCGTTCTCGATTCACTAACAGCTCAGAACCTCAATGGAGATGAAAGAGATTGGGATGACAAGCTAGGGAGAGTCCAATGGGGGCTTAATAACACGGTGCAAAAGACAATAGGTAGGGCACCCTCGGAAGTCATGTTTGGGACAGAAATGAACAGTGAGTTTAATCCAATACTTAACGACATAACTGAGAATGTTTGCGACAAACGTTCCTTATCATCCATACGCAGCGAAGTAAGGGATAAAATCGATGAAGCACAGCTAGTGCAAAAACAACACTATGATAAGGGCAGGCGCCCAGCGCGCCAGTATAGTACAGGGGACCTGGTTAAAATTACAAAAGTCGTTTTCCAGAATAATGGTAAAAGCACCAAACTAATGCCTTCCTATGAAGGGCCATATAGGGTCTTAAAGTTTTTAGGAAACGATCGTTATAAGGTGACCCCAATACCCGGCTTTGAAGGCATGAAAAATAAAAGGAAAACAACGGTTGCCGCGGACAGGATGAAACCGTGGATTCATTTAGCGTCGTTAGAGATTGATAATGACACGGATAATGATGTCAGGAATAATGCAAGTGATGGAGAGATAACTGAATGATCAGTAACTTTTGATTAAGCTAATTTGATTACTTAAAACTAAAACAATCATTATATGCGTATGTAGTTAAAGTTTTTTATAATAAAATATAATAAAAAAAAAACATATATATAAAAATCAAAAAAATAAAAATGCATCAAAACAAGGGATGAATTTGTGTTGAGACTACAGTGCCTATGTAGTTGATATTTTAAAATAATCAAATGTTAAATTGTAATAGTTAGTAAGGTAAAATTAATGTATAACGTTAACTTGATCAAATGTAAAATTGTAAAAGTTGTTGAGAATAATTAGAACTTATTTTATTAGTTTCGTAATGATCATAGTGTGATATTATAATGTTAATATATTAATTGTCAATAAAATTGCTTACTGAGTATAAATACAAGGGAATGTCTTACTCTGCCAAGTGTAAGGTTTCACCGGATGCGTGTATGAGGACATACACGTCGTCAGGACGGTCGAGTGTAAGGTTTTGTCAAACTTAACCGGAAATGTCAAATGTTTGAATGAATAAAGCTGACACTCGGCGGAGTGACAGATTCTACTTTGAATTCTTGGTGTACTTGGTTGTGTAAAACGCATAATAAGTGAAGGATAAGTCTGATTAAGATTTGTACAATAAGTTTTGAAAATCAGTTTTGAGAAATACGTTTTGGAAAATAAGTTTAGACAATAAGTTTTGGGAAATAAGTTTTGGGAATATTTTATTATATTCCGTGATAAGTTTTGTCCCAACCCCGATAAGTTTGGAATTTATAGCTGACTACAGCTGTCTGGCGATTGTAAGGAATGATCATATAAGTGTGGCACAATATAAGATTGGAATAATTCATACAGTGTTGTTATTTATTGAGATTCCCAAAAAACGTAAGTTACTTTTGAACATACCTACTCTGTTAATTATAATAGTTGTAAATAAGGTGATTCCAGTTTTTTAACACGTCATTCTAACATTAAATTAATTGTAAAATAAATTTACTAGTTAAAACAAAGAGTTCAAGCACTAATGCTTTATTTTATTTTTAATTTAATGAAAATCAAAACTAAAACAGTATTTACAATTAGTTTAACGTGAAATTGATTGTCAAAAGCCTGTAACAGTAGTGTGATGGGACATTAGAATCACCTTTTATCCTGATGTTTGACGTAATTACAGCTGATTCCGCGCTAAGTAAGTAACTGGGTCACGCAAACACACGGGCGCGCGTCAACGACCTTCGCTCGGATGCGTAGGTACTATTCGCGTAAGATTATTGTTTTGGTGAAGTGATTTGCTTAAAAGAACTAGATGGAAATGTTTGATTTTTTTTTGCTATGTACCTAGTCATAAATTGTAGATTAAACTTAAATTTTATTCACTAAAAAATATTTTCAATTTTTTTTTTTAATTTGACTTCGTAATTTAAACCCACTTATGATTCTTAACCCAATCTTAAAGTTTTATAGTATATTATAAATTGACCCTGTATAATGCCCTTGTGAACACCCTTTGATATATTCTACAACACCAAGCACCTTGTAAGTTTAATTACACTTAATTAGAGCAAAGTTGTGATCAAGTTATTTGTCATGTTTGAAAAAAATTTTGGAAGTATTTTATAAGGATGACAATGTACAGGAGTAAAATATGGTCACCCTAATTGACTTTGTATGAAAGAATCAACAATCGCTTATATTTTTTGTTTGGCAGTATTTAGAGCTGTCACATACGACGATTTGTTGTCTTCGTTGCCGTCACATTCCTTTTGATAAGAATCTTTCTAGGCCGTCTGCAAGCGCTGGAATGGGTGGCTCAGCCAGCCGGACATTTGTCATCTGTCATCAAAATCTTTATCGAAATAACTCTTAAACACGTGCGTCAGGTAGGTATGTTTTAAACTATATGAAGTCACATATCGCGTCACATTATTTTTAGACTTAAAACTCAGTTCTAATTGCTTTAATTACTGAGATATAAGGAAAAAACAAAGTGGCTCAGCCAGAAACGTCCGGCTTTTCGTGTTGACTCGAAAATTATGGCGTTTTGCTTGATAAAACCACTTTAGTTGCTGTCACATATCACGTCACATACCTTTATATACCAGCTGGATCCTCAAAACCCTCTGGGGGCTGAGATCTGGAATACTGGAAAATGCGAAATTCTGGCTGGCTGGCCAAAGTTTTTTCGATTTTTTGAGGAAACTATACCGTCACAAACGATAAATCCTTAACAGATCGTCGTCACAAACGATGACGTAGCCACCTAGATAAGCAGCAACGTTCTGCGAGAAAATGTCCAGACAGCCGGACGCACGCGTAAAACGTACCATATGTGAACGGGAGGTAACGCTTGATCTGCTGGCTTCTGTACACTAACAAATTGATATCTTACCCTCTTCCATCATACTCAATATTATTTACCTAATATCGATACAGTCTAGTTCAATCAGATGACTTTTGTTATTAACCGAATTTAAAAAAAGGAGGTTCTCAGTTTGTAACTATGTATGTATGTTTGTCCGCGATTTTCTCACGTTTGGCTGATTCGATTTGGATGTGGTTTTCAGAAAAAGATTTGTCATGTTTAGAAGAAGGTTTTAGTATATTGACCAACTTTAAAAAATTAGATTCTCAATTTATCTGTTTACTTTGTATCAGAGATGAGCCGAATGTTCCGCCGGACATTCGTATTTCGTATAACATTTGTATTCAGCAGAATAATTGATTGATTTGCCGAATAACTACCGAATACTAGCAGTTTCCCGCAGATTAACTTGCACAATTCTGATTAAAAGCAGCCAACTTACAAACATGAGTTTAACCTGTATGTGAATTATGTTTGTCATCGATTACCTTGCGTTTGGCTGAACCGATGTTGATGCGGTTTTTATAAGGATATTTTTCCCATTTAGGAGAACCTTTTACCTTTTACTTACTTTCAATTTAGGGCTAGCTTTTAGTTTTTTCATAGTAAGTAAGTTTCCATATTTGTAGATATACAGGGTGTCCCAAAACTCGACGTCAACCTGGAACCGGGTGACAAGGCAAGTCATGCTGGTTATCAGAAAAATGTTTAAAAAAATCTAAGTCACGTGTTCTCAAAATTATTGGCATTTTAAAAAAACACGCAAAATTTCACACCCTGTGACAGTGTTTTTGCTGCTGTTGCCACAAATGTTCACTTTTGGAAACTTTTTTTTTGATATGTAACCCTGAATAATGCTTCTCTAAACTGTTATCAACATTTCAAATCTAGCTTCTCGAGCTTGCATAAAAATAGGACTTATTTCCAAGAAAAAAATTAAAAATTAAAAATGGCCTAGTTTTAACTGTCTGCATTGAAAAAAAATTGTACTACGCGAGTTTGGCAAGTTGTGACAAAAGTTGGCGCATTTAGTAAGGATTCCAAAATAGTATGACACTTGGCAAATTGTAGCTGCTATCATGAACAAAAAAAAATATTTCCATGAAAACCCATTTTTAACTTTTTTTCTTACTTGGTTAAAATTGCAAAGCTTATCGTTGGTTACATTGGAGCCGATTCCAATGTACACACTGATTAAATTTAACTGAATTGTACATTGTACTGATGTACTCGTCTATCTTTATTGAATGAACAGATTGTTCACTTTTAATTTTTTTTTTTTAGTGTGTGCATTGGAATAGGCATTTATTGTTAAAGGTTTCAATTTTAAATAAAACAAAATTTTAATACCAATGTTTATTAATAAAATTTACAATAATTCTTAAAATGTTATAATAAGTGTTCGAAATGCCTTCCTTCGGCGGCAATACAAGCGCGACATCTTTTTAAAAAAGATCGAGCTATCTTTCTAGCGTATCGTCCATTATTTACTAATTGAGCTGCTTCAGCTATTCTCTGCCGTAATTCATGTTCACTCCCAATGGGCTTCTCGTAAACTTTTTCTTTAACAGCTCCCCAGTAAAAAAAGTCTAAAGGATTCAAGTCCGGTGAACGGGCCGGCTACGAGATTGGTCCAGCCCGCCCGATCCATCTCCCAGGAAGCTCTTCATCGAGTACTCTCTTACGGGGCGAGCAAAGTGCGCTGGGCACCCATCTTGTTGGAACCACATTTCTCTGTAAATGCTTAGCGGCACGTCTTCTAATAAATTTGGAAGATGGTTTTGAAGAAAGTCTAAGTAAACCTCGCCAGTTAATGCATCAGGCAACTCAAAAGGACCAATTATTTTGCCATTCAAAATTCCGGTCCACATGTTAACTTTGAATCGGTACTGGGACCGATCCTGTCTCGTTAAATGAGGGTTTTCAACACGCCATTCATGCAGGTTGTGCATGTTACGTGAACACTAGCGTCTGATGCAAACAGGTTTACACCATCGCCTAAGTGGTCATCAAAAAAAAATCGTTTCATCTAGAGTTGCAAAATAATTGATTCTCTGGTTATAAACGGGTTCTCAGAATTTGCTGCATTATATGTTCTAATTCATCTAACTGACCACCAATAAGATCAAATGAATCCATTTTTAGTTAAAATATCTCACTCAGTTTCAAAATAAGCTATCTTTGCGTAACAATATAAAAACAAAAGACTTTACTCATTAAGTAAGCGTCCTAATTGCCAGATGCTGTTGTTACTTTTATTGTAACTTTATTCAGCTTACTCGGAGCTTTACTTGAAGGTGGTGAAAGAGGCTCTAAGAGTAATGTGTCTTTTGAGTAAGGTCTACTTACGTGTATTTGCATTTACAGAAAGAAAATTAAAAAAGAGATGTAGGTAGACTGTATTAATTAAATAAAATGTCTTTTAACATTAGTTCAAATTTGTCTTTAGCCAGTTAACTATATTTTACGAATACCGGAAAACTATCAAGCTAATTACGAATTTATTTTGATTCCGAGAATGTTGTTCTTTCAACATTTCTTTTATACACTATTCGAACAATATATAAAATTATGTTTTATCTAATAAATTATGTTTTATTAATACCTACGATAGTTTTGCCATAAAATTATGGCAAAAATATCGTAGGTAGTCGTTACTTACATTTCATAATAATTTAACATTATAAAACCATATGAAACCTTATTAATTATTTAACATAAAAAAGGAGACATAAATAACTTGATTTACATATAAAAACGTTTCTACTATTAAAATATATCAAAAAAAAACAAATTTTAATTTACCATAAAATTACGCTAAATAGTCGAAAAACAATAAAGTAATCAAAATATCCATGCCATCGTAAATTGTTTTGATAGCAAGATCTGTAAGACCAAACTAATCATTTCAACGCAGTTTCATAAGTTATTACATGAATATTCTCGATTCACAAAACAATAAATAACGATATAGGTATTCGAAAAGAATTCATTTTTAGCCAAAAACATTAAGTATCTATAACCTACCTACATAATCGAAATACAATTAGGTAAGTACGACAAAACATAATTCCGGTCAAATTGAACACCTATCATTTTGAATTATTCGAACTTTCTTTACAAATAAACTATTCAAACATAAAATTATCACAGTCTATTGTGATTAGGTAGGTAAGTAAGTACGTACCATGGAATTGATAGGTACTACGGTTGTACGTAGTACCTATTAATTCCATGGTACGTACCTAATAATTCAGCTAAGTATATATTTATTTTATTTTATTTATTTATTTATTTAATTTTCACAAATTCCACAGCTTTTAAAGTAATATAAAATAAAATTATAAGTAACACTTACAGCCAATAATGGAATTACATTTTTTAAACAAAAATAAAACCATATCAAACATGATGAATTAACCCCAAAATGAGACACATCACAATTTTCATTTATACATTACACTAACAATAAAATTGATAGTACAAACTTTAATTTAACTTAAAATTACGTCAAATAGTTGATATCCGAAAACCTTTCTAATCAAAATATTCATACCATCGATCGTGACAAGGATCTTTTGGTGCGTGGCAAAAATTAGAACTAACCACCACCGTCCTGGGAAATGTCACTTCATGACTTTCATACTTTTAAATGCCTTAGTTAAATTCAATATAAATACGACAAAATTTACAAAATGTAAATTTTTCACTTACTTTTGTAGTTCTAAAATTGAAGAAGTGGTTTTCAGAAAGGAAAACATTTTAATGTCTCAATAAATCGCTTATTAAGAGTAAAGAAACAAGTTGCCTCTGCAATGTTTCTCAATGTTCAATGTTACATATTGCCATACTTGAAAAAAAAACTTATATTTTCTTGCTTAATCTTCTAATTATATCTTTAACCATGTGTTTTTGTAGGACTAACGTTTTTCTCAAAGTTTACGTGACCCACCCTGTTGTAGTATGTACATACCTAAAATGAAATAATTTCTGTGAATAAAGAGAGACCTTATAGTAATGGTATTTATGTCACCCTCACGCCCCTCTGACGTCATCATCCAAGCGTCAAAAAAGCCTTGTCGGACTGTAACAGTGTTACTAAGTAAGTATTTGGTATTCTTTTACCAATGGGTAACAGTGTTACACAAAATGGAGTGACTCAATATGAACAAAGAAACTAAACCATTACTGAGATATTTTAATTTTAGTGTTTATTGTAAAACAGTAGTGTTTAGTCACCCAATATTGAGCCCTTACAAGACTTGGAACCTTTAGGTGAATTTTGATACAATAAAAAATAAAGTTGCTGCAAAATGACAGGGCCCTGTCATTCTGCAGTTAAACAATATGCTTTGAAAATAATATGCTACACAATGCGCTTTTAAAATAAATATCTATTTGAAGTTCATTACTACACCTGGCGAATGTGCGGGCCAGCATATTACCAACTTCTGACCGGCAACGTTCCAGATATTTGAACTTCACCTGAGTTTTAATTAAGGGGAAACCACAAAATCGGCACGGAATCAGGAACTCGCTGGTTAATTCTGAACAACATGTATGTACAGTCACGTCTATGTCTACGTCTATATATATAATGCTCAATTTTTCTCAAATAACTGAAAAAATATATTAATAAAATCACCCGACCAGATCACGAACCTGGGACTCCTGCATGTCGATCCTCAAAACTTCCCTAAAAGAGTGCCGAAAGTCGTTTCTTAAAGCCGAAGAAGTAGGTAGCTATATTGAAGGATAATGGGCGATGATCATCTTCGTGAGCCGAGAGACGCGCACACGGGTGGACAGAGGCCTCCCCCAAGTCTCTCCACGTCGCGCAACCCTCATCTACCGTTCATAAACCTATAATGAAAAAATCTTTTTGAATTTTGAATCGTACCCTTGCGTTATCTACACAGATAACGCAAGGGTACGATTTCTATTGAAACCAAGCGTGCCGACTTTTTAACACCTACTGTGACGTCACATCTGATAATTAGTGATGGGAAATACAATGCCGCCGATGAAATCGATTATGAAAAACGATATCAATATTGTGATATCGAATTTTTTATCTGAATACATAAGTGCTTGACGCACAGAGTACATTACGCTTTGTCGAGGTTCGGACACGCGAAGTACATGCATTTGCGTTTTCTATGTAGACGTGTATGTCTCGAGGGCCCTTCCATTGAGATGTGAGATTTTAAAGCAAATTAATTTTAATATTTGCACCGAAAATAACATTTCTTTGCATTTAGGCCCATCAGCATTAATTCAATCAAACTATGCGGATGACAAACTACTGAAATTGGAAATATATTAAAATTTTCTGGTAAGATTACAAGGTATTTTTTTGCAGCGGGTATAAAAAATAAAAATAAAACAGTTTTTGTAATAATTTATTAGATATCATAATATATTAATTATTGTGACAATATATTATACAAACAACTGATAATAAAAACAGAAATAATAAATCTACTACATAGCTAACTAAATTTTATTTTTTTGGGTGTTGTGTTTTTTGATATTTTATTTTATTTGATAACATTAACTGTTTCTATTGGTGTTTTAATAGTTGACTACTTGATTTTCAACTAGACAGGCAGTGAAACTGTTAAGATTCAAAATGCCATGGTAGATATAGCAATCACCCAATCATTAATATCATCATGGCAAAATTACCACTAATTTTGAATAAGGTTCTCAAAAACGCTTACATATATTATGAATCCTAATAATGAACAAATCTACAATTAAGAATGTTCGGAAGTTCCGACGTCAGTTGGTTGGTACAGGAGGCAGCAGATCAAGTGTTCCAAACCTGTCAAGAAATTGTAATTAAATCAGAACTCTATGCCCTCGACATTAAGTTAAAAACTGGTTGGGGAAATGTGACAGGTTTGCAACGCTTGATATGCTGCCTTCTGTACCTTGACATGCACAGTAACTATTTTAATTACTCAAATGTCTACTGAGTAAGTCTTATTGTCTATCGTCTGATTCTAATTATTCGACTTACACCCCGTTCACACATGACACGTTTTACTGGACTTTTTTGTATCGAAAATATGTATACTGAATACTGTGCCATATGTGAAGTCGCCCATACAACTACTTGAGCCATCGATGAAAAAAAAACGTACCATGTGTGAACGGGGGGTTGCACAGTAGACCTTAGTTAGCTAATTAAAGTTCTGAACTAAAGCATACAAAAACTATTAGAATATGCATAGCAAATGAAAGATATCATACAAATCATTAAAAGTTATACATATTTCAATTACATGTCAAAACATTGGTTTTTGTAACATTTACAATTTATAATAAAAATTTATTTCGTTTCCTCTTTATTTTAAGTTTTACATCTAATGCAACTATTAAATCCAATCAAGGTTTTACTATTCGAAATTTATATAATCTGTCCAAATACTGTAATAAGTTACTAATATTTGACTTATTTTGATGCCTCTTTTGATATGATTAAGTTTTGTATAGAATAATATTATGTTGTAGTATGCATTTAGTGAATTCTAAAAGTCAAATTTAAGATAAATCACTATATTTAATTTATATGACAACTTTGGTCAACCATTTATACATTAATAAATTCGCAGAGCAAAAATAATAATATCTTAGATACTTTATTAATTGCACTACAATAAGAGCACACTATTTTATGTTGAAATTGAATAAAATACTTTTTTACAAGATTTTATTGCATAATACTTAGTTGAATTTTATATTTAAAAGTTTACCTCAACGTTTCAGGGTCTTACACAATAAAATCTGGTTAAGAGTGTCTCACTTGTTATTATTATGAACCATGACAAAATTACAATTAAAATAATCTGTTACAATGGATTGAATTATTATTATTTCATTAATTATTTTTATTAATTATTCAAATGAAGCTAATCAAATCATACATTCAAGCAGTGACTCTGTACCTTACAGCAAACAAAGGTTCCAGTAAGAGATCATGGTTTGGTGATAATGTCACTATTTGTGCTCTTAATATGATTGTATTAACATTTTATGTTCTATTCATACAAATATAGGGTAAATAAATAGGCATAAGTTATGGTCATTTTGTTTGGTCATACAAATGCATTCTAGAAAAAGAAGCTACAAAAACTTAAATAGTTTTCATTGCATAGACCTTGGGTCTACGAAGACTACACACCCTAATAAAATTATTTCCTGCTACATCATTGTATTTACTTCACTAAAATTAATTACCTCCTAATACATAGATAAATAGTTGGTATATGCTGTATTAATACTAAATACCGCTATACCTACAAAACAATCATTTCTTGAAGGTACCAACACTATATCATTGTATTAATACACAGTGCCCACTCAGATACTGGCTCAAGTATGCCATATTGGGCATGGTATCAGTTGCAAAACAATATGTTTGAGTCACCGGTAGGTATAGAGCCAAAAAACAACATAAACTAATAATTCATCTAATAATAGACATTTTGTCATTGGAAGTTAGTGTTTAGTTCTACCAATTCCAAGTCATAAAACACTGTCCGGAGACAGGCAGTTAAAAACATTCTAATTATACACACATGCAAACCAAGGACTGTATACGGGTATGAATTCATACTAATGAAATACGATATGAAATAAATCTTGTACCTTTTTTATTATTGTAACTGATTTTTTTTTCAGTTAACTGAAATTTTCCAGTATTAATATTAATATTGCTGTTAGGTTTGCTGTAAGAGATTTCAATAGAGATAAGCTGTACCTTTGTACTTATTTTGATTATGTTTCTTAATATTGTATCTTAACTTGTGTGTGGGCCTTTCTCTACTAACAGGAAAATCATGGTCCAAGCATTTTTTTTTTACTTTGGCTATATTAATGCATAGTTTTATTTATTAAAACACATAATATATAACCTGTTATTTAAGGTGCCAAGCTTAATCAATATTTTAGAATCATAATCATTTCATAAATTTGGTCTAAAAGCCACTAAAAACAGTCCTCTGTTATGTCCTAATTCCGGATCGAGTATGATTCGGTTCGGTATTTATTAGTTGTATTTAAAAATGTAAAATCTTATAACTCTATAAACATAAAGAATATTGAATGCATGTGAACAAAAAACAACTATAATTTTAGAGATTTTTTTAGTACTAAAAACTAGTGTTCGAATTTTGTCCACACATTTCTGAACAGTCCTCTGTCACAATTTGAATATCGCGCCACAAAAATATTAAACACTATTGTGGTTACTTTTCGTGTGAAACGGAACTTTAACAGTGTGAAGTTTGCTGGGTCGCCATGCTAAACAAGTCGCCGCCATTTTGCGCAGTGACAACTCCGCGTCTGTGTGGGAGCTACGTCGCTGTAGTGTTGAGTGAACATTCCTCTGGTAAGTCTATTTTACAGTGTTTTATGTGTTACAATTATATTTATTTAACAAAAAATTGCTCGGTGTGATAATTTATAGCTGTTTCTGTGTTATGAAGTAATATTTAAACTGATACGTGATATGACATTTTTTACGTAAAAATAACAGTCCTCTGTGCAACAGTCCTCTGGAAATTTATAACACAGAGGACTGTTCAATGTGACAGAGGACTGTTTTAGTTGACGTCCATGTATTTTATTAATATACTTTATAGTCCGCACTAACCTACTGCTTGCCGATAGCCTCTTTCTTTCTTACATTGGCCTGTCACGCTAATTCAGGTCTTTTGTTTTCTATTATTATAGATTTTGGAATATAAAATAATACGTACCTAGTAACTACCTGTTTTTAAACCCTCACGGTTTTTTTTTAATATTGAAAGTATGTTTTGTTGTTTTAGTATTGCCGCAATGCCACCAAAGAAGAAACCTAAAACCAAAGAAGAAATAAAAGAGCAGAAACGAATTGCAGAAAGATTAAGATATCAACGGCTAAAAAATGACCCTGTAAAAAGAGAGCAATTGAAGGAAAAAGAACGACGAAACTACCAAAGAAAGAAGGAAAAAGGTACAAGAAAGCCAGTTAAAGACATGAGTCGACGTGAACACAAAGCTGTGACTAAAGAATGGAGAAAGCACTGTGCTACATATCGCGCAAAAAAAAAAGCTTCGAAAGAAATTACAAACAATTTCGTACGACAAAATACGCCCGAATCCCAGGGTTCACCTTCCCCTCAAAGTTCTATCTCGCCATCAATACTACCTATGACCACTCCACGAAGTGATGCAAGTAATGCAAGAAAGCGTAATGCTAGAAAGAAACGTGACAAAATTATAAAGGATAAAGACAAAAAGATCGAGTATTACATAAAAAAATCCGAGAAGTATAGAAAGAGATTAGAACGTTTGGAAAAAGCTAAGACAAAGGAAAATGTAGACACACCAAACACTAAACTTACCAAAATGTGTGACTCGCCAGAAACACGCAGAGAAGTAGTCAAAAAGGCGCTATTCGGTGAAGTGTTGAATGCCCAGCTGAAAGAAAACTACGCTAATTTAAAAACCTGCAAAGAAAAACAAATATTCGGAAAAGTCGTGTCCGGTAAACTAATACAAAAGTACAAGTTATGGCGAAGCAAAGATAGTTGTATATCTTATAAAACAATTCAGAACTCAGCGCGTCAATCAGTTTTAGTACCCAAGCTTCGGACTCGTAAAGACAAAATTTCATCTGATTGCATAAACACTGTACGTGCCTTCTATCAAAATGATGACAACAGCAGACTTGGCGCAGGAAAACGAGAATGCCTGACCAGAAAAGGGGTTAAAAAACAGAAAAGATATCTATCGGATAGCATCGCAAATTTATACAAGAAGTTTCAAGCTGAACATTTTAAAATAAGCTACACAACGTTTTGTCGTCTACGTCCTTTCTGGGTCATAACACCAAATGTAAACGAACGTGACACGTGCCTGTGCATAAAGCACGCGAACATCGATCTGAAACTGTCAGCATTGCACAGGCGAAGAATTTTGACTTACAATAGTCACACTGCACTGCTTGAAAAGACATGTTGTAATCGCTATGACGAGCTATGTTTGTCACGAAGCTGCCAACGCTGTATTGACAAGAATCCTAACTACAGGGAGTTTGATGACAGCAAGCCTATTGAATTTAAAAAATGGATATCCGAGAAACAAACTTACAACGACCCCAAGACCAAGAATGCTCGAACAGTTACCAAATACCTAAAGAAAACGTTCACGGTTCGCCCTCGAGAACTAATAGAAGAGCTGCACGAGGATTTGGAAGCCTATTATCAACACGAGAGAAACATTACCCATCAATACAATGCTATCAAGAAATACAAACAAAACCTTACCGACGAAGACGCTATCGTACATATGGATTTTTCAGAAAATTATTGTTCCAAATACGGTCAAGAAATACAAGCATTTCATTTTGGAGGGTCGAGACTTCAGCTAAGTCTTCATACTGTGGTAGTGTATACCAAAAACTCTATCAAGTCTTATTGTACCGTTTCCAAAAATCTCACACATTTACCAGCTGCTATATGGGCACATTTGCGGCCAATATTTAAAACTCTCCCACCTAACATAAAGAGCATCCACTTCGTCAGCGATGGACCCGTAACTCAATACAGAAACAAAACGATCTTTTACATCCTGGCATCAAGGCTTCAACAAGAGGTTTTAAATGTGAAGAAGTTTACCTGGAACTATTCAGAGAGTGGCCATGGCAAAGGGGCCCCTGATGGCATTGGAGCGACCTGCAAGAGAACCGCTGATGCCGTCGTCGCTACAGGAGGTGACATTGATAGCTTAGAATCATTTGTAGAGGCCATTCAACGAAGATGTTCCGCAATTACCTTGTTCACAATCGACGATAAAGCCATCCAAGAATTGACAGACGACCTTCAAAATGAAACAGTTAATTTAAAAAGCTTTAATGGCACTCTAAAAATTCATCAAGTAAAGGCTGAAATATTAAGAAGTCCTCTGGAATCAGCTCCAAGTGCCGCTAAACTCATAATGAAAAGTTTAAGTTGCACTTGTGAAGACGAGTGCCAGCATTTCAATTTAGGAGTGTTAGAGTACCAAAACAAGACAAAACTTAGCGTAGATGATATTTACACAGACTCTGAAAGTGAAAACATGGACAACTCACAGGATTCCACAATGGAGACCGACGACGATGCTGCACTGGCTGGACCTAGTTCAATCAACCAACAGAATTACACCATCGGTGATTACGTCTTGGTTAAATTTCTAGTAAGAAACACTGAATATTGTTATGCTGCAGTAATCAATAAGATAGACACGGAAGAAGGCGAACTAACAGTAACCTTCTTAAAAATTTGTGATGACAAAGGACACACATTTAGAGTCGATGAAAATGATGTTTCTGATGTGTCCTTTGACCAAGTATGAAAGAAGTTGCCAAACCCAGATATTGCCCTAAAAGGGAAAAGAATATTTTATTATTTTAATATACCTGTACCTGTTTTTGAGAAATAAGGCATTGATAAGTAAACAAGGCTGATTCTTAGTACCTAAGATTAATTTTGATTATGATTATTTTAATTCGTTACTTAGAGAGCTAAGCTCGCAATTTGTTCCTGATAAATATAAGTTTTTAAATTCTGTATGTGATACCTACAGTACTCAATAAAGAAGAGAATTTATTTTATTACATTTAATAATTAATATTGTGTTTTTCTTCATATAAACATTGACATAAACTGTTCTCTGGGTGGAAAAAACAGTCCTCTGGGTGGCAAAACAGTCCTCTGCCGCATTTTTTTACAAAATTGCTTATAATTCGAAAAATAAGGGAAATTTACAATGGTTTCTTGTTTATATGTATTTATATTATAAATATCTATAGACTTAACATATTATATTTTTAATTTTCTAGAATAATAGGGTAGGGACAACTGTCAATAGACAAGTTTCCAGTTAGTAGAGAAAGGCCCGTGTACATAAATTGTAAAATAAATAAATATTAAAATTTTATTTTTAAATAACTGTAGAATGTTCGATAGTTTAGTTGAAGCCTATGAAGCGTAGGTATATGCTGACCTTTACATTTAGGTACAGAAATAAAATAAGTTAAAATATTTCTGTACTTAAAACATCTACAGAAATGAATCCGGTATACATTATTTGGGTACTGATATAATTAGTTTAGATTTTAATAACTTGTATAGTTATTATGTTTGATGAAGCTGTACACTTATAAGGGTACTGAAATTTTACTAGTACTATTTAAAAATTTTATACCGATATGCAGTCCCTGATGCAAACTTAAGAAAAATTTAATTAACACAATTATATCACAATATCCCAATCCCAGTATTGCTTTATATAAATATTAAACCCAAAAGACTTTGGATTTGAGAGACAGACTTTTCTTAATTTTTTTTTTGTTTTAGGATATTCCTAAGGTCCATTGTGTGGTCTTCGTAATACAAGATCATTAAGTTGATGTGTTTTTTAAATAAGCGACTAATCCCATACTTAACCTCAAACTCACCAAATGGTAAGTGTAGATGTGGTCAAAGATGGCAGCACTTGGGTTAAGAAGAAATTGGCTCTTCATAATAAATGCATCACCGCCAGAGCGGTGATATTCGGCGGCAGATTTTCCTACCACCCTACCCACCTACAATCCTACCACCAGTCATCACTTGTATTAGTCGCCTTTTTCGACGCACTTATCCAGGGGCAGTATTGCTATTCTAAGCCGACCCTATATGGTAAAAAAATATTGTATGAGTTATTTTTATTTCACTTCACTTCAGTTCGTATCACTTCACTACAGTTTGTATCACTTCACTTTGGATACTTTATTTGTTTCACTTCACTACATTCATACGAGCAAGTCGCCGATAGCCCGTGCTCCGCATTCGCTAGCCCAGTAGATGCCGCCACAGTTGCTAATCAGCCCCCAAACGTATGGAGTGAAGAATTCTTCCGGCTTTTCCTCTTCGACGTATCGGAATTTTAGGTCTGGGAATTTCTGGAACGAGATTTTCAATGAGCATTAACAAAAATACAGATATAAAGAGAATATAAAGGAGAAAATTTAAATACTACAAAGTTACACATATGGCGAATCGCAAACGTAGGTGCGAACCAGCAGTGTGGAAATCGCCTAAATGTAAAATAAATTAGTTTCTTTTTGTAAATAGCTAAGATCTATTCTTTAATATTAAAAATCAAAATTAACCATGTAAAAGCAATAAATCCAACATCCACCAAGTTGCAAGACTTAAAACTCAAGACAATGTCAGAAATGTGTTTATGGGAAAGGATGGTTAAGATTATTTCCCAATAAAACTTTAATAATTATCACTACAAATAAAATTCAAGTGTAAGCAACAGCCATGTACAATTCAATTCAATTTTAGGGTTGAGTGGCAACCAGCCGTCGGTAACAGCCATGTAATTTCAGAATAAAATATAATAAATGACATTGTCAAATAGACATTAAGTTTTCTTTAAGTGTAGCAACCTTTTTGCTTTCAGCTACCTATAATAAGGTACGCCACATGTTAATCCTACACGCTACCTCGACGACAGAACGATATTGACATGCTTAATATCAAACATACGAAAAAGCGAACTACGCTTGATTTGAGAACCTCTTCATCCTATATTATACAGTTCCTTGGTTCATGCCCTTCAATTTGATGTCCATGTACCTCGCGGTACAAATTTGGGCAAAAACGTATGACTTTCGAGTGTTTTATTCGATTTAATAAAAAACAACTCTAAAAAAATCACCCGTTATAAAGTTTACCGACAAGCGTCACCGCTCCGACCGTGTTCTGGCAATATTTTATGAAGAGCCAGTTTACTACACCGCCATGTATGCTGCCATCTTTAATCTCATCTTCACTTATCATCGTGAGATTAAACGGTGACATCCAGCGGTGTTTTTAGCAAAACCCTATACGCGAAATTCCAACATATAGTTAGGGAGGCGAAAAGATTTAGTTCTGCAACATATAATGCCGTCGAAAATAGGCAAACTATATCGATTTTGTGGTTGTTTTGGGTGGAACGAACTGACTGCGCCAAGGACTGCATACCGGTATGAATTTCTGTACATTTTTTTTCTGTATGACGTCATACTGTTAAATTAGTTGTATTCAAAAATAACAGTACCTACCAGAATTCATGTTGAAATCATTCGTGTACCTTTAAATTTTTAATATCAATATTTAAAGGCAAATAACTAGGTATTATGTGACAGTTTCATAAACTACTATTGTGCTCGATGCAATAATGTAGATTATTATATTGGGTCACAGTAGAAATACATACCTTCAGCCTATCACTAGACCATTGCTCTGCGCCCTTCTTAATGCACGCCAACACTTCGTCGACGCTGAGATCCCGGCCGGCGTTCTCTTGCACCCTCTGCAGTCGAGTTGAGAAGTATCCTATCACCTGCGGATTCAAGGTATCATTATAATTAACAACAATTATTGTAATTGTTTAAATTAAAATCTATTGCCTTTTAAGGGTATGCGCACACTATCCGTCCGCTTGTTTGCATTTTTGCTTTTCACTTTGCAGCAGTTTTTTGTATAATTTTTGGTCTTTTATTTTTTTAGGAACAAGTCTCAGTATTTTTTAGGTATTAATCTCAGTAATAATAAATAATAATAAATAAATATTTCTGACACACACACATGATCTAGCCCAAATTAAGTTTCTTTAAGAACTTGTGTTATGGATACTAGATAACTGATATACTTAAGAAATATATATACATATACAACGTGTAACATAATGAAGAGATAATACTTAAGGGGATTGTATGTTTGGTGGTGTAGTTTATAAGTAACAGTAACATAAACTTGTAATCCTTACGGTTGGTTCGGAAAACAAGTTCAAAGTTTAGATCAAAATATCGAAGTGTCAACCCTAAAAACAGCTGTTACCTTTTGATAGAATCTATTCGATAATAGATGGCGTTAAAATAAAGCGATAAGTAACCAAGAGAGATACTACAAAGTGTAATTTTGTGCCTACTAAATTAGACGACAACAACGTCTCGGGAATGTTTTTTTCGGTAGTATCTAAGTGCAGAATATTTTTAAAACTACCTATTCACCAATATGTGCGTTTATCACGCGGTTTACCAATTTAAAACTCTACTGAAATAATAGATTTGCACGTTCGAATCGACAACACGTTAATTTTAACTATCCGTGAGAATATATTTTCTTAACCTTAAACTATGATGCATCACTGACAAGGATATTTAACTTCTTGTTTATTCTCACACACTTACAACTATCATCCCCACCATACAATAAAGCTTGAAATAAATTTTAAGTAATCCAGCATTCTGCATAATTTTTATAGTCTATGAAATAGCAAGTTCGATGCCCTTTGTCTGCCGCGGATCGCTCGCTCGCTACTCCCGGGCTCTCACGTTTAAGTGTTGCGTATTTTAAAAACGTCTAATACTTAGAAGTCGCACTGTTTGTGGTTATGAACGGATGCTCAGGCTCGGTAGCCTTCTATTTCTATTACTTAACAACATACATGATCGAAATACATTTACGACTAAAATCAAAAATATTATCAAATTAAGCATAAGTAATCATAAATTTAAGAGAAACGTAAAACAAAACATTAATTTAGGTACTCTCAATAAACTATGATATCAAACTTGTCATACAAAAAACTATCACATTTCTTTAGAAATACGCTATTGCAAGAAACTAATATGAAATTATTACAAATCTATCGGTAGGTATTACGTGGAAATTCTTTCGCACGGCGTCAAATCGCAACTTATACCTAATGAAGAGAGACTCAAATAGACAATCAAACTTACCCATAATTCTAATAAAAAAAAGAAGAAATATCCTCTCTCTCTTACATTCAAACTTTCTAAGAATTATAATAGGAAACATATTCGGTAAATACCTATGATTTTGTAAACCTCAAACTATGATACAATACTTACAGCTTCTTGTACTTCTTGTATTCTCACATACTTATAACTATCAATACATACGACAACAAAGCTTTAAATTTATAAAATTAGCAACTAAGTAAAGTCGTTTTCATAAAAGATAACATGTGCATAGCTCTTATAACAAACACACAAGGTGTATTATCGCTCAAATCGCGGGACTTCTTTCGGCGTCTCGTCGCGAACTTGCGCCTTTCGGAATTATACCCTTTGAGATTTACCGCCGCCGCGTCGCTTTCAAGCCAAACTTAAGGTTGTTCCGTTCAATATTTATTATGAACAAATTCTCAACTCAACTAAATTTTTTATTTAAAAAAGTTAAATTACTGATGACTAACTAATTATTGTTTTTAGTTGCGGTTGTTTCAGGCAGCTGAAATTATTTTCAAACGCTATAGGGAAAAATATCCTAAGTATACCTGTCCTGAAACTTTATTTTTTTATGAGGAATCTTCATCTTTTATTATTATTCTCTTTCTTGAGAAACAAAATGGAATAATTTCTTTATTTAAAATGTGTGAAGCGTAAAAATAAGTTACGTAAATTAACAAATAACAGTTTTTAATATTTTGATATTGAAAAAACAACTTAAAAACTATTGAAGTGATTTCACGATTGAAAACTATTTATTTGTAACAGAATAACTTAACAATACAAAAACATAATATAATGAAGTCATTTCATTGTATTATGAAATAAATTGGGTACTAAGATTTTGTTTATCGTATCGCTATACGGAAGAACCCTAAAAATTTTTAGGTAGGTACTAGAACTGCTTTGGTTCGGTTTATGTATTTGTTTAAATTTATTTCAGTGCTTTCGTGTCCGTTTTCAAGTGTACACGTCAGTTGTTATCGCAATTTTTTTCGATGTTTTCTTAATGTGTCTCGACTTGAAAGTATTGGAGGTAATGCACGACGACATGTGTATTCAAACAACAAATGTTACAACATGATTCAGTATGTTGGAGCCACAGCATCAACGAAGCCCGAAGACTTTACAGGCAGCGGTTTGTGGAGTGCAGGCCGGCAGCTGAACAGCGCCACTTACCCGGCTATGGCGTGTTTGGAAGCATGAGTCTGCGGCTCAGCACGCCGGTTCTTTTCACGCGAAACCCAGCGCGGCCACCTTCGCGTTCCGAGAACTTAGAAGAGCAAGTCCTGGATCATTTCGAGGAGGATCCGAGGAGCAGCACTGGACGAGTCGGCGCTCTTTTGGATGTCAATCACATGGTGATATGGCGCACGCTTAGTGATGATGGCCAACATCCATCATTCCCGATGGACGCAAGAGCTGATACCAGCGGATTTGTAACCTCCTCGGTTAGGCTTTTGTCGGTGGCACAAACGTCATGTGGATGTGTGTGTATTGAAAAAGAAGGCAGAAATTGTGAGCCGTTTTTGTAATTCTGGCCAAGTGTAAGGGAAACCCTAGATACAGTTGTGAGTGTTTTTACGCAAAGTGAACTGAATGTCGATTGAAATAAGTGCGATACTTGCCATAAGAGTTTGTCAGATATTACAAATTTAAGTTGTAATAATTATAACAAACACTCTTTATTGTCATTAAACGTAGAAATAATTATGTACACAATATTTAAGCGATTTAAAAAGCTTTAAACGATTTCTTTCAGGCAACCCGATTTCTTCCGGGCAACCCGTTTATTATTAATAAATAGAAACTTGAAATTTGTACTAACATGTTGTTTTATTTGTTTTCATTAGCTTACTAGTGTGATAAAAATTGTGTCATTCAATGTGCCAAACGATAGGTAAGTAACAATCAGCTGCGCTGATATCCGCGCTACTCGCAGTGGGCGGCCGCGGCGCCGCGGCGTATCGCTCGCTATTCAGCCGGTGAGGGAAAGGTCATAAGGTCACTGATTGCGGCGCAAGTCTATTTTTAGCTTGTTAGGTTGACTAGGGTTGTCAAAATATTTTATTGTAAAATAATTTAAAAAATTTGTATGAAAGTCTATACCAGCACTGATCATGCTAATTCTTTTACTGTACATTCTACGTATGGTATAGAAGCTAACCCTAAAGTTTTATCTCTCCATTTTGTTACACGTTGTATATTGAATAAATACATTTTTTTATTAGAATAAACTTAAATAAACATAGAAACATCCATGACTTGACGACTAATATCTGTGTTCATCACACAAATATCCGCCGCCGCCGGGATTCGAACCCAGGACCTCTGGCATAGAAGGCAAGGTATGTTACCGCTACACCAGCCGGTCATCAAATTAAGTGAATTTACGGGATTCTTAGAACGATTTTCGATTTATGTTTCGCGCGTCCGCAAATTATCAAAAATTGTAGAAAGAATTTTTTTTTTTTTTTTTATAAGTGGCTAAACCCGCGTTTGACCTCAATCTCACCTGATGGTAAGTGACGATGAGGTCGAAGATGAAAGCACACGGGTTTAGGAAGGAACTGGCTCTTTATACAATATTGCCGGAACACATTACCGCCGGAGCGGTAACATTTGGCGGCAGACTTTATATAAAGGGTGGTCGCTAGCCAGGCGGACCCAGAAGGGATCCTAATACCAAGCGTTCGAATCCCGTAAATTCATTAAATCATAGTGAAAAAAACCGCGATAGTATCAAACAGTAAGTAAAGCTTTATCTCTACATACATAACGTCACGCCTGTATCCCTTATGGGGTAGGCAGAACACCAGAGGTTATAAGACCATCTGATGTCACGTTTGACAAATTTGGAGGTATTATAAAGATGGAGAGAGATTATTGCAGTGACAGGAGGTCAGCCTATCGCCCACAAAAAAGCCTTTAAAACCTCGGTCCTTTAACTGACTTTTACAATATGCCCGGGAAGAGAAGCAGCTGGCACATTCTACGTTTTTCTTTCGCTCTATCTCTATTCGGGGGTAAACTTATATGAACTTACCATTTCAATATTCTGAGCCACGTGGTGTTGTTGATGTTGTTGAAATAGCGTTCTCTTGTGAAGCAGCGCGTACACCTGTCGATAGATAATCAATAAATTACCCACACTGATACAACAACCCTGTTGCCTCAAAGTACGCTTTTATACGCTTGTGTTATGGAGACAATATCAGTGGAAATAATTCGTACATACATACATAACTTCACGCCTGTATCCCATTTGGGGTAGGCAGAACACCAGAGGCCATCAAACCATCTGATGTCACGTTTGACAAATTTCGAGGTATCATAATGATGGAGAGAGACTATTGCAGTGACAGGGAGTCAGCCTATCGCCCGCAAAAAACGCCAATAAAACTTCTGTCCCTTAACTGAATTTTACAATATGCCCGGGAAGAGAAGCAGCTGGCACATTCTATGTTTTTCTTTCGCTCCCAGTCCAGCATGGAAGAAGAATAATTCGTGTAGATTTGAAAATTGGTATTACACAGTTATAAACATGCGTAGTCCAGATTAACATAATAAAAATCTTCTAGGGTAGGGGTGCTTAGATGGTGAAGAGCATCTTAGAGGGTAGGGTCAAAGAGGGTCAGTAATTACGGTTTAAGCTCTGGGTGTAAACTACTGTACACTTAGACCCGAGCTCGACCACTTTGATTTACATTTCAATAATAAACTGATTACAATGTAAGAGCATTGTCATAACAACCAAATCCAGATGAAAAAATCTTGAATTGAGAATTTACATTCTACAGGGTGTCTCAGAAACGACACGCTTCATCTACTTCCTATGATGCGAAAAAGAGTGAAACATTCTTAATTTATTCCATTTCGAAAAAACTAAACTAGACTTTAACTGTATACTGTGAAAAAAATGTGCGGCATTGAAAGTGCGAATAATCTTAAAAAATATGCTTAATTAATGCCCTTTTTAAAATAGTACAATAGTAGCCCTTTTTTGAAACCAACTTTTAGAAAAATCTATTTCTGTCATGTAAGGCGTGCAACCTGGGAATGACAACTAGTCCTGTTCTGGTTAATAAAGAGAGACTGAGGTTAATAATTATGTTGTACCGTTATTATTTTTTAGTAATTTTGCCACAAACGATATCTGGACTCTTTATCCAGACCAGGACTAGTTGTAATTCCCAGACCTATTTTGATGTTATCTGATAGGCTTTAAGTCCATCTACCTCCAGTGTCACTGACGGGACACCCTGTATATAGAAGTCTACTAATAATAAAAATAAATAAAAAACATCTTTTGATATAAACAATTAATTCAGTAAATAAGTAAAACTTTACCATAAAGTTAATTCTCTTAAAAAAACTTTCTTCTTAATAATTAAGCAAGATAAAGAGTGACGATTCAGTTTCACTGAAGACCGTTTAAAATAAAATATTTAAATAAATAACTAAAAACAAATCAATGATAGGTTCAACCGAATAAAAAAAAAGAGGCACAGTGATAAATTGCAACAAAGGTTACAATTTCCTGCAAGACCGTTGACTGACACATACACACTTTCATAGTCATCATTATTTCATTATCATCATTATTTAATTATCATCAAATCAGTAAATCATTATTTTTATAGCGATCTCTCTGTCTAAGAACTTTATAACATACGAGCGTTTGCCCGCGACTTCGTACACGCATAAACTAAAAAGTCCTATACTTCCCGTTCCCGTGAGAATTTCGGGAATTCCTTCCATAATACCAACAGACACTTATTGAGGAACCTTTATACCAAGTATCACATCCATGCACTCAAGGAATAAGATTTTTTCATACAAACTAAAACATAATATATTTCCCGTTCCTGTGGGAATTTCGGGAATTTTTTCCATAACAAAACCAGTCATTCTTTGTAAAACCTTTATGCTAAGTATCATATCCGTGCACTCAAGGAATAAGATTTTTCATACAAACTAAAAAGTCCAAGAATTCCCGTTCCCGTGGGAATTTCGGGAATTCCTTCCTTAGTGCACCCCTACATCCCCTAAAAAATGTATGTTCCGAATTTCAGCTCTCTACGCCCTGTAGTTACGGCTGTACGTTGTCTGTCAGTCACTCAGTCAGTAACGGAACAGTTTTATATATATATATATATATATATATATATATTGATAGCATAAGATGCCTCCATTTTTGACTTCGACTTTACTTAGAACTTACCATATGCAAATTATTAGCTAGCTGATGACTTAAACACGAGTTGATGATCTCTAACAGCATCCTAAGTACTTCATCTAAAACGCTTATGTGGTCCATCTGAAAATAAAACAATAAGATTATAAGTTGCCAACTTTTTTCTCTAGAAATAAAGTGTATTTGAGTCTGAAAAAAGATCAAACAGTATTTTGGAAAAATAAACAGTATTCAATTTATTTAATGTTTTAAACACATATTTTAAGAGCTTCTTGCACAAATTATTAATTTAAGTCTAACACATTAAGTGGTTAGCATTTTATGCTGAAAACAGTATTTTGTATAGGTACTTTATTTAGGTTCAACATAAAAAGTATAATGTAGTGAAGTGCGAAAAACAGTGTTATTGTTTTTAATAGTATGGTTCGCAACCCTACCCCAAGCTAAAAAGCTAGTGATATGGTATTTATTTATTGCCATATATACCCTGGCAAATAATTCAATGCAGTAAACGGACAGTTCGAAAAGACAAAATGAAAAATAAAAAAACTTCTTGATCTTTATCTTCAAAGTAACTTAAATGAAAATAATAAATAACCAAACATACCTAGGTGCTTCAAAACGGTTACAAATGAAGTAAAGTTGACTTGATACCTGCTTAATTTTTAATCTCTATTAGTCGTTAATTTTTTTAAGAAGAGATACCCTTTGCTGACAGATTCATAACAAAAACTGTGGGTCAAAATATTTTTTCCCATGCATTACAATATTTATTTATTTACCCTTTATTATATACACAATAACAAATCCAGAACAAAAAATAATCAACGAATGCAGAGCATTAAAAAAACCGACTTCACGTCAAAACTATGGCTGAGTTATAATGTCATCCACGTAAACATTCTCCGAACTGATACCATATTTTTTTTTAAATTTTCAATTTTCAATGAAGTGCTCAACCGATTTCGATGAAATTTATATGGGACCAACTATGAAGTATCCTCTATAATTTTTTTAAATCGATCCATAATTGTCCGAAATATCGTGTAACAAAGACACAAAAAATATCATACAGACGAATTAAGAATCTCCTCCTTTTTTGGAAGTCGGTTGAAAAAAGAAATAAAAGAAAACATAAGGTATAAGGGGCGGCCTTATCGCTTGGAAGCGATTTCTACCAGGCACCCCAAATATTATTATAAAAAAAATATTTCATTGATTCGCTTAAACCACATAACTATTATTTTAAAGCGGGCATACTGGAACTCATTTTAATGCATTGAATTATTTGCCAAGGTCCAGATAAAAATGTAGAGCTGGAACCTTTCCTTAGACAGTGTGCTGTAATTATCGGCCTCATCTTGACATATGATTAGAAGGCTAATAATTCACGTAATATATATATTTTTTAATTTAGTAATCATCTATAAAGTATCTCATTGCGTTATCATTTCTTTCTCTTGTCAATAATTAGTCTCCATACCAAAAAGTGAAACGTGACATTTTGCAATGTAAAAGTTTTGACATGATTGCGTTTTCCCGTGAATACCATTTTGACCATTCTACCATTTTAGGAGATCGCAATATGATGAGAAATAAATTAGCTGAACTGAGATTGAGGGAAATATATTTTTTTGTTACATTCATACAACATTACCTAGCTCAAAGTAGGTTTCTTCACTATATAGTATAAAACAAAGTCGCTTTTTCTGACCCTATATCCCTATGTATGCTTGATTCTTTAAAATATAGATAGTGTGATTGAAGAGGAATGTTGATATGTATAATCCATTAAGTAGTGGAGAAATACTGTTATTTTTGAGGTTTCTAATGTGATGTTGTAAATATTTTTTTTTTTCGCTTACATTGCAAACGCAGGCTGAACCTTACGAGACTTATCAAAATAATGCACTAAGTATTGTACACATTGAAAAGGTCTACAGAAAATTCCGCGATGGTATATGTCTGTCTCTTATGAACATCCCACAATATATTTATTTTGTCATTTACTTTTTACGATAAGTGTATATAGTATCAGCATTGCACCCGTGCGAAGCCGGGGCGGGTTGCTAGTTATAAAATAAACATGAATAAACATTTTACATTTTAGTACGCGTGCCGTACGTCCGCGTCCACGCGCGTGACTCAGTTTCCCTAGTTATAATAAATAATAATAATAATAAATAATCTTTATTTGCCAGTACATGCGTAGTCAAGAGTTACAAATAAATATATAATAGTGCGTTCACATACTGCTGTCATTTCAGCGTGCAAATTTAGACGAAGTTGTAGGTACATCTTCATTTTTATAAATTTAAAATATTATTACTATGTCATTCAACATAAAAAACAAAATAAAAATTTTGAAAAACCCACGACGCGACGGTTAAAAAGTAATTGAAAAAGAATAAAATAATTTAAAATTCCCCGACTGAAATGATTTATGTGACGAGAGATAATTAACGTGAAAAGCTTTTTTAAAAGTTCACTTAATATCACACAAAGACGGTCATATTATGAACAACATACTATTCGTTTTCATAGCACTTCCCTACGCTTACCTATTCGGTTCTCGAAGATGTAGATGTCGCAATAACATAGGTATTCAACTCCCTATGAACTTTATAAGAAGAGCAAGAAAATCCGTCTGGGGCTGCCATTGAATGAATTCGTTTTGTAGTTTTATATTGAAATTTAAAATATTGATGGCAGCCCTCGACGGATTTTCTTGCTCTTCTTATAAAGTTCATAGGGAGTTGAATACCTATGTTATTGCGACATCTACATCTTCGAGAACCGAATAGGTAAGCGTAGGGAAGTGCTATGAAAACGAATAGTATGTTGTTCATAATATGACCGTCTTTGTGTGATATTAAGTGAACTTTTAAAAAAGCTTTTCACGTTAATTATCTCTCGTCACATAAATCATTTCAGTCGGGGAATTTTAAATTATTTTATTCTTTTTCAATTACTTTTTAACCGTCGCGTCGTGGGTTTTTCAAAATTTTTATTTTGTTTTTTATTTCAAACTTTTTAAAGAGCATAATATAGGTACCATACATTACATTACACAATATCTCGTTCCTCATCAGCCCTCTAATGTCCCCACCACCGCTGGAAAACCCATGTTGTTTATTTAAATACATAGTGAAGTATTATAATAAGTATTTACAACTCAACTTTGCTGGTGGCTCAACTTTGCTGGGGCTTTGTTGTAATGTCACTCGATATCATATTACGTAGAATGGTTTGTGCAAACCAATGTTACCATTCTTCAAAACCACTGGTCCGATTTTAATGCGGTTTTCAGTGATGGCTTTATGTTTACTGCAGCGCCCCCTGATGAGTTGTTACCCGCATTAAAATCGGACCAGCGGTTTTAAAGATTAATGGTAACATGCAGCGCCCCCTGGCGAGTTGTTACAGTAACACCTATCTAAGAACATGCACCTATCAAACCCAAAGCGATCACTGAAAGCCACATTTAAATCGGACCAATGGTTTTGCAGAATTAATGGTTGTTATTACAAACAAATGTTTACTGCAGCGCCCCCTGATGAGTTGTTACCGTTAAACCTGTTTAAGAACATTATACCAATCAAATCCAAGTCGATAATTGAAAATGGCATTCAAATCGGACCAATGGCTTGCAAACAAATATTTACTACAGCGCCCCCTGGTGAGTTGTTACCGTAACACCTATCTCATAACATGCGCTAATCAAATCCACATCCATCACTGAAAACAGCATTTAAATCGGACCAATGGTTTTACAGATAAACGGTAACATTGGCTTTTACAAATAAATGTTTACTGCAGCGCCCCCTGGTAAGTTGTTACCGCGACACCTATCTAAGAACATGCAGTAATCAAATCCAAAGCGATTACTGAAAACCGCATTAAAATCGGACCAGTGGTTCTGGAGATAAATGGTAACATTGGCTTTTACAAACAAATGTTTACTGCAGCGCCCCCTGGTGAGTTGTTACCGCTACACCTATCTAAGAACATGCACCAAGCAAATCCAAAGCGATTACTGAAAACTGCATTAAAATCGGACCAGTGGTTCTGGAGATAAATGGTAAATTGGTTTGCACAAACACCCTCTCACCCCAAACGCATATACCGTCTCCGTTCCGTCGTGGGTAAAAAAAAAATATATAACACAATAAATCAAACACAAATAAAAAGTCAAATCAATATTTAAATGAGTCAAAAAGTATTCTATAATGTCAATGTTAAAAATATGTATCTTATAATGTCAACCGTCTTATTATAAAAATATATATATATGTATATTATGATTGCAATTTCAAATTAATTCAATTCTTTGTCATTTAAATATTCTTTGACACTATAGTATATTTTTCTTAAGCATAAATTTAATAGGGCAGTTTTAAATTTGTTTCTAGGTAGTTCTTTAATTTTTGATGGCAATTTATTAAAAATGCGTATTTCATTAGTCTGCTTATACAGTCGTGTGAATGAAATACTTTACCTCTTACAATTTGTCTAAACTTCTGTTAAAATCGATGCGTTTGTTGCGTACACGTGGGAGCTATACCCTGGCAAATAATTCAATGCAGTAAAATGTCAGTGTCAGTGTGCCCACTTTCGGGAAGAAAAAAAATAGTGACGTAATGTATAAAAAGAAATATTTTGGCTCACAAGATATTTCTTTTTTATGGTGCTGTTAGTGATGGGCAACTATTCTTGCAATTTCATTTTTAACGACAAAACGAGTTTGAAAAGCAAGAGGTTACCAGGTCGATTTTACTTCCAATGTAAATGTTTTAAAGCACAAAGTATGTTTGGTAATTAAATATTTTCATTAAAGTTACTTTACAGATGTAGTACATACCTCAAATACAATCTATACTAATATATAAAGCGGAAGAGTTTGTTTGTATGTTTGAACGCGCTAATCTCAGAAACTACAAGTGGAATTTGAATTTTTTTTTTGCATTTGATAGCCCAAGACTTGAGGAAGGTTATAGGCTATATTTTATCCCGAAATTCCCACGGGATCAAAAGTTACGCGGGTAAAACCACGCGCGGTGGCTAGTTATTTATAAATTTCTTTAACAATGACAAATACTCGATTGTTTTCAATCATTGGGTGGTATTGGTATCATTATTTTTCTATTTGATATTTTGTACTGTCAGTTTACTGCATTCAATTATTTGGCAGAGTATAGACACGTCCCGCGCGCGCCTGCCATGCGTCCGTGTCGTAAGACACGGACGTACACACACGCGTGACGCAGTGTTGGCCTTTACTCACTGTAAAGTTTGTTACGTTGTATGGAGGGATGAATGTTTCTACTTACGATTTCCTCTGTCTTCTCTTCTGACTGATGTGGTAAATCTAAGTTTCCACCTGGAAACAAAAAAATCTGTTGATTACCTAAATTGACAAACGTAAGGAAGGGACCTGGAGCAAAATCATATATGTAAGCCTAGTTACGAATATAGAGTTTGTTTTTACATAGAGCTATTTTTCGTAAGCAAAGGTGATACTGGAATAAAAAATACCAAATGCATAGAAGATTTTTTAAATCTTAAAGTTCGTTTTATACAAGTCGATTTCGATTTGGACTCGAACCAAGGACTGCTCGAATATTTAGCAAATGCCTCAAAGACACGGTCACTTACATTTGTAGCGGATATACTATTGATATAATCTATTCACTTAATATATTTAATATATTATATTCCAACATAATCATTATTACATAATTATCTATTATATCGCATTAAAACATAATAATATATTATCATCTAGCATATTGAATACGCTACTATTCTATTAAAATATACTAAGTTGGGTATATTACAGCCACATAATAATTTACATACTTTATATGTTTTCGCATGTTATTTTATTACATCATACATATTTACATCATCCGTAATTTCAACATTAAACATATACTTACTAAACAAATAGTTATAAAGTCCAGTCCATATTTCATAATCGTGTATTGGAAACGTAGCATCTGTAAGTTGTCTGACCGTTAACAAAGGATTTGCCCGCAAACTTACGTCTCTGTTGTAGAAAAACGTTTTCGGATGACATACAGTGACAGTTCAAAATTTACCATTTTATGCCCGTTTGCACTAAAGATCCTAAGTTTATACTTAAGTCTGTAGGACGTGCTTAGCAACGAGAATTTATTGACTTTTATTGTCATTTGTCCAGTCTGACGGTTGATTTGTCATGATCAAAAAGTAATAAGAATGCTATAAATAAAGTAGGTATTGTGGGAACTTGAGTAGCTCAGGTTTATCAATATACCAAATAGCGAAGGGGAAAGGAATTTTCGTATTTGAGATGATGTTTTATTTAAAAAAATTAGACTTGGTTAAATATTAACACTATAACAGCCGAGCATTACGTAATGGGCATTCTCCAGTGCGCCAGCCATTTTCATCAGTTTTGCTAACATCATAAAAAAAAACTATAATAAGTACATGTTTGGTTTTTTTCATATGTTAGAATTACTAATAATCTCTTATTTTATGAAATAAAAATCGGTATATATTTTTACAGTATATTTAAAAATAATTCAAAAAAGAACAATTTTTGTAAAGAAAAAAACTCTTACATTGGAAGATCAGGTTTATTTTCGACCCTAGACCGTGTAGTCTTTCTGCGTATGGTACTTTTCGAAGCAAGGATAGTGGCAGAGTGGAACATTACTGTCTGGACGGTAAAACGATGTTTCTTTCCTGCCACGTTTCCCAGTCTGCTTCTTGATGGTATCTGCGCAAACCTTGCAAACTCGTGTGACTGTTGCTTTGGTCGCTGTTGGAGGTATACGCCTATGGACCCAACCGTTCCCCAAACCTCAGGTAGATGAATCGCATATGTGTGCGTAGCTTATGAATGACGCTACACAATGTGTAAAACGTCAATAGCGAGCGGTACTCGTGATCGCAAAGAAAGCACTATGAAACTCCATCACGAGCTGGTGCCGTGATCGGCGTGTAAACGAAAACAATGCATAACGAGGCAGGCTCGTGATCGGCCGTCAAAGTGTAGAATAAATATATTTTTTTTAAACTAGTGTATTGGCATAACTTTTCGAACGCCGTAGTAGCTACGCTTAAGTTCTTGCTTATAGTTATGACATGGGAAATCGGTGTCATAAAGCTAGGAATGTTCTAAGCATTTTTGCCTTGACTCCAGTTTAGTGCAACGCAATTCTCGTCCTACAGACTTAAGTATCAACATAGGATCAAAGTTTAGTGCAGACGGGCATTAGTGATGTTACCCTAATGGAATCGCTGTATCTTCGAATCGAATCTACAACTGATTCGAAAAAATCGAGTCAGTTAAATATGTATGCAAAATTACGATTACAAGATGGCCACTCATATTCATCGATTAGATAGTGTTAATACCTATCGACTGAATTTCCATTCCTTTGCATCTTTAAGTTGCATATTTTTATAGCTACTTCATTTATAATAATAATTACAGGTGATTACTAGTTGCTTTATTATTATTACTTTATAATTATATAATAAAAAAATTCATTAACATAGTTTATATTTTTATCGTGCCAAATTACTTTTGTAAGTCTTCTGCGTGTAATGGAATATGAGAACTGTCACGAATATCATCTGAAGACGTTTCTAATATAGCTAACCTGAATTTTGACCCTCCTGTGACTTTACTGTACCTAAACAGTTCCGTATTAATATCAGCATTCATGTGACCTATTGCTATCGTCTATCTATTCTTTATCTTTGTAAACGTAGTGGATAATAAAATAAATAAAATAAAATAAATAATAAAATCCCCAGACAATCACACCAACTACATGGCCTCAAAGTAAGCGAAGCTTGTGTTATGGGATACCATGTAGCGAACTAGGGGGAACCTAGAATATAAATACATATATAGATAAACACCCAGACCCGGAACATTTTTTTTTCTTATTCCGAGCGGGAATCGAACCCGCAACCACTGGCGTCTGAAGCAGATAGGTTTACCCCTTCACCAAAGTGGTCGTCAAATAATTACAAACTTTCTTCCACGCTGGACTGGGAGCGAAAGAAAAAAATAGAATGTGCCAGCTGCTTCTCTTCCCGGACATACTGTGAGTCAGTTAAGGGACGGAGGTTTTATTGGCGTTTTTGCTGGCGATAGGCTGACCCCCCTGTCACTGCAGTAGTCTCTCCATCGTAATAATACCTCCAAATTTGTCAAACGTCACATCAGATGGTTTTATAATAATAATAATAATATAATAATAATTCATTTATTTCAGGCAATATAAACAAAAACACAATGATAATTGATTACAGAGGCCCATAGTAAAATAAATACCTTAAAAACTAACATATACAGGGTGTGGCGTAATGAGTGGATAATCCTTTACCGACGGTTGGGGGGCATTGCGGCTGTTCGGAAAATGACAATTTGTGTTTAGTAAAAGTGTCACGGTTTTCGAGTTTTTGGGCATTTTTTTAAATTTGAAAAAAGTTAGGCCTTTACCCACTCTTTTAAGTGCCAAATTTACGATACAAAGAATTTTCTCAATCTGTTTTCTCAACAGCATTCAGTGATAGTGGTGCTATCAAACGTAAACTACCAATTTTGTACGATAGCCAAAGTTTTTTTATTTTTATTTTTAAACGTACAGTTTGTGCTAAGTTCAATTTTTTTCCCTAACTTTGGTACCTCGTGGTGTAAAAAAAATGTACGGTGACATGAGTGCCCAATTGATTAAAAAATAGCCTGTTTCATTACGATTCCAAAATGGCATAATTTATGATATTTCTAGCTCTTAATTTAAATTTATTGCATTTAAGGTGAGTCAAGGTCAATTTTCTTAGGAGGTTCTCTTACGCAAAATTATTACTATTTGTAATAGTTTTAGTTCATCTGCCTTTGTGTTCACAAAACCGACTCCTCCGTCAAGTTAAATAATAATTCTAGGAATCATAGCGCACCTGCGTTTCCTACTAAAGCTAATGTTTTGGTTTCTTCTTTCATTTAACGAGTAAGAAAGATAAAAAGATAGCGACTCTACTGTTTGTCCTGGGGTACCTACTCTACCTGATTTTAGGGTTCGTTATGGTATGGGTGTAAGTTCTCCTGTCTTAAAATCCTGTGTACCGTCCTCGTTGATATTCCTGTACGTCTGGAAATCGCTCGTACTGACGTGGTCGGGTCGGCTTCTATCTCTTGGATTACACTTTCATCGTCACGTATAGTAGTTGGCCTCCCGAGCTAGTACCGCCGATGACACTTCTGAGAATTCGACCTCCCATGTTTGCATTATGCACTCTTATAAAAACTCTGTAATCGGGATAGCGTGCATGGGGAAACCTTTCCCGATACAGTGCTGCAGCTTGACTGGCATTACCGCAACATTCACCGTAAATAAAATGCATTTTAGCATACTCCATCGGAGTGTACGGTATGTTGCGAGACATTGCAGTCGGTATCCAACACCAAATCACCAAGTCCAAATCACTAGGCAAATCAAGTCCAAGGTCACAGAAGTAAATCGATGAAGTTAATGTCCAAATCACAAAGAAAATCAAGTCCGAGGTGACAGGCCAAATCGTAAATTAAATCTAATCCAAAGCAGAGCAAAAACGCGGGCGCACGAAAGTAGTATGATAGTATACTGGGGTGACGAAGGCAAGGAGTTAGGCAACGAACCCTAAAATCAGGTAGAGTACCCCAGGACAAACAATAGAGTCGCTATCTTTTTATCTTTTTTACTCGTTAAATGATAGAAGAAACCAAAACATTAGCTTTAGTAGGAAACGCAGGTGCGCTATGATTCCTAGAATTATTATTCAACTTGACGGAGGAGTCGGTTTTGTGAACACAAAGGCAGATGAACTAAAACTATTACAAATAGTAATAATTTTGCGTAAGAGAACCTCCTAAGAAAATTGACCTTGACTCACCTTAAATGCAATATTTTTAAATTGAGAGCTAGAAATATCGTAAATTATACCATTTTGGAATCTTAATGAAACAGGCTATTTTTTAATCAATTGGGCACTCATGTCACCGTACATTTTTTTTACACCACGAGGTACCAAAGTTATGGAAAAAAATTGAACTTAGCACAAACTGTACGTTTAAAAATAAAAATAAAAAAAACTTTGGCTATCGTACAAAATTGGTAGTTTACGTTTGATAGCACCACTATCACTGAATGCTGTTGAGAAAACAGATTGAGAAAATTCTTTGTATTGTAAATTTGGCACTTAAAAGAGTGGGTAAAGGCCTAACTTTTTTCAAATTTTAAAAAATGCCCAAAAACTCGAAAACCGTGACACTTTTACTAAACACAAATTGTCATTATCCGAACAGCCGCAATGCCTCCCAACCGTCGGTAAAGGATTATCCACTCATTACGCCACACCCTGTATATAAATAAAGAAACACAAATCACTTTGCAGCGGCGTGAAGCGCGGGTCTGGCGGCTCCTGAGGGCGGTGGGCGGCCGCGGAACTTGCGGAAGATAACTCCCTTCGGCCACAGCTCTTCCTTCAGGAACACCGATACGTGGTCCCGGGGTACGCGCACAACAAACGAATTAAAGTTGACGTTGTTGCGCGTTTCCAGTTTTTCAACCCTGAGCCGGAACTTCGTCTTTTTCTCCAAGTACTCTACGACATCAGCATCCTTCGTAGAGTAATGGAGACGTGAAACGTACACGTACGTGACGGGTACAGCGGGACGCAGGAGAAAGTTAGGTCCTGTCGGAGCGGTGCCGCAATTGTTGCGACAAAGCCGTTTTCTTTTCTTCCGCTCCACCTTAATGAAGCCATCTTGCTTCGGCTGTTCACTGCATACGTCAGTACGAGGGTGCTCATCGTGGTGACTCCCACTACCCTTCACGGTATGTGGGGGCTGCAGGTGGGTGGCAGCAGCGGCGTAGTCTCGTCTCGGGGTTGACGTGACGATGACAGGTGACGACACCACCTCGGGGGGAGGCGGGGGACGGGCGACGCAGGCGTCACCGCTTGCACGTGCGGGGTCAGCGGCCGGCGATGAGTCAAGTTTTGCAGACTCGAAACTTGCACACGTTGCACTAAATGCCCCGCGCCGCGTGTTGACGTTATTAGCCTCAGGTGACCTACTTACGGCTAGAGTGTTTTTCAACTCTGCAACTTCAGCCCGTAGCTCACTGGTGGTTTCTTGTGAAGCCTTTAACTTCAACTCGACAGCAGCCAGGGAAGCCTTCAGGGTAGTTATATCCTTCAGGATCCTGGTAACATCGACGTGGTCGAACGTGACTGGCGGCAGCTTGTTGAGGTCTTTCGCCACAAAAGTCGGCACGTCGTCTGGATCAGTAACCTTCAGGAGATTAATATCCTGAAGACTTTTCTCTCCCTTTTCGTCTCTCCTGCGAGCCTCTGGTGTTCTGTCTACCCCATTAGGGATACAGGCGTGATGTAATGTATGTAATAACAACCCTACAAGTATAAAGCAGACGGGATCGTATACTTAACGTGCCCTCCGAAGCACGGAAGTCCCGTGAGGAATGAATGGTCGGCGGTCACTCATTCCTATAGCAACCGCAGCGGGCGTTGCTTAGGATTGCTCTGGATAGCTACCACCCTTTATATAAATAAATATTTCTGACACTCACACAACATTATCTAGCGCAAATTAAGTTTCTTAAAGAACTTGTGTTATGGATACTAGATAACTGATATACTTAAGAAAAATATAAACATACATATTGAATAAATACATATTTTTTATATTAGAATAAACTTAAATAAACACATGAACATCCATGACATGACGACTAATATCTGTGTTCATCACAAAAATATCCGCCGCCGCCGGAATTCGAACCCAGGACATCTGGCATAGAAAGCAATGTATGTTACCGCTACATCAGCCGGTCGTCTAAAACTGTCGCCAAATATTCCCAGTTCGACAATGATGTGTTCCGGGAATGTTTATAAAGAGCCAGTTCTTTCTTACACCCGCATTCTTTCATCTAAGACCTCTTCTTCACTTACCATCAGGTGATATTGAGGTCTAACACGGGTTAACAGTGAATTTCTATATCAAAGCTTAATTTCAACACAAGATTATTTCGTACAAAAAAGACGTGTGGCACTCGGAGACTGCCGCGGTAAAGCTATTGCATAGCATTTTTTATCAACTTATGCAATTATAATTATTTATTTATTTTACTAATGCAGTAATGTTTGATCTAATATGAAGTTCCACAAGTTCCTAGTAGATGGCGCTGATTGTTTATTAAAGCCCGCATGTAAAGTTATGAAATCAAAGTATCACCCCTGTGCCGGTCGGAGTGGGGGTGTTAGGTTTTTTTCGTTACGGAATTTCTGGATTCGGTCCCCACGTTCAAGGCCCGCGATAGAAGCTATGCAATAGCTTAAAAGCAATTCTGTATTTTGGTTGTCGTCATCCATACATTTTTGTGTTTACAAACAATGAATAAAACATTTTTTAACCGGATTTATCGCTAATAAATTATGTTTTACATTTTAACTCGACGTTTCGGTGGCTTTGCAGACCCCGTGGTCACGAGCGACTATGTAAAAATATAATAATATTAAATAGTAATATAAAAAGACAATATTATACAAACAATGGTTTTAAATTGAGATTCAATATAGACGTCCACTATTAGACACCGTTGAATCAAATATGTTGTGTAGTTACCTTCTATTTCCGCCACTAATCTCGTTCTTCTTTTGGTCAATGTTTCGAATAGAGACAGAAGCCGTTGCGCTACGTAGGGATGTAGGTTTCTGAACTCGCCTGTGGATTAAGAAAATATATTCAATTGATTATCTGTGTTATAAAAAAAAATCAAAAAGTTTTATTCATTTTAGGAATTTCACAAAACACTTGATGAAGTCAGTCATCACATACTTCGGCTTTAACTAGTTGTTAAATAAGATATTACAGTAGACCAAGAGAAAAAAAAAAGCCGGCGGAAAAAAAACTCTTGGCACTCTTTTTCAGTCAGAATTATCAAATTAATACAAATAGGTACAGTACAAATTGACCGTGACATGAAAAAACTACAAACACAAGACATCTAAATCCGAGAGCCAATGTCATGCCACAACCAAATTGCTTACATAGTAGGTGCAATGAGCTATGGATGCACAATACGAACATGACAAACTGGGACCAGTTATACGTTTACGTTTTTATTTATAGTAAATGCGCCACTTCCTTTGGATTTTCTTGATAAAATATACATTATGTTTAGATGGATATTACAGCTTTCTAATTGTAAGAAGTTTTTTTGAATGGAAAATATACATGAAGCGCAAAAAAAAATTTACGACTGGCGAAGGGATACTGTTTTAATAAATCGAGCAATATGAATCTGAGTTAAAGACACAGTAAATAGACAAATATAGACGGAAAGTAACTCTTCACAGACGCTTACCTGCAAACAAAAGTGAGTTCTATTGCCCGAACTTACTGTTTTTATTAGAGACTGCCAGACAAATAGAATGGACGGTTCTTCTAAACAGAAACTACTATAAGCAAACAAAAATACGTTCTAATTCGAACCACTTATTGCTCATATACACAATAGCAGCCAGACAGTTGACATGCACGTCTACCTGCATATAAAAGTGAGTTCTATTGCACTATACTTACTGCTCATATTAGCGATGGCAACAGGACAGTTTGAATGCAGGTTTGCGCCATGTTGTAGTGTAACGTGCGCACTATCAGAAGCACCATAAGTCCGCCTTCAGACACCCCCGGAAGACTACATAGAAATTAAAGTAGCCCATATACCTTTAAACAGAAGCTAAATGCCAATAAAAGTGAGTATTCTTACTGCTCACATTAGCGATGGCGGCCAGACAATGAAATAGAATCAAAAGTAACCCATTTTCCTGTCCGGAAACAAAAACGAGTTCTATAGCACTGTATCTACTGCTCATATTAGCGACAGCAGCTGGACAGTTGGTTTGCACGTCTACATGCAAACTAAAGTGACTTCTATTGCCCCATACTTACTGCTCATATTAGCGATGGCGGCCGGACAGTTGGTTTGCGTTTCTAGCTGCAAACAAAACTAATCTCTATTGCGGACACTTACTGCTCATATTGGCGATGGCGGCCAGACAATTGGTGTGCAGGTGCCTGTCGCGTACCCGCGCCATGTTGTAATGTAACGCGTGCACTATTACGAGCACCATAAGTCAGCCTAGAGACACCTCCCAAAGATTACATAGAAGGGAAAACATACCATATTCCTCTAAAAAGAAGCTAGTATTTGTGACTTCTATTGCCCCGTACTTACTGCTCATATTAGCGATGACAGCTAGACAATTATATACAACAGGTAGTATCTGTAAACAAAAACTAAACTGCAAACAAAATTGAGTTCTATTGTCCGTAGTTCCTCCTCATATTAGAGATGGCGACTAGACAATTAAATAGAACGGAGAGTACCTATAAACAGAAGCTGACTTTGGAATAAAAGTAAGCTCTTTTACACCGTAGGTACATACTGCTTGGTGTTTCCAAAAGTTTAAAGAGAAAGGAAAGTAAACCATATCTCAAAAACTGAAGCTTATCTGCGTACAAAAGTAATATCTATTGCGTTGCTCTTACATCTCATATTAGCCTGAGAGTTGCTACTCAGTGGCCGTACTTTACCTGCAAACTAAACTAAGCTCTACTGCCCATACTTACTGCTCATATTGGCGATGGCGGCCAGACAATTCGTGTGCAGGTATTTGTCGCGTACCCGCGCCATGTTGTAATGTAACGCGCGCACTATCACAAGCACCATAAGCCCGCCTAGAGACACCTCTGATAGCGTCCTTTCTGTATACCAGGCGGGGTTTTTTAGCGTCTGTCGAGGAAATAAAAAAATATTTAATTAAAATGAAATAAACGTATACCGACAGAATTCGTCGTGGCGCCCTGATTACCGTGTGTATCAAAGGATATCGCAGGTTAAGAAACGTTTGGCGCGGTCGGTACTTGGAAAGGTCACCGCCGACCATTCATTTCTCACGGCGACTTTCGTGCTTGGGCCAGTTTGGTGGATTACGGCCTGTAATTAGCCCTGCAGTGGGCTCATTACACGGAGTTATGATGAGGATGATGATGAATGAGATACCTCTTGTATATTTTCTTTGTAGTCAGAATACTTCACCGCCGGAGCGCAGATTTATACATCGACGGTAACATGCGAACCTGTGTAACCCACAGGAGAGCCGAAGAACTTTTTAAATTTTCGAAAAAAAAAATCATATCTCTTAAGCTATCGTAGCGCCACGGGAGTAAGACAATGGTCCCAGGGTTTTTTTCTACATACATACATAACGTCACGCCTGTATCCCTTATGGGGTAGGCAGAACACCAGAGGTTACAAGACCATCTGATGTCACGTTTGACAAATTTGGAGGTATTATAAAGATGGAGAGAGACTATTGTAGTGACAGGGGGTCAGCCTATCACCCACAAAAACGCCTTTAAAACCTCTGTCCCTTAACTGACTTTTACAGTATGCCCGGGAAGAGAAGCAGCTGGCACATTCTATGTTTTTCTTTCGCTCCCAGTCCAGCATGTCTATACATGTATTTATGTATATTCTAATTTCCCCCTAGTTCGCTACTTGGTATACCATATCACAAGCTATGCTTACTTTGGGGCCATGCAACTGGTGTGATAAAATACTCACAATTAAATGCACGTTTTTGATAAGAACATCATCTTCCGTGAGAATCAGTAGAACGATGAGCGACATGTATATGTGGTGCGAGTTATTGTCGGCGGCGTTGTATAGCACTTGCAGTATTGGCACTATCTGAAACAAGATAATATTATTGAATTTTATTATTATTATTTCTTTTTTCGCCAAAGAAACGTTGGGACACCTACTAGACGCCCCTAAGGGAATCTCGGAAGGAGAGGAGGGGAATGCTTGATGCACGAGAGGGGACCGTCGGGGTCATGTGTCTCTATGCTCGTTAGAGACACATGACCCCGCCAGCCAATCCCTAACAGTGCGGGACTCACCGAACCCAGCGCTACCCGCTAAAAACCCCCTTTGCTGGTCAATCCCGAGGTGAGCTTTGACCCTCATCTGAACGACAGCCAATTGGAGTCAGAGGCTGCATGCATTTGTTTTTTAAAGAAATCATCTATACTTAGTACTTAATCTATTCTTCTATACTAATATATATAAAGCTGAAGAGTTTGTTTGTTGGTTTGTTTGAACGCGCTACTCTCAGAAACTACAAGAAGGATTTGAAAAATTAATTATTTTTTGCATTTGATAGCTCAACTCTTGAGGAAGGTTGTAGGCTATATTTTATCCCGAAATTCGCACGGGATCAAAAGTTACGCGGGTAAAACCGCGTGCGGTGGCTAGTAATATATAAAGCTGAAGAGTTTGTTTTTTTGTTTGTTTGAACGCGCTAATCTCAGAAAGTACAAGTGGGATTTGAAAAATTCTTTTTGCATTTGATAGCCCAACTTTTGAGGAAGGTTATAGGCTATATTTTATCCCGAAATTCTCACGGGATCAAAAGTTACGCGGGTAAAACCGCGCGAGGTGGCTAGTATTAAATATACAATGTGTCAGATCATCAATTACTTTTCTTTTATTAATGACTAAGCCCGCGTTTGACCTCAATCTCACCTGATGGTAAGAAGATTAGGTCGATGATGAAAGCACATGGGCTTAGGAAAGAACTGGCTCTTCATAAAATATCAGAAATAAAAGGTCAGACCATTGGCTTAGGTGAATGAAATAATTCTGGCAAATAATTCAATGCAGTAAACTGCGAGATTGAAATGTCAAGTAGAAAAATAATGATACCAGTTAAAAACTTCGTACAGACCGTTCACTATAAGATGTCCCCTGCCTGCTGATGTTGGCAGCATTGTGGCAGCAGTGTTACCAATAATATGTGTCCATTTTAACCCCGTAATCTAACTTTGTTTATACCTACCACGAATAAATATATGTTTAATTTTCTAATTTGTAAATAATGGAGCGTACACATTGCTTGTAATGGAACCTGTAATGTAATATCCAGCGCTCGATGCTGCGCTCGGTGTATTTGTACGTGTATTTCGCACGAACTGAACATACACTACGACCATCCTGAGACAAAATGTTTCCGTATTTCGTCGCGAGCACGGTGCGTCGACACGCGTTCTTTTCTGTCCGCGAGACATCGCGCCAAACATCTAGTCCCCTCTGAAGTTGTTGCGAGGAGTTTCGCGCGGGTGTTTTACTTACAAAAAACCTTTTATAAGTTGTAGTATGTCCCTAGTCCAAATATACGCAAATTTCTAAAAAAAAAAACATAAACTTCTAACTACTTAATACCTAAAGTTTGCGCTAATAGATGAATTTCTATTACTTAAAGCCCGACTACACTGTTGGAAACAAAACATCAAACCAAGGTGACCTTGCTAGATTACAACGTGTTTCTGTAAATATGAAATAATCACAATACCTTTCTATCGTAATAAAATAATCTACATAACAACTCGACACGATAAAACAATATCAAGTAGGTACCTACATACCTTCAATCAAAATAAGACAAATAAACATATAACCTACATCGGTAATTGTTCCAAGAACAACGTAGGTACCTAACTAATAACGTACCTAGTAATAAGATTTTACCGGGTCGGCCATAAGATTTAACAAGAATATTCTAGATATATCAAACAATATTAAAAAGAAATCAACTTACAGCTTTACAGCTATCACATTATAACTAAAAATATACCCATAGGTTCATACAACCTTGGCTTCTCGAAATTTCTACTAGGTATCTCAAATTTCTTAACACCGTTCTGTCACAGTACAGACATCTATAATATAATAGATATCTGTAGGTACTGTGGTTCTGTGGTTTTAACGAGAATATTCTAGTTTTACCTAAAAAGCATTATTCAAAAAGATTGCGGGTCGGTAGATTCATATAATGACAATTCTCGAAATTTTATACCTGTACAATAACTATCACTATCTCAGGTCGAGAAACTGAAAATGCTCTATCTCGCTCTCGCACGGCGTCAGAACGCTACCTAACTGAATACCTAGAGACGAGAGCTTCAAAAATACAATCAAACTTTCTAACATTTCCAATATGAAACATTGTAGGTATGTTTCTGCACACTTTAAACTTTGATACGTCGTCGCCGACAACTTATTGCAACCCTTGTTGATATTAAAAAAATGTGTTTGATTCTGGTACTACATCTATTTTCAGCGTCCGTTTCGATAGCGCGGCCATGAAGATTTTTTTTGTGAAAAGGTCGATTCATTAGACCATATATTTGACCTATTCAATTCACAAAGTATTTTATTTGTTTATATAAAAAAAAGTATTTTGCAGTCACAAAATTAAATGGAAGTAAACACAAAGTAGGCAAATGTAATTTTAACGCAGAAGGCGGGCAGCCCTGTCACATGTGAACGGATCGCGGCGCTGCTGTAGGCATTTATTTCAATGATGCGGCCGAGTTGAATTACTGTAGATATCTGTACTGTGGTGTAAGTATGATATTGAACTATCACGTCCTCGCATTTGGAAAGTGATCTACCAGTCACCCTACATATATGAAGTTTCACCACAGCTAAAGTTTACACGAGGATTTAAAAATGTTATTGAAGTCGGTTTTTTAAATACATCAATATATAATGATAATACATCAATTCATAAAAAAATGCTGAAGACCTAGACGTTGGTTGCGGCGCACCACATTTTATAAAAGGAGAAAAGGCAGAGAATTGCTTACAGTTGATAAAACAAAAACTTTACAAGTTGGTTCTGGTTTGTTAACATCTTTACCATAAAAATTAATTATAATTTATCTCCTAAACGATTAAACTGATTAACATAATTCAAATGGATAAATTGGTTTTATGCCTAGAGCTTTCATTTGACATTATAATAATTAAGATAACTTAACAAACAAAATATCACACTTTGAAGTTGCTCTCGTAATTATCCAATATTTATGAAATGCAAAACAATAAAAAATAATTTAATATGAATTGCAATCCGGCGACCCTTTGATGTTGTCCAAAAAACCGACAATTCTCGGATAGCGTAGAGCACGCTTCGAGCGTCACTACACAGGAGCAAGTCTCACGCACGAAGGCGCAATTCCTGTTCGCGACCGGTGCTCGCGCAATGTGAACGGGCGCGCGAACGCCCGTCCACATTGAGCATCGAGCATTTTTTGATGTTATTCAAAAAACAGAAAATGTACGGATAGCTTAGAGCAGGCCACGAGCGCGCTCTACTGCGGCTCAGTTCGCGCTCGAGAGGCGTACAAATCATGGGAACTTTTTTTTGCAGATTACATTACTAGTTGCATTACTAGCAATGTGTACGCACCATAATAGACAACTATAAGACTAGGTAGGTTTTGAATGACGACACAATTTTTAATTATACGAGGGCGAATCAAAAAATTCTTAGAATGAATACAAAAAAAAAAATTAAACAAGAATATTTTATTTTTCTACGTAATCTCCTTCTAATCTCATGCACTTAGAATATCGCATCTCCAACTTTCTTATTCCTTCCGCAAAAATATCATTTTCTCGACTATTAAAAAACTCCTCTGCGGCAGTCATAACCGCGTCATCATCGTCAAATTTAGTTCCACGAATATGCTCCTTTAATTTTGGAAATAAGTGAAAATCACTCGGGACAAAGTCAGAACAATATGGTGCGTGGTCAAGGACTTCGAAGCCAGCACTGCGGATTGCGGTGAGCGCAACTTCCGAACGATGAGGTGGAGCGTTATCCTGGAGAAACAACACGCCCAATGACAATTTCCCACGACGTTTTTCTTTAATCGCTTCACGTAATTTCGGGATAAAGTTTGCATAATAGGATCCAGTTATCGTTTGCCCTTTTGGCAAGTAATCAATAAAAAGGATTAATTCACTATCCCAGATAACGAAAACAGCTTGACAAGCAATAGTGCCAACATAACGACAGGGGACATCTTACGATGAACGGACAATAGTGTAACATTAGAGTAAGTACTGAATGAGAATGATTGAAACGAACGCTTATTTGTCATTCGTTTTGCATAAAATTTTAAAGAAATTTATAAATAAAATATAAATTTTAAAGAAATTTATAATGGCGACTGGCTGGTGTAGCGGTAACATACATTGCCTTCTATGCCAGAGGTCCTGGGTTCGAATCCCGGCGGCGGCGGATATTTGTGTGATCAACACAGATATTAGTCGTCAAGTGTGTTTATATATTTATTTAAGTTTATTCTAATAAAAAATATGTATTTATTCAATATGTATGTGTATATATTTCTTAAGTATCCATAACACAAGTTCTTTAAGAAACTTAATTTGCGCTAGATAATGTTGTGTAAGTGTCAGAAATATTTATTTATTACATACATACATACATACATAACCTCACGCCTGTCTCCCTTTGGGGTAGGCAGAGACAAGGGAACACCAATTGCTTCGATCCAGACATACCTCTTTCGCTTCCTCCACGTTCATTAATCTTTTCATACATGATCGCCGGTTACGGGTACTTTTAACTAGGCCCTTTTTAAGAACGTCGCCAATTTGATCGGCGTACGTTCGCCTAGGGCGGCCCCTTCCGACAGCACCATCCATTCTTGCTCTATACACCTCTTTCGTAAATCTACTTTCACTCATCCTTTCCAAATGTCCAAACCACCGTAGCATACCCTTTTCAATCTTAGTCACTACATCTTCTTTCAATCCGCATCTCTTTCTTATTTCACTATTGCGCACCCTATCACTCAATTTCACTCCACACATGCTTCTCAACGCTCTCATCTCCACAGCATTAATCTTGCTTTCATGTCTCTTCTGCCACACCCAAGATTCACTACCATACATAAGCGTTGGCGCCAGAACTCCCTCAAGTACGGCAAGACGAGCCTTATTTGGTATAGTTTTGCTTGCCATTATCGAGTATATGGCGCCATTAATACAATTTCCTGCTTTTACTCTCCTTTCAATATCACCTTCACACTTCCCATCTCTTGTAAACAAGGACCCCAAGTATACAAACTCTTTCACTTGTTCCACTTTTTCGTCCCCTATCATAATATTGCATTCCGTCATATCTTCATTCCTCTCCATAACCATGACTTTCGTCTTTCCAACATTCACTTTCACACCTTTTCTTTTAAACGACTCATGCATCACAGTGACCATTTGTTGCAATTCCGACGCAGACGATGCAAGTAGAACCTGGTCGTCGGCGTAAAGCAGAGTTTTGATCACTGTCTCATTCATTTTTAAACCCCATTCAGACTCTTTCAGATCTTTCAAACAGCTATCCATGAATAGGTTGAACAGCCATGGAGACGCTACACAGCCCTGTCTAACACCGCGATCGATGCTAAACCATTCTGTGTAGTCATCATTCAACCTGACACAAGCACTCGAGTCCTTATATAAGGATTTGAGTGCCCGTATCAAGTCACTATCCACCCCAAACTCGGATAGTGTTGACCAAAGTTCATTCCTCATCACACTGTCATACGGCTTTTCCAAGTCAATGAAGCAGCAGAAAACCTTTCGGTGTTTAGCCAGAACCTTCTCGGTTACTAATCTTAAGGCAAAGACTTGATCCGTGCATCCCATCCCCTTTCGAAATCCCGCTTGCACATCCCAGATCTTGCTTTCTGTTTCATCCATCACTCTTTCGATTAATATCTTTGCATACATTTTGCCCACAATACTCAAAAGGCTAATGCCACGGAAGTTTTTGCATTCCTGCTGTGACCCCTTTCCTTTATAAAGTGGCACAATAACGGCCTTGCACCAGTCGCCTGGAACACGGCCGGACCGCCAACACTTATTAAAAAGCTGGTACAACAGGTTTGCAGTGACACTTTCACCCGCCTTGAGCATTTCGGCATCTATTCGATCATACCCTGCCGCTTTACCCAATTTCAAACCTGCCACTGCTTTCATAACTTCTTCCATACTTATCTCACTTTCACGATTGGCCACACCACTGGAAGGTGAGGGCCTACTTTCCAAAACATCACTCGCACTTCGTTCAAATAAATTCTCGAAATATTCTTACCACTGATTCATAATATCTTCATGCTCACTAACAATATTCCCATCCTGATCTCTTAACACGCCCACTTTCGAGTCTCCAACCTGCCCTCGGGCTCTTCTGACTAAGTGCCAGAACAGTTTGGAATTGGCTCGAAAGTTTTCCGAGAATTTCCTATCAAGCTTGTTCTTACATTCTTCTTTCTTTTTGCTTACAATATCTTTCACAGTCTTTCTTAATCTATCATACTTTTCTTTTGCTGCTCTTTCATCATCATTCAAGTCATCTCGTATTCTATTTCTGCCCCTCACAGCTAGTAGATCTAGCCACGCTTCCTTCTTTTCTAATACACAACCTTTCACTTCATCATCCCACCACTCGTTCTTATCTCTTCTCACATTCTTCTTCACACTTACCCCACATATTTGGGTGGCCGTTTCTACAATACCATTCTTAAATCTACTCCAATATTCTTCTATCTCGCAGTCTTCATCATTCAATAGCGGTTCCAACCTTTCTTTCAGTTCTAACTTATATTTCTCACGGACAGTCTCATCTTGCAAATTTTCAACTTTCTGACCTGCTATTCTTGACACCACAAGAAAATGGTCGCTTCCGACATTTACTCCACGGTACACTCTCGTATCCTTAACTTTCGTTCTCAATCGTTCATCCACTATTATAAAGTCAATCATACTTCTCTCAGACTGTCTCTGCCATGTATACATATGAATCATTTTGTGACTAAACATAGTGTTAGTCACCACAAGCTTTCTCTCCAAACATACATCTAACAGACTTGTGCCATTATCATTTATTCTCTCGTCACCAAAATTACCTAACACCCTTTCATACCCATCACGCTTTACTCCCACCCAGCCATTAAAATCGCCTAACATAACAATCCTTTCATTATCTTCACACCTTCCAAGCACATCTCTTACATTGTCCCAAAACTCTTCCCTGACTGCCTGTGGCTTGGACATATCTGGTGCATACAGACAAAGGATAAAAATCCTGGTCAAACCTACTTTCAGTCTCAACCACAGGAGCCTGGGACTCACATACTCATAACCTTTCACACAATCACTCATTCTTTCCGACAAAAGAACGCCCACACCTTGGCTGCCTCTCGCAAACTCTTCTACTCCCGCCCAGTAAGCAGAGAGTCGGCCATGCGTGGACATTCCACAACCTTTCTTTTTCGACTCACTCACACCTAACACGTCAATCTTCCTGGCATTCATCACCTCGCATATTTCGTCAATCTTATCATCTATTCCTCCACAAACATTCATCGTCGCAAATAAGCATTCCCCTGCCCTCTTTTTGCCTGCTGGGGGGACAAGACGTGACGTGTGGCAATGCACGTCGCCGTTGGGAATATTGCCCCCCCCAGATACGATGGGGCAGCCTGAGTTGACCTCAGGGAGGGATTCTCCAGCTCGACTGGTACCCTCCTGGGGTAGTGTATTTTTTATTCCCCTCCTCATCATATCTGATTCTCCTACTTCATCGGATAGGAAAGGATTGGGTAATTTGGAAAGGAATTATGAATGATGGGAAGGAAAAAGGTATTATGAGGATGCTGCATGCACGGAGGGGACGTTTGTTGTGTACGCAGTAGCTAGGGAGGCCGGGGTCGCTTACCCGAGTGCCTTTTCTTCACAGTCGGACAGACTACTGAAGAGAACACCCCATGACCATAGACTACTGAAGAGAACACCCCATGACCATATTTATTTATTTCAATAATTGAATTTGAGCTATGTACTATATCTTTAAAGTAACTTTAATCAAAATCATTAATTACGAAACATGCTTTAAAACGGTTACAGTAGAAGTAAAATCGACCTTATAACTTCTTGCTTTTTAAATTCGTTTTGTCGTTAAAAATGAAATTAAAATTTCAAGGATAGTTGCACTTTGCTAACTAAGAAAAATCTTGTGAGCCAAAATATTTTTTCCATACATTACGATATTATTATTAAAAAAATATGAAACTACATCCTTATTTTCTTTCTTCTCGAAATGAGGCACACTGGAACTGTAATTTTACTGCATTGAATTATTTGCCAGAGTATAGTATTATTTATCGAAAAATAACACACTTAGGTGGTGAGGAATATAAAAAAAATTACGTCACTAGTTAGACCATCCTGTATAAAAAAAGATAAGCGCGTTCAAACGAACAAACCAACAGATTGACTATACAACGCTGAATGAAGCGAGAGGCATGAAATGAAACCACATATACTATAAGTGCCCACTGTTGATTCGAAACTATAAAAAAAAAGTTAACGAAAAAACTTTTTTCAAAGAACTTAAATAGCTTAATAATTAAGTTAAAATATAGACATCCTTTTCAAAGATTTGGAGAGACATTTTGAAGTTTCGCGGTGAATGACGACGACTATTGGCGGGTTTCAATATTATGAAAACTGTTCGTTTTGCCTACGAACATTAGAAATCACTACCATAATGCCTTTTTATATTCAAAATCTTGACATCTAAACCACTGCTTACGAACTGTTTGACTGTAATGGGTTGCTAGGTTACATTTGACCATTTACAAAACAAGTCATTATATCTAGCCAACGACGATGTAACAAGTTATTAATTTAAACCAATGACGTAAAGGTAGCATGGCAGTCTGCTGCGGCCAATAAGTGTTATGTTTTCATTACGTATGACCAATTAAAGAATAGGTCATTTTATCTAGCCAAAGACGTAAAAATTTATTCATTTAACGAAATATGCTATCACATATCTGTCAACACATGAATAATCCAGTTTTCTCTTTCTAACTTATCTATAACTGTTTTTTTAAAAAAGGACGAATATTATTAAATGACATAATTTTTCTTTTAAATATTTACTTTGACGTCATAAAAATGTAATTCAACCAATGGCAAAATTTGGCGTTTCGTTTTACGTAAGCAGTTAAACGCAATTATTAATAAAAAGCTCTAAAAACATACTATAATATATTTATCGAATACTAAAACATAGCAAACATAAATTGAATAAGTTTATATATTTCTTTAGTTCAAATATCATACAAATAATTTGCGAATGCGTGATATTCTATAAATCGTATATCACTTATTTTCTTGGAAGAACGTCACACAAGGAGGGCGCATGCCAAATTACAGCCCGTAGCAAATAGATATTGTGAAACGCTACTTTTTTCCTACCAGTTTTGTACCTGTACCGGTTACGCATAGCAGTCAGTTGAATATTGAAACCCGCCATATGACTATTGTACTTGCGATCAGGTGATCGGGAAGTTACAAGGTGTCTAAATTAGCTTAAAAAACTACAAAAAATTCCTGTGACTAAACTATTGCTTACATTGAACTGATTTTTGTAGCCTGATAACGATACACACACAATATGTGGTGTCATTTAATGCCTCTCGCCTATATCAACGTTGTATAAATAAAGGAACCCACTCACCATATTTTCTATATTAGGATCTTGCGTGAGATGACGTCTGTACGCATCGCAGGAATGCAGCATCAAATACAGAAGCAAAGTCGAGTGCTCACAGCTAGCTGTCGTGCAAATCGTCTTGTGCAACTGTAATAAAATAACACACACTGCATAATTTCACGCCTGTATCCCTTATGGGGTAGGCAGAACACCGGAGATATAAAACCAACTGATGTCACGTTTGACAAATTTGGAGGTATTATAATGATGGAGAGACAATTGCAGTGACAGGGGGTCAGCCTATCAGCAACAAAAACGCCAATAAAACCTCTGTTCCTTAACTGACTTTTACTGTATGCCCTGGAAGAGAAGCAGCTTGTATATTGTATGTTTTTCTTTTGCTTCCAGTCCAGCATTGAAGAAGAAATATTCATAATATAAGCCGGCTTTTATGCCAGAGGTCCTGGATTCGAATCCCGGGAGGTGTAGATATTCGTGTGATGAACATACTTTAATAAACATATATTTATATGTTTATTAAAGTTTATCATCCGTTATCTAGTATCCATAGCACAAGTTCTTTAGGAAACTTAATTTGGGCTAGATAATGTTGTTGAAATCGTGGTTGAAATGCCAGAAATATTTATTATTACTAAAATAATATACAGTAAAAAGTACACTTTCATTTTATATTTAAGCAAAGGCGGCCTTAGGTCTGTAGAATGGCGTTTGGAACAGGGACCGGAGGACCCCTTTATTTGATTAAGCCTATTGATAGGGTAAGCCTATCGATGTATTAACACTCTTGAATAAAATTTATTACTTTTGATGCCCTTACTCATAAAGGATTTTAATTACTTTAATATTTAAACACTTACCATGTAAAAGGGTACGGTAACTTATTTCTATCTTTTTGCGTTTTTTGTGCGCGTTTTTTGAGTGAAGTCGTCGTGGCGCCGCGGCTACTGTGCATATCAAACGATATCGCAAGTTAAGCGCGCTCGGTGCGGCCGGTATTAGGATGGGTGACCGCCGACCATTCATTTCTCACGGCGACTTCCGTGCTTCGGAGGGCACGTTAAGCAGTCGGTCCCGGGTGCTGTATACTTGTATACAGTAGTCGTTAGGGTTTGTCAGAAGCCATTTCGGCACCCTGAAATATCTGACATCCACCAACCAGCACCGGGCCAGCTTAAGGCCTAAACCTCCTCCTCACCCAGAGGAGAGACTCGTAGCCCTGCTTTGGGCTCATTACGTGGAGTTGTGATGATAAATGCGCATAGAGATTAAATTTTCGTGCACGTTTCAAAACCCCTATGAATGGGTAAGCTTCAAGCGGGTTAGTGCTCAATCTATTGGTATGGTAAGCCTTAAATTAGACTAAGTCGGGTTGATTAATTTTGTTTAATCAATTGATGAGTCGGTTGTTAAGTTAGACTAACTTTGGGTTACCTGGTAGAAATCGCTTCCTGGCGATAAGGCCGCCCTTTATACATTGTTTTCTTCTTATTTGTTACTTTTGTTTTAGTTCTGTATTTTTTATTGTGTATAATAAAGGGTTAATAAATAAATAAGTCGACGATATTATCATCATAACAATTCTTTGTAACGCGCCCACTGCAGGGCTTGAGTCTCGCCCCTGGGTGGCGAGGAGGTATAGGCCATAATCCACCAAACTGGCCCAGTGCTGGGTGGTTGATGTCAGAATTTTTAGGGCGCTGCAATGGCTTCTGACAATCCCTAACGACCACTGTATACAAGCATACAGCAGCCGAGACCGACTGCTTAACGTGCTCTCCAAAGCACGGACGTCGTCGTGAGAAATGAATAGTCGACGAATGAGAGACTGACTGCTTAAAGAGCTCTCCAAAGCACGGACGTCAATGAATAGTCGGCGGCCACCCATCCAAGTACCGACCGCAACGAACTTAACCTGTGATATCGTTTGGTACTCACAGTATCCAAGGCGCCAGGACAACTTAAGTTGACGATATGATTACCAAATTGATAGGGTTCAAATAAAGTCTAAGAAATACCCAATCCAATACCTCTTAAGGGTAAGCGACTGTTTTTGGAAACAGTTTATGAAACAGACTACATATAAATAATCAATTTATTATTATTATAATGGTCGAAATCCTCAGCCAACGAAGGGATCCTACCAATTGCTTGGTGGTAGGATCCCTTCTGGGTCCGCCTGGCTAGCGACCACCCTTTATATAAAGTCTGCCGCCAAATGTTACCGCTCCGGCGGTAATGTGTTCCGGCAATATTGTATAAAGAGCCAGTTCCTTCCTAAACCCGTGTGCTTTCATCTTCGACCTCATCGTCACTTACCATCAGGTGAGATTGAGGTCAAACGCGGGTTTAGTCACTTATAAAAAAAAAACCAAGTAAGTGCAGCTTTGTGTACATTGAAGGAAAGTGGCTTTGATTATTATTATATTTGTGTTTTGAACATACACTCTCGAGTTTTTTTCGTAATCGGTTTTGAGTTTCACGGGCTTATTATTATTATTATAATCGTACTTACAGCTGCGATGTCAATTCGCGGCGGAGTCATTTGAAGGCTATTGCCATTTGCTTCCTTTTGGGACGTGGTAGAAGAGTTATCTGAAAAATGAGGCAAAACACTAGTTATACGCAGATTAATAGTCTAATCAACTAAAACAGAGTGATTTAATTAATTATAAATCAGGCAATATTTATACTGAAATTTTAAAAATTGAAAACGGAGGCCCTTGGAATAAATACCTTACAGTTTAACACACATATAAGATAAACCATTTTATTTATAAATAAACTTATATTTACATATTTATATAATAGTCTCTCTCCATCTTTATAATACCTCCAAATTCAAACGTGACATCAGATGGTCTTGTAACCTCTGGTGTCCTGCCTACCCCATAAGGGATACAGGCGTGACGTTATGTATGTATGTAAACTTATATTGATGTAAGTAATACGTAGCACTAAATTTGACATCATTAAACATGTAAAGTCGGCGACGTGTGACGCGAGTCATGAGACAGTAGTCCTTGAAATTTTCGGAACATTTAAATATCTACCCTGCCGCCAAAATATCACCGCTCTGCCGGTAATTTATATATTTATACTTTATAGCACACAGCAAAAAAGGAAAAATACAATGAAAACCGAAAGTTAGAAAAGGAACAATGGGCGGCCTTATCGCTGTAAAGCGATCTCTTCCTAGATGTAATGGTTTCGGGAATATTCTACGACGTAGTAGTTTCATGCCAAAGCCGTGCGATGTCATTGTCTACCTTATCTTCAGTGAGCGCGGGCTTAGTAACTAGTAATAAAAAAAATATAATAATAAATATTATTTTGTAGAAACAGTTTTACTCGAAACCCTAGAAAATAGATTTTAGGGGTTGTCTGGAAGAAATCGCTTGCTAGTGATAAGACCGATAATTGTTATACAATAATAATGTAATCCTTTTTGTTTGTATTCACTTTTTAATGATATGCAATAAAGAGTATATAAATAAACATAGAAGAGGGAAGATGATTGGCCACATGTTACGACACGACCCCTTTATAGAGGACTTCTTAGAAGGAAAGGTCGAAGGGCAAAGAGGTAAAGGTAGACCAAGAAGCACCTACTTTACTTAAATAAAAGAGAAAGTTAAAGTCCTATCGTACCAGGAAGCCAAGTATCTAGCTAAAAAGAGAGAAGAATGGAAATAGCTCCTACGACAAGAGCTTAGCTCTTAAATATGAAGAGCAGAGAAAAATAAACAGTCTTACCTGTATTATCTTGCGTGTCTTGGCAGTGTAGCAACGCATTTCTGTATAGATTGTCATCGTTCATACAATGGTTGGACAAGGCGAGAAGCAACAGACACGACTGATTCGAAAGAGGATGTTCCATTTTCAATCTGCAATGAGAAAAATTTAAATGCAAAACGCATCAAAATCGGTTCAGTCAACATACATACTTACAGGTCCAAGTGAGAACCACCTATTTTTGCAGTCGTGAATTTAAAAACGATTAAAATAGTATTTAGATTCACAATTTCAAAATTATAAATCAAATTTATAAATGCAAAAGTGTGGATAGATGTATATGTGTTTGTTTCTCAATCAAGGAAGTATAGCTGAACGGATCATAAATAAATGAAAAATGTGATAAATAAAAATTACCCGACCAGGATTCGAACCTGGGACCTCTCGTTTGCCGGACGAGTGCTCTTCCAACTGGAGCTACGTTAGCAATATAACGTAAAAACAAAAATGTGGTAAGTAATTTCGAGGCGTAGCGCCAGGCCCCGGTAGCTCAGTTGGAAGAGCACTCGTCCGGCAAACGAGAGGTCCCAGGTTCGAATCCTGGTCGGGTAATTTTTATTTATCACATTTTTCATTTATTTAAGAATAATTGAGCATTTTAAATGCAAAACACTTAAAAAACATTATCTGAACGGATCATGTTTATCCGTATTGGCTATGCTATTCAATCTTTGTCTAGCCCACTCTTACTTGCCTAAAAAGTTGATGCGCACTATTGTGGTCCCAATCGTCAAAAATAAAATCGGTGACTCGTCGGATATTAATAACTATAGGCCTATCTCTTTGGCGACTGTAATTGCTAAAGTACTTGACAGACTCCTTAGTAAGCATTTGAATAAGCACATTAAAGTTCATGATGCACAATTTGGCTTTAGACCTAACTTATCTTGTGAAAGTGCTATTCTGTGCCTTAAGGAGACTGTTAAGTACTATACCAACAGAAAAACTCCGGTGTATGCTGTTTTCCTTGACCTGTCAAAGGCCTTTGACCTTGTAGCCTATGATGTACTATGGGAAAAATTGCTGAAAACCGATATACCCCCATGAAATAATATCAATTTTTATGCACTGGTATAATAATCAAAAAAACTGTGTTAAATGGGAAAACTCGTTTTCAGAGGAGTATAGGTTGGAGTGCGGGGTAAGACAGGGGGGGTGACGTCTCCCACGCTTTTTAATGTGTACGTAAACGCGCTCATTGATTAGCTCAGCAGTGCAGGTGTCGGCTGCCATATTAACGGTGTATCTACAAACAATATCAATTTCGCAGATGACATTGTCCTGCTGGGCCCCTCGAATGGTGCGCTGAAAAAACTGCTTAGTGTATGTGAGTCTTATACGGTGACCCACGGGCTCAGGTACAACACCAATAAAAGTGTAGTTATGATATTCAACCCCAACAAAAATCATTACACCTCAGTTCCGAATTTTACTCTTAGCGGTGTTCAACTAAATAGGGTTCATAATTTAAAGTACGGAATAAATAGTATTTTTTACTTTGACTTTAGATAGGTACCTTTCTAGCAGTTCTTGTCTATCAATCGGCGGATGCGTTATTATCGTCCTCCGCACTGTTGACGAAAACGATAACATATTCCACAGGCCAGCTGGAAACAAAACAAATATATTATTATTGATCTTAACGACGACCACTTTGGCGTTGGGGTAAACCTGTCTGCCTCAGACGCCAGTGGTTGCGGGTTCGATTTCCGCACGGAATAAGAAAAAACAAATGTTCCGTGTCTGGGTGTTTATCTATTTATATTCTAGGTTCCCCCCAAGTTCGCTACATGGTATCCCATAACACAAGCTATTCTTACTTTGGGGCCGTGTAGTTGGTGTGATTATCTGGGGTTTTTCTTTTTAATTTTATTTATTTATGTAAAGAAAAACATTAGTCTTATAGTCTTATAGTATTATCATTACTTCATATAGTCATGAAATCTTGAGAATTATGTAAAATCAGAACTAAATCAATATTGAAAAGGGCTCCCATTTAAAAACATGTTTTTTTTTAGTTTCCTACCGTACTAACTACAAGAGGCAGTTTATGTTTTAAATCGTGCAAGCGATTATTTAATTATAGTAAAATTGATTTGAATTTCATGAGAAATGAGTCGTCGTCGTGGCGCCATGGTTACTGTGTGTATCATACGATATCACAAGTTAAGCAACGCTCGGCGCGGTCGGTACTTGGATGGGTGACCGCCGACCATTCATTTCTCACGGCGACTTCCGTGCTACCGAGGGCACATAAGTTCACGTACTTGTATACAGTAGTCGTTAGGTTTCGGCAGAAGCCATTTGCGCCCTGAAAATTCTGACATCCACCAACCAGCACTGGGCCAGCTTGGTGGATAATGGCCTATACCTCCTCGTCACCCAGGGGAGAGACTCATGCCCTGCAGTTGGCTCATTACAATGAGTTGTGATGATGACGATGATTTTTTGTAATGATTTTTGTGACGGTTCTATCTCGTTCTCCATTACGTGAAAACTACTTACAACTAAGTAATAAAATATAAATTACAATAAGATAATTAAAACTATGTAAATAAAATTGTTGACTCTAAAATTATAAATTAAACTAGTAATCAATAGTAACTGTTATTGTTAACAGTAAATAAATTAAGTGAATGTAATAAAATATATTTATCTTAAATGTACAGATTCAAAGAAACGGAACGGTCAATGAATAGGCATTGACAATACTGAATCGACGAATATGAGCCGCCATCTTGTAATCGTAAGTCTCAATACATTTTTTTCACAAACTGATTCAATATGACAAAACAATCGAATGGAAGATCGAACAATTCATTACGGATTGTCAATTTCATTTCAGATTGTCAATTTTGAACTTTCACGAATATCATTTGAAAAAAATTCAACTATAGTGGGTTTCATTAAGTAAATTGTAACTTTCCGTGCTTCGGAAGCCACTTAAAGCAGTTAGCCCCGGGTACTGTATACTTGTATACTGTAAAGTTTGTCAGAAGCCATTTTGGTGAATGTCACACAAAAAGATTGATGTATTATGGTGAGAATATTAGAAATTCAGCAGTCGTTTACTAAGAAAAATCATTATTTATTGCTAATAACATAAAAAGAAAAGTAATTTTTATTTAAGATGAAATAAAACAACTTACAAGCGAGATCGATGAGTAGACTGCCAGGTCTCGATCCCACTCCGAACATATGCGCGGGCGCGGCGCGAAGCTCGCAGTAGTTTTGCGTCAATTTGCGAACTAACAACGGCCCGTGTAGTTGGTAGCGGCCCAGGAATATCGTCCTGTTATTTGGAAACCAGATAAATAAATATTTATACCTACTAAAATTATTTTCTCCGTGCAAACAAGGTCATAAATCAAATACAGGGTCCGCTTATAATAGTCCGCAATTATTAACAGATTAGGAATGATGAGTGGATCTGAATGTCGAAAAAAAAAATTTTTTTTAATATTTTTCAAAAATTAAAATTTCAAAATTCTTCTCTGTGAGTAAAATTTAAGATTGATCTCTACACTTCATGACTACATAGATTAGATTAGAAACGTTTTTATTACCTGCTGTGTAGTCATAAACTACAGATCAAACATAAATTTTGATCACTTAGAAGAATATTGAAATTTACATTTTTGGAAAATGTTTTAAAAAATTTTTTTGTTTAGGATTATTATGACCCATCATTCTCAATCTGCTATTAAAATATTATTGACTATTATAAGGTGACACTATATAAAGGGTTGTTTTTTAGTCATCGGCCAATTATTTTTTTTACACAATAAGTTTTCTTTATAGAAACCATTTTATGAATAAAAATATTATGATATTTTTTCAAGGAAATTAATATATTCGCTAACATATTAAGCAAAACATGGTCACTCTAAATTATGAATGAATACCATTTGATTAAAATAAAGACGACTACGAGCTACTACATAACATCTTGTACTACTACGTCGTAGTATTAACAATGAAATGCCGCATCGTAGTAGCTGTGTTCAACAACAGCGACTATTTGTCAAGAAGTTTATGGTGCAATAATCTTTATTTTTTACTTTAGCGTTACTATAATAAATATTTAGGTACGTTTATATCGTATTAACGAAAATAACATTTATATTGGGCTGGTGACCATAAAGAACCCTGTACAGTCACGGCTATTAATATTACACTTATCACAACCGAATAAGTTGCGAAGTGTGTACATACAGGGTCTTCTTTATGAAGATCAATATATTTTAAGAGAAGGTTAAGAATGATGTATGGGTTCAATTTATGAAAAAAATAAAAATATACATATAACTATATTTTTTTTTATTGAAATTTTCAAATCTTTTAAGTGACCGAATTTAAGTTTAATCTGTTATTTACGACAACCTTGCAAGAAATAAAAAAAACCTAGGTATCTATTTATTTTATGAAAATATCTTCACTAAAATAAAGATCTTACGCGGTTAGTACCTACCTATCCACGCGAGCAAAGGTCGATGACTCGCGCGCCCGGGCGATGCGTGACCTACTTAGCTTGATGTATGACGTAACAATCAGCTGTTGTAATATCATACTTATTTCGTATAAAAATTGATTCTAATTTCCCATCACACTTCAACTGTCAATTTAACGTTCAACTAATTGTAAATACCGTTTTAGTAATGTTGACTTCTATGATAATGTTTAAATTAGAAATAAATTTAAAAAAAGCTTTCGTGCTTGAGCTGTTTGTCTTAACGAATAAATGTATTTTACAATCAATTGAATGTTTAAATGGAATCACCTTATTATCAACTATTATTATTTACAGTTTATGTACAAAAATAACTTACATATTGCTTCCTGTCAATGATGTTAGGTACACAGCACACGAATACACATACACAAGCACTTTATAGTAACTGCTGCACATGACTACCTATTTGCGATACACAAAGTCTTGTTCGTTTAATAACATTGGCAGCACACAACATTGGGGCACGTGGAGTAAATGTGCCATAATCTCGATGGCGCTGCACAGCTCCTAGAATTGTTCGGAGGGCGGGACGCCTTCCATGTCTCTGCTCGTACGTGTCACGAGCTCGTGACAGGTTCTCACTCGCAGCACTAGCACAAAGCCATTTGAAGATATTCTTGGTTCGTGTACGCGAAATTAGGCATTTTGATAATTATTAATTTACGCGCGCGTATCATTAGACAGACTTTTACAGACTGGCCTGGCGAGCGCTCGCCGAGCGGTGAGCGGGTCGCGCGCGTTTGGCTCAAACAAAGTCGCCGCCGCCGCCGCGCCGCGCCGACAAGCCAACAGAGTGTTGTCGGCGCGGGCGGCTCGCTTGACTTTCGGTGTCGATAGTGCCGTCAGAGAATACCTACATACCTATGCCTAGTGCGATTTTTCTCTGTGTGTGTGTGAGTTTCGCGTAGTATAAGTTATTGTTTGGTTATGTATAACGTATTTCTTAATATAAATAGTTAAATAGAAACTTTTATTTCTTGCTTTAGTAGTAAATAACAGATTAAACTAAAATGTTGTTAACTTATGAGAATTATAAAATATTTATGAAAGATTTTTTTTTTGTTACTTAATTGTAACAAAAAAAAAATTCTTTCATAAATTGAATCCATACCATCATTCTTAACCTTCTCTTAAAATATATTGATCTTCATAAAGAAGACCCTATATTAAAGCACGTGACTGTACCTATAATTGTTTGATTTCAACGCGACAAATATAAACAAAGTTTTTATTGTACAGGAACAGTGCGTTAGAGCTATAGCGGATATTACACCTTGGACCACTTGAAAGCCTTTATTTAAAGAAATGAGGCTTTTAACGGTACCAAGCCTTTATATATACGAGTCTTGTATATTCGTTAAGCAGAATCCAGATTGTTATACTAAGAAAAAGGATACGTTAAAACATACAAGATTCCCTGATAAATTGTTATTACCGAACATAAGAACGGAAATATGCAGCAGAAATAGCCTTGCTATGTCAACTAAAATTTATAACAAATTACCAAGCGAAATGACATGTTTACCAATTAATAAATTTAAATTTATTCTGCATAACTGGCTAATAGACCAATGTTTTTATAATGTAAATGATTTTTTAATGTTAAATAAAATTTATTTATAAATTATTGTATATATTTTTTTTTTCTCTCGACATTAATATAAAATGAAATAAATGTAATCCTGTAAGTGCGATATTTGTACAAACCTAATACTATATGCATGCTGTCTGACAGTAAAATATGCGATCAAAACCAAAAATCTAACAACCTAAATGTACCATATTTTATGCAATAAAGGAATTTTGAATTTGAATGTTTTATCTGAACAAAATATTATTACTTATTTATGTAAAGAAATTATATCTCAGGTGGTAAAAAGCTGCAAATCATTACCACAAGATGGAGCTACGTTCGCAAATTACAAAAAAATCAAATCTTATTAATCTTACTTATATTATAAATGTGAAAGTTTAGATGTATGGATGTTTGTTCCTCAATCATGGCAGAACGGCTCAACGGATTTCGATGAAATTTGGCATAGTGGTAGTGTAGAGTCTTTTAAAATTCCAACGGAATTCCAAATTGCTCGGGTAAAACCGCGCTAAACAAGTATTCTTAATAAATAAATTCGATGGCCCACTGCCATGATTTGGTATAGATATTCTATTTCACGAAGTCCGTTCGGCTTTGATTGTAGTAGTGACGTATCCCGACAAGCGCGCTTGTGTGTGTAAATGTAGGTAACGTTAGCAAATAAATCATAATAATATAATATTTCAAGTCGAGATTTAATAATCGAAATAAAATTTTGGTTTTAAAAGTATATACTTTTTGTAAATAAATTAGATTAGGTTGCAATAAATACAAAAATATTAAGAAAATGTAGGCATTTAATTCGGCATTGGTGTTACAGAATGGAAACGAAACAAGTATTTCCAATCACTATCAGATAAATTTTCGATTTCCGATTCCGTTTTGCTGTCGTCAGAATCATCTTGTACATTGATTTTAAAATCAAAATCGAAAACATTGAGATAAAACAAAATGTAATCAAAATAATTAAGAAATATAAACATCTTATAACACAAAAAAATATTCATTTTATAAATACTTCTATTGCTATATTAAATATCTTTGCATAAAATTTTAATCGAAAACGTATAAATAAATATTGCCTCACTATGGACAACTCTTCTTCGTTTTGTTGCCATGCTGACTATACTCCGTGAAACAATTTGGCGCGAACTAAACACACTACTGATCCGATCGACACTGAGCGCTCTCGAGGTTACGCACACAAAAACAATGTGCATGTGCACGCTTGACAACATTCATAGCCAAACGGACTTCGTGACATAGAACATCTATAGCTCAGTTATTTGGTAGAGTACCCGCCCGGAATGCTGGAAATCTGTTGGGCGTTTTTTTATCTATAGAAGATCATTAATCACCAGAGTGGGATAGCGATATCTAATTTCTTTGTCACAGTCATATGTATAACAGGAATCTATTGTATTTGTGTTAGGATGGGTATAAGTGTAGGCGATAAACAAACACAGATATTTATCGACTACAAGTATGCCCATCCTATTACGGTTAAATTATTTCGAATTTAAACAGTTTTTTTTTGATCTTCGCCTTTAAAAAATCACTAAACTCTTTGCCCGCTTAAATTAATTTTCACCTGTTTCGCACAATTAATAAAAATATGTTAATACACATACATACATACATAACTTCACGCCTGTATCCCTTATGGGGTAGGCAGAACACCAGAGGTTACAAGACCATCTGATTTCACGTTTGTCAAATTTGGAGGTATTATAAATATGGAGAGAGATTCTCTGCCCGGGCATACTGTAAAAGTCAGTTAAGGGACAGAGGTTTTAAAGGTGTTTTTGTAAGCGATAGGCTGTCATTACAAATATGTTAATTAAAAAACAAAAACCAAATTATAATTTGCTAATGGCAATAAGCAGAAAAAGCAATACAAAATTGAGTTAAATTAATAGAATATTCTTACCGGTATACCATGGAGGTTTCAAGCAGTCTAGTTTGTCCGTGAACGCCGGCAAACATGTATACAGACATCAACACTAGCAGACTGTTGATGCACTCCAAATGTAGGTAGTATGTGTTGTCTCTGCAACGTACAGTGTACATGAATTTTGCTATCATAATCATCACACTTTATAGCCAATAAAACAAATACAGGTAAGAAAAAGAAAAGACGAGTGATAGTGAATAGTAATAATCAGCTAGAGTTAAATAAAATACACAAAAGTAAACACTCACGTGACAGGGACATCTACAATAAGTCCTATGAGCGTGTCGACCAACATTTCTACTCGGCTCTCCCCGGACATCTTCGGCGACGTTCGTGTCCCATTTATCTCAGTTTCCGTCGGTTTTAAACTATCGCCCGATTCCGGAGTAGGGGGCGGCTGGAAACACATTAATTAAATAATATTAATAAGATATCCAAAACGCTTCCATTCTGGACTGGAAGCAAAAGAAAAACATACACTGTACCAGCTACTCTTACAGTACTCTCCATTTACTCAGTTAAGTCAGTTAGGGGACGGAGGTATTTTTTTATATTTATTTTGGCATCAAACAATCATTTTTATATTTCAACTCATTGCCCATATAATTCTATGTGCGCGTGCGCATGGAACGCTTGTAACGAGACGTCATCCTCCATCAACAATCAGTTAAGATGACTTATAAACACTTAAGTTTTGATTGTAAGTAGGTAAGTATATGTATTCTATTTTATGTATATGAGTGTTAAGAAACTCTCATGTCTCAGGTGTGCTGGAAGAAATTTCTTTAGAAATAAGTTGTACCTTTGTACTCTTTTTTTCAATCTCCTAACTAATTTTATTTTAACTTCTGTACATTATAAAAAAAAAGTAATAAATTAAAAAAACGATTTCATACTCACTTCAGCAATATCTGTCCGGACTGGTAAGCTTGCCAAAACCTCCGGCTGTGCATCCAAATGTTTGCATAGCTCATACTCCTGTACCATCTCCACCAGATACTTTATCACAGCACGAATCACGAATAAGGCATTATAAGCTTGCCAGGCCAACATTACACTGGGAACAAATATTTACAATAACACTATGGGTGATGTTTGCAATATAAATTAATATATTGTAATGCTTATTCATATATTGTAAGGCTGCAAACTGAACTGCAGCGGCGCGGGCAGCGATTTCCGCGACACGATAGAAAGTATTGAGTTTTTATGAAACCACACATTTTTACCACCGGACTACCAGACGCAGACAGATCTTCCATCCCTATATAGTGGATTTACCAAGAAGTCGAACAAAACGCTCCGATAGTTCCTTTTTGGTACGGATTGCCAAGGTGTGGAACAATCTGCCTGCGTCTGTTTTTCCTGACCACTACAGTCCTGGAACTTTTAAGTGTCGAGTGAATAGGTTTCTTGTGGATGGACGTGTAACACCGTAGTCTTCATGCGCACTTTCCATCAGTTGGCATGGGAGACAAACGTCCTATCCTTACAATATAAAAAAAAACCGCGCATATCGCTAGAGCGCCCGCTGGCATCGAGAAAGGCCCAGATTCCCCGCGTCGCTGCCGTCCAGTTTGCAGCCTTATAGTAGTAGTCCTTGTAGGTTCAATTTAGAATAGCCCTTCCGCACCTGGATAAGCGTGTTTAAAAGGAGACTAACCCGAGTGGCCCCCGCTTGGTAGTCGCACCCGCTTCATATATAATCTGCCGCCAAATATTTCCGCTATAGTATAGTGTTCTGGCAATATTTTATGAGGAGCCAGTTCTTTCCTAAGCCCGTGTGCTGTCATCTTCGACCTCATCTTCACTTACCATCAGGTGAGATTGAGATCAAACGCGGTCTTGAATAATATATTTTTTTTTTTAAATTAAAGTCGTCCTTTTAAAACATGATTGCTACTGAGTTTTTAAGACTTCTTCTTAACAGATCAACTTTCTGCAATAGGAGTAGATTCAGTTCAATTCGTAAATAATATTGTAAGAAATAATTTTATTTTACATAATATGCTTTATTCTTGAAAATTTAATAGCCAATTATCAAAATAAAATCTGACTGAACTCTGACTGAACTCTGAGTCGCTCGTGACCACGGGGTCTGCAAAGACACCGAAACGTCGAGTCAAAATTTAAAATATAAATATACGCGATAAATCCGGTTAAAAAGTGTTTTATTTAATAGTATGAATCGCGAAAACTTAAGACAATATTATAAATCACACAAACTACATCGCCCCAAACTAAGCAGAGCTTGTGATATTTGATACCTTGTAGTGAACAAGGGGGGAACCTAGAATATTAATACATATACATATAGATAATATAAACGCTCGGACCTGGAACGTTTTCTTTTTCTTGTTCCGTGCTGGAATCTAACCCGCGACTACTGGCGTCTGAGGCAGACAGTGTTACCCCATCGCCAAAGTGGTCATAAAATCTTGTTTTCTTTTTACAACTGTTTTGATTACAACAATTTTCTTTTCTGGATGTATTAAATATCAAAGCAAGTAGTCGGTACAGCAGTTATTTAGTTACAAAGCGAGCGGTGCCGAAATCCGGCGTATTTTTTTAATATAACACTAATTTACTAATTAAATTAATATATTTGTCAATCTGGTTGAGTAAGATTTCAAAACATATATAATTTAAAAAAAGGATATTTGAAAAAATTGGATTATAATGTAGTGGTAACATACATTGCCTTCTATGCCAGAGGTCCTGGGTTCGAATCCAAAGGGCGGCGGATATCGGTGTGATGAACACAGATATTAGCCGTCAAGTCATGGATGTTTATATGCAGAATGTTGTGTGAGTATCAGAAATATTTATTTGTTATTTATTTATTTTCGGTATTACGAAATTCGTACTGAAAAACATTGATAGTAACATAGGTAACCATATAAATGTACTTACTTATCTGCGTTGGGCGAAGACAACAATACTGATGCTCTGGTGATAAAAACTTGTACTAATGCTCCTAAGTTACCAGTTTGAGGGTTGTTCTGCAGAAATCGCTGCAGTAGTGTCTCAGTACTTGAGTCAAACATAAGTTGTTCCTCTCTGGAAATATTTGATAATTTAATTTTCATATTCTATTATAAATTAATATGGGTAACACATAATAATAAATAACAATGTTTTAATATATAAATTGTGACTTTGGTTTATGCTCCTGATTCTATGCATACATTCTGATAACATTGGTTATCATTCAAATATAATATGATAATTACTAGATCAATTAACCTGAGTTAATTAAATAACTGAGTCTTGGTTAGGTAATTGTTTCAATGATGTTGCCAATATTGACAGCAGGTGTAATGATAATGGCTGAAATACTGTCTTCAGAAATTACATCGGCTAAATATACATTGAACCATTAAGACCAGGTGAGAAAAGTCTGGAACTAAACGATATGCGAAGATCTGTTCTTAAGAACTGTCATGGATTTGAATAAAATATTAACTGCATTCACACATTACCAAAAAATTGTAGTCAGCTCTGGAATCAATCTCATTACTTTAAAAAGTATAACTAAAGTTATGTCAATTGAGGTATAGATCGCACAATACTGTATAGAACTGTAACTAAATTGTATAGGACAATAGAAGTATGCTGAGTTATAGATAAACATGTTATCAGTAAAAATGTAGGTAAACAGACATGCCATATCCTACTTCACAGGATGGACTATCCTGTCTTTCAAGAGTGTACAGCGCACATAAGTGATATGGGCACCATAAGTTTAACAACTATAATATGCAGACACTGCAAAAACACAGAATAAAAACACCTACTATGGCACTGGAAAAACAATTCACTCACACATACAAGTATTAAATTGGTCTAAAAGAATTTTAGTAATTCTCTCAAAAGAATCTTAAAATGCTAAAACTATATTTTTATTATTATTATTAAATTATAAAATGTAAATCCGTGATTAGACATAAGTTACACAAGATATGTTTTTTTTTTTTTTTAAGTTAGTTCTAAGGTCTGTGGATTTTGTGAATGCTAAATAAATAAATATTGGAGTGAGCAGGGAGTCAAAATACAGGGTGACTGGTGACAAATTTTAGATATTGAAGTTCTGGTCATAATCATGGTATAAAAGTAGGTGCTTAATTTTACACTAGAAGTCCCTATCCATAAATAAAGTTTTGTCACAATTTACTTTTCTTGACCTGGCACGCAGATCGCTGCCAATGCTAGTGTACCCATGCATTGCATAATCAATTCTTTAACTTTTGGTTAAGTTTACTCAGTATATAATTAATATTTATTTTCAATTATATTTTTTCTCATCATGTATGATCTAAAACTATCACATCCTCTAATATCAAAAGTGTCCAACCAGTCACCCTGTATAAATATATAATCAAAAACAATTGTCAGACACACCATCTAGCCCCAAAGGTATGCCAGCATTATAGGTACATATCATACATACTACAGACAGACTAATATAAAAAAACTTGTTCATGCAGACCAACTGGAAATTGGCAAACATTATTACCCCCATCTTAATGTTGTTTACTATGCATATTTTCACACACATAACTTATATTTTAATGACTTTATAGATTACATTTTTTTATTTAATCTATGATAAGAGTCTTGTTGATTCATAACAATATTGTTCCATAACAATATTAAAGTGTACTTGTGTAGTAAAACAGACAAAAGAATCAAGCTCTACTTACGCATTATTTGGTGGTGTAATGTTAAATGAAAGCATCTGATTCCAAAATGGATCATTAGCACAGATCACATCAGCTGAACAGAATTTTATCAGGTAATCGTTTGATGACAGGTCTGTGTATTTACTAATAGCGACACCCATTTTAGAAGATTTGTCCTGTAAATAAGAAGGAATTATGAAAACTCCAAAGAAATAATGATATTTTGAGAATACTTTCGGTATTATTTAGATGAAAAATTAAATTATATTCTTGAAACAACGCAAAAATTAACTTTTTCTCTTCTTCTACAGAACATTTTAAAAACAATCTGTACCAATTTTTTTTGCGTATCACAACAAAATAAAATACTATTTCTATACCTGTTTCACGAATTACTGTAGTATTGGGTGCGGTAAAATAAAAACAAATTTAATTTAGCCACGGCAACGATACGAAACGATGATTGTTAAACATCTCGGTGTCAAATCAAATGTCATCATTTTATATCTGTCATTTTCTGACACTCCATAGATAACGAAAAATAACATTTGTCGGCAAGATAACCAAAATCTGGAATAAAATCAAGTATAAGAATTGGCTTAAAAGTCAACTTACCAAGCTATAAATAAATTCATACATGTGTTTGTAACTTGTATTAAAATAATCTGAAAATTCTTATTGTTGTAATGGAAAAAAAAAACAAATAGTGTAACAACTCCCAAAATGTAGACCCTGCGTTGTGAAACTGGATCTCGGCCTCGTTTTATTTTTAATATACAGTACAGACTACTCTTTAACTTTATATCTATTGTAAGATCACTGAACATGTATTTTCATTTCGCACACTAGTTAATTGGTTGCCGTCGGAAGTCGGAACTGCAACAATTAGTCACTGTGACATTGATGACCACTTTGGCGATAAGGTAAACCTATCTGCCCAGTGATGGGATTCCACCCGGGTAAATACCCAAAATGGGAAAATACCCGAAAATATTCCCATTGAACCCACCCATTGGGTATTTATTCGGGTATTTATAAATGTAATGTTAATTAGGTACTTTTTCAACAATATTTGTAATCTGAGTTAATGCTAAAACTACAATTTTTATAATACCTAAAAAAATACTATATACATATTTTTCCAATCTTATATGCAATAATGAACATATTTGTTTTTAAATTTCATTGTCGGTGGAACCTTAATTGGTTTTCGGAATACACAAACAATTCCAATACAATCTTTTCAAGTTACCTAAACAAACATTGCGGCTTCTCTTTGATCTTTGAGTAAGAAATTATGGCGAATAAGGTTACACGGCGGCACACCAAAGGTTAAGGTTACACCAAAATGTCCGTACCTAGCACGGACAATAGCTACGACGGTAGTTAATACCCGTGAGTATTAGCCGACACGATCGTAAGAAAGATCTACCCAGTACCCTAGGTATCCCTTTACGAATCCTTACCAACCAACAGTGGTGGGTATCCTATTTCCCTAGCCTAACCATAAGTAAGTTTGTATATACATATATAAATAGGGCGGGATATCTGCGCCGTAAGACCTAAGGCAACAGACGGATGGGGGGAAGGTATAAGGGTTGTGTACGACGTGCAATGTACACAGGAAAGGGTTTTCTCACTGCCAGTCAAGCAGACTCACAAGACTGATCAGGGACTGATGGCTAAGGGTGTCTTGGCCACAGTGAGAGGATGCTGAAGAATGGACGTCTGCTCGTCTGGCGGGTGCCAGGAACCTCTTAGTCTGCTCGTCTGGCGGATGCCAGGGACTTCTTACTGCTCCTCCAGTGGTTACTGTGAACGTCAGGGTCTGCTCTTCCAGTGGGTACTGGGCACTTCAGGGTCTGCTCTTCAAGGTGGATGTGAATGAAACGACTATTGGTTGGCCAATTATAGAGCAAGAGAAGGATTATGGGGAAAATCATTTGTTTGGAGTAATTTGGAAAAAATGAGTATCCTAACCTGGTGGAGAGGAATGTGCAAAAATAAACCTCTGAGCAAAGTAGCAACTTGTCTTTTAACTGCCCCATGCACCTCAGCTGCTACAGAACGCTCATTTAGCGTCCATGGAAATAAACATAGTCTTAAAAGGAATAGGCTTACTACAGGCAGAGCTGCAAAACTTGCGTATATAGCATATAATTGGAACTTGCTCCATAAGCAAAGCGACGTAGAAGTCGAAGAGACGAAGAACTATTTTCAAGTCCATTATCTAGTCCATTAGTGAGTCCCACGCCAAACCTTATTGAAATGCAACCATCAACGTCTAGAGGCTTTAGAGAAATATAATTTACTAGCTGCTGCCCGCGACGTCGTCTGCGTGAACGCTATGCAGCACCAAACGCACCTACGATTATAACACTGCTAGCGTGATAATATGTAGCCTATATGTTGACCCGACTTCTTAACTATCTTCATGCCAAATTTGAAGAAAATCCATGCAGTACTTTTTGAGTTTATCCCGGAAAGACAAACAGACAAACAGACAAAAATTCTAAAAACTATATTTTTTGTTTCTGTTTCGATTGTAGATCATACCCCAAGTATTCTTTTAAAAAAATATTCAATGTACAGTTTTGACTTTCCTACCATTTTATTATATGTATAGATAGATTAACATAAATACACGCATATATTCTGAGGTAAATAGTGACTCGGAAAGTGACTAAACGATTGCTCCAATTTCTGCTTAAATTTTAGTTAAAATGATATGAACGTGGAAGTGTTATTGCTTGCTAAATTTCAATAAAAAAAATATTGGTAAAACGTTTTTTTATCTATTTCACATAGTCACTTTCCGAGTCACTATTTACCTCAGAATATATGCGTGTATTTATGTTAATAAATTATATTTCTCTAAAGCCTCTAGACGTTGATGGTTGCATTTCAATAAGGTTTGGCGTGGGACTCACTAATGGACTAGATAATGGACTTGAAAATAAAAAAAATAATGGTAAAACGTTTTTTTATCTATTTCACATGACCATATTTTAATTTATGTGATCCTACAGACATGTAATGAATCTACCCATCATATAGAAACATTCCCGGGTATATACCCATTTTGGGAATATTCCCGGGTATTTACCCGGTATATTCACGGAAAGATTCCGGGTTGCCCATCTCTGTATCTGCCATAGACGCCAGTGCCTGCAGGTGCGATTCCCGCACGGAAAAAGAAAAAAAAATGTTTCAGGTCTGGGCGTTTATCTATATATGTATTTTATAATCTGGGTTCCCTAGTTCGCTATGCAAGGATGGACGATGGGAGATTATAAAACACGTTTTGTTCAGATGAAAGTACACAGTATATTGTCATAAGAAAATGATACATGAAGACGAGGAATTAGGAATTTTAACTAAAAAAATATAAAAAACATATTATTTTTTATACATGACCAAAATAAAGTGTCATTACACATTGCTAAATTCGTTAATCTCGTTAAGGATACTATAATTATAAACAAAAATACATAAAAACTTTATAATACAAAAAATATTTGTAGAACAAGTTTTATTTAACATTTTAAAATATTAATAATACCTATAAACCTTGATTTTTATTTAACAATCATATTGAAAAATCTTTAATTGAAAAATCTTTATTCAGTATCTTTACACATTAGCTTGACAAATGGCAGAAGTCTCCTTTTAAGTATAAACCTGTGTTAGGAGACTCCGCTCTCTCCTTATATTACTAAGAGATACATTTAATAACAGAAATTTTAAGTAAGCGATAACATTTTAACATTTTAATATAACGACTTATAGCTAAAAGTATAAGTAAAACGTGAAGCGTGAGTATCATAAAAATTAAATAGTAAGCAATAATACATTAATAATTTTTTTTTTTTTTTTACATTCATACTATTACATAAATAAGTATTTTTACATGTTTTTTTTTTATTTTTAAAATATTATAACAGTGAAGTGTATAAGGATATATTATGAGTTTTTATATTTTAAATATATTATATATATATTTATTTATTGTTTGATTGATATGTAATGTAAGACTTGTGAGGATGAAACGACTTATAGTTAAAGGTAAAACGTGAAGCGTGAGTGTCATAGGAATAAAATATTAAGCAATTTAGACGTTATTTGTCATTTTTTTTTTTCAAATATAGGTATTATAGTAGTTAATTTTGTAAGGATATTTTATGACTTTTTATATTTCTTCTTCTATTGATATGTATATATGAGTTGTGTGTAAGGAACAGAGTGTGCGTGTTTGTGGTTTTAGAATTTAAATTTATGAGTTTAATATGAGAGTTGTTCGTATATTATAAGAGATAAAAGTAAATTTAGTGAATATTGATAATCAACGAAAGCAGGGCATTTTTTGAAAAATACAATAATGATAATGAATAGTATTAGTGTAATATAAAGTTTTCAATCTCATTATAGTCCTTATCATGAAGCCAGTTAAGGAGGGAAGTTTTGCATGTGTGTGCCGTTTTGTGATGAATATTAAGAATTTTATTTATTTTATTGTATAAGTGGGCTGATTGTGCTGGAAATTGTCTACTTGCATAAGTAGATTTAACGTGGACAGAAGGTGCTACATTTACTATTCTTCGTTTTTTGTTTATTTGACTGGATATGTAAGGTATTTTTACATGGAGTATAAGAATCACATGTAGAATATAAAGTTTCCTTATTGATAGCAGGGCACTTTCAGAATAAAGACTGCTTGTTGGAGACCTATAGGGCTTGAAATAAATAACTTTCAGCAAAGATCGATGCGCTCGTTCGAGTTCTAGAAATTTAATTTTCGAGGATCCACCCCATACTGAGATGCAGTATTTAAGGATAGATTGTGCAAGAGATAAATATAATTGCTTTATGAGATCAGTGTCGGCAACATGTCTAAGAATTTTAAAAATCCATGAAATTTTACGAATTCTTCCAATTAGTAAGTCAATGTGGGCGTGCCAAGTAAGACGCTGGTCAACCATTACTCCTAGATACTTAATTTTGGATATTTTATTAATGCTAAAACAAGAGCAATTAGTATTTGTTATATTTTGACACGAATGAATTTTGATTTGGAGATCGGAGTTTGGCTGAGAACTGTTATACTTAGTGAAACATATGTAATTTGTCCTTGAGACATTAAGGGTCAGTAAATTTTTATCCAACCAGAAAGCTATTTGAGCAAGACCTTTCTGAGCAAAGTAATGTACTTCGTCCCATGTTGATCCAGAAAAAACTACAGCAGTGTCATCTGCATATGACAAAGTCCTTGCGTTTGGGATATTTAGGTTGCAGAGGCCGTTAATGTAAATTAAGAACAGGGTAGGTCCCAATACACTCCCCTGGGGCACCCCATATTCTGTGTCTGTAAGGTTGCTAGTATAGTCACCAACTCTAACACTTTGTTTTCGATTTAGAAGATAATCGCAAAACAAGGCTAAGGGAGTACCTCTGATACCAATCGATTCTAGCCTGCTTACAAGGGTAGGGACAGAGACAGTGTCAAATGCTTTTTGCAGATCTAAAAATACGGCTATGACTTTTTTGTCTTTATCTACGTTTTCCGAAATGTGAGATGTTAAAGCAATTATAGCATCTTCTGTAGAAATTCCTCTTCTAAAACCGAATTGGGAATTAGATATTAAATTATACCTGTTTAAGAAAGAAACTAATCTACTGTTTATAATTTTTTCTAGTATTTTCGAGAGAGCCGGGAGAACTGAAATAGGTCTGTAATTGCTGGTTTTGTCTCTGTCTCCACTCTTATATATGGGAGTAACGATAGCATGTTTAAGTGCCGTAGGAAATATACCCTGATTCATACAGAGATTTGCTAAGTGCGCAATGACGGGAGCTATGTCTCTGCCAATCATTTTGAGAAATTTGGTCTGTATGCCATCCCATCCCGCAGCACTGTTGGATTTCAATCCCATTAAAATTGCGTGGACTTCACCTGGATCTGTATCAAATAAAACTAGACAGCTGACTGGTTGCAGCGAAGACGACATATCTAATTCTCTATTTATATTAGATTGACGCATCAATATTTCATCAGCTAAAGATTTACCAATATTTGCAAAGTAGGTATTTACGTAGTCTATAGATTGTTTAGGGGTTGATTTACAGTGCAATAATTCTATATTTTCTGATTTATTTGATTTACGATGTGTGATGCTGTCGATAGATTTCCATAGCGCCTTAGGGTTTTTTTTATTTAGATTAAGTTGATCTCTGTCGTAATTTCGTTTTAATGTTTTAATAAGAGCATTGCAATGATTACGATAGCGCCTGTAGGTAATTTTTAAAATATCATTGCGTGGGTCAAGTTTTAATTGTTTTTGCATGTTGTTTCTATTTCTAATGCAGCGAAGAATGCCTTTGGTAATCCAAGGCTTTATTATGCGGTTATTACATGGAATCTTTGTGCTTATTGTGCTTTCATGAATACATTGCTTCAATTCTTTGACTAACAAATCAGTGAGAAGATTGGGGTCAGTGTACGATAGCATATTTGAAGTATCTAGGCTTTTAAAACATTCGGTAGCTTTTAAGAGGTCAATTGATGTCTTTGTTTTACGGGATTTTGATTTAAATTTTACTTTAGAGAGTTTTAGAAAAATCATGTTATGATCAGTAATGGTTGTATTCAAAACATAGATTGACGCTTTATTTATACCTTTATTTAATTTTATAATAAAATGGTCCAAACAATTTTTATTTCTAGTGGGGAGGGTGTGCCCTGGCAACAGACCATGCATAGATAGCATGTTTAAATAGTTGGTTTTATTTTTACGTTCATTTGTTTGCGCATTTTCATTGTCTATTAAATTTATATTTATGTCTCCAGTAAGAACTATGGCTTCAAATGATTTTAATTTATTTAAATGGTTGTCTAGTGATTGGATGAAACCATCAGCATTTGGGGTTGATGGGGAGCGATAGATCCCTAAAATAGCGGTGTTATTTATGGAAATCTGAAGACATGCTGCGTTTGAAAGTATGATCTCGGTAACTTTAGCTTTATAATCCGTTTTAACGTAAACTATAACCCCGTCGCTTCGGTTTATGTGATTGGTTGTTTTAAATGATACATAATTATTTAATTTAGGTATAGGTTTTTTCGAATCTATGCTACATTCGGTCAATACAATCACATCCACCGAAAATTTTAACTGTGAAAAAGTAAGGCAAAAGTCGTCAAAATTTCTGTAGACACTTCTAATATTTTGTGAAATTATTGTAAGATCTGTGTTCAATATTTTACCGACCTGGGCTGAAATATTGTTAATATCACATAGACTCGACACCGCAATCTCTGTTTCATCAATCTCTACTAAAGTGTTTAATAAACTGTTCATATAAAGAAAAAACTAATATCTTTGTACGTCGCACAGAAAGGGTTAAAAAATATTTGCGATTTATGCTAGTCTTTAAAATAAACATTTGTGATTCGAATATAAACGAAGAGGGGTTTTTATAAATTGTGTCATGAATAATACTTTGTGTTGACTTGAATTGATAGTTTGTATGTGCTTGTATTTTTGTTTGTTTGTACTGTTCATATAAAATACAATCTAATATATTTGTACGTGGCACCGAAAGGGTTAATAATTTTTTGAGATTTGTACTAGTCTTCAAAATAAAGGTTTGTGATTCGAATATAAATAAAGAGGAGTTTTTATGAATTGTATCTTGAATAATATTTTGTGTGGAATTGAGGTGGTAGTTTGTATGTGCAGATGCAGGATTATGAGTGAATAAATAAGAAAACCTTAATAGAAACTGTAAAGTTAAACTTTGCAAACTTTTTAAACTTTGTATGTATTGTATGTTTTTACAAATCCTTCCCTTTGACAAGTAATTAAAAGTATTCAATGACTCTGTTTGGCTAAAAACACTTAAATCATAATAAGAAATTAACACAGGGTATAAAAAATATGCAAACAAGGATAAGACTTGTGATACAATGTTGTCACGTTTGTTGCATGAGGTTATGTACCTGGGCTTCATTCCGAATAAGTATAACTGGAGAGTCAGCGGTCTTCCGTACGTATACACGTCCAAATGATGTCCAACAAAAAATATAAGATTTTGTTTTAATGAGGTCACGCGCAAGAAAGTGCAGCCTGGCTCCTTTTGACGTCAATTGCTCCGAAACATATATGGGTGTGTCTTCATTCGTTTTTAGGCCTAAGTGTTTGGCTCGTAGTTTTTCTTTATTTTTAATGTTATGTACCTTACACTTTTGCAAAATTGTATGTTTCAGAATTGTTGACCTAGTTTCCACGATAATAGGGGCAGTCTTGGTGTTTCCTCTATTCTGCCTTATTCTATATATGTCACAAATATCACTTTTAGTTACGGGGCAGTCTATGACCTTTGCTAAGCAAAAAACCATATTAAGTAAGTCCTCTTTGTTTTCATTGGGCTGAACTTGCGGTACGTTCTTCAGTTCAAAGTTTCCTTTCTGAGATTCTCTTTTAACGTCCTCCAGTTTATCCTCCAGTAAAGTTATGTATTCCTTATCCTTCTTCTTTTCACACTCTAAAACTTCTAATCTTTTTTTATATTCGTCATTTTGAGCGGATAGAAATGATATTGAGTTTTCTATGTTTTCATTTGTCTTTTTGATTTCTTGAAGTACAGGATTAATTTTCTTAAATTCATTTTGAACCATTGTTTGAAGCGCAGTCATCATGTCTTGCTTAAAATTTTCTAAAGTTTCTCCCTGCAAGTCACCTCTGCATCTCTTACGGGGCCCAGTAGCGGTGGAGGGCGAAGATTCCCGCCCTGCAGCGTTCGAGTCAGATATTTTATTATTGTCGCCTTCCATCATTGTTACTCGTTGGATTCTCGCCTCGTAGCTAGCTATTACGCCGGACTTTGTTGCGTCAGCGGCGATGTGCCCGAGGGAGTTAAAAAATCGCACCTGTCTCGCTCACACTTGAGGTTGTCGGGGGGCAGGGCTAGCAGTCGAGCGATACGCGGCTCATGGAATATTACCAAGTATAACTACAACTTCACGCGGTTATAACTTTAAAGTCACAGTAAATACGGAATGCATCTGCGTGCTCAATAATTAAATGTTTTAAATAAAAAGTTCGACACGTCTACTCGCAAACAGTTCTCGGACGAAAGAAAATCATATATAAAGAATATTAAAAGGATAGTATGACATGACCTTCAAAATAAATGTTAAAACTTATTTCTGGATATTAATGAGTAACTACCTATAGATTTATTTTATATTACCTTTAAACATACTTATGATGGTACCACTGGTGCATAATATGTAGGCACCCATGGTGAATTTAGTTTTCAAAAAGAAACATACATTTGTTACTTACATAAAAGTTTTATACATGCAGGTAAAGGTTTTTTATTTCTATATACTTTCATTTATAAAATATTTTTAACATGTTATTACTAACTTATTTACTAAAATTGTTAGCAGCATTGACAAAACGGTATTGATAAAAGTACCACGAAAATTCCATTATCAATTACCTAATCATGGTATATTTAACAAAACAAAAAAAAACTCATATTGACAGTAGGTACCTACCTACAATATATCTTATGGTTAAAAAAAATCTTTATTAATCGTCATAAAAAATATTCCTATTAAAAAAGTAACTTTTTACTTTTTATATTATATTCTGCGTATTGCTTCGTACCTTTACTTTTATTACACTTCATTTTATTCAATCATTTACTTTGTCATATCTCTCCATAAGATCTGCAATTAATCTATCTTACAGTATTGGCTACACTTTTTATCCTACTCTGGGATATTTTATTTTTATCGGTGACCACCGTTTTTACTATTTATATTATACTTATATTTGGGTACATAATTTTAATACTACAATAATATCCTTGGAGAGAGCTCTACGAGCGGTATTAAAAGTCTCAACCTTCCGTCCTTTTCTATTTCCAACGCACCTCCTTTACAAAGCTTGTGGTGTACTAACAGTTAGACAATTATTTATAATGCACACAGTCCTAAAGCAGCACACCGCACTTCCTTTCAACCCCGAAATTAATAACAAAAGAAGGAAAGATTATAGCTTACCGGACTAATATAGATATCAAACATGCTTTATGTACCAGATTTTTCTTATTTCTTGGCCCTCTTCTTTACAATAGGGTTAAAGCAAAACTAAATTTGTATTCTCTGTGTTTGAATGAAATGAAAAAAATTGTTCAAGAGGCGTTACAAAACATGTCTATAAGTTAGTGTAAAATTCATAAATTGCATTATTCAATTAGAAAATATTTTTGCCTCACGTTAGTTTTATAACCACCGATTAAGGACTCCTTTTTTGCTTTTCTTTTTTACTCTTCCTTATTATTCAAAAGATATAGTTACATAAGTATTTATTTTAAGTTTTATTTTTATTTTGTATACACTCAGACCCCCCTTTGCCTGAAAATCAGGGTAAACCTAGTTCAGGCACTTAGACAATTGTATTCCTTTACATTATATTTTTTAGGTTAAGATTTATTTAGGTTAAGATTAGGGTCACCGTTTTAAGACATTTTGTCTCCAATAGTTTTCACAGAGAAATCTCATTTACACCATAATCAACCTGAAGGATCGCTTTGTGCCCTTGTACCATTATTGTGTGCCAAATACTAATTTATCATTCCTAATACTATTCACTAACTGTATAAACGATTCCGAAACCGAAAATATTTAATTGTCTTTCTAAATAAATCGTTCCTGTAATACGAAATAAGAAAAAACTTTTGGGTGATCAGTCCAATAAATCTTTAATTCTCAATATTACGGAAGATTTCCAGCAACCTATTATTAACTGACTAAATCCTAAATCTAACAAATCCGAGCATCTAAGTAACACTTTCTATCACCTTCCTATACCAGTATAAACCTATTCATAAATCCTAACATACAAATCTATGTATTAAGTTACTAATCGCATTCTTATGATGACGAATAGAATTTTAATTCTTACACTAAGTCCAAAATCTTCTTAAAAAAAATATGCCGTCTCTATTGTGAAAACATCTGATTTTTTCTAACTACCAAGTTTTCATTCATTCGTACTTTTAAGTTTTCTTAACTAAATTTACCAAATCATTGCTTCTGTATTGATACTTAGGTATATTTCTAACGGCTACCTCGTAAAATAATTTTATTCAATTTTTAATAGGTAGGTCATATATATTTTATATATTGAGAAGCTTTCGCATGACTATTTCGTTAAAATATATCATCTCCAAAGAATAACATAAAGTTTGAAAAGTTACTAAATTAATTCATGTTACACATGTTCGTAAGCCAAATTTGACGACAACATCAAATTGTTAATTTAAAAAAAAAAGCATACTCAGTCACGGTCACGTTGTGCAGTCTTGATTCTAAAAACTCAAGGTATCGGATAACGTTAGCAATAATAGCTGTTCCTAACTAGGTAGTGAAATGATAACAGTGAACTCTTTACGAATTTATAACTCACGACTACCTTCTATATTATATTTTAATGCAGAGATTATTTTGTTTCACTGACTTTTAATAAGGAGGAGTTTATCAACTCAACTGTATGGTTTTGTTTTTATAACAGAGACGCATTTTAGAAATTGATTTGAGAATGTATCTTTCAAATTGAAAGATAAATAATCTTTCTATTTATCATAATTTTATGATTCAAATTCGCTGAAAGTATTTTAAAAATATAATTATATAACCAAGAAGTTGTATGAACATAAACTTGTGACTATTAAAATAAACAACGACTTCTCTACAAATGTAATAAAGATTTAAAAGAGTACCTACCTATTTATGAAAGTAAAATTATCAGGCATCAAAAATAACAACTTACTATAGGACCTAATTTAAATATTACGCTTTGATTGAAAGTATCTTTTTCTTTACTGAAGTTGTTATCTGTAGGTACTTGTACACGAAACTAAATTCCTTTTGCAGCGAATTTCGATTCTCACGAATAGATCTTCGATATCAAATATGAAGACGTTGATCTACGTATTTATAAGCATTAAAAACATTCTGATACAAAATGATTATTAGAAAATTTTCGAAATGATTGGAATACTATCAGTTTGAAATTAACAAGTTTTACCCAAAAAAAAATAAAGCTACGTTGTATGTTATTATTTAAAAAAAACTCTTTTATTTAATGCTTTGCTAAAAAGTTAAAACTGATAAAGATATGACTTGTATTTGAAGGATCAGACCAGAAGTTAGGAAAACAACAGTTGATTTTCACAATATTTCTTGATTTAATTCTTGTAATTAACAATAACAACGTTACGTCTTCTCGTTACAAAACTCCAATAATCCTACTTATCTATCTCGTCTGTGTTGTTCACACTCTACTAGTCTATTGTTGATTGAATACATTTTTAAATTATAAAAAAAGAAACACTTTAAAAACTACACTTTGTCTGTGGTTTTCCTTCTCAATCATTTTATAGTAAAAAGCATCTATGAAAGATATTTGTAGACAGTGACATCTGACACTGACAAGGAAAACAACAGCAGTTACAATGACAATTGGAACACAGAATATTTATGAACCTTACATATTTAAAATTAATTGATTAAGATGATTATTAACCGGTTTTGTCAATGCGCTACTAGACTTATTTTCTAAAGAAACACGATTACATATTTAAAAATAGACACAAGACCCCTGCAATGAACCCCTTTCTTTTTTTGAACACTTGAATACGCTTTTATTTACACATCACTATTGTTTTTTTACTTCCACCAGCTTAGCACCGATCTGGATCTCCAGTCCGATCCAGACTCATCCAGGTCATTACCGGATTTTTGCTATCCAGATCCACTCTCGCCCAGTTGCATCCTGACTAAATTAAGTAGTTGACTTGTCCAGCTCCTGGCGCCCAAGGTTCATTATAACTATTTGCTCCATTCCTTCTTTAACACTATATTATATTATTCAGCAGTAGATATTTTTTTTACCTACACTCAATTCGACTTAATCGTTTGACCTCGCAATATCGTACGCAATAGTAGGGGAGCCCAAGCGGGGATTTTGCATCATTACTCGAGCGCATTAGAATATCATATGGCAGAAACCTTGCTCTCTGTAATGTACCCCTACCAAATATGAACCCTTAATATCGTGGGGTGCATCGGGGACAAACTGTCAGATTAGTCCTCGGCCTTAATCGATCCTCAAAAAAATTCAAGCGCGTCAGATAAAGAACAGGTACATCCAGAAAAGTGTATATTTCAATAATATTTTTAATTTTAATGGGATTTCTATCAGGATTACGAAAAACATATAGGTAATCAGACGGTTTTCATGGGGCAATCTAGCTAAAACCATCTTTTACATTTTATGAAAACTTTTACCCGCTCTTCCCCCCACTACAATGAAAATTTCACATACATTTTTTTTTTAAGGATATAATATTCATAATCTAGTAGGTCCCCATGATGCTGTAGTAACAGCAACTTTAGCATCCCGGATTCCCCCACTACAATGAGTTCTCAATAAAGTTCATTTTGGTCTTGACTTTATCAGCCGTTTCGTAGACCGTTCGTGAAGTCGTCTCCTAAGTATTTTGTCTTGGTAGTGCCATGCGTACGTCCATGGTAAGAAGATACCAGTGTATCTCAGTAAATAAACAATATTTTTTTATATTTTGTACCTTCATGTATGATCTTAAACTATCATATTCTCGAATTTCGAAAGTGACCCACCAGTCACTCTGTATTTTAAAAAACTTCGTAGTATAGCTAGAGGTAAATCAATCATGAAAGTTACATTTAAAACGGTTTAAAATATACATTATATCAATCCATATTGTTGGTCTCAACTTCAAAGTGAAAATATCAAACGATATCGATTAAATATTTTTACCACTAAGGTTTTCAGTTCGTACCTACCTCTATCCCAAGGATATTCTAATTTTTTGTAAAATATTTTTTTTTGTAAAATTTTTTTTTCTTCCGTAATTTAGACCCACTCATCATTCTTGATAGTTTAGTTGAAGCCTATGAAGCGTAGGTACATATGCTGACCTATACATTTCGGTAAACATCTATAGAAATTAATCCGGTATACATTATTTATACTTATGTGTAGGTACATACTTATATCCATGCTGATGATGATGATGAAGCTACATTATTTATGACTATTTCATCACCATTTGGCATAGTCAAAATTCATTTTCATTGTCATTTTAAAAGTGAGGATTAAAGCTTGAAAGACACGAAATAAATTTAAAAATAAATACGCGATAATACCTCTCAAATTGTTTTTTTTTTAGTTTTTTTTTTATTTAAGCTTATAAATGGCGAAAACTTAAGGCAATATTAAAAGGCATTTTTTTATGTTGAAGAAAAGAGCTGCCAGTATCTTTTTTATACAGGGTGGAATTTTTGGATGTCACCTGCAGGGAAAGTACTCTAAATAAGCAGATAGATAGCAGATTTTACTCCAAAGAAACATTCTTTTATTTTGGAAAAGAAACAAAACTGCATTCAAAGATTTTTGAAAATTCATTTGCTTCACTCCGGAATTGAACCGATTAATTGCATCGATCGTTAGGGTCAATCTCAAGGATGAAATCTCCCAAACAAACGCTAGTTAATGATGAAAACCATGAAGTCTGTAGGTACTAATATGGTTATTTTAGTTCCCGTGTACGAAGGTCATTTAAACACTGTTACGATTAATACAAACGGCAAAGTAAGACGACCTCCGAGATCACCTCATTTCATTTAGAGATTTAAAAAATACTTAATATCTTATGCAAGTGTAAACAAATTGAGAGACGAAGTTCAGAATACGATTTATAATATTCATCACAACACGATATATATGAAGGTTACTAGATACGTTACTAGAAATTAATTTGTTAAAAGAATGAATGTGTGCATCCAAAAAAATGGAGCCCATTTCGAACAACTAAGTAAGTAATTAAATAGTTTACCATTTTTTGTAAATAATTAAAATAATAATAATAAAAATAATAACTACTGGGGTCACTCATTTAGTTCCTAAGTCCAACGATACCGCGGATCCATCGAAATACCGGCCCATAACGTGTCTATCTACCACCTAAAAGACACTTACCTTTGTTCTGAGCACCAAGATTCGCCAGCATTTAGATGCTAATCGCGTTATATCTGATGCTCAGAACGGATGTAGGGCCGGTAGCCGCGGATCAAAGGAACTCCTTCTCGTGGACGCTGTCGTTGGCAAATTGGTCAAACGCAACCGTCGCAATTTCTCCGCAGCCTGGATTGACTATAAAAAAGCATTTGACTCCGTGCCTCATACATGGGTCTTGAGAGTTCTTGAACTGTACAAAATCGACGGTACAGTTCGAATATTTCTCGAGCGATGTATGAGACAATGGAGTACAATGCTCAGTCTCCAAGGCAGGCGAATGACGGATGCGGAAGACCGAATCCAGATTAGTAGGGGAATATTCCAGGGTGATTGTCTGAGCCCACTTTGGTTTTGCCTGGCTCTGAATCCTCTTAGCACATTGCTGGAGGGATCAGAGACGGGCTTTCAGTTTTGTAGAGGGGGCATGCGGTTATCCCATCTTTTCTACATGGATGACCTCAAGCTTTTAGCTCCAACGGCTCCACGATTGGGGGAACTGCTAAAAATCGTGACAGATTTTAGCAGCTCCATCAAAATGGAGTTTAGAGTGGACAAGTGTGCGGTTGTTCATGTGGAGAGGGGAAGGATTACTCGTTCTCAGAGGGTTGATCTAGGTCCCGTTAACCTGAGAGCTCTCTCCGAAAATGAAACATACCGGTATCTGGGTATGTCACAGAACATCGGTGTCGAAGAAGCGAGCGTAAAACAGTCTGTACGCGAAGTCTTTTTTGAGCGCCTGACAAAGGTACTAACTAGTTCTCTGTCGGGTCTCAACAAAGTCCGAGCGTTTAACGGATGGGTTATGCCCGTTCTTTCATACACCTTTGGCGTACTCAGATGGACTCAGACCGAACTAGATGCCCTGGATCGGAAAGTCCGCACTACTATGACCCTCCATAGAATGCATCATCCTCGATCGTCAGTAATGAGACTGTATATCTCCCGGAAGTGTGGAGGAAGAGGCCTACTTAGCGCCAAAACCTTGCACAATAGGGAGATATATAGCCTCCGAGCCTATTTTATGGCGAAGGCGGACGTGGGTATGCATGGAGAGGTTGTAGCGTGTGACAAAGGACTCACCCCTCTCAATCTGGGCCTCGAGACATGGCAGACACCGGTGGTACTAAGCATTTCTGATCGTGAGACCGTATGGAAAGAGAAAGAGCTGCACGGAAGGTTTTACAAGGCTCTACACGAGCCACACGTGGACCGTAAAGCCTCCGTGCACTGGCTGCGCTTCGGGGACCTCTTTTGGGAAACTGAAGGGTTTGTCTTTGCGATGGATCGGGTTATCAAGACGAACAACTACCGGAAGTACATTATGAGGGACGGCACAGTGGACGTATGTCGGGCGTGCCGCCAACCTGGCGAGTCCCTCAGACATGTGGTTTCGGGATGTTCGGTTCTTGCTAACACTGAGTATCTGCATAGACACAACCAAGCAGCCAAGATTCTCCTCCAAGAGCTCGCTCTGAAATACGGTTTCGTTAGACATAAACTGCCTTATTACCAGTACACGCCGGAGCCAGTTCTCGAAAACGGCAGCGCCAAGCTCTACTGGGATCGGCCCATTATCACGGACAGGACTATTCTCTAGCGAATAAACCTGATATCGTGTTAATGGACCGATCGTCGTCTTAGGTGTTTTTGGTGGACATAACTTTACCACATGACGAGAACCTCGTGAAGGCCGCGACTGAAAAGCAACGCAAGTACTTGGACCTTGCACACGAGGTGACCGAAATGTGGGAAGTTATGTCCACCGAAATCATCCCGGTTGTCTTATCCGCAAACGGTTTGACCCACGGAACTTAAAACACAAGAGGAAGGGACGTGTGGGCGTGGCGCACGTGCCAAAGTTAAGACTAGTGAGACTTAACTCGAGTCAGTCGCTCACGTGATTACAACGCTTTGTGACGTCTTTTGCCGGTGTGTTCCATTACAAAAAAAACCCATAAAATGACTCGATTTTCTGTTCTAGAGTGTAAAAACTATAGTGGTACTAAAACTTTAATACGATCAGGTGTTTCCTATCATCGGTAAGTCGCTATTTTCGTTTAATTTCATTTTTTATGTTTCGTTAGTCGTTCTTGCCAATTAATTCGGAAAAAATATTAGTGTAAATGAAAAATGACATGTATTTCATTGAAATAAAATCTAAAATGCATAACGCGTGGTCCATACGCGCCATCTAGCATAGCATAGCATAACTAAGTTGACAGAATCAACTAAAAGCATGCAGATAGAATTCTGACATAAATCACTAAGTGTTATTACTAACTTCTACTCTATTTCAAGTGTACTATAGTTGATATTCTTTTATTCGTAATAGTCCTTATGTCTTCTTGATTTCACCAAATTATGACCGCTCTAATTGGATATATTTCAGTGTGCGTAAAATGTAAATGTGTTAGTTTGGCGACAGCTATTCCTAATGAATTATTAAGCGATGCCCTTTCCTCTTGTGTTTTAAGTTCCGTGGTTTGACCCCAGCCACTTTGGTCAGAAACCTTGAAAGGCTGGGATTCGGCGGCGGTTCGCTTCCAGCACGCATGCAAAAAGCGGTTTTGCTCGAGACTGCCCGAATCGTTCGCCGGTTTCTGTGTCTCTTGCCCTGATCCCCGACCGACTGGTCTGATTGTCGGGTCTTTTCCGCTGAAAGGCGTGCAGCTGTTAGCATACATAAAAATAATAATAATAATAATAATACTTGGCTTTTGCCCGTAATTGCAGTCAAAACCAGCCTCTCTTGGCTGAGAATTTTGCCCTTTCGAAATAATAATAATTAATAATTAAAATAATGCAATAAATACAGGGTTCAATTTTTACAAAATTTTTAGTTGGTTCGATTCCCGGGTGAAGCAAACTTTTCAAAAATCTTTGCATGTGGTTTTATTTCTTTTCCAAAATAAAAGAATATTTCTTTGGAAAAAAAATTACTATATCTTTTATTTAGAGTTGGTACTTTCCCACAAGGTGGCATTAAAAATTCCACCCTGTATAGTCTGGCTAACGAAAGTAGACGGTGGATTTTTCGCCAACTTTTCATATAGCAGTACTAGCATAAATGTAAAAGTCGTTTTTCTGGTGTCACTGTGGGAGTATAATGTACCTTGCACTGTGGTCAATCGAACGGGTTTGGTAATTGAGATTTTGGAATTTTCGTATTTGAAAATGAATGAAAATATATAAATTTAGATAATTTCTTATTCAAAGTAGGAAACAGCGATACCAGTGACTCCGAATCTCCGAGTGAATGAATCGTCCGAGCACAGGTTTGGCCGTACCGGTAAGTTTGTTCCTTTATGAAAGCACTCTTATGTAAGCACCCGTAGGGTCCAAAATTTATTAGCATATAATTTATCTGTACTGGAAACCTGTTTCTAAATGTAAGCACCCTATTTCTGAATACTTATTGAACGCCCCATAATTTTATATAAAAAGTAATAATTTCATATTGTATGCGGAACTAGATTTTATGCAAATATTTAAACGTAAAACAAAAGCAAGAGTACAACATTACGGGCTTTTATGATTGGTTACTTGTTGGTAAGGTATATACATACTTGGTCAGTTTAAATCAACGAATGCAGAGCATTAAAAAAACCGACTTCACGTCAAAACTTTGACTGGGTTATAATGTCATCAACGTAAACGTACTCCGAAATCATATATATTTTTTCAAAATTAATTTTCAATGAAGTACTCTACCAATTTCGATGAAATTTATATGGTACCAACTATGAAGTATCCTCTATCATATGAAACAAGAATTTTCAAAATCGATAATTGTCCGAAAATCGTGTAACAAAGACACAAACAAAAACATACGGACGAATTGAGATTCTCCTCCTTTTTGTTCTCAAGCCTCGAGAATGTCACTATCATATCATTCTGTAAACATTCTGTATTCAAAATACCGATAAAAGTAATGACTTGACTTTCAGTTTTTTTCATAGGTTTTTTTTCTCTTCTGGTAATAAATTGGCAATCTGTCCGATTTGAATCCGGTACGGATGTATTGTACGGTTTTGAAATTGTTTATTGTCGTCATTAAACTCGGTACTTAAACTAAACATGTGGCTTAATTAAACAGAAATAAATTGTGGAAGCCAGATCATATAGAACACTATAAATTATTGTTCTGTTCTTCATTCGTTAGTAAAACTTTAATGTAGCGTCTTTCTACACTCATCTTGGATTTTAACATTGATTCCTGTTTTACAATTTTGTTTCAATAACATACAACATGGAGCGGGATTGTTACCAAGTTGAGCTGTTGCATTTTCTAAATCCTTATTTAATTTGGGTGGCAACGAAAAGCTCCAAATCTGCAGTGGAGTTTGAATACGAACAAATTGGCATTTATGGAATCTTGCCACTTGAAACCACTTTAGATTTAATGCGCGAAGCAATAAAAACACGGAGAAGTAACGAGTGGATGCCGGCCGCTTCTACTATAATGATGAAAGAGTTTGTTTCTGCCAAGGAAGTTCGGTTTATTCCTGCCCATCAAGAAGAAAGGTAACTTATTTAGTACTATAATATGGTTTATATTTTATGTTTATTTTAATATTTTTAACACATACATTATATGTTCAGTTGCTGTTGACTTTTTTGATTTGAATAAAAGATCAGTTTCAAACCCAAGGGATGGAATCCTTTGAGACTTGACATCTTATCTCAAATAAAACAGCAATAAACAAATATAATAATTTAGCTTTTATACTCTTACATATTAATTTCGATGTGTACTGGAAAGAGTAGGCTAGCAAGCCAACTACAAAAATTGCCCATTCCCGTTTTAATAGGTTGGTGAGAATCAAGTTACCATGATTTCTGTGAATAGTATGTAAAATATGTATAGAAACATGTGTAAATATAACAATACTATGTTTATTTAAAATTTAAATATATCAAAAAAAATATACATTATGTAAATCATCATTATCAGTTAATGCCAGTTGAGAGGTGATGGCCCACTTGTAGGGCAGTGTGTAGGTATTCAAATGCTACTGCCCACCCCGCCTCAGTATCGTAAATACAGACGAGCAGCATGGGTCAAGAATGCTAGCGCATGGCGGATTGAGTCATCCACACATGCTTCATACTTATGTCCTGGAATTGTTATAAATATAAAATATAAATTTTTAAGTCATACATAAGTGTTTTTACAAAAATTATAAACTATAAATTAAGTACTTTTATGGGTTTAAACAGAATTTATTGAGTTTTAAAAAATACCTTAACCAATAATCTATACATATAATAAAATGGTAGGAAAGTCAAAACTGTACATTGAATATTTTTTTAAAAGAATACTTGGGGTATGATCTACAATCGAAACAGAAACAAAAAATATAGTTTTTAGAATTTTTGTCTGTTTGTCTGTTTGTCTTTCCGGGATAAACTCAAAAAGTACTGCATGGATTTACTTCAAATTTGGCATGAAGATAGTTAAGAAGTCGGGTCAACATATAGGCTACATATTATCACGCTAGCAGTGTTATAATCGTAGGTGCGTTTGGTGCTGCATAGCGTTCACGCAGACGACGTCGCACAGTGGGGCAGCGTCATATAGAGACATGATATTAATTATTTTTTCGTAGTTTCATGCTTTCATGCATAAAAATATGTAGCAAATAACATGTTTGTAACATAATTTAAATAAGAAAGTAATACAATTCGGAAAAAATACGTATATTAATTAAAACATAATAAAAAATTGTTAAATAGTATGCTTTCATGCTGGACTGGGAGCGAAAGAAAAACATAGAATGTGCCAGCTGCTTCTCTTCCCGGGCAAACTGTAAAAGTCAGTTGAGGGATGGAGGTTTTACTGACATTTTTGTAGGCGATAGGCTGACCCCCTATCACTGCAAGTCTCTGTCCATCATTTCAATACCTCCAAATTTGTCAAATGTGACATCAGATGGTTTATAGCTTCTGGTGTTCTGCCTACCCCATCAGGGATATAGGTGTGACGTTATGTATGTATGCATAATAAAAAAATAATAAATAACATTTGATTTCAGGGTGCTGGCTCTTCAAACATATCTATTGCATCCTGATGAAAATTATTTTTAATTTTTACGGGTTTCTGCCTTAAATTTGAAATCATGGGATCTGATGAAATTAACATACGATTAAAAATATCTACTAAGTTATCCCTTCTAGAAGTTTTACGACTGTAAAATTCCCTGAAAATCTTAAAATCTTTATTGCGGGATTCTAATGCTTCTTCACTTAATTGCCCTATTGGTAAAACACATCCAGATACAATTTCGTGACCGTGTATCAAAATTTTATGTACAGTGGTGCTCATGCAGTACCAAGGATATAGGCTGACAAACAGGCGAGCAGTACCTAGGCAGTATTCTTGAAATTTTGATAAATTTAAGTTAAAACCACTAGTATACATTGTAATATGATATAAAATCGATGTATTAAGTTCCGATCTATACCAGTAATAGTGGCTGATAAGTCACCTTTTTCAAAAAACTTTCTGGCTACATTTCCCGTATTAGTATTTCCATATCCAGGTTTTGGTTTATCAATAAGCAAACCTGTTAGTTCTTTAAATTCCCTCTGAATCCTTAATTTATTATCTTGCACAGTTTTTTCAACGTTTTTATTAATTCGCCACATTTTTATTGGTAATTTATATCCTAGATGTAAAAGACATTCGAAGAGCCTTATCCACGCATGCAAAGTCGACATTCCAAAAGATAAATAATCTGCATTTATAGGAAGCTGAATCATTTTATCTATATCATTAAATTGTTTTGATGTCGCTTTACATAGATAACATCTAAGGGCAGAGGTCGTTTCACTCAAACTATTACATAATTTGCCATCAATCATTGAGAAAATTAATTTATGTTTTATAATAAACTGTTTATTATCTAATTTTACCACTGTTTCAGCAAGTTCAGCAATTTGGTTATCGATATTCATTTTTTCTGTACGGACCAATTGGTCAGATTCTTTTTCATAAATAATTTTTAGTGGCCTACAGTAGCGCGGGGACGAAGGACATGAGTTCTTCCAAAAGACCTTATTATTATACTTGAGTTGTAAAGGTACGAAACATGTGATGAATACAAATTTATCATCTACATCAAGGTCATATTCATTTATATATCTCTGGTGATATTGGCTATGTCCCGAACTCCCGTCAAATCCCCATTTGGAAGTTAAAACAAGGTGTTCGTTTTCACTAAAACTAACACTGGCTAATACTTCTTGTTGAAGAGCTACTATTTTTTCTGCTGTGTGATTAAGTAAATTTTGAACAGGTACTTCGGCTTGTATCTCATTTACTAAAACACCAGTAGGATAACATTTTACCTTTTCTTCTTGTATTTTTTTGTAAGAGGGTAAATAATCTTTAAAATAGCTTTTTATTATTTCGTACTGACCACGAGAAAGTTTGGCGTCAATCATCATAGACAACGCTTCAATAGGCGATAATTGTTTTTGATCTTTGTGTTTTTTTACTTTTTTGGCATATTCGGGACTATTAATAATATTTTTGATAACATCTGCTGCCTCAGGTTGACCCTCCGCTCTTACTTTCATTTGTGCTGAATAAGTCAACTCTTCAACAGAATTCTCTTTCCGTAGCTGAGCTGTTCGTTTTCGTTTTGTTTGGTCACTGCTACTATCAAAAGTTAAAGGAGGACGTCCTATATTTGGCGAAGCAACATTTGAATGCGGATACAATTTAAAAGACATTGATTGGCTTAACCATATTTGTTCTTTATTTATAAAATCAGCCTTTTTTCTGCCACATTGGTCCCATTTACTTTTAAAAATAAATTTAAATTTTTTCAGCTGTTGACGTAGGTCACTTAAATGTAATTCCGTACAACCTGTTTTATTTTTTAAAAATAATTCCACGTCTTCAAATTTTTTATATAAGTTTTTGTATTTACTGTTCAAAATCACATCTACCAATACTTTTTTTTTGCAATTAAAGGTATTTGTTGTCTCTGGAAAGAGAATTCTATACTAAAGTAAAATAAAGGTAAATTTTAGCAGTAAGTTTAACAATATTTCGGAAAATTCTATTCTGTAATCTAATTTCAAAATTTAAAAAAAAAATACTTCTGCAATGAGTTCCCTACTTTTTGTTTTGCTTTTATATTAAAAAGTAGTTACTCTATTATATACTAGTGACAAACATGAGGAACTCATTGCAGAACTATAAAAAATATATAAAAATAGTGTAAATGTTGTTTTTTTTATCACAGCCTATATCCGGTCAACTGTCCGGCCCCTCCGCGGTCGCGCTAGCTTGTCGTCCGAGGTCGCGCGGCGATTGCAAAATATAACAAACAAAGCTGGGACCTTTATTAAAAAGCTTGTATCTTCTTAACCAATTTAGCAAATCTAAAAAGAAAAATACTATAGAAAAGCCAATTTAATAGGGAATCTAATTATATAGAAACAAAATAACTAAGCTAAGAATTAGTATTTAAAAAAAATAAATATTTATCAGTAAAACTAGAAATACTCCAAAAAATTTGTTAAATTTCAGATTTTAACGCCTACAACTTTGAATATTTTTAAATAATGTTAAAAGTTTTGCATACGTTAGTGTAGATAATTTAATTAGCTTTCCATTGATACCAAAATTGATATTAAAGAACGTCATGTACTGCAAATAATCAGCTAATTGAATACCCTGTCGTTTCGAAATTTTGTCGAGACTCAAATACCGCCGATTTGGCCAACTAAAACCTGGCTACTCACGGAATTTGAAATAAAAAAAAATCTATTATTTTGTTTATTTTTTATTAACTAACTGATATGATTAAGTAAAATGCATTATTTTCAATTTTCTTAAATTGAAATAATTAAAATTAAATATTTACATTGTTAAAAAATAAAAATATTGTTATTTTTTTATAACGATTTTATTGCATTATTTACAATTTTCTTAAATGAAATTAAATTTAAATTAAATATTTACAATGTGAGAATAAAAATATTGTTATTTTGTTAAAAAAAAATAATTGAATTACTTACAAATTAATTTAAATAAATATTAACATACACATTATATTACATTAATAATCAACATGACATTAGAAAAAAGATGTCTTGGCCAAAAGATGTCTTTTATTTATTTATTTCAATGAACAGAACAGATCACATCCGTCTTGCGAGCTATGTACTCTTCAGCTTTGCATTGGGCACTCTTGGTGACTTTGATTCTCCTGCTTATCTCTTCGGCGACACTCGATGAAAGGTTGTGTCTGATTTCGTAGCGTCATTTTCTTGGTCGTTGTCATCTCAGTCACGCCACGAGTCAAAAAGCGTGGCGTTAGAGTGAGGTCTATCTGTCATGTCACATAATAAACTTACTCTTGACTTTTCCCATTTCATCAGCTCCAGATCTGAGTGAAATAAATAAATTTATATATTTTTTTATTTTTTAAAGGGGCATTAAATAATTTATGTCACTAATAGTATAATTTATTTAAAAAAATAACCAACACATAGTTCAACGAAAAAATTGATTAATTTAACTACTTGGTTCACGAGAAGCCACATTTATTTGTCTCATATTACAAAATGGCCGAACATAGTTGGTTGAATTGTGTGAAACATTTTAATATCGACGGCAGAAAGCGGAAATGCCGTATCTCAAAATATCCAATTTTACATTAGAGCCAAAAAACAATTTAAAAAAATCATAACTCATAAATGAATAAAGATAGAAAGTTGAAATCTGGAACATATTTCTATTAATCTAAACACAATCTAATTTACTTAACTGGAATTTCCTAAAGTTACTACTACATTACTTTTTAACAAGTTACAGCAATTGATGTTTCAGTATCGAGTAGCGGAAATGCTGTATCTCCAAGGTGAAATGTTTGAATAATTGAAATATAAACAAGTTTTAATACCACGGATCTGTTGTATCTCAAATGTGAACTGCATGAAACATGACTATTTCGCTGTATGTTATTTTAATCAAAATGGTTTATAACAATAAAATGTTTTAAATGCAGTCAAAATTATAGATGTTTTAAAAATAAAATGCTGTATCTTTCACTTAATGCTTTTATTGTAACTTTAATCATGTAGGTAATTAATAGTAATGAAACAAAAATTTAATCTACTGTACTTTCCCTCATTGTTTCCACCAATTAGTACGCTATAGTTCATCTTCTTCATCAGATTCACCCAACATATCTTTTACTTTTTTGTCGTGTCTCAATTGCAAATATTCATGAGAATAACATTAAGGTATTATCTGTTTGTCAACCAATTTTTTGAGGTCCTTATATTTTTGCATTGAAACAGGGAGTTTCGATGAATACAAATTAAACTTTGGTTGAGTAGTGTTCAAACTACAAAAGGGCAGTGAAGTAGTTCCAGCATCTGAGAGCATGGATGTTTTTATGAACATAATATCGGGATTTGTCTTTTTTAAAGTTGCAACGCATAATTTAGAAATTTGAAATTTCTGATTCTTTTTAAAAATTTTGCCTAAAACTTCGTCAAATCCCAAAAAGTCTTTGCCCTCCTTATTAAGCACTTGATATGGGTTTGGTTTTTTTCGCGCCAGTTCTATGATAGAAGCCCATTGAGTAGGTGCCCACACGGTAGTTTTCTTTACAGCGCGTTTATGGTAGCATGCATGCTGTCAACTGGCATGAATGTATACCCTAGTAGAAGGTATTTTATTTGGATTGTCTCCAAATTCAGAGCAATGGACAAAAAATATCTCTACTCAACATAGTTTTATTTTTGTTTTGTCCGAAGTATGAATCGGAGTACAAAAATACAGTTTTTACATTTCCACGATTATCTACCTCTTGAAAGTAATTGTATAAGCATGTATCTCATTTGCCCCAAGATGGGCATCAACTCTGTCCATAGATTAGAAAATCCTATCTGAGTGTTAATTTCATAAATTGTAAGATTGTACACAGCTATCTCTCTAGAGTAGTATAATGCCATATTATCACCATGTGGTGTATTAAGGACTTTTTGCACATCAAAGCTAGCACATATTACACTGGCATCCACAGAATTCAGTTGTTGGTGACATTGGAACCTTTTGTAGGATTGTTCTTTTTCTCGAATGTGATTATCATATTTAATCATCTCATCACAATTTTTGATATCATATGTCTGTGTCATAAACAAAACACACTTATCCTTTCTGGGAACATGTAATCCTATATTATAATTCTCCTTTAGACAATTTGAGAAAACCTTGAATGACATACTCTTCACGTCTTCTTCGTGACAGTTTTTATCGTAAATACGATATAAGTTTGAAATATTTTTGAAATTATCTGGTAAGTAAAGCTTGTTAGAATCCTTTCTGCAATAATGAGATGGAACCAAAGGTAAGGATGTCATAAATTGTTTTGCATGATTTATTATGTTTTCAGCAGTTCTGTTACCACCACAATTTTTTCCTCATTCACCTTTTTTGCAAACCCTTCGACTGTGTTTGCAAGGGTATACAATATAAACCTTTACGAAATATTCAGCGTATTTATTAAAAAAATTTGGCACACTTGTCTCCTTCCATCTCCCTCATTTATGTAATACTCAAATGTAGAAATTCGTCTGGATGATTCACCTTTATCTGTAGTATGTTGAGAGATATTCTTTTTTATTGCACATTTAGATATCCAATCTCTTTGGCGTTGAGAACTGCCAAGATTACAATGAAAAGTAAATAATTGTTGATGTCTTGTATCTGGAATGTCACCACACTTTCGCTTACAAACAACTTCTATGCAGGGATTACTTTTCATACATTTCAATGGCACTTCGTCTCCTTTTTCAGTAGTATAAGTTTTACCTAGATTTTTTATTTTTTTATTTTCTATTTTAATAGATTTCTTTGGCTAGATGTTTTACTTCACCATAAGAGCATCGGTTGGTAAAACAACTAATGTAAATACTTAACTCAGAAAAAACATTGATACATGGCATCCGGCATAAGGATCTAACCCACCCCTTATCGTTCAAGATTCCGACCCGATCGCCACTAGACCACCAGGGCTCCCGTTAACTATTTATTTTTGAAGTGTTGGTTGCCAAGTGGCCAACGGTTTGTACTCGTGATTGAGAAGACTCGGGTTCGATCACCGAATACAATACACCAAATACAATAGAGAAGTAATTTTCTCTATCATAAAAGTAATATTTATCCTATGAAATATTGAATAGGTACTGATTATCTCTCAATTAACTAAAAGAATATATATAATATTGTTTAGTTTGCTACTCACCCGAACTCCTGATTTATTGTTTTTATTTTTATTACGGTAATAACACGTAAACAAACTTAAATAACGAATATTTTTTATAACAACAAATACGCTTTCCCACTTTCGGCGCTCACGCACTAACTGACCCGCGATCAAAATGGCGTACCCAGGGAATAAATCGGGGTAGGGGGAGGAGGCGGGTCCATCTAGAATGGCGTAATTGCTCACCGTACACAAAACAATGCTCTATTCTTAAGGTGTAATTATAATTTTAGCTATTATTGAAATGTTTAAAATGTAGTATCTGTTCGATGAACACAAACCAGCCCGGAATGTACTGCTGTATCTTACTTTGAAAAATTGCAACGTAAAAAACTGAGGCGGCAGAAATGCTGTATCTCTTTAGAATATTTTTTTTTAATAAAAACATATTGCTGTATCTGTATTTTTATATTGAACACATTGTCGTATCTATTTTATTTTAAAAAGTTGCGATTTTTCGTCTATTTACATCATTTTTTTTCTGTACGTAGTAAAAAACTAGAAAAAAGTCAATGGTGTATCTTATTTTTTTTTTATCGTAAAAAGACGAGACATAGAACATTCGACGCAGTTTTTTTTTCTGATTAAGAGTATGGTATTAACTAATTTAGCCCAGTTATTGAGATACGCCATTTCCGCTTTCTGCCGTCGATATATTTAAAAAATCTAAACGTATTTCCTCCAAAAAATGTAAAGACTGGCTTATTTATTAAATATATGATCTAAAAAACCAACATTACACTAAAAATATCCTTTTATCGAGATAAGTATCAACGGTTTTTTAAATACTATTTTGGGTTAGCTTCGATCAATTTTCGGAAGAGTTTTTTGTTAAAACAAATTGATTAATCTAACAATAAATTACTGAAATATGAAAACATTTATGTTATAGATCATTTTGATGTATAAAACACAGAAATTAAATACTTACGACATATTTAAATTCAACAAAAACTGAAGCACTTCTCAAAACGCACACACTTTTCATGGGTCGCACTCAATTACGTATTTCTGAAATTAATTTTGAAGTTTTTTGACGCTTCTCAATAAATTTGACAATACCAGAACGTCACTTACGTTCTAAACTAGAGCTCAGATTAATTTCGTACCGGCACGTTCGTTCGTTAATTAAAAAATAAGCATATAGTAACGGACGGGCGGGAAAATTTTATTGGTAGCTATAGCTACCACGGACGTATCAGGCTATTTTTTTTTTGGTAGCTATAGCTACCACGGACAGTTGACCGGATATATGGTTTAAATATTAACGTTTTAATAGTGCAATATATTCTACATACCAGTACCACTATGTTCCATATTAGACATAATTAATTAGCTTCGTGATACACTTTATATAAATTATTTTAAGTATTCGCAATATTCTTAATTCGTTTTACGTCTTACTTTGAGTGCAATTTGTTGGTACTAAATAAATTGATATTTTGCTATAAAGGGTAGTAATCAATACAGTCGATAGTCAAGTTTATCACATCATCATTAGTTTTATCAAAATACCTACTTTTCAAAATTGAACTTATATCATGTCGCTATATGACGCTGCCCCAATGTGCGTCGCGGGCAGCAGCTAGTTTTCAATAATTATATTTGTATAAAGAGTGTCCAAGTAGTATGTATCCCGGGCGCCACACTTAGTTTCAAAGATTTGCACAAATGTTTGACGACTTTGCAAAGTCATTTGAACACATATTGACGTAACCTGCCAGACTTGCTTCGCAAACACTTTTCTCCACAGTATGCTAGTAGACAACAAACAAGATGGACAACGATTTTGTAGACTCAGTTAGCCTGTATTATTTGTATATATGTAATTATATTTTTTTATTTGTTATTTTTTGGGTTCCATGTACATAGTTGCCCCTGTAACAACTCTACAAATTCCAGAACGCACTCGCTGCCCCAGTCCATTATATGGCCGCATAAATACATAACATGCACACAACCGTCCCGCTCAACAACGCTCGAGCAACTGGACACTGAACAAGTGTGGCAGGCCACGCAAACATTTGCACACATTCAACTTTGAACGCTTTGATGTATAGAAAAAGACCGACACCGGATGGCAAAGTGCAAAGCTTTGTGCAAACGTTGAATACATATGCAAAGTCCAGCGCCACACATTTGTGCAAACATTTGTTCAAACATTTGTTCAAACATTTGAAGCTAAGTGTAGCGCCGGCTTAAGAACAAAACAATATACATAGTATCATAAAACAAGTAACTATTTTATATGTCATAGGGTTGTTTAAGTAGCTATTTACACGACATATTGCCCTATAGTGGATTGTAGGTTCTTCATATTTTTTTCTCTAAATTGGTAAAACACCCAATCCGTCTCTTAACACAAATTGTAACTGCCAATGGCCATGGTTTAATCAATATTGATATTGATATGAAAGAAATTATGTGTCGGCATTTGTTGGATTTGCTCTTATTACTTCTTTCCTAGTTTTAATGTACGCCTCATTATCATCTTCAATTATAGGTTCTATATCTGAAAGTAGTTCAGAAAAAGGTACACTGTTTCTGATTCTTCAAGTTAACTATTTGATCAATAGTTCTCTATCACAATGTCAGAATACAGATTAAGGTCATTTTAGGTTTCCATGCCCAAAGGATAAACTGGGCCCCTAATACCAAGGCTCCACTGCCTGTCAGTCCGTGCCGTCTGTTACCAGGCTGTATCGCATTAACAGTTATAGTAAAACTATTGACATTTTCACACATGACGTATTTCTGTTGTCCCTGTAATAATAAATGTTAAGAAGTAGAAAAATATGCTTCCATTCTGGACTGGGAGCGAGAGAAAAACATAGAATGTGCCAGCTGGTTCTCTTCCCGGGCATACTGTAAAAGCCAGTTAAGGGCAGAGGTTTTATTGGAATTTTTGCGGGCGATAGGCTGACTCCCTGTCACTGCAATAGTCTCTCACCATCATTATAATACTGTAGGTATGTGTAAAACAGCGTTTGGTGTTCTGTCTACCCCATAAGGGATACAGGTGTGAAGTTATTTATTTATTTATTTACTACAGGAAAGCTTACAGCTAAATATTTATACATAGATAAGGCAATAAAATAGAAGAAGGCCATTTAACAATTTTCACAGATATCCCCTCAGGTGTCGCGCTCAAAACAAGACCGAACACCGTTGCGTGTCGAGCCCTCAAAATTGTTTACGCAGAAATCTTACCTATTGTCAGTTTTTCCATAATTTCCTGGAATCTTTTCATTTAAGCATAAACAAATTATATATTTTTGGAAACTAGATAAGATTATTTAACTGATTGTATATGATTTTTGTAAAAAAAATTAATTCAATAAAAACAAATTTAAAAAATAAAATAAAAAAAAAATAAAAAAATTTTTTTTTTGCATACTTCTCCATTGTTAAATATTAAACTTATATATTATAATGTATTGGTAATATAAATAATTCACAAAAATAAGATGCAAAAAATCAATATTATAATGAGAATATCTATTGTTAAACCCACTAAATAGATACTCAAAAGTTAGACAGCACTACACGCCTTTCAGTGCGCCAACTTCAGACACGTTTTTCTAAACTTTTAAGTATGGCGGCTAGCTAAAACGTCAAGGTAATAAAGCTAGCCTGTTTCTTCCTGGACGATTTCTAATGCATCAAAGAGAGATAGGCTTTGTATTTCGTAAGTTAAACATAGTTTTGTAGCACAACTGACACCTTGCCGTGCCACGGCAAGAGACACTTAACGGCGGTTTTTTTTCTTGCCGTGGTACGGCATGCGACACGTGAGGGGATATGTGATAACAAGTTTAAATTAATAAAGGATAAGCAAATACATAGACAGAACGAAGACAACATAAACACAGATAAGAAAAAAAAAACGAAATTATAATAAATTAATAATAACAACAAAAGAAAAAAAATTAAGATGTAAAATATTATTTTCTAATTTAAAAAAATAATTAAAAAATAACTCAGCTGATAAAGCCGCTCTAATGGCCGGGACACTACAGCAAAACACATCCAAATTGTCTAACCTCAGGATTGCATTGCTAACGAAGCCACAAGATCTTGCAATAAAAGAGTTCTGTCTATAGTTAGTATTTGCAAAAGGCACATTTAGAAGAGTAGGCTTGCTAAGGGATTTGCTGTGAGAGCGAATACCAATACCAACCATAGACAGTCCTTCGGGATGTCGATATTACCATTAATAAATTTGATTACGCTACACACGTCTGCCAACCGCCTCCGCTTACTAAGTAATAAGTACCCGACATAAAACCGTGTTGCTCCCCTATAAATACGCGTTTAAGTGAAGCGTACAACTGGATATATACGATTTTTTCCAGTAATTTGGAGAAAATGCAAAGCTTTGATACAGGGCGAAAGTTGCAGACCTCAGATTTGGTTCTCTTCTTATGAATAATATATAATAAATGTATAATGTACGTATTATGTAGAAAAATATATTTTAAGAGTCTCCTATACAAGAGACACTAAATGGCTTTGCTTGCATATTAAAGCTCGCAAGTCCTTACGAATATTATCCTATAAGTATCAGTGTCTTAATGGACGTATGGGATGGATGGAACCCTTCGTGAGCGAGTCACTTTAAGCATAATTTAAATAAGCATATTTTTTTTGTTTCAGAACTACGATTTTTGATGAAAACGTTCACAAATTTGGAGAAATTATCATAATAAGAAAAGATGGAAAACAGATCAAACTCTCAAAATTATTAATAGAAATGAATTTGGCGTTGTTTGATGTTTGTGTGTTTCACGAAGAGCTTAGTAATGGAACCTTGAACACTAAACTAAGCCGAATCCAAACCAAAGAAGTTATAAGACAGATAGAGAAGTCCATTTCAAAGGTAGACAAAGATGGTACACATGTTGATTCATTGAAAAAACACACTGTAATTCTGCAAACTGCACAGGAAATAGAATCTGCTTTAACCACAACGAATGTGCAGCAGCATAACTTAAAACAAGAATTAATATTGCAAAATAAATTAAAAGATCTAGAATTATGTAAAAACGTCGACGAAATATCTGTTGGTAGGGCGGTGCGAAATGTTAAAGTTTCGCCGCCACTTGAAAATAAGATAGAACCAAATTGTACAGCAAAAAGTTCTCAATTTCTGAAAAAGAAAATCGATTTCATCAAAACTTGTGGTTTAAAGTCAAGCAATACTGCTGAAATATTAGCTCCAAATAAGACATCTAATAGTCACAATGCAGTAGTTCATTCGCCAACTAACATTGACGAAAGTGCTTGGTCAGATGAAAATAACGTTACGCTATCTGCATCTCATTTCGGAACTAAAGAAGATCACAGGAAACCATTAAATTTTGAAAATATAGATGACGAATTATCAAATAATGAATATTCTTTTAAAAGTAAAGGTAAGATCTTTAATTTTTAATTTATTTTATATTTTCAATAATCTTATAAATTTTTGTATTGCTTGTTGAGTTAGCTAAGGATAGTTTTACCGCCCTACTGGATAAGCTTGTCGCAATAGAAGGCGACTGATCCGAGTGCAACTCGTTTGGGGCTAGATCTGGGTTTGCCTGGCGGCTACCCTTTTTATTTAAAGTGTGCCGCCAAATATAACTGCTCTGAGGGTTAAGTGTTTTGGCATTGTTTTATAAAGATTCAGTTCCTTCCTAAACTGTGCGCTGTCAGTTTTGATCGCGTCTTCTCTTTCCATCAGATGAGATGGAGATCAAACGAGGTTTTAGTAAAATATATTGTTTGTTTCCTAACTCTTTTTCAACCTTGAGCTCACCTTGGATACAATGAAGTCAAAATAATAAGATAAAGCTTTAAAAGACACAGAACCTTTGACGACATCAAGACAAAATTGGTGTATTTAGCATATTGCCAAGTGCCTTTGGCTTATTTTGGAAATGAAATGAAAATGAAATGAAAATGAAATGAAATGAAATGAAATGAAATGAAAATGAAAATGAAAATGAAAATGAAATGAAAATGAAATGAAAATGAAATGAAAATGAAATGAAAATGAAATGAAAATGAAATGAAAATGAAAATGAAATGAAAATGAAATGAAATGAAATTTTTTATTCATCATAAGACCATCGAATGACCGCTTAATGACGTCACAATTTTGTACTTCAGCTTTAACAAGGTGTTGATAGTTATTGAATAAGATATTACAGTAGACCTAGAGACAAAAAAAGCCGGCGGAAAAAAACTCTTGGCACTCTTTTTCAGTCAAGATTATACGAATTAAAACAAATAGGTACATACAGTACAAATTGATCATGACATGAAAAAAACAAACACAAGACAGCTAATTGTGAGAGCCAATGTCATGCCAAAACCAAATTGCTTACATAGTAGGTGCATTGAGCTATGGGTGCACAACACGAACATGACAAACTGGGACCAGAGTATTTAAACAAGAATGGAATAAAATAGTCATTGTATCATCAGCAAAACGACCTGGCACCGCTAGCAGCACCCGTTCACGAGTATAACGCAAGCACCAGCCATCACCCTCCTCAACCATATTTTAGGGAAGAGGATGACCCGTTACCCGACGCTACCACTAGCCATGCCGCCTGAGGGAGCATGACGTTTTTGCTGTTGTCTTGACAAGAAAGTAAGTGAGTGGAACAGTCACCAGTATGTCATACCGCAGAGCCAAGCCGTAAACAAAATTAATAAGTAATTAGAAACTTTTAGAAATATCCTGCTGTGCTTAATCCCTTGCCTTTTTATCGTCTAAGTAATCTTTAGTTTTATAATAAGTTTTTCGAAATGAGATTGTTTTTAATGATTGATTTAAATTTAATGAATGGCAGGAATTGAATTGACTTCGGAATTTTGTTATATATACGTATTGACTTTCTAATAAATGATTTGCTGCTTTTAGCCAGCCTTAGTTTAGGAAACGCTAACTTATGGTCGGCCCTAGTCTTTACAGAGTAATTTTTATCATGATTATCTTTCCTAGTTTTAAATTTATTACTATTCTTGTAAATATACATAATGTTTTCATAAATATATTGTGATGCAAGGGTCAAGATACCAATCTCTTTAAACTTTTCTCGAAGAGATTGGCTCTGAAGAAAAGATCCCCAACATACCCTAACTACTCAGATATATCCGACACACCGACACATGTATAAAAGATATTAAGTAAAACACTTTTTAACCGGATTCATCGCGTATAATTACATTTTAATAATCTTATTAATTGTGACCACGGGGCAAAACCATCGAAACTTCGAGTTAATATTAACGGTTAAAAAGTATTTTATTTAATAGTATAAATCGTGAAAACTTAAGAAAATTGTATAAAAATATTTATCTTCTAAATAAAGCGAAGAATTACCCCACTGGGGTAACCGTACCATTTGGTCTTGAAATGAAATGACCATACCATAAGGTCATTTCACTAAATGACAGGATTGGTATAGATCTGGCAGTCTACGAGCGCGCGTGGCCTTTATTTGTGGTTGTAATCGTATATTAACATTTTCGTTAGTGTACGTACAACACACGACGATGTAGCGGTCAGTGGCGACCGAGCCATTACTTGTGCGAACGAGATAGCGTGTATAGATTGGTCACTCACACAGCTAAGCTCGCCGCGCGCTCGTAGACTGCAAGATTTGTAGGCTTGCTCTCCTTTTGAGCCATAGGTATAGTAGTAGTAAAGTAATAAATCAATCATAAGTGAGAAATCTCTAATACTAGAAAATTGGTTGTATAAAATTCATTTAAAAAAAATTATGGTATTCAAAAATTTCTTGCAGGCTCTAAGAAGAATCCTGCTAAGTCTTCTAAAATTTCACCCGAAGTGAAGAAAACCATAGCCTTTGGGCCACCTGGGCTCGACAAGAAAGTTCTTCAAGCAAAACCGATCGCTGCAGTTATAGACCACGAGCGTGACCTCGATCTTGTGCCCACCAGAATTCTCTCTCCCACCAGAAACGCTCGGAAAGAAGATCAAGAAATACCCATAAAATGCAATGCCTTCGGTGGTCTGGATTCTGAAGTCAATTTTAAAATAAGTAATTGCAAAATTTTAATAGATTCTAATATTAAGTTTACAGCTCAAAGTGAAAAAGTAGATAATGCTAAAATATTAAGTGCAAACCCAGCTGCTAGTGATAATGATACAAAATCAACACACAATACTGAAACCTCCTCATGTGGTAGTGATAAGATAAAGGCAGGTATACTTAAAAGAAAATTTAAAATTAACAAAGAACATAATTTAGATTCTTCGCTTAGTTCGTGTTCTGATACTACTTCTGGTTTTAACATGGATAAGTCTAAAACCGTAAATAATAATTCTGATGAAGAACAATTAGATGAAATAGACAAAAAAATGCGTTTACAATATAAACCTATTAATATTCCTTTAAAAAAAGAATGCTCAGAACAAACTTTTAATGAAACCGAACTTAAAAACTTTATAAATCCTTTTAAAAATGTAGATCCAAACTTGTCAGTATTTGTTGAAAACTTACTTATGCCTATTCTGATGGTGCATACTAAAATGGATAAGCGTATAATGCCACGACATGAACTTAGAGATATTCCTTTTAATACACATATACAAGTAGTTTTAAAGAATATGAATGTTGAACACCCCATGATGTTGCAGACTGTATCCTGGTTCACTATACTAAGAGGTCACAGTGTATTTTTAATCAGTCCGATGAGTAGTGGAAAAACTTTAGGTTACCTTCCTGCCGTATGTCGCTTAGTGACAGATACCACTTTTCAGTCTACAACTAGTGTTGGACCTACCGCTATAATCGTGTGTGCTACGTCTCAATCGGTCACAGAGGTTGAGAGACTCAGTAAAATGTTTTTAAACTTGCATAAAAAAGTGCTTGCGTGTTATGCTGGAATGGACGAATTCATTGTTACAACAGCTCTACTAAATGGTTGCGACTTACTTATTTGCACTCCATCGATTTTAGTTCGTTTGTTGCAGTCGATTGATTTTGGTGTAGATCTTCGTCGCTTAACCACCTTTGTATTAGACGACTGTGAACGTCTATCTACAGTGTATAAAGACGAAATAAAATTTTTCCTTTTAAAAATTAAGGAGATGTTAAAGAATCGGACTCACAAAGAACTAAATGTGCAGTTTATATTGGCATCTAGAGTCTGGTGTGATTTTATGGAACCTCTTGCAAAGAAAGCAGCTGACACGGTTATATGTATTGGGGCCTTTCAGGAATGTGTCCTTTATTCAGAAGCTCCTACTACTGTACAGTTTGTGAAGGAGGAAACTAAAATACAAGAAGCACTTAAATTTCTTAAAGTTATTGATATTTCCAAGAAAACTGTGATTGTATGCCGAAAAGACGAAGAAGTAGTTTTGCTTGAAAAGGAGCTTTTAAAGATGAATCATTTAGTTTTGGCTTGTAATAACACTATGACTGTTCAAGAACTGTACAATATGAATATAGCTTGGAAAGATAATCACTATTCATCTCATGGACCAATATTACTATGTTGTGATTCGAACTTAACGTACCTAAATATAACGGATGCCCACAGCCTACTTCATTATTCACTACCATCACTGTTTTCATCATTTTGTAAGCGATTCTCTGTACTCAACGATAATTATAGTTCCATCTTTAAGTCGCAAAAAGAAACGGTTAGAATTAAAATTTTGGTGGACGATACGAACATCGAACAATTGCCAAAAATATTAAATTTTATAAAGCGATGCACTAGTGAATTACCTGCGTCTTTGGAGGGTGTTTGTGAAAAAGTCCTTGCCGAAAAAGATGTACTGAAAGCTCAGAACTATGTATCTTTGTGTAATAACTTGCTGGCATTTGGTGAATGTCCGGATTTCTGGAATTGTCAAGATAGGCACGCTGTTCTTAAAAACTACGACGAGCCTAAGAGCTGGATGCCTAAAGGAGGTTATATAACATTTAAAATTCTATATTACCACACCGCTGCACTGTACTCAGCCAGAATGCTGTCGAATGTAGAAAACGGTGAAACTACTAAATACCAACAGACTTACAGCACCTTGTCTTTAAAAATGGGAATATACTTCAGCAAAGAGTCCAATAAGCGTCCATTAGGTATTCCAAAAGTAGGAGATGTTTGCGCAGTTTCGGTGCAAAATAATTTCTATGTCAGATGCCAGATTATAAAAATATTGAATGTCTACAATAATGGTAATCCAAACTACGTTCGAATTAAATTGATAGACGAAGAAAAATACGAAATCAGTCGAGACATTTTTCTCTATTATTTACCAGATGAATTAAAAAAGATAGAAACATATGTAGTCCAAGTGAGATTAGCCAACATTCAACCTAAAGACAAAGATATAACATTCTCTGAATTGGCAAGAAATCATTTAAAGAAAATTACAGATAATGATGAAGAATTATATTTAAGAGGTAAAGTTGTAACCTCTATTGGTAATTGTGTCTTCGTCGACACGTTGGAAGGTTGCCAAACATTGTCGTCATTCAATGAAGTTGTGGTCAAATACGATTTACGAAAAGAATTGTTAGATGCCCATGCTATAGTGAACTATGACCACTTGTCTAAACTACGAATTTTGAGCAAAGATATTAATCTTGAAACTGCAGATGTTGAAACCGAAGAAAAAGATGTTTCTGAAAACGAACTTAAATTTCGCGTAGAACCACGATGGGCGCACTTAGATAGCGACGAAGTTACATCAGTATTTTTTGCATCTGCCGAAAGTCCTGCAAAGTTTTTTGTTCGCTTAGCAAAGTTTGAAGATTGTATGAATAGTCTTATTAAAGACATCAAAAAGTATACGGAGGAAAATCCTGAGCCGGTTAAAAATATCTGTGTTGGTGATATCGTGTTAGCGAGATTCCCGGATGATCGTGTTTTTGAAAGAGCGAGAATCGATGAGCTGTTGTGTGAAAAAGTCAAATGCTTTTTTGTTGATCAAGGGGACTGGAGAGATGTTTCTATTAAAGATTTAGTTCCAATAACAGAAAAGCTCATTAAACAAATGCCATTTCAAGCTATAGAATGTAGATTGGCCGGTATCAGGCCCGCCGGTGACGATTGGACCGATTTTAGTACAAATTGGTTTATTGATAATTGTTACGAAAATAACCACGAGTTTTTAAAAAACCTATATGCAAAATATTTTATTAAAGAAAAAGCTGAAAGCACAGGTGGGTTCAAGTACGTTGTCGCTTTGATTGATACCACGGAAGCTGAAGATGTTATCATTAACCAACTGTTGATAAACGTGAATTTAGCTCAAGAGAACATTGACGAAATACACTTTTTGCGCAATGATGATTTCAAACGGCCTGTAAAAGATAATGACGAACTCGTTGACGAAAATGAATGGGAAAAAATAAGTAGTAATAGTAAAGAAATGGCAATAGCACCGACTTCATCGGCTGGTTTATTATTTAAGCAACCTATCAGGTCTATGCCTTTAGTGCCGTCTGACGATGAGATGTCTGATTTTTATGATAAGTGGGATATCAATATGGGAGGTGACTTTGTAAAACTTTTGAATCCAGCTGCCCAATCTTCCACTCCAACTGCAACAAAAAATAGTATTAAAATTGAAAACCTAAGTGATGCTAAAGTGACTGACTTGAAACCAGAGTGTAATAAAACTGACACTGTTTTGGAAAATTGTCAGGGTCCATCAAAAATACTAGAATCAACAAGAAAACCAAAAATTTTATGGAGACAAACAAAAAAGTCTATTACTATTAAGATTTTGTTAATATGTGATTTTTATAATTTGAAAATAGGACAAAGAACTTTAGACTTCTCAGCAAATGCAAATGATACAGATTATGGTTTTCAGCTTGAGTTATATGGAGTGCTTAATGTTTCTAAATGTTCACATTCCAATAAAGGTCAGTATGTTCAGATTAAACTGGTAAAACTCATGCCACGAGATTGGCTTACCTTGACCAAAGACGATTGTATAAAAAAATGGATAGTGTATGATGTTGATTCAATAGATATATCCTCCGATGAAGAAGAAGTGATTAAAGACCATTTGGAAAACATTGTAAAAAAAATTCACAACAAGGAAGATTCTGATTCCGATGACGATTTTATTATGCCATAATTGGTAAGCATACTTTGTTCCTAAACTCTTCGGTAAGCGGCTACACATTGTTCTAAGTTTTCATGGTTTAGACCAGAGGTTCCCAAACTTTTTATGTACCCTGGTACTTACTTGGTGTAGTGAAGTTTAGTGTTAAAAACAAAAACACATGTTAAATTTTAAAATATATACATGGTGACTTTTACAACACTGCCCAAAACTTTTCCAAATATTAGCAGTCGTGTAGTGATACTGTATTTGAAAAAAAAAATGCTAGGTCAAGTTATCACAAAACATATTTTTCTCGATTCAATTATCAACTTTACAGAGTGACTGTAAACTTCTAAGTTCTTTATCTTAACATTTTTGTACTGGACGATACCAAAATAATTAATATTTTTTGGGCATCGATTGAAAAGATCACCCTGTAAACAGGGTTACTGGTTAAGTCGACCTAGATCCATTAAGGGCATTTAGTACCCGTCTTTTCTAACTTATTTCACTATGTAACACCCTATCCCAAACCAAACCATTTTCGAGATAGTCGAATTTTTAATTATTTTGTAAAAAAATTCGAATTTTTGCCATTTAATTTCATATTTTGAAATTGGTGCGCTTTTTTATTATTATTATTTGTTTTTCACATGCAATTTAAAATGTTCTGTGATCTTAGTAACCAAAATTTTACGTAAGATTACTAAATACATAGTTCTAAGCGATTGAAAGTTGAAATAATAAAAAAAAAAAAATTTTAACTTTAAATCGCTCAGAACTATGGTTCTGCCAAATATCAACTAGAAGCGCTGGACTCCGTTGACCGAAGAGTCCGTAAACTAATTGACGACGTCGACCTCAACCAAAAAACTGCAGTCCTTAGAGTATCGTCGTAAGGTTGCGTGTTTAACCGTGTACTAAAGGATACATTTTGGTGAGTGCGCCAGTGCTCTGTTTGAACAAATTGAACCCTCACCCTTTTACCGTCGGACTACTAGACGCAGACAGAACTTCCATCCGTATGTAGTAGATATTCCAAAAAGTCGAACTAAGCGCTTTGACAGTTCCTTTTTGATACGGGTCGCCAAGGTTTGGAATAAACTGCCTGCGTCTATTTTCCCTGACCAGTATAGTCCTAGTACTTTTAAGCGTCGAGTGAATAGGTTTCTCGTGGATGGACGTGTACCACCTTAGTCTTCATGTTCACTTAACATCAGGTGTCATGGAAGACAAACGTCCCATCCATACTTAATAAAAAAAAAACTATGTATTTAGTAATCTTACGTCAAATTTTTGTTACTAAGATCATAGACCATTCTAATTTGTATGTAAAAAATAAATAATAATAATAAAAAAGTGCACCAATTTCAAAATATGACATTTGAGTCATCTAGTTTCAAAAGCCACTAAAATAAGTTTTGCTTATTTTCCACAAATTAGTAAAAACTTCTCGTTGTCAATAAAATGTTGTAGACAATAATCTTTTTTGTATTTTATGAAGCCACAGAATATGGCAACACTTTAAAATGTCTTTTCATTAACAAATCAGTAAAATAAACTAAAATATGGAGGTTTTTTCTTTTATTTTAGCGGGTTATGAAACTCACTCCTGGATCCCAGTAATGCCCGAATTATTTTATTTTAAATTTTCTGTATTTTATATATTGAATATTGTTTAAGGAGGGGTTCTTAGCCATATAGAATATTAATTTTTATTATACCTTATTTGGAAGTTCGAGAAAATTCACGTGTCCAAATGGACACACTAAGCACTAACAATAGCTAAACAAACGATTAACTAAATTTCTCTTATATTGTATAGAAGGTAAATAGGAAAGGGTGAACCTTATTATTTGAAGTATTTATTTATTTCATTCAATTATTTAATTCTTATTGTGATACAATGCAAAACATGGAACACAAAGGCCGACATTGCACTTCATACATTCAGTTCTTACAGCTGACGACTTTGATTTGCAGTGCGGACCGACGCATCTTCTTTTTTTAGAGCATTTTTGCACATAATGGTTTATGCCGTCAAACCGTGCTGTATCGGCTAGTTTGGACGTTGATGGTCTCCCTGCACCTTTGGCAGCAACTCCGTATGTTTTGAGGTAGGTAAGCACAATTTCTCTTCGAAAATCCAGCTGTGGCATCTTACTTGTTTTCTTCTGAAGTTGCCAAGCATTGTGTACACATGCATCCAGCATCCAAGTAAATAGAGGCCAATACCACTTCTTTCCTCTAATATGTATCCTATACATATTTATATTTTCATCCATTCTATCCACTCCACCCATAAACTTATTATATTCTCCTAGAAGAAACGGACGTGGCACTTGAATGTTAGTCTTTTCTTTTTGGGAGTATCGTTTTACTGTAGACAGTGGTTGTACGCCGACATTGTTGGATGCTATAGCAACTATAGAATTATCCATCCATTTTACTACAATAGCACCATCTTCTTTACTAATCGCAGATTCAAAATACCCTCTTTGCTTCTTCTTCATTAGTTTATTTGAGGTCAACTTTTGACACCTCTGCAGACGATTTTCCCGCACCGTGCCTGTAGCGCCGTATCCTTGCTGTCTAAAGTAATTCAGTAGGTTCAGGCTAGTAAAAAGATTATCAAAGAAAAAATGATACGGCATTTTCTTTTTATCGTTAGTAAAATCATCGATAAGCATTAGGAGAGGAGCTGTACATTTACCAAAATGATGTTCATATGCTGGATTGGCATTGGGAGCCTTTCCTTGATATATTTCAAAGTTTGTTAGATAGCCGTCTGGAGTACACAAGCTCCATAGTTTGTAGCCAAAGCGAATAGGTTTTCCTCTGATAAACTGTTTGCAGGAGTGCTGGCCGTAATACTTCACCATAGTTTCATCATATGATAGATTCTGTTCTGGTACAAAACTTTTCATAAAATTAGTTTTTATTTTATTCATAAATGGGCGCAACTTCCACATTTTATCATTTACGTCTAATTCATTATTATCTACACAATGTATGAACCTCATTATCTCTTCAAATCGATTACGGCGCATAGAGTTGCAAATAAGCTCATTACGGGTATCTGTCTCCGAACTCCAATAAAGCCGCCGGTTAGCACTAGGCGAATACCCAGATAAAATAAGGATAGCAATAAAGCATCGCATTTCGGAAGCAGTGATCTTAGGATCCGGACAGTTTTTCCATAAAGCATATTGATTTGATTGCAACACAAACATATTTATAATATCATCATCTATAAAAAGCTCAAATAAATCAATTGCACTTTTTTCAGAACGGTCTCTTGCTACCACAGGAAACGGTTCCAAAAACGACTCTAAATCGCCATCAATCCAAGTTCTTGCCTTTCTGCCACAAAGATCATCAAACCGAGGAGCGTCTCTGTCGAAGGTTTGGTATTGACGATCAAACCTTACCTCGGCTTCAGCCGTTAATTGACGAAAATTTAAGTTTTCTGCTCTTCCACCACCATCTTCATCACCTGAATCCTCGTCCGTCAAAACGGCTGGATCAGGAGGGGCTATGAATATCGATTCTGGTATTGGGAAATCACCACCACCATCTTCATCTTCTAAAAAAACATCCAACACTTCGTTTAGGGTGCATCTGCCCCGAAACTGGTCGAAATCGAACAATCTGAAAACAGTAAACAATTTGTTATAATGCTATGCCTAGCGCTTAGCGTGTCCATATGGACACAGCAACTTCAGTGCTATATATCAACTACTAAATTATATGCTCACAATAATTTATAATTTCAATACGTAACTCAATAATATCTCAATCATTTTGCAAAAAAATAACATACATAAAATAAATACTTTGATAATAATCATGACTTACTCTTTTCTCGGATCCATTTTTTCACACTAATAAGGCAAGGCGACTAAAATACCAATAAACCCGCGCATTGAAAATAATTATGTCACTGACAGTGACATTTAATGAAAGTTTGACATTTGACGGTCATGTGTCAACATTAAAATATTTAAAAATAAATAAAATGGTTGCCATTATAACAATTTGTTTTCACACATATTTTTGTGTCCATTTGGACACGCTAGGCATTACTGGGTTAAGAGGAATTTGATAGTAACATGTCACTTATTAGTGGGTTTTGCAACTTACAAAATTTTAACAAAGGATGGTGTTATACAAAATATCAACAACCACCAAGATCAAAAAAAGTAAGGAAGTAGGTGAATGTAGCTTTCATTTATCTCATCAAAATCCAGAGTCAAGTAGGTAATTCTTTTTATTCATAATATTAAAAAAAATAGCTGAATCTGTTATAGGCATAAAATAAAAAGTTTTAATGTGTTTTATAATTTAATTTAAGTACCAATTAAAAAATATAATAAAAATGAAAGAGTTTAAACGTGACAAATATCATCCGTAAATCCTGCTTCACACAAATCAGTCTCTTCTGACAATCTCAGAAAGTCTCGCGTTTCAGCGGTACTCATTCTCTCCATTACAGTTTAAAAAAAAAACAATTCTTCCAAATTTCTCCACTCATCTCCGTAGTGTTTCTTCAAAAGTCTATCAACATCTTGAATTTTTGCTTCTTTTATGTAAACACGATTTGGCTGGATTACTTGAGGAGATATCATAGTGATTTTTTTATTTTTTTTTGTGATAGTCTTTTTTTCGCGTATTTCGTTTCTATACGTCTCTTCACCCTGTACTAAAATATTTTCTGTTTTAGTCCTTGTAATAAAAAATCTTTTTGTTTTCATAAACTGAAAATGCCAAGACGTAGTTGGTTTAATTATGGACTCGTAACTTTTTTTCCAATCAAATACAGGAATTGATGCTAGATCTTTGCACATACCATTTTGTTCTAAGACAGCTGCGTATTCGGATGGAGAGGTAATTACTTCTTTAGTTTTTAATGATTTCTCAATTCTGGCAAACAACCTGTCTGGAGGTATAAATGAGTGACCTACAACAGGGAAGATCAGCTCTATTTTCTTTATATTTGTTGGGGCTTCTGTGTACAGCCATTTACCGAGCATAGCTATCATGCCTGTATTTTTGTTTTGACCGGCACAACCGTCAGACACTATTCGTAGAATATTTATTCTATCTCCAAATTCAAAGTTTTTTTAAGAAATCGTAAACTGCGCTAATTATCTCATTACTTCCTTTGCAGTGTGAAGTTTCATCCCAATAGTAGGAATGAATATTATTTTTGTCCATTTTAGCCTTTGAATTTCCCACAACAATGGCAAAGTGGTAAAAGTTGATTTGACGACTGTAGTAGGCAGATTGATCCGGAACTTTGGGCATGGCCTGGTTTTTTTAACAATCGAAAGTTATGGTTTGAAGAACTTCATTTTCTTCCTGCAATATTGCATAGAAGGCTTTGTATTTAAGGCGATGAATTCTTTTTTCGACCATAAGTAAATTTTTCTTCGAAGCGTCTTTCTCCGTTTTTACGCGTTCTGACAATTCAATGCACGTTGAACACACGTCTGTCCTAGGATTTCCAAAGCCTATATTATACTTGGTATTAAAAACATGTCTGAAAAAACTTTGTTTTACTCTCAAATCCTCGTCACGGGCTGCGTTATACATATGCCACATTTTACGTATTGTCAAGCCTGAAGCAAGATATATTCTATTGATACTTTTCGAACGACAATAGTGACTCTCTTGTCCTTGAAAGGTTTCGATGAACCATTCAACGGATAGTCTTTTTGCTTCGTATTTTTCGCTCTTCCTGTCACCTCCGCGCTTTTCTTCTGGCATTTCACCTCCGTTACATAAAAATCTGTTCATTACGCCCTGTATTCGATCTTTCTTTATTATTAGTGCTCTCATGAAAGTTTTTTGACATACCGGTATTTTGGTCCCATTTTTACTATGTATAGTATACTTAATAGCAATTTTTCTTTTACTGTTGGGTTTTAATGACTTAGCTTCTGATATATTACAATATTTCAGTATAAAACAGTCTTGCTTCACTTTCGTAGCACACTTATAGAAATTCTTGTGAAATTTTCTTATATCTTGACATGATAGTTCACTACATCGAAACGCCTTTTGCTTGTGTCCACACTGCGGAAACTGCGGCAAGCTTGAAGGTTTGTACCTAAAACCGAAATAACAATTTGAAATTAAAAGTTCAGAAAGAAACGTTGCTAATAAAATATTATAATCCAAAGAATAAATACTAAGAGCCATTTTTTTCAGACAGTCTCAGGCTTAAAGAATAGCGATTTTGAACTCAAAATAATCAACATAAACAAAAGTAAATGTAGGTAATAACAATAGGTAAATATTTTTTTTGGTTTTAGCTTCTGTGTTACCACATATCTACCAAATTCACGTATCTTTTTTAAATTTATTAAAATTACTACATTCCAAATTATGCATAACAAATTATCATACATACAAAAGATATATGAAAGTAAACGTACATGAATAATAAAAAAATATTAAAAAGAACATGCTGCAGTTTTATATTCCATAGGTTATATAGGTTCCTACCTACTGCATAACATCATTCTTGCTACTATCGATGCTGATTTTAAAGGATGAATCACGTACCGTTTTTCGCGTAGAATCTCACGTTTCCAGGTTGCTTTATTCACAGATCGCTTCCTTGTCTTCTTTGGATCACATTTTCTCACAAATTTCATTAAGTCTTCCATTTTGTACGCATAAAATTATTAAATTACCAAACACAGATCTACACTACACAACAAAAATCGCCATCTTGTTTGCATAGTTAAAGTAAGTCACGTGTTAGAAATGACGCGCTACTATTGGTCAGTCAGTTTATAGGGGCTTTTGAAAGCCACATGCAATGTTTTAGTGGCTTCTGATCCCAATTGTTAACTTTACAACTATTTTTGTTAGTGTTTTAGAGCGATTTGGCACTAACTGAATAGCTAAACTTGAAGTAGGTACTAATAAAACGCTTTCAAATAATAACATAAGGTTGGTTTTAGGAAAAAATCGTTTTAGCGGGTTTTGAAACTAGATGACTCATTTAATGGCGAAAAATCGGCAATTATTATAAAAAAAATTAATGTCGATTATCTCGAAAACGGTTCGGTTTGGGGTAGGGTGTTTCATAAGTAAGAAAAGACGGGTACTATACGCCCTTAATGGATTAGTCAACTTAACCAATAACCCTGTATAAAATATACATAACATTAAATAAACTAAGCAATAAGTAAATGCTTTTAGTGAGAAGGATTAAATTTTAAGATCACTATCGTGGACCTCCATTTTCATTTCATAGACCCCCAGATTTTTTCTCGCTGACGTAGATCACTTTCAGGTTGTCATAGACCCCTGGGGGTCGATATAGAACACTTTGGGAATCACTGCTTTAGACCAAGCTGCCGCTGAAGCATTCAAAGTTTAATTTGTCAAAATTTGTTGATTCAGGATACAGTCTGCTTGTGTTACTATGTTTCAACTTAACACGATTATAAGTTAGTTACCTTAAAAAAAGACATAATTTGTCCCTGATAAATTTATGATAATGTAAAAATCGTTGATTTCCGTCAATACCTATCCTGTGGGAAAGGTCTAGTCAATATAGCATGCTGGAGCACTACCATCCCACCTTCCCATACATTTGCTTTAACAGTAGTAGGATCTTATACTTACTTTATTGTAATATGTATAATTAATATTAAGATGTAACTTTACGAAACCTATGTTAAGAAAAATAGTGAGAATGTTTTCACAATAAAAAAAGGATTTAATTGAAGATTTTTTTAACCTGAATGTCTAAGAAATATCGAGTGTAATACAATTGCACTCCAAATGATCCGGTTAATAACGCCTTTTGTTTAAGAGTATATTAATGTTTAAATAGAATATCCTTATAGTCTAGATTTTTCAGAAGATATATTTTTTCGTTGTAAATGATTAAAGAAAGATTTTATATTGACGAAGACGTTTTTATAATAAATGATTGTGCAAACTTATTTTTAGAAATATATCTTCCTTTAATTGTGAATCTAAATAAAAAGCTGCAAACTAAGATTAAATATCTAAAAACACAATGCATTAACCGATTTGAGACAACCTCCTAAGACGACCTCCTTGGCGCAGTGGTATATTATGACGTTACTACGTAATTCGTGAGGTCGCGGAATGGAGCAAAAAGGAAATGTTCTGGGTCTGGGTGTTTATCTACAAGGTGTCGGAAAAGGAGAAGGGTGGACTTGGTTAAGGCTATGTGTGGAAAAATGAGAAAAATAAATCTATCTCAATTTTGAAATTCTTAGAATATGAACAACTTTTATGATATTATACATTATCATGACCACAATTTTTTAATATGTTTATTTTTTTGCATTAGCAACCTTCGTAGTGCTGCTATCCATCATAACACTTAAAACCCCAGAACAGCTGCGGTTTTAACACAAAAATTCATCAGAATATTTGTTCACTTTTACATTTCGAAAGATTTTTATTTTCAGTCAACTTTCACTCATCGTTATGTGAAAAAAATATATTGACACAACAGCGGCTAGTTTTTTAAAAAACTGTCACAAGTCATAACCAACAAAGATATGTGTAACACTATTAAAATTTGTCGCAAAAAATGAATATCGTTTGCAAACAACATCCAAAGAACAGCGGGCCATACATGATTTTAGTTGATGTTATTTTGTGGCGTTTAAGGCTGCAAACTGAACGGCAGCGACAGCGGCGCGGGCAGCGACACGACAGAAAGTATTGAGTTTGTATGAAAGCACAACAAATCGCACTTCGCTGCCCGCGCCATACAATAAACAACAAAAACATTTTAAACGGTCAGGACCTTAAAATTTTTTTAAATTTTAAACGTTGCGAACTGTACCTGTACATAGCGATAAAAAAGGGATAGAAAATTTCTCGTTGTCATACTTCGCATAAAGTTGTTTTACAATTAAAATGTTTTGACTTAATGCAATTATTTTGTATGAAAAATAAAAAACAAGAAAATATTATAATTAAAGAAATATTTACGTGTTTTTTGATTCTGTTACATGGTCCCATTAATACCCTGGAGTTATGGGAAATCAAAAGGAACACATTGTATAAATAAATATGTAAGAGTACAGGCTACTTCCAGTCGAAATTACTATAAGACCTATTGTCCTAAAGTTAACCCTTTCCGACATATACAATACAATACAATACAAAACTCTTTATTGCACACCACATATTATAAGATACAGTAAGAATGAAAACAGAAAAAAAAATAGGGTACAATGGGCGGCCTTATCGCTAAGAGCGATCTCTTCCAGGCAACCTTAGGATGGACAAGAATAACTAAAATTGTTGTAATAAGGTGGTGCGGCGTATATTTATATATAAATAATAATACAATATATAGGTATAATAATACATAAATACAATACAATATCAAAGAAATAATAAATATCATGATATATTTAAACATTATTCCATAGCAGCTGACATTGACAAGAAATAATTATAAACTTGTGACTTAAATATTGGGAGAAATTTTGCATGTCGTATCGCAACGGGCAGAGAATTCCATAATTTGACGGCCTGTACTGTGAAGGAGTCGCCATAAAAGGAAGAGGTATGTACAGGTATCATTAGTTGGAGCGTATTGGACGAACGCAAATTAAAATTATTAGAGAGATGGAGAAACTGGAAGCGTTCTTTAAGATATTGAGGGGTCGTGGGACTAAATAATATGGAGTATAAGATGGATAGTATATGGGAGTTACGACGGAGCCGGATAGGAAGCCACTTGAGTTTAGTGCGAAAATGAGATACATGGTCATATTTGCGCAAGCCAAATATAAACCGAATGCAGAAATTTTGAAGCCGCTCAAGCTTATTTAGCTGGACTTCTGTCAAATTGAGATAGCAGACGTCCGCGTAGTCCAGGATTGGCAAAAGGAGTGATTGTGCAAGCGTAGTTTTGGTGGCTGTAGGAAGAAAGTTTCGGAGTTTTCTGAGAGATGCCGAAGATGCGAATATTTTGCGACTTATTTCTGACAGCCACGGATCTCAACTTAGTGTTCTGTCCATGACAACCCCCAAGTTCTTTACGGTGGAACTGATAGGAATTTGGGTACCGTCAAAAGATATCGTAGGCAGGTGAGAAAAGTTTGTTTGATATCATCCTTGAACTACCAATAACAATAATTTGGGTTTTATTAGGATTTACCCTGAGGCCGAAAGAAGCTTTACTCCATTCGCTTATTTTGCCAAAGTCTTCATTAATGGTAGCGATAGCTTCGTGTAGGTTGTGAAGTTTGTTACAGCCTGGCTGTAAATTTGTAGATCGTCTGCATACAGATGGTAGGAAGAAGTTAAATTAGCAGAAATAGAATTTATGAAGATAGCAAAGAGTAACGGAGATAGCACGCCGCCCTGAGGTACACCGGCAGATAGATCACACCATGATGAGGCCACATTATCGACCAAGACACGTTGCCGGCGACCATACAGGTAGTTTTGAAACCACTCAATAACCACAGGAGATATGTTAAGAGAACGGAGGACTTCTATAAGAATGTCATAGTCAACATTGTTAAAGGCGTTGCTAAAGTCAAGGAGAGAGCGCACAGTCAACTTTCCTTTTTCCATACCATACCTTATATCATCAGTTATTTTCAGGAGAGCAGTCGCAGTACTATGGCCTGGTCGAAAGCCAGATTTAGTCCAAGATCCCAGAGCGATAAGACATAACTTATTTTCTAAAAGATGAAACTTTAAGTTCTCAGTAGTGTCTCATGTACTTTGTATACCTACCTGCGTGTTTGTGAAGTTTGCCCAGTGACACCTGGGCAGGTACCAGGTGAGAAAGGTGACTAAAAATAAGAGTTACTGTACTTAAATTTAGATGGCTGATTTTTAGATATATTTTATAGAATATCATTCTCAAATGGTATCGCAAGTATCAGACACTTTTCATGGACCAAAACTTTTGTCAGACGCTTTAAAGCTCTACCAAAAATAAATGAACTTTACTTATTTTTTAATGTCTGATTTTTTAATATGTTATAAAGATAACTATTACAAAATTATATTTAGTCAGTCAGACAAATTGGAATGACCAAAAATCCAATAAACACAAAAATTATTCGGCCGTGAGTACGAACGCGAGAGCATTATGCATGCGTTTCAGAGCGAGTGAGACGTCCATAGTAACCCTGTTCTCCTTCTTTAACTCACATTCTGTTTCAGTCTACTGTGTATGTGCGCGCAATGTATAGTATACATTATACCCGGCGCGGCGAACCTTGATCCCTATGACACTTACAGTAATTTCCACAACATAACCTTGTAGTGCCGTCACCGTTACATTAGAATCGTATTGGAGGCTTCTAAAAATGGCATTTATTTATTTTACGTAGCTATATTCCAATAAAATGATGTTCCATTGGAATTATAACAATTCATAACATTTGCAAGAAATTATCTCCACAATTTACGTTTACGTTCTGCAAAAGTTACTTCATAAGGTACTAGCTGCTGCCCGCGACGTCGTCTGCGTGAACGCTATGCAGCACCAAACGCACCTACGATTATAACACTGCTAGCGTGATAATATGTAGCCTATATGTTGACCCGACTTCTTAACTATCTTCATGCCAAATTTGAAGTAAATCCATGCAGTACTTTTTGAGTTTATCCCGGAAAGACAAACAGACAAAAATTCTAAAAACTATATTTTTTGTTTCTGTTTCGATTGTAGATCATAACCCAAGTATTCTTTTAAAAAAATATTCAATGTACAGTTTTGACTTTCCTACCATTTTATTATATGTATAGATGATTTAATAAATACCCGACGAAGTAACTTTTGCAGAACGTAAACGTAAAGTGTGATTGAGATAATTTCTTGCAAATGTTATGAATTGTTATAATTCCAACGGAATATCATTTTATTGGAATATAGCTACGTAAAATAAATAAATGCCATTTTTAGAAGCCTCCAATACGATTCTAATGTAACGGTGACGGCGCTACAAGGTTATTTTGTGGAAATTACTGTCAGTGTCATAGGGATCAAGGTTCGCCGCGCCGGCTATAGTATAGTTCGGATCTCTGAGAGCACATGTTTTTGTTGTTTACATCGTGTCAGTTGTGAGTGATGATTATTTATTTGCAATAGTGAATATCATGGAAGAAGAATCATTGAAATGTGTATTTTGTAAAAAATCTACGGATAAAATAAACTTATTTTCCGAAGAGACATTTAAAAAGTGCAAGATCATTTTTGTTATCTTTGGTTTAAAAAATAAAAATATTTTTTTATAAAATACAATTACTCCGAAAAAAAATTAATTTACCGAATATATGCAATAAATTATTTTAATTTTAAAAATTATTAATTATTACCTTAATGTTGAAATTCATTTTATTTGAAAAGAGATGCAGAAATATTTTATCGAAAGCAGTAAGTACTTTTTGGAATATTTAAATTCTTCGCTCTGACACGCATGCGCATAGTGCTCTCGCGTTCGTACTCACGGCCGAATAATTTTTGTGTTTAGTGGATTTTTGGTCATTCCAATTTGTCTGACTGACTAAATATAATTTTGTAATAGTTATCTTGATAACATATTAAAAAATAAGTAAAGTTCATTTATTTTTGGTAGAGCTTTAAAGCGTCTGACAAAAGTTTTGGTCCATGAAAAGTGTCTGATACTTGCGATACCATTTGAGAATGATATTCTATAAAATATATCTAAAAATCAGCCATCTAAATTTAAGTAAAGTAACTCTTATTTTTAGTCACCTTTCTCACCTGGTACCTGCCCAGGTGTCACTGGGCAAACTTCACAAACACGCAGGTACACAAAGTACATGACACACTACTGAGAACTTAAAGTTTCATCTTTTAGAAAATAAGTTATGTCTTATCGCTCTGGGATCTTACTCTAATTGGTGAGAATTTAATAAGGAGTTTTGGACTAGGAAGGTATTCAGCTGATCATGTACGAGGCGCTCTAGAACTTTCGAAAGGAAAGGAAGGATTGAGATTGGTCTATAGTCGGTAAAGGACAATGGATTAGATTTTTTAGGTAAAGGAATAATCTGTGCTTCTTTCCAGGCCGATGGAAACATACCTGTTTCAGTAAATCTACTGAAACAGGTATGATTAAGAATATAACTGATGGCTGGCAGTATTTGATCTATAACAGGCAAAATCATGTTGCGACTAATACAATCAGTACCGATTGCGTTAGATGCGATGGACATACTTCTCTTAACATCACTGTAGGAAAATTGACTAAAAACAAATGAAGGATGGTTGGGAATTGGTTGAGAAGAAATAGTATGTAGGGTGTGATTTTTGATTGAAGTATTCAGTTTAAAACTATCAGAAAAGTACTGATTCAGGAGATCAATATTAATATTATTATTAATTTGACTTTTATTAGGCTTACCAATACCCAATGTTTTAAGAAATGTCCATAGTTTTGATGGGTCTTTATTTTCGACTGATTCATGAATATAACGGCGTTGAGCATCCCTACACAACCTGTTGCAGCGATTGCGGAGTTCAACATATTTTAATCGATTTTCTTCGGTTGGTTTACGTTTGAAATTAAACTTAGAAACATTTTTCCTGTGCATGATTGAGCAGATGTCATTTGTAATCCATGGTGCTGGTGTATGTTTGATTTTGATAGTACGTATAGGTGCACGAATGTCGTAAAGTTTAGTTATGATATTATTAAAAATGACAACCATTTCATCTAATGTACTGGCGTTCATGACCTCGGACCAATCTATTTGTTGAGCATCATTTCGTAAATTCTCTAAATTCATGCCCCCAAAATTACGTTTAAGGATAACATTAGGCTTTGCTTTAGGCGGACGAAGTTTATATGAGAGGAATATGAGATCATGATAAGAAAAACCGTCCGCTGAGCATTGTCCATGTTTGGCTATGTTATTAGGGGACCAGACAAGAATTAGGTCCAGAAGAGAGGGCGTCGAGTGGGGATAAAAATGAGTTGCGTTTAAGGGAAGGATGGATATATTACTTGCTTTAGCGAGGCTTTCGAATGCAATAGACCGAGAATCCCGCTTTAGGAGGCACGTGTTGAAATCACCCATTATTATAGTATGATTATACAACGAGACAAGGTCTTCTAAAAACGTTTCAAATGAATTGAAATAATTAACTCGCACAGACGGACTATAATAGACTCCGAGTAGCACCTTGGTGTGAGACATGTGGACTTCAACAAATAGATGTTCACCTGCATTACTAAGTGGTGGCTGCGGGGACGTGCTAACTATAGAGAAAGGTAAATTTGAACGAAGATAAATAGCCACGCCCCCACCTCCACCACCAGTGCGATCATTTCGAATAAGCCCTTCGGCCGTGTATGATACCAGAGTTTGGTAACCGGTATCATACAAAGAAAAAATGATCGTCGTAGGATACTGGTATCCAAGTGATAGGGTTTATTACTTTTCTGATACCCTTCATCATGTTTGGTAACCAGTATCCAGTAAGGAATATAACATTCTGCCTATGAAACCAGCTGGGCAAAACTGTGTTAAACAAGGGTAGTTCCCAACTCAACACTGAGATGAGAACCCTAACTGCTTATGTCATTATCCACTTCTGGTTATATTATTGTCCTCTTTCATCCGAGTAAAAGCCATCGGATTGCATTTTGTACCTACGCTTATTGTAAAACCCTCGCTTTATTGAAAACATACAAGAAAACAAGGAAATAGTTCAACTGTGAATCGTTTATTACCTACAACCTATTGGAATAAAATGGTGAAATGATTTCGATACAATGTCCAACACTAATTTCGTTTTCATTTAGCTGAGATATGGCATCATTTATTTCCTCATCAATTTCTTTGAACTCTCGGCTTAGTTTTGATTTTCTCTTGTATATATCCATTATGGTGGTTTCTTTTCTTAAAGTATCTGAGTTGAGCCAATGTCGGTCTTTTACGTCCAACATATCTGTTAAGGCGACTGTGCCAACCTTCTATATTATTGGTAGTACGTATTTTAGATGATGAACAACAGCAAATTTTTTCGAAGTCAGTCTTTGCCATCCATTGGTTATTGAAATATTTGTTAAACTTCGTTATCTCTTCTCCAGACGGACTCTTTGAGATAACGTATTCATACCCCTTTTGAAAATAGGCTTTGGGTAAACGTGCAAGGCCAGCACACCTGGCTACATGCCTTTTTTTTACCCGTGTGGTTAATTTTTACGATTTAGCTTTTCTAAACAAACACCTATTCAGATGATAATAACATCCCTTAACATCAATGTTGGGAAAAACTTTTCGAACAGCTTTAATTGGAGCCAACTCGAAGTCAACAGTAATTGTTTCTGGTAGCCACTGCTTGAATCGGGAATTTATCATATAAAAGAGTACCTTGTAAGTTTGCTGTGTCTTGTCTGGTAGTAAACAAAAAATTAAAGGTACAACAGCCGATGTAGTTTCGTCGACGCCATGAATTGTATATAACTGATGAAATTCAGTCGGGCATGAAGTAAAAGTACCGTCAGATAAAATATGCTTATACTTTACGATTGATGCAGCACGTTGATTGCAAAATAGTAGAATCCTCTTGTCGTCATCACTATATTCTGCCAACAAGAACTTTTTGAATTTATCGGGTACTACAGCTTCAATTGAAGATTTGCTTCTCAATCTTGGTGCTCCTAATACTTTATTTCTTTCGTTGTACAATCCCGTTTTGATGTTTTGGAATTTGGGGATTTCCCGTACAAAGTCAAGTCCTGCCTCTTCCAGGCTGAACACCATGTTGTCATATTGTTTTTGAATACTATCAAAATTATGACTACATTTTTCTTTCAAATTATCTAATTCTTTCAATATTATATTATTTGCAATGTCTCGTTTGCATGTTTCTTTGTGAGGTTTGACTTTTGTGACTTCATTTTTAACATTTAGAGTAACACTCCCCGTACATCCATAATTAATATTATGGCAGAGCCAAAAGGTAGAGTCGTTTGAGTAATTTTTTTTCCTGTGGTACTTGCGACCATCACTCAATAGTGCTCTTCCTCCTCTCTTCGTAGAGATAAATTCAATTTCTTTACTCATTTTAGATTACTGGCAATGCGGAAATTAATTCGTTGTAGATTAAAATCACAAAATGAATAATTACTTACTTGTTAATCTAATACACTGACATTGACATCAATTGTTATGAAAACTTCAGTTATCTAAAGGGCCAGTGCATTGATATCAAAAGAGGTGATATATCAATGCACATGACATGCTTATCAGTTACATACGAGGAAATATTAAGTACTCACTTGTAATTATTTAATATTTTCCTGAGCTGATACTCGGTTACATAAAACGAAAAATTCCTATTAGTTGGATACCAGTATCCTACGACGATCATTTTTTCTTTGTATGATACCGGTTACCAAACTCTGGTATCATACACGGCCGAAGGGCGAATAAGATTATAACCAGGGAGTGAATAAGAAGTAGACGGCAAGCAAGGTTTAAGCCATGACTCTGAGACTAATATAGCGTGAATAAAGTTTTGGTCAAACGAAGCAAGCATCTCGGGAAAATGGGCTGGGATGCTTTGTGCATTGATATGGATTATATTTAATCCACGAGAACAATTTGAAAACTCAGTAGCCAAAGTTTGTGCAAGAGAAGAAACATCAGTAAAGCTTTCATCGTCACTGTCACTGGCGGAACAAGATAAAAATGGTAAATTCTCGCTGTCACTGCGTTGGTTTGACATACTTAATTAAATAAATAAAATAATATTAAAGATATATGTACTTATATAATAATAATAATACAAATAAAACTACTTAGATTAAAATTTGCTTGGTGGTAGGATCCCTTCTGGGTCCGCCTGGCTAGCGACCACCCTTTATATAAAGTCTGTCGCCAAATGTTACCGCTCCGGCGGTAATGTGTTCCGGCAATATTGTATAAAGAGCCAGTTCCTTCCTAAACCCGTGTGCTTTCATCTTCGACCTCATCGTCACTTACCATCAGGTGAGATTGAGGTCAAACGCGGGATTAGTCACTTATAAAAAAAAAAAAAAATATTTCGTTAACAGTATAGTTATCTTGACCACCCACCAATTGTGCTGAAAGGAATTTAAATACACATGATATAAACAGGTCTACTGATGAGTATGAAGGGGCAGGAGGGCCTTAATCGGAACTCATCTTGTGTAATGTACGAGTATGTGGGTAAATAGTTAGGCACGTGGGCGCGAGCAGGGAAATCACGAGTCTTTGTCACAATCACAGTAATTTAATCAGCACGGGATTAATAATCGAAATATACAATCAAATGGGCAATGTACAGCCTAAGCAACACAACACCAACTTAATTATAGCACTAATTATAACTGTCACGTGGATGCAGAGCGATTCGCCACAAGCGTGGTGCGCGGGCGCCGTCTCGAACAACTGTGTGTTCAGATGGCTGCCCTCACAACCATCGACAATGACGCTTCGCTAGGCTGACTTTGACAGCTAAGAGTCAACCTGATGTTTTATGTTGACGGATGCGCAGACACCATCAGTCACTCTATCTTATCTCTATGATTTATCTTATCAATGGCTTTCTCTATGAACTCGCCGACACGGCCAGACTGACATGCGACCGTCCTCGGGCGCTAAAAGTTGGTAATCTGCAACAAACAGTTCAGAATCTATACGCTCGTTCATCCTGACATATCAATAGGTACCATCTAGTTAGAACTTGTGAAACCAAACCAGATGGATGTCACTTTCCGAACTAGGATCGACTCCTGAAACCATCTAGTGGGGGCCGATGAATCCGCACATATGGATGTCATCCCCTCCACTAGGGTAAACCACATAAAACCATCTAGTGAGGCCTGATGAATCCGCATATATGGATGTCATTTCCTCCACTAGGATAAACCACATAAAACCATCTAGTGAGGCCTGATGAATCCGACACTATGGATGTCATCTCCTCCATTAGGATAAACTTGCTATATCAAACACAATTTAAAAGTAACATTAAGCGTTAACGTACCTTGAAGTCTACCAACCCGTTCAGGGTAGTTCCCACCACCTATGCACACGAAGGCTAAGGTCTTTTCTTGATTTAGATGCTTTGGGGGACGTGACTATTAGACAAGCCAATCCTCAGTAGGATGTGACCCGGACGACGCATTTTCGTCTTACCGACATCGACATCAAAGACAAGCCACTCCTTGACTTGGACGACATTACGTCTGATGCCTCATAGACAAGCAAGCCCTATGGAAGGGTCTAACTCGGACGACAACTTACGTCTACACCACATTGACAAGCCAACTCAGTTTGACTCGGACGACAAAATTCGTCTTACCATTATCTGCAAAACATCCAGAACAAGTCAGTCAACTTACAGGACTCTGACTCGGACGACATCATTCGTCTTACCATCATCTGCAAAACATCAGAACAAGTCAGTCAACTTAAAGGACTCTGACTCGGACGACATCATTCGTCTAAACCATATTGACAAGCTATGACTAGTAGACGTAATGTTACTATCGTACAACTATAACTGTCTCAGAATCAAAAAAGCGTGTGTCCTTTTCACCACTCATGGACCGGACGACACCTTTGTAATCACTTAACAAACAATGCAGTCTTTATCGGCATGTCCTATCTTTAGGATCACACAGCATCAATTTGGACCGGACGGGTGTGTCTTTTCGACCGGCCACACGTGCATGGCCCGGATGACACTGTCCTTTCAACCAAATGAACACTTAAGGTTGGACTGGATGAATGTGTCCCTTCAACCAGCCGCTATCAGCTGCATGGCCCGGACGACATTATCCCTTCGACCACCTTCCACACACGACATTACTCTTCTCACTCAATGTGCCAACATAGACAATGTGCCAACATTAAATAGACTTCATGCAAACAATGCTTACAGATAACACCTACCTATAATAACAGGGCCCGCAAGGCAAGAGTCTGGTACTACATGAAATGTCAAGAGTTTTATAAAATTTCCAAGATTAACCTCACTCGAAATCTGTGACGTAGATTTTATTTCATCACCGCCAATGCCCTTAAGATACACAAGATCATTGTGCACAGTACCTGGGAACTTACTAGAAAAGCTCTCTTTTATCAACGAGCAAGATGATCCGCTATCAAACAAAATGGAACAGACTCACCGGAAGACGTTTCCAAAGCGCCCCTGGAAGGGCGGTGCTCGCAATGATGAACCTCCCTGACCGTAGCCCTGTCTACTGCATTCCCTTTCTGTGGGCAGCTAGTTGCGACATGCCCCCTTTATCCGCACGAACAACAGGATACAGACGATCCACTCTCCGTCGCACGTGATGAACTCGGCCAAGTGTCTTGCATTTTAAATCCCGATTCGTCTCGACGTTTCCGGCATTCGGCGAAACGACGTCCCGTGATACCTTAGAAGTTACATCTGCCACCAAATCTTTCATCATTCCGGAATCGCTTGGATTCAGGTTTATTGCTCTCAGCACTGTCTGACCGGCGCTTTAGAGAAACACGTCCCAGTATTTGAAATAATTGGATACGCGTCTTGATGTTATGAGCACTGAGTTCGCGACGAATCAATCCATCATTCGGAGATAGGACTGAAATAACAAATCCGGTTAGTGCTTCCTCGGGCATAAAATCTTTAGGTATTTTGTCGATTAAATTCCATAATCTAAGGGCAGCTTCCGATGCAGATTCTTTGCCAAGTTGAAATCGTAAAATTTTATCAAAATAATCTTGGAATAATTTTGGTTTCGAAAACTTTGCTAGAAGTGCTTCCTCAACATCGCTCCAATTCATTTAAGTTTAATTTAGTGATACACGCAGCAGCTCGACCTTTTAAAGTACTGGTAAGAGCCATGAGTAGGTCTATTCCATCCAAATATTTCTTCTCTACGATAGCTTCGGTTATTTTGCACCAACCCTCTATATCAGCGTCTGGATCTTCAGGATCAAACGGTAGCGATTGCGTAGTATGACTAATACTCCCGGTTGGTGTGGGCTGAGCCGCAAGGATTCGAGACAATAGCTTCTCCATATTGCTGAATAATTTTTGGGCGTCTGTTTCTACGGTTTGGTTCTCGTTTTGTGCTCCAGGTAATCCCACTTCTGATGAAGGGGCAGGAGGGCCTTAATCGGAACTCATCTTGTGTAATGTACGAGTATGTGGGTAAATAGTTAGGCACGTGGGCGCGAGCAGGGAAATCACGAGTCTTTGTCACAATCACAGTAATTTAATCAGCACGGGATTAATAATCGAAATATACAATCAAATGGGCAATGTACAGCCTAAGCAACACAACACCAACTTAATTATAGCACTAATTATAACTGTCACGTGGATGCAGAGCGATTCGCCACAAGCGTGGTGCGCGGGCGCCGTCTCGAACAACTGTGTGTTCAGATGGCTGCCCTCACAACCATCGACAATGACGCTTCGCTAGGCTGACTTTGACAGCTAAGAGTCAACCTGATGTTTTATGTTGACGGATGCGCAGACACCATCAGTCACTCTATCTTATCTCTATGATTTATCTTATCAATGGCTTTCTCTATGAACTCGCCGACAAGTAAAATACAGAAAAAAATAAACAAATAAACATTTGCACACAAAAAATAAAAGAAAAAAAAACAACACTTTAAAAGAAAAAAAAAATACTTTGAAGGCTACGAATATTGACAATATTTTAGTAAATGAATGAGCAACAATAATCAATATTAATATGAATGAACGCACCTGTGTTCGCAAACTATTGACAGTTTAGACATTGACATTTATTAAAGAACGGGTGCGTTAATGCTTGTATAAATTTTTATAATAACCTTCCCCACTCAACCCAAAAATTGATTGATTGATAATAACCTTCCAAAGAATAAAAATAAAAAGTAAAAGCTAAAGAAGGTACCACTCATAGAGAAAGATAAATATACCAAAAGGAACCACCACGGTTATTAAGGTACCACTGTAATTTGAAACAAGGGAAAAGAAGGTACTTCCGGAATCTTGAGGAGAATGTTAAAAGAAAATATATAACTAAGAATAGAATGATACAAATATACCGAATTACTTTTTGGGCGCAGTTGGACGACGAGACCTTGGCACCAGAGCCTCCTTTACTGGTACTGGCTTAGAAGCATTTGGTTTTAATGACTGCTGCGACGAGATAGTGATGGCATCGAGGTCACATATGCTGTTTACTCGGCGACGGACGTCATTGGAATCCAACACCATCACAGAGCCCTCCCGCGTCCAGCACTTTGTGATGCCGAAGCGCTTCCTCGCTTCCATGAACACTTCGTGTCGTGTATTAGTTAAAAACTCCGAAACAGTTACACCGGAATTCTTCAAGTTGGTCTTGGCAAACCAGATTTGGTCTCGTAGGGTCACATCACAAACTTTAAACAGTATCGGCCGAGGCTTATTGGATGTAAAGCGGCCCATACGGTGACATCTACTTATATCCTCAGATGAGAAGTTTTGTACTTTTAATTGATTGACAACTACATTCATTATCACTGCGGAGAGGTCTTCTTTTTGCTGCTCAGATACACCATGGAGTAGAAGAATCTTTCTCCTGCTGCGCATTTCCATGTTTTCAACAGTCTGTGCAAGAAGATTTATCTGTTGTTGAAGAATTTCAACTGTTTTCATTATAAAAGACTTGAAGCTTGAAAACTCGGCACTGAAACTTGCTATTGTTGGAGAAGGTTCATGCTGATTAATTTTATCATTAAAAGCTGCTAATTGCTCACAGAATAGTGTCTTCATAGCTGTCATTGATTGTTCCAGTTTCTCAATGGATTTTTGTGATTGTGCCATTGTTGATTAGGTTATGTGCAATTTATTGTGAAACTTTGTAAGGAAAACACTTTATATACCTACCTACTTAAAGATTTTCACAAAAAAATCCTACTCAACATCTTGAAATATCAATAAGTATTAAAGATTTGTATTATTTTTATTTTTTTTGTTCGGGTACAAAGATATTCTAAATAAAAATATTAATGGCCAAATCTTTATAATAAAAACATGACTTGAAAAAGTTATGGTGGTGGAAACAAACGTTGATTTACTCAAAAAATCACCTACAGTTATTCCGTAAATAATAGTTTTAAAATATCTACATTTCATTACCTTTCAAATGAGGTATTAAAATTTCAAATCAGTTTAGAAACTAATGACTTATAACAATAACAATGAAAGGAAAATGCAATAAAAATCTAATGTTTATTCACAATTCTTTTTCAAAATGTCCACCCCTATTTCTAATTCGAGCTTGTTTATTTTTATCACACTTCTTTTCACCACTCTCGAAGCTCTGAATATAGTACCCTCACCAGAATATACCAGACTCTTCATTCGGCCCCATACAAAGTCCATGGGTGTGGTGTCAGGGCTACGTGCCGGCCAAGGTATGGGACCACCCCTACCTATCCACCGATTAGAGAATTGTTGATTCAGCCAATTTCTTACACTAATTTTAAAATGGACAACCATCATCGTGCACAAATATCATGTTTCGCTTTGTTTCTACCGGCACATTTTACAACAAATCATACAAAATATTTCTGAGAAAATCTTCGCTTCCCCATTGAGAGTTTCGGGTAGGAAATGTGGTCCAATCAAATGGTTATTTATTAAACCCATCCACACATTCAGGCTAAATCTTCTTTGAGAACGTTTTATTCGTTTTATTCTTTGATTAGGTACCTATAGCACGTTCTTGACAGTTATGAGCATTATGATGATTTGTGATGCCATCGTTATCAAACTTGGACTAGTCAGTCCATAAAATTGTCTTGAGAAAGTTACTGTCTTCAGCATCCGCATTTATGAGAAATCTGCAAAACTGAATTCTTCTTACTGGATCCCCTTCTTCTATGGCCTGAACAGGGGTGCAATGGTAAGGGTGCCCGTTATCATGTAGAACGTACCACACCCTTCCATTGGGAGAGTCCCATATGCCAAGGTATCGTTTGTGGGTATCTTTCTAAATTAGTTAGAATTTCATTTCCCTCTTCCAGTCGAATCCATTTCAATTCCAGCGTCTAGTCGAGGTCTACCTGCTTCACCTGAAAATAAAAGCCTATTGCTATAAAGGAATGTTTTACTCCCTTTGGACCACTGTTGGCCTATGTCCAACAGTAGACGTCTCTTGGCTGAATGATGACAATCTGAGAATGAAAATTATTATGGTGGTAATTCGTTGAAAGGACCAAATACAGTTAATTAAGTTTTACTATTAACCAAATTAAGTTACTTTTTCATTTGACATGTTCCAAAAAAAACCTTGTATACCTAGTTGCATATTCAAATATATAGTAAGTGCAAATAAAAAATCATAAACCTAGTAAGTCCTGTACAAACTAGTTTTTGGATTTTAAAATGTTATTTGCTAGGTTTTTGATTTTGAAAAGTGTGATACGAAGAGCATTTACTAGGGTTTTACGTGTCTGCAACTGTGGTTCTAATCAAGATAGAAATACAGGTGCTTTTGCATTAGATGCAGCGTAAAATTTTGAGAAGAGAAGTTTAATAACTTATTTAAAAAAAAATATATATTAGGTTTTGATTTTGGACAGCCGAGTTAATCCGAGAAATCATTTTGTGATTTCCAATGATAATTGATTGAGTCTTAAGAGGGTTGACTATGAGGCCATGATTATAGCTCCAGTCTAATATCCGTTTCAAGTCAGCGTTGTGTTGCAAAATAATGTTTGGTAGATTCTCGAGACTGTTATGTGTGTAACTTTGAAGGTCGTCCGTATACAAATGGTAGGTAGAAGACGTGTTGAGAGCAGTGCTTCCAGATCCCAAAAGCAAAATTACGGTTAAAAAATACAGAAGTTTCTAAAATCAATACAGCAGATTTTAAAATCGATTACAGTAAAATTACAGATTTTTTTGTTTAGGTAAGTATTGATAGAAAAATTTGTTGCTTCATGTCTGTTTATCAGTGCAAATTGCTATAAGTTATTAGATAAATAAAAAATATATTTACATACAAAAAAAAAACATTTATTAGGTATTCATTTATTTATTTATTCATTTACTTATTCCAGAATAATTTGCTCATGATATTCATAAATTTTTGCTGTCATCCTTGAAGTCATTGATTTAGTTGGATTGAAATTCACGCAATTTTCGGAAGTCCGCCGAATGGCTTGCTGAGCTAGCACGTTGCCTTTGATGGTATTTGTGACTAAACAGTTTTTCTGCTTTGTTTTTATATAATTTATTTCGCTGAACTTTCGTTCGCACTCAGCGTTCGAGTGAGACAACGATAAAACTTGAAGCATAAAACGTGGCAGAAAATTATATTTACTATCTCCGTTGCTATCTTTGATTTGAGACAACTGAAAAGAAAAAAAAAACGATTCTGTGAAATGTGAAAATATTTACCTTTGTGCCATATTAAGTAAAGTACCTACTTAAATGGTAAAATTTTACCTGATGCCAAAACACGTCTGCTGGTAGATTTGTATTCAAATGTAGTTCATTCGCAGTCAAAATTAAGTTTCGCCATTCGTCATCTAACGTCTGTTGATCATTTAAAGTTTGAGGTTTAAGCCTTGGCAACACTGGGAACAATGAAGACAAAGACTGTTGTCTGTTATCTGATAAGCAAGAATCGGGATCTAACTTTGCGATTAAGCTCAAAACTGGATCGTTCAAACTGTATCTTTTCCGAATACCCACGCATAATTTAACTATGAAATTCAGGCATTTCTGTTTCATCACTAACTTTTTCCGCTTCTTTGGCACTAGCATGTAGCTCTGGGATAGCAAGTTGATTAGCAACACCCAACTTTCAGATTTATGTAATGTTGGCTATCAGTAGGGTCAATTGCGTCGAGTGGGGTGTTCTTTAAATGACTCGGAGTTATGTATAAGGATAACAGTTCTCTGTAGAACTCTGTCATTTTGATATGGGCTTCGATAATAACCGGATCTTTGCTTTGAAAATATATATTGACGCGGGTAAACTTTGGCAGCATCCAACATAAAAAGTAAAAATATGCCTTGATGATGTGATCATTCAAAAGGATGTGGATGTCTTGGCAATCTTGGTCTTCAAGCCATTAATCGTCAAAGTACAATCGCAAGGCATCCCATTGCTCCATAATTCTGTTCACAACACTAGATAGAGACAACCAACGCGTTTGGGCTGGACGTAGCAATTTGTGTATGTTAGTGTCTGTAAATGCTTGAAATTCTCTTAACTCTGCTTGACGTTTGCTTCTTTTTTTGAAATAATTGTATATCAGTCGAGTCAGTTTTTCTGCATCGTGAGGCAATTATTTGCATGCGTCGGAAGCGCATAAATGTAAAGAATGGCAAAGGCATTTTATCACGATAATACCTGGGAATAGTTGTCTAAATCGTGAGGATACTGAATTGTGGCAGCCCATCATCAAGTTACATCCATCGGATCCAACCCCGATTGTATTTTCTAAGGGTACCTATGTTTTTGTCTTGAAATGATTTTATTATTCAATTAAATATACTGCCCGAATTATAAATAAATAAATAAAATAAAATCCCCAGACAATCACACCAACTACATGGCCTCAAAGTAAGCGTAGCTTGTGTTATGAGATACCATGTAGCGAACTAGGGGGGAACCTAGAATATAAATACATATATAGATATACACCCAGACACGGATTTTTTTTTTCTTGTTCGGGGCGGGAATCGATCCCGCAACCACTGGCGTCTGAGGCAGATAGGTTTACCCCTTCGCCAAAGTGGTCGTCAAATTATTTTTTATGCATAGAGTAATAATGGATGCCATTCCGTCGAATATATATAGCAACTCACTTCACCGAATATTTTTAACTTTTATCAACAAATCCATGCCCTTTTTTACCTTTAATCGAAAGACACTCGAAAAAATTTCGTATTGATCATGAGATTTTTGTCCTGAAAGTAAGTGCTCATTTATGTCACTCCAGCGCGTGTGTTACATGTAAAAGTAATAAAAGGTCAGGACGACCGTAATATCTAACATAAGTCATGGCGTCTTGCGTTTTTTCGTGCATATATCTTGGTTCACCAGTAAAAGATGATGGAAGCGCTTCCATTTATCCCAGCTGATTTGCTTCAGCATCTTTTAAATGAATATAATTATGTGCGCGCAATTTGGCTTGATCGTTTTTTATGTAGTTTAGTCTTTCAGTTTCTATTTTTGCGTATTCTTCTACCAAATCGTCGCCTCAGGGCAACACGGTTCTAAGTGTCAGAGCCTTTAGTTTTCAGTAGAGCCAATCGAAACTTTAATGATTCATATTTCATTTATTATTTATTTATCTTTATTGGTGATAACTATACTTACATTTAATCTCATTTACAGTAGAAATACCTATAATATCTATTGTAAAGAGCAAAATTTTAAATGATGTATATTTTTCATTTTTCGAAATCATATAGAACTTTGCTGCAGATTTAGAATGTGCAAATGGAACTTTGTAACTCACAAATAGGTTACGAAAATTAAACTATTGTATGGAAAAATGGCTTATTTATTTATAAATCTATTACAAAAATAATAAAAACGAAGTTATACACCTATCTCTCTGAACAATGCTTGAAAGTATGTTTTGTCTAATAGAGGCATCCATTTATACATGGATTTTATTGCTTCAACTTTGTGTGCCGGCAAACCCTTTTTTGTTGATCGAATGGGCTTTGGAACTGGCATGTCCCTAGGAAACTGCAAAACATTTCGACGGTTGTTTTGGCCTCTACTGCGGCGTGGAGTGTTCAAACTAGGCAGAATGTTCACATCTATCCATTCTTGATCTAAATGACTTGTTTTAGCACACATGAAAGTAATTTTGATTGAATTTTAAGGAAGTCACTAACGAGTATGGTACCTTTTCATAATGGAATGGCTTGGTACATTTTGAAAAATCTTTTATGTCTTTAGTTTGTACCTAACTGAATTATTCTGTATGGGTTGTTCTTGTGTACCTTTTTGAGTAGTTTCATTAATGATATTGGGGAATAATACTCCGAAACAGATAAAACTTTTTCTATGCAAGAATGGACATTGTCTACTTCTTGGATGGCTGAATGACCAGGTTTTTTTTTTTATAAGTGACTAATCCCGCGTTTGACCTCAATCTCACCTGATGGTAAGTGACGATGAGGTCGAAGATGAAAGCACACGGGTTTAGGAAGGAACTGGCTCTTTATACAATATTGCCGGAACACATTACCGCCGGGGCGGTAACATTTGGCGGCAGACTTTATATAAAGGGTGGTCGCTAGCCAGTCGGACCCAGAAGGGATCCTACCACCAAGCAAAAAGGTGTACAGTACTTCACAGTTATTTGTTCAATGTTTTCGGTTTCCTTCATGAAATCTGCTATAGCATATGAAATGAACGAATTTCTATTCTGTGGAACACAAGAATCACTCCAAAGAATGAGAGACGTTATGTCAGGATTATCAAAAATTAGTGGTTTCAGTATCATCTGCAGTGCACTGGCTAAATCATTGCCCGTTCTTCCAGATGTTGCTTCTGTCCATAAAGCACAATAAGTCTTTTTAGTTCTTGAAAAATGTCCTGTAAGATTGTAAACATTAAGCTTACTCTTATAAAAGAAACAACTCACGTCCGCTTGCAATGTCAGAACATTCTGCAGTCAGCAGAAAAGCAATGTCAGAACATTCTGTAAGTCAAAACATAACACATTTTCGGCAAAGTTTCTGTCTCTATTTCTTTCTAATCTCATAGCATTTTTTTCTTTTATCATGAATAGTGTGCTTTTGAATAGTGTGAAATTTCCCACTCTGAGCATAAGTCGCATCTATCTTTCTTAGGTATGTGAAATGACAGGTTAAATTCTTCGTTGAATATTTTGCTATACATGCTTTTCGAAACAGGTGCATCTGTAGATTCTTTGTATAAAGCGTACATTTTTGAAATACTTAGGTGAGGTTCCAAATATCGTCTTTTCGTAGTTGATCGACAGTAGTGGGCCTCAATTACTGGGAAAGACTTAATATGCATTCACACTTCATTTAGTGTCACTTCCGAAGTGCGTTTTTGTTTTCGATGCTTCCCCCGGCGGTCCTTCTGTGGGGCTCCAGAATTTATGTCTCTTTTTCCATGAACACCATATACAACTTTCTATGAGATGTCCAATGTCCCTAAATAAAATTGTTTACATACTCGCTTCAGTGCACCTTGTATGTCAAAATAAAACGTATATGAGAATTGTTTTCTTGTTGAGTTACATGTACTGCGATTCTTAGGGTTTCTTTCTGAATTTTGTAAAATGAAATGATATTTTTCATTTTGATTCATATCATAGTATGTTTGAAATATGTGCTGCCTTTGCTCTTCCGTTACTACCTTGCTACAGTTTAACTTGCATGATGTAAAACAATCTTTTTTATTTTTGATGCACTTTTTGGCTACAGTTGAAATATACGACTCGCCAGCTTGATGTTTGACACGACGTACATTGCGTTTCCAATCATCTGGATTTCTTGACCGTTTTCTTGATTGTCGCTCCGTTGAGCTTATGTTTCTGTTAACTCTAAAACAATAACAAAAATATTAGTATAAGAAGCCCTGCTAACATCAAAATAACAGAATCGAAAGATGGGAATACGTACCGAGAAATATTCGTAATAGAACGAAATTCTCCAGTGCACTCATCCAAAACAAGTTCTTCTCTTAAAATACTTGCATTATCAGCGTCATTATTGCATTATCAACTTGTACATAATATTTAATGTATTTACGGGATTCTTACCACGATTTTCGATTTTATTTTCGCACGTCCGATATTTCGATGCTGTTACAAGCACCATGATCGCGGACTGGCAGATGTAGGTAGGTGGCGATGACAGTTAGAGGCAGATATATCGATCTACCCCCTTTTTTATTCGTTTTGATCTGCTACTACTGGAACTCACATGAATGTCACTTTTGCAACACACGCTCACAGTATCACTGGGTTTTTGACCGGACACACCACTTTCGCTGTTTTTTGGTTTAGTAAAAGTCCTAACCACTGGGTTCCACGTACTAGACAATTTAAAACCGTCTTCTCGATTTAAGTTATTTTCGCACTTTTTTATTTCTAACGCTTCTTTAACGATTCGCGGTATGTAGTGTCGTTCCGTAGATAAGATCCGAGTATTATGGAATTCAATCCAATGATTAGGGCCCGATTCTAACAGATGTTCGGCGATGGCTGACTTGTTTGTGTCTGAGTTTTTTATGGCTTTGATGTGTTCCTTAAGACGGCATGAAATAGTTCTCTTCGTTTGGCCAATGTAGGAGCTGCCACAACTGCAGTAAATTTTATAAACACCCGGTGTCTCAAGCGGTATGTGATCTTTTGGTGAGCGCAGACACTGATTGATTTTCTTGTAGGGAGTGAAAATCGTGTCGATAGAGTGCTTATTTAATATCCTTCCTATTTTATCTGTGACTCCTTTTAAATATATAACACAAACAAGTCAGCCATCGCCGAACATCTGTTAGAATCGGGCCCTAATCATTGGATTGAATTTGAAGGCTGAACAGATTTTCATGAAACATGGCTAAGAACACTCGGGATAAAATTATCTATAACACAAAAAAAACTAAACGAAAATCGGTTCATCCGTTTGGGAGCTACAATACCACAGACACAGATACACAGACACGTTAAACTTATAACACCCCTCTCGTTTTGCGTCGGGGGTTAAAAAGTGCGAAAATAACTTTAATCGAGAAGACGGTTTTAAATTGTCTAGTACGTGGAACCCAGTGGTTAGGACTTTTACTAAACCATAAAACAGCGAAAGTGGTGTGTCCGGTCAAAAACCCAGTGATACTGTGAGCGTGTGTTGCAAAAGTGACATTCATGTGAGTTCCAGTAGTAGCAGATCAAAACGAATAAAAAAGGGGGTAGATCGATATATCTGCCTCTAACTGTCATCGCCACCTACCTACATCTGCCAGTCCGCGATCATGGTGCTTGTAACAGCATCGAAATATCGGACGTGCGAAAATAAAATCGAAAATCGTGGTAAGAATCCCGTAAATACATTAAATCAAAGTGAAAATAACCGCGATAGTTTAAAACAATTATTGTACATAATACTTTCTAATCTGTGCATTTCTCCCAATTATCTCTGTCAATACTCCTGTTTCTTCGCACAAAACAAGGTTTTAACTACCATAGACAAAGCAGATAGAATAGTGTTGCCCGCAAAATTATACTGAAAATGTAGATGGAACTATGTTTACCTATCGATAAAGGGACTTTTACCCAGTATTTCTGAACGGGCAAGAAATAATGTTATGCCCGCACGCAGCGAATTGTCACTGCTTTGAAAAACATCTTCAATAAAAATAGAGAGAACAAACTCACCGGCATCCGGGGCTCACGTTGTTGAAGATATAAAATAGATATGTAATTAGGAGGGGAGTCAATTATATAGGTAGGAATGGGGATATGTTTATAATACGTATAATATGTAAGATAGATTGCACTACTTTTCAATACTTTTCGATTTGTATTATCACAAATTTGTTTCCAAAGCACTGTTAACCGGCACAATATATCAATAACAATGTGTTTTCGAGGCGCCAAGTCACAAGAGTATCAAATCAACAATATCACTTTGACGTTTTGACCTCTGTCAAAAAACAATTCGTCTTCGTTCATTAAAGCAAAACCACAGACTAGCGCCACCTATGGTAACTGGCGCGAACATCCCTCCGCCCCGGACAGTAACAAACTGTCCGACAACTCAATCTAGTGGGAGGCGAGAGAGGGTAGCGACTGCGCGCTTCAAAACAGACTCACCCACAAGGACATCAGCAAGCCTGGGGACGCCATCCGACCCCGGATGAAGTTCAACAATGAGTCCAAGACGCCAGCGGAGCGGTGGTAGGTTTGGGTCCTCGATTAACACGAGGTCTCCGACCTTCGGTGGGTTCGTCTTGTCAGACCACTTGACCCGCTGCTGTAAGATATGCAAATACTCCAAATGCCAACGGCGCCAAAAACTCTGCGTAAGCTGCTGGAGCAATTCAAATCGCGAGAGCCGTCCGGAATTTATATCTAAATACGGATATTACGGCAGGGCGTTAAGGGGTCTGCCGATCAAAAAATGGCCCGGCGTAAGGGCTTCCAAATCATTCGCATCAGAAGATAGGGGACACAACGGACGCGAGTTGAGAACCGCCTCAACCTTACAAAACACGGTCGCGAGTTCTTCAAAAGTTAGGAATGTTTCCCCAACAACACGACGAAGGTGAGTTTTGGCGGACTTCACAGTTGCCTCAAATATCCCTCCCCAGAGGGGACAGGACGGCGGTAATTATTGCCATCGCACCCCTCTACGAGAAAGTGTGGAGCCGATTTCAACATTACTCCTATCCAAAAATTCGTAAACCTCCCTTAAATACCTATCGGTACCCTTGAAATTGGTCTCACAGTCGGATCGAATCAAAGAAGGCAGTCCGCGACGCGAAACAAATCTGCCGAGCGCAGTGACAAAGGCTTCTGTCGAGAGAGCACTAACCCCCTCGAGGTGGACAGCTTTAGTGGCTAAACAAACAAAAACGCACAAATAAGCCTTCTCGGTCTTAGCGTTACGGAGACGTGAAGCTTTAATCGTAAAAGGTCCCGCAAAATCCGTACCAACCCCGGCAAAGGGCAGCGATTCAGTGACGCGATCCGCAGGCAAATCTCCCATTTGGGGCTGCGTAATGTTAGCCTTAAGGCGATAACAGGGGAGGCAGCGAAAGATGACATATCGTATCGCTCTCCGTGCCGACAAAATCCAAAACTCCCGCTGGAGGATCGCAGTTAAAGTATTACATCCGGCATGTGCGTTTTTCACATGGCGGTCCGTTATCAACAATTTCACCAGGGGGCCGTCTTTCGGGAGCAAAAGAGGATGACGGGCCCCAAAAGGGAGCTGAGCATTCCTAAGGCGACCTCCGACACGTAACAGTCCTTGTAGTCTAAGAAGGGACTCAAACGCCCTAGGGGTCCCTTCAACTTAGACGTACGTTGGCGGAGGGCCTTTCAGCAACAAATCTCAGCAACAAATGCACGCTCCTGGACTATCCGCACCCAAAAAACTAGAGCGTCATTACGCTCCTGAGGAGATAATATCGGAGTCTCAATTTTATTCCGGGGATTACGACAGTTAAAGATGAATCGTCGTATCCAGGCCGTGACACCTAGCAATTTATCCAACGAACTGTAACGTTCGAGAAGGGACTCCCAGTCTGGAGCCGCCAAAGTTTCAACGACGTTAACCTGCATCCCGAGGGTAGGTGCTTTGACCATTGCAGGTGTGTGAGGCCAAGAATCCTCAGACCGTAATAACCACGGTGGGCCCCACCATAGGTGGTGGTCCACAAGCGCTGGCGCCTCGCAGCCACGAGAGGCGCAGTCTGCGGGGTTCAATTCGCCAGGCACATGACGCCAAATCAACTGGGCCTTCGATGTCTGAATTTGAGACACCCGGTTGGCCACAAATACCTCAAGGGTATGGACTGGACCTTTCAACCAACAAAGGACCACCTGACTGTCACACCAAGCAAAGACCGAATCAAAGTGGACACTTGTTCCCAGGGTCTCGACAACGTGGTTAAGCAATCGAACCAACAGAGTAGCCCCAGACAACTCCAACTTCGGAATGGTCAAACGAGTCCGAAGGGGGGCAACCTTACTCTTGGCCGTAACCAGCTGGACAGCGACATCGCCTGTCGCATCAACCGTCCTAATGTACACGGATGCCGCGTATCCACTCTCAGACGCGTCACAAAAACCGTGTAAGCTGGCCGAGAACCGTCCCGTGGGCAATATGCGCCTTGGGAGACAAACGCGGTTGACATTGGAGAGGGATGAGACAAACGCCACCCAGTCGCGTAGCAAACTACCGGAGAGGGGCTCATCCCACGTTACTTCTGCTGCCCATAGTTCCTGTAGGAAACACTTCATCGCAAACACTACAGGACTGAGCCAACCGTTTGGATCGAAGGTACGAGCTATCGTGGAAAGCACCGTTCGTTTAGTCCAGACCTTAGGGCTTGTGAGCTCTAGTCGATAGGTGAACAAATCCTGGACTGGCTTGTACTGTACTCCCAATACAGACAGCATGTCTGGAGTATCTGGATTCTCAAAAAGATGGGGCTCCTGCTGGTGGTCTTTGGGCAGGTCTGCTACAAGGTCAGGCGAGTTGGACAACCATTTTCTCAACTCGTAGCCACCGGCGGCCAGGAGATCAATCAGCTCATCTCTCAAAATCAAGGCCTCCTGCAAGGTCGAGGCGCCTGAGCAGACATCATCGACATAAAGGTCACCCTTAATGAGGGCGGACGCGCGGGGGTAGCGCAGCCGCTCGCGCTCTGCGAGCTCCCAAAGCGAACGGATCCCGACAGAAGGACTCGATCTTAGCCCATAGGTGTTGGTGTTCAGCTCATAGACCAGCATCGGATCCCGGGGATCCTCTCGCTACAATATAAGCTGGTATCTCCTATCATCCGGGTGGAGAACCGTCTGGCGGAACATCACGCGGATGTCAGCCACAAAGACGACGGCATGACGACGGAAGTTAGTCAAAACATCACACACGTCGCGATGTAACTTCGGTCCTGTATTTAAACACTGATTCAGGATTCAATGCTAGATAGAACCGTGTTGTCCTGAGGCGACGAAATATTGACTAAAAAGAGCGTGATATTTAACCAAAAAGTTATTTTCAAGGAGAAGATAACTTTTTAGTTAAATATCGCGCTGATCATTATTCTGTATGAATAAAAACTTACAGCAGAGACTGTTTTGTTCAAGGGCAACTTAGTTGTGGGATCGCATTGTGGTATGTTGATTGCATAGCCATCATCCCCCCAACTAAACATCAACAGGTACTGGAGCGTATCAGTGAGATCATAAGCTCGATGATCTCACTGATACGCTGAAGTGAGTTACTTCGGATTTCGAGGATGATGTCTCTTCGGTCAAAATGCTGATCTACAATACAACAGCCACTTCATTTGCCGTTGGTGCATTAACTCTGCCTCTGCCTCTGAGATTCAAAGTAGGTTTGTACAAAATAAAAAATAATATCTATGCACATTACATTTCGTGTTCAACATTTGTATTCTATTTCGGATGCATTTTCGCATTTTTTTGCGTATCTCCGTTTTTACTACGTTAGTAGTCAAATTCCTTCTCATTGCGTTTGCCACGTTGATTAGCCTTAATGTCTATTCGTGAACAGAAGCAATGGATTAGGCCCGCTGAATAGGAGGCTCTACATGTGCTACACATATAAAAAATCATGGGTGTTGGTCCGGACTTCTGGCTGGCCAAGGTGTAGGTCCTCCTCGTCCTATCCATTTTTAAACCAATTTTAAAATATGACATTTCATGGACTCCAGCTTCCGGAAACATTCAATTAATAGCATTGATTGCTGCTATTTCAAAATCAATTTTGAAGTGCTCCGGATTAAGGTCGGGCAGTTTTTCTTTTAAAAGGCGAAATAGTCTGGCATATGTGTTTTGCGTTTTATTTGGCAACAGGGCAAAAATTAAAGGCACTACAACACCATTTCCCAAATCTACGTTAAAAGTTCCATCTAAATATAAAGATTTCAAATTTTGTAAAATATTTTTGCCCTTTTGCGAAATAAAACACAAATTTTCTTCATCACCATCATCAATAATTAAAAAAAATCCGAGTAATGATTTTGAAATCACAATTTTGCTGAGAGTGTTAAAATTATCTTTTTTTTAACTTCAAGGAATTTGTTGCGTAATCTATAATGAGAACTTTTTACGCTTGTAAAATTTGGGATCACGTCAACAAATTCCTGATGTTTAACCCTTTAAGACGCAATTTTTCTAAAAAAGGAAATTAATATTAATTTGGCTTTATTTGAACCTGCTTATACCCAGTTGCAGAAACGAGTTTTATCTTTTTAAAGTTACTTTAAAAACGAATGCTTCGTTAAATTGTTGCACATGAGTATTTTAAAGGCGGATTTTAAAGCTCTTTTAAATTTAACTAATGAAATGTCAAACGACGACTTTACTGCAGTTTTGGGTTGCACAAATGGTCATTAGCGTGAAATGTTACTTTAGTTGACGTTTTGTAGGTTAGACTTTTAACTGCCCCAAAAGGGTCCACTATAGTAAACTTAAATAGAAGGCAGATTTTTTGTATTTCCTTCTCATAAAACGTCTTTGTCGAGTCTTTCTTCGTTATCTGACCCAGAAGAAAATATTCAACATCGTCGCCGCCGTATCCCAGATAGGATAGATATTTTTTCGAAATATGATGGTGATGATTTCAGAATCCGGTACAGAATTTCCAAGCACGCAGTTTTGAAAATTCGAAACATTCTGGACATAGAACCCAAAGAAACAAATCCATTGATGGCTTGACCCAGCTGCTTATTTGTTTAAGGTTCTTTGCCACAGGAACTTTCCAGGCAGTAATTGGTGACCTGATTGGCATCCACAAATCAACAGTTTGTAGGATAATACAAAGAGTTTCCCGTAAACTGGTGGAACTTATGAAATGAAATGTCTTTATTTGCAAGGAAGTCGGTACATTTTAGGTCTTAAAAATAGAAGTGAGGTCAACAACATCCTACCGTGTGCAAAAATTGTAATATAATATAAGATTTAAATAATTAGCTTTAGATTATACAATTACAGAATGTCATATTTTATTAATTTGGATATTGTCATGAAAAAAAAACATTTGGTCAGATCAGATAAAATTACTTACTAAACAAAATAGAATACATTAATGAAATAAAATAAATTGAAAAAATTAAATTCGATGTCTAGAGAGATTTGTCATTTAGAAAGTCACTTGTGTTATAATACAGTTTGCTTAATAGTAGGTTAGATAGTCTTTTTTATATAAGGATAACGGCAAGTTTTTTATGTCACAAGGAAGTTTGTTATACATTTTGACAGCCATGCATACAATGTTTTTTTTTGGAAAATGCAAATTCTTTGAGCAGTTGTGTACAGCTTCACTGCGTGTCGCTTACGACCAGAAATCATATCCCGATTTGTAGGGAACAATTTAACTCTGTGTATATAAAAATGGCCTACCGCGAAGAGCTCAGGAGAGTGGCTGAGGGATTTTACCAAATTGATGGATTTCCACGAGTAGCAGGAGCACTGGATTGTACACACATTAAAATTATTAGTAGAGGGGTGTACTCTCTGAAATGTATCGTTGCAGAAAGGGATTTTTCTCCATAAATGTCCAAGTGGTGTGTGGCGCTGACCTAAAAATTAGGGACATTGTTGGTCGTTGGCCCGGATCAGTTCATGACTGCACAATTTTTAATAACACACACGTGTAGATTTTGAAAGTGACAGGTATGGTAATCACTACCTTTTGGAAGATGGTGGTTATTTTAATAAAAACTTTTTGTTGGTGCCTATTACCCAACCATAAACATCTGCCGAAGAGTTATACAATAAATGCCATATAGCAACCCGTAACACAGTGGAACGATGCTTTGGTGTATGGAAGCGGCGGTTTCCATGTCTGGAAAACGGGATTTCCCCTTAATAAAACATCTACTGTATTGCAGGTGATCATGGCGAGCGCAGTACTTCACAACATGTGCATTGATATAAATGAGGCAGAACCTCCAACTGATATTAACATTCCTATTATGGATGATGTAATTACTGTACCAGACGGACCAAATCAAACTGCAGTATCAGTACGTACTGCACTTATAAATTCTATATTTTCTTAAAATGCTGTATTATAAATAGGTACTTTAATGTTAAAATAAAAAAAAAACACAGCAGAATTGATTTATTTATTTATTTATTTTCTTTTTTAACATTTCCATTTTTAATTTATGTTCCTCTTTCATATAAAAAATTTCAAGAGCTTCTTGTGGGTCCCATGATTGAAAATAAAGTAATTCTGAGGCCTTCAGGGCCTTACCGGCTTTGGCTACAGCAACCAAACTGCTTCACCTAAGTTCCCTTGTTCCTGATTTGTATGTCAATCAACGAGGTAACAGTCAATCTTCTTACTGTTACACAAAAAATCATTAATAAAATCTTAATGTAAAAATAATGGGATATATATCGTCAGTGGAAAGAATAAAATGCGAAAGCGTCAAAAGGACATTTTGTAGAAAATCGAGTTATTTTTTTTTTCAGGAAAAAAGTACACCTGTGATATTGTTAGAGTTAAAAAGATGTTATAAAGAGACAAAATATAATTCGATTTTTTGCCTAAATAACAAGAGTTTCTATCTCTATTACTAAAATAAGTGTCGCTTTAGCAAAAAAACGCTGAAAATACTATTTATTTTATTTATTTATTTATTTATTACAAAATCCACAGCTCTTAGGTATAGAAAAACAACACATTTAAAACAATAATCACAGCCAATTAAGGATTTACAATTTTTAGGATTGACACAAGGGACACACAATAATAAAAAAAAACAGAGTACCTACACCTAAAAATAAACAAAGGTGTGGCCAAACAATAAGCACACAGGGAATAATAATTTACAAAACACAAGAAATAAAAACAAAGTAAAATTAATTATCAATTAGGTATATATACAAAATAAAAGTAAAAGTGTCTCTCTTGACTCCCTTGTAAGTGTTTAGTGTGAGGTGAGGTTGTGTTTTAGTTGTAGCTGTGTTTATGTTGTAGGTTGTATGAGTGATTGTGTACCTATATGTTTATGCGGTCTTTGTGATAGTAGTTAAATATTCTTGTAGTTAAATGATGTTATGTGTTTGAATGAGTGTTAGAAATTTGTGTTTGCATGTCTGTTTGTGTTGAAAATGTTTATAAAAGTTTATCCTTATTACATAAGACATTTAATATCTTATGCCTAAAATTTATCTTATTGTCATTAAATATATCACAATTGAGTGAGAATTGTGTATTATAAATATTATGCATCCTATTCATTGGTGAATTGTGATTATAATTTGTTTTGGTGAGTTGTGTGTAGAATAGTTTAGTGTGCCGTGTTCTGGACGATGGAGTGTGAGGTGAATTGTGTTAATCGGTACAATCTATAGAACCGTTGCATACATTATATAGAAACATCATGTCAAGCAAACAACGTCGACTTTCTAAGCTTAGTATATGATTATGTTTACACGCTTCCATGTATTTCATGTGACTCAGTTGTTTCTTGTAGTTCAGATGTTTTAAAAACTTTTGTTGAATTGACTCAATTGCATGCTTATACACAACATACTGGGTATTCCATATGGGACTACAGTACTCCAGAACGCTACGAACATACGAGTAGTAAAGCATTTTGATACATGCAGTATCAGAGAATGGTGCAGCGGTCCTTAACACAAAGCCTAGGTTTTTATAAGATTTTGTTTCAATGTTAGAAACATGTTCACCATAAGCAAGCTTTGAGTCAAGGAGCACGCCCAAGTCACGAACCTGATTAGATATAAGAATAATTTTGCCGTTAAATGAGTATCTAGTTAAAAGGGGCTTCCTTTTACGAGTAAAGGTGATATGTACACACTTGTCGATGTTGATGTTTATGCGGTTTTTGTGATAGTAATTACATAGTCGATTTAAATCTTCTTGTAGCTTTAAGCTATCCAAGTAATTATTTATTTTTATATATATTTTCATGTCATCAGCGTGCATAATGAAATTAGAGTGTTCAATGGATTGCCCAATGTCATAGAGGTACACAGAGTACAACAATGGTCCCAAGATTGAGCCCTGTGGCACGCCTGAAGGTATAAAGACGTAATCAGATCGAAATCCACCCACTTCTACAGCTTGACATCGATTACGCAGATAATAATCTAGCCATCTTAATAAGTTTCCGCATATACCTATCTCTTGAAGTTTGCGCAAGAGTATGATATGATCCACACGATCAAAAGTCTTTTCTAAGTCCGTGTAGATCACATCAACCTGTCCCCCCTCCATGTCATGAAGGACTCTACCAGTAAACACGGTGAGGTTCGAGCATGTAGACCTGTTTTTCATAAAGCCATGCTGTTGATCAGGGATCATTTTATAAACCAAAGGATAGATGTGTTGGTACATAGCTCGCTCAGTAACCTTACTAAGGATGTTTAACTTCGAGATAGGCCGATAATTTTCGATAGAAGTTTTAGGTCCTTTTTTATGCACTGGCGTAACATGCGCTATTTTCCATAATGTTGGAAAGAAGCCTTCTGCAAAACATCTATTTTAAATATAAGTGACAGGGTATGACAATGATTTACAACATCGCACAAATAAAATAGGGGGTAAGCCATCACTGCGCGGGCCCTTGGTAATATCTAATCTCTTTAAAAGGTTTTCAATATATTCGGTACTAATAGTAAGTGTGCCCAAACTCTCGGTCTCAAGAAGTCTAGGGAACGTTTGTGAGTCGTCGTATGTATCGAGAGGCAAGCTAAAGTTTTTGAAAAAGAAATCATTAAATGCCGAGCAGATATATGATCCGCCACCCACGCTAGCACCACCATACTCCATGCAACCTGGATAAGTCGAGCGACCTTTTTTCTTCGAATTAACGTACTTCTAAAAAAACTTAGGGGATATTTTTATAATTTTTTGCGACCACTCGATATAATTATTATAGCATTCACTTTGTAACTGTTTTTGACGTTTACTTAGAGTCGCAAAACAATTATAGTCATTGGGATTATTATACCGTTTCCATAACTTATGGTATTTAGCTTTCTCCTTAGTTACTCGAATAAGAGCTTGGCTGTACCACACCGGATAAGTATGAGTCCCTGAAATCAGAGCCTGAGGGACGTGCATGTCAATTAAATTGTTTAAATAATTATAAAATATATTCACGCATGAATCGATGTCATAATTTTGGAATAACGTAGGCCAGTCACAATTCGTAAGCTCTAAATTAATAGCGTCAAAGTTAGCTTTCTTAAACATACATTGCTTACGAGATTTAGGTTAAATAGATTTAAAAAGATTGTCGGTTACATATATTTCTATAGAAGGGTGATGATTATCCTCCAGTACAAGCGGGCTCTCAGAACGTAATATGTCTATTTCGAAATTTGAAAAAAATAAGTCTAATGTCTTTTGTTTACAATTTAAAATTGAGTTAGATTGCTTAAAGCTATAAAAGTATAAACTATTTACCAACTCCGCAGCAATATTTTGTAGCTCAGTAGAACCTTTATGTAAAAATATCGGCTCCTGCGAACTCTAATCAATACACGGTAAATTAAAGTCTCCTGCGATGATAAAATTATCATTTGGACATGTATTCATAATGTCATTAAACAAACCGATAAATGACAATAATCGGTCCACCATAGATCTATTCGGCGGGACGTAAACAACACCTATGTGTAAATCAGGTTCTGAGGGGGAGGAGGAGCGCGCGGCGAGGTTGCGGCCGGGCACGGACACCCATAAACATTCCAAGTCAGCGCGCGACCACTCCGGACGCGCGCGCGCATGAAATCGTATGTCACAGAGCGCCATGACGTGCTTCATAAAAACATGAAATGAAATGAAATGAAATGTCTTTATTTGCCAGGAAATTGGTACATTTTAGGTCTTAAAAGTAAAGAAAGTTTCACAAGATCCTACCAACAGGTGTTGGTGTGCAAAATTTGGTGAAATACAATAATTTTTAAATGTCATATTAAATTCATATTATTAAATTGTCATATTAAATTCGTCCTGATGTCAAAAGAAAAGGTTACAATAGAAACAATTTGATTTATGTAGTTTGAATGTCTATAAGCACTTGTCATTTAAAAAATCTGTAACATTGTAATAAAGTTTGTATAGAAGTAAGTTAAAAATTCTTTTTTTAAATAAATTAATTGGTAAATTCTTAATATCTCGAGGGATTTTATTAAATATTTTTACCGCCATACAGACAATATTTTTTTGAAAAACGCATAGTCTCTGGGCTGGAGTATAGAGCATTTCTGCATGTCTTCTATGTCCAGAAATCATGTCCCGATTTTTGGGGAACAAATTTGTCAATTGGCTCATTTTTAGAATTATATGTCAAAAATTGTATTAAATTAGTTTTATTTATATTTATTTTGAGGTTTAAATAATTTAAGTATGATACAACGTCTGTCATTGATTTAATTATTTCAGTTTTTAATTCGTTTTTGTTTTTAGATTTTATTACAAGTGTAGTATCGTCTGCAAATAATATAGATTTTTGTTTTTTTATTATGTATGGTATGTCGTTTATGTAGATTAAAAATAAAAGTGGACCTAATATGCTACCTTGGGGTACTCCGTATTTGTTTTCGCGATAAGGGGAACATACTGTGTCTCTATATTTTCCGTTGAAGTAGCTTAGTTCTACACATTGCGATCTATTTTCTAAGTAACTTCGAATCCATTCGTTTGCTTTACCTCTTATGCCACATTTATCTAAAGTTTTTAATAGAATGGTATGCGATACAAAATCGAAAGCTTTGCTCATATCCAATAGCAGTGCTACTGGAAATAGTTTTTTGTCTAAGCTCTCAGATATATCCTTGATTAGAGAAAAACAAGCTAAGGTGGTTGAGCTTCTTTCGCGAAATCCGAATTGCTCCTCCGCTAGGATGTTATGTTTATTTAAAAAACCTTTAATTCTCACTGACATGACTTTTTCGAAAATTTTTGATAATATAGGTATTAACGTTATTGGGCGATAATTATTCATGTCAGTGACGTTACCTTTTTTGTGGATGGGTTTGACTATAGATTTTTTTAATCTTTCAGGAAATTTTCCTTGCGTGAGGGATAAATTAATTATGTGTGCCAGGGGCGCCTTCAGAACGTTTGCACATCGTTTAATTATTGATGTAGTCAAGTGGTCGAATCCTGTACATCCAGAGTTTTTTAAAGTCTTTATTTATTTATTTATTTATTTAACAATATATGTACACATAAGTTTGGACACAATTTAAAGATACATGGATCAAAATAAGTACAAAGGTACAGCTTATCTCTAATGAGATCTCTTCCAGCAGACCTAGGACTGGAGAGTTTGTTTAGGATGCAATGATAGTGTGCACAAATCTATAATATCGTATAAACTGCTTAAAATAATATAAATACATATATACCAATATATACATATATAATATTAATATAAACATAAATGCATATACAATATATACATATATAATATTAATATAAACATAAATACATATACAATATATCAAAATAATATTGTTTATATTCATAACTTACAGTTGAGAAAAGTAGTGATCTTTGACTTTCTTTTTAAAATTAGATATAGTTTTACACTCACGAATTACATGAGGTAGTGAATTCCACAACCTGACTGCATGGACGGAGAAAGAGTAGGAATAAAAATCGGTTTTATGAGAAGGCATAAGTAGAAAAGTACGCACGTGTGCTCTACATGGCGCATTCTGACAGTGTGAGTATGAAAACCTTTCACGCAAATAAGGAGGAGTGAGTGGATTATTAAGGATATTGAAAAGGAGACAAAGGATTCTAGAATTTCGACGGTAGCGTATTGGAAGCCAACGAAGTTGCTTCCGATATTCAGAGATATGATCGAACTTTTTCAAGCCAAATATAAAGTGAATGCAAAGATTTTGCAGACGCTCCAATTTGTTCAGAAGTTCCTCCGTGGCATCCAAATAACACACATCAGCATAATCAAGGATGGGTAGAATAAGTGACTGAGCAAGAGAAATTTTCGTTTTGAAAGGCAAGAAACTATGTAAGGCTTTAAGAGAGTGCAAAGAAAAATTGATCTTACGACTAATTTCACTGACATTCGCGTTCCATGTAAGATTCGAATCGAAAACGACTCCTAAGTTCTTAGCTGTGTCAGTGAAAGAAATCGTAAAATTGTCCATGGTGATTGGAGGTATATTAGAGAAATCAAGACAACCACGAACATAACGACTGCCTATGATCATAGCTTGAGATTTTTGAGGGTTGATAAGAAAACCGAAAGACTTTGCCCAGTCACTTATTCGACACAGATCTGCATTGATTGCCCTTACAGCAGAATCAAGGTCAGAAACAGCAAAATGGCGGTAGATTTGCAGGTCATCTGCGTAGAGATGGAATTTGGATGAAATGACTTTGGTAACTGAGTTGATAAAAATCGAAAAAAGAAGAGGAAGCAAGACACCACCTTGCGGCACACCCGCAACAAGATCACACCACTGTGAGTGACTCTCATCAACGCGAACCCGCTGCGAGCGACCACGAAGATAGGACTCAAACCAAGTCAATGCCAAAGAGGATATATTTAAGGATTTAAGGATACCCAGGAGGATATCGAAATCAACAGCGTTAAAGGCATTGCTGAAGTCGAGAAGGATAAGTAAGGTAAGGGACTTGTTTTCCATGGCCCAGCGAATGTCATCAGTTACGTGAATTAAAGCAGACATAGTGCTGTGGCCGGGACGGAAACCGGACTGGAATGGGGTAATTACCTTGTTGGCGGAAAGGAATGCCGACAATTGTTTATGCACAATGTGTTCGAGAACTTTCGAAAGAAAAGGTAGGATCGAAATAGGGCGTATATGGGATACGGCAGTAGGATTAGGGATTTTAGGTAAGGGTATAACGTACGCACGTTTCCAGGCTAAGGGGAAGGTACCAGAAGATAGAGAATGGTTAAAAATGTGGGTTAGAATGGGCAAAAGGAAAGGTAATATCATGACGATCATTCTCGAGCACAAATTGTCATCACCAACCGCAGCAGAGGAAATGGAAAGGATTGATTTCTTGACTTCATCTGGAGAAACAGCTGTAAAATAAAAAGGAGGATAATTTACTTGCAGACTCTTTATGATTTTACCTATTTCATTTTCGTCAGTTGGTGTGACAAATATGGAATGATTATATATTCGAGATTGAGTCATTGGGGTATAATTAAAGATGTCAGTATTGGATTTATTAGTCATGTTTATAAAAAAGTTATTTAGATTTTCGCAGATAATTTTTGGGTCAGTGTGTAAAATGTTATTAGATTTAATTTTTTCAATATTTTGATTTCGGGTAGAGTTTGATGTCGCGTTTTTTTTAATAATATTCCAAGACGCCTTGCATGTATTTTTTGCATTTTGAATATATTTTATATTGCATGATATTAATGATGCGGTCATACACTTTTTTAAAATTTTGTTATATTTATCATATGTTGCTTTATTTTGTTTTTTGTTGTCGTCGCTTAAGGAATATTTGAGATAAAGTCGTCTTTTATTTAAACAACTCCTTTTTAATCCCTTGGTAAGCCATTTTTTCTTAACCGCGTTTTTGTTTGTCATTTTTACGTTTATGATAGGAACGCACTGATTAAAAAATAGGGTCAAATAGTCATGGAAAATGTTAAACGCAATGTCCGTATCAGTTTCAGCGTAAACATCGTCAAACGATAACGCTGATAAGCACTCTATGTATTTTATAACATTTTCCTCCGCAAAGTCTCTCTTTTTCTCGAACCAGATCTTAGGGCTTTGTTTAATACTTTTTCCCTGTTTAACCTTAATTGATAAACTTTGTCCAGTTTCATGATCTGATAAAGCTAGACAGTGCATATTAGATAGAGTATTTTAAAATTACTACAAATTAGATCTAAACATGCCTTTTTCCTAGTCGGCTTTGTAATATGACATTCTATTTTATTATTTAACAAAATTGCTTGGAATTTGTTTGTGATAGAGTTATTTTTAAGTATGTCTATATTAAAGTCACCACAGATGATGATTTTTTTATTTATTTTACTTGATAACTTATGTAGTAGCTTCTCTAGTTCTTTTAAAAATATGTCTACAGAGGAAGATGGAGTTCTGTATATACATACTATTAAAATGCTGTAATTAATCAGTTCTATGCCGCAGCATTCAAATGAGTACGGCTTTGATTCGATATACGGAATAGTTTTAAAGTTCAGATGATTTTTTATTAGAATGCAGGAGCCACCTCGTCGTTCCTGTGAGCGGGAGTAATGTGCTGCTAATTTATAATTTGCTAAGCTTAGATTCGGTTCCGTACCACGTTTTATGAAGGTTTCGGTCAGACATATGACATCCACCGGCCCTATTTGACTATGAAGTTCATTTAACGCCGCTTCAAATATATCGCGTTTCCCCAGTATGCCGGCTATGTTTTGGTGAAACAAGACGAGGTTATGTTCATTACCGAAAAAACTGCTCAGGAGATTTTTGTACATAAAAATTCTTACCATCGCTTGATTCAGTTTGAGTGCTAATATTAACTAATTTGTTTTGAATTGCCGGATTGATTTTATTCATAGGAGTACATTTATATTGTAAAAGGTCAATTTCTATATTAAGTTTATAACAAAGGTTTCTTTGATAATAATACGTAAAGCTCGGTTTTATATTTGACATGCTATAATTATCGGAATAATTAATAAAATCTATAAACTTACAATTTTTATAATTCTCTGTTAACATCTTTATGTTGTAGTTCAGTAGATTTTCATTTAGATATGAACTTTGGTTTATGCCTAATAAAAAAAATTGTTTACAATTTTTCAACTTTTCTAAGCTATTGTTGATCTCATAAAATAATTTAAACGGATTTTTGTCGTGTTTACCTACACTTATTACTACTATGTCTTCTTTACCTATCTCATTTTTCATTGCAGTACAGCTGTTCAGAATTTGTGAACTGTGTGCGTTTGGTTTCACTAATGAGGAGACGCTGTAGATGTCGTTCCATGTCCCTCTTCTGCTTTTTGACAGCTGTAGTGAGAGGCCGCGCACCTGTTCATCTCCCAGAATGAATATTGTTGGTGTTTTTTCGTTGGGTGTTTTTTCCTGGTTGATTATTAAGGGCCTGGTTGAAGTTTTTTTTGGCTTGTTGATGTCTGGACGGGAAGGTTTGATCGGGTGTAGTTGTCAGCCGTTTTTGTAAATTCAAACAAACACTTTTGTCGTGAACCAACGGTGACAGTCGCGTTGTTCTTATCCTGTTGAATATGAGATTTTTGTGTGCTATAGGTGACGAAGAAGTATGTGTTTTGATGATTTTATTTGATGTAGGTGTCAGTGTAATCTTTTTCAGTAAAATAATTGTTTTGTCTTTTTCTTCCAAGTTTTTCTTCAAGTTATTTATTTCACAGTTAAGGTCATTTATTTCATTATGTGCAGATTTTAATTGCTTATAGAGTTCTTCATTTTTTTCTTTCAGGTCTTGTATAAGAGATGAGTCTTAAGTTGTATCGGTCACAAGGCTCCTATTACCTAGTTGAAATGAGGTTTCTGAGTCGTCAGTTAGGTTATTCGATGTGTTTAAATTTAATTCTGAGAGTGTTCTGCGTCTTTGAACGTTTTGTTTCTTCCTATGTGTAATATTACATTTGAAGCTTTCATTCATTTTAGCGACAATGGCCACCTAGTGGTAGCGGGTTAGAACTTTCTTATCACTGATCGATTTTGTTAATGAAGACGCTCTTTTTGGATTTAGTGCACCGTAAAAATCATAGATGGCGTTGTTTATAAAGTCCAGATTCAAAATGTTCTTTGTTCTTTAGTTAAACAGTTTCTAACGGTATATAACTGTTTTCGATGTAAAATGTATTTCTGTATGTCATTTATTGATTTGGTTTGTACTTATTTAGTCATTTGGGTTATTATACGAAGTGTTTATGTCATATTAAATATTAATCATGTCATATGTCATAGTAAAAGTTATATGAAATCATAACATGTTGACTAGTGCACATTTAATAGATACTTACTACATTTTCGATAAGATAAAATATTGCTAACAAAGTTAATTATTCACGTAGATTTAAGTATATAAACTATTTCTATTTGTTAATAAATTGTCACTCAAGATGTAATCGTGTCTTGCTTTAAAACCCTTTTCCTGGTCGTAATGTAATTCATAGAAAGATTGTTAAGCATTACCATATCCTCGTAAATAGCTTGCATTATAATGTATTTTCGCTAAACATACTATCCTGGTTAACCCGTATATAGCATTGAGAAATGATAGGAGGAATAGCTAGTGAAATTTTGCTAAAGCGACATCCATACTTATAATATTACTAGCTGTTGCGCGAGGTTTTCGAATCCTGCGGGCATTTTGGGATAAAAATAGCCTATGTTCATCTGGTTCATATAAAAATGCAGTCGTAATATCCCATTGGTCAATAAACCAATCGTATTCAACAGCCATACAGGCGGATAAGTCTCGCTAAAGTTTATACCTCGTACCTGTGTGAACCCCTTGGCTACTAATCTAGCCTTGTACTTAGTTACTTTACCATCGCTGTCTCTCTTGATTTTAAATACCCATTTGCACTGAATAGGTTTCTTGTCAGCCGGTAGATCGACTAACGTCCAAGTCTGATTTTCTTTAAGCGATCTTAAGTCTTCATGTATCGCTTCCAGCAATAATTCACAATCAGGACGTGCCAGTGCTTCTTCTATAGTAGATGGTTCGCTCTCAAAACTGCTCTCCATATAATACATAACATTGCATTGATACCGATCAACAGGTCTCCGTTCACTCGAAGGATACCTTCTTTCTGTAGCTCTGGCATTATAGAATCTGCAGTCGCTACCGCCTCTGGTACTTGCTCAAGCAATTCAGGTTCAGGTTGAATTTCTAGTCTAGGTTCCGCTTCAGAGCGTTCGAAGCTAGATCCGCTGGGTGGACAAGACGATTCTCTCAGAGTTCGACTCAGATAGTAGTATTCTTGCAATTTCTACAATAGTACGGTTAGCTCTTTCAGCTAACCGTACTATTGTTCCAGGATGTACGGTTTGGTCGTCTGATGTTTTATTCCTGCAGACTTCAAAAACGATTTAAATTTACCATTACAGTACTCTCCCCCATTGTCAGATCTCAAACACTTGATCGATTTACTCGTCTCCTTCTCAACTTCCGCCTTGTATGCACGGAATTTATCAAAGGTTTCACTTGTATAATTAAATAAAAAGTTCTAACAAGATTGACTTTTAATAATAATCCACTGACTTTGACATTACCTAGTTAGTTCTCTCTCTTCTATACGTCACCAAGAGTAGCACACCAGCATACTACATCTCCGTTTTTAAAGTTAATCATATTATAATTACAATCTATTTAGTAGGTTACATAAGGTAATGGAACCAGTCATCGACAGTATAAGAGTAATTTTGTCATTCTTAGGCCATTATTTATACACTTTAACTATTTATGAATGCAAATGAGGTTTAAGATATTAAAAAACTAATGGTAAATCAGTATCTTTATTTAAATTGGTAATAAGTTAATTCATTGAAAATATATTTCAGGAAATTCAGGACTATTTCAGATCACCAATTATCGACAGGCATAGACTAGTGAATAACACCCAGTCATGGACGACCCTAGTCATGGACATCCAATTATGGACATCATGGTTTATGAGGTTACGTATTGCAATCCCTAAATTGTATAAGCCTAAGGACATAATTGCTATGGACGAAAGACCTAAAGTTTAAAACAGCTATGGACAGAAGGTCTAAATTGAAAACAACTAACAGTCATTGGATCTAACTGTTGTTAAATCTAAGTTTCTACTGCCTAAATGTAAATAACCTAATGGACAAGAGGTATAAATTTAATATATGTAATGCTCGTTATCTATAAGTACCTAAGGGTGTTATTTTTAATGAAACAAAATATTTTTATATAATTATTTATATTTTTTAATCATAATTATCAAAGTGTCCAACGTGCAACATAATTAGAAAAAATGAAGTTGTTAACAATAAAGAATTGATTTTTCTATGCAAGCATAATCATTATGCAAGATAGAAAAAACTAGACTGTTAAGAATTTCAATTTATAAATAAAACCTTATTTCCTTAAAATCAGATTGTTTGTTAATCATAACATCAGATAAAATTGTTTCTACACAAAATGTATATAAAGGCAAACTACAAAATGTGTAGGTAAGTAAACCTATTAGTTAAAAATATAGATAATGTCAAAATAACAGAACAAGTTAATTACAGATTTGCAGCAATTGATTTTAATAATTCCACATGGGTATACTCTGTTATGTATTCCAAAATCTTGTCAATTTTAGCCAATTTTTGTTAGTTTTTCGTTTTTCTTTTTTTTTGCAATGGGTCGCCGTTTCTTATTTTATCAATTTCAATTTTATTTACATTAGTTTCTTTAATTAGTCCTTTAACTAATCTATAAAATCCTACATGTCGTTTTGCACAGATTTCATTGATGTGATGATGAAATGCCTCTGCTCGATTCTGGGTGCGCGGAATGTTTGGGTTATAACAGTGGCTCCAAAAGTTTGGGCTATACATAGGTGGCTGGTTATTTTTTCCATTTACATAATTAATACCAAACCATTCCGCTATTTGACGGGCGTCATCGGAAAGCGTATGTACTAAATCATCAAAATACATATGTGTGTTCGCAGGATTAATGTAGTACAATGCTACTAGGCATTTAATCTCTGTGTTGAAAGACTGATCTGTATTATATTTTTTGGTTAAACCTTCCTTTTGTAATTTTCTATATATTATCTGACGGAGGTGAAAAAAACATCCTTTTGCATTGACACACTCAAAATATTGTCGAAGGCTTATAATGGCGGCTTTCTCGAAATCCAGAATGACGTATTTAGGGTTGACTAAAATATTATTTTCAGAACAAAACTCCATTATCAGTTCGAACATCATGTCATAAGATGTTTTGTCTTTATGAGTAAACAAAACATACAATAAAGGGAATGTTATATCGCAATTTAGCACAGGGCCATGGATGGTGTATAATTGATGGAATATACCGGGCACCACTTTAAAAGTCCCGTCCATAATCCAAAATAAAGCCTGGCCTAATAAAACCATCATTGACTTCGTACTAAATAGAATCACTCTTTTAGTTGAACCAAATATTTTATCTTTGATTACGAAGTCGTCACCTTCATTAGTTTTAAGAGCTTCCTTGTTGATCTCAAAATCAAAACACGTTGGTTCTTTAGGTGTATTTAATATCTTCTTTTTTTGACGAGTGACAACTTGCCTGAGAGCATCCTTCGATGGTAATTTGATTGCTATATCTGCAGAAGTAGACGCAATATGATTTTGAATTATTTGACAGGTTTTTGCAGTCGGCGCAGCGCACGTTTTAGCTTTTAAATCATGCAAATTATTAGCAATATCTGAACGGAAGGGATTGCCTTCATGAGTATGTTGTCCACTATGTGATAATACCGTCAATGATTGAACGTCCGTAAATACATTGGTTATCAAGTTCGAATGGCACTGGTATGATTTTTTTTTATGTAATTCACATTTCCAATAAATTTTGGTACCGCACTGTCTGTTTTTTACGTATGCGAAACCATTTCTATGTATTTTCACAGTCCCTTTTTGCGTTTTTAATAACTGCACACTATCTTCCGACATTATGTAGGTACTACGCTAATGCTACGATAACCACAGTATTACCTACTGATGACAGAACTGGCTACTGACTGATCGAATAAAATAAATATTCGAATTACCCTCATTACCATACAAAAATATTAATTGCTTAATAATACGAACTACCCTCAGTAATATATATCTACATATGAGATGTTTAATAATTAAGCTTTTCATTCATTAGATTATTTAACTTTAGTTATTAGTTTATTTAAATCAAGATTTTAGTTATTGGAAGCTTAGATCTAACAACAGTTAGATTAAATGACTAGTAGTTGTTTTAAAAATAGATCTTTCCGGCATAGCTATTGTGAAGTGTAGGCCTTTCGTCCGATAGCTGTTTTAAACTTTAGGTCTTTCGTCCATAGCAATTATGTCCTTAGGCTTATACAATTTAGGGATTGCAATACGTAACCGTTTATGATTGGCATTAAGTATTTGTTGTAATATAGGTATAGTTAGTTTTACTTTGAATAATCAACGAATGTGACAAAGATAGTTTGTAATTTAACTTTTATAAAAATCAACAATTTTTCATTAGAAATCTATTAGTAACGAAAAATACAAATAAACACTATACAAAATAAAAGTATCAAAAACATACAAAGAAATACTTGTATATCAAATAGCTCTACAATATAGGGAAGTAGTCCAGTAGCCTCCTAGTACCTTGTTAGTTTTTCACATCCAAACAGTCTTTATATAACTCTTACAGTAACTTTTGGCTATCAGGTAAAAATCTTACAAAAAAACAACCCTAAGGTAAATAAAAACATAAAAAAAAAAACAAAATCTCAAAACTTATCATAGCAACATTTGGCTTTTGGTTTAAAAATCTTACAATAAAACCTTCAGGTAAATAAAAGTAAAAACAAAAAAAAACTAAGTTTTGATGTCTCCCAAAACTAAGTCAGCAATTATTCCGTAAAATATATTCGTTTACTAATAACTAATATCTTTATAAAGCAGTCTTAATAGTTTCTAAGAGTCTTAAGAATTAAAGATTATTTGTTTACTTCAAGAAATATATAAGGTAAATATTTCTCCATCTCCTTAATCTTATAAAAACCTCTTTTGTTCATTAAAATTGGGTTTTCTATGTGTTCCACTATATTTGTACTTTTGTACCAAATTTTGTCTGGAGTATCGGGCCAACGAAATGAATTACCTTTCGATAGAACCATGGTGCTAATTTCATATTGGCCTTGATGTATATTATCAATCACACCAGGAAAATATGCTCCTTCATATCTTACTATAACATACTGTTTAAGTTGGTAACTTTTATTTGACGAGCGTAAATTACTCAAGGGAACTTCTTCATCTGATCCAGACTCGGATGATTCAATGGTATTTTTCTGACTGTTCTTGCTTTCATTGAAACCATCTCCACATTTACTTGTACCTGGCTGGTCAAGCTGTCGATATTCTTCTATTTCACCGTACTCATCAAGAAACTCATCATCACATTCACTTTCCTGATAATCTATATCTGTTTCCGTTTCATCAGAAGACGAAGTCAGTGTCACTTGTCTCTTCTTCACTATTTTCTTTGTAGCTTTCTTACTCTTTTTTGTTTTCTCTATATTACTTTGCTTCTTTTGAATCGATTGTTCCTTTAACACCTTTTTTTCTCCTCTGGCTTTTATTCGCTTCTCCTTTTCTTCTTGTTTTAGTTTTTTGTCATTCTCTTTTTTTTCATGTAGGCTATCCATGCATTACTAGTAACAGCTGACGGTAGACGTTCTTTTATGCGTCGTTTTTTTGTTTCAGGTTCTGGCCAAAACAAGGCACGTTTGAATGGAGACGGAATGACCAAGTTCTTTTGTAAGATTGATGTTGATGGGTTAATAGGTGCTTGAACATTTTTAGCTGGTGTACTATAGTCTGCTGCGTTGGAATTATTTGTGAAAAGAGTCGTTGAAGTAGTTTTACTTGGTGTGATATAAGCTGTCTGATGAGCGGTTATAACTGCTTCTGATCCTTGTGTGTCAGGTTGTTGTGGTGGCTTTTCGTGTTGGCCGGATTCATCAAAACAAACTTGTCTTGTTTCGCTAGTTGCTTCTGGACTAGTAATTGACTGTTCTATTAGTTGTGGATTGGAATGAGCGGTTATAACTTCTGATACATGTGTGGTCATGCTTTGTTGAAAAATATTATGCTGTAGATGTTCATTAGGTATTTCAGGTCCTTGTGGTGGTTTTTCTCGTGAGCCGGAATCCTCAATACAAACTTGTCTTGTTTCGTTAGTTTCTTCTGAACTTGTAATTGACTCTATTTGTGGATTAGAATTCTGAATCGGATCTCTTCCATCTGCACATGCTGCTGTTGGCGAATTGTCTAAAACTGTGGTTTTATTTTTTGACCAAATAAGGTACAATGACAAATCTTCATTTGGTAGCAAATTTTGGACATCATTCCTGTGCGACCAGTACATTTGGTTAAATAATGTCAATTTATCTTGTGAGAATATCCCTGTAATTTCTGATTCTAATATCTCTACAAATTTGGACTGTTCGGTTAAGTTTGTTTCTTTGGGTGGCATACGTTTTTCGGCATACCTAATTTTGGTCATATCGACATACTCAGGACCAAAAGGATAAAGACCACTTTTGCGGAATCCATTTTTTATTGTAACTGGAGACACTTTTTCTATAGCCACTAATAAATTCGGAGCGAAATTAGCCTTATTTAGCCGTTGCCCTGAGTTATCAGTCTTCCATTTGGCTACTTGATTCTTCCAGTAGGTTTTTAGGGGTTTGAAGACGGCAACGTCCATCGGCTGTAGCAAATGTGTCGAATTGGGATGAAGTGCTATGATTTCTATTCCATTGTCTTTACAAAATTCTGCTAAGTGTAAAGTCATGTGAGACCTGTGACCATCTAGGAAAAATATTATGGGTTTCGGCACCTTTTTTGTTTCTAGCCAAGGGTTGAAAACGTTCGTTATATATTCATAAAAGGTTCGCGAGGTCATCCATCCCGTCTCAGATCAACCAATACCCAATTCACCTGGGACACTGTTTGATATTAACGGAGGTATTCGTTCGTACGGAAAAATTACCATCGGTGGAGCCAAAACCCCCGCAGCGTTTGCCGTCATCAAGACGGTTAAGTTTTCCTTCTCATCGCCTGATCTGCTATATACGTTTTTTTCGCCTTTTCGGACTAAAACAGAACCCGCTTTTGGCTGTAAAAAAAATGCACTCTCATCTGTGTTGAAAATGCGGCTGGGATCATTTAATGCTTCTAATAATCCTCTACTCTCCAAATAGGCTTTGTTTGTTGCAAACCACTGCACAATTTCATCTTCGGTGACGTCATCCCTGGATTTAGTCAAATTTTGAGAGAAGCGTTGTGAAATTTCGGGGTGCCGCTTTAAAAAAGAATGGAACCATTTTTTTCCGGGTCGGTTATTTACAAAGGGGCATTTTTGAAGGTTTTTTTTAGAAATAATCTTTTGAACGCTATCCAAGAGATGGTCCCTTGTAACAGGAAAATGATGATCGGCCACATAAAATATCCATTTCTTTAATAGGTTTTCTTCTTCACTTGTTAGAATAGTAGCTGGTCCTAACCTACAAATCTCGGGAGTTTTGCCAGTTATTTTATTGTGCAGTGTTATTCTAGGGACACCGTATAAGGACGCAGCCGTTGCAACTGAAAGCCCCTGCTTGACCTTTTGGATGGCATTGGACATTTGTTCTGCAGTGTAGTTTCTAATCGGCGCCATTCTGAAGCAATAAAACCTTTTCTTACAGACCTAAAGGGATTAAGTTTGATGTTTTTACAAAACAGCGCTCTGACAGTCATTTTATAATTCTAATCGCTTTATAAACCTATACCTAATAATAATAATAATCATTTCTACAATATTTTTTTTACAAACAAAATGATTAAATAATATTAATTTGATAGTACCCAGTGATGGACATCCAAATAACAACACGATTGCCAGTTATGGACACCCAATTATCGACGTGCTATTTCTTATTTTCAAAATGCATCATTGCATTACGTAAAAAATCAATCATTCGATTTTTTTATGAACTTTCGGTAATATTACTAGAACATTAATCAAAAATAAATTCAAAATTCCTCATTATGTTCATGACTGGGTCGAGGCAGATTTATTTACCCAATGATGAACATTGCTTTAATGGTGTACTACTATATTCCTTTTGTAACATTTCAAGGTTTAGGATAACATTAAATGTATTAATAAATCACAAAATACAGAGTTATTCAACATAAAAACTACAACGGCTTTTACATTAATTAATTGTTAAACTTACTTGAGCTACGATGCTTAGAATAAAAGCAGATATTTTCTGAAATTCTCGGGACCACGTATTTGCACATAGTTTATTTGAATAACATGGCCGACAGCTGTCAAAAACAAAATAGACGTTGCACCGGATTGGTTTGGCACGTTCACAAAGTGTTGCCATTTAATAAAAAAATATCACCTTTTGTAGATTTGGCCGATTCAAAGGTAACATGTCGATGACTGGTGCACAGTCGATGACTGGTTCCATTACCTTAGTCCTCTAAATATTTAGGAGGTCGACAATGACGAGATGGTCTATGTACTGGACTAGACAATTGATGAGCAGGAACAGGTACTGCACTGGACAAGTTAGAAGTTGCAATTGGGAACTTTCGACAGCTATCATTACTTACAGAATAACTTGGTTTAAAATGAACAGTATTTCTTCGAATTACAGTTCCAATCTTATCTTGTGATATTAAAGATTAGCGGCCTTACTTATAAACGTTACTTAAAATTTAATCAACACTTAAGAGCCAATTAAGAAAAAATCTTACTCATAAACGTTGCTTAGCGTTAATCAGTTGTTAAGTAACATCTTAAAGTAGTTGTCAAATTAATCAGGGTCGGACCATTGTTTAAAACGCTAAGTAACAAAATAGCGTCAGTGTAACATCTGTTTTGCAAATTTTAAAAATGGATATTTATGAAAATGATATTATTTGAAGGTTTCGTAATGAAATTTAAGAACTAAGAAGAATGAGAACACGGACAGTTAGGAGACAAAAAAATTATAAAAAACGTATGAACCCGATTCAAGATTTGACTGATGTGGAATTTAAGCAACGATACAGATTTAGCAAGGACAATATGCTACGAATTATTGATTTAGTAAGGAATGATTTGCAAGTATTCCATCGAGGTGGAAGTATTCCTATCGTATTACAAGTTATGGCTGTAATTATATACTAGGGCAGGCACGAGGTAGGTAATCATTTATTTTACCTTTCTCATTTAATATGGCCTATTTTTTTTTCATTATTTCGCGGTAATATTAACCTATCCTATTGATGAACTGTCTTCCAGATACAAGAAGATTGTGCCGATAGACATGGCATATGTCACAGACATTGTCACGTCTCTGCAAAAAGTGGCTGTTGCATTAGCGGCAAAAAGTAGTTACCTACTACATAAATATGCCATCAAATTTAACTGCCGAAACAGAGATAATACGAAAATTTCAATCAATTTGTGGGTTCCCATACATAATAGGGCCTATAGATGGAACTCACATTAAAATAAGAAAAGTTAGTGGCAATGCTGGCCAGTATTATATTAATCGGAAAGGATTTTATTCTTTAAATACCCAGGTAACCATACTTATACTGTATTCTAATCCTGTACTTCACACCTTATGGAGTAGGCAGAACACCAGAGATTATAAAATCATCTGATGTCACGTTTGACAAATTTGGAGGCATTATAATGGTGGAGAGAGACTATTGTAGTGACAGCTACCTAAGTAGATACAAGTACATAGATACGTAGTATTAATTATTGAATAATAAATACCTAGCAACAAACTATAAGGAAATCATTATCTATAATAGAAAATCTTATTAAATACCTACCAAACAATACAGGTTGTATGCGATGCAGATTTAAAAATTTGCGATATAGTTTGTCATTGGAGAGGCAGCACTCATGATGCACGAGTTTTTCGTGAATGTTCGCTTAAACGTAGGTTTGAAGAACATGAATTTAAAGGCAAACTAATAGGAGATAGTGGCTATCCATGCACATATTTACTGACTCCTGTATTAAGACCGAGGACTGAAGCTGAGAGGCGATACAATTACAGCCATATCAGGACAAGAAATGTCATAGAAAGATGTTTTGGAGTCTTAAAACAAAGGTTTAGGATTTTACTTGAGGTTATTAGAGGATCTCTAAGCACAATCAAAACTACTATTGTTGCTTGTGCAGTATTACATAATTTGGCCATTGAATATAATGATTATTTAGATGGTATGTATGAAATGGAAAGTTGTATAGATTATTCTTTTTGATTACACTTTTTGAATTTATGAATTCCGCAACAGTAATAGAAAAGCGCTTTAATTTTATAATTGTTAACATTGATTATAGTTTTATTTTCAGATTCCTCTAATTATAGCAATGTGGAAGAAGACTTGTCAGATAGTGAACAGGAATTAAATAATTTGTCAAACATAGCAAGAAATGTATTTATAGAAAATTACTTCTTAATCTTAATTATAATACTTTGTATAAGTAATCAAATAGAATTTATTTTCTTTTGCCAGCACTCATTTTCTAAATCCATGATTAACATTCTTTTTTTGTGAATTTCTTCTGCTCGTTCAAATTCTCTTTCCTTTGACTTTTTTAAAAGTAAAAATAATTCTCGCTCAAAATCTTCAGAATTGTTCTGGAACAAGGAAAAATCTTATATGTAGATATATGTTACAACAAACAAATATATGTATTAAAAAAGGACTGTTTACCTTAGTTCGACTTTTAGGACTATACTTATTCATTTTTATTATAAAAGCAGACAATATCTTACCTCTTTTATAGTATCCATGTAGAGACCATCACTATGAAATTTACTATTATCAATAATAAATTCATTAGGCAACGCCTGAATGATGGCAAGATCTTATGCTGAGATGGGCTTGGTGGTGGTGGTCCTCCGCCTGTCATCATTCTAGCATGCCTGTACTCAGACTCCCTGCCTTTCACCTTGCCCTTGGTATTCCTCCACTGAGTCTGTATTTGAATCAGATCCCTACCCAGGGATACAGGCGTGAAGTTATGTATGTTCTTTTTCTTCTCGTGGTATTTTACTTGCCGAAATTACCTTTTCATCTTGGTCCCAGTTGGAGGACCGCACTCTCTTTTTTGAAGAACTTTCCATTTTGCGACGAACGTTTAATATTCGTAAAATTCCGATATTAAAAACAATATCACTATTATAAATAAACAAACCTTTACGCAAATCTGACACTTATGCACAGACTAAGAAGGGATACTTATGTCAATATTTTGAAATATTGATAAGCAGATTCTTTTTCTTTGCATTAAGCGTTCATTAGTTAATAACCGGCTAATCAACGTTTATGAGTAAAAAATATTTAAGCATTAATTAAGAATTTAAGTAGTGATTATTTAAGTAGTCGGTAAGATGTTGATTAGTTGTTTTTTATAAGTAAGGCCGATAGGGGAATCATGAGACTTAACTATTTTAACAGGAACCCATACATCATCCTTCCAATAAACAACATTTTGTCCAGGATAAAATGAATCATTTGATGTCTTGGAAGTTTTATCATAATTACACTTATTATTTAAATCAGTATTTATTTGAAACTTATTAAAATCTAAGACTAGTTTAGGTGTTAAAAGATTATTATGAATTGGCAATTTCGGACGTGTGGTTAACTGCTGGACTAACTGGACTATTTCTGTACTCTAATAACAAATTGTACATATCTAACTTATCTTCTTTACATTTTTTTAATGTTTTTTGCTGTACCAACAAATCTTTCAATAAATCCATTTGATTTAGGGTACTTAGGACTAGATGTATAGATGTTCTATGTCACGAAGTCCGTTTGGCTATGAATGTTGTCAAGCGTGCGCATGCACATTGTTTTTGTGTGCGTAATCTCGAGAGCGCTCAGTGTCGATCGGGACACGGCCCGGATCAGTAGTGTGTTTAGTTCGCGCCAAATTGTTTCACGGAGTAAGGTCAGCATGGCAACAAAACGAAGAAGAGTTGTCCATAGTGAGGCAATATTAATTTATACGTTTTCGATTAAAATTTTATGCAAAGATATTTAATATAGCAATAGAAGTATTAATAAAATGAATATTTTTTGTGTTCTAAGATGTTTATATTTCTTAATTATTTTGATTACATTTTGTTTTATCTCAATATTTTGATCTCGATTTTGAATTTATAATCAATGTACAAGATGATTCTGACGACAGCAAAACGGAATCGGAAATTGAAAATATATCTGATAGTGATTGAAAATACTGAATAGTATTCATTTCCATTCTGTAACACCAATGCTTAATTAAATACCTACATCTTCTTAATATTTTTGTATTTATTGCAACCTAATCTAATTTATTTACAAAAAGTATATACTTTTAAAACCAAAATTTTATTTCCTTTTTTATTAAATCTCGACTTGAAATATTATATTATTATGATTTCTTTGCTAACGTTACCTACATTTACACACACAAGCGCGCTTGTCGGGATACGTCACTACTACAATCAAAGCCGAACGGACTTCGTGAAATAGAATATCTATAACAATTTTAAACTTGCAGTCAATTGAAAAATTGTGAAAATCAAAATAATTGAATGGCATATTATCTGCTCTAATAATTTGTGGAATACCATGAATGGAAAATAAATTATTAATAACTACCGATGTTGTCAATGATTTTACTTTAACGAGCTCAAACCATTTGGAATAGTAGTCAGCCACTATCAAATGATAAATCATTATCAAACTTAAGAAAATAATAATTTATAAGGAAATAATATAAACATACATAGAATTTTCGATAATTTTATAAATTATTAAAAAATCAAAAAAATCTTGTAATGTTATTTAGTTTATTCGGAACTAGAAAATGACTCTAAAAACTCAATTTCCATTTCTTGTTCTTCGTCAGATAAAGATAAGGAGGTATTTATAATAAACCTTTCCTCTAGATCTTCAATTATCCTGTCTTTTTCTATGAACTCGTTTACGATTCTTTGCACATGTTGACAACACTTTCGCCATTCCTCCACACCAATTTGCGAAAAAGCTTCCTCAGTTAATGATTTGATATCTGTTGTATTCAATCTTATTTTGATAGATTTAAGGTTCAAATTAGATTTCTAAGGGATAGAATTGAAACGAGACGTGTGAGCAGTTTGATGCTTTAATGATGACTGTTTTTACAAAAAAGTATGAGAAATCACAACATTCCGCCCACCAAAGGACGATAGTACCTTTAATTACACATTACAAATATCAATCTAGGTCAATTATAAACAGACATTAGATTAACGGCATAAAAGTTGGTAGGTATAAAATCCGTGGTTGTTATTAATTAATTACATAATTATGTCTTCCTAAAGTTGCATTATACTAACACCTAAATATCTAAGCTTTAATTACTGTAGTAAGTATATTTCAATTAAACAAATTTTGAATTTATAGTTTTCATTATTTTATAAACCTTAGGTACCCAACCGATTTCACAATACATTTGACAAAGCTATGAATTAGTTACTCAGTAAATTTAGTTTTACAGAAGGTTCGATATTCATGAAATTAATAGTTTACATACATAGTTAATTAGTTTACAAAACAGCAATTTATTAAAATAACAATTAGGATAAGTAGGCACATGTGGACATAGTAAACATTTTAAATTAGATAGGTAATAAGAACATAAGATTTTTAATCAAAATTAATAGGAAAATCACATAGTTTGCTAACTGAACGTTTCACAACATCACCACGACATTTAATGCTATATACTCTGGTACAGCCATCCACACCAGGATGTTTTGCAACTATTCTACCTAAAGACCATTTGCCTGGTGGTAATTGATCATCCTTAAGCAGTACAATGTTACCTATATCATATTCTGCCCTGCGCTGTAACCATTTTGATCTAGTTTGCAATCTCGTTAAATATTCTGACTTCCATCTATGCCAAAAATTTGCTACAAGTTTTTGTGTCAATTGCCAACGATCCAACCTATTCATAGCAACGTCTCTAAGATCTGGATAAGGGATGCTAACAGGCGCTTCACCTATTAAAAAATGTCCAGGTGTCAAGGGTTCCAATGCGGTAGGATCACTAGTTTCAATTGGTGTCAATGGCCGGGAATTTAGGCAAGCTTCAATTTCACAGAGCGTTGTTGTCATTTCTTCAAAAGTGAGGCTGGTATCAAGTATACGGCGCAAATGATACTTTGTGGATTTCACGCCAGCCTCCCACAAACCTCCAAAGTTAGGGCTGTAAGGTGGAATGAAATGCCACTGTGTTCCTTCAGCTGACATTGACTCTCCCAGATGACCTCGAAGTTGTAATTTTGCTTCAGCAAATGCCTCTGCCAATTCCTTATTAGCACCAACAAAATTGCGCCCATTGTCACTCCAAATATGTGTGCATTTGCCTCTTCGTGCAACAAATCGGCGAAATGCACCAATGTACGAAGTTGATGTCATGTCACCGACCAACTCTAAATGAATGGCCTTAGTGGCCATACAAACAAATATCGAAATATATACCTTATTCTGCTTTGCTCCACGTCCCTTTGACATTAAAACATTCAAAGGACCAGCAAAATCAACTCCACAGTGTTGAAAGGGACGTGCAGGTGTTGTTCGAGCCTTGGGTAAGTGTCCCATCAGTTGTGTTTTTACTAAAGCCCTTTGTCTAGCACATATAGTGCACTTATGTACATAAGCTTTGACCTTGTTTTTTGCATGTACAATCCAATATTTTGAGCGTAAGTAAGTCAAGACAAGCTGCGTACCACCGTGAAGAGTCTTCTTGTGAGCATCGGCAACTATCAGATGAGTAAAATAATTTTTATTTCCCAATATTATAGGATGTATTGTGTGTTTCGGCAGGTTAGAGTGCTGTAGACGTCCGCCCACCCTGAGGATACCGTCTTCATCGAGGTAAGCATTTAACATATTTAGTTTGCTGTTTCTGCTAATATTTTTGTTGCTTTTCAGCTTCTCTATCTCTTCGTGAAACTCCTTTTGTGCGATTTTAATACATTTCTTTGAAGCTATTTCATATTCTTCAGTAGATATAAAATTATCAAAATTCTTTTTATAGTGTAAAAATCTCAAACTGTAGACAATAGTCATTAAAAGTTCATTTAAATTGTTAAAATTCTCAAAATTAATTATGTTTGTTTCAACTGTTTTAAAATTTGATTGAATATTTTTCATTTCTAAGCTAGTGGTAATTTCCTCTGAAACGTTATATTTTATTTCTCTTTCTTTTAACCGTTTTGGTCCTTCCCACCAAATCTCACAGGTTTTTAATTCCGATACAAAAGCGCCGCGGGATGCTATGTCAGCTGGATTGTACTCAGAAACGACATGATGCCATTTTTCATAGGAAATATTGTCTGTGATTTCCACAACACGGATTGCTACGAATTGCTTCCAACGAGATGGTTCGCCACATAGCCAGGATAAGACAATAGTTGAATCAGTCCACGCATAAACATTTGTAGATTCGACCCTCATAGCATTTGCAGCGTGTTTAAGCAATTTCGAAAGTAAAACTGCGCCACATAGTTCGAGTCTGGGAAGGGAGACTGTTCTTACAGGAGCAACACGACTTTTTGCTGCAATTAAGCTGGTTGATACTGTACCATCCGAGCTTATGTTTCTACAGTAAACCACAGCAGCATATGCCCTTTCTGAGGCGTCACAGAAGCCGTGTAGTTCGATTTTGTTTTTATCCACATTTTTAGTTTTAATCCATCTATCAATTGTTATATCTATTATGTTTTCATAGTCTTGTCTTAAAGTTATCCATTCTTGTTTCAATTTTATATTAATTTCATCATCCCATCCAATTTTGTCCAGCCATAGCCTTTGAATCAATATCTTTGCTTTTACCAAACAAGGTGCAATCCATCCGAGTGGGTCAAATAGTTTTTGGACATCGGACAAAATACTTCTCTTTGTTATGATGTTGGTAATTTCAGGTAAGTTATTATCATAGTGAAATGCATCATGAGCTAAATTCCAATGAATACCTAATGCCTTTATATCTCCATCTAGTTTTATATCAAGCTGTAATCTTGCAGATCTATCTTCTGGTTCTATTGTTCTCATAAATGCAGCGCTGTTTGATGACCACCTTTGTAAGTGGAAGCCGCCTCGTTTTAAAATTTCTTTCAGCTGTTTGCTTGCTTCTACGGCTTCCTCTACCGTATCACATCCAGAATTCATGTCATCGACATAAAAATCTTCCTTTATTATTTTAGATGCCAGCGGAAAGTCAGCTCCTTCATCGTGGGCTAACTGTATCAATGACTTCACTGCGAGGTAAGGAGCTGGTGCCATTCCGAAAGTAACGGTAAGTAAACGATATTCTCTAATGTTTTCCGATGGATCATTTCTCCATAGGATTCTTTGATAATCAATGTGTTCTCTTGAAACTAACACCATTCTGTAAAATTTCTTTAGGTCTGCAACTAAGCAAACGGCGTGCATTCTCCACCTCATGATGATGCTTCGAAGATCTTCTTGCAGCACTGGACCAACTAAGAGTTCATCGTTTAAAGAAATTCCATTTACATCTTTACACGATGCATCAAACACGACACGAGTTGGCGTGCTTTCACTATCGTACTTAATGACAGCATGATGACTCAAATAAACTGACCTTTTGTTATATTCAGTTTTGGGTATTTCTTCGGCATGACCCATTTGTATATATTTTTCTATGACTTCAGAATAATTTTCTTTTAGTTTAGGTATTTTTTGGAATCTTCTTTCTAGTTGTAAAAATCTTCTTAAAGCTATCTCTTTGCTATTTCCATCTGGTGATTTCGGTTCTGCAGTATTAAAAGGTAAGTTTACAATGTATTGCCCGTTTTCGTTTCTTGTATATGTATTTTCATAAATTTTTTCACAAATTATTTCATCTTTAGTAAGTTTTCTTTTCTTTTCACTGTCTAATTCCCACAAGTTTTTTAACATAGTATCTAAGTCTATATTATGGTGCATTACCATAAGCGTAGTCTCACTTGTATTGATTTCATTTATCTTACCAAATAATATCCAGCCCAAAGTAGTTTTCTGTGCACATGGGGTTCCTGGAGGTCCCTTAATCACATTAGATTGTATTATTGCAGCAAACTCATTCACCCCCAGTAACAGATCTACAGGTGCACATTTGTAATAGGCTGGGTCAGCTAGTTCAAGATTTTTTAAGTGAGACCAATCAATGACATTTATAGATTTAGTCGGCAGTTTTGTTGTTAATTGTTTTGATATAACATATGCTTCAGTAGGTAAACAAAACTTCGAATCATATGTGGAAATTATTTCGAATTTCACTATGCTATTTATAGCAGTCTTGGTGGAGCCAACACCGGTGATTGTGCCTTTGGTTTGTTTCTTTTTAAGTTTCAATAACTGCGTAGCTCGCTCGCTGATGAATGAAGCCTGCGAGCCCTGATCTATTAGCGCACGTAAAATAATAGTATGGCCTTCTTCACTACGCACGATGACCATTGCAGTAGCTAATAAAGCAAAGCCTGGGCTAGTATTGAAATGTGACGTCATCATTGTATTGACTTGCACTTCACACTCTTCTACATTTGTATTGTTTGAAGCCTGTGGTTGTATTTGATCGACACTAGTATGGGCCACAGCTTCTCTCGTTTTGACTTGATGAAGAAGAGTATGATGACGTTTGTTACAAATGCGGCAAGACATTGGCAATCGACACGATAAAACAGAATGTCCTATTAGCAAGCAGTTAAAACACAGTTTACTTTGCACAGCAAAATTGTTACGATCAGCGATCGACATGTTAGAAAATTGTTTACAATGGCACAATGTATGATTCTCACTACACAACACACACTTTTTCACTATAGGAGTAGCACTATGGTACGAATGTTCTCTTGCACGTTTTTCGATCGTCGGTGGCGCCGAAACGCCAGGCGCCCGCGCTGGCGCTGTGTTGACTAATTCCAGTGTCCGAAATCTGGTTTCCAGGAAACATTTGAGGTCAATCCACGAAGGTAAGTCATCTGTATTGACCTTGTAAGTACAATTTTGCCAATCTTTATGTGACTCTTCATGTGACTTGACTTTATGTGAATATAATTACAGGATCCCAAGTGTCGGTCTTGACGTTTAAATTATTCAATGCATTAATGCACTCGGTTGTAGTATCGAGTAACATTTTTATTTGGTTGGCTGACTGTACATTAATCTTCCTTTGTGAAAATAATCTTTTAAGAAGAGAATTTACTATTATTCTTCTGTTACCATAGCGACGTTTCAGTGTCTCCCAAGCTACTGCGTAGTTTATATCTGTCACACGTACATGTTTCAGAAGTGCTTCGGCTTCGCCCGCTATACTAGTTTTTAAGTAATGAAGTTTTTGCACGTCGGATAATGATGTATTGTTATGCACTAAACTGATAAATAAATCTTGAAAGGTAGGCCAGTCTTCATAGCTACCCGAGTAGGTAGGTAGTTCAATCCTAGGTAGCCTAACTTGACCTAAATAATTATCCGAAGTTTCATTCTTGGTCAACTGTTGTTGCGTCATAGTAGGCGGCGAGCTCAGTTTCAAAAGTGTATCTTCAATGTCACCCTTAGTGCATAAATATAAATCTTCAAATGTACTAAATTCGTCATTAGCAAAATATGGAATGTCATTTACTTTATCACGTGGAGTCAATTTCACTAAACTTTGATGTGTTGACGTAAATGTTTTCCAGTACTCTTCTATGCATTGTAATCTCGCAGTTAAATAACCTTTCGTTAACCTCGCTTTAGTACATTTTTTTAAGTTAGTTTGCGCCTTTTCAACAAGTTTGCCGTATCTTCAAGTAATAGTAGGTGTTGTTCCACTGTAGACATGTTTTTGTGCTCTAATCACTTTTAATTGTTCCTTAAAACGTCGTATACACTACTGATTGATATGCTGATAGATTTAAGGTTCAAATTAGATTTCTAAGGGATAGAATTGAAACGAGACGTGTGAGCAGTTTGATGCTTTAATGATGACTGTTTTTACAAAAAAGTATGAGAAATCACAACAATATCACTTACAGGCATATTTACATTTTTTTCAGCTACTTTTTGCTTCATTATTCCCCAAATCATTTCGATAGGATTAAGTGTGCAATGATAAGGTGGAGGCCGTAAAACTTCATGACCACATGATTTTAACTTTAGATCAATTTCGTATTCAGGATCAGACTTGTTCTTCTGGACAGCTTCAATTAGTTTGCATTTACGACAGTTATCCTCAAAATGAATATTGTTTACAGTAAGCCATTCTTCTAATTTAGTGACATGATTAGCTCGTGTGGGTGGTTTGTTAAGCTGAACGGAATGATAACTTACGTTATCTATCTCAATAATTGATGGTTTTGCCAGATTTGGAATAAGCTTATCGGTCACCCACTTCGTGAAATTTTCTTTATTCATGTCGTGGTGATAGTCATCAGTCATACTTTAGTAGGCAACAATTTGGTAAAAAGCCATTTTCTCCTCAGGCGTTAACAATAATCCACCTTGCTCCCAGTGATATAGATTTAGATGGACCTGCAACGTCTTTGGTTTGCCAGCACTTGTTCACGGAACATGAACCATGAATGTATGTTTCATCTAAAGATTCTAAATATATAACATCTAATTTGTTATGTTGTTCAGCGTCTGTGTTTTTCTTCAAGCGTTCTAAATACGTTCTAAATATTATATCTTTGAAATTTTGTGCCATTTCGCTCCATCAAAATTACTCTTTTTGATTGACATTTAACATATTCAAAGCAAATCTCTTTAAGAATTAGTCTGAAAAATCAAATAAAAAAATATTTTTTAACTTTAATTATGCTCGCGCTATAGGTATAATTATGTACTTATGTTAATTAATGGGGCAAAACCTCTAAATGGAGATGCCCTGGGGAGGCCTACGTCCAGTAGTGGACTACTATAGGCTGATGGTGATGTTTATGTATATATTATTTTATTATACATAGTTTGTATTTTACAGATATTGTTCCTCACCTTAATGATTCTCTCCCTCCTTGGAAGTTAATGTGGCAGAGAGTATCGATGTCTTTTCTTATATCTTTATAGAGTATACACATGAGTAGAATGAGTAGATGACTTAAATGTGTTCGCAGAGTATATTTGTGCGAACAGTGGAAGTGGGTTGCTATAGAAACACTTGTATTTTTAAAGTACGTTTATTAATTATTATACAGGGTGGGCCATATGAGTGTTGGCGATTTAATTCTTCAATTTCTCGGTAACGCGCGGCGCGTGGTGGCGGGGGGATATGTTGTTCGCTGCGCCGCTTCCTGGAAATTTAGTCGCCATGGAGCCGTACACGGGAGCGCAGCGTGCATTTTGTGTCCGAGCGTATTACGAAAACAATAAATCAGTGATTACTGCACGACGTTTGTATCGGGTTGAACACGGTTTACACGATTTAAGTGAAGTTCCAAGCGCCAATGTGATACGAAAATGGATCAGAATGTTCGAAACAACCGGCTCAACAGTACCAATTAGCCTCCGTCCGCACAGGCAGGCGGCTTGCTTGGTGCCTAGAGCCTAGTAGCTTGTATTCATGCTACTTGCTAGGATATACGGTGGCCGCACTGAAGGTGGTCTGCGCGGTGGGTCGCTAGGTGCCTTAGTCATTTGCTTGTTGGCACGTTGACGAGATGTCACTCTCAAAAATAGCTCTTAAACTGCTACTTACAGAAAATTCATCTTTAAAATATACAATTTTACGGCCTCATCCATCATATTGGGTTCATGATATATATAAATCACGGTCAAGTCATGGGGAGTTTAATATTCTGTATAAACAATTGCGTAATTTTGACGAAAAATGTTATGAATATTTGCGTATGACCAGAGAAACATTTGATATACTTCTCAGTAAAATTAAAGGAAAATTAACTCATTTGGATACTCATCTTAGAAAAAGCATATCAGCTGAAGAACGACTAGTCGTTACATTGAGGTAAGTGAAACTATAAATGAATATTATTTTTATTTATTAAAACAGTAATTTAACATATAAGGAAACAACAGTTCTTCATTTAACTATTTGTAATTGTTTAGGTAACTAATCAAAGTTGAATCGTTCTCCGTTTGCATGGGTATATTATGTATTACATTTTGTTCAGATGAATTTAGGACGTGTAGTTCATAATCTACTGATTGTTGAGTATTTATATTCGGTCCAGGAATATGTATCATTGGTACCGATTGTTGAATATTATTTTCTACAGCTTCAATTTCAGCCAAAATTAAATCTTGAATCTTCGATCTTAACCTTAGTTTACGCCTTAATGGTATATTTTCCATATAAGGTAAAAGACTCTCAAAAAACAGTAAATCATCGCTTTTTTCTTTGATACTTTCCCTCTCGAGAATCTCAAGCTTCTTTTTTTCTATTTCTTAAAGCTGATTGTTGTTTTCGGGTCTGTTTATACGAATTTTCTCTCTATTTGATGTTTGGCTGTAACTTTGAGATTCTTGAGTATCACTTGTAATTGTTTCTGAAACAGCATTACTCTGCACAGAACCTGGATTCTGAAACTCCCCTAATGTTGTGTTGGTTGTTATAGAATAATTGTCATCGTTCTCTGTACTTAAGTTTGAATCTCTCGCGGTGCTCTCGCTCTGGTTCTTCTTCCTTTTTAAGAACAATAATTGACCGTAATACTGCCACGTACTTTTACATATTTTATCAGCGCTATCGCCACTCTTTGGTTTATCAATTTTTTCCACATTCTTTAAAAAAATACGCTCTCAGATTTTTCCACCTTGCTTTTACTGTTTTAACTGAAACAAAAACCAACAGTTATTATATTGTTCGGTTATTAACTACTTACATTTCTTTTTCAGATATTTGGCTACTGGTGAATCCTACAGGTCTCTGGCTTTTCATTTTCGCTTAGGTCGCACTACAGTTTCTGAGATTGTAAACGAGACATGCAGCATTTTGTGGAATACACTGAAAGACGAATACATGCCAATTCCAACGATGGAGAAATGGTATGAAATTGCTGATAAGTACTGTAACAAGTGGAATTTCCCCAATTGCATTGGTGCAATTGATGGGAAACATATAAGGGTACGGTGTCCAAGTAATAGTGGATCTTTGTACTATAATTACAAGCAATATTTTTCAATTTTACTACAAGCTGTAGTTGATGCAGACTGTAAAATTATTTTAGTAGATATCGGAGCAGAGGGGCGTCAGTGTGATGCTGGATATTTTAGAAGTTCATCTTTGTTTTACATGTTAGAAACTAATGGCCTCAATATTCCACCGGAAAAAGAAATTCCTAACACAAACATTAAAATACCATTTGTCTTAGTTGGAGATGGTGGTTATCCACTGATGAATTATTTAATGAGGCCTTTTTCGTTAAGAAATATTGAAAACACAAAAACTATTTACAATTACCGACTCTCGAGAGCTCGCAGAAGTGTAGAGTGCTGTTTTGGTATAATGGCAGCAAAATGGAGGATTTTGCAGAAAGCTATTGAAACCAAGGTCAATACTGCTATTTCAATTACGAAAGCTGTATGCATTCTGCACAACTTTGTTATGAAGGAAGATCAATCTACGTTTCAACAGGACATGGATTCTACTATTACTAGTGCACCACTATCCACCAGGATTAAATATAGATTTTCAAACAGTGCATTACAAACTAGAGACATTTTGTTGACTTATTTCAACGGAATTGGATCGATTACCTGGCAGAACGAATCATTGCCTGAAAACATAATCCAACGCCATTCGCAGCATTAACTTCTCATAATATTGTCTTAAGTTTTCACGATTCATACTAAAATAAAAAACATTTTTTTTACCTATAAAATCCGGTTAAAAATGTGTATAAATTAACTTCTCATTGAAAAGAAAATATGACATCATAAATAAATAAACCACTTTTTAGTACTTACCATCTTTTTCTACTTCGACTGCTACCTCTTCCCATAATTTCTTTAAAACTGCATTTTTATGGAGTTCATCAGCCGCATTCCACAGAGGTTCTCTTTTAAAAACTGAAGAAATTAATATTTCATCCATTTTTTTCTCCTAAAATGCCTCGCGCCTCGCGACAAAAAACCAACACGTCTGTTTCCTTGTAAACACGTTAAGCGACTAGCTAGGCGCCAAGCACGCAGTGCGGCCGGTCGCGAGCATTCGAGAACGTTGGTTTTACTTATCTACTCGCTAGGTGGCTCTCTAGGCTATAGGCACCAAGCAAGCCGCCTGCCTGTGCGTACGTAGCCTTACGGGTCGTGGTCGCCCAGTTTCTGCAAGATCAGCCGACATTGTGGAGCGTGTTTGTGTTTCAGTTCAGCGAAATCCGCAACAGTCAATACCTAAGAGAAGTCAGACTTTGGACGTCAAAAGAACAACTTTACGACGAATTTTGAAACGTGATTTGCATTTGAAGGCTTATAAGATTCAGATAGTCCAAGAATTAAAACCCGATGATGCCAATAACCGACTTAACTTTGTCAATTTGATGCTCGAGCGGTTCAACAATTTCAACAACGTGATTTTTAGTGATGACGCCAATTTTCACCTTAATGGCAATGTAAACAAGCAAAATTGTCGGTTCTGGTCCGAGACTAATCCCCGACGCTTGCATGAACGTCCACTTCACAGCCCTAAGCTTGTCGTGTGGGCTGGGATAACGTCAACCGCTATTATTGGACCATACTTTTTTGAGGACGAAAGAGGGCATGCGATGACGGTTAGAGCGAACAATTATTGCAACATGCTAGCAGACTTTTTGGTGCCAGCTTTGCATGAACTTCAAGGCAATACCTCGAGTATGTGGTTTCAACAGGATGGGGCCACATGTCATACGGCTAGGGTATCCATAGAGCTGCTGAAAAATGTTTTTCCTGGAAAACTCATTTCGAAAAGGGGGGATATTGAATGGCCCCCACGTAGCCCCGATCTCTCTCCATGCGATTATTTTTTATGGGGCTACCTCAAATCGGTAGTCTACGAGAATAATCCGACCAATTTGGAGCAGTTGAAGAGGAACATTGTTCAGGAAAGTAACAAAATACCGAGAACAACTTTTGAACGAGTTTTCCAAAATTTGCGACTTCGGTTCCAAGAGTGCCGAGCAGCCGAGGGAAGCCATTTGGACAACATTATTTTTAGGTCTTAAAAATTCCTGTCCTTCTACTTTTTAAAAATACAAATATATATATTTTTTTTTTTACACTAAGTAGTTTGTATAAAGTTAGGAAAGTTCTAGAGAATCAATTTAAATTTTCACGCACGGCGTAAATCGGATGCTTACGGTAGCTAGTTCGAAGATGAACTGACTAATTAAATATCGCGCCACAAGAAGGCGCTCTTCTCATAACGACGGCACAGGCCACGTCCATTGACGCAGCCAATCAACTACATTCAAATTGAAATAAGAAATAACTAGGATACCTAACAAATATATTGGATTTCAAATTTTTTTTGTTGCAATATGTGTAATGACGTGTCTGATTTTGATTCATATATTGAACACAACTTTTCCCATATTTGTTGAGCAGTCTCACAGTTTGACACTTGTAAATATTTTTATTGCTCAGTCTTGTTACTATTAAAGATTGTGCCTTTGCGTCTCGTGTCGGCCATTTTTCATCTTTTCCATCATTTAAATCGGATCCATTTACAACTCCAAATATTCCTTGTGCTTTTAATATTACACGAATTTGGAACTTCCAAGACATCCAATTTGATAATCCTTCCAATACTAATGAATTTTGGTTTTCTGAAGTAGCCTCCATTTTATCTATACCTTTTACCCGGCCCGTTCTTTTTCCAACCTCACTTTACCGCGATGATATTTATATCTATAGCAATCCCGAATTCTGGGCCCATAACCTGTTCGCAGAGTATGTTTGTGCGAACAGTGGAAGTGGGTTGCTATAGAAACACTTGTATTTTTAAAGTACGTTTATTAATTATTATACTATTACACATGCATTATAATCTACTCGACACACAGGAAGGAAGAAAGGTACAGAGAGTACTAGCCCATAGACACTGTGAAGAAACCATAGATATCAAAATTGAATGTTGCCTTATTTTAACAAAATGCAAAAGAGGAAGTTGTATTTTGCGCCAGTAACGTACATCGGATTCTATCAGGTGCCGTTTATGACCATAATAATCTTGTCTAGAGCTTATGTTCAGATAGTATTTGTGACTCAAATAAATTCTACGTACAAAAAGAGGCTGTGTACACACACATCTCACTTAGCATCACGTGAGTTGGTGTTGACCGGATGAAACCCCCACAAAGTTACTTGTGTCTTTAAACAGTATAAATATTTTATTATATTTGTATTATTTCGTATTGTTATTTTCGTATATCCAGGTTAGTAAGGCAGGAACTCTTCAATAATTATTTTATTTTAAGTTGTTTAACTATATATTTATCGCAATACAATTTTACAAAGTGTTTACAAAATGATAACAAGCGTGTAGATTTTAGTTGTGATTAAGTTCGAATGAATTTCTTTTTGTATAGAAGCGCAGGCGCATTTATTCGACGTGAAGATAGCTTCGGTTCCTGTAATAGCCGCACGTTACCAACTTCACCCGTTTCGTTGCTTCGAAAAAATTACGATAGATGGCGTTAACACGTATGAAAGTTGCAAAGTGTATTTTATTTTTGAAAATAAGATTCAGATTTTGGCGCACTATCGTAACTCCGAGTCTAAAGAAAACTTCTACTCTACTCATGTGTGTACTCTATAAAGATATAAGAACAGATATCGATACTCTCTGCCACAACAATAGCAAACATTAATAATTACAACATAATATTAATTATGTTGAATACTTAGTCACTCTCATCACTAAAATCAAAATAATGTCTACGTATGATTTCAGATGGTTTTTCAACAACACATATGTTGCCATCGGAGTTGGAAACAGAAGGTCTGGCACGATTAGCTGTTTGGAGTCCTTTCGTATATCATTTGTTGCTTCGTTAAAAGACTTTGCAGTGTTTGCAATGTATCTCGGCCATAATTAACTTTAACATCCGAGAGAATAGTTATCTTTAAATTATGTACGGTATTAGATTCTCCTGAAGTGGAAATACGTTTCTTAGCTACAACATCTTCACTGCCATGGTGCTCACTTGAATCGGAAGATATTGTTAGAAGTCTTATGGCTCGTTTACGTTTTATTAAGGTAGAATCAATTTTCTTGGGTACAATATGTTCACTGCCAGGGTGCTCTCTTGCATTGGAAGATATTGATAGAACTCTTATTGCTCGTTTAGGTTTTATTAAAGTATATTTCTTTAGTAAGAAAAATCACACATTGTGGCGAAATTAAAATTCTTAAAGCAATATCATGTGACTTATTTGTAGCTTGAATTTGATGAATCTTCAGTGTACAGGGGACAGCTATCAACGATAACAAAGCTTTCTTGTGATCTTCCTGAATACTTTTTATGTAATTTTCGGCAATACAGAAAAGTTTTATGTTAGTTTCATTTTTCAGGAATGTATATGCAGATTCTGCATTAAGGATGTCATTGCCATGTGCCACTTTATCATCTAAAAGCCTCTTGATATCACCACCCACGCCATCAGGTTCTCCATTTCCATTCAAAAAAGTTCCACGTGCCAGTTAAACCGAAATCTTTTATGATTATATTAAATAAATAAAAGTTTTTCTTTTGCCTGTACTGCGTCGTCGGCCCGTCGGAAAAAAACGTGTAGGTTGTCGATTTCAGGAGATTTTCTTATGATTCGCGTTAAAATGGGTTTTAAATGCCCAGATTGTTTCTGGTGAATGGTCTGTCGGATCTGCAAAGGTGCAGTAGCAGTGTGGTTTATAATTGTGTTTGATATACCACACTTGTATGCAAAGCTATCTGAAATTGAGAGGCACCAAAATGCACTGCTTGAATCTCTTGAAACATTTTACAAGTGTAATTCTCTGAAAAATCACAATGTGAAAGAATTTCATTTGTTTTAAGGTTATTTTCAGATTTTTGTACATAAGTACTGATGGCTGACATTGTATAAATTAATTTTAAAATCTTGTAGCTCTCGTTCGAATTTTGTCATTAAATCTTGTAAAGTCCCAGTCTTAATCTCTTTCACATTTCGTTTACATTTTTTATCAAATTGTTTTTTTTTTATACTCTAAATCGTTTATAGACCACTCCAACCATGAAACATTTTCATCAATTGTAGTTGAAGTAAAATCATATTCTATTGTTTTTCCTTTACATATTCTACATTGTGCATACATACATTGCTGAGATTTTTCATTGCAAACTAAAGATTTTACTAGGTCGTTCACTGTTTTGTGTCCATTAATGGCTAGTAATCTTTTAAGGCAAGCAAATTTAAATTCAACATTTGCATGCCTCTTGCAAGCACATATATCGCGATCTGAAAGTTTTAGTCGGAATGCATGAAACGGTTTATTTCTTAAAAATGTCGTGTAAGACAAGTTAATTTTAAGTAATTTGTTTAAACCACACAGATTAGTTAAGATTAGTTAAGTTAAGTTGTCAAAATATATATCTTTTTTTTTAATTGTTTTACAGTCTTCGTCTCTTTTTTTCCGGCAGTTGAGCGCAATACGCCGTCTTGTAAGAAAAAATCTCGAATCATGCCGGCCAACTCTGCATATTTGGTGCTTGTTTGTCATTTTACATTACGAGGTCGCCCTTTTAAACCGATGGAGTTACCAAACTGAGTTTTATTTTATGTTTTTGAACAACGGCATTGTTAGTAACATTTTTTTAAATATTTCTCTCAGCGTTATTTTTAGCCTGTTTGTATGAATGCTTTAAAGATTCGCTCAATATGTTCTTTTGGCGAAGGAACATTTTGTAACTGCCGCATGAAGGAATCAGTTTCAGAGAAACTGGGATTGACGAAAATGTAGGTTCAACATTTTCTGTCTCGTCATTTTTATCATTTCGCTGATTTGTATCTGTAATAACAATTTGTATCTGTAAGAATCTACTCTTTTTTCAAAATCTCAATTTTTATTTTTAGTTTTTTATTTTCTTTGGAAATTCTATACCTTTGTTTATATACTTTACGACTAGAGTTCTTGTTTGGTTTATCATTATCATGTTCTAACGGTTTTTGTCGGTCCGTAGATACTCTCATGGTAAAGTCTTATATTCCAGAGTGACATCTCTAAGAGATGGTTCAAGGATTGTCTGGATTTGTTGACGGTGAAGTCCAGAGGGTCATGAATAATGACATCAATAACCAGTAATTATTAAAATCAATAACAGCCTGGGTAGTCTGCCATGTAATGTAAGGACTTGATGGACGACAAGGAGCAGAATAAAAGACGTGCATTTTCTTAAAAAAATTACAATACTTTTCTTTATCAGAATTTTTTTAAATTTACTTTGATGCCTACGTAAAATTAAAAGCATTTTCGTTAACTGAAGAAAGTTGGGTTCCCTACGTTTGGCCGATTGACGAATGCCCGAACACGCATGCCCGATGTTTCAATTCATCGAAACATCAAAAGCCCGATAGCTTCAAATCCCGATCGTTCTTAAGCCCGAAAGCTAAAAAAAAACAAAAGATTTAAAGCCCGAACTCTATTAACTGATAGGTGGGTTAACTTCGCCATAGTGTGTGACAACCTAATACATAATGAAATTGGATTTGTTTAAGTTCATCAATGTGTAAAAACGAAGGGTAAAAAGGCCAAACATATAAATATATAGAAACGCTTGGTTTCTGAATTATGAACAAAGTAAATTATGTTGGGGATTTAAATGGAAAATAATTAGAGAATAGCAATAATACTCATTGTTTTTAGAATCCGAGTCCTTGGGGTTGATGGGATCTTGTGAGGCATCAGAACCGAGGTCCATGTTGCGAAAAAAGTCGAAAATAAAAGGTACACCGAAAGAGCATTTATTTTTTTACTTTATATGTATACTTTACTGTTTATGAAAAGCTTTATGTGTTTATCTTTAAAATAAACCACCAGTAAAACTTTTCCACTAAAAATTTTGCTTTAAATCAGTAACCCCAACGTTGCGCACCTATTGTATGGAGACTCCTTACGTTCAGTTTCTAATTGAGATTATTTTTAGTGGGAAATATTCTAGTTCTGATTCTTTTTTTTAATAACGATTTACATAAATCGCACAAATTTTGCATTCAATTCGTTCATTAAGTGCTGAAACATAATGCTTACTGACGGCGTGAAATGGACTTAGGCATTTCAAAGGGACCGAAATAAAAATTCCCTTTTTTATTTCGAATGTAGATAGCACAGCAACTGAAACTGACACTGCTCATATGTTATACTGCTTATATGTACAAAATAAGTGTCAAATATTCATAGTACCGGAGAAGATTAAAATGAGACAGGAGAAGGATACGCAATAAAATCCCTTTTTAATCAATATATATAAAACTGTTCTGTTACTGACTGAGTGACTGAGGTACTGAGGTACTGAGTGACTGAGTGACTGACAGACAACGTACAGCCGTAACTACTGGGCGAAGAGAGCTGAAATTTGGAACATACATTCCTTAGGGGATGTAGGGGTGCACTAAGGTAGGAATTCCCGAAATTCCCACGGGAACGGGAAATATACGACTTTTTAGTGTGTATGAAAAATCTTATTCCTTGAGTGCACCGATGTGAAACTTGGTGTAAAGGTTTTTCAATATGTATCTGGTTGTGTTATGAAAGGAATTCTCGAAATTCCCACGGGAAGGGGAAATATATGATGTTTTAGTTTGTATGAAAAAATCCCATCCCTTGAGTTCACGGATGTGATACTTGATATAAAGGTTCCTCAATAAGTGTCTGTTTGTACTATGGAAGGAATTCCCGAAATTCCCACGGGAACGGGAAATATACGACTTTTTAGTTTGTATGAAAAATCTTATTCCTTGAGTGCACCGCTGTGAAACTTGGTGTAAAGGTTTTTCAATATGTGTCTGGTTGTGTTATGAAAGGAATTCCCGAAATTCCCACGGGAAGGGGAAATATATTATGTTTTAGTTTGTATGAAAAAATCCCATCCCTTGAGTTTACGGATGTGATACTTGATATAAAGGTTCCTCAATAAGTGTCTGTTTGTATTATGGAAGGAATTCCCGAAATTCCCACGGGAAGGGGTTTTTCAAACTAAAATGTTCACGGAAACATTTTAGTTTGTATGAAAAATCTTATTCCTTGGGTGTACGGATGTGATACTTGGCATGAAGGTTCTTCAAAGAGTGACTGGTTGTGTTACAAAAAAAATTCCCAAAATTCCCACGGGCACGGGAAATATATAATTTTTAGTTTGTGTGAAATAAACTTATTCCTTGAATGCATGGGTGTGATACTTGGTATAAAGGTCTTTGCAGTGGGTGTCTGGTTGTATAGTTTCTGAAATTTTCACGAGAAGGGTAGTTAAGCGCATACGAAGTTGCGGGATAAAGCTAGTCCCTAATAATAAATTACGTACATTTATATGGATGAGAATATTTGGCCTGAAGGTGTTTCCTTTCGCAGATTTTTAAGCTTTCAGATTAAACAGTCTGAATATAATGAAAATATGAATGTTAATCAGAAATAGTAATTTAAATAAATACTGATTCAAAAAGCAGTAAAAATATTATTAACAACAGGCGAAACTGTGTTTTTGCCAGTTTTAACTGTAAAAATGTGATAGGATCCGTTGACTTCCGTTTTTTGTTTTGGGATAGGCCATAGAAACAGCATCAGCACTTATCAAAGTTAATAATCATTTAATGGGGAGTTTTCTGACAGCTCATAAAAATTAGTTCAAGAAACCTCTATAGATGACACTTTTAAAAAGCCGAAGTCGTTAAGTCTGTAAACTATAATGTAGGTAAGTGGTATCTACCATCTATGGTTATTTATACGTTCAATTTCTGATACAGACGTCAATTAATTTATTTTACTTTTAAAAACGCAGTGTGGAATAAATTCTTCGCCTTCGCCTTTTGTAAAGCGCCATCTATCGAAGCCTTTTGTACCAATTTTGTACAGTTTTGTTTTTTTAATGAGCTGTCAGAAAACTCCCCGTTGGATATTGACAATGATCCACAAATAAATGTACATAATAAACAAGCCTTACCTCCAAGACTAAAAATCTCCAACTTCTACAATTCCTCTACTTCTACTTCTTAAATGACGACCGGCTGGTGTAGCGGTAACATACATTGCCTTCTATGCCAGAGGTCCCGGATTCGAATCCCGGCGGCGGCGGATATTTGTGTGATGAAACAGATATTAGTCGTCAAGTCATGGATGTTTATATGTTTATTTAAGTTTATTCTAATAAAAAAATATGTATTTATTCAATATGTATGTTTATATATTTCTTAAGTATATCAGTTATCTAGTATCCATAACACAAGTTCTTTAAGATACTTAATTTGGGCTAGATAATGTTGTGTGAGTGTCAGAAATATTTATTTTTTTTATTTATTTATTTTACACTAACCTCACATTATGGAATACATCCAGAAAACAATTGTGGCCATGGCGGACTTTTTCAACACTGAAATGTCCGAGTTTAGGAGGGAACTGAACGAGACTACCAATTAATCCAACCCAGCATCATCTTCATCTACATTATCTCAAGATTTCAATGAATTCCAAATATTTATTACTGAAGCTATAGATAATCTACAGAAGCAAGTGTAGTTCCTGGCAGTCGAGTTGGACAAGATACAGATACATAGCCGCAGAAAATATCCTCTTCTTCATGGCATGACAGAGCATATAAACGAAGATGTGACCTCCGCTGCAGCAAAAGTAATAAATGAAAACATGAAGGTTGCTCATTTCACTAAGGCCGACATAAGCAGCTGTTATCGGTTGGTAAAATCTGTTCTTCCTGATAAGCGCCTTCCAGTCCTGGTTAAGTTTACTGATATGCAGGTAAGAAGTAAAATTTAGAAAGCCAAGACGGCTCTTAAGGGTTCGGGCATCACTGTATCCGAGTTTTTAACAAAACTTCGACATAGCAGTTTCATAGCTGCTCCTCAAAACTCGGCGTGACGCGGTGTTGGACCCAGGACGGTTCCTTGTTTGTGCTTGGTCCTGATGATGTGCGGCATCGAATCGTGACCGTGGTCGACCTCAGCGCAATCCCGAACCCCGAGTCTAGCGATGCAGATACTGGATCCCCGGTGCAGTCGAAGCCATCTAAATCTGTAAGGAGTAAGCGTCCAACACGTAGATATTCTATATTGGGGCCCCTTCTCTTTACTCTGTATACCTGAGACATCTGCTCAGTTATTCTTCACTGTCTGTTCCACATGTATTTTATTTTATTTATTTATTTTAGGAAGACCAACAACCATTATAACAATAATAAAGATACAGTAGTAATAGTGGGCCAATTATAGGATATAGATATAATTATGTATGCAGATGATACACAATTATATCTGTCTTTTGACCCCAGTGACACTAAAGCAGCAGTGGATAATATTAATGGTGATTTATCTAGAATTGCAGCTTGGTCGGAATCCAATTCACTTGCACCAAAGAAAACTAAAGTGATGGTATTTGGATCTCCGAACCAAATACATGACATAACGAGTCACAATCCTATCGTGTAATTAATGTGAGAACAGGTAGTACGTGTGCCAATAGTACGAAACTTGGGGGTACTTATTGATGAACAGTTGCGCTTTGAGCAGCATGTTGGTCCAAACAGTTTTCCAAAAAGTCGTGTTTTTATCGCCTTCATTTTCTATACCGCATTCACGATTTTCTAAGTGTCGATCTGCGTATCAAGCTGTGCGAGCCGTTGATACTCTCGAAGCTGACCTACGGTAGCTTGGTTTACGGCCCACGACTAGGTACTTGCACGCACAGATAATACAGAGAGTCCAGAATGCGTGTGCACGGTTCTGTTTCAAGATCCCTCCTCGGACGCACGTAACCCCCTACCTAAACAGCGCAGGTATCTAAAAGATGGCATTACGCAGGGAACTACACCTAGCCACCATATTGTTTTGTGTGATAAAATCTGGCCGTCTCGAATATCTAGTGCGTAAACTAGAATGGCGTGCTAAATCTAGGAATTGCCGAGCATTGAGTAGGCCCCTTGGCACCGAACGACCTCCGTTAACGGTTAATCCATACCGCTAGATATCGCTAATGGATTGAAATTTGTATCGCAACTTTTTTTGTTTGCCAGCAAAAAAACTGGCAAAAAAAGGCGGTTGAAATTCCATATCTCAAAAACTACTGAATGGATTTTGATGCAACTTGCAGTATACCCTAAGTTGAACAATACCCAGTACAACAAAAAAGTATTTCTTAAATCAGACTTGTAATTCCGGTGATATGTGAACACAAACATAAAAACATAGATACACTTTTGAAATTTGGTACATTTTTTCAGACGTTGAAACAGACAACATATAGAGAAGAAAACTGAGCAATTCTGGAAATATTACATACATACGGCTGGAATTGATGACCTCCTTTTTTGAAGTCGGTTAACAAGAAAAGAAAGAAAAACTTTATACTTTTTCGTTGTCGCAGTCGGATATTTAACCGTTAATAACTGCATTTTATCGGTAGCTAACCGTAGATTTGGTTAATGAACGGTAGCTGACGGGTTTTTTACAACTATAGTTGTGACTCAGGCTGCCTTGACCTCAATATCTGAAATAAGCGTACTATATGGGACGTGTTGGTCGGACCATTTTCCTGTGCTGGTAACCTGTGACATTAGTGTACTTAAACCTAAGGTAGAAATGAGAGCAACTAATTGTGTAAGAAGCGAGGTGCAAATATCTAGCTACACGTCATACTGTCATAAGTTACTTAAACTCATTGATTTTCCATCGAAATCACAGGAATGCAGTAATAAAATGTGTACTGATTTAAATCACAGACAAATCATAGACGATATGTACAACAACATCACATCTTCGCTATGTATTAAAAAGATCATCAATAATATGAAGAAAGGTAAATCACCCGGTCACGATGGGCTTAGTATCGAGCACCTTCAGCACGCAGGCGTCCATCTAGTATGTATATCTACGAAACAGCGTTATTTGTGAAAAGGTATACTGATTTTTTTGTAACAAAAAAAGATGTATTGTGTTTTAGCACTAGATTTCCAAACAGACTATGTCATTTCAAAACTGAAATATGTCTTAGAAATAGCCCAATAATGTGCATTAGAATTTTTTATAAATTACCTGAAGATATCAGAACGCTACCACTTAATAAATTTAAATACGTCTTACGACAATGGCTAATTAATGAATGTTTTTATGACATTAATGATTTTTTTTTAACTTTAAATTTGACATAGGTAGATAAGAATGTAAATAATTATGAAATGGAGTGTTATGAGAATTATATGGACATATACAACGTGTAACATAATGAAGAGATAATACTTAAGGGGATTGTATGTTTGGTGGTGTAGTTTATAAGTAACAGTAACATAAACTTGTAATCCTTACGGTTGGTTCAGAAAACAAGTTGAAAGTTTAGATCAAAATATCGAAGTGTCAACCCTAAAAACAGCTGTTACCTTTTGATAGAATCTATTCGATAACAGATGGCGTTAAAATAAAGCGATAAGTAACCAAGAGAGATACTTCAAAGTGTAATTTTGTGCCTACTAAATTAGACGACAACAACGTCTCGGGAATGTTTTTTTTCGGTAGTATCTAAGTGCAGAATATTTTTAAAACTACCTTTTCACCAATATGTGCGTTTATCACGCGGTTTACCAATTTAAAACTCTACTGAAATAATAGATTTGCACGTTCGAACCGACAACACGTTAATTTTAACTATCCGTGAGAATATATTTTCTTAACCTTAAACTATGATGCATCACTGACAAGGATATTTAACTTCTTGTTTATTCTCACACACTTACAACTATCATCACCACCATACAATAAAGCTTGAAATAAATTTTAAGTAATCCAGCATTCTGCATAATTTTTATAGTCTATGAAATAGCAAGTTCGATGCCCTTTGTCTGCCGCGGATCGCTCGCTCGCTACTCCCGGGCTCTCACGTTAAAGTGTTACGTATTTTAAAAACGTTTAATACTTAGAAGTCACCCTGTTTGTGGTTATGAACGGATGCTGAGGCTCGGTAGCCTTATATTTCTAATACTTAACAACATACATGATCGAAATACATTTACGACTAAAATCAAAAATGTTATCAAATTAAGCATAAGTAATCATAAATTTAAGAGAAACGTAAAACAAAACATTAATTTAGGTACTCTCAATAAACTATGATATCAAACTTGTCATACAAAAAACTATCACATTTCTTTAGAAATACGCTATTGCAAGAAACTAATATGAAATTATTACAAATCTATCGGTAGGTATTACGTGGAAATTCTTTCGCACGGCGTCAAATCGCAACTTATACCTAATGAAGAGAGACTCAAATAGACAATCAAACTTACCCATATTTCTAATAAAAAACGAAGAAATATCCTCTCTCTCTTACATTCAAACTTTCTAAGAATTATAATGGAAACATATTCGGTAAATACCTATGATTTTGTAAACCTCAAACTATGATACAATACTTACAGCTTCTTGTACTTCTTGTATTCTCCCATACTTATAACTATCAATACATACGACAACAAAGCATTAAATTAATAAAATTAGCAACTAAGTAAAGTCGTTTTCATAAAAGATAACCCGTGCATAGCTCTTATAACAAACACACAAGGTCTGTTATCGCTCAAATCGCGGGACTTCTTTCGGCGTCTCGTCGCGAACTTGCGCCTTTCGGAATTATACCCTTTGAGATTTACCGCCGCCGCGCCGCGTCGCTTCCAAGCCAAAGTAAAGGTTGTTCCGTTCAAAACTTATTATGAACAAATTCTCAACTCAACTAAATTTTTTATTAAAAAAAGTTAAATTACTGATGACTAACTAATTATTGTTTTTAGTTGCGGTTGTTTCAGGCAGCTGAAATTATTTTCAAACGCTATAGGGAAAAATATCCTAAGTATACCTGTCCTGAAACTTTATTTTTTTATGAGGAATCTTTATCTTTTATTATTATTCTCTTTCTTGAGAAACAAAATGGATTAATTTCTTATTTAAAATGTGTGAAGCGTAAAATAAGTTACGTAAATTAACAAATAACAGTTTTTAATATTTTGATATTGAACAAACAACTTAAAAACTATTGAAGTGATTTCACGATTGAAAACTATTTATTTGTAACAGAATAACTTAACAATACAAAAACATAATATAATGAAGTCATTTCACTGTAGGTATTATGAAATAAATTGGGTACCTACTAAGATTTTGTTTATCATATCGCTATAGGTGCGGAAAAACCCTAAAAATATTAGGTACTAGAGAACTGTTTGGTTCGGTTATTAGTAAAATTAATAGAAATTTATTTCAGTTCTTTCATGTCCGTTTTGAAGTGTGCACGTCAGTTGCTATCGCTATTTTATTCGAAGTTTTCTTAAAATTTCTCGACTTGAAAGTATTGGAGAAAGTATTGTTATACGACATGTGTTTTCAAACAACAAATGTTACGATATGATTCTGTATGTTGGAGCCGTTAGTAACCACAGCATCAACGAAGCTCGAAGACTTTACAGGCAGCGGTTTGTGGAGTGCAGGCCGGCAGCTGAACAGCGCCACTTACCCGGCTATGGCGTGTTTTGAAGCATGAGTCTGCGGCTCAGCGCGCCGCTTCTTTTCACGCGAAACCCAGCGCGGCCACCTTCGCGTTCCGAGAACTTAGAAGAGCAAGTCTTGGATCATTTCGAGGAGGATCCGAGGAGCAGCACTGGACGAGTCGGCGCTCTTTTGGATGTCAATCACATGGTGATATGGCGCACGCTTAGTGATGATGGCCAACATCCTTATCATTCCCGATGGACGCAATAGCTGATACCAGCGGATTTGTGACCTCCTCGGTTAGGCTTTTGTCGGTGGCACAAACGTCATGTGGTTGTGTGTGTATTGAAAAAGAAGGCAGAAATTGTGAGCCGTTTTTGTAATTCTGGCCAAGTGTAAGGGAAACCCTAGATACAGTTGTGAGTGTTTTTACGCAAAGTGAACTGAATGTCGATTGAAATAAGTGCGATACTTGCCATAAGAGTTTGTCAGATATTACAAATTTAAGTTGTAATAGTTATAACAAACACTCTTTATTGTCATTAAACGTAGAAATAATAATGTACACAATATTTAAGCGATTTAAAAAGCTTTAAGCGATTTCTTTCAGGCAACCCGATTTCTTCCGGGTAACCCGTTTATTATTAGTAAATAGAAACTTGAAATTTGTACTAACATGTTGTTTTATTTGTTTTCATTAGCTAGAAAGTGTGATAAAAATTGTGTCATTAAGGCCCGATTCGACCAAACTGGTTTAAGTATTTATCCGAGAGTAAACAACAAGATACTCTAGAGTAAATCTACTTTTCATTTTACCAACCATTAAACCCAGGATAAGTTAAATACACCAGAGTAACAATTTACACGGCCGAATTTGGCGGTGTAATGACTAACGCTGGTGTAAAAGGCTGCAAAAAAAGCATGCGCGCAGCTCGTTGGGAGTTGAACTGACAGGACTTGATTTGATAGGAGCGTGTTAGTTAATTTTCTGTGATTTTGTAAATAAAACCTTAATAATACATTAAAATGAGCCGACTGCAGCGTTTGATTGATGAAAGTGATAGTGATGATGAGTTTATTCTAAGACGCCCAAGATGGATTAAAGAAAGACGTAACTTCTTTGAAGATTATGACGATCGTGACTTTTCTATGAGGTTTCGTTTGTCCAAAGAAGCAGCTCTTTCTGTTCTGACAAAAATTGAACATCAGCTAGAATATATATCAGATCGGTAAGTATCTACATTGTAATTGTAGTAGTCTACATTGTAATTCACATGCAACTGCTGATCTGAGAATGTACCTACCTAATTAATTAGTTTACTTACCTAACCTTATTATAATTTTAAACGAGCTGTTTATTTTTTGTTTTAGGAATTTCTCCATTTCACCAATGAACCAGCTATTAGGTACATTGAGGCTATATGCAACTGGATGCACACAGTTAAGTGTAGCAGATTATAGCGGTTGGAGTGCTCCTACTGCGAACAAAATAGTTCATCGAGTGAGTTCAGTCATAGCAGCCCTACATAAAGAATATATTAAATTCCCGGAAACGCCTCAGCAAATAAGAAAAGAACAGGACAGTTTTTTCTTAATCGCAAGATTTCCTCGGGTAATTGGTGCGATGGATTGTACCCATATTCGCTTGTCATCTGTACCTTTGAGATGTGATATAGGTGGAGAACAGGCAGAGCTATTCCGGAATAGAAAAGGGTATTTTTCAGTTAATACCCAAGTAATATGCAATGCAAATTTAGAAATAGAGGATATAGTTGCAAGGTGGCCTGGTTCATCCCATGACAGCACCATATTCAACAACTGCTACAGAAAAGCTAAGTTTGAGACAGATGTCTATGGAGATGCATTATTAGTAGTTGATCAAGGTTATGCACTAACTAAATATATGATGCCTCCTTTAGAAAACCCAAGGACTCCAGCTGAACAATTGTATAATGAATCCCAAATTCGAACCCGAAATCCAGTAGAGAGATGCTTTGGGATATGGAAAAGAAGATTTCCTATATTAGCCCTTGGGCTTCGAGTAAAATTAGAAAAAGCTCTGACAATTATCATAGCTACTGCAGTACTTCATAACATTTTACGTTGCCGTGGAGAGAGACTTCCTCCAGATGACCCTGAACTTACACTGCCTGCTCCTTGGGAGGACCTCTTGCAGCAAGGTCAGATGCCAAGCAATAGTATAGAACCTCAAGGACATGTTAATAGAAATGATATGATAAGAAATTATTTTCAGAGCTTACTGTAATTGTGTGTTTAGGGATTTTGTAATAAAACTATAAAACTCACAAAGTAATTTACTTTCTACCTTATCCTCCTAGTATTGTATATGAAATACAAATCTCAAAAAAAAAAAATCTACCACTAGGCTACCAAGCCCACTCGACTATAGGGTGTCCAGTGCTTCAGGGTATTTTTGAATGTTTCATAGAATAAAAAAGGGATTCGCAGTGGTGATATGTCTATTTATATATGTATATACATATATAAACTGATTTATTTATTATTTTTTTAACAAACCCTCAAAATTAGACATAATAGCGCACATAATGTAGTTTGTATTTAATAACATTGTAGTTTGAATGGAGTGACCCTGAGACATTCTACCAAAAAAAAAACAATATTTTATAATTATGTAAATTATTCATCATCATTTAATTCTTTCTTTTTTTTCTTTACCTCTAATAACAAAAGTTCGGTCTTTAGTTTTTCTTGTTTAAGAATTTCTTTTTTTATTTCAATATTTAAATCAGTGATTATCTTGTTTTTTTCAGCCTCAGCTGCAGCTCGTTCATTTTCAGTGTTAATTGCCTCGATTTTTGTTCTGTGCAGCATTTCTAATGAAGATGCTGCAGAATGAGTCGGTCTTCTCCTTGACATCCAATTTTTTTTACCATCCGTTTTTTTAAGAGGTGCCGAAATTGGTGTTTTCAGCAACTGTGGAGTATAATTACCCCAATCCTGAAAAGAAATAAAGTTATCAAAGGACTGAGCAAGCATCTCAATTATGCTGATGTAAGATACAAAATATACTTTATTTGCACACAGTTTAAAATATGACTTGAGAATATTGAGAATGTTGAATATTGAGAATGTTGAGAATATTGTAAATACTTCGAATGAGTTAAAATATATGTATATTATAATACAAACCTTCTCTGGCTCCAATATGCTAGTTCCACCTTCGTCATTGTTAATTGCATTGTCACCCTCAATTTGTATAGGATTGTCTACAGCAGGAACTGTTATTATTATTGGTTTGGACGCTTCACTGATGGCTGGATTAGCTTCAGATTTCTCACTCTGGTCTGTTGTCGGGTCTTCCATGCATAGAACACCATCACTATCAAATGGATTGTGTAAACCAATAGCACTTGTCTTTATAAGGGCAATTATTTCATTATGCATTGGATCCTCTTTTTTTGGTTTCAGAGGAGGGCCACCACCTAAAGAACAAAAAAATATAAATATAATATAACATGAATTTGCTGAGTTGTACACAAACTTATAAATACCAATCGAATTTTCATTAAGAATTAGAAACTCGCCATGGTTTCGTTTTGTAAACCTTTCATGAAAAATATCTTTAACTGATGGAGAAAGACATCAAAACCCAATGCGTGGTATTTGTGGAAATACAGACTGACAGACAGACACGCAAAGCGATTTCATTTTATACTAGGTAGTGATTAACAAAACTAACCTGTTTTTATCAGTTCAATACGGTGTCTAGCCTCTTCCTTTTTTGCAGCCTTCTTCATATTCTCCCACTGGGTTTTTAAATTTTCGGCAGATCGCCAACAATTACTCGTTTGGCTGTTATATTTGTTTGATATAATAGCCCACTCTGCTATTTTCTGGCGCATGTTTACCCCGTCTGTCTTCTTATTTTCTATGATATGGAAGTGCTCCTTAACCAACTCCAACAGCAGATATTTTTCTGATGGCATCCAATTTGGACTGCGTTTGCGCTTCTCTTCAGCCATATCACTTAATAATTTTTGTTTAATATTCACCACGCAGAACACACGCACGAATTTCGCTGAGCAAGTAAACAAATATAATGACAGATTATGCAGCGAAATCAAGATGAAGGCTTGTACTTAATGTTTCTTTGAACGCAGCACACTCACCATTTTGTCGGATTATAACGTTCGTTCTTTTGTCATTCACTCGTGTAGTCGAGCCAGAAAATATTAAAAAAAAAAAGAGAGTAGTTAACTAGAGTGTTGCTTACTTTTGGATTAGCTTGGTAAAATGACCAAGTGGTTATGCCAGTTATAAAATTCAAGGGTAAAGTTATTCCAGGTTAGTTACCCCGGTATTTATTTAAGTTTGGTCGAATCGGGCCTTAATGTGCCAAACGATAGGTAAGTAACAATCAGCTGCGCTGATATCCGCGCTACTCGCAGTGGGCGGCCGCGGCCGGTGCGGGAAAGGTCATAAGGTCACTGATTGCGGCGCAAGTCTATTTTTAGCTTGTTAGGTTGACTAGGGTTGTCAAAATATTTTATTGTAAAATAATTAGAAAAATTTGTATGAAAGTCTATACCAGCACTGATCATGCTAATTCTTTTACTGTAAATTCTACGTATGGTATAGAAGCTAACCCTAAAGTTTTATCTCTCCATTTTGTTACACGTTGTATATATTTTTTAATAATAATATTGTAATACAATAATATACTAATAATACATTGTAAATAAATGCATAAGATAACAATATTGCATGCTGTAATTCAGTAAAGTATGCGCTCATACTATAATGTGTACCATCAAATATTACCATACTTTTCGCAATAAATTGATTTGATCTAGCTAGGGTATTATCATGGAATTAATAGGTACTATTAATAAGTACTACGTACAACTGGAAGGCTTACTGTGCGTCTAAGCACGTGCCGAGTGAGAGGTCATAAATCTTGGTTTGTCCCTTACTAACTAGTGTAACCATTCTTACCTGTATACATTGGACATTTAGATAATCGCTCAATGCCTACGAATAAATTTAATAATAATAAATGACGTACGTAAGTAAGGCAAATCGGCCAGTGTGATGTGTGGTTTCAATGAGGTTCGAAGAAAACAATCCACAGATGTACAGCGCACAGTTTATTTTAAGCCACAAAGTTTGTATAGAGAAGGAGAAAATATAAATTTACTGAGTCTAGATACTATTAGAAGTGCACTAATGAAAGCAGGAGAAAGTTCCTATCACTTAAGGATCTTAGGGCGTGGATCCATCTCTACGGTACGGCGGCCCCGTATGCCGTGTAACGGCACGGCGCCGTTGCCGGTAAACAGCGCGGCACCGCACTGTGCCACGGCACCCACCGTCGTGCACAGCACCGTAGAGATGGATCCACGCCCACACGCATGTACCTACTCATAGGTTCACGGATCGGAAATTTCGACTAGAGAGACGCGAGATTCGATGTCCAGTGCGGCAGCAGCGGCCGGCGCTCGGGCATCCAATTCGGAAACAAAGGATGTGTGGTAAATAAAACAAAATTAAATAGTACCAATATTTATTATTTATCTTTGAAATTATAATAATAATAGGATTCACTAAGCCCGTTATGGTTCTGTATGGCTTTAAACAATGAATTCTTGCTCTCACAATATCACACATTTATTATATATGGACGACATTAAGTTATATGCCACAAACATAACAGATTTATTTAGACTCGTAGATATAACCCAAGTGTTCTCTGATGATATAAAAATGCAGTTTGGGGTTGACAAGTGCAAAATACTCTCCATTTGTAAAGGAAAGCCACAGAAAGAAAGCTACGCATTAAACACAGGCGAAACAATCGAATCTCTAGGGCACGGTAATGAAATCAGGTTTGAAATTAAGTGTGCAAATCATAGAGCTTTCACGTAAGTTCCCAGGAATAACCTCAAACCATTTTTTAACTCCAAATCCGAAGGCAATCTGGAATTGTTAAAAAAAAAATTTTTACAGTACCTAGTATTTATTTAGTTTGTCTAGGTGTGTAGATAGATTTTCGCAAAAGATCAGTAATAAGCCTACGGACCAATAAAATTATTGAAAAACTACATTTATTACTTTATTAGAGAAGAAATCAGGGGACTACGAAACGTTAATTTAGGGTATTTTTCATACAGATCATTTAAAGTTTAATATACTTATAATGCAGAGAGAGTTGTAAATAGTGAATTTCTTTGTTAAGTATTTAGTGATATAACAAGCTTAAATCCAGTACATAATTTAACAATGAAAATGTTGTCACCCTAGTTCCTATTTATGTCAAACTTACCTGTGAAAAGATAATCCACAGCCAGGATAAGATTCTTTTCCACACCCACTCACAGCACATATATTGTTCACCATTTTTACAATACAATTAACCAATATAAATCCAATATAAAGCACTTTTTGAAACCCAGAAAGGCAAACAAGTCAATACGACAACAAAAAGAACGCCATATTGTTTTTGTGGTACCACACAAATATTACCATTTTACCAAGTGTTGCCTTACGTAAGAGTAATAAAACTCTACCAAAATATTGAAATGTCTCGTCGTGGAATAAAAAAAGATTTATCTACACCTACAAACTATTGCATTTTTAATTCGTATAATTACAAACATGCCGCACGTATTATTCATATACAAAATGTCATTATTTTCTGCGAAAGAACTTTTCTGGAAAATACTACCTGGAAAATACATCAATAATATTTTACATGGCAATTGTGCGAAAGGGACACACCAAGACAAAGTAAGTTTCACCTGAGCTCACTTCACTGAGTAGATATTGGTTATTTAAAAAAATACTTTACATGCATCGACTTATGGTTCATTTTGATATGTTGAAAGTTTGCGAGTAATCCTTCCAGTTGTACGTAGTACCTATTAATTCCATGGGTATTATCAATGTTTTTTACCATGTGTATTCGCCATTCATAACTGCCGGAATCTATGTTAAAGACGATAGTCGTTCCGATAGAATAAAACAGGTGATGCAACCGATATGTCAAATTATAGGTCGATATCATTAGCCACTATTATACGTAAAGTGTTGGACGCTTTGTTAAATGACATGACAATGACAAACACGTAAAGATAAGTGATGATCAGTTTTGTTTTCGGACGGAACTGTCTACATAAAGTGCGGTGCTATGTTTGAAACAGACTGTCCAATATTACACTCAAAGAAATACTCCTATATACGCGTGCCTCTTGGATCTGTCAAGCGCTTTTGACTTGGTGTCGTATGACGTAATGTGGCATAAGTTGCACTCTGAAACGGACCTCCCTGTTGAGATATCGAATTTGTTTAGGGGTTGGTATGAGAATCAGTCAAATTTTGTAAGGCGGGTTGTAACTCCGATCTGTATAGGCTGAGGAGCGGCGTGAGACAGGGTGGTTTGACTTCTCCGAAGCTCTTCAGACTCTATGTAAATGCACTGATTGACAGACTCCGTAGCGCCGGTGTGGGCTGCTCTATAGGTGGCTTAACCATAAATAATATTAGTTACGCCTATGATATGGAGCTGCTGTGTCCGTCAATAAGTGCATTAAAAAAGCTCCTTACAATTTGCGAAGAGTATGCACTGACCCATGGGCTTGCGCATAACCACCATCATCAAATTCGCTGATTTCAGGATAGTCCTGGCTTACGCTGTATGGATCAAATTCTTTCTGCGACATTTTCTGTAAAATACGAAAATAAAATTAAATTAAGAAAAATTAAGTAGCATAAGTATTATACAATAAATATTTAACTTATTACATAAGTACTAGTACGAATAAATTTCTAAATAAATATTACACTCACCAATAATATTTTAAATAGTTTTTTAATATAATCAAAACAACAAAAGCTGTCTTATTCTTAGTCAATCGTTGAAATGAATGGAAACGCTTTATTTCTTTCGCCAATAATACAAATTAATGATGACATAAAGAAAAATAATTGTTGTTAGGTATAAACTTACACACATTACAAAAATATTAGGCACAAACATATACATATAGCTCCCATAATTTATCTAGTTTCAGTTAAGAGATTTAAATATGATACCTAGCTCATATTTAGGAATGCATGATATATTATATCTTGTAAGATGTATTGTATAGGGCTCGGTAAACACTGGTGAATGAAACATGCACTGAGTATGTAAAAACACGGTGAATCTGCTGTGCATCGACGGGTGCGCTTCCACGGAAGTCGTAGGGAGTTAGTAAGCAGCGAGTACCTCGTTATGCGTAGCTCCACGCCTCTGTAGTCCGTAGAACACGACGCCGGTGGGGTTAGTTGGGGTTAGTCAAACCAACAAACCAGGTGCAGTGACAAAGCAGGTGAAAAACGTCACAACATGCCATGCAGCAGACAGGCGATGCGAAAGCACACCACACTCATGCAATCAAGGTCGAATCCAACACCAGGGGCTCAAAGCGAAAACGTGGATCACGTCGTTGTCACCAATGAAGTGTAATAAGGATGTGAGCCTGGATTGATTGCGGTGTGATGAAATTCAATTCGCCGTGTTGTTTGTATTCACTATATTACACAAAGATAAATTACATGTAGATAAAATGCTATAAATATCTAAATTAACGTGATCATGGCGCTTGTAACAGTGCCGAAATATCGAGAACTCAAAATAAATGAAAAACATGGTAAATATCCCGTTTCTAAAGTAAATTTAAATGTTAATGGCCATGCCAGTTTAAAAGCTATAAATATCGCTTAGAAATACATCTCCTCACTTCTTGTTACAAGGGATTCAATCTCCATATCAATCTCTCAATATCAATATCAATCTTGCTAACTTTAACTTTTACGTTCGTCAATTTACAATCGTCAATCTACTGATTGATCTAAGGCGTGCGTACACGCCACACCGGCCACTCTAACACACTTTCACCGTTTTGATCTTCCCTAATGTCCCCCCAAGCTTGAGATCTTGCGTTGAAGTCACCTAGTATTACTGTTGGTCGACTGCTGTTGTTATTGACGCATTCTGATATTTTGTCAAGGTGTTTCTCGTAGGTAGCAATATTAATGTTTGGAGAGATGTAACATCCTATCAGTACAATGTTACACCATTTAACAGCGATAAAAACGTTCCCTTTTTTAATACACCGGATTCGTCTAGATCATGTATCCTCATTTCGGCCATTTTGCTTGGTCTAGCTATTCTGACATTTAGATTGCCAAGCGTCTCCCTTAGTTTTGCAGCTAGCGCGTCTGCTTTCGCCGCCTTTTTCGGTCCGAGTACTTTCAGCAGGAGCCCTCCATTTATGGCCCTTTTCTGGCGCATGTCAGTGATGCCTACGTCTGACAGCTTAAAGTTCTGCTTAGCGATGCCCATGACTTCTCCGTAAGTTGTGTTCCCTCCTTTAGGGATAGTTATGGACACTGCGGAGGTTGTTAGCATTCTCTGTAGCTTTGGTTACCTGGCCGCGCCTGGAGCCGCTTGCCTCTGGATGTTTATGGGCGCACCTGTTTTTTTGTTTTTGCCCACAACTGTGGACCACGTGGGTTTTGTTTGTTTGCAAGGTTGTTGGTTGGCTGGGTTGTGGAGCCTCAACCGCTTCTGGGATTTGGGCAGGAGGAATACGGTTTGGTCCCCTCTTCCCTTTGTCCTGCGCTGTGCCAATCCTTTTGGTAGTTTAGGTCAGTACTATTTGGTTTTATATCGATTGAGGTCTCCAATTAAAACAACATTTTTGTATGGACTGAGGTTATGTACTAGACTCTCGAGGCTGGTGTAATAATTATTTAAGTTTTTATACGAAGGTGAGCGATATACGCAAATAACGGCCGTATCGCCCGTGCTTAAAACAAGGCAATTAGCGCCGATAAAGTTTGGTTCAGATGCAATTCATTGAGTTTTTTGTCACTTAGCGGGCGTTCCTTGTTAAATTGTCGCAATTTGAAAAAAGCTCATTTCGGAAGGGAACAGAGTTGAATTCAGTCACGATGGATCTTAGCGTACCTGGTTTTGCCAGGAAGTCTGTAGATATCCCGAAGGTCAGAAGATTGGATCCCCAGTCCAACAACCTCGCCTTTTTTTATTACGACCTCCAGTAAGTCTTTCGAGCTTTCTTGTTCCTTGAGGGGTACATTTCGTAGCTCTAGCGTAGATGGGCGAGTTTTTAGTATGAAATCATGTACATACGAGGGTTGCCTTTTATATTTCGGGATTAGAGAACAAAAACAAATATTAATCATCGAAAATCACTTTATTGTTTTTCAAAATATTCCCCATGAAGATCTATACACTTTTGCATGCGTTTGAACCAATTGTCGAAGCACTTTTTCCACTCTGATTGAGGTATCTCCAAAACATGCATTCTGAATGCAGCAACCGCTTCTTCAGGTGTCGAAAAACGTTGACCTCTCAGTTTGTTTTTTACGTGCGGGATTAAAAAGAAGTCATTTGGTGAAAGGTCAGGACTATATGGCGGATGACTCATCAAATCGATGTTTTGGGTGCTCAAAAATGCAGTTGTTTGAGCCGATGTGTGAGAGCTCGCATTGTCGTGGTGTAGAGTGATCTGTCTTCGGCGGTTGGTTTTCCTAATTTCTTGGAAGACAACTGGCAAACAAATTGTTGTGTACCACTCAGAATTGACTATTCTGCGTTGTTCCAGTGGTACGGTTGCGACATGTCCAGTTTTTCCGAAAAAACATGCGACCATTTGCTTGGAAGAGCTTCGTGCGCGAACAACTTTTGTTGGATTTGGCTCATCTTGAAACACCCATACAGTCGACTGCTGTTTACTTTCGGGCTCATACGCGTAAATCCACGATTCATCACCTGTCACGATGTCATAGACGTGTTTTGAAGCACCGCGATCGTATTTTTCGAGCATTTTTTTCGACCAATCGACACGAGCCTTTTTTTGAGCGATTGACAAATTGTGTGGGATCCAACGCGAACAAATTTTTTTGACAGTTAAATGTTCATGCAATATTGAGTGTATGCTGGTCCCACTAATGCCTAAGGTTGTCTCTATCTCACGATAGGTCACATGACGATCTTGCAATATCAGTTCGCGCACAGCATCAATGTTTTTCGGAACAACAACTAATTTTGGACGACCTTCACGAAATTCGTCTTGGAGTGAACTCCGACCACGATTGAATTCACCATACCATCGATAAACACTGTTCCTTGATGGAGCTTCATCGCCAAAAGTTGAATTAAGTTCATTCATGCACTGCTGCTGAGTTAATCCACGTCGAAAGTTGTAAAAAATAATCGCGCGAAAATGATCACGATTTAATTCCATTCTTGGGGGCAGATGAATCTTTTAATTTACTGTAAACAACACAAATAGCGCTCGTATGTCAAAACGTTCTGAGTACGTATAACCTCAAAAACTTCTAACTTTACGATAGAGCTGTCAGTTGACAGATTGCAACACCAGGGTTGCCAAATCCCGAAATATAAAAGGCAAACTATGTATCTGTTTTTCCATTGTATTGATACGGTCTGCATTTTCTTTTTTCTCGGACTCTAGCAGCATAATTTTTTTGTTTAATATCCTCATAACTTTGGTTTATGAACTCTCCTTTTTCTATTTCTATATTAGATTTTTTAATACATTGAAGCTCTTATTTGAGATGTAAAACATCTTTCACAAGCGTGGATAATGTAGCATCTTGATCAGCTTTCCAGTCTGTAAAACGACGATCCTGTTCAGCTTTGCAGTCTGTGAAACGACGATCCTGTTCAGTTTTCCATGTTGACAGCATACCCATCAACTCCTGCCCATCAGCTCCCAAAAGCTGGCTAGTTCATCAGATAAATTCTCATTTTTATTAGGTGAATCGGCGGGTCGTAGGCGTTTATTTCTTGTTGTAGCATTGGATCCCGAGTTTCCCGGTGTTTTAGTTAACTCGGGTTCAAATTCAAGCTGGCTGTGTAATTTATCTTCTGCAGTTTTTGGAGGCGTACGTTGTGGTTTCATGATAGTTAATTATATTATATTTATTATTGAATACTAATATTTCATACAAATACAATTCAAAACTCACTATTTCACAAAGAAGCGTAGTAAGCTAGCAGCATTCATAAAGCGGGTGCAAAGTTCAAGCGGGCGACGTCAGCGGTGACGCACTAAATCAGCAGGCAGTGGGCTATTTCGCTGTTAGAGTAATACACTTGCATAGCGCAGCGGTCGCGTGCTCGGCTATGATAGCGAACTGACTCGTGTGACTCCGGTTCGATCCCCGCCCTGGGCTTCATATTTATATTTTTGCAGATCACCAAACTTCACTCGTCTCACTCTAGGACCGCCCAGAAGAAGGGGCCTGCCCATAAGATCGCCATAAGAGTAAAAAAGAATCGAAATTTTAAGTTTCAATCAATCACTGATTTAAGTTTAAAAAATTAAAACAAAGATAAATGTAGTCATTAAAAATTAGCAAATGGGTGGCAGGCAGCCCTGCAACTAGTTTAAACTAATGGTGAATTCTAAGTAAATTAGTAAGTAAAAATAAAGTTTGACTTACAATTTTCGCTTTTTCTCTGCTTTCTTTTGCTGCGTCTTTATGTTACTTCTTTTCCTGGCTTTATCAGGTTCAACATTTTTTACATTTGTGTGCATTTTTACTAATATAAATTAATTAATTTTGATTTAAATGACAGAACTACACCCGAAACAGTTAATAATGCAATCACTAATGGCCGCCATGACGGCCGAACGAACGGGTTGATTTGATTGGACGGTTTGAACATATTCGTTTTTGATGCGAATGTCACTACAGACTTAAAGAATTTTGAAAGAAAACGTAATTTTGACATCTTATTTTAAGAGCAATTAAGCGGACATATTTGAAATTGTAAAATATCAGAATGTTTAGTTTTGAGTTTTGTCTATGATGGACATATTGGTGTTTGATATTTATCAACTCATTTGTGTGCGATGTTCTTTCCCGGATAAGGAGGGCGGGCATTTTGTTTGCCCTGGTTGGGCAACTCGGCAACTCGGCGACTCGGCTATGCTGGTGTTCCCTTGTTGATCGCTATTGACGCAGCGCGCTCCATGCGTTTACCGCACAGTTTTAGTGCTACCATTGACGTTAGTGCGATGGCGATAATGACAATTATGATGATGATAACCGTGTGCACATTTTGGACCTCCTTCAATATTTCTGATTTTATTCCGTGGTATCCTCCATATTTACGTTGTTGTTGAACGTAGTGGTTTTTTCTTCCCTTGTTGCCTGATTGCCCATCTCGTTTTTGTTTCTTGACTGTGACTAACGCCAGTAAATACGCCTTTTAAGGCCATATTATGCTGGCGCAGGCAAATCTAACCGGTGGTCTACGTGATCGTGATAAATCACATCTTCTCTCGATGCGTGCTTGACCGTTATCTGAGCTATTGTTAATATCTGCAAAAAATGCTGGTTTGACACGGTCGTTGGAGATATACGACTGACGATTGTTCAATTGTATCTTCAAGATACTGTTTATCGTTTCTCTCTAGAACTTGATAAGGGCCTTCGTATGGTGGTATTAAACTACGCTTCATGCGGTCGCATCTTACGAACACGTGTGAACATTTAGACAGTTCGGGGTGTACGAAAGTAGAATTTCTACAGGATATTTTTTTATGATTATTATGTATGTTTGTAACTTTCGAAATATTTTCTCGCAAGTTTTCTATGAATGTTTCGTACGTTGATTGACTGGTATTTTTGTCGAAAAACTCCCCCGGTCATCTGTTGGGGTTGCCGTAAATCATTTCCGCAGCACTGAGTCCTGTATCTTGGCGGAGACTTGCACGTAAACCCAACAATACGGTGGTTAGTTCTGTAGACCAATTTTCCACACAGCCTTAAAGAATTGAAAGAACAGCCGCGAGCCATTATTGAGGCTTTCAGGGAGAGGTGCCATCCAAAAAAAAAAATCATCCGTAAACGACACCCCTCGAAGAACAAGGCAGCTGGATTACATATCACAATATAGTACCGAGATACAACACGTCAGCGGGTACGACAATATTGTACCGACGCATTATCTCGAGTAGTCGAAGAAATATCATTACCTTCGCTAGTGGATTACAAAATTCTTTCAATGAAACAACAAAATGATCCAGAATTGGAAAAGCTCAAACAAAGTAAGAGCTTGAAAATCACATACGTACAGCCTTCCAACTGTCAACAATATGTTTATTGCGACGTTTCAACCGGCAAAGCTCGCCCCTACGTTCCCGAATCAATGCGGAAAACTATATTTCACAATATTTGATGTGGCGTGTAAATAGTCACATCATGTGGGCAATGCGGTTTTACCGAAATACTATCTTCGGAGCGAGGCTTTACACAATTGATATAACAATAAAATTAGTAGTACTGACCTGTTGGCACGTAGGTTAGCGGTTGTTGGTATTTATATTTAAAATCTATATATATATAAATATATATATATTCACGGCCTAAGTCATCCCGGAAAACGAACTACAAGAAAATTAATTACTCAAAAATACATATGGTACAAAATGAACTCAGACATAAACAAATGGTGTGACTCCTGTTTACAATGTCAAAAAGCTAAAGTAACCAGACATACTGTCTCGCCGCTCGGAACCTTTTTGCCTGCTCAGCGATTCGCACACATTCATACTGACATAGTCGGACCACTGTCTACTTCGCGAGGAAAACAGTACATCATTACAATAATAGATCGTTGTACATCGTGGCCTGAAGCGTTCCCGGTTTCGAATATCACAGCGGCGAAAACAATATACAATTGCTGGATCACAAGATTTGGATGTCCAGAGAAAATTACAACGGATCAAGGCCGACAGTTCGAATCAGAAACGTTCAAACAATTAGCCAAGCTCATGGGCATTGAGAAGATTAGAACCACTCCTACCACTTCAAACTAGAAAGTTTAGTAAATACCAAGATCCGTTTGTGGAGTTATATGCAAGGTTACGAAAGATGTAGAAATGGGGCGGGTAGTTATAAGAGGTAGAGATGGAAATAGTTATAATAATATGATAGGAAGGGGGTTGTTACAACACGTCGCCTCATTGCTTGTTTGGCCGACAGACCATTTGGGTAATTTTACAGGAGCAATGTTTTTTTGTTTTTCTATGTTATGACCCAAATAAAGCAGAAATGTTACGATAGTTTTCGAAAATACGCTACATCTGGACTTGCAATAATCTATGAAAAAATAAAAAACTTTGAAATTTACATGTAAAAAACCGGTTTCAAAATGGATATACGACAAAAAAACTAAATTCTGCGTGTAAATGGATATAGACTACATCTGTTGGGATGTTAGCCAAATAGAAACCAAAAGTATTGTGTGCTTGTTTGCCCTATAGCCTCGCTTCACAATACAGGGTGTGAAATTAAATAAATCCACCTGTGTTTCACTGTTGTATGTGATATTCTATACTAATATTATAAAGAGGAAACCTTTCTATTTTTGTATGTTTGTTTTGAATAGGCTCAAAAACTACTGGACCGATTTCAAAATTTATTTTACCATTACTAAGAGGGATTCTTCCGAATCCGTATAGGCTACTTTTTATCCCGAAAATCCCGCGGGAATCGAAATTGCGCGGGTAAAACCGCCAGCAACAGCTAGTCATATTATAAATGACTTACCTACGTGATCTTATCTTAACAGGCTAGAATAAAAAATACCAATGTTGAATTAATAAAATTATTATCAACATGAAAATTGCTGACGCAAAGGATGACGACCACTATGGCGTTGGGGTAAACCTATCTGCCTCAGACGCCAGTGGTTGCGGGTTCGATCCCCGCACGGAACCAGAAAAAAAAATGTTCCGTGTCTGGGTGTTTATCTATTTATGTATTTATATTCTAGGTTCCCCCCTAGTTCGCTACATTGTATCCCACAACACAAGCTATGCTTACTTTGGGGCCATGTAGTTGGTGTGATTGTCTGGGGATTTTATTATTTATTTATTTATTATTATACTAAGATACTTAAACAATTATCAAAAATTGAAAGAATTGAATTTTAAATTATATTATTTTTAAAGAAAATGAAGTAGGTACTTAATGTTGTTAACCTGTTAAATTTATATTGAATTATTATAATTATTAAACTTCGATAATTATAAATTTTAAGAAAAAGACTAAGTTCAGTTCAACATGATGAAATCGCAAACAAGCTACTATGAGTACCTACCCACGACATGTATAACGAAAGTATGATTTTGAACCATCCTGTATAATCAACACAACATAACCTAAAATAATAGAACCGGCAATAAAAATCAACTTACATTTCCTTGTGTGCAGTGCTGCGGTTATACCGTTTATCACATCTGGTCCAGGACATAATATTCAAAGTTTATTGATAATTTTCCAGCTCGCATCACTTGTAAATTCACAAAAAAGTAAATAAATGTTGCAGCTTCTACACCGTTTCGTGTCGCAAATTGTTTTAGACATACAATATGGCGGAACAACGACGTGTGACGTCACGAGCGAGCAGCTCTGTGATTGGTTTATTTGAGGATATACGGCAAACAAGCACGCGCTGAGAATTTCGATATTGGATATTGGTAAATTTTTGGTGGTAAGCCTTACAAGCACGAAAAATAAAATTCTAACGGTGGATATTGGTTTTTAATATCGTCTTTTGCTTGTTTATTTGTATAATTACACGAGTCATTCTTCATTTAGACTGTGTGGAATTTGATTCTTAAACAAACTACATTCAAGGGTCATTTTCGCCTAAATTGGTCTGTTGGGCAATCTAGCACTGAGGCGACGAACAGTCTTTATAAATTTCACTAAAAACACTAAATAACTTGTCATACAACAATAAGGGACAATTAATTTGTAATAAATTCGACCAATTATACTCAATTAATCTTTTTTTAACTAGCTTATCACCTATCACCTGTTTCTTATTGTTTACATTATCACAAACCGAGCGTTCGATATTACCCAATCCCGTGTCTAATGAAATTCCTACGATGTGATGATCTGACAGGTAGTTGTCTATTTTTAATGCAGACGCAGTTGAATCATTCTGTCTTCTTCGCACCCATACGTGATCTATGCACGAGCGTTGCAGTCGTCCGCCTACTATAGCTTCCCGCGTAACCTCTTCAGTTGGTATAGTATTGTATAAGCCCCGTTCACACAAGGTGGTTTTGTAATATGAGATAGTTGAACTTGTTTTATTATCTAGTAAATCAATGTTCGTGTGTCCTATTATAATGACATTCTCTTTACTTGGTATTGTTTTCTTCAAAATTAAGTCTAGCTCTTGAACAAAAACTTTTTTAATTTTGAAGGGTGGATTGTATAGACATATCAGGTTAATGCATTCACAGTTAATTTGTACTTTAGCATAAATTATTTCAGCGGTTTTAATATTGATTACAGTCGATGATATTATTTTTATGTTCTCTTTTGTATAAAACAAAATTCCTCCTCCCCTGGTTGTTTCTCTCGTGGTAGCAAACATTGTGTATCCAGGAATGTTGTATAAGTAAAGTTCATGATGTTTTATGTTTATTTCAGAAAGTATTATGATGTCCATTTTGTAGTTTATCTGTTTAATCTGAACTAGTTAAAATATTTTCTGAGAAATCTAATACTATTACTTTCCACGTATGTTGGCGCTGAACCAGCGGATACTATAACCCGTTACGAAAAAAAACTAAAGGCCAATGTTAAAGTATCATGTCCTCGGGTCATAAAAGAATACAATATACACATGGGCGGCGTTGATTTGATGGATAGCTTCATTGGTCGATATCGCATCCGCATAAAGTCGAGAAAGTGGACAACGAGGCTCTTCTACCACTTGTTAGACATGACTGTCATCGAGGCTTGGGTACTATACAAAAAGGTAAACACAATGAAAGGAAAACTTCAGAGGAATATTATGAAGTTAGCAGATTTTAGAACTGAGCTTGCCGATACTTTATGTAGATATCAAAGTCACTCGAAAAATAAAAGAGGAAGACCCAGTACCAACAGTCGACAAGACAGTACAGTACCTTTTAAAAGACCCCGGACAGGTGTACAAGTACTACCCTCTAATGACGTGCGTTGCGATTGTATTGGTCATGAAAAAATATTTATGGATTCTGGAAAAAAGTGTAAATTTAATAATTGTAGAAAACTTACCTCCTGGTTCTCTAAAAAGTGTAAAGTGTCGTTATGCGATAGTAAAAACAATCAATGTTTCGCATTATTTCATTCATAGGTATATTTGATTTCTTTATGGCGTTAATGCCTGAAGTATCAAAATTGATACCTGTTTTTTTTTCTAAATAAATATGTTAAATAAATATTGTGATTTTTTTAGCTATTTGTCCCTTCATCTAGACCCTCAAGCAAACACAGTAATATTAAAAATAAATCACTTTCGTAAATCAGGCTACTAAGGGTTAATGTACCTGGTTATGAACCATATTAGGAGACATTCAAATAAATGCTTAAGTTAAATATAGGCACTATTAACAATTTGTTTAAAATTAAAAAAATAATAAACCAATAATTTTTTATTGGATATAATTAATTAATCAATTGAATTAATATAAATACATACCTTTGTTTTCAATATTTGCATTTCCATCTTCTTTTTGGCTTCAAAATGCTTGATCCGGAGAACTGCTTCATGCCTCATATAGTCAATTTGCCTACGTGTGCTCGCTCCTGCAGGCATTGGTACATCTTGCTCTATCTCAATAGAACCATCTTGATTCACTAAACAGAAATAGTTAAAAGTAAATAAACAACATGTAACCTATAAGTCCATAAACATATTTGTCAACACATACTACCTACCATTGTCAATTTCTTGAATATTTTTTGGCTCCGAGGATGTACAAGCAGTTGGTATTTCTTCATTTTGATGGCTTGGACAGGGCAAATAACCAATGTATGTATCTTGAAAAAATATAGAAATAGTTAGTAAAGTTCGTAATAATAACATACAAAAAGACATTCGGTAGATTTAATTCTTAAAAAAATGATTTACCTGTATATATTTCCAACATTTCTTTACTTGGTTTGTTCAAGATAATTCCATCGCTGTCAAAACTATTTTTTATTTCACAAATATGGACAAGAGCAGCCTGAAAAAAACAATAAAACTATAATACACTGTATCAAGAATTGTTAGAAAATGGTCTCTGTTAATGTGTTCCCTCTCCCACCATTTTAATTAGCCACTTGTGGTGGCTGTGGAGGAATGTTAGGTCCACCTCCTGTCCTTATTAAATTTCCCCGTTTGACAGATCGGGCTTTGCGAGTCGCAGCCTTCATGTTGTCCCAAATCATTTTCAAAGTATTGGTATCACGTTGTGGAACTTGTTAAGAATGGACTTAAGTAAAAAAAACTATAAAATAACAGTAGAGACATAGGTCTTTTATACTAGGTACCTTGGTGAAATTGTGGCTACAATTAAAATCGGTCGTGATGGAATGCCAAGCACTTTTTTTCTTGTCGACCGATTTTCCATCGCTCAGCTTACTTTCTACTATGGCGTGTCTTTTCACCAACCGAGCTAACAAGGCTTTTTCGTCAGCCGTAAAGTTCGCCACCCTCTTTCGAGGTTTTTTCTCGACTGCAGGGTCTACAGCAGATACTGGATCCTGTTAAATAAATAATTGAATGTGAAGGCTAGGTACGCAGGTAATAAAATTAATTTTGCATATCTAGTTTATTAAGTACTTACCAGGATCAAACTCGTTAGATTTCTTACAAAATTTCAAATAAATAAGTATTGCTTGCAGAAAACAAACGACGAAATAATTATTTCACTCAAGCATGCTAATTCAAATTTTTTATTCACATCACAGATTTGATTTGACATTTACAACTTGCCATATAAAAAAAATATTTGGACGATATTTTTTCACGTTAATATAGCCTTTTTATTAATAAAAAAATGATTTTTATACTACTTAAATCATTTTAGTACATCGTCACCTCCACAGCAAACTTACGAATCTGCAGTTTTTGTAAATTTGACATTTCTATAAAAATATATACCTTGTGTTATACTACATTATGTCAAAAAATTTCAAAGTTCTATTTTTAACCGTTAAAGAAATAGGTTAGTTCGAATCTTCATTTTTTCTTGATACACCTAAAGCAAACATACGAAACTGATATAAGCTGTTTTGGCGTAGTGGAATATATGGAGTCTGAGAAAAAAATACCACTGTCAACCTACGATTCTGCCATATTCGAAAATTTACATCTTAGGTCATGTTATAAAAAGAGTCTAGCAACGCACGGTAAAAAAACGAATATGTCATATTTGTGAGTTTGCATTGGCAAAATAAAGTTTTCGAAAGAGTCAAGTAACCCATTCCAAACATACGAAACTGTCATTTTCGTAAATTGACATTAGCAGCAAATTTGGCAAAAAGTTACTCGTAGCACATAGCAAACTTACGAATCTGGCATTTTCGTGAATTTACATTGGTAGCTGGCATTTGTCAACAGGTCAAGTAACTCATAGCAAACAAAGCAATTGGTGTTGTTAATCCATTGACGATAGCTTTAGAAAAATATAATATCGATATTAATATGAAATACTTTTGATGACTAGTACTGTTAATAGTATGTTTGGATTTTTGATAGTTCAACAACTATCTAAGTATACTTACGATGTAAGGAATCAAAAGGTTATTTTTAAAGCATTAATAACCTCGCAGGACTAGAATGCTGACATCATATTTAATCAATGTTTTTAATGACCCTGTAAAAAACCTTATTTCGTTTGCCAAATGCTGGACCCAAGTAGAGATCGAATCTTTTACAGACCTATGATTGATAGACTGCAAAGGACTCGATCGATATTTAAACTTATATGATTGCACATCACTAATTAGTAAGTAAATAAACAAAGTGCAACATTGCATTTGCTTTACTTTTTCTCCAAGTATCTTATTTGTTTGTTCTGAGTTTATTGATCTTATAATATAAATTATTCTTTTTAACTATGAAGAGAAGTGAAAAAATGCTGCATAAATGTTCGCGGCGAACAAAAATACGCATTTTTTAGGTAAGCCTATTATTTTTATAACCTAACTTTTTGAGTAAGTTACTTTTCTTATATTAAATTAGATGTTAACTCAAATTGAAATCTGATAAATCAATTGTTTAAGCTAAGCATGCTATAATTTTGTTACGTAGATTTTCTTTGTTCCGGTAATTCAATTAGACAGTTAACGGTCGAATTTTCGAAAAATTCGTGTTCCCGTACTATTAAGACAAATAAAACGTTTTAATAACTTCAAAAAAGGAGTATTCAATTCGACACGTACCTACTTATGTATGTTATTTTGTCTGAATAGAACGATTTTCGTATATGTTGGTCTACATAGGCTTCCGAACCGTATACCGGTAGTGCGTAGTACGTAGGTACGTATGTTTATTCTCGCATATGATGATTATCTTCTAAAGTAGGTATTATTTTGATTTACTTTGATTTAATTTAACTTCATTGTAATTATTTTATTTTATTTCTTTTTGATTTCGGTATTTTTATTTGATTGGTATTTGAATTTTATGCATGTTCCCCTTTTTTGTACTTATCTAAAACTTATTGTAAACTGAATAGCAAAATAGGTTTCTTATAATTGGCCTCTGTGTAGCAAATAAACAAAAAATGAAATTGTGTAATCGATTGTGCTGTAGAAACCAGTAAAGTGAAATAAATAAAATAAATAAATAAATAAATTCCGATTTTAACGATTTTTTTATTAGATTCGTTTAAGTAGTTTTCAAGACCTGGACTAAATACGGTGTTAATGTGATAGTGTGACGTTTAACAAAGAACTCTAGGTACTTATTTATTCTTAAAACGATAAATTCTAATTAATGAAAATAGCTATTTAAAAAATCTATATTAAAATTATGAAGTAAAATTGAACACGAAATAAACTAAAAAAAATATTCGAACTCAAAAATTGTTGTTTATTTCGTGTACTTAATATTATTTTATTATTTTCATTGAATATAAATTCTGAGAGTTTTTTTTTTTAAGATTTTTTATTAAGATCAAATACTTTACGGTTACAATTTTTTTTTAAATCTTTGTAATTAAAATAACAATCCAATATTTTGTCTTGGTGCAGTTAGATTTATTTAACAATTTTAGTTTAATTTAATGAGTCATATACTTTTTTGCTGCTCGATCTCGATCTCGAAAACTCGATCAGCTGTTCGGACATTTATATGGAAAGTTGTAATTTTTTGTTGTCATCCGGAAAAAGTTTAGTATATAATTATGACGAGAATCGAGTGCTCTCATTCATTATTTAAAGTTACCATGTATAATTGAAGCCTCACTCTACATAGACCATAGCATCTGCAAATATGTCGAAACGTCCAATTAAAGAAAATTATACGCGATTTTATCCAATTTAAACTAGTGATTGCTAAGTACAATTCTGTTAACGAATATTATTTTCAGGACCCGAAAATTCAAAAGAAGAAACAGCAGCACATAACAGTTTAATAACTATGGAAGCCTTAAATTTTTCCCGAGTCAAAATTGATCAACTAGAAGCTAATAATACAATAGAAACTGATGTAACTTTACAAAATATTGTTCCAATAGACTCCGAAAATGAAATGGTATCAACACCCGAGGCACCATTATATTCACCTATAACTCCTATAGACCGAAATATTTTTCTAGCTGGAGGTATTGTGCAAATTTCAGAAAGTCGCGAAAATTCTTCACCAGTACGCGCTATGTCGCCGGAAACTTTAAAATTGTTTGAAACACTGAATTTTAGTGGTGATGATGATAGTGTTATAGACCCTGATTATATACCGGAACTCGAAGATGACGATAGCCCAGCTCCTAATAGAGTGAGCCCAAGTCTTTTGCAGCCACAATTCCTAGTTTCCTCCAAATTACTGAAGAGACGGTGCTCCGAAAATGATTTGCAACAAGAGACAGAACCAATAACAAAGTCAAGACGTGCTTCCATATCCGGTGCTATATTTTCAGAAATAAAGCCAAATTCCAGCTCTCCGAAGAAAAAACAAGTTTCTGATCCTAATAACTTGCGAGAAAAAAAATTTATGACTCATTTCGGGCTTTGGAGTCATTGGAAGCGCAGCGTCAATTTATAGTTCAACATGTAACAAAAGAAAATAAGAAAAGGTGTACAACAAATGGCCCATCCAGGAAAGTGAGTACACACCAATATTGTTTTACAATAGACGGTAAAAAGGTTACAGTTTGTAGAGAATTTTTTTTAGACACTTTAAATATTAAGGAAGGAATAGTGCGGGGTGCGTTGAAAAAAATTTCGGATGAAGGAGTTTTGTTAGATGATAAAAGGGGCAAAAAACCGCCACCTAATAAACTTTCTAATGAGCGGCTAAACTATATTAAGAATCATATTTTTTCGTTTCCTGCCATGGAGTCTCATTATTGCAGGAAAAACTCAGAATTTCGATATCTAGATTCGAATCTGAATGTCACAATAATGTACTCCTTGTACAAAAAAAAATGTGAAGAAGAAGGCACAACCCCAGCTGGAATCGAGACGTACAGGAAAGTTTTCAGGTCATATAAATTAAGGTTCCATGTACCAAAAAAGGATTTGTGCAAAAAATGTGTCGCTTACAAGGAACAAAAAAGTAATGGCCCGACAAATTCTGAAGATGAAAGTCATCACAAACATTTAAAGCGACGTGACGATGCTTATCTACGCCGAGATGCAGACAAAGCAGCAGCAAAAGAGGACCCAAAAATTTTAGCATTTAACTTTGACTTAGAAGCCGTCCTTCAAACTCCTAAAGCTGCATCTGGACCATTCTTTTATGTTAGGAAATTAGCAGTATATAATTTGACTTTTTATAAATTCGGCGATCAAGACGTCGATTGTTTTACGTGGGACGAAACAGAAGGTAAACGGGGAAGTGCAGAAATCGCGACTTGCGTTTACAAGTATATTTGCAGTCACAAACTAGGCGTAACCCACGTAAGAATGATGTCAGACAACTGTGGCGGCCAACAAAAAAATTTTAGTTTTTGTTGTATGTTATTGCATTTGGTGGCAACTGATCCGACAATAGAAATTATTGATCATGTTTTTTTTGAGTCCGGACATAGTCACATGGAGTGTGACTCCATACACTCCAAAATAGAGCAAAAATGTAAAAACACCGCAATTTACACCCCAGATGGTTGGATTCAAGTGATGAGAATGGCCAGAAAAAATCCCCGTCCATATAATGTTAATGTTTTAGTGCATGATGATTTTTTCGATTTCAATCCTAATCAGTGTCAGTTTGCGGAGGACATGCCAAAAACTACAAATCAGAAAAATAAACGCACATCTAAAGTTAAAATAATTAATAAACAAGAAAAAAAATTAGAATTAAATGAGCCAAGACCAAAACAGAAAACAAATTTCCAAGATGCAGTCTGGATTCAATATCGCAAAGAGAAATCTAAATCTATTTTTATTAAAACTAATTATAACGATGAAACCTTCATAGAGCTTAAAATAAAATCAAAAAGAGGAAAGAGTACAGCCATAGAACCTACAACTATTTATCGTGAAAGACTTCCGATTTCTAAAGTAAAAAAAAGAGATCTTTTAAAATTATGCAAAGATAATCAAATACCCAAATATTACCATACTTTTTACGAAAATCTACCCGATTCGGAAGCAGTTGCAGACCGCTTGCCCGAACCAGAGGATGAAGACGAAGAGGAACTGTAGGTAATTGAAGACTGTATGGACATAATAACTCATCTTTACGCGTGGCTTTCTGTGTGCGTGTGCTTATATGTTAATATGGAGTTTTGAGTTGTGTGATAGTGTCACTATAGTCGTTGACCAGTACAACACAAATTAAATCTGCTTATTCATACTTGTAAATAGTATGAATAAGCAGATTTAATTTGTGTTGTACTGGTATACACATACAAATAAAGCCGCGCGTAAAGATGATTAGAAGTGTGTCTAGTAACTATAGATTTTGACTTATGTGTCTCTTAAATTATGATTTAATAATATTATAATTGTATAAGCAGTACGATATTTACTTAAATAAAAAACATTTATTTGTACATATTTTTTTATTATCTATTTTCGTTTCCCTATTTCAATATTTATTTAGAAATTTCACTTTTGTTAATTACGTCTACAATACTTTTGTTGAATCTGTTCTCTGATTTTTATCTATAAAACATGTGAATTACACTTTGATTAACTTACGAAAGAGGCACTTTCGTAAGTTTACCAAAAATCTAATTTGATGATTTCTAATGTAACTTACGAAACTACCACTTTCGTAAATTTTCCAAAGTGTAATTAAATACCTTGCAAGCTTCATGTATGAACGTATAAAGTAACGAATGTGTATTAATTTTTGATACTTTAATATATTAATATATCTAATCATTGCACTTAAAATTAACAGGATTTTATAAATTTTGTGTATAGCAGGGACAGTTACATCTGTCTTTTAAAAAAAGTTATTGTCAATCTAATGTTTCTAAACGGTCCCCTGTAAAATGATTTTTTTTCAGATTCGTAAGTTTACTTTAAAGGTGACGACATAATCTTTATAAAAACATTAACAGAAGCATGTTTTCATAACATTTCAGCATTAATTATTTCATATGGTAGCATTATTAATTCATAGACTTGTATACACGGAGTGGGTGAATATCAGATTTCGTCATAAATTTTCTAATTTCTATGGCGCATTTTTTTTTTAATATTTTCAGTAAATGAGATAACATACTTTGTGAACGACTTTATTCCATGTATAAATATGTTATTCTGCCTTTAATAACATCAGGAGTTTTTAAGTTTTAGCGTTTTGAAAATTACATTGCCAAAGAAATTAGGACATGTCCAGAGAAATTAGAAAATACGCCAAAGAAATTAGAAAAATTCAAAACTTGTGCCAAAGACATTAGAATAATGCGCCATACAAATTATGTATGTGTAATTTTAATTCGATTTTGTTCATTTATTTAATATAAATCAGTTATGATTAAATAAAACAACATGTTTTCGATCAGTGTTTATTAAAAATAAGGTAGAGGAGCCCGGGGCTTCAATTAACCGAGGTAAGTATATATAGGTATACAGGTACAAACAATTTTTTTTTATTTGGGTAAGACCCCCTTTAGTAGGCACCTAAAACTTATGATTAATAAGTGGTTTTTTTGATTGTAGTAACAAAAATATTAATTCTTTTAAAATAAAAAATATCAAGTTCTCAAACCTACACATCAAATAAAAACAACTTCTAAATCTTTTTGTAATCCTATAATTATAGCTAACAGTTTTGGTTATTACCTATACAAAGGGATGACAAGTAGTTTGACTACACTTTGTACTAACTAACTAACTAGCCTTAAAATATTATCTTCATAATTTGTACTAAATTTCCATGGCATTTTAGCAAAATTCGTTATAAAAAATTCTTAAAACTAAATTCTCAAAAATCAGTCTTCTTCTTTAGAAGTAATTATTTAACAAAAGTAAACTTATTTAACTATTTGTTTTTCAGACAGTTAATCAAATTGTGTGTTTACGATTTTGTCACATCAGCAAATAGTTCTCAGAAAACTAAAAAATAATTCTAAGTGTATGAGAAACACTGTTTTAACTGGAAGCCTCAAATTACATCTCTTTAACATTAACTGTGTTTGAGAAAATCAAAGTCTCATGCTCGGTCGCTGTTGGTAGGGGAAGAATACACTCTATATCAGCTACTTCAATTATAGAGATATCCTTGGGAATGGGTTTGAACACTTTTTTGTTTTTTTTACCGATTTGTATCCTTGAATAAGTAGTTTCCCATTATCATACATCTCTTTGATGAGGCAGACGTACATAAATGTTGTTTTTCCTCTATCAGTAGGGAATGTGGCAAGGATATAGTCTCCAATTTCAGGCCCTGTCACTACATGTGTGTTTTCATTAAGGCTGTTGTTTTTGTCTTCGTTAACAGTTCGTAAGTTAGGAAAAAAGACATGTGAGTTCGTTGTATTTAGTTCCGTAATACATTCCATGCTATTACTTGCCAAAGATCTAGTAGGTGACGAGTCCATAGTAACTGGTGGAGATTTCAAAGCTGCAGTATTTATTCCAATGGAAATGATTATTGTTATGTCTCTGATCGTGTGTTCTTTCACATCAAGGTAATTTTGTTGCAAGTTAGGTTTAGTAAAAAGTAGGTTTATTGAATGTTCCAGACTGTTTGAATATAATATTAATGAACTGTCATCAATTGTAAGGATTGGCAAACTACCGCAATATGGGACGTTGTTTTCATAATCATGAGAGTTTATTTTTGAACGCAATGAAACATTATTAGGTTCTAAACCAGTTGTACGGTCCAAACTCTTATGGTTTTCTGATTTAGAGCTATCGACATCTGGCGACGTAAACCGAGATTCTGATTCAGGATTACACTGACAGTGATTGCGGTTTGTTTGTGTATTAGGTATTAAATCTTCGAAATCTACTAATGGATTTTCAGAATCTGTTAATGTATCTTCAAAGCGTGGTGGAAGGAGATCAATATTTACGTCAACTATATTCCAACTCGTCAAGGATTCGTTTTCATTCAAATACTTTGCCAAAGACCCGATGTCGGACATTGTAGGTGTATCAATGCGGATATTAGAATCTAATAGGGAACTATCTTCGATCGATTGATTGTCGTACACTGGATCAACTGCAGAGTCGGTATAGTCCTCGTTTTGCACTGTCATCTGGTCAGCAACGGGTGGCTTAACAGTTTTTTGTGACAACAGTTTTATGCTTTGCTTGTTAGACATCCCTTTTTTAAATGACTTTGTTATTGGAAATGTCATCAGATTTTTAGTAGCCGTTGGTCGTCGTCCCACAACCCTTGTAATAGTTGCATTACTGCTTACAGGCTTTTCAACATCATGGAATGCAATATGAGTTCCATGAGTACAGATGACAGCGGCATTTGAAAAGCATTCTTTTTCATCACATGTTCGCATTCGCATTGCTAAGCGATTACCTTGCTCTTTGTTCCATACAACTTGGTGAGTTTTCATGGTTCCACGAAATGCCTGAATATTTGTATCCGGTATTAATAAATCTTTTTCGTAAATAGCGTAATCATCCACAATTTCCATTTGCACGCCTGTCACACTAGAGCGTAATAGCCGCATAAGATCTTCCAAACTAGAAATATCGTAACCATATGCCACTGTTTGATCAGCCGTTCGCTTTAGGAGACCACCAACACCATCTGGCGCGCCTTTACCATGGCCACTTTCAGAGTAATTCCTAGTAAGTTTTTCCAAATTTGGGAATTGCCAATATAACTTAGCCATGATATAAAATGCCTTTTTATTGCGGTATTGCGAAGATGGCGAATCTGACAAAACATGCATAACTTTAACTTGAGGAGCTTTTTCTTGGATGAATTCTAAAAGTGGAATCAGATGTGCCCAGATTGCGCCTGCGTCGTGGCGCAAGCATGTGCTCAAAGTGGCAATGGCTTGTGTTTTGTACTTGTCTTCTGCAGCGCAAGACTGATCAAAATAGTATAGTACTGCAGTATGCAGCGTTATCTGACTCCTACTTCCACCAAAGTGAAGTGCCTGAATTTCTTTACCAAACTTAATGGAGTAGTTTTCACTAAAATCGATATGCAGTATGCATTCTTCTTTAGAAAGATTATTTTTTAAATTCTTCACTGCTGCACTTTGGTTTACAATGATACCGCAATGTGTCAAAAACGGTTTATACAACTTGACCAAATCATCAATAGCTGCACGTGGATTAGTATTTAATTTAACTTTATCTGTAATGATAATTTTTGTTTCAACGCCTCTATTATCTATTGTTTTAGGTCTTGCTTGCCATTGCCAGTAAGTTAGAGGTTTAGAATCATCGAACTCTTTAATTTCAAGACATTTTTGTCTACACTCCTGACATTTTCTGAGCAGGCATTGCACGTTATTAGACGCGAAGCACAAAGATTGGCAGATATCAGTACAGCTAGTTTCTGATACTATATTTCTCCGCTTTAAAGCTGTTACAAGCAGTTCTACGTTCGCATGCAGCTTGCACAAGCAAGTTTCCCTGGCATTGATGTTTGGGATTCGAACCCAAAATGGACGGAATCTGCAGAAAGTTGTGTAACTGATTGTCTGATGGACCGATTCTGCTTTATACCGCTCGTACAAATTTTTCATTGAATCGTTCAAATATCTTTTTTGCATTTTTTCTTTTTTTCGCGTAATATATTCTTTTTTACCTGGGCAAACCCTACTCACTCCATCTTCTTCAAAAAATCTGATAACATCCTTTTTTAGTGCACTGAGCGCTATGCAATATTTCTGTGATCTGTTCTTGGGCATATTTGTTAAAATTGTATCTTCTTTGCCCTTTGAACGTCTACTGTTTTGTTGCAGTCTTTCGCATTTTTTTCTGTACGCGTCCTTTACTCGCTCTAATTTAGTGATTTTCTTTTCAAGCGCCATGATTTCTTTTTTTTTCTCGTATTTATATCGCAAAAGCGCAGCTTTGTGCACGGATGTTGAAGCAGATGTACTGATAGATGAACCACAAGACGCTGTCGATTTAGGTGACATATTACATTGTTGGTATGCTGCTGAAGTGCTTGCTCGTGGGCTTTCACGATTTGGTTGAGAAGGACCATCTATATTCACGTTTCGGTTTTCAATTACTGGAGCCGCATTCATATCGTCTGCGTCTGAGTCCGGTGGACTGTTTTCTTGAAGTATCACTTCTAGCCGTGCCCGCTCTTTTTTTTTGTGATAAATTCCTCATAACGTACCGGATCATTCCGGATTTTTTCTAAGCGCTTTCGCTCTGCATTCCTTTTTTTTTTCTAGCCTTTCATCTTTGGACTGCTTTTCTTTTTTTGTAATATTTGTGTGCTGCGGATGACTACTACTACCACTGCAAACAGTATTAACTTTTGGTTTTTGTTTCATTTTAATAGCTGATTTTTTTTTTCTTCGCGCCATTTGGATTTCAATTCTGTAACAAGTATTTAATAAATACAAAAATATTTTCCGGAAAATGATAAAATTCCTACATTCTAACATGTTCAATACCAGTTTTTTTTTTAAACTCTCTCGTTCATTACTAGTAGAAAACAATTTAAAGATTTTATTTTATAAACATATTTACGATTTTTAATTTGGACAGTTTCTTTATATTTTCTATTGTTTATCATGTAGAAACCAATACAGGAAATATTACGAAAAAATGCACCCTAAAATACATAATTAAGTTAATAAAAGTTCACTAAAGCAAGAAATTTTAAACCCTTTAGCACAATTTTTATCCATATCCTAATTTCTTTGGAGAAAATCAAATTTCTTTGGAGCTCAATGCCAAAGAATTTCGAAGAAATTAGAACCAAAGAAATTAGAATAGCACCTAAAAAATTTTTTTTATCTGTGAGTATTCAACGAACTGTTTTATCTTACAATTACGGAAGTGAGCAATCACAGCGTGCATACACTAAAAAAGTATAAAAAATTATAACACCTATTTAAGTATAAAATCGATTACCGAAGAAATTAGATACTCACCGGAAAAAAACACGCGCACACCGATAAAAAAAATATTCTTCCGAAATACGTTGAACTTTGCACAGAACTGCTTGTCGCGGGCGTTAGATCTCAACTAAACGGAGCGGGGGCGGGAGGTTATGATTGTCCACGTAACATGATGGCCTTATGCGAGACTGCACAAATACGCCAAAGAAATTAGGTGTTTTTGGGGTGGACAAAATTTAAATAACAATAACTTTTGATTAGATGATCAAATAAAATTGTTGTTTAAGCTACATATAGTTCAATATTCCTAAATATAGGAAAACCTGTTCAATAGGAGAATTTTGGAAAAAAATATTAAAAGTGAGGCGTTTCAAGAAAAGAACACAGTGAAGGACGCGCCAAAGAGCTTAGATTTTTGACCTTTGAAATTTTTTATAAATATCTTCTATTATAGAATCTGTCATTTTTATTAATGGCATTGTTGGTTTTTAGGAAGAACTTCAACCAAAAAAAAACTTAACCGCAATCGTTCAATATACAATGTGTTAGGGTTCCGACTTTTGATACTTTACCTACGTGATATACATCAAATTTCATCGACAAAAGTCACCTTAGGGGGGAGCGTACCCCTCACCCCTCGTGATGGGGGTGATTTAAAAATTTCGTTTCTCTGGTTTGCTTTAAGTTCGTAAAACCATTTTTTTTTCATATTTATTGTGTGTATCTTGTTGAATTACATCTCATTTTAAAGCTTATTAAATTTACCAACTTTTGATACCACATTCACTAAAAAGTCATAAGAAGAAAAGAATTAATTTTAATGACTTAGAAAAAAAATCTTACTTTTTTGTAGTATTTTTTTAGTTTTTTGTCATTAAAAAAAAAACGAAGCCCTTAACAATGCATTTTTTTCTTCTTAACTAGTACTATTTGAGTTTATCTTTCTAACGATGCCAAAATTTAGGCCCGGTTCAGTAATTAGTTAAAAGGAAACACGAAATTAAAATATCAAAAGTTTATTTTACTAAGGTAATACGTCCTAGTTACAAAATTTAAGTACTATCAAGACTCGCGAGTTAGAGCGCGCGCGCAATGCGGTAGCAGGTTGCTTCAGGTTTTCGCCTGACTGCCTCTGCGCTCGCTGCGTTGGCGAGGGATGATCAGGGCGAGGCCCGTGCCGAAAGGCTAGAGCGCACCAATCACGTCGCCCCGCGCATCGTACGAGTCGAAACATGAATCTCTTTCAGTCTTATAGTGAATGAGATAACAATACTAAGGTACTGGTTAGGATTTCTACTTGCTAATCAGTTGTCCTTCGTTTCTCGTTGCGATTGCTACAAAGTTTTACTTTCGAATTTAGCTAAGTACTACTTACTCGATACTATGGCAGTTAATTATTCACCAAGTGAAGTGGCCGACATTGTATTTATTTATGGATACGTCAATGGAAACGCTGCGGCTGCTGTTCGGGAATATCGAATTACATTCCCTACAAGGCGCATACCTTCTGCTCCAACTTTTGCAAGCGTTTTTGCAAGATTGCGCACTCATGGAATCCGACAGCCGCCTAATGAACGTGCTGTTGTGGGGAGACCAGACATGGAAGAAGAAATCATTGAAATGATTGCCAGTGACCCGCGACTTAGCACTAGAAATATTGCCAGAAGACTTGGGATTTCGCATTGGTCGGTGTGGCAAGTTCTACGTCGGGAAGGATTACGGCCGTTTCATTTTCGTCGAGTTCAGAATTTAATTGAACCAGATTATGCTGCTCGCTTTGTGTTCTGTGCGTGGCTTAATAGGAAAGTGAGACATGATGCAAACTTCGTACGGCGAATATTATGGACTGATGAAGCCAAATTCACAAGAGCTGGGATAACCAACCACCGAAACCATCATTTGTGGCTTAGTGAAAATCCCCATGCTGTGAGGCCCGCCTCGTTCCTCGTGCCTCGTGTGGGCAGGCATTATTGATGATGAGCTGCTAGGTCCCATCGTCTTACCAGACAATCTTAATGGTGAGAGATTCTTGGAATTTCTAAGAGGGGATTTCCTACATGAGCTACCATTGGAGTACAGACGTGAACGCCGGTCTTTTTATTTGCAAATGGATGGAGCTCCTGCCCATTTTGCCCGGAATGTACGAGCATATGTGGATGAACACTACACCCCCTGGATTGGAAGAGGAGGAACAATTGCCTGGCCGGCTCGTAGCCCTGATTTGACACCTCTAGATTTCTTCCTGTGGGGGACCATGAAACAGCGGGTTTACCTAGAGGTGCCTACAACAAGAGAAGAGCTGCTGCAAAAAATTATGACCGCAGCTGATGAATTAAAAGCCGACAGAGCTATGATTAAAAGAGCTACACAACAAGTAGCATTAAGGGCTACTTCTTGTTTATTAAACAATGGTGGTCACTTTGAACAATTGTTAAATTGACTTAAAATCGGCAAAACTAAATAAAAAAGAGATTGTAAATTTCGTGTCTTTTATTTTGATGTCATTTTAGCTTAGCAGTTAGGACTGTTTCTTTGAAGTTAAACTGTCGTATTCTGTATCGTTAGAAAGATAAACTCAAATAGTACTAGTTAAAAAGAAAAAAATGCATTGTTAAGGGCTTCGTTTTTTTTTTAATGACAAATAACTAAAAAAATACTACAAAAAAGTAAGATTTTTTTTCTAAGTCATTAAAATTAATTCTTTTCTTCTTATGACTTTTTAGTGAATGTGGTATCAAAAGTTGGTAAATTTAATAAGCTTTAAAATGAGATGTAATTCAACAAGATACACACAATAAATATGAAAAAAAAATGGTTTTACGAACTTAAAGCAAACCAGAGAAACGAAATTTTTAAATCACCCCCATCACGAGGGGTGAGGGGTGCGCCCCCCCCTAAGGTGACTTTTGTCGAAGAAATTTGATGTATATCACGTAGGTAAAGTATCAAAAGTCGGAACCATAACACATTGTATACGAAGTTAACATGGGTGGACAAGTGCAAAACACGAAATCTGATATTCACCCGAGTACCGCCCTAACTCGACTTAAATCTTTCGTTAGTGAATTTTATTGTCTCTGAGAGGAATCAGTCATTAAGCGATTTAATTGTAATTAGTTAATCAATCGTTAGCCTTAAATAAATGAACGTCTCTTAGTACGGCTGTTAATCTAATGTACCAGCTATGTATGGTTATTTAAGTTAAAGTCAAAACTAAATACAAATAAAAACCTAAGCTGTCACTGTCAGCGGTTGGTTGACAGTTCAAAAAACAACAAACATATTTAGAATAAAAAGAGTGAGTTTGTTGGCGACGTTGTACGGTAGCGGAGAATTACCAGATTTAGAGAGGATATTTATAAGAAGAGAAATTAATGATTCTAGGAGGGACTCATTAGGGGACGAGGGTAAGGGATGATTGAGAGCGCAACCAGGTTTGGATGAGAGTAGTCCGGAAGAGGAGACAATTGCCTGATGGGCAGCCACGTCATAACCTGTAGAAAGGTGTAACGTTGTGGATTGGGGGGAGTGTTCAGTTTGTGCCCGGAGTGAAGATTGCTTAAGTTGTAAGTAACCAGACACTCCTACCAAAACACAGGTCACAAAATAAAGATACTCTGAGCGTAAACACCCTAGACTCACCCTCGATCCTACTTATCCAAGATGTATTGGGGTAAGTCCTACTTAACAGGTCTTGTGATATAAAATAAAAGATGTTAATACTGATAAATATCACAGATTTTATTGTGTAATAGTTCAAGGCGAGTCCTGAGTATCTTTACACAGAGAGCGGTGAGAAAAAAAATTTAACTAGCTCAGGAGAGGGAGTTCACCATACTAAAATCACCTCACCGTCTCTGTTATACATAAAAAAACAATTTATATAGGTACTTAAGTTACCATGAAGCTAAATTAACAAAATAATTAATAAACTAAGATTAGTGCTTAAGTCTACTTAAAAACTAACCGCAAGGACTATCTTTTAAAACAATAATTAAGGAATATTCTATCTCTTAATGTCACTACAATAACTAATATCCAGTTTCAATATCCAATATCCAATATCAATTTCCAATATCACCACAGGTACTTTCTTTCTTGATTTTATAGTTAAAAAACAGTGTTACCTTATAATTCCTCGCTCAACATTTTTACTACTTAAAGCAAATCTGCATGTTACCATGAGGATTTCATGATCTTGTGTTAAATCATGTAACGAACAGCTTCAGCAACAGCTGCACTAGTTGCACGACGCAATGGAAATAAAAGTGTATATTTAGAAAAACAACAAGTTGTGACTAATAAAAATGTATAACCTGAATTAGAACGAGGTAAAGGTCCAACCAAATCAATTGACATTACTTGGAATGGTCTATAACAAACTTTTGGTTGACCCACAAGTTCACTAGGAAATTTAGTTGACTGTTTATAGGCGGCACAAACATCACAAGACTTAATATAATCGACAACGTCCTTAAACATATTTGGCCAGTAATAACGTAGGCACAACCTCCTATGAGTTTTAAAAACACCAAAATGTGCGGCCGTACAGTCATTATGATTTGCCTTTAAAACCTCTTCCTTATCAGACTTCCTAACAACTTCTTTCCAATCAAATTCACTTAATAAATTATATTTTACTCTTTGAATATCTAAATAGTTTACCGTCTTTTACGCAAAAATTTGGAAAATTAGAAGGATGATCTGAACAACCTTTAAAAATTTTATCAAAATTTTATCATAAAATTTTATCATACAAAAATTTATCAGAAATTTGGTTAATGATATCATAGATGTCATTAACCAAATTTCAAATTAAATTGTGAAAGTCTACATCCCCATCTGGCTAATCTGCCAGTAGGATTTTCTAAATTCATGAACCACTTTAAAGCTGCATGATCTGTTATGACAGTAAATGGTCTGGACCCTAAATAAGCTTGAAACTTTTCGACAACATAAATAACAGCTAATGCTTCTCTTTCTGTAGCGCTATAGTTCTGCTCGTTTTTGGACAACGATCGACTAACATAAGCAACAGGATGATTGTGACCGTCTAAATTTCGAGAAAGCATACCACCAATACCATAACCTGACGCATCACAATGAACTGTAAAAGGTTTAGAAAAAATTGGAACTGCTAAGATTGGAGCTGTGACAAGAGCGTTTTTCAAAGTATTAAATGCTGATTCAGCTTCTACACTCCATTGATATGGTGGTGCCTTTTTACTTTTACTCGTAAGTCTGTGGATGATCAGAAGGTTCTTACTGCCGTGGTTTCCAGGAATTAGCAAAGAAACAATTAAAGTTCAGAGTAGAAGTATATTGCATAAGCCACAAAGTTAAGAAGGAGAAAGTTTTATAAAGTTCACAGAATAGAGGAAGTATAACACAAGCACTAACGACACAGTAATATATAAATAAAGTTTATAAGCGATTAATTATCAACATCAGTTATCGAGTACGTAAATTAGACGGATCGGCGAGCTACACAGGCTCTGCGCGTGAGTGGTAAATCTCGACTGGTTTCTGCGAAATCTGTACGCGGCTGGCCGGCCGCCGAACGAACACGAATTCCGGGAAGGTCTTACTACGCTGCGCTGCGACGTTGCGTTCGGATTTGCTCGTTGCATTATTATTTTATTTTATTATATTTATTTTGTATGAAAATGTGAATTATGTAAAAGCGTAATGTTTAAGTGTAAATTATATATATGTGTGTAGTAATACATGAGTAAGTTAAGGTTTAGGTAAATAAATAATTATTTCTGTGTTATTATATAAAATAGACTGTAAATATAGAATATTAGTACTTATTATGAATATTGTGATTTATATGTATGGTGGCTGGTAGTATATAATAAGATAGGTATATAATAATTAAATAGATATGTGGTAAGTCACCCACATCACTCCCCTCGAGAGACCGAGTCAGGTAGGTCGATAGTAATCTGGAAAGTGAACATGCCTCCCATAGCGTGTGGTTTTGCCAAGGGTTGGAGGGGTGTGGTGAGGTTGTGTATGCTGGTGTGGTTGTGTATGCTGTGGTGATGGTATGTGGTGTGTTGGGCTTGTGTGATCGTGTAGTAAATAGGCTGGCTTAAGGCGGTCTATACTGACTACGACAATCTTGCCCCTGACAACTATTTTGAAGTACTTGGCACCTCTTTTACGAACTTCGTGAGGTCCTGTGTAAGCAGGTTGTAATGATCCACGTAGCGGGCCTTCTCTAAGGAATACGTGGCTACAAGTGGAGAGATCTTTGTATACGAAGACTTTCTTTTGGGAATGGTGCTGGGTTGGTACTGGCCGTAAGTTCTCGGCAAAGGACTTCATTCGGGCGGAGAAATCGGTGATGTCGGTCGTAAAATTTGGAACGTCGTGTCCGAAAAATTCACCGGGAAGACGAAGCGTTTCTCCGTAAAGGAGCTCAGCGGATGAAGTGCCAAGATCTTCCTTAAAAGCGCTTCTTATACCAAGAAGTACCAGGGGTAGTGATTCAATCCAGTTGGCATTAGCGTGGCAAGTGATTGCGGCTTTCAATTGCCGGTGAAATCTTTCTACCAAGCCGTTACACTGTGGATGGTAAGCGGTTGTCCTGCGGTGATCGAAACCGATTGATTTGGATAGCTGTTGAAAAAGCGCCGACTCAAATTGTTTTCCTTGGTCAGTTACGATAACAGTGGGACAACCGTAACGTGCGATCCAACAGGATATAAAAGCTTTGGCCACAGTTTCAGCAGCGATATCGGTAATGGGTACGACTTCCGGCCATCGCGTGAAGCGATCGACTGCTGTAAGACAATACCGATAATCACCACAGGGTGGTAATGGTCCGATCAGGTCAATATGGACATGTTTAAAACGGCTTGAAGGTAAATCAAGCGTACCCAAAGGTGAAGTGACGTGCCTGTTTACCTTTGCACGTTGGCAAGTTAAACATGCCTTTGACCATTCTCGGCAGTCTTTGCGCATAAGTGGCCAAACAAAGCGTTGGGCAACGAGCTTGGCTGAAGTGTTAGCGCCAGGGTGGCTAAGTGAATGCAAGGATTTAAAAACTTGCTCACGCAGTTGTTTGGGGACGAAGGGTCTGGGGTTCTGCGTACTGACATCGCAGTACAATTCAGCACCGCCAGGTATATTGATTTTTGTCAGGCTTAAAGAATTTTGATTAGATAAATATTCTTTAAGGTCGGGGTCCGTAGGTTGTAGCTTGGCCATCAGTTCGAGGTCTACGGGTAGCTGCAGCTCCTCAACGCGGGAAAGCGTATCAGCTACGACATTATCCCGTCCAGCAATGTGCTGTATATCCGTTGAGAACTGCGATATCAGGTCTAAATGTCTATACTGACGTGGTGTACAATTACTTTTCCTTTGGTGGAATGCAAAACATAGCGGTTTGTGGTCAGTATAGATTGTAAAGTTGGTTGCCTCTAACATATGTCGAAAATATTTTATACTCTCATATATGGCGAGTAGCTCGCGATCATATGGAGAATATTTTGACTGTGATGGGCTCAATTTGCGGGAGAAAAATGCCAAGGGCTGCCAATCTCCGTCTATCAGCTGTTGTAGGACTCCACCTATCGCCGTATCGGAGGCGTCCGTGACGAGTCCTAGCTTGGCTTGAGGTTTGGGATGGGCTAAGAGAGCTGCATTGCAAAGGCTAGCTTTGCAGTTTTGAAAAGCTTGCAGCGAGTCACCCTTTATGTCGACTGGATGCGAAGCTCTTACAGATCCAGTCAATAAAGCGTGTAAGGGGGCTTGGATTTGAGCTGCGTTAGGCAGGAATCGTCTGTAAAAATTAATCATTCCTAAAAATCGCCTAAGTTCACGAACGGTTTTAGGAAGGGGAAAGTCAGCAATTGCCTGAACCTTGGTTTCGAGAGGTTTCGTGCCCTTTTCTGAGATTTGGTAACCTAGGAATGTTACTTGAGAAGCGCCGAAGACACACTTGGCTGTATTCACGAGAACGCCATATTTTTTCATGCGTGTGAATATCTGATGTAGGTGGTGTTCGTGCTCCTCGGCTGTGCGGCTAAAAATCAAAAAATCATCAAGATATGGGTAACAAAAGTCTAATCCACGTGTCATTTCGTCGACAAACCTTTGAAAAGTTTGCCCTGCGTTTCTCAAACCAAAAGTCATAAATGGGAATTCAAATAAGCCGAAAGGCGTGGTTATTGCGGTTTTTGGTATGTCCTCTTCAGCCACGGGTATGAAATTATAGGCTTTTACCAAATCGATGACTGAAAAAAATTTACAACCAGACAAGCTATGAGAAAAATCGTGTATGTGTCGAATTGGGTATTTGTCGGGTACAGTTCTAGAATTTAATAATCTATAGTCTCCGCATGGTCGCCAGCCATCATTTTTCTTGGGTACAAGGTGAAGTGGGGAGGCCCATTGACTGTCAGATGGGCGTGCAGTTCCAGAAGCTAGCATAGCCTCAAACTCCTGTTTGGCAATTTTAAGTTTGTCGGGGGCGAGACGACGCGGCGAGCACGATATAGGTTGCCCGGGTGTAGTTTTAATGTGGTGTATAGTGTTGTGTTTGACGCTACCTATAGTACCTGAAGGTCTAGTAAGTTCCGGATACTGAAAAAGAATTTTATGATATTTACTATTACCACCAGTCAAAATTTTAACACTCGTGACAAACAAACATTCCTTATATATAGTTACTGCACTTACATTGGTTAAGTCATCGATAATTTTTTGTTTGCTTACATCTACAATAAGACGATAAAATGACAGAAAGTCTACACCGATTATAGGTTTCGTGACGTCAGCAACTACGAAACGCCACGGAAAATCACGCCGTAGACCTAAATTTAATTTTAATTCAATAAAACCGTAAGTATCGATGACTGAACCATTGGCGGCACTTAGTTGGTACGCAGTTTTATTTCGCGGTTTACTTAACATAGATATTGGAAACACACAAATATCACTGCCTGTATCTATTAGAAATTGCACTTTGGTAGTCCGGTCAGTGATGAATAGGCGACCCGTTAAGCTTCGGCGGTCACTTGTCGCCATTACTGACTGCCTGGGGCTTTTTCCGATTTATAATCACACGGCTTGGTGCACTTTCTCGCATTACTGCCGTGTTTATTGTGATACCAACACACAGGGAAACGGCGGTAGTTTGACTGGGATCTGAATGATAAAAATCGACTGCGCTGGCTTTGTCCTCGTTCTGCAGGTCGCGATCTTCGAGGTTGGCGGTTCACTTGCACTGACAACGCACTTACTTGTTTGGTCAGCTCGGTAACTTGGCGAACCAGCTCGTCGATGGGGTGCACTGGTGTCGTAGCTGCTGCGACGTGTTGTTCCGGCGTTGTTATGTCCTGGATCCTGTCAGCGAGGTCAGCCAGGTCATCCAGGGTCAATGTCGGCTGGGACGCGACGATCGGCTGCATCGCTCTCGGTAGCCTGCTTGTCCAAATGGTTTTCAGGTAGTCCTGTGGTATGTCGGGTCCAGCAAGGTGTTGCAGGTGTCGCAGGAACTGAGATGGCTTGCGATTGCCCAGTTCCTCGTGCATGAGCAATTGTTTCACCTTGTTTTCACGCGATACCGACAAACGCTTGATGAGCTCAGCTTTAAGGCGTTGGTAATCAGCTGGGCCCGTCAGGATGTCTTCAATTTCTGCAGATGATTGCCGATCTAAGTTTGACAGCACGTGGTAGAATTTGATTGCATCATCCGTAATACGCATTATGGCAAACTGGCCTTCTACTTGCGCAAACCATATAGCAGGTTTTTCAGGCCAAAAGGGTGGTATTTTGAGCTGGCCAGGATGAGGGCTTGCCATTGCAGTTTGGTCCGAAACTCGAACGGCCATCTTGTGTCGTGCGCGTGGCTCCATGTTGACCTTAGTATTGCCCGTGTCACTTCCGCTTGTCGACATTTCTCGTGTTCTTAGGGGTCACCAGTTGTGGATGATCAGAAGGTTCTTACTGCCGTGGTTTCCAGGAATTAGCAAAGAAACAATTAAAGTTCAGAGTAGAATTATATTGCATAAGCCACAAAGTTAAGAAGGAGAAAGTTTTATAAAGTTCACAGAATAGAGGAAGTATAACACAAGCACTAACGACACAGTAATATATAAATAAAGTTTATAAGCGATTAATTATCAACATCAGTTATCGAGTACGTAAATTAGACGGATCGGCGAGCTACACAGGCTCTGCGCGTGAGTGGTAAATCTCGACTGGTTTCTGCGAAATCTGTATGCGGCTGGCCGGCCGCCGAACGAACACGAATTCCGGGAAGGTCTTACTACGCTGCGCTGCGACGTTGCGTTCGGATTTGCTCGTTGCATTATTATTTTATTTTATTATATTTATTTTGTATGAAAATGTGAATTATGTAAAAGCGTAATGTTTAAGTGTAAATTATATATATGTGTGTAGTAATACATGAGTAAGTTAAGGTTTAGGTAAATAAATAATTATTTCTGTGTTATTATATAAAATAGACTGTAAATATAGAATATTAGTACTTATTATGAATATTGTGATTTATATGTATCGTGGCTGGTAGTATATAATAAGATAGGTATATAATAATTAAATAGATATGTGGTAAGTCACCCACAAGTCTATTTAAAGGAGCGGCAATAGTTGAAAAATCTCTAATAAAACGTCTATACCAAGAACAAGTTCCTAAGAAAACTTTTACATCTCGCGCAGTTTTTGGTGTTGGGAAATTTAATACAGCTGAAACTTTATCTGGGTCTGTTCGAAGACCAAACTCATCAACAACATATCCTAAATATTTTAAAGAGTCTCAAAAAAACTTTGATTTCAAAAAATGTATAGTTAATTTGGCAAATTTAAGTTTCTCTAGTACTCTGTGTAACAATAACATGTGAGTTTCAAAACTAGATGAACAAATAATAATATCATCAACGTAACAAAACACCATTCCATCTTCAACATCGCTACAAAAACAATGATTGAAAAGTTTATCCATTAATCTTTGTTGTCTTGCGGGTGCTCCGCAAAGACCAAAAGGCATAACTTTAAATTTGAATAACCCACGGCCTGGAACTGTGAAACTAGTTTTTTCCTGTGAATCTTTATGGAGCGGTATCTGCCAAAAAGCTGAACTTAAATCGATGGAACTTAGGTAACGAGCTTCTTTTAGACTGTCTAAGATTTGCGGTATATAAGGAATTGCATATGCATCACCTTTTGTGACAGAATTGACTTTTCTACAATCTAAACAAAATCTCCACTCGCCATTTGATTTCTGGACAAGCAAAGCAGGATTATTCCATGGTGATTCACATGGAGTGACTACATCTAATTTTAGCATCCTATCCAGTTCCGAACTCAATATTTGCCGTTTTTCAGGTGACAATGGATATTGTTTTGTGCGAATCGGAGCGGAGTCGCCTGTATCGATAACATGTTCAATTAAGTTAGTTCTACCTAACCCTTTATTCTCAAAAGAAATCTCTTCATACTTGTTAATGATAGAGTTAGCAGCTTGCTTTTGTTGTTCAGTTAAATTATCAAAAGGCTGCAATGTATGTATACCAGACTTTGAAACTGAGTTACACTGATTTAAAAAATACTCAGGTGCTGCTCTATAATCAATTTCTTCAAAAATATTTGGAGCTAAGTTGAAAGCCTTCCAAAAATCACAACCGTAAATTACCTCAGCAGTTACTGTTGGAATGACAAAAAATTTTATGATGTTTGTAATGTTTTGAAAAGTAATTGGTATAAACATATAACCTATGGTTTCAACTGTTAAACCATTTGCAACACTACAAGAATTGTCATTTTGTTTAATAAATTGAAAACCTAAATTAATTAATTTACTATGGGAATTATTCCCTAAGATGGAAACACAAGCACCAGAATCTAACAAACCTAACATTTCAAAGTCATTATTTATGACAACTTTGACATAAGGTCGAACATCACTAGTATTACATGAAAACAGGATCGAAGCTAAATTATCTTTATTATTTTTATGTCTAAAAATGCTACGATCCTTGCAAATTAGTTTTTTGAATAATTTACTGACTTGCATTTTGGACAAGACCTAATTGTGTAACCTAAATTACCGCACTTAAAACAATGAACTTGTGTTTGGTTGTTGTTAACAACTTTACCGCATTCTTTAAAATTGTGGTTACTTTTCCCACACTTAAAACAAATCTTAGGATTTTTAATGTTATTGTTTTGTTTGTTAAATGAACTTTTGTTTTGTGTGAATTGTTTGTTAGGCATGTGTTTGTTCTGTGTAGTCTGGAAATTTTGATTAAAAGTTGCAACCTGATTAAAATTACTTCTTTGTTTTGATTTATAAGAAAAATCCTGTGACAAAATACAATTACTCTTAGTAGGCTCATTAAATAAACCAGAGCGCTGTTTAGCTGCTTCTAGCTTCCTACACTTAGTTTTTAAATCTGAAATTGTGTAAATATCAATTAAAGCTAATTGTTCAGAAAAATAGGGTCTAATATTATGACTTAAAATCTCAAGTTTCTCCTCTTCACTAAAAGACTTCCTAAGCCTATCAAAAAGACAAGACATTATAGAAAAATAAATATGAATTGGTTCGTCAACCCCTTGGGTCCTGGCACGGATTTCACCTAACAACCTATAGTCATAATCAACAGGATCAAACTCCTCTAATAACAATTGTTTCAGCTCATGCCAACTATTGACTTCGCTGCGAACACCTCTAAACCACAGTAGTGCTTGATCACAAAATAACTGCGACGCAGAATTAAACAATTTGGTATCTGATACACCATTTGAGCTTTGAAGCTCTTCTAAATGTTCGAGGAATGACCTTGGATCAGTTAAACCATTAAATTTAATATTCCACCTGACAATATTTCTATCCCCAGAACACTCAACAATAGTAGGGGCAAGTGGTACCTGAACATCTGCACTGACAGGTGGTACAGCTGAAGTATCTATAGACAAATAAGGTTTTAATTTATCATTAAGAGACAAAATCTTCTTCTGCAACGCTGGGCTACTAGAAGACAACCTATTTATTCGCCAATACAAGTGACTGCATAAACCCTTGAACCGTGAACTCGAACTTTTATCACTGTCAAACAAATTAGATAGTTCAAGCAGCTTACTTTCAATAATTGGAAGCTCTTCCTCAACATTGACCTTGTCATCCAATACATATATGTCATCTGGAGAACATTCCTTAGACAAAACTCTAAGTTGCTTCCTCAGCCCTTCTACAGTTGTGCTTGGTGTCTCAGAACGAATAAGAACTTCATAAATGAGTTCTTCCTTATTTAAAGCATGAAAATTAATTGATTTTAAGTTCGCCATGGTAATATTTTAACAAGAAAACCTTAATAATATTAAATACTATGTTAGTATTATAATTAAATACAAAATATAACTGTAAATATCAGCTAATGTAAAAATATATGGTAACATCAATGTTTTTAAATTACCTGAAACTTTTGTTTCAGGTAATTTACCTGAAAAAAAAGTTTGTTTGTAACAAACAATAAAAACAGAACAGTATTTGACAATAAAATGTTCAATAAACAAAGTAAAGTGTGTTGTTGTACACAAATTAAATGAATTTTAATTTGGAACTGCAAAGTTGTAACATTGACAAAAAGAGATATATTATTTTCAATAAAACAACACACAAAAAAAGTAAATTGGGCGCAATAACAATTATTACACCTCTTAAACAAAAAAATTTTAAAGATTGGGCGCCATTTGTAACGTTGTGGATTGAGGGG